>OX422216.1:31540852-32964932 GCA_949130495.1 Sambucus nigra
AAATAGATTTGAAAGCAAACGGGTCAGAACCCGATTGTGAAAACAGTTTAAAATATAGCAAGTATTTAATATCATTAAACATTGAATATAAAATACATGATAGTGCGTGTACTCACATGAGTTACTCACCTCTCAACAAATTGTGCACGCCTATCGTACCCGTACCCGCACCCGTACCCATTCTAGTTATTCTACTATCTAACTAGTCCAATTCGTAACCTGACTTTACTTTACAGTTCAAAGTTCAATTCTCGACATCTTAATATAAACTGAGAGTCTTACTTTTATATCTCAAAATTAGTTATAAGAATTACTAAGAATTTTCCATTTTTAACTCTACTAAAAATGTCACAATAATTCACAATCATACTTTAATAAAAGTTCATTTCAATTACAATTATATTAATCTCATCATAAATATACAATAAGGGCACCCCTAGGCTAAGCTGCGATGCACACATACTCTGCTATCGAATCCCGGTACATCAAGTACATGAGGATCACATATTCCGAATCTCTCAGGAACCGTTTCAATAAGCTACAATCACACATAATGGAGGCGAACATAGCTCACATACCCATGGGTCACGCACATACCTACGCTTCCATGGTCAGCTGACTTATTAACTCACCAATAAGTCATTCTCTGACCTATGTCCTTGAGGTACCAATCTAAATCCCCCCGTAGGTAAAGAAAGATTAGATGGCCCGGATCAAAAGCCGACCTCCCGTGATAGCGAGTATGGTAGGTATGTTATACACATATAAGTCCATACACTAATCATTTACATATCTTAGATATCTTATAATATTAATAGACGTATGTTTTACATTACTATACCGTCATTAAATGTTATACCTTTACAGGTCCCCGAATAATATACAATATAGATCGCCAACACTTCTCACGTCGTAACTTTTGGTACTTACAATCTAACCCATAGAAATCACCAAGCCATTATAAAATTTCAAGTTTTAATCCTCAACATGTTCCAATCTCACAAATATACCCACTAATCAATAAGAGAAGAATAACACTCAATTAAATAATCCCACGGAAAGTTTGAAACTAAAATCGACCAAAAAAGACCATTCTGTAAACTCGTTAGAAGTCACAGAAATCTTGTTCGAACAAGTGTCGTTCGAACGAATGGCTTCGAACGAAGTATGAACTCGTTAGAAGGGGTACTAGAATCTCGTTAGAAGCTCGTTCGAATGAGGTCGTTCGAACGACCAGGGTTGGTCTTCTAACGAAATGGCAGAGAATGCCCAGAATTTCCCCAACTTCGTTTTCCCATTTTTCTCTTCTCTAAATCCATCCTAAGTTCGTACCAATTAAGTTTTTATGTTTTTAAACTACTCTAAGTCACCCTAGGTCACTTCTTAACATATTTTTGGGGTCAAATCTTACTAATCAACATGTAATAACCATAAATTCCCAAATCTTGCCCCAAACCCTATGAATAAGAACCCATAATTTAATTGAATATAAAGACTCCTTATTAATCCGTTTTCAAATCATCAAAAGTTATACTTTGGGTACTGAATTTTTCCATAACCATTATACATGCAGTCCCTATCCGAAATTATGAGTTCCATAATAATTCCATTGGGTTTTCATCAAAACTTTCAAGGCATATAAAGTTTCTACACTAAACATGGAGGAAATATTCATTGAAATTAATGACATCAAATCACTTACCTTAGGTTTGTTCTTCAGATTTGTTGTCGGTGATTATAGGTTGATTATCTCCTCTTTCTTGTCACAAATCCTTCCAGAATGGTGGTGATGGTTTTGGTTTGTACCTCTTGTAACCTCTCTCCAACTTTTCTCAAAACCCCCGTAGCCCACTCTCTTGTCTTTTGTTGATAATGGCCTTAGTGGCCTCTCTAATAATATATAATTAAACTCTAAAATTCGTGGCTTTTAATTCCTCAATTTTTTAAAATTACCAAAATACCCTTCTGGGTTGCCGGCTTGGCCTAAAAATGCCCCGGGACCCAAACTAAACTCCCGGCTTGTGTTTTCTGACTATTTCGACTCTTCCGGACACGTTGGCGCACTCAAAATGACCATTCGGTTGATAAAAATATAATTTACTTTTTAATCTAATTAATTTCATTCCTGACGCGACTGACACATGCGTCCCAACTTAATTTCCCAAATTATCGTATTTCTGCCTCGCGAAAATTTTAATATTTTCAATACTCATATATTACCATATATGCTCAGTAATATTTTATTCTAACATCATAATCAAATACCAGCTCACATCTCGCTAGTATTTACTTCCGGATTAATTTCCAAGTAAATTCTCATTAAATTCAATTAATCCACTAAATAAAAATCAATAAAATTACGGGGTATTACATACTCCCCCCCTAATAACAAAATTTCATCCTAAAATTTGGAACTAAAGAATACCTGGTACAAATAACTCTGGATAACGTTCGCACATCTCATCCTCGTGCTCCTATGTGGACTCCTCGGCGTTATGATGCCGCCACTGAACACGTACTAATGGTACTATCTTCGACCTCAGTTTCCTCTCGCTGCGGTCCAGAATGGCAATCGGTCCCTCCTCGTAGGAACTATCGGGCTGTAGATCGATGCCCTCTAAAGCAATGTGAGTATGGGCCAAATTGTCCCTATGATATCTCCTCAGCGAGGAAATATGGAACACGTCATGAATACTATGCAAGTGCTCCGGTAACCCAAGTCTATACGCTACTGGCCCAATCCGCTCGATGATAGGAAATGGCCCCACATATCTTGGTGCCAGTTTCCCCTTCTTCCCAAAACGTATAATCCCCTTCATCGGAGATACTCTGTGTAGCACCTGGTCCCCCACCTTGAACTCTCTAAAGAACCTTTTGGCATCAGCATAGCTCTTCTGTCGGTCTTGAGCTACCCGATTACGACTCCGTATCATCTTTATCCTTGTCGAAGTATCCTGAATCACTTTCGGCCCAAGGAGTTTGTTATCCCCCACCTCTAACCAACATGCTAGGGAACGATAAGGTCTACCATACAACGCCTCGAATGGAGCCATGCCAATGGTGAACTGGTAGGAGTTATTATAAGCAAACTCCACCAGTGGAAGGTACTGCTCCCAACCACCTCCAAAGTCTTGGATGCACATACGCAACATGTCCTCCAACATCTTATTCGTCCGCTCGGTTTGCCCATCTGTCCGCGGGTGATATGCCGTACTTAGTTGCAACTCCATACCCATGGCCTCCTGGAAACTCTCCCAAAATTATGAAATAAATATCTTATCTCGGTCAGACATGATATTGAGAGGCACCCCGTTAAGTCTCACTATCTCCGCTATGAAAATCTGGGCATACTGTCCGTAGTGTAATCTGTCCGCGTTGGAAGAAAATGAGAAACTTTGGTTAACCTATCCATGATTACCCATATGGAGTCGTGACCCCTCCATGATGTAGGTAATCCTATGATAAAATCCATGGAAATGCTCTCCCATTTCCACATAGGAACCTCTAATGGCTGTAGAAGTCCTGCCGATCTCTGATGGTCCACCTTTACCAGCTGGCAAGTGGCACATTTAGAAACGAACTCGACAATATCCCTCTTCATCCCGATCCACCAATACTGTCGCCTCATGTCCTGGTACATCTTATCCCCACCAAGATGTACTGCGAATCGTGAGCCGTGCGACTCTGGCATTACCTCGTGTCACAAGTCTTCCCCTTCCGGAATGACCAGTATCCCATTGAAGCGTAAACCCCCATCTGAACTAATGGTATAGGAATCGGCTCCCTCTACTAGTAACTAAACTATCTGCTCTTGACATAACTAGTTTTTTACCTTGGCCTGTATCGCTCTCACAATAATCTGAGGAGTAACAGTCATCACAGACATGAATGATCGAGCCACTGTATCCTGGTGTCCCAGCTCCTTCCACTTTGCTTTCCACACTTCGGCCACCTTACCTACTGGCCTACGGATTAACGCGTCTGCTACTACGTTAGCCTTTCCTGGGTGATATTGGATATCGAACTGATAATCGTTCACGAACTCAAGCCATCGATGTTGACGCATATTAAGTTCCTTTTGCATGAAGAGGTGCTGTAGAGACTTGTGGTCCGTGAATAAATGGAATTTCTCCCCCAGGAGATAATGTCTCCAAATTCGAAGAGCAAATACAACTGCCGCTAACTCCAAGTCATGGGTGGGGTAATTCTTCTCGTGAGTCTTAAGCTTATGGGAAGCATAACCTATAGCCTGACTCTCCTGTTGCAGTACACCTCCAAGTCCTTGTAAGGACGCATCGGTGTAGACTAGATACTCAACTACCGCTCTCGGCAATGCTAACACAAGTGTTGAGGTCAACTTGTCCTTTAACTCATCGAATGCCAACTGACAGGCATCGCTTCAGATGAATGGCACACCTTTGCGAGTCAGATGTGTCAAAGTACCCGCTATCTTAGAGAAACACTAAATAAACCTCCTGTAGTATCCTGCTAGGCCCAAAAAACTACGGATCTCAGTCAATGTCATGGCATGTCCCCACTCTCTCACCACCGATACTTTCCCCGGATCAACGAATATCCCCCGATCTGAAATGGTGTGCCCCAAAAACTGAACCTCCTTCAGCCAAAACCCACACTTCTCGTACTTTGAATATAGCTCTTTCTGACGCAGTGTCTGCAAAACCTGACTCAAGTGATCGGCGTGTTCCTCCTCTGTCTGGGAGTAAACCAGAATGTCATCAATAAAGACGATGACGGACTGGTCTAGGAATTCTATGAATACCCTATTCATCAAGTCCATAAACACATCTGGGGCATTGGTTAGGCCAAAATTCATAACCCGGAACTCATAGGAACCATATCTCGTAAAGAAGGCAGTCTTCAAGACATCTTGTTCCCTGATACGTAATTAATGGTATCCCGATCTCAAGTCAATCTTTGAGAAGAAGGAAGATCCTCTTAACTAGTCGAATAAGTCATCGATTCGGGGCAACGAATGCTTATTCCGTATCATGACTTTATTCAACTCCCGGTAATCTACACACAACCTCAACGATCCATCCATCTTCTTTACAAACAGGGGCACCCCACGGTGAAGTACTCCTATGAATAAACCCCTGACCCAATAATTGCTCTATTTGATCCCGTAACTCCCTCATCTCTGCTGGAGCCATACGGTAAGGCGTGCGAGCTATTGGCCGAGTGCCCGATGTCAAATCGATAACAAAGTCTGTCTCCCTACTAGGCGGTAATCCCAGAATATCCTGAAATACATCAGCGAACTCACTAACAACGGGAATCGAATCGAGTGGTATTACCACTTCCTTAGAGGTCTCCTCCTCTATATAATACAAGTAAGTGGATGATCATCCCTCAGGATGAGGCATCACCACTAAGAACATCTCTTTCCCGGTTATGGAAAAAATAATACTCCTGCTGAAACAATCAATCATGGCTCCATACGCAACTAGCTAATCCATACCAATGATCGCATCGTACTCAATCATATCTAATACTAACATATCAGCATGTAAAGTAAACCTCCCAATCTCTATACCCACACCTCTACAAATAAGAGAAATCACAGAACCCCTACTCAACAGTGAATCTACGTAAGTAATCGTACTCTCTGCAGTGTCTAACAACCCTATAATGCGTGCAAATCTCGTGACAATGAAACAGTGTGTGGCCCCCATATTAAATACCATACGCCCCATAGTCCCCTGAATAGGGAACATACCCTCAATAACGGGTGGATCCTGTGGGACTGTGGCCTGCTGGAGCTGATAGACTCGCCCGTACTAAAGTTGCCCCTGCTAAACTGGGATTGCTGGAATGGGTGGAAAAGCTGGCATCTGCGGTGGTGCTGGGAGGGAGACAGGAAACATAGGCCTCTGGGGCTCATGTCGAGCACCCTGCTGCTGCTGCTGTGGGGCCCTGCCCTTATCAGGACACTCTTGGAACTTGTGGCCAATCTTCCCACAAATGAAACATCTCCCCAAAAATTTTTCCCCTCTCTGACCGTACTGCCCATGGCCCTGATGACCATTACCATTCCTCCACTGACCATGCTGGCCCTACCAAAACTGCTGTTATTGGCCATGCTGACCCTGCTAACCCTGAGGGCCATGCTGACCCTGCTGGCCATGATGAAAATCTCCCTGACTATTTTTGAAACCTCCACATCGAAATCTCTTAGAATCCCCCTGCTGGGAACTCTGATCACCCTGCCTGTGCTGACCCTGAACTGATTATGCCCCGTTGGCACCATTTCCCCCTTTCCTGTCGTGATGGCTAGACTCTCCTGAACGCTTACTCTCTGACAAGTGAAAGAGGTGGTCCTGGCAGTGAAGTAGTGCTCCATTAACCACATCAAAATAAATGGCCAACGAGAGATTTCCTAGCTAGTGCTGACGGATCCTCCAAGTCAATCCATCCATGAATTTTTATATCTTCTTCTCTTTAGTCGAAATCTCATCGGTAATGATGTTCAGAAGATTTGTGAACTCGTCTTCATACTCTGCCACTGTCTTCCCCTCCTGCTTGAGGTTCATTAACTTCCTCCTCATCTCGGTGTGAACTGCTGAGGGAAAGTACTTGCGGTCGAACCGCACCCAGAACTCCTGAATAGTAAGAACATCTCTCTCCTCCACGATGGTAATGGACTCCCACCACTACAATGCTGACCCTACCAGCTTAAAAGTAGCCACTATCTTCCTCTGTACATCCGTACACTCATACATCCTCAAGTGTATTTGGATGTCCTTCTTCCACTGACTGGACACAACGACGTCGGAACTACCTGCAAACTCTGAAGGGTGTACTTTCTGAAAAGCATCACGAACACGTTCCCAAGCAGATGGGAATGCATGAGCCTGTACTGGTGCTACTATCGGCGCCTGAGGCGGTTCCTGCTGCATAATTGCTAGAGCGGTAATTATCGCTTGGGCCACAATAGCGGTAACTTCTACGACATTTATGGTGCCCTGAACTGGTGCAGGCTGTGGCTCGTGCTGAGCATCCCTGGGAATTCGTTGTGCACATCATCGAGGCATATGAAATGAAAGAGAAGTCTTATAAGTCTACAGTTATTATCTCAAAAATAGCTGAAGAGCATAAGATACACAAAAGAGTACAACAATCCTAAAATATAGGGCTCTACATCAAAGAACGCTCAGCGGAAACATAACAAGCCGTACAGATCCTAATGACAATAGAACCTGATGCTCTGATACCACCTGTGACACCCTGTCTAATTAAATATCTGCTAGCTACCCCTTTATTCAAATTAATAAAAAAATGTCAAGTTGGTTCAATTCATAGCATCACTGTCGAAAAAACATTTTAACAATTACTAGCCACCTAATATTTAAAAAGTGAGTTGTGAATTTTAACTAAATTAGATTAACCTGCAACAAGTTTAAATTATGAAATAATGATACCAAAAGCACATCAGAGTCACAATAAAAAAATATGGAATAAAATGAATCTGTAGGAACACTCCTCTGAATAATCCGAATACTGAATAAAATAAATACAAAGTCTGAATCACTAATTAATTAAATACAAAACTGGAATAGAACTGAGTAAATAATCTATCTCTAAGAGAAACGAGGCGACATGCCCTACAGATGAATAAATCTGAAATGGAGTCAAAGCAGAAAGTGGAAGCGTCTATTATCGAGATCCTGTAACTTCCACAGCAGCTACAGCACGTCACTCGAATGGAACTTCTAAGCTTGGTGTCCTTGTGGCTGGGTACCTAAAAGCTTTTTACAAGAAAATAAATTTGAAAGCAAACGGGTCAGAGCCCGATTGTGAAAACAGTTTAAAATATAGCAAGTGTTTAATATCATTAAACAGTGAATATAAAATACATGATACTGCCTGCACTCACATGAGTTCCTCACCTCTCAACTAATTGTGCACGCCTATCGTACCTGTACCTGTACCCGTTCTAGTTATTCTACTATCTAACTAGTCCAATCCGTAACCTAACTTTACTTTAAAATTCAAAGTTAAATTCTCGACATCTTAATATAAACTGAGAGTCTTACTTTTATTTCTCAAAATTAGTTATTAGAATTACTAAGAATATCCCATTTTTAACTCTACTAAAAATGTCACAATAATTCACAATCATACTTTAATTAAAGTCCATTTCAATTACCAGTATATTAATCTCATCATAAATATACAATAAGGGCACCCCTAGGCTAAGCTAGGGTGCACACATACTCTACTATCGAATCCAGGTACATCACGTACATGAGGACCACGTATTCTGAATCTCTTTGGAACCGTTTCAATAAGCAACAATCACACATAATGGAGGCGAACATTGCTCACATACCCATGGATCACGCACAAACCTACGCTCCCATGGTCGTCTGACTTATTAACTCACCAATAAGTCATTCTCTGACCTATGTCCTTGAGGTACCAATCTAAATCCCCCCGTAGGTACAGAAATATTAGATGGCCCTGATCGAAAGCCGACCTCCCGTGATAGAAAGTATGGTAGGTATGTTATACACATATAAGTCCATACACTAAGCATTCACATATCTTAGATATCTTATAATATTAATAGAGGTATGTTTTACATTCCTATACCGTCATTAAACGTTATACCTTTACAAGTCCCCGAATAATATGCAATATAGATCGCCAACACTTTTCACGTCGCAACTTTCAGTACTTACAATCTAACCCATAGAAGTCACCAAGCCTTTGTAAAATTTCAAGTTTTAATCCTCAACGTGTTCCAATCTCACAAATATACCCACTAATCTACAAGAGAAGAATAACACTCAATTAAATAAGCCCACGGAAAGTTTGAAACTAAAATCGGCCGAAAAAGACCATTCTTTAAACTCGTTAGAAGTCACTGAAATCTCGTTCGAACGAATGTCTTCGATTGAACTATGAACTCATTAGAAGGGGTACTAGAATCTCGTTAGAAGCTCGTTCGAACGAGGTCGTTCGAACGACCTAGGTTGGTCTTCTAATGAGATGGCAGAGAATGCCTAGAATTTCCCCAACTTTATTTTTTCCCATTTTTCTCTTATTTAAATCTATCCTAAGTTCGTACCAAATAAGTTTTTATGTTTTCAAACTACTCTAAGTCACCCTAGGTCACTTCTTAACATATTTTTGGGGTCAAATCTTACTAATCAACATGTAATAACCATAAATCCCCAAATCTTGCCCCAAACTCTATGAACATGAACCCAGAGTTTAATTGAATATAAATACTCCTTATTAATCCATTTTCAAATCATCAAAAGTTATATTTTGGTTACTCAATTCGTCCATAACCATTCTACATGTAGTCCCTATCCAAAATTATGAGTTCCATAACAATTCCATTAGGTTTTCATAAAAACTTTCAAGGCATATAAAGTTTCTACACTAAACATAGAGGAAATATTCATTGAAATTAATGACATCAAATCACTAGCCTTAGGTTTGTTCTTCAGATTTGTTGTCGGTGATTATAGGTTTATTCTCTCCTCTTTCTTGTCACAAATCCTTCCAGAATGGTAGTGATGGTTGATGGTTTTGGTTTGGACCTCTTGTAACCTCTCTCCAACTTCTCTCAAAACCCCCGTAGCCCACTCTCTGGTCTTTTGCTGATAATGGACTTAGTGGCCTCTCTAATAATATATAATTAAACTCTAAAATTCATGGGTTTTAATTCCTCAATTTTTTAAAACTACCAAAATACCCTTCTGAATTTCCGGTTTGGCCTAAAAATGCTCCGGGACCCAAACTAAACTCCCGGCTAGTGTTTTCTGACTATTTCGACCCTTTCGAACACGTTGGCGCACTCAAAATAACCATTTGGTTGATAAAAATATAATTTAATTTTTAATCTAGTTAATTTCGTTCCTGACGCGACTGACACGCGCGTCCCAACTTAATTTCCCAAATTGTCATATTTCTGCCTCGCGAAATTTTTTATATTTTCAATACTCATATATTACCATATATTCTAAGTAATATTTTATTCTAACATCATAATCAAATACCATCTCACATCTCGCTAGTATTTATTTCCGGATTAATTTCCAAATAAATTCTCATTTAATTCAATTAATCCATTAAATAAAAATTAATAAAATTACGGGGTATTACATATGTTCCATTTTTAGCATAAATTTTTGTTCTTCATTCTCAGCCACCACTATCTTGAACATACTTGTCTCAGCTTCAGTAATCTCTTTTGTATTTCCCTCATCCAGTGTGATCTTGACTACAAAATTAGCTAAAGCCTGCCCTTGATGGATGTTCTTGGCTAATAGACGATGTCAAATTCTCCCAACTCTATGGATCAGGCCATTACCTTAACCAATTTCTCAAGTTTATGGATGACCTTCCTAAGAGGAGAGTCAGTTAGGACAACCATTAAATGGGCCTGGAAGTAGGGTTTCATCTTTCTGGATACATGTATGAGAGCATAAGCCAATATCTCCATTTTGGATACCTATGCTCGGCTCCTTGAAGAACTTTGCTATTGAAATAGACTGGATTTTGGACACCCTCATCATCTCTCATAATTGCAGCGTTGATGGACGAATCAGACCCAAAGTGACCTTGATAACAAGAGTGGTGAGCCGAGGTAGACCTTCAACTCCTGAAAGGCCGTGTCACACTCCTCATTCCACTCGAAGGCTTTTCTTAATATCTTGAAGAAGGGAAAACACTTGTTTGTAGCCTTGGATAAGAACCTATTCAACGCTTCCACTCATCCAGTCAACCTCTAGATGCCTATTATGGTTGTAGGAGTCTTTATCTCCACCAAAGCTCTGATTTTTTTGGGTTATCCTCTATCCCTCATTGATTGATAATGAACCCTAAAAATTTTCCTGTTCCGACACCAAATACACACTTTGAGGGATTAAACTTCATTCGATAATTGTCCATTATGTTGAAAGTGCACTCCAGGTCGGACACATGACTCTCGATCTTGAGGCTCTTAGTGAGCATGTCATCAACATACACCTCATGGGCTCGCATATCTGATATTTGAACATTTTTTATTGCCTCTGGTATGTAGCCCCAATGTTCTTGAGGCCAAAGGCAATTACCTTGTAGCAGTATGTACCTTTATAGATAATGAACGATGTCTTTTGGCATCAGCTGGGTCCGTTAATATCTTATTATATCCTGAGTAGGCATCCATAAAACTCATTTGTTCATGCCCGACCGTGGCATTAACCATTTGATCTATTCTCGGCAAGGGAAAGATGTCTTTGGTGCATGCCTTATTCAGGTCTATGAAGTAAACACGCATCCTCTACTTGTCATTAGGCTTAGGTACTATGACAACATTAGTTAACCATTCTTTATAAATAACTTCTCTGATGAAGTTAGCCTTCTCCAACTTCTTCACCTCATCTCTTATAACTTCATATTTCTCCTTGGAATAGATCCTTCTCTTTTGTCTGACTAGTTTGGCTCCTTCTTTTACATTCAATTTATGGCAGAGGACCTCCGGATCAATTCCAGGCATGTATGTATGACTCAAAGAAAAAATTCTATGCCTTTCCCTCCGAAGTTTAATCAACTCTTTTCTGATCTCTTTCTTTAGGGCTTTGCCGACCTGGAAATTTTTCCAGATCGTTCTCATTGAGGACAACGGATTATACCTCCTCAATGACCTCAACATTTTTAGCCTCATCTCGTCTCTGGGGTTGAGAGTGTCTAGGTCATAAGTAGTGGTGGCCCTCTTATGTGTCTCTCTCTCCTCAGCCGAATGGAAGTAGCATTCACGTTCCTCGACCTGGTCACCCTGAACTTCCCCTAATCCATGAAGAGTCAGGATTTTTATCGTTTGGTGAATGGTTGAGGGAACGACCTCAAATTCTTTGGGGGATACTCATCCCATAATGATGTTATTAGATGAATAGACATTTTCGTCCATCACAAAGAAATTGATCTTCTTTATGAGACATTTCGGCTAAGTGTTCCCCATTCTGACATCCATTCATAAATTCTCAAAGGGTGTACTTTCTATTCTCTAAAGCTAATGAGGGGTTGGTGATATGGGACAAGCCTCTTTTTGCTTAATCCCAAGCCTTTGAAATAGTCCCAAAACATCACATCGACCGAACTGCCACCATCAACCAATATCCTCGGGACCTCATACCCATGTACTATAGTGGTGATCACCAGAGGGTCATCATGTAGGGGTAGGATCCCCTTAAAGTCCATCCTTAAAAAGCTAACTATCAAAGTGTTTATGTCAACTTTTGTTCTTTTACCCGGCTTCGAATCAACAGCTGCCGAGTTTATCACTTCTGGCTTTGGTAGAGCCTTGGCTTCCGCTACATGAGCCTCCCTCTCAGTAATTTCTTTTCCACCACCTGTTAATCCTCCAGAGATCATTTTCATTCCCAGAGAAATTGTATGTAGCCGACCTTTAGGATCAGTGATTGGAGGTGGGAGGTTTGGGTCGGCCTCGTCATCATTATCCGAGGCATCATCGTCTCTGTTTGCTAGGGCATCTGGTCTACACTTATCATTTCTTATCTTTCAAGTGTTGTCTAAGTCACCCTTTGAACCAAATTTAATTACATACTTTCTCAGCTTTCCTTTCTTTAGTATCTTTTTGATCTCGTCTTTCAATGCGAAGCATCTGTCAGTGGTGTGGCCATGGTCTTGGTGAAATTCGCACCACTTACTTTTATCCCTCTTGTGAAGAAGGGCTCTCAGTTTCTTCGACCACCTCAGAAACTAGTCATTCTTGATTTCATTCAGAATCATCTCTGGAGTAGCTGTTGATGGAGTATAGTCAACGAACTTATCATCTATCGACCTCTTCTTACCCTTGTCCTTGCTCTTCTGGGATTGATCCCACTTGCTCCCTTTTCATCTTCACCCTTGACCACAATGGCCTCCTCAACATTCATGACCCTTCCGACCGCAGCTAGGAGTTCAGCCATGGTCGTCAAAGGATCCTCAACCAACTTTCATAGTATCTTTCCCTTTTGTAATCCCACCCAACAAGGCAGTCATTGAAATACTCTCATCATAGTCTTCTACCTCTAATTTTTCCTTGTTGAAGCGAGCTATGTACTACCTCAGAGAACCATTTTTTCCCTGTTTAACATATAACGAGTGGGTGGTCTTCTTTTTTGTCTTTACTCCAAAACAGAAGTTATGGATGAACCTCCCTGCCAATTACTTGAAATTCTCAATGGAGTTATTTATAAGAGAGGTGTATTACACATGTGAGACACCGGTAAGAGTGATGGAGAATGACTTGCACCTTATCTCATCAGAAACTTAGAAGATATCTATGGCCGATTCATACATTTTCACGTGGTGTATTGGGTTGGTGCTTCCATCATATTTAGGAGTAACCACTGATGATTTGAACTTAGCCGAGGTTGGGTAGCTCAGTATCCTTTCTACGAATGGTGACCCTTCTATGTACCCCCTTTGTAGAGGGTCTCAGCTCTTCAAAATGTCTCCAATCTTGTCTTTAAGCCTTTGGATAGAACTTCTTCACAGCTTGTTGGCTGTAACTGCAGCATCTACCTTGTCCACTATGACATTATCATCGGTCCCTTCCCTGTCGATCGGCTGTTGTGCTGGTTTTCTACTCACTGTTCTTTGGCGACTATTGACTTCTATTTGTTCCTTGGCTCGGCCACATGGAGGTTAACGATGAGCGCTTCCACCATTTCTTCTGGAACCAGTAATGCTGAGAGACTTGGAGAGTCGATCTTTAAATCACCCATCGGGCGAAGCTTATCAAATGCAGACCCTCTGTTGAGTCTATCAAGTGAAGAGGCACGAGGTCGTCCTTCTCTACTCGACCTGGCACTATTTTTCTTACTGACCTGAATTGAGCGCAAAGTATTCCCTGAGATATCATAGGGTTCCCAATACTCTCTCTCATCCTCATCATCATAAGGGTTAATATCAGACTCTCGGCCTTGTCTCCCCAAGCATAATCACCTAGGGTTGGCTACATCCCGACGTCTCTACTATGGTGGTACCTCTTTGTGCAAGGACAATGTTGGTCCCCCAGCCGCTGGTTCTGCGCCCTCCCTAGAGGTCAGAGTTATTATCTCTGTTATAGTTCTAATAGGTATAGTCAATATGTTTTGGCTAAAAGAAGCCAATTGCATCTTAATCCTTTGTTGGCTGGCTATCAGCGAACACAGTGCCGCCATGACCTCAACTATGCCCGACTGAGGTAGTGCCTGGCTAGAACTGGGGCCAAGGCCAGCTGGAAAGTCTGTGCAGGTGAGTGTATGTTTACTATTAAACTAGGCTGTAATGGCCTTGGATTACAATGCACTCAACTTTCTCTCTCTATAATAATTTTAGAATAATTTTTCTAGGGTTTAGTATTAAGGATCCTTCTCAAGGTAGATGAGGTAAGTATATATAGTGCTGGGGTGGTACAGTGTGCACCCCATGAATGCACTAGGCATGTGTAGTTTGCATTGACCAATGAATAATATCCACATGTCACCTATGCAAGTGGATCATGATGATAAAATATTACCCCCATGTGCACATATGATACTGTTGTAACTGCCTGTCCACGTGGGATGATGATGCTGGAGCTTTGCCTTGCGCATGATACAGTGGTCGTCCAAGTGGGTCTCAGCTCGATCGAGTATGATACGCAAAAGGTCTTATTCAAACATAGTCCGAAGAGTATGGTCTTGGCTCATTAGACATCAGGATGGGATGAGGTCTCGGCTGATTAGTGTACCAAACAAGATATTAAGAAGGAGGTCTTAATTGGCATAAGGTATCAACCTCAAATAATGAATGAAACCGAGATAGTTGGGTGTGGACTCCTTATGGTAAGCTTGCTTTGATAGGTCGGCTAGGCCAAATTTGAGCTGGGCCCAGATGACGTTACACTTGGTCATATCAATCACCCCTAGCCCTTAGTCTCTAATATTAGGAGGAGGTTGGGGGTAAGAGTGTTTGAAGATGAGGAGTTGATAATGGTCATTGAAATGCCACGTAGCAATTGATTGGTGGCTTGCAGGCTTGATTGGACACCTATCATAGTTTGCGTTGGGTAGCGTATGCTCCAAGCCCAAATGATGGCTGAAGCGCTTAGGGTTTAGTGCCTAAAATGATTACTCCCTTTGGGAAATGTGCATAATTATTGCTTAATATTTAAACCAAGAATTTAGCCTTTCTCTTTCCTTCTTGCAAACCATTTCACACTTTATCCTTTCATAGAAAATTGCCATTGACACCTCTTGCTCTTCTCTTGAATCTCGTTGTTAAGTCCTTTTCCTGAACTAATTCTTCTTCCAAGCACGTTCTTTCATCCAGGTAACTCTTCTCTACCAAGATCCTTTTGATTTGAATTTGGATTAGTGTGGTTGTCATTGATTCACATTTTTAGGCAACTGGTTCACTTTTTGGTTAGATTGTGTGGTGGCGTTTGGGCTACGCCCTTGCTATTTTAGAGGTTTTTTAGGTAGTGGGGGTGTTTCTTGCCTAGGGTTATGCGTTTTAGGTTTGCAATCTCCCAGTTAGGGATTCCAATGGTTCTCCGACCATCTTTTTCGATGGAATTCTCACTGTTTTCATTTTGAGTTCTTATATTGTTCTTGAGAGTGTAATTTGAAAACACTAAAACTTCCCCCTTTTGATGTTGTGGTCAACTTGGTCAATCCAAACATTTATTTGAATGTTGCTAATTTTACTTACGAACAGTTTGAAGAGACTTTTTTCAAAAAGTATTTTCCCGAGACTAAGCGAGACCAACGAACTGTTGATTTCCTAATATTGCAACTAGCTAACCTCTCAATAGCACAATAAGAGGCTAATTTTATCGAACTATCTCGTTATGCCCTAGAGTACGTGGATACTGAGATGAAGAGATGTAAGCAGTTTGAGAGAGGATTACATCCGAGAATTCAAAATTCAATCGTTCCATTACAAATTCGTGAGTATTCTCAGTTGATTAACGTTGCGGCCATTGTGGAATGAAATTATTCAACCTTAATCCAATCTCCACCTCCTGATATTAGAAACAAACTTATTGTCAGAACCCCATCTCATTCTAGACCCTATCCATATGTAAACTCTAGTGGCCAAGCTTATTCCCAGATCCATCATAAAACAACCCGTTCTGAAATTTGTTTTCTAATGAATGTCATGAGATAGGACATATTCGGCCTGATGTCCAAGATAAAATCAGCTCCAATCCGCCGTTATCTAAACAAACCCTCACAAAATCCAAAATTCTATTATATTCCCAATCACTCCAAGCCAACCCAAAAAGTTAAGCCAATTCTCAATCGTGGGAGGAATTATCCCTCACGACCTACATGAAATGCACATGATGTGATCAAAGGTATGAATATTTTTCAGCATGTTCCTACACATATTTTGTTTAATACAGGATCTACACATTCCTTTATTAGTCTTAGACTAGCAAAATTAATACAGTCATCTCCAACCTCTTTAACTAGTCCAGTGGATATTGAATCACCAACAGGTGAAATCAACACATCAACGCAAGGTTATAGGAATTGTAAAATTCAACTTGGTTTAAGAACTCTTTCTATTAACTTGATAATTCTAGATATTCGTGGGTTTGATAATATTATTAGAATGGATGTATTATCCAAACATCATGCTTATATCAATTGTCAAGCTAACAAAATTCATTTTCGAAATGGAAATAATTATTCTTTTATATTTCAAAGAGCAGGTTCATCAAAACATTCAAATTTCCAAATTTAGATTTCTTCTTCGATTCCAAATCTGTTGGAACAATTTGAAGACATTTTTCTCGAAGACTTACCAGGATTACCCCCTCCTAGAGAAATTGAGTTTAATATCAATCTTTATCCTAATATATTTCCTATTTCGATACCCCCATATCAAATGGCTCCATTATAACTTCGGGAACTTCGTACACAATTAGATGATCTTTTATCTAAAGGTTTGATTATATTAAATTCATAACCTTTGGGAGCTCTAGTGTTATTTGTTAAGAAACATGATGGAAACTTTAGACTGTGCATAGAATATCGTAAACTGAATTTCGTAATTGTTAAGAACAATATCCTTTACCCCGAATAGGAGATTTGTTTGATCAACTTAGAGGAGCAAGGGTCTTTTCTAAAACAGACTTATGATCTGATTATCATCAGTTACGCGTTAGAAAGTATGATATTCTAAACATTTCTTTTCGAACTCGTTATGGACATTTTGAATTTACTATAATGTCATTTGGTTTAACCAATCCCCCAACAACTTTTATGGATTTGATGCACATAATCTTTAGACCTTTTCTTGATTAGTTCGTTATCGTTTTCACTCACAATATTGTCGTATATTCTCAAAACTTGATAGAACATATTCAACATTTCAGGGTAGTCTTAAGTACTCCTCAAAATCATCAGTTATACAAAAAAAAAGAGAATGTGATTTCTCAATGAAGGAAATCAAATTTTTAGGTCATGTGATTTTTTATAATGGAATCCAAGTCGATCTGGCTAAAATTTCAGCCATTTTGGAATTGAAAAATCCTACCAATATTACTGAAATAAAGAGTTTTCTAGGATTATCTGGATACTATCACCATTTTGTCGAAGGATTTTCACGCATTGCTCTTCCCCTTTGAAAACTAACTAGGAAGGAAGTTCCATTTATATGGATTGAAGAATGTAACCAATCATTCCAAGTGTTAAAGGAAAAGTTGACTACTGCTCCTATCCTCACTATTCCTTCTAGTGATGCAAGTTACGAGGTATATACTGATGCTTCATTTCAACGATTAGGATGTGTGTTAATGTAAAATCAAAACATGGTAGAATACGGGTTACGACAACTCAAGACACATGAGCATAATTATCCGATTCATGATCTAGAACTAGCAGTCGTAGTTTTTGCATTAAAGATTTGGCATTGTTACCTTTATACTGTAAGTTTCCAAGTATTTTCATATCACAAAAGTCTGAAGTATATCTTTACCCAAAAGGACTTGAACTTAAGACAACGATGATGGATATAAATTTTGGAGGATTACCAATTTAAACTTAATTATCATCCATGCAAAGGTAATGTAGTAGCCGGCGCTTTGAGTCAAAATCCAGTAGGAAGACTTCATGCTTTAAATTCCTACGATATTGTCACTACCATAAAGCAATATGATCTATGACTACTTACACCTTTTACCAAATTATTTAACATTATTGCTTATCTCAAACTCTTAATTCAGCAGGCCCAAGATTCGCTTGTACAAAATTTATCGAGAAAAATCCAGATTTTTCCTATTATAAAGAAACATGACTCTGAAATAGTAATAGATTATATGTACCTGACAATCCACCTCTACGAGAAGAAGTGTTGGAAGAAGCTCACCGTTCAAAATTTATCATACACCCCCGAAGTTAAAAAAATGTACCATGCTTTGAAAAAGAAATATTGGTAGCCAAGCATGAGAAATGATATCGAGAATTTTGTAAGGAGATGTCTTACTTGTCAACAAGTAACGATAAAACACCAACACCCTGGTGGACTTCTTTAACCTTTACCTATTCTCGAATGGAAATGGGATCATATTACCATGGATTTTGTCATTGGACTCCCCCGTACATTCTAAGGACATAATTCAATTTGGGTAATAACAGATCGATTTACCAATTCTGCCCATTTTCTACCTTTACAGACCACTGATTCATTCCAAAAGCTTAGCAAGTTATACATTTAAGAAATTATTCGATTACATGGAATCCTTTTATCCATTGTATCAGATAGAAATTCTCATTTCATAGGAAAATTTTGGCAAGCATTACAAGTTACAATGGTTACGAAACTTCATTTAAGTATTGCATTCCAACCCCAAATGGTTGGACAATCAAAACGTAAGATTTAAAAACTATAAGATATGTACTGTGCTTGTATGTTAGATATGTCTGACCATTAGAATGTATATTTACCCCTTTTCGGATTTTCATATAATAATATCTATCAAGCCAGTATGAAAGTTGCCCCATTTGAAGCTTTATATGGATGACCCTGTAGATCCCCGGTATGTTGGATAGAGTTAGGAGATAGTAAACACTTTGGTCCAGAAATAATTTAAAAAGCCACCGAGGTAATACAACATATTTGAGAGAAGTTGAAGACAACCTAAGTTCGACAAAAGAGTTATGCAGACCATCGCCAAAAACTGTTAGAATTTTAAGAAAATGAGAAAGTATTTCTGAAAGTGTCCCTCCGAAAAGAAATTTTACGTTTCGGGAAAAAAGAAAAGTTAGCCCCCAGATATATTGAACCTTTTACAATTTCTAAAAGATTTGGCTTCGTAGCCTATCAATTAGAATTAACTGTGGAATTATCCAATATCCATAACGTGTTTTATGTATCACAGTTACGCCAGTATATACCAGATCCATCCCAAACCATCACATGGCAAGATGTTTCAGTTGAACCCAACTATGAATTCTAAGTACGTCCCATGAAAATTCTTGATCACCAAGTGAGGTATCTTAGAAACAAGGGAATTCCCTCAGTTAAAGTACTTTGGGAGCATTAAAATCAGTAAGAAGCTACATGGGAACCGAAATAAGTAATGAAGAATCAATACCCCAACTTATTTTAAGGTAAAATTCGAGGATGAATTTCTTTTAGGTAAGTAGACTGTAAGAATCGGGAACTTTTTTCAAACCCTAATTTACCTACGACCATGATTTAAACCCTCATAAGGCGTGTAAAATCAAAAGCCTTCTGAAGAAGAAATAAACTATGTTTAAAAAGCTATAACTTTGTTACTAACCTAGACCCCTTGAAGTTTTAATTAATTACAAAGGAGTCCCAAAAATTTTCAATGTAAGATAACTTGAGATATATTTAACTCCTAAACCCGAACCTTATATCAAATTAAACCTTTAGATCTCAATTAATATAAAATTATAGTTTTAACCCTGGGAACTTTTAAAATTGCCAAAATACCCCTAAACTTTATAAAAAAGTATACTTTTAGGGCTATAAATGTAATTATATAATTGATAAAGGACTAAAATCAAAACCTTCTTGAATTTTGTTTCAAACCCTATCCACAATCTACCCCAAATCAGCATAAGAGGTTAAAAACACATGGAAAACCCTATAAACCCATGTGAACCCCATTTACCCACAATTAAAACTCCCCCTAAAGTAGTTCAAAGCAACCTCCTTTTATCTCCAATCAAATCCTCACCTAAAATAGTATAAATACCCCTTGACCTAAGCAGTAAAAACTCAACCCACGGTTTAGTTTCAAATCTTGAAATTTCCCTCAATTCAGGCAACTCATCATTTTATGCTTATTTTTCAATTCTTTCAATTCTACTAGTTTTCTGCATAGTTAACATAGTTAAAACACTCATAATTTGAAAGATTTTACTTGAGAATGGCCTAGGATAGTAAAAATCATTAGAAACGCCATTAAAACTTGAGCTTTAATGGTGAAACTCAATACATTGTCTTAAACTTTGATTTGAGGCCATGCATAACTTCATTATAACCTAAGGATATCGAGTGTAATGGTTAAAATCCATTAATGTTCATTATAATTCAAATCGATCGAAAGTATTTTTTGAACTCAAAATCGTCAAATTCAAAATTCTCAATGTACAATCCATCAAAATCTTTGAAACCAAAACCAAATTACTCGCATATATTGCAAAAAACAAACCCAATTCATAAGAGCCCTTGCTATACTCTAGAAATCCATGATAGTCACGTCAATTTTTCATGAAAAAACATAGTTTTAGAACTTGAGTTATTATAATGTCAATCCATGAAACTTATATATTGTGATTCCTCATGAAAATTTAGGTTAAGTTTGTTAAGGAATCATCTCAAATGGTATAACAACGAAGGTTATAACCTTAGTCAAAGATTCAAACCCTAAAAAGTCAAAATCAAGAGGTTGAAGATGAAAACTTTCTTCAAAAACCTTGACCACGCATGTAAGGGCGCATGGCCAATCGAGATATTCTTATATTTTCTCAAAATTTTTTAAAATTTTTCTGATAAAAAAGGTATAAAATAAGACTATGTATGGATATTCCTAGCCCAAGTTATGTAAAAACAAGTTTTTTACTTAAAGAAATTTCCTTAAAAATTATAAATCAACCCCTATCAATTTTTCTAACTTAGGAATTTGACCCCCAAACTTTGCCCATACATACATAGTACTATTTGAAGATAAAAATTCTCTTGCACCAAAGTTCAATAATGAACTTAAGGTTATTATTTCAAAGTCCCAAGATAATTATAAATAAGCCCTCTAAACTTTATTAAAGACAATATTAAATACAAAACTGACTGATTAACCCCTAATACTCATATACCACACTTCGTATAACAAAAAATCAAGCCCAAATTCTTTCGAATATCCCGGTGTGACAGCAATTCGATCGTATACCAAGCAAGTTGGGTTTTCCTACCTTTTCAGTATTATACTTTGCGTATTTGAAATATTGCTACTGATATCACTACGTGATAGCCACATTTACTGTGAGTATGTGCATGTTATTATACTGACATACTACATATTTTGTTAACCATCATCCGTATTTGAATTATCACCAGTATTTAAATTTAAGGATCAATTTTAGCCCCTCTCATCTAATAACTGATATCATGTACCTTATTGATTCAGTTTTTCCTAGAACTTTATGCCATTTATACTATAGGCATCAATATTAACTAGGAAGTAGACTGCATGTTATCCCACAAAATTTTCTTCTATTAGTCTCAGATGATTGAGAGCTATGACTATTGCTACATACGTATGAGTGCTACTTTAATTGTGAGCATAGAATATTACTTTTTCCCCAAAAGTTTTAGGATTGATTGACTGATTATTATAAAGTTAACCGATGGATAAATTACCTTTATACGTCAAACTCTTTGACTTTCTTCAAACATGATCCTATCAAAACCGGTAAAGTACCGTAATTATTAAAACGGACTAATCACTATGGAATTATGTGTTCCAACATTTTGATGTTTTATAGTATGATAAATATGGAATTATTAACTTATTATTGCCAACGTTTCAAACACTGATTCTATACACACTCCAACTCTTATTTATATCTATATCATTGTTATAGAACTAGTGGAACCTACTTAGCATATTTTTGTTAATTCCTTCCCTCTCCAGATGCGCCAGGAGAAAAAAAAATAGTATCTCTTCCCTACTAAAGACAAAAAATGATCATCTATTTGCGTGTCTGGCCGTATGGGCAAAGATTAAACCCGATGGGAGTAAGGAGTGGCACTTTTTAATTTTCTATATTGTCGTGTATACTAGAAACGTGTAACTCACCCCTGCGATGGTTCAACCCTATGTAACATATTAATAATAAATAAAAAGTTATGTTATTCCACCTTAGCTTGAATTCATTGCTTTATGTACACTTCTTGTTCAATCATACGAAGAAGAAGGATGTGACAACTGCCACTACCAAGTATTTGAATCGCCCCTTCATTCTTAGTAACAGTCTGACCAAATCAATTCCGCTTAATGCGAATGACCAAGGTGATGTGATTGGGGATAGCGGTGCTCCTAGTGTGCGGTCTATTTTAGTATATATTTTACACTTGTCATAATTTTTCATATAATTAGCATAGTCTTCCTTCATCGTCGGCTAGTAATAGCCTTGGGTTGTAATGTGCTTCACTAGTGATCTTCTGGAGGAATGTGCTCCGTAACACCCTTCATGCAATTTTTTAAATAGCTCATTGACTTCTCTGAGATGGACACACCTTAATAGTGAGGTGATGTATCCCCTCATGTTCAATACTCCAGCCTCCATTACATAGTGGGTGGTTTTATAACACAACTTTCTTGCTTATTTTGGATCAGAGGGGAGTTTTCCAGCCTCAATGTACACTCGTATAGGATCCATAAATGATGGTCCGAGGCTTACTTCCATCACATTTAGGCTCTCCTCGTCCATGCTTCTACATGCTAATATTTCAATTAGAACCATTCTCCTCACATTTATCCTGGTGGGCGAGGACAATATGGCTAAGGCATCTGCTCGGGCATTTTTTTAACTTGGCTATTCTCATAACTTTTACTTATGCAAACTATTCCAACCATTGTCGTACTATGGTCAGGCACTTTCCATGGAATCCTCATTTTTTTCATAGATCCCCATTAGCCGGTTAACCACCAGCTAAGAGTCATTGTGTGTCGCAATGTGGTTGGCCCCTAGAGACGAGGATAAGTTGAACTAGAAAATAAGGCTTCGTACTTCACTCATTATTAAAATATTCAAACTGATAGCACAAGGCATTATCCACATCTATTTCTTCTGGATTTAGGATGATGATACCCACACCGCTACCTGTCGAACATAAAGATCTATCAATAAACAACTTCCTGATAATGTTATCATGGACAAAATTTACTTCTTCAGGTTTTCCAAATCTAAAGATCTTCTTTTGATATTTATCGTGTTGATCCTTATCACCTTTCATTGAGGATCTCTCTTTATCGGGAGTCTGCTCTACCTCGTCTGGAATCAGGCGCTCTTCCAAAAAAGTCTGTTTATCTTCAAAAATGAAGTTTTCTCTTGAAGGAGTGCTCGGAGGGCTTTTCTTCATAAGTGAACTCATAAATGTAATCTGCTAATGCTTTCCCCTTGATGGATGTTCTAGGCTCGTATTGTATGTCATACTCATCGATCTCAATCGTCCAAGCCATCAGTCGACCAATATTTTCTAGTTTATGCAGGATCTGCCACCAGGGTAGGTCGATGTAGACCATAATGGTGTGGTCTTGGAAATACGACTTCATTCTTCTTCAAGCTGATCTCAATGCTAAGGCTATCTTCTCCATTTGGGGGTACCAAATTTTGGCACCTTAATACATTTTGCTAATGTAATAAACTAACTTTTGAATTCCCTCCTCTTGCCTTACCTGTAATGAACTGACAGCTGATTCGGATATGATAAGGTATAAGTAAAGATTTTCCCCAGTGACAGGTCTTGCCAAGAGTGGGGGCAATCCTAAGCACCCCTTTAGCTCCAGTAAAGCATTGTATTATTCGTTATTCCATTTAAAAGACTTTCTCAGCACTTTGAATAAATGAATTCATTTATATGTGGCTCTAGAAACAAACCTATTGAGGGAGGCCACGTACCCCATTAGTCACTGCACATATTTTTTCATCGCAGGAGATTGCATATTGATCCCAACTTTGATCTTATCGGGGTTGGCTTCGATACCTCGTTGATTGATGATAAAACTCAAAAGCATGCCTTCTTTCCAGCGAACACACATTTCGTTGAATTATGCTTTATCTAGTGCTTTTCCCATTGGTCAAAAGTCTGTCTGAGGTCTTTAATGTGATCAGCTGCCATTCTTCTCTTTATAATAATGTCACCCACATATACTTCCATGTTTACCCCAATCTGATCTTTAAAGACTTTATTCACCAATCATTGGTAAGTAGAGCCTATATTTTTTAGGCCAAAAGGTATTACATTATAGCAATAAGTACCTCGATTGGCTATGAAGGACTTTTTATCCCTATTCTAGGGCTTTATTTTAAATTAGTTGTATCAAGAATAGGCATCCATAAAGCTTAGGAGCTCATGTACTGAAGTTTCATCAACTAACTGGTCAATTTGGGATAATGGATAGTGATCCTTCGGGCATGCCTTGTTCAAGTTGGTGAAATCGATGCATATCCTCCATTTATCATTCTATTTGTATACCATCACTATGTTGGATAGCCATTCAGAATATTTGACACTCGTGGTGAAATTAGCCTTCAGGAGCTTTAGTACCTCCTCCTGAATAACGAGGTTCTTCTTGATGTAAAAAACCCATCACTTTTGCCTAACTAGCTTTGCTCTTTTCATCGTGCTCTACTCATGACTAATGAAATCAGGATCAATCCCAAGTATGTCTTCGTGGATCTGTACAAATATGTTCCTACGTTGCCATAAGAAATCTATGAGCTCATACCTCAAACGAGGATCGAGCACGATCCCATATGGATTGTCCTCTCTGGTAGTCAGCATCAAGTGAAACCATCTCAATCTCTTTGATTGCCTTCCCCTTTACCAGTTCTTCTTCGTCTCTAGGATCAATGGTTTCAATCTAGTAGGTAGTAATTAACTTCCTCTGCTCTACCAGGTTAGTGGAATTGTAATATCACTCTCGTGCCTCTGCCTAGTTTCCCTTGACGACCCATACTACGTAATGAGTTGGAAACTTTAGGCACTAGTGTACTGTGGATGGGACGGCCTCAAATTTCTTCAGCCCAACCCTTCCTAGTATCACGTTATAAGAGGATAACACATTTTTTACCATGATGAAGAATCGATCATTTTTAATTTGACAGGTTGGCCATGTACCCACTATGACCTCCAGTTCCACCATTCCCAGTGGATACACCTTTTCCTCCAAGAAGCTGAGTAATGATCGGTGGTATGGTGTTAACTTATAATCTCAGAGCTTTAACCTTCTGAAATAGTTATAAAACATAACATCTATGGAACTGCCATTGTCAACTAACACTCTGGTGACTTTGCATTCATAGATCATCATAGTGATGACTAGACGGTCGTCATAATGTTACAACGCTCTAGATAAGTCATCTTTTGATAAATCAACGATTAACTTATCCTTATTCACCTTGTAAGGGTGAGTGTACACCTCTACTTCCAGGTTAATCTGTCTCACATGAGCATAAGCTTTAGGCTCGTTCAGATAGGCCTTCATTTTGCTGGGTCTTCTCCCCCAGTATCTCCTTTGGTAATGAAGTGACACCCAAGGGATATCATGTCGACCTCATGTATGAGATCCTTAGTCTTTTTAAAATGGTCTGGATCATCATCCGAGTCGTCATTCTTTCCTTCTTATTGTTTTCTGCTCTGGATCATAGCGACTCTGACCATCTTCTAGTCTTGTGCTCATTGGGGTATGGTCGTCCATATTTATTCACGTACATGGACAATATGCTCTCCTAATTAGACCCTTGATCTCATTATTCAAGGTGATGCAGTTATCAGTGTTGTAGTTACGATTGGGAAAAGGTGTATCCACTGGGAAAAGGTGTATCCACGGGATAAGCTATTGTACCAGATTTGAGCCAAGCCTACGATTGTGATGGAGAAAGCTCTGTATCGTATCTCATCGAGAATGGAATAAATATTCACTGTAGTTTGATACTGCTCAACGTAAATAACTGGATCTATTTTTTATCATAGTTTTACGTGACAATTAATGTCTTGAATTTTGACAGAGTGGGACTTGCCACAACAAATGGGATGAACGAAGATCTCCTCATAAAATCCCTTTTCAAAGGGTTCTTTAACCTAGCTATGTCTCCGAGCTGATCTTCCCAACGTTGGATAGATCCCTTTCATGGTTGGTTATCCTATTTCATTTTTGTGCCAGCTGACTTAGAAGTTTGGCCTTGGCTTTTCGTCGAACTCTCTTCCTGTGCAGTCTGCTCGGGTGCGGCCCATGCCCTGTCACATCAGTGGGAGCCCCTAGTAATAGATATTCTTACATCCCCTCTTATTTGGTCGCGACCTTAAGGTGCTACTGTGCCTGCCCATGATTGCAACGTGTGTCCAACTTGTCGAATGCTGGGCCTCTCCTAAACCTTTCTAGTGCACCGAGAAATTCTTCAGAGAGGGATTGATAATCATAATAACTGGGTGATTGTATGGAGGACGTGGCTCCGAGGTGGTAAGACTAGTCCCGCTAAGATTCGGATCATCGGGTGGACCCGGAATTATCGTGAGATCCCATGCTCAGCCTCCTATGGTTTTCTAGGATTTACATAAAATATTACTTCCTCATGTCTCTATGAGTCACTGAGGGTAACCTTAGTTCCCTGCTTCGCATCATCCTTAGCTATAGGGTAATGATATTTGTGTTAGGTTGCACTGGTCTGGCCTAGATAGTATGTATGAACTACCTAACACTCTCTTGCATCACTTCTTGTCTTTTGTCCAGACTCATTAGTAAGATCTATAAGTCTCCCATTCCAGTGGGGGTGGGAGTTATTTGGACCTCTGCCATATGGCTGCTTTTCGGGTTGTCCACTATTCTCAGCTATTTTGGGTAGATAATGAACAAAGGAATTCAGGTAGGGATCATAATGGCTTATCGATTCCCACAGATGACGCCAATTTTTTATTGTCCAAAAATCGTGATAGAAAATAAATGAGAAAGAATGGACAGAATGAATGACAAAGAGAATGGGGATGAGAGATAGTGAGAATTAGAAAAAATTTACATGGTTCGACCCAAGAAAGAAACCTACATCCACGAGTACTACTAATTCTTCTTCTACAGTTGCCAGGTATATAATTAGGGTTGTAATGATTATAGAATAATTAAGCCCCCTTTTCCATATGGGTTTTCCCTCTATTTATATGTTATTTTGAGGAGCAAATTTAGGGGACCGATGGATTGCGTTTATAGGTTAGGCAGTTACACCAATACAAAATGTGAATATGATTGATAACAAATTGATATGCCTTGAATACCACGTGGGCATTCTGAGATGCATGAGTAAAAACCACGTCTCCCTCATTTCCACGTGACTAGTGAGAAGTTCATTAGGTATACACGAGAACACCACCACATAATGTGAGCAAGTTATTGCACGGGAGGAGGACAAATGTCAATTGAGGTTGACCAAACATGATGGTACCTTAGCTGACCTCCTGTTAGGAGTGAGGTCGAGAACATATTATACACCTGTTGGCTCTCTCTTAGAGTCATTTATGCTTCACGTAGGCTGGGTGTACCAGGGTATAACACCACTATTCTTCCCAACTTCACTTTATTCACCATATCCAATAACTTTTAAACTTATTTTAAAAAATCCAAACGATAAATGCCCCAACCTCTGGTCTCTCCTTTCTACATTTGTACCTCGAGGATGACAAGAATACCCTATAATTCACAATTTCAGTCCTTGAGACTGGGGTTAAGGTTAGAAAAGGTCTTGGTAATGTGGCGCTATTTTATGAATCTGTGAATACTTAATCGACCATTTAAGTCCTTGTATTTGATGGTTAATAGGTGTAAGAGAAATATTTTACGCTAGCTCATAGCTTAGGCATTTTTGTATTTTGGCATATCCCGTTACAAACCTGAGTATTAAACCGAGAACTACATCAACATTGCCTCCATGATCATTTGAAGAAATGTTAGTGACCGAGCATCGTTATCGGATTTCAAGCCGTTGGATTTGTCACCAACACTTTAATGGAGGTATATGACTTGTGGTTTTTATTTTTCTCGTACGAATTATATTCTGGGATGTTTACATTTTTAAAATCAAGTATTTTGATAAATTGGATTTTGAAAATAAAATTTTATTTGTTTGATATCATTCGAATGAGATTAACATGTCATTAGAACAATATTGTCTTTTCATTTGAATGCCATCTAATGACCTTTAAACGAGAATCCTCTTCCAAGGATTACACATCTTATTAGAAGCCCACTTGAAGGATGATCGAACAAGAAAGTTGTCTCATTTGAATGAACTCGATTTTTTTTAGAACAAAAAAGTAATTTCGTTCGAATGACCTTACATTTCTATTCAAATGACTTTCTTGCCTCAAAATTCATGATATTTCTAAAAAAACATATTTTGATAAGGTTTTCTCAAGACTTTTGACAAAAATGAATTCCTAATATCTGAACCAAAAGTTCTTGTCTTTATGATTTACAAAACACATTTTCTTTTCCCAATCGTACATCCCATATATGATTTGTTGAGTTTGTTTAAAACTAAGTTTCCATACACTCGCATAAACTGTTATAGAGTTCTACTCTACTGATGACTTGTGGATCCGAGGCTCTACTGCTGAAGCAAGGGACACTTAGGGAAGACCGCTTCCTATGGACGGTGCTGGACTATTATGAATTATGTAGAATATTTGAAGATCATGCACGTTATATTTAGTGGTGCTAAGTAGTCTGTAAGTTGATCACGTTTATCAAACTCTTTAGAGTGCTAAATACTAGGTTTTGCTCGAAAAGGATTTTTCCTTACTTATTCGCATGTTTGGTTTGATTGTGTGATTGATTAGTATTTAATTTGGACTTTATTGAAAGCATGCCTAATTGATAATCAAGATAAATTTTGGTTAGATTTGAATTTGTGTGTGCATAGCCTAAGATATGAATAAATCCATAGAAAAATCCATCCTGTTTTCTCAAATTAGTATCAGACCCTATTACACTAAGTTTTTGAAGCCTTCGCGTCTGACAAGGATGAATTAAGTGGATTCAATTTAACTCACGCAGTTATCTACCACTTATGGAGCATTCTCATCTGATGAGTTTCGCCGCATCATGACGTGCTCGACGTCTAAGAAAGCTTGGATACCCTCCATCTCACTCACAAGGGTACCAATGCTGTGAAAGCCCAAAACCTCACCGCACAATTTGAGACTATTAGCATGATATATTTCAAGTCTTTTGATGAATTTTATGCACGATTATTTGATATTGTTAACTCCAGTTTTAATTTGGGTGAGAAAACTTATGAGATGTGTGTAGTTCAAAATATTTTGAGATCACTTTCATCCCATTTTATTCCTAAGGTTACTATGCTTAATTCGTTGGGCACTTTATATACGCTTAGGTTAGAAGAACTCGTAAGAGACCTTTAAACTTATGACATCGAGATGTTTTAAAAAGCTATTAAACCTAAGGAAAAGGGAATTTCTTTAAAAGTTCAATCTAAAAAGAAAGAGGAGGTTTCTTCTAAATCCGAGTATGATTTTAATCTCGATGATCTCACCCATTTTGCAAAAAAAATCTCAAACTTAGGAAAGAAAATACTTCCAAAGAAAATAAAAGATTTGAGAAAGATGAAAAATATAAATCGGGCAAGAAAATTTTGAACAAGAAAGAAAATATTACCTTAAAAAAGATGAAGAGGGGTGCTATGAGTGGGAGGGTATGGGTCACAAATCTCACGAGTGTGTTATGTGACTAAAGAGACAAGGCAAAGGCAAACTTGTCTTCAATTCCACGTTTAGTGACAGCGATATCGATATGGTGGATTCCAAAGATGAATCAATGTATGGATGCAACTTCACCGCATTCATGGTCAGACATGTCAGTACATCTAGTACACCTCAAGATGATGAGGAAGTTGCTAAATATGATGACCTCGACAGTGATTCTATTCCTTTCGAAGAGAGTGAAGGAGAAAATGCTTTCAAGTGAGGGAGAGAGTGACCTTCAATTTTCTTACGCCAAACTTTACATCGAGTCCTTTAAAACGAAATAGAAAAATAAAGGTTTAGCGTTTGGAGTTTTATCTTTAAAGAAGGAGTTGAGAGAGGTGAGATAGAATGATTCCTCGGTGAGAGTTTTTTTGGAGAGAGAGTCATTTTAATAGAGAGGAAAAATGGTGACTTGAACAACAAATTGTCTAATCTTATGGGAGATCTTCAAAAATCCGTGGAGACTCGAGAGAAGCTTGAAGCCCTTGTATCCCAACTCGAGAAAAACCTCGAACGTGCCTGGGAGGTCAAGGTTACTATATATGACAGATTGAAGAAGGTTTGGAATATGTTCCTCGGTCCCGCTTTAGGTTTTAAGGAGAAGCAACAAATAGGTTACGACGGTGCATCTACTTTCCATGATACACCGAAATCGGTTCCTAAGTTTGTACTGGATCATGGGCCTCTTCCTATTCCACAAAAGAGAGTTCAACCTAAATAAGCGAACTAAGGTAGACCTTAAAAAGTCTATGTTTGCATATATTGCAAGAGGAGAGGTCACCTTAGGGAATTTTTCTACAAGTTAGGTAGAACTAGCCATACGCATACTCTCGCGCACCACTATAACAACGTTTTCTAGGTTTAGAGAGAAACTTGAGTTCCTAATCACAACTTCACAGAGCTTAATGGAAGAATTTCAACGGGTGTCTCTGTCATTTGAGAACGCTTCTAATGCTAAACTAGATCCAATAACGACAAGGGAAAACAAAAGGTTACCTCCACTTGGGTACCTAAGCAAGATGATAAATTCGTTGTTTCTGATATTGCTCTCAAGGTTCAAAATACTTCATAATGGTATTTTGATAGTGGGTGATCTAGGTACATGACTAGTCACAAGTCATATTTTACCAACCTTGTGGATCGCAAAGAAGGCAAAGTCACCTTTGGAGATGTGAGTAGGGCTAAGATTTTAGGATGTGGCTATGTTAAGATACCCAGATTTTCTAAACTAGGCAATGTGTTTTACGTCGAAGGGTTTAAAGCGAACTTAAATAGCATAAGCCAACTTTGCAACACAAAATTTACAGTGAATTTCGACCGGTCCAAGTGTAACGTATATGATCAATTCGGTGAATTTATACTACAAGGAGTGAGGGACGAAGATAATTGCTATGGGATCAATCCTAAGTCCTCCTTTGTGTACAAAAATTCCACAATCTCCTCTATGGATCTTTGGCATCAATGAATAGGTCATGTGAACTTTACATATCTTTAGAGATTAGTTAAAAAGGACCTAGTTCATGACTTACCATCACTTGGAAAATGAACTTCCTCAGTTTGTCGACCTTGCCAATAAGGAAAACAAATTTTAAGTCCCCATCGAAAGATGCATACCATTACCGCCTCACGTTTGTTGGAGTTGATTCATAAGGATCTTATGGGTCCTACCCGTACGGAGAGCTTAGATGGTAAGAGATATATTATTGTCAGGGTCGATGACTTTTTGAGATACTCTATCGCGTGGTTTCTTAGAGAAAAGCCTGACACGATTGCGTTCCTAATAGCTAAGTGACGTGTCCTAACAAATTAACAGGGTGATACAATTATTTGTATAAGTAGTGATAATAACACTGAATTTCAAAAAGGCAGAGTGGATAGCTATTATGATTGCGTGGGAATCAAACACGAGTTTTTGGTCATCATACTCCTTAAAAAATGGGATAGATGAGAGGAAGAACCGAATGAAACAAGAAATGGATAAATTCATGCTTCTTGGGAAAAGTGACTAGACACTTTTGGGCAGAGGTGGTGCGTACTATATCCCATATGGTGAATAGGGTATATTTTCATCCACATACGTTACACACGCCTTATGAGTTATGGACATGGAAGAAACCCAACCTATCGTATTTTCGTATATTTGGTAGTACTTGCTAAATCTTGAGAGAAAGAAATCAATTAGAAAAGTTTGACTCCAAAAGCGATGAGGGAATATTTGAAGTTTATTCATCGTCATGTAGGGCACATAAAGCATTAAAACTGGCAAGATCTAAGGTTATTGTCAAATCTGCAAATTTTATGTTTTGATGATAAATAAGACTAAAATTAAATACAACAATGATTTTAGTGCAACAGAATTTAAAAGACTTTTATTATGGGTACGCCTAGAATCCCTTTACATATCAGAGTCTAAAAAATAAAAGAAAGTACAATATTATTCGTTCATGCCATACATAAATTTAAAACTTCGAAATAACACTCGGGATTCATAAGAGTTGATAAGTTATGATGTAGATATTCCAACGGGGACTACCATCCTTCTCTATCACTTCCCACACATACGTAACTGCAAATATTTTCGAGGGTAGAAGAGAATAAAAATTCAAAGACACAGATGATAACTGGTCTTCTTCAGATTCATCACCATTTGGAATAAAACTAATCAAACATGCAAAGTAGATAATTTTTATTTCTATACAAGATATGTAAGATTATCAGATGTTAGAAACATGACAGAAAGAAATTATTGAAATTATACCTGTTGAAATAAAATGAAATATCATAGGACTATCAGGGGTATACTGAAGTCTACTGATATGTAAATGAATAATATCGTGAAGATAAAATAATAAACTAAGTATCAAGTTACTGTGATAATAGTTCAAATTATAACACAATAATTCATAAATTATTGGTTATAGGGCTTCAACAGCGTAGACATATTGTTACAAGATCACACAAGGCATAAAATACACTTTAAAAATCCCAATATTTGAGGAATAGTAAAATATAGCTCGGCACACTTTGCTAGAGTAGCACTCATACGTATGTAGCAAGTAATAAAAACTAGGTACTCAACATTTGAGTCCTACAAGCCAATTAGAATTATCGTGGTATACCGGGGTCTAATCCCTGAATCGTAAGGTATGCTACTAGGGTTTTACTGATAAGGACAATAAATTATAGGGTTATATGAAATTATTAATAATAAGTTACAGGGTTATGCCTCAATGAAGGGTATAGTGGTTCTGGTGTAATGGTTTATCGATTGCAGGAATAATCATGAATATCGAGGGAATCAATTATATGACATAAATCTGAAGTTCTCAAAGGAGTTCATATTTGAATTAGGACAAATTGATATAACAATTAGTAATTAAAAGACAAATGATGAAATGGTCTAATTTTGAAACTCAAATCACTTACTTTGAGTTTTACGGATTTTGGTTGGTTGTGCGTCTAATTTACTAGGTAGATTGGGTAGTTTAAAACCATAAAAATGTAAGCAGGTCATATAGGCTCAAATCAATATTTATGTAATGTAGTAGGATGTAATTTCAAAAGAGATTTCAGTGTAAAATTAACTAGGAGAGTAGAAAGTATAATTTATAAAACTTGTTAAAATAATTATTTATACCTTATTCTATCAGGATTTAAAATTAGTGATAGAAGATAAAGTAGCTCTATTTATACTCAAATGATTATATAAAAAGTTTGGGAAAGTTTTGAAATACTTGAAAAAATGGACATGGGATTATGTGTAAATATAAAAGTTAATTTATAAACTCAAAACTATTTTTCTTGAGAAAACCTTTTCCTGGAATCCAAACATGGTGATGTAATATACGAATTTGTTCAAAAAAAATTGACAAAAAATCAGAAATTTTCTATTAGAGACGCACCCCCACGTGTTTGGTCAAATCTCTTACGTGCCTGGGTTGGCTTCCACTCACGCACGTGTAGGTTAGTCATCTTCAACCTCTCGATATTTAACCTTGATTTTGAAACATTTTAGATTTTCTTTTAAGTTGATTCCTGAATGAAAGTTGCCTAATTTTTGAAGAGAAATCTAACCATATTGGTTTTAAAAAATATGATGGGCTAATTGAGCTATTGAATTTCTGTAAAAATAGTGAAACTTTGACCAAATATAAGTGATTAAAAGTTATGATTCTCATTCCGTCATCATAAAGGTTTTATTCTATATATTAAAAATGGGGAAAATTTAATTTGGTTTGAGGGATTTTATTGGGCTAAAAGTCTCGTATTTATTTTGTGAAATTTTTAGGGCCGAAAACTTCAACCCATGATTTGAGGTATCAAAAACCATTTTTATTCAATTAAACATTGCAAGGGCATATTTTATAAGTCATATTTACAATAGTGTCTGTTGTATACCACTACAAATTTTAAAAGAAAAAGTTCAAGTTTGAAGATACATGAAGACGGATCTTAATATCAAAGGTTCTTCAACAATAAAGTCTCCACGAGATGAATTTTGGTGAGATTGTGTTTTGGTTACTTTACGGTTCATTTAAAAGTGTTGGGATATTTTTATAAAATAGTTTGTAAGTGTTGAGGCGCTGTTTTTCCTCAAATGAAATTTTTCTAAGTGTTAAGGCGAAGCCTTTTGATGAAATAAAAAATTTATTTTTTAACTAGTCGTTCGAGCGATATTTGTATGTCTTTCGAGCGACACGTGTACTCGTTTGAGCCACACTGATATCTCATTTGATCAATTTTCCAAATTAATTTTTTTTATATAAAGCTCATTAAATGAGCCCCTTTTCCTTAAGAAGATCTGACGTTTTTCCGAACACGTAAACTGCAATCTGCAGAATTCTTTCGTCGTCTTCTTTTAAGGTTTTTTTACTTTGTTTTCAATTCACATAATCCCTATCTTTTATGTGAATTGTTTTGGAACCCAAAATGCGTTTTTCTTGAGTTTTGTCTTGTAGGGAGGATAACCTACTATTGATTAGGTGCCATTTGAGGGAGGTACTGGGCAGACTGACTGTGTGTTAATAGGTTGTGCTAGTGGTTATTCTTAGGCTGACTGAACTGTCGTTCTTGTGGAGTTGCTGTGGAATTCCATTATTGATTTAGCTTGCGGACTATGTGGATTTTCTGAGGTTAATTCATTGCAAATTTCACTTATAATCATTGTAAGTATTATTTGTGAAATAAAAGGTTTTATTTGAAAGGTATTTTGTCCTAAAATCTGTGTGTCGGAAATTATTTATGTTGGTTTGATTTATCCACATGTAGTTACAGGTCTTAAGGCTGAATAAAATTGGTTTACAAATTAACTCCAATTAAATAAGGGTTTACTTGGAATTTGCGAATTTATTCAAATTAGTATCACACTGCGCATTTTACAAATTAGTATCAAAGCTTATTTAATCGATCACCATACCTTTTTAAAAATTGATTGTAACAACCCGTCCTTTTGGAGGCCGTTAAATTCCATAATTGGATATAAATTGGAATTTGGGGAATTTTCCTGAATAGTAATTTTTGGGATTTTCGAGGATTGAATGATTTTCGATGGATGCTGTAATTTTTTTTGGGACTATATAGGTCGAAATATTTTAATTATATGTCGTCGTTGAGTGAAGCGACACGAGGTATGATTTTTAATTGGAAAACCCGCATTTATTTATTTTGGGTTGGAATAGTGATTTGCGGTCAAGTACCTCGGATGGGAATTTCAACTGTGCCATGAGTCTCAGAATGTCCGAGATAGTCGGAAAAGAGTGCCCGATTGTCGAAAATGAGTTTCGGGTAATTTTAGACGTAAAAGTAACTCGTAATTGGGTAAACGAGTCGTTTTTGGGTTTTAAGGATTTAAAACCCTTTTCTTCTTATTTAAAGAGGGAGAAGGGGGAAGAAAAGAGAGAGAAGAGAGAGAGGAAGGAGAAAGAGGAGGAGAAATGGAGATCTCGGGCAAACTCCGCCGGATTCGACTCGAGGTCGTCGGATTTTATCCACGAGGCAATTGTTTACTTGCTTTATTTATCTTTTTGCATAAATATCTCATTCCGTAGTTTGGTATAAACAAACCCTAATGGTTTTGGGGTGGGTTATCGTGGATAAAACGGGTTTTGGGGAGTTAAAACAATTAAACCCCAAATAATATTTCAATTTATGGAACTTAGGTTTTAACCTAAATTAATTGGTGGTTTTGGGTTCTAGGATGTTTATAACCCTTAATATATGTGTATTTGTAGTTGGTTGAGGTTGTAGGACGTTGGGTGAGGTAACAAAAGCTTGGGAGAAGCTTTAATGGCCGAAACCTTCTTGAAGAAGGTGATGAATAGTAAACCCGTCACCTTAGGGGGCCTTTTTGGCCAGGAAAATAATTGATTTAGCTTTCGGCCAAAACATAAAAGTTGTAGATCTTTTCGATACGGTCACGTGACCGCCAACCGCGTATTTTTCTGAATTTTCTACGATTTGATATGATTTTTACAAGATGATAGCTCCGGGTTGAAATCATCAACTCGGAAATCAAATCGGGAATTGGAAAATTTAAGGCTAGAATTAATGTCGTAGATGTTCGGGATAATTTTTGGGGTAGTTTAGAAACCCCGAAAATGAATTTGGGTTGTTGGTTAAGGGAATTGAGGAATTAAAGTTTTGAGAACCTGGTGTGACCGGTCGACCGCGCCCCTATGGCCGATCGATCGCGTCAAGGAGAAAGGGCCTACTGCTTTGTTTCGTAGGCTTATTTACAACCCGCGGTCGACCGGGGGTCTAAGACCGGTCGACCGGTGCCCTGTTTTCAGCCCAAGATTTTGGAGATTAGGATTATTTCTCCTTTTTGAGTTTAATGTTTAAGGCCCTTCCAAATGAATGGGAATTTATATATGTGTATATTCACTTAGAGTGAATTGGTATAATTGGAGATATCCAAATGAATCCGTAGATGGGATTTAAGTATTTATTATTTATTAAAGAAAGAAAATACTTTGGATTTAGTATCATGCTTATATGAATGCATGATTATGATTCCTGGAGGGAATCTTTGGGATTATTGGTCATCGCTAGATGATATAGGCCATTATGGCCGTTTATATATTCTAGGAGGACTATATGGTATGCATTTATACTATGTGAATAAAGTATATATATATATATGATATGATGGAAATGATTTTGAAAATATAAAAATGGATATTTTCAAAATGGAAAGCTAAATGGTTTTCATAATTAATAAATTATGGTTACACACCTCCCTAAATCGCTATCATAAGGGAAGTTGCGCGCGTTGTGGTGAAGCCTTCCTGGCTGTTGAGCAGGTTGGATATAGTCCCTAGGCCATATGGGCGGTTATTTGTTTTTCTGCCCTGGTTAGGGGATTCTGGGTGTGGTCCTGACTTTCCCGCAGGCAATATGGCCACTTCCCGTCGTTGGTAGGTTCCCAGGTTGTCTTGTATAGATAGGCCCTGGAAGATGATAGCCATTTAGGGGCGCGACCAGTGGGGAAACCCGGAGGGGCGGTCTTAGATTTATTAAAGCAATTCATGATAATGGATTGACTTTAATTTACATTTCCTGAGTATAAAAAGGGAAATGGGATAAAGGTTTGGCTTCGGTAACACTCCCGGATGGAAAAAGGGATGTGGAAGCATGATTTGACCAAAGCATTTTCATGATAATGGAAATGGCTTTGGGTACATTTCCTGAGTATAAAAAGGGAAATGGGATGACATATAAAGGAAAAGCATTTTTATGATAATAAAACTGGCTTTTAAAAAGTATATGATTTGGTAAAGCAATTCATGATAATGAATTGGATTTTATATTTACATTTCCTGAGTATAAAAAGGGAAATGGGAAGTTTTGAGAAAATGAAAAGTATTGATAAATACTTGTATATAAATCCTCAGTCCGGGAGATAGATCCGGATGTATATTATAATATGAATATGTATATATGGATGAATCGAGTACCGAGGGTCTAATGGATCCCTACGATCGACCTTGCCGCATAGTAGTGTATCGGGGGGGTTCCTTGTTTGGATTTCGCTTCGCGAGACACCCCACGCACGAATATGGCAGTGTTGAGACTGGGGAGAAGTTTAATCCTTAGTGCTCTTATATTATTAATTCTTATGGTATATATATTATTATATATCTTTCTGTACTTAGGGACTGGCGGATCTCGACTATCGACCGTGACGCGTAGTAGTGTATCGGGGGGGTTCCTTGTTTGGATTTCTCTTTGCGAGACACCCCACCCACGAACATGGCATAGCGTTGAGACTGGGGTGAAGCTTAGCCCTTAGTACATTACTTGGACTATCTAGGGTAGATAGTGGTGGGGTGATAGACTAGTTTAGCAGGGTAGCTTGACTAGAATGTTCTAGATAGATGCGCTAGGAGTGCACTATTAGCGGAGAGGTGAGGGGTATCTCATGGGAGTGCAATACCAAACTTAAATATGAGATAAAACCTTTTTCAAAATAATAAGGCATTTATGCACTTGCAAAATATTTTCAAAAACTCGGGCTCTGACCCGTTTATCTACTTTTCCTTTCTTGCTATATTATATATATACATAGGTGTCCAGACACAGGGACGCCTGGATGAAAATTCCTTCGAGTCAGACGTCAGCTGCAGCAGCTGTGGATGCATGCAGGTTTTTGATAGCCGCTTTCATCCTTGTACTCTAGATAGGAGGTACTGTATAAACATTCGAGCCAATGGCTCAATTGCATTTATTTATTCTTTCAGTATAGCATTCGATATGGTTGTATATTTGAACCGAGTGTTCGGTTATTTTAATTTATTTCAGTTTCATTTACGCATTAACCTGTGGATGTTTTATTTTAATCGTAAAAAGAGTAGTTAAGTAAAATTTTTTAACTCTCGCCTAATAGGATATTAGTAATTAAATGGATTTTCGACAGTGATGCTAAGGATGATCCATATGTGACTCCTGTTTTAATTTGATATAGGAGTGATTGCCCGGTATCCCATTAGGCGGGTTGTTACATTGGTATCAGAGAAGGTTTCTCTAAGTTATTGAGTGATCCGTGTTTTTGCAAAATTTTGTGTGATATTGATTTTTTTGAAATATCTTTTTTTTTGAAAAATCGCAATTTTTTCGATGGAGCACTTATGTAATCGGATGCCCCCCTGTTGGCACGAGTCAGAGTTTTGACTATTTAAATAGTTTTAATTTGATGTTTGCGAAAAGAATTTATTTTTTGGAAAAAGAAAATTCTCGTTTTAAATCTACGATGGATCTTTTACAAACGATTCAAAATCAAAAAGATATTTATCATGAGAAATTTGTTTCTTTGGACCATGAATTTAATGCTTTAAAATTGTTCAAAAAAGAGAGTGATGATAGAGTCCTATTTTTAGAAAATGAATTGGAGTACTTGATAAACTCTAGAATTTTTGTTTATGCTGAAGATAATAAAAATATTTTAATCGATGAGTTTGAAGCATGTGAGGAGACTCTTAGGGATAGGTGTGTGTATTTTAAGGAAGAACGTGATAACCTTCTAGGAATAATTGAAAATTTAGAGAAGGAGTCCCTAAAATTGGAAGAGTCTAATTCTTGTTTTGAGTAAAAAAATTTTGGAGTTCAAAAATAATTTGACAGACTCGAGTAGTGTTGGTAGCAATGGTAGTGGATCATCGTGTTATAATGTTTCGAGTGTCAACCCAATACCATTATTTATTTTAGAGGGTCAACCAATTCCAAGGACGTTAGAAAAGGTCAACCCATAGGTGTCATTCCACCCGTGTATACATGTTCACATTGTGGTAGGAAATGTCACATTAGGCATTTTTTTTATCTTCGAAAAGGTCCTAGAAAGTTCAAGTCCAGTGTTCCTATGGTTCTTAAAACCCTTATTTGACGTAACACATCCATTTGGGTTAAGAAATAACTTTTAGAGGCACTAGATGTTTGACTAGTTGATTATCAATTGTTAGCACATGATTCTTTTCTTTCTATATCATACAGATGATTGTGTTTGCTTGTTTGTCATACGCTAATTGTGCTTCATGATATATGTTTGCTATTGTTATGACACGTGTAATTTTGTATTAGATTTTTTTTGAAAAGTTTGGAAAAATACAAGAAGATTTTTATTTTTCTGAGAAAAATTAAAAAAGCCAAAAAGATTTTATTTTGGTAAATTTTTTGAAAAAGACAAAAAGATTTTTGCATTTTGTTTTCACCTTTTATGAATGGACATTTAGGATGACCGAGTCACATCATCATTTCATATCCATGTGACTATTTGATAGTGTTTTGATATGCATCATCATTTTATTTTTGTTCTTTATAAAGTGTGGAGTCATTAAGATGTAATTTATGATTACTACCTACATGTTTGACTCATAATTGCTTCTAATACACACTTGTGCGTATTTGTTTGATTATTTTTCTTGTCTATCACATATTGGTCAGAGTGTTGTCATCTCAATTATGTCTCTAAAACAAATCATATGAATAAAACTTGGCAATAGAAGTAGTGCATGTAAGAATCGTTGCCCGTGAGGAATTAAATTAAAAAAAATGATGAGTGCGCGAGAAAGGGTTGTGAGAGTACAAAATTGACTCGTTGTGAAGCCACCGTTTGAAAAGAGCCCCAAAAAATGAAAGGCAATAAAAAGGTAAGTATTCCAAAAAGGGGCCACCTCAAAAGAAAAATAAAATGCATTATTATTTATGAGGGAATTTGGATGGAAAATAAATCAACGGGTTTGCACATCTTGACAACGTTCCTGAAAAAGGAATACATAGTTTTAGATATTATTGGTGTGGGAATCATTCCTGACTTTGATGTGTTGATGGATTGAGTGTATGTCATTTAAATTCAACACTTTTGACACCTAAGGATGATTTTGAGTTCATTAGTTTGGAGTATCCGTATTTAGCGTGCACATATTTTATGCGTGATTACATTGATTTTCCTATCGAATCTGTTCACACCAATTCAATCTGTATCCATGATTTGGTTATCTTCATATAAATTCATGGTGTGTGATTTTTGTAAAATTATTTTTGCATTTTTGTTTGAAAAAATTAAAAAATAAAAAATATTTTGTGGAATGCTTTTGAGTATCTCTTAATCATCGTAGTTGGTTTGATTTGCTTATCGTGACAACTCCATCCTTGATTTGTTTATTCATTTCCTTGTCTATTTCGATCAAATAAAAAGGGGGAGAACAAATTATGGGGGAGTTTTAAATTATGGTGGAGATTCGAGATTTGATCTATGTTTTTTATTTATGTTTATCTCATTTCAAACATGATACATCACGGGGTATTTGCTTTGTCTCATATGTGTAGGTACAAAGATTGATGATCATTGGTTTGCACACCCTGATGTGAAAATCTTCAAGATTTTAAGATTTTGAAGTTGAAGATTTTGAAGAAAAGTTTTAGACTTGCATGTTTAGTACCTTTTCAGTTTTTAGGTTCATGGGAGGGTATTAGATTTGTATAGGCATTTTGATTTGACAATTCAGATGTTTTTATTTTATATCGGCATAAATATAGGGGGAGATGTGTAAGGACATATTTTATATGTCCTATTTTATAATAGTGTATGTCGAATATAGTTACAGACCGTCGAAAAAAGTTCAAGTTTGGAGATACATGAAGACAGATCCGAATATCAAAGGTTCTTCAACATTCAAGCCTCCATAAGATGAATTTTGGTAAGATTGTGTTTTGGTTACTTTACCGTTCATTTAAAAGTGTTGGGATATTTTTATAAAATGTTTTCTTAAGTGTGAGGCATTTTTTTCCTCAAATGAAAATTTTCTAAGTGTTGAGGAAAAGTTTTTTGATGAAATATTTTTTTTAACTAGTCATTCAAGCGAAATTAGTATGTCGTTCAAGCGATAAGGACATCCCACGCGAAGGTCGTTCAAGCGACACTAACATCTCATTTGAGAAATCTTCCGACTTAAGTTTTTTATATAAATCTCATTAAACGACTCCTTTTTCCTTAAGAAGACCTGATGTTATTTAGAACACGTGAACTACAATTTGTAGAATTCTTTAGTATTCTTCTTTTAAGGGTTTTTCATTTTGTTTTAAATTCACATAATCCTTATCTTTTATGTGAATCGTTTTGGAACCCGAAATACATTTTTCTGGAGTTTTCTCTTGTAGGGAGGATAATCTACAACTTATTAGGTGTCATTTGAGGGAGGTACTAGGCTGACTGACGGCGTGTCAATAGGGTGTGCTCATGGGTGTCCTTGGACTGACTGAATTACGGTTCTTGTGGAGTTACCATGGAATTCCATTGTTGATTTAGGTTGCGGCCTATGTGGGTTTTCTGAGGTTAATCCATTGCAGATTTCACTTGTAATCATTGTGAGTATTATTTGTGAAATAAAAGGTTTTACCCGAAAGGGATTTTTTTTTCGAAATCTGTGTGTCGGCAATTATTTATGTTGGTTTGATTTATCTACACGTAGTTGCATATTTTGGCCTCAATAAAATTGGTTTAAAAATTGACTCCAACTAAATAAGAGTTTACTTGGAATTTGTGAATTTATTCAAATCAGTATCACATCGCGCATTTTACAAATTGGTATTAGAGCTTATTTAAGCGATCACCATACCTTTTTGCAAACATTACACCTAGTTTTACAAGAAAGGAAGCTTAACTTACCTTACTTTAATACTGGTTCAAAGTCAAAGAAGCATAATCCACCATTGAAGCTCAAACTTTAATGGTGTTTTCAAGTTTTTGAGCTATTTCAGTGCATATACACATCAACTTTGTCATGTAAACACATATTTCTACTCTGTAGATATGACAAAATATAAACAAATTCTAGAAATAAGCATTCATGCATAAAATTATAGAAATGTAAAAACTCTCAAAAGTTTACTTTGAAACTGCACTCAACTGGGATGGATTTCTATTGAGGTAAGAAGGGGTATTTATAGGGTCCGAAAAGGGAAGTTGATTGGTGGTTTTGGAGGTGGGGTTTAGGTTGATTTACACAATTTTCCATTATTATTTCATTGGAAGCAAAAAGGGTACCGTAGGTTACCCACATAGTACAACCTACATTGGACGTCCAACTGGTGCCATGTCACCAAGGGGTGTAGGGTAAACAAGTTTGGATTTAAGTTTAGGTCCTTGAATAGTTATATATAAGTTTTAAGGTTTTTAGTTTATTTTATCAAAGTTTAGGGGCTTTGGTGTAATTATATAAACTTAATCGATATGTTTATAAAAATCCTATAAAATATATTTCCATAGGTCACACTTTGAGTGAAAGTTGGGATTAAATAGGTATAGTAATTTATAAAATATCCTAATTCTACTTAGCGGGGCAATTTGGTAATTTAGGGAAAATTTAGGGCTTTGCTTAGAATTTATCTATTTAAGGGACTAAAGGTTAATTTAACGTGTGTTGATACATTCTTCCTACCAAAAAAAATTCCTCAAAATTACCTAGGAAAAGTGCGAGGTATTATTGTCTCATCATGTCTTCTCTTTCCCATGTAGCTTCTTCAATTTCGTGATGTCGCCAAAGAACCTTCACTAGTGGTATGGTCTTGGGTTGGAGAACCTTTTCTTATCGACTAAAAATCTATATATGAATTTCTTCAAATTCGTGGTTGGGTTCAACGGTGATACCTTTTGGTGTAATGATCACTTTGATCGGGGATGTATTTTCATAATTGCGAAATGTGAAACACATTATGAAGATTAGATAGTTCAGGCGGTAATTCCAGATGATAAGCTACTGGTCCAATACGTTTTATAATTCTAAAGGGGTATATCGGGGTGATAACTTTCTTTTCTTTCCAAATCGTATTATCCCTTTTCGTGGTAATACTCGTAAGAACACTAAATTATTTACTTGAAATTCAAAGGGCTTTCACCGAGTGTCGGTCTAACTCTTTCGTCGACTCCGGGTTGACTGTAATCCTTCTCGAATAAGGTATATCTTTTTTGTGATTTTGATGATGATTTTGGGTCCAAGTGAATGATTTTCTCTTGATACATTCCAGTATAAGGGCGAATAATAAGGTCGTCCATAAAGAGATTTGTAAAGGGTGGTTTGAATGCTAGCTTGATACTATTATTGTAGGAGAATTCAATCAAGGCAAGATGATTGTTACATGAACTAGAAAAGTATAATGTATAGGATCGTAACATATCTTCGGGAGTTTGAATTACCCGTTCTGATTGTCCATTGGTTTGGGCATGAAAGGATTTGATTATGTAGAGTTTGGTTCCTAGGGCTGTCTGTAAGGCTTGCCAATATTTTTATAAATTTGGGATCTCGATCGGATACGATAGAAATAGGTGCGCCATATAATCTCATAATTTATTTTATGTAAAACTTACTCTATCGTTGGAAAGAATCGGTGGATTTAGTTGGTAGAAAATGGGTAGATTTTGTAAGACGATCAACGATAACCCACATCGTATTGAAGCCTTGAATCATTCGGGGTAATCCACCGACAAAGTCCATGGTTATATGATACCATTTCCATTATGGGATAGGAAGTGATTGGAGTAAACCATTGGGATGTTAGTGCTTAATCTTTACTTGCTGACACGTTAGACACTTGGCTATGATGTGTACAATATCTTTCTTTATGTACCACCAATAATGTTTCTTGAGATTCTGGTACATTTTGGTGCTACCGGGGTGAACCATGAATTTAGAATGATGAACCTCATTCAAGATTTCTTCTCTAAGTGAAGATATGAGGGTAAGACATACTCGGTTTATAAATTTTAACCCAAGATTGGGGTCCAAAGTCCAATCTTTCTCTGGAAGGTTATTTTGAAGTTTTTGCTTTTGGGAACGCAAAAATTCATCTTGGTCTTGGAGATCTATGATTTTTTTTATCTAGAATCGAGTGAATGACAATGTTTCTTAACACAATCTGGGTCGTAGAGGAGTCTCGTTGTAAATTGAAATCTCCAATAGTTTCCAAAAATACAAACATATGATGGAGGCTTCCTTGGGCTTTGCGACTTAAGGCATCGACAACTACGTTACCTTTTGTAGGATGGTAAAGTGAGTTAAATTTATAGTCTTATCCAAATTCTATCCATCATCTTTGTCGAAGATTAAAGTCTTTCTGCATGAATATATACTTCTAACTCTTATGATCAGAGAAGACTTGAAATTCTTCTTCATACAAATAGCATCTCCAAATCTTTAAAGAAAAGACAACTGCCGATAATTCCAAATCTTACAGTGGATAGTTACGTTCACGAGTCTTTAATTATTGGGAGCCATATTAGATTACTTTACCTTATTGCATCAACACAGAACCGAGTCCTTGTAGAGAATCTTCTATATAAACATCAGAGTTGATACTATTGGAGGGAATGATTAAGACAGGGGCAGTGGTAAATTTTTCTTTCAAAAAGTAAAAAATATGTTCGTACCATGGGTTCCATACAAATAGGATATCTTTTCAGGTCAATTTCATTAATGGTAGGGCTACTCGAGAAAATCCTTCCATAAAATGTCTCTAGTATTCGATAAGATCTGGAAAGATTCATAGTTTTGTGATGGTGATAGGTTGAGGCCATTCAAATACTGTAGTGGTTTTGGATGGATCTACTTGTATACCTACTTTCGTAACTACATTTCTAAGAAATTTCACTTCTTTCATGAGAAAATTACATTTGCTTTGCATTGCATACAACTGATGTTTACGAAGAGTTTCCAGTACCATACAACTGATGTTCTACCCGGGTCTTAGAATAAATTAGAATGTCATCTATAACACATGATTACAAACTAATTTAAGAAAGGTAGAAATATTCTATGCATCAAATCCATGAAGGCACAAGGGGCATTGGTTAAACCAAATGATATGACCAAAAATTCAAAATGGTCATAGCGGGTTCGAAAAGCGGTTTTGGATATATCTTCTTCCTTCACACATAGTTGATGGTAACCAGATCGTAAATCAACTTTGGAAAATATCTTTGATCGTCACTATTGGTCAAACAAATCACCTATTCTAGGCAATGGATATTTGTTATTGATGGTAACTTGGTTCAATTTTCGATAATCCATACGTAGCCGAAAAGATTCGTCTTTCTTTCGTACGAATAACACTAGGCTCCCCAAGGTGATGTATGGGGGAATATACATCCTTTACTGAGTAAGACATCCAATTGTGTTGGAAGTTCTCTTAATTCCAAAGGATCCATATGATAAGGGGGTATTGAGATAAGGGAAGTATTTGGTAATAGGTTAATGAACAACTCAATCTCTCGAGGGGGAGGTAATCCACATAAAATTTGAGGAAACACATCTTTGTATTAGGTCAAAATATTAGAAAGGGAATAGGTCTTCTTTTCATTTATCTAAACAAGTAAATGTTGATGGGGATTTTTTCCTTGAAAAGAAAACGAAGTTTAGTGAGGTGGTTTGAATGTTATTGTCTTTATATGACAATCAATGTGAGCGTAGTTTGGAGATAAAACGTCCATTCCTATTATTAAATCAAAATTTGTTAAATCAAGGGAAATTAGGTCTAGGGTTAATGTCCTGGATCCAACATGTAAGGTGTGATGTTTACAATTCCTATTAGTAACGACCATTTCTCCTGTTGGCATTCCTATAGTAAAAGGATAAGTTAACAGACAACAAGATAGTTATAACTTTGTCAGATGTGATTGACTAATGAAAGAATGTGTGGATCCAGAATCAAACAATACATGTGCTCAAATATTATAAAAATGGAGATTGCCTTCGACCACACCGTGGTAATTTGGATTTTTCGCTTGGAGAAGGGAGGAATTCCGACTTTATTTCTTATTAACTATTTCTTTCTTCTTTTCATGGGGATTCCATTGAGGCAGACGGTTAAAGTTATTGGTGGGATTTTTGAAAGGAGGTTTAACAAAGTTAGAGGAGGTAGAAGTAGGAGGCATTTATAAATTTAGGCATTAGGGTCTCAGGTGCCCTACATGGTTACATTCATAATAACGTATAAAGGGTTTGCTGTTATCATGTTGCATTTGTGTGAATGTTTGGCCATCCTTGGGTTTATTGTAAGGGAGATCTCATTGATTTTGTTGATTCCAGAAACATATGGATTTTAGGAAGAATTAAAAATTCAAGTTAGGTTAGTAATTGCGGAATTTTTCTCTATAAGAGAGTATATTTCAATAATTCGGTTAAACTCTTGGACCTGTAAAGGTATAGCAAAGGATTTTATTATTTGGCATAAACCTCAATCAAAATGCTTGCAGTTTTTAGGCTCGATGTCAATGTTTTCCTAGGAATATCGAGATAGTTCGATAAACTTGGCTTCATATTGGGCCACTGTCGTTTGTTGTTGCTCTAGGCTTAAGAAGTGTATGGTCATTTGATCTCTTACGATCTCTGAAAAGTACTTATTGAAGAAAATTTCTTCAGATTGTCCCCAGGTTAGTTCATTCACATTTAGAGAATGTAAGATGGACTGCCACAAAAAATATACTTCTCTTTCGAACATATATAAAGCTAACTTTACCCTAAGTTCAAGGATAATTCCAACTCCATCAAGTACCTGAAGTGTTTGGCGAATCCATTTCTCTACATCAAATGCACCAGGCCTTCGAAGAAATGTTGTGGGATTTTGACTTAGAAAATCCGTAAGAGCGTTCATTCTTCGAGTCTCTTCTGGAAATTAATTATTCATAGTGGGTGGAGGTATATTTATCATCGTTGGTTTAGGGAAATTAACTCTTGAAGACAACATAGGATTCCTTTGTTGGTGGTAGTTGGATTTGGCATTTGTGGAATAAAATGTTCTTCTTGAGTTCCACTGGATTTGCTTGAGTTGTAACCATCCTATATAAGTAATATTGTAATGGATAAATTATAAGTAAAGATACTGCAAATAACTCGTCATTTTATATCATTTTAGACTTTCCAATACATAGTTAATTTTAGAGAAAATAAAGAAAAAATTACATAGCCGTTAGTTCTATTTTACAACCAAAAAAATAAAAGAATCAAAAGAACTATTAGGTTATGCTACGGTGGAGATCCGAGAATGATGATTGCCATTCACTTGCACACTTAAACTTGTAGAGCTTATTTAATTACAGCCACACTCTGGTGATAATTTTAGGCCATTCGGGGAACTACTTGATCATATTCAGGATTAGCATTATCATCAGAAGGATCGGAGTCATCATCTGAGGAATTTGGTGAAGTAGTTGTATCGGTAGGGGTGAAGATAGTAGTAACGGGGGAAAGAGATCGATAGTCTATTGGGGAATTAGGAGGAGTAACGATAACTTTATTGAGTGGTACCACGCCCCATGCGAGTTGGAACTCTTGTTACATAAATTTAGGATCTTTGAAACACCTTTTTGCTTGTCTGGTGGCCTGAGCCTCCCCCATCAGACAACCAATGAGAAAACTGTGTTTAATTTTTGGAGGTACAATTTCCCAGTCATTATATTTGTTTTTGATATGTTGGCACAATTTGGCATATCCAACTTTCTTGATAGCTCGCTCAAAGCGTTCGTGTGTCAAGTCACAAATATCAAGATAGATGTCGTCCAAAATATTCATTACTACAAAATAATATGAGTAACAAAATATGCTAAGGAAAATATTTAAAAATAAATTTATATAAGACATAGGCGAAGATCCTCGTATTGGTCCCATATAGGCATAAAAATCCGTTTACGCTATGATATCATGTCGTTGCATCCGTGAATTTTATGTTTTGATGATAAATAAGACTAAAATTAAATACAACAATGATTTTAGTGCAGCAGAATTTAAGAGACTTTTATTATATTGTAGTCTGAAAACTAAAAGAATGTACAATATTATTCGTTCATGCCATACATAAATTTAAAACTTAGAAGAAACACTCAAAGGACAATAAATTGTAGGTTATTCGTTCATGCCATAAATAAATATAAAATCTACTGATAAGGACAATAAATTGTAGGTTATGCCTCAATGAAAAGTAAACCGGTTAGGGTATAATGGTTTAGTGATTTTTGGAATAAGCAAGAATATCGAGGGAATCAATTATATGACATAAATATGAACTACTCAAAGGATTTCATATTTGAATTAGGAGTTCAAAACTATCACGGAGTGATATAACAATCAGTAATTAAAAGACATAAACTCAAATGGTCTAATATTGAAATTTAAATCACCTACTTTGAGTTTTACGAATTCCCTTCAGTTGTGCGGCTAATTGGCTGGGTAGACTGGGTAGTCTGAAACCATAAAGAGTTTGAGTAGGTCGTATAGGTTATAAATAAAGTTTATGTGATGTAGTAGGATGTAATTTCAAAATAGATTTCAGTGTAAAATTAACTAGGAGGGTATAAACTATAATATATAAAACTTGTTAAATAATGGTTTTTCCCTTATTCTACTAGGATTTAAACTTAGTGACAGAAGACAAAGTATCTCTATTTATACTCAAATAATTATAGAAAAAGTTTGAGGAAGTTTTAGAATACTTGAAAAAGTGGACAAGGGGTTATGTGTAAATACAAAATTAAATTTCTAAACTCAAAACTGATTTTCTTGAAAAAACACTTTCATGGAATCCAAACATGGTGATGTAATATATAAAATTGTTCATAATAAAAAATAAAATTATTGGAAAAAATCAAAAAAATTTATTGGAGAAGCGCCCTCACGCGCTCAGTCAAATCTCCTACGCGCCTGTGTTAACTTTTACTCACACGCATGTAGGTTAATAACCTTCAACCTATCGATATTTAACTTTAGGGTTTCAAAACTTTGACATTGATTTCAAATCATTTTAAAATATCTTTCAAGTTGATTCCTGGATGAAAGTTGCCTAGTTTTTGAAGAGGAGTCTAACCATATTGGATTTAAGAATTTTGGTGGGCTAAATTGGGCTATTGAAATTTCGTAAAAATGGTGAAACTTTGACCAAATATAAATAATTGAAAGCTATGATTCTTATTCGAACATCATAAATGTTTCATTTTATATTAAAAATGGGGAAGATTGAACTTGGTTTGAGGGATTTGAGTAAAAGTCTCGAATTTATTTTCTGAAATTTTCAGGGTTGAAAACTTCAACCCATGATTTGAGGTATCAAAAGCCATTTTTTGTTCAATTAAACATTACATCTAGGTTCTAGAGAACCTAAGATCAACTTATCTCACTTTGAAACTGGTTCAAAGTCATGGAAGTAGAATCCACCACTGAAACTCAAGCTTGTTTTCTAGTGTTTGAGCTACTTCAGTGCATATATACGTCAACGTTTACATGTAAACACATATTTTTACTCTATAGATATGCAGAAATATAAACACATTCAAGAAACACGCATTCATGCATAAAATTACAAAAATGTAAAAACTTTCAAAAGTTTACTTTGAAATTGCCCTCAGCTGGGATGGATTTCTATTGAGGTAAGAGGGGGTATTTATAAGGTTCAAAAAGGGAAGTTGATTGGTGGTTTTGGAGGTGGAATTTGGGCTGATTTACATAAGTTTCCATTATTGTTTCATTGGAGGTAAAAAGGGAACCATATGTTACCCACATGGTACAAGCTATGTTGGTTGACCAGCTGGTACCATGTCTACAGGGGGTGTAGGGTAAACAAGTGTGAATTTAAGTTTAGTTCCTTGGATAGTTATCATATAGGTTTTAAGGTTTTAGAATATTTTATCAAAGTTTATGGGCTTTGGTGTAGTTATAAAAATTTAATGGATTTGTTTATAAAAATCCTATAAAATATGTGTCCTTAGGTCAAATTTTGAGTGAAAGTTGGGATTAAATAGGTATAGGAATTTATAAAATATCCTAATTCTACTTATAGGGGCATTTTGGTAATTTAAGCAAACTTAAGGGTTTTGCTTAGAAATTTGTCTATTTAACAGACTAATGATTAATTAAAGTTGTGTTGTTTCAATTATGGATTCAATAAATGTGGTGATTAGAGACGATGATCCGTCGACATCTGTTGACCTTGACCCTGAATGTGAGGACGATGCATGACAGACCCCGAGTATGAGGATTCACCTATAGGTGATGATCCCATCACTCCTTGTACTACCTAGATGGACCCCACCCTTGATTTAGAGGATCCACCTTCTTGGTTTCGAAAGAGTCATGACCACCCTTTCGTTATACTTAGTGAAGACTCGCGCTCAACTTGAGAGTGTGGTTATCTATCTTCGGTACACCTCCTTAGTCGATCCCATGAATGTGAAAGAAGCACTCAAGGATGAGCATTGGATATTCTCTATGAAAGATGAATTGATTATGTTTTTCAATAATTATGTTTGGTAGTTAGTCCCTCGACCTAGCAAGACAAATGTGATAGGTACCAAGTGGATTTACAAGAATAAGATGGATGAGAATGGTACCATAGTTTGCAATAAGGCTAGGTTGGTCGATCAGGGCTACACATGGATTGATGATGTAGACTTTAGCGATACATTCACTCTCCTATTGCTAGGCTTGAGTTCACCCTCTTACTACTCTACATAGCATGTCATTTGCGCTTCAGGTTATAAAAAATGGATGTCAAAAGTGCCCTCCTTAATGGCATTTTATAGAAGGAAGTGTATGTGAAACAACCAAAGGGGTTGGAAGACCAAAAGCACTCAGGAAACTTTTATTATCTCAAAAAGGCCCTACGTTGTTTGAAGCATGCACCCCGTGCTTGGTATAAGAGGCTCCCTTCTTATCTCTTAGCTCATGGCTTTAAAAGAGGGGTGGATAAAACATTGTTTGTCAGGAAAAATAATGGTGATATCTATATTGCCCAAGTATATGTGGGTGACATAGTATTTGGATCCACGTTCTCCCGACTTGCTCACACTTTTAAGGGACAGATGAAGAGCAAGTTTGATATGATCATATTTGTTGAGCTTGTTGTAATACCCCGAGATTTTTGGGACAATAATTTAATTATTTTTAGGAGAAATAAATATTATTTATTTGAGAATTATTAATTGGCATTTGAGGTCCAAAATGTGAAGATGTTATAGAGTATTTCATATGGCGATTCTGAGTGTGCCGTTGTTTCCAGAAGGGTCAAGAAAATCGAAGTGATTGTACTTGGGGTTTATTTGGGTTTCGAAATATTTTAAGTTCGTTTGGCTCGAATTTGAGTAACCGAGTCATTTAAAGTGTGTATTATCATTTAAAGTTGGGTATCTTGGATTTGAGGCTTAAAAGCCTACGTGAGATTACAATCTCATTAGAGAGAAAGAGAAAGAAAAAGAGAAAGAGAGAGAAGAAGAAGAGAAAGAGGAGAAAAAGTAGGGATTCCGACCAATCCGTGATTTCGAGGGAGATTCAACCTCTACGAACTTGAGGCAAGTGATTAAACTTGCTAAATAATCATTGTGCATCTTTTATTTCATGATTTGTGGATCAAATTTATGGATTTTAGGTTTAAATGTCAAAACCTAGATTTTTGGGTAAATCTTACATTTGATGTGTATGAATGGATTTGAGGTTATAAATTAGTTGGGTTGAGTAATATGATGAGTTTTAATGTTAAAAATGAGTTTGGGTTGATGTAAAATGGAGAGAAGATGTTATATATCATTTTTGGGATTTTGGTTTTTTGAGAAGGTAGCCATTTTCGTAGCCTCGGATAAGCAGAATTGATTCGGCCCCTTACCGAATCGATTCGAAAAGTTGCAGGTGCCCAGGTCTGAGTGACCGAATCGATTCGAACCCCAACCGAATTGATTCGGCTTGAGAAAGAATCCCAGGTCCTTTGGACCGAATCGATTTGCTTATGGGGCGAATCGATTCGCTGAGCCGAATCGATTAGGATTGGGCCCGAATCGATTCGGAAATAGGGAAGTTTTGGGGATGTTTTCCTAGGATGAATTTCATTCCATTTCGTTTGGGTTTATCCATTGGGGACCCTTATCTAAGTTATGTGGAGTATGTTTTGAAGATTTTAAGGAGTTTTACCTAAGAGAAAATATTGGGGTTATATTGATTGATTTTGAGAGAGTGCGCATTCAAGTTATAATGTATCTGAGTGGGAAGGCCCACTATTATTGAGATTTTGATTGGGAGATAATTACGGATTTATACGAGAGATTTAAGATGCGCTTAGTGATAATGGATGTATAATTTAATCCCAAATGGGTTAACTTTAAAGGTTCATACGATTGATTGAACAGTATTATAAATTGGGAACAATACATGTTGATCGATGTGCAAATTGATATAGAGAATATCCTTAACGTAAATTGAATTGGGAGATGCTTTATATAAATGATAAATGTCGATTGAAGTGCATAAGGATTGAGTGAATATCTTCAACGTGAATAGAGTTGAGAGATGATTCATACAAATAGACGTGAAGTGTGAATTTAAAGTGAGAAATAGGATAGTGTATACAAAGTGGGGAAGTTATGTGAATTATTGATGAATAGTATATCAAGAGTAAAATATACTAAATAATGATATTATTTCATTTTCGCCTAAGAGCGTAATAAGAGTATGTGAATAGTGTGATATAAATACCTTGTGTGATGGTATACATTTATCTGATGTGATGATGTATGTATATATTGTATGTATGATATATATAAAAGTGAAGCATGCCCCCTCTTGCTATCATGGGAAGTTGCGCGATGTGGATGAGGCCCCTGGCTTGAGGAGCAGGGCGCGTATAGTCCCCAGGTCATAGCGTCCATTTATTATTGTGTGATTTTTATTAGGGGTGAGACGTGGCGGGTATATTTCATCTCATTTTCGGAGAGGAACTATGACCGCTTCCCGTACGTTGTGATATTGTTTTTGCCAAGGCGGTGTGAGATTCTGACCGTTGATACCCAGGATGATATGTGAGTGATTCCCTGGTGGAAGATAGCATTTAGAGAACCTGCACCCTCGAGTTATAGCTCGTTGGGATGGTTATTATTATATTTGTGTGAATAGTAGATTATTTGTATATGATTATGTGATATCATATATTTATCTCTAGAGTAAAGAGATATATAAAGATTGATTGAATCTCATTCCGGGAGATTAAATCCGGACTAAATTGTGATGAATATATTAAAGTGAAAACATAGAGTATCTATTTATATGAGTATATATATTACCTTGAGTATCGCGGGAATAATGGACCTCAATGACCAAAATTTCCAAGGAGTAGTGTAACGGGGGGTTTCTTGTTTGGATTTCTCTTTGCGAGACGTCCCACGCATGAAACGTAGTGCAATGTTGGGAGTGAGGAGAAGTTAGCCCTTAGTGCTCATATTATATGTTAGTATAAATATGTTTCTCGATAATCGACAGTGCCTAGGAGTAGTGTATCGGGGGGGTTCCTTGTTTGGATTTCGCTTGCGAGACGTCCCACACACTAATCACAGTGTAGTATTGAGAATTGGGAGAAGTTTAGTCCTTAGCACTTAGATGCTAATAACTCATATATATATATATATATATATATATATGTATGTATGTCAATAACTAGAATATGGGAAATTCTAGTAAAAGAGAAAGTTTATGTATATTTTATATGTTATGTATGATGACGAAAAATTGAGATAGAAAAGAGTAGAAGATGAAGGAGATTATTTTAGGTGGATTTTAATTGAGTATAAATTTTGGGTGTAGGTTAGATTACCTTACCCCTAAATAGTGTTGGAAAATTATTTGAGGATCATATGCATACGTTTAGCTGCGCGCTTTAGTTGAGAGGTGAGTTGAATTTTGCGGAGAGTGCGGCTCCACCTCAATCATGTTATAATGCATTTATAATTATTATGCATTTTAATGCACTTGCTATAAATGTTTTTTCACATCGGGCTCTGAACCGTTTATATCTCTCTTTTGCAATATATATTGCATATTACTTTAGGTGTCGAGCCGCGAGGATACCTAGGATGATTTTCTATCTAGTATTCGTGGAGCTGTAGCGGATGGGGACTGCTGCGGGATTCTAATATAGCTGATTCCTATATTTTGTTTATCTAGATTAGGATTCAGTTTGTATTTCGGGTTTACACCCAAGAGTTGTAGTTATAGCGTATTGTTTATATTTATATTTGTCGGATTATTGTATTGTCTATTGCCCGACAGCTTATTCTGGTATTTTTATCTTGTGATTTCACGTGTGTAATTTAGAATTACTTCCTCTCATTATTATTATTGTGACCATATAATATTTTTTTTAGTTATTGTTGTGGTTGGTGAGTTATTGTATAGTATGTTTTAAAGTTTTTTGGCACCCTCTTTTTGTAGTAATGGGTAGTTAGCCGTGTTTAATTCTAGTATTGTCAGTTGATGCTGAGAATGATCCACTTGTGATTCCTGATTATTTTAGTATAGGGCTGGCCACCCGTAATTATTTTGAGAGGGGTGTCATAGATGGTATCAGAGCATTAGGTTCTAGTGTCTTTTGGATCTGTGCGGGTTTTCGGCGTTCTTCCATAAGCGATCTTGATGTAAAGCCCTATTATTAGGACTGTTGTGTTCACACGTCTATATTTTCTTCTGTGATGAGAAAACACTTAAAAGGCGTTCTGATACAATTTTTCTTGTTTCAGATGCCACCGAAGAGAGGTCTTCCAAGTAGGGAAAATAGAGGGGCTGAGAGTGTGGAACCCCAAATGCCTCAAGGGACTATGACCACAGCTGAAGTTACCAATATTGTGGCACAATCAGTAACTGCTGCCATTTATGCGATGGCATATCAACCTGCAGTTCAAGCAGCCCAAGACCATATAAGACCGTCTTTGTGGGAAAGGGTATGGGAAGATTTTAGGAAGAGGCATCCTCCATAGTTCTCAGGGGGATTTGACGTGATGACTGCAAGTCGATGGAAGAATAGTATGCAGAGGCACGTTCGTATGGTTGAGTGTAGTGAAGTGCAGAAGCAATTTCTCGCCACCTTTAAGTTAATGAGAACAGCTCTCCAGTGGTGGGAGTCTGTCACCACATCAGAACAGAGAGATACATTTCCTATAACATAGTTTTGGGAACTCTTTGACTGAATGTATTTTCCTTCCGCGATTCAGAAGGAAATAAGGAGGAAACTGATGGATGTGTTTCAAGGTAATAGAACGGTGGCCGAGTATGAAGAAGAATTTACTCTATTGGCAAATTTAATACCTGATGAGGTAATTATGGAAGAGAAGCGTATATATAAGTTCATGCGAGGATTACATTGGAGAATTTGGCAACATTTGTTAGGGAACCCAACGTTAGTGACTTTCGCCGAGGTAGTGAATGTGTCACTGTTATAGTGTCATGAATATCATCGTCATTCGTAAGGGGGTAAGAACTTTCGAGACTGGAGTACTTCTAGTAACCATGGTGAGGAGAATGATAGTGAAGCAAATTGGTATGAATAAGATTATGGAGGGTTGCAACAACGTTTTGTTCCTCAGGATGGGCAGAGAGGATTTGCGGGTAGATGTTTCTTTTGTAAAGAATTAGGCCATAGGAAGAGAGATTGTCCTGAAAGAGGTAAAGGGCCACGTTTTGAGGAGATTTTGGATGTGAAACCCTTACAACAGGTTCGAGGCCATTTTAGGCCAGGGGACTTTGAGTGGGAACCCATTGATGAAGAGTTACAGTCGGACTAGAGAGGTATGATATCAATTTCTGTCCCTGTGATTAGGATTATGTTTTGATGGGTATTAGGAGTATCGCATGTGAGATTTTAATGAGTGGTTAGTGCTATAAACCTATTATGCATGGAATGATCGGAATGGTAGCTTGAGCAAGTGAGGCTCTTATATGATTATCTTTTGAGAGAATAGATTATTTTGTGTTAGACTATTAGAGAGATATGAGTTTGTTTTGAACATATAATTGTTGAATGCATTGAGTAGTAATGTTAAAGATGTTCGTTTTATAGTCGTGATAGACTTATATAATTGTTATATTCCAGTTATGGAAGAGCCTAGTGTATGGCAATATTTTATAATGATGTAAGAGATTACTATTACTGAAATGATTCAGAATTTAGTGGATTATTGATGAGTAAGAGATTTAGCTCATAATTATGCTATTTTTGAGAACTATATGTTATTATGAGTATGATCATTAGCACCTTGTGTCTTGGGCATAAGGTATTTAATTTGAATGTCGATAGACATAAACTATTTTTAAGATAAAAAATTTATAGGCCTTCGGGCAATATCAAAATGATTTGCGCAAAAAATATTTTAAACTTTAGTCCCGATCTAACTAGCTCTCAATCCCCGATAGAGCTACATTGTAGTGTATTAGGAGGGTTCCTTGTTTTGATTTTGCTTGCGAGACCTCCCCCGCATGAAAGTAGCAAATGTCAGGAATTGAGAGGAGTTACATCTTTGGATCTTTCAAAATTTTTGTATAAATAGTATGTTCTTATAGAACAATTTTATTTTGAGTCATTGTACAATTTGAGGCTAAGTGAAGCCTAATTATGTTTATATGAGTAGAGCTTGTGTATATGGTGTATTGGAGCCCTAGTTGGCAAATCTAGTTTTTAACTAGAATGATTCGTCATGAGAAGTGGGAGGAATAGGTATGGTGATCGTGAGAGTAGGTGTCGTAGGAGCTAGTTGAGATTTGGAGTCCTAGGTTTAGCTTAATTTCGAGGAGGAAATTCTTGTAAGTGGGGAAGGCTGTAATACCCTGAGATTTTTGGGACAATAATTTAATTATTTTTAGGAGAAATAAATATTATTTATTTGAGAATTATTAATTGGCATTTGAGGTCCAAAATGTGAAGATGTTAGAGAGTATTTCGTATGGCGATTCTGAGTGTGCCGTTGTTTCCGGAAGGGTCGAGAAAGTCAAAATGACTATACTTGGGGTTTATTTGGGTTTCGAAATATTTTAAATTCGTTTGGCTCGAATTTGAGTAACCGAGTCATTTAAAGTGTGTATTATCATTTAAAGTTGGGTATCTTGGATTTAAGGCTTAAAAGCCTACGGGAGATTACAATCTCATTAGAGAGAAAGAGAAAGAAAAAGAGAAAGAGAGAGAAGAAGAAGAGAAAGAGGAGAAAAAGTAGGGATTCCGACCAATCCGTGATTTCGAGGGAGATTCAACCTCTAGAAACTTGAGGCAAGTGATTAAACTTGCTAAATAATCGTTGTGCATCTTTTATTTCATGATTTGTGGATCAAATTTATGGATTTTAGGTTTAAATGTCAAAACCTAGATTTTTGGGTAAATCTTACATTTGATGTGTATGAATGGATTTGAGGTTATAAATTAGTTGGGTTGAGTAATATGATGAGTTTTAATGTTAAAAATGAGTTTGGGTTGATGTAAAATGGAGAGAAGATGTTATATATGATTTTTGGGATTTTGGTTTTTTGAGAAGGTAGCCATTTTCGTAGCCTCGGATAAGCAGAATTGATTCGGCCCCTTACCGAATCGATTCGGAAAGTTGCAGGTGCCCAGGTCTGAGTGACCGAATCGATTCGAACCCCAACCGAATTGATTCGGCTTGAGAAAGAATCCCAGGTCCTTTGGACCGAATCGATTTGCTTATGGGGCGAATCGATTCGCTGAGCCGAATCGATTAGGATTGGGCCCGAATCGATTCGGAAATAGGGAAGTTTTGGGGATGTTTTCCTAGGATGAATTTCATTCCATTTCGTTTGGGTTTATCCATTGGGGACCCTTATCTAAGTTATGTGGAGTATGTTTTGAAGATTTTTAAGGAGTTTTACCTAAGAGAAAATATTGGGGTTATATTGATTGATTTTGAGAGAGTGCGCATTCAAGTTATAATGTATCTGAGTGGGAAGGCCCACTATTATTGAGATTTTGATTGGGAGATAATTACGGATTTATACGAGAGATTTAAGATGCGCTTAGTGATAATGGATGTATAATTTAATCCCAAATGGGTTAACTTTAAAGGTTCATACGATTGATTGAACAGTATTATAAATTGGGAACAATACATGTTGATCGATGTGCAAATTGATATAGAGAATATCCTTAACGTAAATTGAATTGGGAGATGCTTTATATAAATGATAAATGTCGATTGAAGTGCATAAGGATTGAGTGAATATCTTCAACGTGAATAGAGTTGAGAGATGATTCATACAAATAGACGTGAAGTGTGAATTTAAAGTGAGAAATAGGATAGTGTATACAAAGTGGGGAAGTTATGTGAATTAATGATGAATAGTATATCAAGAGTAAAATATACTAAATAATGATATTATTTCATTTTCGCCTAAGAGCGTAATAAGAGTATGTGAATAGTGTGATATAAATACCTTGTGTGATGGTATACATTTATCTGATGTGATGATGTATGTATATATTGTATGTATGATATATATAAAAGTGAAGCACGCCCCCTCTTGCTATCATGGGAAGTTGCGCGATGTGGATGAGGCCCCTGGCTTGAGGAGCAGGGCGCGTATAGTCCCCAGGTCATAGCGTCCATTTATTATTGTGTGATTTTTATTAGGGGTGAGACGTGGCAGGTATATTTCATCTCATTTTCGGAGAGGAACTATGACCGCTTCCCGTACGTTGTGATATTGTTTTTGCCAAGGCGGTGTGAGATTCTGACCGTTGATACCCAGGATGATATGTGAGTGATTCCCTGGTGGAAGATAGCATTTAGAGAACCTGCACCCTCGAGTTATAACTCGTTGGGATGGTTATTATTATATTTGTGTGAATAGTAGATTATTTGTATATGATTATGTGATATCATATATTTATCTCTAGAGTAAAGAGATATATAAAGATTGATTGAATCTCATTCCGGGAGATTAAATCCGGACTAAATTGTGATGAATATATTAAAGTGAAAACATAGAGTATCTATTTATATGAGTATATATATTACCTTGAGTATCGCGGGAATAATGGACCTCAATGACCAAAATTTCCAAGGAGTAGTGTAACGGGGGGTTTCTTGTTTGGATTTCTCTTTGCGAGACGTCCCACGCATGAAACGTAGTGCAATGTTGGGAGTGAGGAGAAGTTAGCCCTTAGTGCTCATATTATATCTTAGTATAAATATGTCTCTCGATAATCGACAGTGCCTAGGAGTAGTGTATCGGGGGGGTTCCTTGTTTGGATTTCGCTTGCGAGACATCCCACACACTAATCACAGTGTAGTATTGAGAATTGGGAGAAGTTTAGTCCTTAGCACTTAGATGCTAATAACTCATATATATATATATATATATATATATATATATATATATATATATATATATATATATATGTATGCATGTATGTCAATAACTAGAATATGGGAAATTCTAGTAAAAGAGAATGTTTATGTATATTTTATATGTTATGTATGATGACGAAAAATTGAGATAGAAAAGAGTAGAAGATGAAGGAGATTATTTTAGGTGGATTTTAATTGAGTATAAATTTTGGGTGTAGGTTAGATTACCTTACCCCTAAATAGTGTTGGAAAATTATTTGAGGATCATATGCATACGTTTAGCTGCGCGCTTTAGTTGAGAGGTGAGTTGAATTTTGCGGAGAGTGCGGCTCCACCTCAATCATGTTATAATGCATTTATAATTATTATGCATTTTAATGCACTTGCTATAAATGTTTTTTCACATCGGGCTCTGAACCGTTTATATCTCTCTTTTGCAATATATATTGCATATTACTTTAGGTGTCGAGCCGCGAGGATACCTAGGATGATTTTCTATCTAGTATTCGTGGAGCTGTAGCGGATGGGGACTGCTGCGGGATTCTAATATAGCTGATTCCTATATTTTGTTTATCTAGATTAGGATTCAGTTTGTATTTCGGGTTTACACCTAAGAGTTGTAGTTATAGCGTATTGTTTATATTTATATTTGTCGGATTATTGTATTGTCTATTGCCCGACAGCTTATTCTGGTATTTTTATCTTGTGATTTCACGTGTGTAATTTAGAATTACTTCCTCTCATTATTATTATTGTGACCATATAATATTTTTTTTAGTTATTGTTGTGGTTGGTGAGTTATTGTATAGTATGTTTTAAAGTTTTTTGGCACCCTCTTTTTGTAGTAATGGGTAGTTAGCCGTGTTTAATTCTAGTATTGTCAGTTGATGCTGAGAATGATCCACTTGTGATTCCTGATTATTTTAGTATAGGGCTGGCCACCCGTAATTATTTTGAGAGGGGTGTCATAGATGGTATCAGAGCATTAGGTTCTAGTGCCTTTTGGATCTGTGCGGGTTTTCGGCGTTCTTCCATAAGCGATCTTGATGTAAAGCCCTATTATTAGGACTGTTGTGTTCACACGTCTATATTTTCTTCTGTGATGAGAAAACACTTAAAAGGCGTTCTGATACAATTTTTCTTGTTTCAGATGCCACCGAAGAGAGGTCTTCCAAGTAGGGAAAATAGAGGGGCTGAGAGTGTGGAACCCCAAATGCCTCAAGGGACTATGACCACAGCTGAAGTTACCAATATTGTGGCACAATCAGTAACTACTGCCATTTATGCGATGGCATATCAACCTGCAGTTCAAGCATCCCAAGACCATATAAGACCGTCTTTGTGGGAAAGGGTATGGGAAGATTTTAAGAAGGGGCATCCTCCATAGTTCTCAGGGGGATTTGACGTGATGACTGCAAGTCGATGGAAGAATAGTATGCAGAGGCACGTTCGTATGGTTGAGTGTAGTGAAGTGCAGAAGCAATTTCTCGCCACCTTTAAGTTAATGAGAACAGCTCTCCAGTGGTGGGAGTCTGTCACCACATCAGAACAGAGAGATACATTTCCTATAACATATTTTTGGGAACTCTTTGACTGAATGTATTTTCCTTCCGCGATTCAGAAGGAAATAAGGAGGAAACTGATGGATGTGTTTCAAGGTAATAGAACGGTGGCCGAGTATGAAGAAGAATTTACTCTATTGGCAAATTTAATACCTGATGAGGTAATTATGGAAGAGAAGCGTATATATAAGTTCATGCGAGGATTACATTGGAGAATTTGGCAACATTTGTTAGGGAACCCAACGTTAGTGACTTTCGCCGAGGTAGTGAATGTGTCACTGTTATAGTGTCATGAATATCATCGTCATTCGTAAGGGGGTAAGAACTTTCAAGACTGGAGTACTTCTAGTAACCATGGTGAGGAGAATGATAGTGAAGCAAATTGGTATGAATAAGATTATGGAGGGTTGCAACAACGTTTTGTTCCTCAGGATGGGCAGAGAGGATTTGCGGGTAGATGTTTCTTTTGTAAAGAATTAGGCCATAGGAAGAGAGATTGTCTTGAAAGAGGTAAAGGGCCACGTTTTGAGGAGGTTTTGGATGTGAAACCCTTACAACAGGTTCGAGGCCATTTTAGGCCAGGGGACTTTGAGTGGGAACCCATTGATGAAGAGTTACAGTCGGACTAGAGAGGTATGATATCAATTTCTGTCCCTGTGATTAGGATTATGTTTTGATGGGTATTAGGAGTATCGCATGTGAGATTTTAATGAGTGGTTAGTGCTATAAACCTATTATGCATGGAATGATCGGAATGGTAGCTTGAGCAAGTGAGGCTCTTATATGATTATCTTTTGAGAGAATAGATTATTTTGTGTTAGACTATTAGAGAGATATGAGTTTGTTTTGAACATATAATTGTTGAATGCATTGAGTAGTAATGTTAAAGATGTTCGTTTTATAGTCGTGATAGACTTATATAATTGTTATATTCCAGTTATGGAAGAGCCTAGTGTATGGCAATATTTTATAATGATGTAAGAGATTACTATTACTGAAATGATTCAGAATTTAGTGGATTATTGATGAGTAAGAGATTTAGCTCATAATTATGCTAGTTTTGAGAAATATATGTTATTATGAGTATGATCATTAGCACCTTGTGTCTTGGGCATAAGGTATTTAATTTGAATGTCGATAGACATAAACTATTTTTAAGATAAAAAATTTATAGGCCTTCGGGCAATATCAAAATGATTTGCGCAAAAAATATTTTAAACTTTAGTCCCGATCTAACTAGCTCTCAATCCCCGATAGAGCTACATTGTAGTGTATTAGGAGGGTTCCTTGTTTTGATTTTGCTTGCGAGACCTCCCCCGCATGAAAGTAGCAAATGTCAGGAATTGAGAGGAGTTACATCTTTGGATCTTTCAAAATTTTTGTATAAAAAGTATGTTCTTATAGAACAATTTTATTTTGAGTCATTGTACAATTTGAGGCTAAGTGAAGCCTAATTATGTTTATATGAGTAGAGCTTGTGTATATGGTGTATTGGCGCCCTAGTTGGCAAATCTAGTTTTTAACTAGAATGATTCGTCATGAGAAGTGGGAGGAATAGGTATGGTGATCGTGAGAGTAGGTGTCGTAGGAGCTAGTTGAGATTTGGAGTCCTAGGTTTAGCTTAATTTCGAGGAGGAAATTCTTGTAAGTGGGGAAGTCTGTAATACCCTGAGATTTTTGGGACAATAATTTAATTATTTTTAGGAGAAATAAATATTATTTATTTGAGAATTATTAATTGGCATTTGAGGTCCAAAATGTGAAGATGTTATAGAGTATTTCGTATGGCGATTCTGAGTGTGCCGTTGTTTCCGGAAGGGTCGAGAAAGTCAAAATGACTATACTTGGGGTTTATTTGGGTTTCAAAATATTTTAAATTCGTTTGGCTCTAATTTGAGTAACCGAGTCATTTAAAGTGTGTATTATCATTTAAAGTTGGGTATCTTGGATTTAAGGCTTAAAAGCCTACGGGAGATTACAATCTCATTAGAGAGAAAGAGAAAGAAAAAGAGAAAGAGAGAGAAGAAGAAGAGAAAGAGGAGAAAAAGTAGGGATTCCGACCAATCCGTGATTTCGAGGGAGATTCAACCTCTAGAAACTTGAGGCAAGTGATTAAACTTGCTAAATAATCATTGTGCATCTTTTATTTCATGATTTGTGGATCAAATTTATGGATTTTAGGTTTAAATGTCAAAACCTAGATTTTTGGGTAAATCTTACATTTGATGTGTATGAATGGATTTGAGGTTATAAATTAATTGGGTTGAGTAATATAATGAGTTTTAATGTTAGAAATGAGTATGGGTTGATGTAAAATGGAGAGGAGATGTTATATATGATTTTTGGGATTTTGGTTTTTTGAGAAAGTAGCCATTTTCGTAGCCTCTAATAGGCCGAATCGATTTGGCCCGTTACCGAATAGATTCTAAAAGTTGTAGGTGCCCAGGTCTGAGTGACCGAATTGATTCGGACCCCAGCCGAATCGATTCGGCTTGAGACAGAATCCCAGGTCCTTTGGACCGAATCAATTCTCTTATGGAGTATGTTTTGAAGATTTTTAAGGAGTTTTACCTAAGAGAAAATATTGGGGTTATATTGATTGATTTTGAGAGAGTGCGCATTCAAGTTATAATGTATCCGAGTTTTGAAGCCCACTATTATTGAGATTTTGATTGGGAGATAATTATGGATTTATAAGAGAGAGTTAGGATGCGCTTAGTGATAATGTATGTAGAATTTAATACCAAATGGGTTAACTTTAAAGGTTCATACGATTGATTGAACTGTATTATAAATTGAGAACAATAAATGTTGATCGATGTGCAAATGGATATAGAGAATATCCTTAGCGTAAATTGAATTGGGAGATAATTATGGATTTATAAGAGAGAGTTAGGATGCACTTAGTGATAATGGATGTAGAATTTAATCCAAAATGGGTTAACTTTAAAGGTTCATACGATTGATTGAACTGTATTATAAATTGAGAACAATAAATGTTGATCGATGTGCAAATGGATATAGAGAATATCCTTAACGTAAATTGAATTGGGAGATGCTTTATATAAATGATAAATGTCGATTTAAGTGCATAAGGATTGAGTGAATATCTTCAACGTGAATAAAGTTGAGAGATGATTCATACAAATAGAAGTGAAGTGTGAATTTCAAGTGAGAAATAGGATAGTGTATACAAAGTGGGAAAGTTATGTGAGTTATTGATGAGTAGTATATCGAGAGTAAAATATACTAAATAATGATATTATTTCATTTTCGCCTAAGAGTGTAATAAGAGTATGTGAATAGTGTGATATAAATACCTTGTGTGATGGTATACATTTATATGATGTGATGATGTATGTATATCTTGTATGTATGATATATATATATATATATAAAAGTGAAGCATGCCCCCTCTTGCAATTATGGGAAGTTGCGCGATGTGGATGTGGCCCTTGGCTTGTGGAGGAGGGAGCGTATAGTCCCCAGGTCATAGCGTCCATTTATTATTGTGTGATTTTTATTAGGGGTGAGAAGTGGCGGGTATATTTCGTCTCATTTTCGGAGAGGAACTATGACCGCTTCCCGTACGTTGTGATATTGCTTTTGCCAAGGCGGTGTGAGATTCCGACTGTTGATACCCAGGATGATATGTGAGTGATTCCCTGGTGGATGATAGCATTTAGAGAACCTATATCCTCGAGTTATAGCTCGTTGGGACGGTTATTATTATACTTGTGTGAATAGTATATTATTTGTATATGATTATATGATATCATATATTTATCTCTATAGTAAAGTGATATAAAAAGATTTATTGAATCTCATTCGGGGAGATTAAATCCGAACTAAATTGTGATGAATATATTAAAGTGAAAACGTAGAGTATCAATTCGTATGAGTATATAGATTACCTTGAGTATCGAGGGAATATTGGACCTCAACGACCAAAATTGCTAAGGAGTAGTGTAACGAGAGGGTTCCTTGTTTGGATTTCGCTTTGCGAGACGTCCCACGCATGAAACACAGTGCAATGTTTGGAGTGAGGAGAAGTTAGGCCTTAGTGCTCATATTATATGTTAGTATAAATATGTCTCTCGATAATCGACAGTGCCTAGGAGTAGTGTATCGGGGGGGTTCCTTGTTTGGATTTCTCTTGTGAGACGTCCCAGGCACGAAACGCCGTGCACTGTTGAGAATTGAGAATAATAATATTACTTAGTGATAATAATTCAAATTAATTAGTGTTAATAATTTGGGTTACCTGCGTCATGCATTGAGGGCATAATGAATCTTGATAATCAATACTGCTGAGGAGTAGTGTATCGGGAGGTTCCTTATTTGGATTTCTCTTTCGAGACATCCCACGCACGAAACGCAGTGTAGTACTGAGAATTGGGAGAAGTTTAGTCTTGAGCACTTAGATTCTAATAACTCATATATATATATATATATTTATTTATTTATATATTTATGTCAATAACTAGAATATGGGAAATTCTAGTAAAAGAGAATGTTTGTGTATATTTTATATGTTATGTATGATGATGAAAAATTGAGATAGAAAATAGTAGAAGATGATGGAGATGATTTTAGGTGGATTTTAATTGAGTATAAATTTTGGGTGTAGGTTAAATTATCTTACCCCTAAATAGTGTTGGAAAATTATTTGAGGATCATATGCATACGTTTAGCTGCGCGCTTTGGTTGAGAGCTGAGTTGAATTTTGTGGAGAGTGAGACTCCACCTTAATCATGTTAAAATGCATTTATAATTATTATGAATTTTATTGCACTTACTATAAATGTTTTTTCACATCGGGCTCTAGCCCGTTTATATCTCTGTCTTGCAATATATATTGTATATTACTTTCGGTGTCCAACCGCGAGGATACCTAAGATGCTTTTCTATCCAGTATTCGTGGAGCTATAGCGGATGCGGACTGCTGCGAGATTCTGATATAGCCGATTCCTATCTTTTGTATATCTATATTAGGATTCATTTTTTATTCCGGGTTTACACCCAAGAGTTGTAGTTATAGCATATTGTTTATATTTATATTTACCGAATTGTTGTATTGTCTGTTGCCCGACAGCTTATTCGGGTATTTTTATCATGTGATTTCACGTGTCTAATTTAGAATTACTTACTCTCATTATTATTATTGTAAGCATGTAATATTTTGTTTAGTTGTTGTTATGGTTGGTGAGTTATTGTATAGTATGTTTTAAAGTTTTTTGGCACCATCTTTTTGTAGTAATGGGTAGTTAACCGTGTTTAGTTCTAGTATTGTCAGTTGATGCTAAGAATGATCCACTTGTGATTCCTGATTACTTTAGTATAGGGATGGACACCCATTATTATTTTAAGCGGGGTGTCACACTTGCATTCTTTTTAGGTCTCCAAGTGCATCAACTGGAAGATGGGATATTCGTATCTCAATCCAAATATGCTCGGGTCCTAGTGAAGAAGTTTGATTTAGACTTCTCTAATCACTCACGCACCCCTGTGAGGACATCGACTAAGATTAGAAAAGACACTTTAGGAAAGGACATAGAGCAAACCCTTTAAAGGAGCATGATAGGTAGTCTTCTCTACTTAATCGGTAGTAATCCTGACATCGCCTTTAGCACTGGAGTCTGTGTATGAGACCAGGGGTCCTCAAAAGAGTCTCACTTTCTTTCACTAAAATGTATCATAACATATGTGAGTGGTACTCTTTCCTATGGTATTTGGTATTTTTTTATAGCGATGAGCTTTTGTCCACCTTTTCCGATGTCGATTGGGTCGGGAATGTTGATGGTTATAGGAGAAACTCGGGTGGGTGTTTTTACTTTGGGAGTGCTCTTATCTCTTGGTTGAGCAAGAAGTAAAAATCCATATCTTTTTCCATGGCAGAGGCTGAGTATATAGTCATTGGGAGTTATTGCATACAACTCTTATGGATGAAGCAAATCTTGGAAGATTATGGGATTCCCTAAAGCACAATGACTATTTCGTGTGATAATACAAGTGCAATCCATATATCCCATAATCTGGTCCAGCATTCTCGCACAAAGCACATTATGATACGTGAGAATTTTATTCATGATCTCATAGAGGAGAAGGTCGTGTCCTTGAGATTTGTGAATACCAAACGTCAATTAGCTGATATTTTCACAAAACCTTTAGATGCACTTAGATTTGAGAATCTTAAGAAGTTTTTGGGTATTTACTCCGTTGATTGAGTTAGGATACTTTATCTGGTGTTGGATATTTATCATGATCATATCTTATATCCCTATTGCTAGATTATACCTCTACTGTATTCATATGCTTTTCTTTTTGATACATTTAAAACAATTCCAAAAAGATTTTTGGTTTTTATGAAAAGGTTGAAAAATCCAAAAAGATTTTTCATTTTTAAGAAAAAGTTTGAAAAAAAAATAATTTCATTAAAAAAAATTTGAAAAGGACAAAAAGATCTTTGTATTCTCATTTTTCACTATATATGGATGAACATTTAAGATATTCGGATCACCCCTATCCATCCATTCATGTGACTTTTTTTATAGTATCTTAAGACATGACTTTATATCATTAAGGTGCTTAATAATATGTGGATAACATTTCTTTGATCATTGATTAATACTTTCTACATGTTGGACTCTTTATCACCTTTATTGTACATGAGCACAAACTTTTCGAACATTGTACTTGTTGATCATGTGTTAAATACGGTGTTCTAATCTCAATACTGCTTAACAACAAAACAACTGTAAAAAGAGATAAGTTGTGTTTATAAGAACCATTGTCCGAATTTTGTTACCCAAATAATATTAATACATGTTAAGCAATAGAAGAGGGGATACAAAAGAGCAAAATTCTCTTTGCAATAAAATCCACCATATGTAAAGAGAACCTAAAAAGATTAATAGCACACAAAAATAGAATTCCAAAGGGAATTTATTTTATATCCATTGATGCTTCTCTACATATGAGCATTATGATATCTTCAAAATATTTGAGTGTGGATTCACTATGTGTGAGATTTTGAGGGTGTTATAAAGTAGAATATCAATGGATTTGTACAATGGAATATCTTTAAAACATTATATAGTTTTGTGTTATTAATTTAAGAATCATTAAAATTCATGGCATATTGCATAAGTAGAGTAAATTTTATTTAAGTTTAACTTTTTTACACCTAAGTTTGAAATTGAGTTCTTTATTTAGAAGTATCTCATGACTTCGTGCACCTATGTTATGAATGTTTATGTTGATTTACCTATGAAAAATTTCACACAACTACATTCCATTTTCATGATTCGGGTATTTTAGTGTTATTCCATGGTGCTATGTGCTTTGTACCTATATGTATCTTTTATATGAAATTTTTTAAAAAACTTCATAAATAGTTGTTTGAAAGGGGGAGAAACACATTATGCCTTTTAGATTATCATTATATGTGCCTTACCGATTATCTTTGTGATGATATATTTTCTTCTTCATGTGATGCTTATTAGTCATGTTTAGATCCTACTAATTTGTCTATTATGGACAAAATGGGGAGAACAAATTGATGGATAGTTTTATTTTTCTTTAAAACTCATTTTTTCTTTAAAACTTGTACGCGTCACTATATTTCTTTGTTTCATGTGTGTAGGAGACTTCTGATTTGATGATGATTTCATGGACTACACGAGATGAGGACAAAGTTAACCAAAGGGAGAACAATTTCAGTTAAAGACAAAGTTTCAAATGCCATTCCATTTCTTGGGTTTGGGAGGACTTTAGGATACATTATCTTAGGGGTTTTATTATAATTTGGTTTTCATTTTCTTTTGTACTTGAATAGCCAAAGGGGGAGATTTACAAGAGCAATATTTTATGATTGCTTATAGCTTAGGCATTTTTGTATTTTGTCGTATCCCGTTACAAACTAGAGTTTTAAACTGAACACTACATCAACATTACCTCTATGATCATTTGAAGATATGTTAGTGTCCGAGCATCATTCTCAGATTTTAATCGTTTGGATTTGTCACCCACTCTTTAATGGATATATATGACTTGTGATTTTTATTTTTCTCATACGAATTATATTCTAGGTTGTTTATATTTTAAAAAATTGAGGCTTTTTGATAAATCATATTTTTAAAACAAAAATTATATTTTTTAATCTTGTTAGAACAAGATTGGGATCTCGTTAGAATGAAATTGAGTTTTCATTTGAACAACACTGAATGACCTTCGAACGAGAATCCTCTGCCAAGGATTGCACTTCTCATTAAAAGCTCGTTAGAAGGATGATCGAACAATAAAGTTGTCTCATTTAAAGGAATTGGGTTTTTATTAAAATGAAAAAGCTAATCTCATTCGAACGACCTCACATTTTCATTTAGACGACTTCTCCGCCTTGAATTTTGTTATTTTTCTTTAAAACCTATTTTGATAAGGTTTTCTCAAAACTTTTGCCGAAAATGAATTCTCAATATTGAAACCAAAAGTTCTCATCTTTATGTTTTACAAAACATTTTTTCTTTTCCAAATCATACATCCCATATATGATTTGTTGAGTTTGTTTAAACCCAAGTTTCATACACTCACATAGACCCTTGTAGAGTTATACTCTACTACTGACTCGTGGAACCGAGGCTCTACGGCTGAAGAAGAAGGTTGATCGGTGAATATTGAGGTAAGATAGCTTCCTGTGGATAGTGTTGGACTGTGTCATTTTCTGTAGAAGATTTGAAGACCTCTGTGCATCATAATTAGTGGTGCTATGTAGTCTGTAAGTCAATTGTGTCTGTCAAATGCTTTATAGTGCTCAATACTAGGTTTTACTCGAATGGGATTTTTCTTTTTTCTTATATGTTTGGTTTGATTGTGTGATTGATTAGTATTTAATTTGGACTTTATTGCATGCACACCCAATTGATTATAAAGATAAAATTTAGTTAAAATATGAATTTGTGTGTGCATCGCCTAATATACGAATAAATCCATAGAAAACCCCATCACGTTTTCTCAATAGAGGGAATAAGTTCGTTTGGAGTTGGAATAAGGATGAGAAGATTAGGTCTCGAAAGATGGACTATGCAGTTCCCTTTTTCTACATCTTGTCTCTCCTCTCTAGAAAAAATGAAAAAAATAAACAATAATAAAAATAGAACAAAGACCCATATGAAATCGTGTTTTTGTTTTGCTCCTTATATCCAAAAGATTACAACATTAAAATCAAGGAGACTGACCAATCTTTATTGGTGAAAGATTTGATAGATGATTCTCAAAACTATGACGATTCATTCAATAAGGGAATTGCATTGGCTGAATATTTGAAATAATTTTTTTTTATTTGAATGTTGTGAATTAAAGGTCATCCTTATTGTCCTGGATGTACCAATGTAGAAATGAGATATAAGAGGTTGGGGTATATACCTTTAGGATTTTTGAAATTAGGGTTAAGGGTTGTTGGATTTGGAGAAGACGATGAAGTGGGGAAGACGAATGGTATTTTTGTCCATTAATATAGTGGGTTAAGTCCAAATATGAATTAAAGCAATTTTTTAACAGGGTAATGGTGTTATGTCAATTTTTAACATTAAGGAGATTATGTCAAAATATGATATTATTATAGGGGTTAAGTGAAAAAAGCCTTATCTTTTTATTTTTATTTCAGTACAAACATAAGTTCAAAGTATGGTTTACCCATATTTGGTATATATAATTGAAATTAGAGCCACTTTACGCCTAAACTAAAGTTTGCCTTAAATTAATCCTCATAACTCTCCCATTAATCCGAAAAATATTCGTCTTCACATTGAACTAAAACAATAAATTTCATAATTTTATCTAAATTATTTTATCAATCTCAATGAGGCCAAATCAATCTACCACACCCACACTCGCATTCCCCATCCCACACACATATATATATATTTCTGGTGCGAACGGATCCGTGCGAACTTGGTGTGGACTTTGTATTTTTCCCAAAAGTGTTCCCCCATGGTCCTAAAGATAATTTTTATATTTCCTATAGTGGTAACCTCTTGTCTTAAAGTAAAAACTTTTTCCAAAACTATAATTTTTATTGATTTATATTTTAGACACCAAAGTTGGTATCAGAACCTTAAAAGCTTAAGGATTTTTTTAGAAATGCACCGAAATCCGATCCAACCCAATTTCGGTATCAGAGCCAAGACGCTCCTTGTAGACCTATAATAAAAGATATTTTTAGAATCCATCTAGACTACCAACCTATACCTATAACTAATTTCGATCCCGAAGGTTTCTTGACCTCACACATAGACAGTTGTTCACATGTTGAATATATCCCAGCTATACACGCAGAGAGTAGACAAGTCACTGCCAGTGCTACTGATAGCATACTAGATCAAAATAAGTGTATACTCCTTATTTTAAGACAATTAATTAAAGACACTCATACCCTAGAACCAGAGATAAAAAAATATCTCTGAAAGAATACAAGAAATAGATAGACAAATCCCAATAGACCTTGTACAAGTATTACAAGAAATAAATATTAAGACTAACCACATAAAAGTCCTTAATAAAGATATTTTAGAAATAAAAACTTTGACAAAAAATCAAGAATGTGAGTTAATTAAACTCACCAAGGAACACACCAAACTTATTCCTAGATTAGACAATTATCTTCCTAACGGAAATAGTTAGGTCAGAATGGAATGAGGTACCTAGTAACCTCTCCATTCAGACCCTAGTAGATTTTTACTAAAGAATTTTAGAAAAAATAAATGATGATAGATTTTATTATAAGATAAATGAAAATAATATTGCTAATGCTACTAAAGCATCAAGAGTTACACTATAAAGATTAAATTTAATCTCAATATCAATAGAAGCCACACAAGACTATAATAATAGCTTTGTTAAAGACTTACAATTATATTTAAAGTCTAAGACAGAATGATTAACCACCTTCTATACAGACTTTGTTAAATTTCAACAAAATTTAGCCAATTATCTTAACAATATAAAAAGCCATAACCTATCTAGAATGGATAACATTGCTAATGAACGTAGACTGAATATAACTCAAGCAAAAAACAATGAAGAAATTATTCAAGGTTATATATAATAAACCTTACCAGGAAGAATTAGACTCTCCATTTATTTTAACACGTTTAGATAAAATAGAAAAAAACTATAGATACTATAGAAGCTAGATTGACACAAGAATATTTGCAACTACAAGAAAAAGAAAATGAAGTAAAAGATTATATTGCAAAAGTTGCTACTTCTCTTATTAATCATAATGGATAAATTACTGAGAATACAAAAAGGAGAATAAGATCTTTAAAGAAGATATCCTTAGTGAGATAAAAAGACAAAAAGATTATTCAGACTCTTTAGAAGGAATTGAAAAAAGACTTGAACAAAAACACGTAACCACCTGTAAATTTAGAGAATATCCTTATATAGACACTAAGGAAGGAAAGACCATAGCAGAAGAATCATAAATGATGGATTGAATAAGACTAGTAAGATAGTGTAATACCCCGTATTTTTATGGCCTTTAAATTTGGGAAATTATTAAATTTAAATTGAGATATTAATTTTATATTAATCCGAAAATTTGTTTTAAATATTTACTAACATGACGAGAGTTAGTAATTATTCGAATTTTTTTGAATAATACTAGACAAGTAAAGTAATATATAAGATTGATTTTATTAAAATTATCACGAGTGAATAAAATGACAATTATAGAAATTAAGTCGGGACGCGCCTGTGTCGTGTCAGAACTAAATTATTAATATTAAAAGTGAATAAATTATAAGTCACCCGTATGGTCATTTCAAGTGCATCAATGTGTTCGGAAGGGTCGAGATAGTCAAAATAATGTACTCGGGGTTTTAGTTTGGGTCTCGGGGCATTTTTAGGCCTAATTAGCATCCCGGGAGGGCGTTTTGGATATTTCGTATTTTTGGGAAATTTAATCCACAAATTTTCTAAGGATATATCAGCCTTTAGAAGTTGTCTTCTAGGGTTAACAAACACAAAATCAATGAAAAGCCATTAGAGAAGAAGTGGGAGAGCTTTCCAAGCAACCCAAGGCCAAAGACTCACCCGTTTACACCGCCACCACCACCAAAACGTAGATCGCGTGATGAGGAATGCAACCATAGCTCTTTCGTCCACAAATCAGAAACTTAAAATTTCAAGCAAGTATCTTTCTTGCTTTATTTTTAGTTAGTGTCTCAATCCAGGGTTGTTTAGAACTTGTTTCAAGAAAGAAAGTGTAGTTAGAGACTAAAATTCGCATGTTGTAGAAGAAGCAATCATATTCTGGACATCTAATTCTCATGCAGAGGATACACCATGAAATTTCATGGATTTAGAAGTAGAAAATCGGTAAAAGAATTGTAAAAATTGAAATTTAAAGAAAAGATTAGGGTTCTTGAAGTTTATGTAGATTTTACCCCTTTAAATTGTTATACTTGATGAAAACTCACATATTCTACGTAGAAAATCACATATTTGGGTATATAGTACTTGTAGTATCATTTGTTGGGATTTTGGGAATCATATATGGAGATTTGGTTGAGGCTGGAGATAGATTTCCATAACTGGGTTAATGCAATTTTCGCCATAACTGCTTGATCGATCGATCGACCCAAGAACATCGATCGATCGATCGACCCCCTTCCATCAATCGATCGACCCCTCCTGGAAAACTGCATATTCCTCTTATAATGGTTTGTTCCGGTTAAAATGCGTAGTAACCATTGAGTATTATTGTTAGAACATTTTGGGATATAAATAGGACTAGTAGGGTTTTAATAAACCCCAATGCATGAGAATTTAAAGTAAGATGAAATTAAGGGTTAACGGGGAGTGATTTACCCATAGGAAAATATGCGAACGTTTAAATAAAATATTTAGACTCGTTAGGAAGTTAGACTAGAAAGTAAGTGAGAGTATCTACTGAAATTATACTTAGGGAGATAGAATACCTCGAGAGATATGAAGTAAGTATGGAATAACCTATAAATGGGAATAAAAGAGACGAGTCCGTTATATGGGATAATCGAGTAAAATGTACTAAGAATGTATAATTATAATTATGGGTCATGGGTGCACCTAATTGAGAAATGTGAATAGTGATATATCTATATATATGACTGTGTGATTGTGCATTTATTATATATATGTGTAAAAATCATACCCGAGCTACTTGCTATTACAGGGGTTTCCGCACCGAGATAGTCTTATCTCGATTGGGCCTTTACGGGGGATAACGACTTGTACCCTAGAATATAGGATTCCTTGGTACAGGCTATCTGATTGATAGTCAGATGATCCTGAGAGAAATGAGGGTATGTGCTGACCTCTTAGTGACTTGGAACTATGCTTCGCCTCCATTTTTTTATGTTTTTTGTTAATACGTTCGAGAGTGATTCCGAACTAGTATTTCCTTTAGTACGAGTGATACGGGGACTTGATAGCAGAGTATGCCAGCACCATAAATTTTATATGGGGTGCCGATAGTATATATATTATATGAGTGGCTAATATAGATATATATACTTAAGTATGTGAACTTTCTTCTGTGCATAAAGGTAGTTAAGTAATGAATAAATACTCTGATTTTATTATTAAGTGTTTGAGAATTTTGTGACAACACTAGAATATTTTAAAATGAAATGAGATAGATGTGAGAATTTTATTTTCAGAAATTAATTATCTTATCCATAGTAATTGTCGGCATGGAACCTTATGGGAGAGTTAAGTTAAAATAAACTTTTAGAGTTAATAGTTCGGTAGGTGTTCATACTAGAAGAGAGGTGAGAATTTCTCAAGAGAGTGTCGCATACTAATATGATTGTTGCATTAGCCGGTAAGCATTTTAAATACTTGCTAAGCTAAATTTAAACTGTTTTACAATCGGCCTTTGACCTGTTTCCTATTATTTCTTCTCTCTTGTATATATATATGTATATATTACAGGTGCCCAGCCACATGGGTGTCATACTTAGGTTCTTTGGACTGGACGTGTTGCAGCTTATGTGGGAGTTGCAGGCCATTTTCTTAGATGACCTCGTTGTTGATTCCACTCTTATTTAAGTTCTAATTAGTTTGGGCATGTGTCGCCCGTTTCCTATTTCAGTTGGATTTGTCAGAGATTATGTTCATCTATCTATAGTGTTTTTACTCTTTAGGATTTGATTACTGTCAGGATGGTTTTCCTTTGTAATTTTAAAGTTGGTATTGATTTATCTGAATGGTTAAATTTCTGGGTGTTTATTACCAGTCTTAATAATTATGTGATTCTTAAACTGTTAATTGTTAAAGTTTTTCATAATTGGATTTAATTAATGGAAATAAAGTTTTAAATGGTTTTGACAGTTAGCTTAATTATTTAGGGTGTTCAACTTGAAAATTGTATTTTGTGACAGTGATGCTAAAAATGAACCAACCGTTCACCTTGATTGTAATTTAATAAAGGAATGATCACCCGGTATTTAATTATGCGGGGTGTTACAGATAGCTAGGCCTATCCCTAATATTGGACATAATAATTTTATGCTCAAAAGACATAAAAATTCATCCTCCAATGTTAAAACATGGCGGAAGGAAAGAAATTTCACTAATCCTCTTCAGTGGAACGAATGGGGTGAAGTTGACTGGAAAATTGTAGAAGACTCCATATATAATGGGCAACTTTCTGCAGTTAGATACATATACTTGTTTAAAGAAGGATCCACTTCCAAAAATCCTAATTATAACATGACCTTTCGTTGTAGAAATCATGTGTTAGAAAAGTATGTAAACGCGGTGTGATACCAATTGATTTAATTCACAAATTCACTTATTTAATTCGGTGTCTCAGATTTAACAAACCAAACTCAAATTTAAATCAGCCCATGTGCGTGCAAGTGTAAAATAAATATAGGCAAGCAGTGACAAAATGATTCAGGAAAAAATCCCCGTAGGGCAAAACCTTTTCTTTTTCTAGTACTTTCATAAGGTTACACGACCATTGACTTACATACAACTTTACTTAAGCGTAATGAATGATGTCTGTGTCAAACCCTCAAAGCTTTAGCTAGAACTCAGTAGTGGCTCACTCGCAGCCGTACTAATTGGACACACAACCCAGACATGCAGTCTTGTATCTTTGTAGGATCTCCCTCCATAATAGCTCTCGGCTCTCCGGTTGTAGAGTTCTTCTCACAAAGGTTGAACGTAGGCAAAGTATGGTTTGGGTTTCACAAAAAAACTCACACAATTTTTTTTTGGGGATTTGTGAATTGTGAAAACAAACTTCATCCCTCAAAATTGTGTTGGAGAAAAGGAAAACTTTAAAAAACGTATTCTGTGCAAAACAATATTTTCTCCACACCAAAAAACAAAACACCTGTCACCGTATATATAAGAATTTTAAGGCGGTGATGTGTCAAACAAAAAGACATGTCGTTCGAACTATCTCACGTGTCGTTCGAACCAAATCCTATCTCATTCGAACGAGATATGTTCTCGTTTAAACGATCAGGCGTAAAACTCGAGATTCATTTTATAGAGTTTTAAAATGTTTGGAAACTCAGAAACCAACACTCTTAAGAATCTGAGAACAGTTATCCAAAATCTTTTATGATAAAAACGTTTTTGAAAAGATAAAAATCCATTTAAAATAATCTAAAAATCATTTTTCATAAAAGGAAAAATATTTTAATTTTTATAAAAAATCCTAACACAATTTATGTAAAATATAAATGGAACTTAACCAATTTACCAAGTCCGTTCTTGTTGGGCATAAAGTTGACTTGAAATTCGGATCGCGATTGTAGATGTGCGCTTTCCAATTCCTCGACAAACTTGTAGTGGTATACGACATACTGAATGTGATGGACATTTATAAAATCATTCCTTATAAATCTCCCCCCATGTCTATGCCGGTACATAATAAAAACTATCCGAATTATCAATCAAAATATGACCTATACAAATCTACCCTCCCGAAATATAAAATGGAAAGATAAAAATGAACAAGACTTCAAACTTTTCAAACTTGGCTTCAACAATCAACTTTTCAAATCTCCATGCTTTTCTCATCACGCTGTTCAATTCCAAAATCTTCAATTGTACCAACACATATGAGATAAAGCAAAAACCACGTGACATATCGAGTATGAAATGATATAAACATAAAACATGTAAGCATAATCAAATCTCCTCCATACTTAAACTCCCCCATATTTAAAATCATAATTCGTTCTTCCCCTTTTTATTTGTCCGAAATAGACAGGAAAAGAATAAATTAAGTCAGTGCAAATCGAGGTGTCACGTGAAACAAATCAAACAAACTATTTTTTAATTTTTCAAATTTTTTATACAGAAATAAAAAAGATGTTACAAAATCACACACCATGAATTAACACCAAGATAACCAAATCATGGGAACGGAATGAATGTGTGTGACAAATTCAATAGGAAATAAAACTCAATCATGTCATATGTACAAGATGCATAAATGTATTCCTAACGAATGAACAAAAAAATCGTCCTTAGGTGTTAAAATGTTGAATTTAGATGACATCGTCTTAAATCAAAATCAACAAATCAAAGTCAACATGATTTTCACACCAATAACGTCTTAAAACTTTGTTATACTTTTTCAAGACTTTTTAAGGACGTGCAAAGCCGTTTTAATTCTCCAACAAAACTCCCTCATATCTATATTTTCTTTTTGAAGTGATCTAAATTCTCGAACATTGGAGAATTGGTGAATAAACCTAATGGCCTATTATTGGCATATATTTCTTTTTATTACCATTCAATTTTTTTCGAGCTCTTTTAAACATCTTCGAACCCCAGATAAAAATTCCTAAATTTTTTAGGTCTTTTTAAACGGTGGCTTTATCATAAAGGGAAAAAATACCTTTCGCAACCCTTTTCGATTTACAAAATTCACACAAACTAGCGACAAATGGTTCAAACCTGCACACCTATTATTATCTTATTTTATCACATTTGATTCATTTTAATAGACAAAATTGAGATGAAAACACGTAACCAACATGTGATTGACAAGAATAAACATCAAATAAATCCGTGCTCCTGTGCAGTAAAGGACAAAAAGGAGTAAAACATGTAGGTAGCTACACTATAGCATCTCAAAGACTCCAAACTTTGTAAAGCACAAGAATGACACAATTTATTGTATTAAAACACTTTCAAATAATCACATGGATATGGCATCAAATTGTGACTTGGTCATCCTAAATGTGTATTGATAGAAGGTGTAAGCAAAATACAAAACTCCTTTTTGATTTTTTCAAATTAAAAAAAAAAAGAAAATCTTTTTGGTTTTTCGAAAAGTATATGATAAAAGTAGTACAACCAGCAATAGGCATAATATCAACATGACAACCATCCTATGCTAGCAAAAATAAATCACACAAATAGATCATTAGTCAAAGCAGGTGTGATTAAACGAAAATATACAGAGTTATAAATTAAGCATGAATATCAAGAGTAGCTTCATATAAACTGATCTAGAAGCTACCAACAGTACCAATAATGTAACCAATAAACATAGGGTACCGCAAACAAAATTCGAGGGGTCGTTCGAACGAGATGCCATGTCATTTGAATGACAGGAGATCTCGCTCGAGTGAGATGCAATCTTGTTAGAACGAGAAAGTAGAAACTTCCCAGAATACTCAGAATGTCATGCAGTTTCGTCCAATGGGAAAATTTCTCAGCAACAGTTCCTGGAATGGGCAGACAGTACCAAACAGTGCAAAAATAGTACCAAAAACAAAACAAAGAAATGATATAAAATAAATGGTACATGCTAGTAATAGGCAAAAGTGTCATCATGTATATCACCCTATGGTAGCAAACGTGCCTCGACCTCAACCGGAAAGTGCGGTGGAGTTCTCCAAATATGGTGACATATTTTGAAGTTACTCCATTAAATCATGTGTCGTCTTGACCAAAAACTTGATTTTCTCACAAATAGGTGTAAACTCTCTATCATTGTGTGCGAGCATGGTGTCATGGGTGGGTGAGTGTGAGTGATCATAACCAAACTTGAAACAAAATTCTGTAAGGTGTCCTTTCTTGTTGCAGTGGAAACAAACATAAATCGGCCTAGGAATCAATTTATCAAAAAATTTAGGATGAGTTTTCCTAGACGGATACAAATGAGAATCACTCACCAAAGTGTAAATAGGCTCGAGTGGAATAAAAGAAGTGGATCGATTCACCGTCATGACCTTTTCCTACATACTCACCATCATTTAAAACGGGATAGAGAACCATCTTATCAACCTTCCCAGATACTTTCTCTAAAGAGACTTAAACCTCCTGTGCTCGTTCGAGATCATCCTTGAGATGGGATAAACGTGTCATCAGACAAGACAACGTGTTGGTCAAGTTACACTTTTCCCTTTTCAACTCATCATTATCTCTCTCCAACTCATAAATCCTAAGACCTAAATCCCTATTTGACCTTTTTGTTTTCATGGTCTCGATAAATAATTCTCTAAAAGTTTTTCTGAGCTCACTTTCGCCTCCGTTCTCAACCTCACTCTCATCTTCATTCTACTCATCACTCTCATGGATTTTATCATCGTGGGACAAAGTGGAGGTCTTCACATGACTTGTAAAGGCAACAGCCATCCCTTGTCCTAAACATTTTTCGGGCTCACCATCCTCCTCTTTTTCTTCTCCCTCACTATCACTAAGGGTAGCTGTCATAACAACTTTCTTTCCATCTCTCCTAAGTCTAGTGGGACACTCAAATGACTTATTCCCTTTCCCATCACACTCAAAACATCTTATCTTCTTAAGGATCTCCTAACTTTCTTTCTCTTTCTCACCACTTTCTTTGGCCGTGTCTTTCTTTTTGTATTTCTCCAAAAACTTTTTATTGGGAGTTTTTTGTTTAGAACTCGAGAATTTTTTTTAAATTCTTAGAAGGCAGGGGTATGTCAGACACATCATTAGATTCAGATTCATATACACTCTCTTTCTTTTTACTCTCTCTTCTTTTATCCTAACTAGATCTCGACTGTGACCTAAGTGCAACCCCCTCAGGCTTAGCAGTTTGGGGAAACATATCTAACTTGTAAGTCTGAAGAAAACCTACCAACTCTTCTAACTTAAGTTGCTCAAATTCCCCCATTGAGTTCAAAATAGTGACTTTTGGGATAAATAGTTTTGGAAGAGATCTCAAAGTCTTTTTCATAACCCGCATGTTATCACTTGCCTCACCAAAATTAAAGCTAGTGTTGACTATGTCCGACAAACATGCATAAAACTAGTCAAAAGTCTCAGACTCTGACATAATAAGAGTCTCAAATTGGGTGGCAAGGTTTTTAACTTGGATTCTTTAATAGTGGTTGTACCCTCATGCATCAATGTGAAAATATCACATGCCTCTTTAGACGTGGTGCACGCCATAATTCGAGGGAACTAGTTGGGATTGATGGCTCCAGAGATAGCACTTAAACCACGAGAATTAAAATTGGACAATTTAAAATTGTCCTCAGTCCAGTTTGACACAGGTTTTAAAGAGGTGATATTTTCAACAGTAATAGTGGGAGGAGACCAACCATTTTCAACCAACAACCAAATGCGCTCATCTATATCTTTTAAAACAGATTTCATGCGAGCATTCCAATAAGCAAAATTACTTCTGTACAAAATAGGGACCCGATTATATAATTGATCCATCAAAGTTTAAAAGAATTGATATCACAAAAACTTTTGCGAAAAATAGGAATTCACAATAAAATAGTGAAACCTGCTCTGATACCAGTTTGTAAACATAGTGTGATACCAATTGATTTGATTCACTTATTTAATTAGGTGTCTTAGATTTAACAAACCAAACTCAAATTTAAATCAGACCATGTGTGTGCAAGTGTCAAATAAATACATGCAAGAAAGTGACAGAACAATTCAGGAAAAAATCCCCGCCGGGTAAAACCTTTTATTTTTCTAGTACTTTGACAAGGTTACATAACCATTGACTTAGATACCACTTCACTCCAGCGTAATGCACGATGTCTATGTCAAACCATCAAAGATTCATCTAGAACTCAACAGTGGCTCACTCGTAGCCGTACCAATTGAACACGCAGCCCAAACATGCAGTCTTGAATCTTTGTAGTTTCTCCCTCCATAATAGCTCTCAGCTCTCTGGTTGTAGAGTTATTCTCACAAAGGTTGAAATTAGGCAAAGTATGGTTTGGGTTCCACAAAACAACTCACACAATTTTTTTTTGGGATTTGTGAATTGTGAAAACAAACTTGAACCCTCAAAATTGTGTTGGAGAAAAGGAAAAATCTCAAAAACGTATTCTGCGCAAAACAGTATTTTCTCCACACCAAAAACAAAACGTCGATCACCCTATATATACGAATTTTAAGGCAGTGACGTGTCAAACAAAAATACATGTCGTTCGAACCAAATCCTATCTCATTCGAACGAGATATGTTCACATTTGAACGATTAGGCACAAAACTCATGATTCATTTTACAAAGTTTGAAATTGTTTGGAAACTTAGAAACCAACACTCTTACGAATGTGAGAACAGTTATCCAAAAGCTTTTATGATAAAAATGTTTTCGAAAAGATAAAAATCCATTTAAAATAATTCAAAAATCATTTTTCATAAAAGGAAAAATATTTTAATTTTTATAAAAAAAATCCCAACACTTTTTATGCAAAATGTAAATGGAACTTAACCAATTTTCCAAGTCCGTTCTTATTGGGCATGATTGTTGAAGTTGATTTGAAATTCAAATTGTCGATTGTAGATGTGCGCTTTCCAATTCCTCAAAAAACTTGTAGTGGTATACAACATACTGAATGTGATGGACATTTCTAAAATCATGTCCTTACAAAGTCCTATACCGATCTTCAAGCTTTTGACTCAGAATGGCTAAGATCAAGAGGAACTGATAGAAAATTCCAATTCCTAACCTTTAGACTCTTTCAAGCAAGGATCCACGGATTACATAGACCCCACCATAATATCAACATATTGTGTTGTTTAATAGATAAAAGATGGAAAGATTTTTAGAAAAGCCTTATTGGGATAGCCCAATTAGAAATTTCATATAACATTGGATAATTCAATCTTATTCCAGCATTTATAGTAACCGTAGACATGACTAAACATTTCAAGTTAATCTTATATGCTAGTCGTTATGAAGACTGCATTATCCCAGATGCTAATATAAATATAGAGTTTCAAAGCTATGTGAAATTTTCCCAATTTCCCTATGCAGGAATGCAATCAGGAATTCATAGCCATAGACTTAATGAAGAAATATTAGTTAGAACCAATAATTTAGACTATAATCATACTTGCAGTATTAGGAATGCTAGACTTATGAAAGAAAAATCTAAGACTTTTTGGCAATTGCCAGAATTTCAAGAAACTCAGATTATATAGAATAAGCCTTTGTTTATTAATCAAGATGATGTCACTTGAAATGTAACTATCCAGTTTGGCCCCCCTAAGATTACCAATAAGAATATACACGCTGAAGAAATTAGATTTAGAAATATGGGAGAATCCATAATCAATCAACCTTAAGAAGGAGAATGTAGTAGCAAAGCTAGCTCTAGTTTGTTAAGACAAGCTCCAGTAATTAGACCTAGAAGATCATTTGAACAAAAAGACTTAGTTTGAGAAAAAGGTTAGAATCCATAACTTTGGACATGAAACCTCAGAATTGTATATGAAGACATTTAAAGAACATCTTAACAGAAGTCATTCTGTTACGTCCTAAGATAAAGATATATTTAATATGATATCCCAAGACCATATATTAAAACTAAAAGAATTTAAGAACACAAGAGAACTTCTTAAAAACTTAAGACTAATGGAAGAAGGAGAAGAAAGATTAATGGCAACTACACATGTAGGTCCTAATAAGAAAGAGATAGGAACCATACGTAGGATAAATGATGCTCCTAGACTCTTTAGTAAACCAATAGGAATAAACATCCATATTTATTCAAATACTTTGGTAAAGACCAAACCTGGTTATATAAAAGACTTTCCAACCAGTGACAAGAGTTTTACTCTTGTTAAGACCTTGTCAAGTCAAGCCATAAATCCAGTTGGGATATACCTTAATCTAGATAATGTCCAAGATAGAAAGAAAGCCTTAGATGAATGGCATAATCAAATGAATGTGTGTTTTGCATCGAATGAACAATGGGATGCAAGCTCATGTGAACAATATGTTGAGCAATTCATTAGAGGCGTTGCCAAAGATTATTCTGATAAGCTACATATGTAAAATCCTTAGCTAAGATTGAGAAAATGAAAGAAAATCTAGAAGAAAGATCAATTGAAGAATATATTCAATTATTTACTTCAGAATAAATTGGAGCTAGACAGTTAGCTCAAATCAATGAACAAGACTTAGCAAAACTAAGTTAGCTCTTCTTAGTATTTTGCAACTAGACAAGATTAATGAATATAGCAATAATTATGAACAACTATATTACCTAATTAAAAATTTTGGTGAGACCCTAAAAGATGAATATTTTAGAAAGATACCAGCTATTGGACAAATCCTAATTAATGAATACAAGAATTGTCCAGGAGTTGTTGGAGTTAAGAATACCTCCCTTGGTGAAAGAATCAATTTTGCCAAGGACTATATCATATCTAAAAGACGAGATATAACTCAAGGAAAGTTAATTGAAAAAACTTTCAAAAAGATTCCTCCAATTAAAGACGAATAGACATTGCTCCAATCCAACGGGGATGTGCTAGTGAATCTAAGAAATTCAAAAATAAACCAAAGTTTAAACAAAAGAAGTTTAAGGCTAGGCCTTTAGGTTTTCCAAAGAAATATAGAGTCGGGCCATCTATTACCTTTAGAGAAATGAACTCTAGAGCTAAGAAAAATAGATTTAACCAAAGAAGATATTATAAGAAAAATACCAATAAACATAAGAAGGTTCCTAGTTATAGGAAGGAAAAAGAAGTAGCTCAATCTAAGACTGCTACCAAAGAATGTTGGACTGGTGGCAAAGAATGACACTTTGCTAAAGAATGTCCTAACAAGAAAGATAAAGGAATTATTAAGTCTATTAATACAATACTAGACTTTGCAGATATAGAAGAATTAGATATTCTATATACTATACAAATATCAGACATAGAAAATGATCATAATACTATCTATAGTGCATACACAGACAATGATTCAGAAGATTATAATTGTGACACTGATGAGTGTAAAAACTCCCAAGATACTCTAGATTTATACATGATGTAAATTAATCAAGATGATCAAGATAATAAATATATAGACTTTGAATAAGCTTGGTATAAATGTATATTAAGCCCTTTTTTAAAGAAAAGATGGACAATTAGTAATCCTGAGTTACTAACATATATACCTAGATGTTACTTTGATCAAAATTATAATTGCACATTTGAAATGAAATGTAGCAAGAAAGACTTCAGATGTGTAGAATATTTTGAGACTAAACAAATAAAATTATTTATGGTTTGTGTTATTTGTCAATTACACTACCGTAAAAACTGTTAGAGAATTAAATTGAGAGAAATTTATACTACCCAGTATGATGCTCAAATAGGCCAAGATATTAAAACATATTGTCAAGACATTGATAGAAATGTAGCCAGGAGATTACAAGAAAATGAAGACTTAAAAGGAAAGGAAATTTCCTATGATTCAGAAGATAACTGCTCTGATAGTAGTTCAGAAGACCTAACACCATTAGAATTCATAGATAAACCTCAAAAAGGAATATCTATTATAGAAAATAAAAATTTCGAAATATCTACTAAACCATATGCTTGTTTTATAGATTTTTCATACAATATAAAGATTATCCTAAAAGACTTTCAGCCTTTATAGATACACAATGCTCATAAAGTATTTGTAAGGCTAATGCCTTTCCTAAAGATTATTTTCTAGACGGTAATCAAGAGATCCATGGTAAGGTAGCTAATGGAGAACCATTTACCTTATATTTTCAGACTATTTCTATTTATTTTAAATTAAGAAATCGGACTAAAAAACTGTTAACCATCGATTTTAAATAATGGATCCTTGTCCTAGTTTCACAACAAACATTATTTTAGGACAAGACTTTATTAGTAAATATCATCCTTATAATCAGTATAATGATAAGATATTACTTAGTAACAAAGAGGAGTTTAATATTATTGCCCCTCTAATAGATCACAAGACTGCTTTAGACCTTATGCAGGTCAAACCTTATTTTAAGCTAACAAACCATCAGAGTTCTTCAGCTGAGCATGGTGGACCTAGAGATAAAAATCAACTGGAAGCCCTATAAATAACTAAACCCTTACAAAAAGAATGTAAGTGTCCAGATCAAAAGTGTTATAAGCAAATAACACTTATATAACAAGACATTTTAGATCAAGTTGAACAAAACTTATTAAAGGTTCAAGCTATATCCAAATAAAAGAAAATGGATATGGAAGCAGAAAAAGAAAAGATTAGAAAATTAGTAGAGCCTACTTTAGGAGAAAATCCCATTGCTAAGTGGGACAAAGATCAAAGTTATTATGAAATCACCCCTATTGACCCAGATGCAGTTATTAATAGTGGAACCTATAAGAAAGGATATTCACAAGAAGATAGAGAGGAATTCAAAAAAGACATAGATGAAATGCTTAATCTAGGCATTGTTAGAGAATGAAAAAGTAGACATAACAACCTTGCCTTCTATGTTCAAAATGAGTCTGAATGAAAGAGAGGAAAAAGACATATGGTCATAGACTATAGACACCTTAATAAGAATTGTGAATTTGATTCTTACAAGATACCAGACAAAAAAATCTAATTAATTTAATTGAAGGCAGAAATATATTTAGCAAGTTTTACTTCAATTCAGCCTTCTACGAAATAAATATGCATCCAGATAGTATAACTTGGACATCCTTTAGTGTGCCCCAAGGAAAATATGAATGGTTAGTAATGCCATTTTGATACTTGAATGCCCCTCAAGTATTCCAAAGACGAATGGATAATATTTTTAGACCTTATACAAAATTTTGTCTTGTTTACATAAATGATATTCTTATAGCCAGCAAGACTGAGATAAAACTTGTAGACCATCTTAAAAGATTATTTTAGAATTAGATAAATGTGAAATTATTATTTCAGTGAAGAAAATGCAATTATTTCAGACTGAAATAGATTTCGCGGGAATGCATATTAATAAAGGAAAAATATCCTTAGCAGAACACTTCACCAAAAAGACTCTTGAATATCCAGACTAACTTAAAGATAGATAACAATTACAATTATTTTTAGGATTGCTAAATTGTGTTGCAGATTTTATTAAAGACAACTTCAAAAAGACAAAGATTAACTTCCAAATTATAAGGAACTGATAAAACTAATCCTTTTAAAGGGATAAAAGATGATTTTAAAGTTATAACACAAATCAAAGAAGCAGTCAATAATATCCCTTTACTTGAACTGCCTAATGGTGAATATCAGTTCATAATAGAAACATATTCCACTGATAAATAATGGGGAGCATTATACTTTGCCATTGATTATCAGACAAAAAATAAGAAACCTCGTAGATATAGTTTTGGAACCTATACTGATCCCGAAACTAGATACACAACCCACTACAGTAAGGGCAATAGAAAAATATATTCTTTATCTTAGACCTAAACGTTTTAATGTTTATACTAATTCTTCTTATGAAGTAAAATTTCGAGACTTAGACTTATGCAAATCAAGGACTAATAGACTTATTAGATGGTAACAATTTCTTAATGGTTATGACTTCTCTGTTATACATATTAAGGGAAGCAAAAAAGCCATTCCAGACATCATATCTAGAGAACCTATGTTTGTTAACACTAATGTTATCTCTTGTTTTGTATTACAAACATAAGATATAGACATTATGAGTTCTTCTAGAATAAATAGAATGAATATAGAAGATGTTGTTGACTATCCTAGACACGCAAGACCAAATGCTGGTAAAACGCAAAGACAGACCCATATTCAAGTCTGTCAAGAAAGACCAATACTAGAAGGCTTTGATGATATCCTAGTTCCTCCTGGAAAATCTGAAAATGAAATCACTTCCTTGAATAGACTTATTAGGAAAATGTATTTTTCCTAATATAGACCAGATCAAAGATACCCAGACTTGATAAAATATAGACGAGAATTTTTTGATGATGAAAATACTCTTATAAACACACTATGGTGGAATGTTAAAAATAAACTATGGGTAGAATTCAAACAAAATTTGGTGGTTGTTTCCAGATTCATGAGAGTTCAAAGACTTGTTGCAGCTCAGCTCAGTAGTAATTCTACTCCTAGACCACAGACTCAAACGTATGCTTAAACTCTTGGAGAATCCTCCAAAATTAGACAAGATAATTTTTGTTATCAACAAAAGACTTTTAAGACTAAGATTGTTATACCATTGGGTCATAATAATCTTCCATTATCAGAAGATTGTCAGAAAGAGGATGACAACATTATTGAACACTTCAATATGTTATTATCTGCAATGCCTCGCATTTACTTAAACCATTTAAGAATATTATTTTTGAAATAAGTAATTAATCTCGGAATTTAATCAAAATAAATATTTTCTATTTGGAAATGTTAAGTGAATTTTTTTATTTTATTTAGTATGCTTGTGTGTGATTCATTTTTATGCATAATTATGATAGTTGCACATTGTAAAAGAAAAATGTATAATTTATGTGCAACACAAATTAAAAGCGACTAATATTGACTTAAATAATTCGGAACCTATTTTAGGACTTATATGGGCTCATTTAGAAGGTTTAAGTCATTAGAATGGTCTTGGGTCAATACTATATGGGTTGGGAGAGTTCTGGACCAATTAACTAAGGCATTCGGTCCATTTGGGGGTCCAAAAGTTGGGCCAAGGGTCCAACTCGGGATTAGTGTTCTAATTAGAGGTTAAGTGGGGGTAAACCACTCCCCCACCCTTATTCCACAACTCATAGGCTCAAAATTACGGGAGAAAAAGAGGGAGACACCAAAGATAAGAGAAAAGGGGAATAAGAAGAGGGAGAACAAGGAAGAACATCAGGGGGATCATCTTCTACCATTTTTAAGGCAATATTTTTCTTGGTTACTTTATGTCTTTAAAATATTTCTTAATGGAAAATAGTTTGTTCCCTTAGATTTCTGGAAAATTGTCTTAAGTACGTTGGACTTGATGATGAGTAACCTATGTAGAGGACCAAATTCTTAGGGTAGAATTATTTCCAGAAATTATAAATTTTGTTCTTGGAAGTTAAATTTAAATTCTTTAGGGTTCTTGATGATTAAATTAGGGAAGAATGGATGATGAAATTAGGACTAAAATTTGGTATACAATCTAACTTTAGGTGTGTTATAACACAAGGCAAATGAGGGGAAAATTTAGATGAAAATCTTATTTAATTTGGATAATAGATATGAATAAATTCTGACAATTTGGGCATGAATTCAGGACTAATTGGCAAAATTAATGATCCCAAATAGGTTAATTAAGTTGTAGGAAATCAACTAGTTGATTACAAAGTAGAACGAACCCTTGGAATTTTATTTGAGATGAAAAATGTGAATTTCGTCTTAGCATGAACGAGAAAGATCTGGGCTGCTGCTCAGGTTCGAATCGATTCGACCTATAGGGAATCGATTCGGCCTGACCAGCGAATCGATTTGCCCCTGGGGATAAGTTGAGTTGGGCTTGGGGTTTGGTTGTGGACATTTTTAGGAGTTCAAGCGAGTGGCTAGAACCGTGTTTGGGCCAATGAGAAATTTATTATATATATAAGTACCCACATTGGGTTGGTGAAATATCAATTAACTGGATAGTTAATTAATTATAACAAGAAATGGGATTTAATAATTTCTGAGATGATAAATTATTAATAAATGGAAAAATACCGCGTACTTTAGTGGAACTCTTATGGTAATTATATGGTAATTACCTTTACATTTTATAAGGAAAAATAATATGTATTTTATTATATTTGTGTGTGGACATAACAATGGACTTACATATCGGCTCGGGGGTTCGTGCGTTCGGGCCAGTGACCACGCACATAGGTACTACGTAGGGGTTCCACCCTCGAGGGGTAGGTGTGGCACTGACCCTTTCTGTATTACTGTTGGGTATGGGACGTATACAGGTGTCCTACGTAGGGACCGTCCCCTAATTTATGTGTGTTATATGGAGTCCGATTAGGGTGTTAGGATTCCTTCGGACTATCCGCTTAGGATGATAGGATTCCTTTGGATTTGCCGATAGAGCACAAATTAGACACCAACGGTAGATGACCTTCTGTGTCACATATATGGAAGGACATATATTATTAATTACTCGAATATTATGGAGTTAAATTTAATTGTCTAAGGATGTGGATTTTAAACATTACGTTGACCCTATAACGCATAATAGAAGTTTATGCCTTATATATGATTCTGACAAGACTGAAATTAATGCAAGTTGGTAATTTAAATATAGAGATTGTATTTAGATTAATTAATTGGAAATGAAATCTTCTACAGATGTGATAGTTCCATGAATTATTATTTGGATGTAATTGGGGTGGGGCGCGAATAATGTCACACTTAGATGAGGGGTGAGGTGTTATATGCATGAGAGTGACGGTAAAAAGGGCGTAATTATTGTGAATTGACTTTATTTTATCATAATTTTTACAAGTTAATTCTTGCACAGCTTGGGATTTGACCCAAATTTAAATGTTTCCCCCAAGGTGTTCAAAGACATGGACATCGGGATTGTGCATAGCAGTCTTGCAACCTTACTAGCTTTCAGACTTCAGCTCGGTTGGATCCAGTGTAAGTGCTTCTCAGTTCTAGTCTTTTATCCATTTGGAACTTGTAAGGGAATAAGCCCGAATATTTTTATTTTATGTTGGTGGACATTTGGTTACTTTAGTTGGATGCTTATGTCACTATTGATGGTTTGGTTTTAATTATTAATTATGTAACAGTTCGTGAGTTTTCAAAATTTTGACCTTTCATTATAAATGAATTATATTTACTATTGTGCTAAGAATGGTAGTAATTGACAAGAAAGCCCTATCTTCGGCGTATCATTCCAGGTCAGCCTTTACGTAATAAAATAGGGGTTGTTACAGTTGGTATCAGAGCACGATTCTAGTGTCTTTAGGATCCGTGTTTGTACTCATTACATTTTGCATTGCGTTCTTTGATATATATAGCCTATATTTAGGACTCATTGTATCTATACAATTAATACTGATTCGAACCTTGTTTTCTTTCAGATGGTAAATGGACGTAGGGGCAGACCCAGGAGAATAACCCTGCCAGTAAGGGAGGAGGAGGCTCGCCAGGAGCCACCGCACGCCCCACAGGTCTTGTAGGCTCCACAGGCTCCATAAATGATTACTCTAGCAGAGATAGCCACTATAGTGTCTCATGTAGTGTCCACAGCAATGGATGCTATGCTACAGCATTTTCCACAACCTCACGCACCACAGCAGCCACCACAACAGGTGGCTATTATAGCGCAGGCGCTGGGCTAGTGTGGGACCGCGCGAGAGAGGCCTTTATTAAAGGCCAGCCTTCAGAGTTTGCAGGAGGGTCTGGCATTCTAATTACTATTCGTTGGAAGAAAGATATTGAGAGGCACTTAAGGATGGTGGGGTGCTCAGCCTTTCAGAAGAAGATGTTGGCATCCTTTAGGTTGGTGGGAGTTATCCTTCAGTGGTGGGAGGCAGTGACGACAGTTGAGGAGAGGGACAACCTCACGATAGGTCAGTTCTAGGAGAGGTTTGAGGGGAAATACTTCCCCCTAGCTATGTAGTTCGAGACAAGGACAAGGTTTATGAATCTGAAGTAGAAGGGATGTACAGTTGCAAAGTATGATGATGAGTTCACTGCCCTCTCGTATTTTGCAAAGGATGATGTTCGGACAAAGCAAATGAGGATGGACCACTTCATCAAGGGGTCAACTTGTCATATGAGGAAGGATATTCTGGGAAATCCAGCCTTCTTAATGTACAATCAGATGGTTAATGATGCACTTCTCTACTGCTAGGATCATCGAACTTTTCTAAAGACTAAGGGGAGAAACAAAAAGTAGGAGAATCATCTAGCCAGTAGGGCAAGACAAGTGGGGGTGATGGATCTCGGGCCCAGTAGCATAGGGTAACCCCATCCGCTGAGCAACATAAGAGGTTCAAGGGCACATATGATAGACAGAGGCATGACCAACAAGGCCAAGGTCAGGGCCAGTAGGGCCATCAACTTCCACGGGGGTCCTTTCAGGGGAATTACTACACTTGGGGAGATTTCGGGGTTACCACTGAGTCAGGTGATCAATTTTGTGATAGATTTTATTCCGAGCACCAGACATATTGCTTGCACCCCATATAGGATGGCTCCATTAGAGATGAGGGAGCTACGAGAGTAGATTGAGTAGTTACTTGGGCAGGGATTAAATGGGAGGATTACTTCACCCTGGGGTGCTCTAGTGTTGTTCGTCAAGAAGAGGGACTGATCCTTAGGGCTTTATGTTGACTACAGAGAGTTGAACAATGTCACGATTCGAAATAAATACCCGTTGCCGTGCATAGATGATTTATTTGATCAGTTGAGTGGTGCTTCTTATTTTTTGAAGATTGACTTGAGGTTGGGCTACCATCAGTTGAGAGTTCGAGAGAAGGACGTCTCAAAGACAACTTTTCTTACTCGTTATGGGTCGTACTAGTTTTTGGTGATGCCATATAGGCTAACCAATGCACCGGAGGTGTTTATGGATTTGATGAACCGAGTTTTTAGGTACTTTTTAGACCGGTTTGTTATAGTATTCATAGATGATATTCTGATATATTCTCAAACTATGGAGGAGCATGAAGAGCATCTGCGGGTAGTCTTACAAACAATTCGAGATCACCAACTGTATGTGAAGTTCGAGAAATACGAAGTTTAGTTGAGGGAAGTACGGTTTTTGGGTCATGTTGCATCCGAGCAGGGGATATTCATGGACCTAGGGAAGGTTTTTTCTGTAATAGAGTGGGGATAGACCACTACACCCACCGAGGTGCATAACTGCTTGGGATTGGTCGGGTACTATCGTCGATTCATTCAGGGGTTCTCAAAGATAGCCGGGCCCTTAATGAATTGACAAGAAAGGGGGTACCTTTTATTTGGGATGAGGCGTGCCCGCTGGCATTTTAGGAGCTGAAGATGAGATTGACCACATCACTTGTTCTAGTGTTACCTCGGGCAGTAGTTGACTATAGGGTTTATATTGATGCATCCCTGAGGGGACTTGGAGGGGTTCTAATGTAGGAGGAGAGGCCGATAACTTATGCTTCCCAAAAGATTAAACCTCACGAGGGACATTACCCCACCCATGACTAGGAGTTGACAACCATGGTTTTTGTCTTACAAGTGTGGAGACATTACCTTCTGGGGGGAAAGTTTCATCTTTTCACAGATCATGAGAGCTTGCAGTATTTGTTCACATAGAGAGAGCAGAGAGATCTGAACATGCGATATAGGAGCTGACTCAAGTTTGTAAACGATTATCAGTTCGACATTCAGTACCACCCAGGCAAAGTGAATGTAGTAGCAGATACGGTGAGCCGTAAGCCATTTCTGGAGTTGGCAGCGGTGTGGAAGGCGAAGTAGAGGTCATTTCATGAGGATGATGAGTTGACCCAAGCATTTATGTCTGTTCTCACCATCACCCCTGAGATCATTATTCGGGTGGTGAAGGTAGAGGCAGAGGATCATCTTTGTTAGGACTGCGTGAGATCGTTTCTAGCTAAGGGGGTGGAGCATTTTTCTATCAAGTTCAATGGTGGTTTGTGGTTCCAGGGGAGACTGATTGTTTCGGATGATGTGGAATTGAGGTAAGCTGTTATGTCAGAGGCTCATGGGTCGTTATATACGGTGCATATGTACCATGACATGCGCCGTCAGTATTGGTGGGCTAGTATGAAGAAAGATATAGCCGAGTTTGTGTCCAGATGTGCTACTTGTCAGTTGGTGAAGGCGCATCATCAATGTCCAGCGGGTACTCTGCATCCTTTGGAGATCTCGATGTGGAAATGGGAAAACATATCTATGGACTTCATTACGGGGATACCTACTTCACAGAGGGGGCACAATTCAATTTGGGTGATTGTTGATTAATTGATAAAGATGGCTCATTTCCTACCGGTCTGCACATATTTTAGCTCCGAGCAGTACGCTAGACTTTTTATTACAGAGATCATTAAGCTGTATGGGGTGCTGCTTAACATAGTGTCAGATAGGGATAGGACGTTTATGTCCCACTTTTGGAGGACCTGCCAACAGTTGTTGGGGGAAAAGTTGAGACTGAGCACTAGATATCATCCTCAGATCAATGGGCAGATGGAGAGGGTGAACCTAACGCTGGCATATATGCTGCGTATGTGTATTTTGGACTTTTAAGGAAGCTGGGAGCAACACTTGTCGTTGGTGGAGTTTGCCTACAACAACAGCTACCAATTCACTATAGGGATGGAACCCTTTAAGGCACTCTACGGGAGTCCATGCCATTCGACCTCATGTTGGTTAGAGGTGGGGGAGAATAAATTTCTAGGGACAGACTTCATTCAGGATATCTCAGAGAAGGTAGGGATGATTCGAGCCAGGATACAGATTGCCCAAGATAGGCAAAAGATCTATGTGGACGCGGGCAGGAGACATTTAGACTTCGATGTTGGAGACCAGGTGTTGATCAAAGTGTCTCCCATGAAGGGGTGATGAGATTTGGGAAGAAGGTGAAGTTGGCACCTCGTTACATGGGACCGTTTCCTATTTTAAAGAGGATTGGGCCCGTAGCATACAATTTGGGATTACCGGAACACTTACAATGGATGCATGATATATTTTATATATCCTCAATGCGGAGATTCCTTAGAGATGAGGTGGCGTACCAGCACATCGATGTCGATAAGATTGAGCTCCATCTAGATGCTACTTACGAGGAGATACCAATTACCATCTTAGATAGACGGGAGCGTCGACTGCGGTCCAAGATTATTCCTTTAGTTCCGAGCATTGGGGGCACCATCGGGAGGACGAGTCGACTTGGTAGAAGGAGGACGACATGCACACGAAGTATCGTGAACTCTTTTAGCTAGGTACGTACTTTCTTGATTCCTAAGACGGAATCCTATTGTTGGGGGGAAGAATGAAATACCCCGCATTTTCTTAAACCTTTATTATTTTAGAAATAACTAATTAATCTTGGAGTTTAAACCAAATAAATATTTTCTATTCAGAAATGTTAATTGATTTTTTTTTTTATTATTTAGTATGCTTATGTGTGATTCATTTTTATGCATAATTATGATAGTTGCACATTGTAAAAGAAAAATGAATAATTTATGTGCGACACAAATTAAAAGCGACTAATATTAAGTTAAATAATTCGGAACCTATTTTAGGACTTATATGGGCTCGTTTATATGGTTTAAGTCATTAGAAATGGTCTTGGGTCAATACTATATGGGTTGGGAGAGTTTTGGACCAATTAACTAAGGGATTTGGGTCCATTTGGGGGTCCAACTCGGGATTAATGTTCTAATTAGAGGTTAAGTGGGGGTAAACCACTCCCCCACCCTTATTCCACAACTCACAGACTCACAATTATGGGAGGAAAAGAGAGAGACACTAAAGATTAGAGAAAAGGGGAAGAAGAAGAAGAGGGAGAACAAGGAAAAACATCAAGGGGATCATCTTTTACCATTTTTAAGAAAAGAATTTTGTTGCTTACTTTATGTCTTTAAAATATTTCTTAATGCATAATAGTTTGTTCCCTTAGATTTCTGGAAAACTTCCTTAAGTATGCTTGACTTGATCATGAATAACCTATGTAAAGGACCAAATTCTTATGGTATAATTATTTCCAGAAATTAGGAATTTTGTTCTTGGATGTTGAATTTAAATTATTTAGGGTTCTTGATGATAAAATTAGGGTCACTATGAAGATTAATTTAGGGAATAGTGGATTATGATATTGGGACTGAAATCTGGTATAAAATCCAACTTTAGGTGTGTTATAACATAAGGCAAATGAGGGGAAAATTTGGATGAAAATATGATTTAATTTCGATAATAGATATGCGTAAATTCTGATAACTTGGGCATGAATTCGGGCCTAATTGGGATAATTTATGATCCCAAATAGGTTAACTAAGTTGTAGGAACTCAAATAGGTGTTTACAAAGTAGAAGGAACCCTTGGAATTTGATTTAAGATGAAAAATGTGAATTCCGTCTTAGCAGAAATAAGACAGACATGGGATGCTGCTTAGGTCTGAATAAATTTGCCTAGAGCGAATCGATTCGGCCTGACCAGGGAAACATTTCGGCCTTCACCGAATCGATTCTCCCCTGGGGACAAGTCGAGTTGGGCTTGGGGTTTGGTTGTGGACATTTTTAGGAGTCCAAGCGAGTGGGTAGAACCGTGTTTGGGCCAACGAGGAATTTATTATATATATATATATATATATATATAAGTACCCACATTGAGTTGGTGAAATATCAATTAACTGGATAGTTAATTAATTATAATAAAAAATGGGATTTAATAATTTATGAGACGATAAATTATTAACAAATGGAAAAATACCGTGGACTTTGGTGGAACTCTTTTGGTAATTATAGAGTAATTACCTTTACAAATTATAAGGGAAAATAATATGTATTATATTACATTTGTGTGTGGAAATACCAGTTGACTTTCCTATCGTCGGGGGTTCACGTGTTCGGGCCAATGGCCACACGTCAGCACAGGTAGGGTTGACATTATGTAGGCACATAGGTAGTACGTGGAGGCTACACCCTCAAGGGGTAGGTATGACGCTGAACCTTCCTGTATTACCACTGGGAATGGGTCATATACAGGTGTCCTGCGTAGGGACCGCCCATGTGTGTTATGTGGTGTCTAGTTAGGATGTCAGGATTCCTTTGGATTGTCCGCTTAGGATGTTAGGATTCCTTCGGACTTGCCGATAGAGCGTAAATTAGACACAAACTGTAAATGCCCTTGTGTGTCACATATATGGAAGGACATATATTATTAATTACCCGAATATTATGGAATTAAATTTAATTATCTAAGGATGTGGACTTTAAACATTATGTTGACCCCATAATGCATAATACATGTTTATGCCTTATATATGATTCTGACAAGACTGAAATTAGTGCAAGTTGGTAATTTAAATATAGAGATTTATTTACATTAAAAAATTGGAAATGAAATATGCTATACATGTGATAGAACCACGAATTATTATTTGGATGTAATTGGGGTGGGGTGATAATAATATCACACTTAGATGAGGGGTGAGGTATTATACCCATGAGAGTGACGGTAAAAAAGGGGTAGTTATTGTGCATTGACTGTATTTTATCATAATTTATTCAAGTTAATTCTTATATACCTCGGACTCTGACCTAAATTTAAATGTTTCCTCCCCCAAGGTGTTCAAAGACAGGGACAGTAGGATTGTGCATAGCAGTCTTGCAACCTTACATTCTTTCAGACTTCAGCTTGGTTCGATCTAGTATAGGTGCTTCTCAGTTCTAGTCTTTTATCCATTTGGAACTTGTAAGGGCATAAGCCCAAATATTTATATTTTTTGTTGGTGGGCATTTGGTTACTTTAGTTGGATGCTTATGTCACTATTGATGTTTTGGTTTTAATTATTAATTATGGAAGTGTTCGTGACTTTTCAAAATTTGGGCCCTTCATTATATATGAATTATATTTACTATTGGGCTAAGAATGGTATTAATTGACAAACAAGCCCTATCTTCGGCGTATCGTGCCTGGCCAGCCCTTAAGTGAGAAAATAGGGGTTGTTACATTATATGAGATTAATGGATATGACTTAATGATTAAGGGTTTCTTCAAAGACGTTCCAAAAACTTATCTTTTTGGAAAATTAGACATAGCACAGATAACCTAGGTAGATCATGGGTTCATTGGGCTCATCCAGATACCAAATGTGGAAGATCCTATTACTCTTGGAAAAATTGTCCATGGGTACATCATGAAGGTAGAAGACTTTCTTCCCCTATTTTTCAGAATTTACCAAATTGCTCCAAGAATGAGAGTTCAAGGATTTAGACTTATTAGATTCTCCACTTATTCATTTGAAGATGTTGAGATTCTATCCGAAGACGAAACTAAAGACCTAATTCTAAACAAGACTAAATTCCAGATTGCCCAATCTATTGAAACCATAGAAATTATGGAGTTGTTAACAAGTGAAGGAAAATGGTATACTACATACCATAAAGAAGACATGACCATCCAAGAAGATGAGCCATTCAATGGAAGGCTAAAAAAGGAATCCAAAGAAATGGTAGAGATAGCTTTACCAACCAACATTAGAGTGGTAGGCCTCATTGACGAATATTTCAACTATAATATTCTACCAGACAAAGATAATGCAGAAAAGATAACAGAAGAAACAAAGGAGACAAAGCAGGTCCCCACCTTACTCAACGAATTACTAAAGACGGAAGATGCCATCATTTAGACCATAAATTATTTAGACCCTTTTTATAAAGAAAAGATTAGTCTGAATTATTTTTCTTTCTGTAATAAACTGGACGTGACTTGCAGGGGCCACCAAGTTGAATTATTCGATAGATGCCAAGTTCAGTCGACAAATAATTATCCGAAGATGTTAAAATTACTTTATGTAAAGCAAAAGTTATAGATTTTATTTATTTTATGTTTTCCACGTTTTCCACCGGATTGCTTTTGGTAGCCGGTTATCAGTCACTTGTAGTACCCTTGTGATTATAAAAGGGATCATCATTCATTAAGTTAAGATATCTGACATCTGAGATCGGAGTTACAAGAGAGAGATATAAAATCAAAGTATAATATGAGTGTGTAAACCTGACATAATTAGGGGAGAGGGGATAGTTGTATTTACTTATGATATGCTATAAAAGTATTTTCTTTTCTAGAAATCTCTTATGTTAAGTTGTTATTATTCTCCAAACGTCTCCAACTTTATTTTCATAGAGGACTATTGTGTGGAACCTCTAGTGTAGCACATAGGTATTATACTCTTGAATCACTCCCAGGTGCCGATTTCCCTTGAGCCGTTAGCCAGGTGGGCGTTAGGCGTGGTGGTGTATAGGCAGAAAACAGGTCCAACGCCAAACTAGTGGATTGTGGTGTGACACATAAAAAGAGAGTTGCAGGAGGCACAGACTGTATTACCCCGTATTTCTGTGTATTTTTAATTTAATTAATTAGGAAAATACATTTTATTTAAATTACGTGAGTGTAGTAATTTAATGTGATTTATTTAATAAATGTGACAATTAAATATTAATCGAGAGATAGATATTGATTAATATTTTGATGAAATTTACTGAGTGTGATTAGTAAATAATAGATTATTATTATTATACGACATAGTGAGTGATATGTGCGTATTTTAACTTATCTCACCGGGAGTCGAGTGCAGACTATTTTGAGGTGAGAAATGAGAAATATATTTTTAGTGACTCAAATGATTATTTAGAGGTCAAGGATGACTCCGATAGGGTTGAAATAGTCAGAATAGTGTACCTAGCGGTTTAGTTTGGGTCCCGGATCGATTTTGGACAAAACCAACACCTATTAAGGGCGTTTTTATCATTTTAAAAATAGGGGTAAATTACCTACGAAATTAAAGCCTATATCTGATGGTTAAGATTGGGGGTTAGGGTTCATAACTCACAGAACGTGAAGAGGCCATTAGAGAGAAGAGAGAAACAAATTCCTAAAAGGCTTAGGGATAATTCTTGAAGGTTTGAAAGAGTTCTTGCACCCTAAGCACCTAAGGAGTGAAGATTTAAAGAGGGAATAATTAACATATGAGAGATGTTAACATATGTAAAAATGATAAATATGGAAAGCTAACATATGTAAAAATGTTACATAGTAAATAATTAACATATGAGAGATGTTAATAAAAGTGATGTATTGCATGGGCGGTACGGGAACTTAGGTGTATAGATAAGTTCAGTGAGATGCTTTAGTCTGGTTAGCTTTGGTAGTATAGCTAGGTGGGATAAGTTTAGGACGTTAGGCGTGCACTATAGATGAGGGGTGAGGAGACTCAAGAGAGAGTGTGCGTGGTCCTAACATGTGTAATAAATAATCAATTTTTATTAAGATAACTGCTTGCTAAATATTTTCAAAACGTTTTGTGTACTAACACTTGCTATAAAAAAAATTAAAAACCTTTTAGGTGTCCATCCACAGGGGCGCCAAGAGTGACTTCTTTCTAGGGACTCGAAACTGTAGCACTGTGGATACTAACATGACTTATTTGATTAGACGATTCCCTCATTCTGATCTAGTGTAGGTTTTCATTTCTATATTTCATGTAAGGACATGTTGTCCAATGACAATCTTCAGTTATTTAGATTTTTTTGTATCATGGAGTAGCTGCTTTAAATTTTGGCTGACTGTTAATTCTGTAAACCTTGATTTCATTTATATACATTTTGTAATGGTTGGATTCTATATATTATTGTGATTGATTACTTTAGTTCAGTATTGTTCTTTTAATTGTTGTTAAGAAAGATAGAATTTGGCACAAGTCTAATTTCACTTAGGTGGTTAGTAGTTTAAAAAGTTTTCGACAATGATTCTAAGAATGAACCACTTGAGAAACCTGTTTTACTTTTAATAAAGTCCTGATCAACCGATGTTTAAATTACAGGGGGTGTTACCGTGGTATTAGAGTATTAGGTTCTAGTGTCCTTAGGATCTGTATGGCTTACTATGAATTCCGTGCATCATCATTTTATTATAGAGCCCAATTGTTTGGATTGTTGTTAATTCCTTATGTGCTTACGATATCGTTCTTCTGCTATTAGAATTTTGTACAAACTGTGTACTTATACAAATTTTAATTCTTATTTCAGAATGCCACCTAGGTGAGAGAGAGCCGAGAGGGAAGCAGCCAGTGATGAGGCTAGGGAGGACCCTCAGGACGAACAAGGACCCCCACCCTCAGAGATGATTTCTGCTATTCAGGTGGCAATGATTGTGTCACAGGCCGTTGAGACAGTTATGAGGGCCATAGCAACCCACTTCCCTCATCCTCAGGCATAACATCTCGCAGAACCAGCTATATGTCCCATCCAGGCAACCCACTTGGCACAGCATCAGAGAGACCTTCCAGAAAGGCCACTCGTCGGAGTTTTAGGGCGATACGGAGGTAGTGACGGCATGCCAATGGAAGAAGCACATTCAGCACCATCTGTACATGTTATATTATAGTGAGGTTCAAAAACAAATGTTGGCTACCTTCAAGTTAGCGGGAGCAGCCCTTCATTAGTGGGAGTCAGTGACCACTGCCGAGGAGAGAGACTCGATGACCATTTCAGAGCCTTGGGTGCGGTTTGACCGCAAGTACTTCCCACCTAAAGTTGAGTCCGAGATGAGGAGGATATTTAGGGAGGTATGTCCGGGTGACCAATCAGTAGCGGAGTACGAGTAAGAGTTCACCCACCTGGATAATTTTGTGCCAGATGAGGTGAGCAATGAGGAAAGGAAGAAGGCTAAGTTCATGGATGTGTTGTCCTGGAGGATTCGAAAACACTTGATCGGGAATCCTGCATTGATGACTTACACCGATGTTATCAATTCCACATTGGTACACTGCCAGGATTATTGCTTCCACGCTAAGGGGAGTGAGAGAGGAGCAGAGATTAGCCATCCGGGCAATTCAAGGGGGGAGTAGTGTTAGTGGGGCATTACTTCAGTAGCAGCAGGTAGCGATCCGTAGGGGCAGAGCTCTCGACAGGGGAACTCCGCCAAGAATTTCAGACATGGTGGGTTCAGGTCAGATAGGCTGGGCCAACAGGGTCCTCAATAACAGCAGTTTCCTCAGAGTCGTCAGGGTCAGGGGAGCCAGGGGAGGCCAGCAGGGCCAATGTCAGGGCCAGTGGGGACAGGGGCAGAGATAATTCTCGCAGCATTGTTTTACTTGTGGCCAGCAGGGTCACGAGAGTCGGACGTGCCCACAATGAGATAGGCCTCAGCAAAAAGTTTCCCACCAGGGGTACCATGATCCTTTAGCTCCAGCTTCTGTGCCTGCACCAGCCCCATACCAACAATAAGGTGAAATGCATTATGGACGTGTGTATAACGTCCGAGATGTAGCTGCGCCTCCACCACCTCCAATATTGCCTACAATCAAGGGCATGTTTCCTATTCACGTACTTGAGGGTATGATTTTGTTTGATACTGGGGCATCACATTCATTTATTAAGACTATATTTGCATGAGCCACTGGATTATTAGAGACAACCTGTAGTTTTTGTATGTGTGTCGAGTCACCTATGGGTAGTGGGTCTTTGATACACTCAATTTGTAGAGGAGTTGATATAGTGATTGGGAGACTAAGTCTAGCGGTAGAACTCCTGGTGTTAGACATGGATGGATATGATGTGATTCCAGGTATGGATTGGTTAGCAGGCTATAGAGTGATGGTAGATTGCTATGAGTGGACAATTGTGTTTTTTATTTTGGGGCAGGAGATGTTCCCTGTGGCGATGCCTCTCCCCGAGGGAGGATCGTGCACTCATTTGTATTACATCAAGGAGAAGACCTCACAGGAGGTGTTTGTTCCTTTACATTCGATTCCTGTAGTGAAGGATTTTGAGGACGTATTCCATGAGATACCCTGGTTACCACCGAGCCGGGAAATAGAGTTTGTCATCGACTTAGCACAGGGGAAGAGACCAATTACCAGAGCACCATATCATATGTCCCCCTCAGAGATGCGAGAGCTGAGAGAGCAGATCCAATAGCTCTTGGGGCAAGGTTTCATTCGGCAGAGTACTTCGCACTGGGGTGCTTCGGTATTGTTAGTGAAGAAAAGGGATGGTTCATTTCGCCAGTGCGTGGATTACAAAGAGATGAATAAGGTGATGATACGGAACAAGTATTCGTTACCTAGGATTGACGAGCTATTTGATCAGTTGAGAGGGGCTACGTACTTCTCCAAGATCGATTTGAGGTCAGGCTATCACTAGTTACGTATTTGGGAGGTAGATGTTCCTAAGACCATTTTCCTATCACGGTATGGATCCTATGAGTTCAGGGTGATGCCATTCGGGATCACTAATGCACCTGCAATGTTCATGGATCTCATGAACAAAGTAATCCTAGAGTTTCTAGATCAGTTTACGATAGTATTCATCGATGATATCTTGGTTTACTCACGGACGGAAGAGGAGCATTTTGGGCATTTATGAACGGTTTTGTAGATGTTACAGGACCACCAGTTGTATGCCACATTTAGTAAGTGTGGATTTTGGCTTCGAGAGGTACAATTTCTTGGCCACATCGTGTTCGACAGGGGCATAGATGTTGATCCGAGTAAGGTATCGACGGTGAGGGAGTGGGAGCAGCCCACGACACCAACCGAGATTCGTTGCTTCTTAGGATTGGCCGAATATTACCGTCTCTTCATCAAGGGGTTCTCAAAGATTGTTGGGCCTTTGATGATCCTAACTCGTAAAGGGGTACCATTCGTGTGGAGTGACCAGTGTTAATTGGATTTTGACGAGCTGAAGGATAGATTGACATTAACATCGATACTTGCATTGTCAAGGAGTGGGGTAGAGTATCAGGTCTACACAGATGCATTCTTATAGGGACTTGGGGGTGTGTTGTAGTAGGAGGAGAAGGTGATAGATTACGTGTCTCAAAAGATAAAGCCCCATGAATAAGAATTACCCCACCCAAAACCTAGAGTTGGCAGCAGTCGTTTATGAACTGAGGATTTGGAGACACTATCTGTTGGGGGAGCAGTTCACATTGTTCACGGAACACAAATCACTACAGTATCTCTTCACACAGAAGGATCTGAACATGAGGAAGAGACGGTGGCTAGAATTCGTGAAGGATTACCAGTTTGACATACAGTATCATCCTGGTAAGGCTAATGTGGTGGCAAATGCATTGAGTCGATGACTTACTGGGGGTTTAGCTGAGGTGTGGAAAGAAAAGTGGAGTGAGCTTCAGCAGGAGGATGAGGTGGCCAGGGCATACATGGGAGTTATGACTATCACTCCCGAGATCGTTATGCGGGTGGTGAAGGCTTAGGCAGAGGCTTAGTTCTGTTAGGATAGGGTGCGTCTGTTATTAGGTGAGGGTTGAGGCAGTCAATGATGACCGAATCTCACGGTTCCAGGTTTGCGGTACATCCCGATGGGGATAAAATGTACCAGGATATGAGGAGACACTCCTGGTGGGCCGACATGAAGAGAGACGTAGCAGAGTTTGTCTCAAAGTGTGTTACTTATCAACTGGTGAAAGTTGACCATCATAGACCTTCAGAGATGTTACATCCACTTGAGATTCCGTGTGGAAGTGGGAGAACATCTCAATGGATTTTATTACTTGGCTACCTACTTCGCAGCGGGGTCACAATTCGATATGGGTGATAGTGGATCGGTTGACTAATGTGGCTCACTTCTTGCCAGTTCGCACCGACTATGACACGATGTAGTACACACAGCTATTCATCTCGGAGTTTGTTAAGTTGCACGGCGTCTCAATTAATATTGTGTCTGATAGAGAAAAAGTATTGGTGTCACATTTCTAACAAAGCTTTAAGGAGGCCATGGGCACAGATTTACGATTGAGTACGACGTACCACCCACAGACTGACGGGCATGTTGAGAGGGTGAATCTGATGCTTGAGGATATGCTGAGGATGTGCATCCTAGATTTTGGGGGAGGATGGGAGAGATACCCTCCATTGGTAGAGTTTGTATATAACAGGGTTTACCAATTTACTATCAGTATGGCACCGTTCGAGGCGTTATATGGGAGGCCTTGTTGTTCACCCACATGTTCGTTAGAGGTGGGGGATAATAAGTTATTAGGGCTCGAGATGATTCGGGAGACTACTGCCAAGACTAAGTTAATTCGAGGATGCATTCGGATAGCTCAAGATAGGCAGAAGAGTTATGCAGACACCGACAGGAGACATGTGGAGTTAGAGGTTGGTGATCAAGTGTTAGTCCGAGTATCTCCTATGAAGAGAATTATGAGATTTGGCAAAAAGGGGAAGTTAGCGCCGACATATGTAGGACTGTTTCCTATTATAGAAAGGGTGGGACCAGTAGCCTACAGATTGAGACTTCGAAGCATCTTCGGCCGATATACAATGTGTTCTATGTGTCATCACTGAAGAAATACAGGAGGAGCGAGAGGGCTTTCTGGCATGTTTCACTTGAGGAGATTGACTTACGACCAGACATCGCATATGAGGAAAGACCCGTGGCTATTTTAGATCGTGGTGACATAACTGTGGTCTAAGGTGGTTCCACTAGTGCGAGTTCAGCTGGGACACCACAATACTGAAGAGTCGACGTGGGAGCGGGAGGATAACATGCAAGAACAGTATCCAGAGTTATTCACCAAAGGTATGTCCTAATTTCGGGGACAAAATTCCTTTGTAAGGGGGGAAGTATGTAATACCCCGTATTTTTGTGTATTTTTAATTTAATTAATTCAGAAATTAATTAGCAAAATATGTTTTATTTAAATTATGCAAGTGAAATAATTTAACGTGATTTATTTAATAAATGTGATACTTAAATATTAATCGAGAGATAGATACTGATTAAAATTTTGATGAAATTTACTGAGTGTGAATAGTAAATAATAGATGATTATTATTATATGACATAGCGAGTGATATGTTCGTAGTTTAACTTATCTCACTGGGAGTCGAGTGTAGACTATTTTGAGGTGAGAAATGAAAAATATATTTTTAGTGACTCAAATGATAACTTAGAGGTCACGGATGACTCTGACAGGGTTGGAATAGTCGAAATAGTGGATCCATGGGTTTAGTTTGTGTCCCGGGTCGATTTTGGACCAAACTGGCACATATTAAGGGCATTTTGGTCATTTTAAAAATAGGGAGTAAATTACCTACAAAAATTAAAGCCTATACCTGATGGTTAGGGTTCATATATCACAGAACGTGGAGAGGCCATTAGAGAGAAGAGAGAAACCAATTCCTAAAAGGCTTAAGGAGAATTCTTGAGGGTTTGAAAGAGTTCGTGCACCCTAAGCACCTAAGGAGTGAAGATTTGAAGAGGAAAACATCAAATAATCATCCTCAATCACGAAATCATAACCTACACTATTAAGGCAAGTTGTTTATTTCATTTAAATGAAGTTATAATGCCCATGTGTAGAAATTTGATGGAAACCATGATTTAAGCCCATGTTCTTGGAGAAAAAGAATATAATTGATGTATGGTTGTTAGGGTTTTGCATGTAGTATGAATTACATCTGTAGGAACATTAAAATCAGAAGAGACTTGGTGGTTAAAATGAATTAAATCTAGAAAATTGGATGATTATATAGGAAGAACACTAGGATTAGGATTCTTGAAGAAATCATAGATTTAATTCCTATTTGAATGATTTTAGTATGGATTTAATGTGTTTTAATCGTTTAAAATCATCCTAGTACCTATATATGATGTGTGGTAATATGGGTTAAAAGTTTGGTGAAGAAACATGAAGGTTAGGATGAGTTGTAATGGTGAAAAACCTAGAAAATGCATGAAGAAGACGAAATGGATCTGTACAAAATCAAATCGATTCGGACAGGGCGAATCCATTTGGGGCTAATCAATTCGAACTCCTGCGAATCGATTCGGGCGGTCAAAAATCTTAAAAGTTTTCCCTATTCGACCCAGTTCTTCAAATCGGATTTCATGAAAATTTTTAGAACCTTACTAGGAGATCACGGGAGAATTATTTATACTATAGTAGGCCTAATGGGGATTTTTAGTTTTAGCCTTAGCGAGAGAAATAAGACGAAGATTGTTTGGGATAAGTGGTGTCGTAAATTATCAGAGAGAGAGATAATAAATTTTGAGAACTTTGGAAGGAATGATGAGTAGACCAGTAGGATAAATAGTGATTTAACTACTGAACTAAATAAAAGGGGGTAACTAGGGCCATTAGAGCTCTATGAATGCTCAGATGAATATGATAGTGAGTGAAATTATAAAAATAAAAAGTACGGTGAGTATTTGAGAGAAATATACTGCATACTAATATGAATTATTAGGTTGTGTGAATAACTACTATATTAAATATATAGGCGGTATGAATGTCTAGAGTATATTGACTATATTGGCGTCGATGGCTATCCGAACCAATATAAGTGCATTTATAATATTTACATTGGGTTTGATGGCAATCCGGACCAATGTAAACTTCTAGGTGGCGTGAATACCTTCTATATTAACTACTTAGGCGGTGTGAATGCCTAAGTCATACCAACTATATAGGGGTTGATGGTTGTCTAGGCCAATATACGAATAACATTTACATTGGGGTTGATGGCTATCCGAACCAATGCAAATAATAGGATGAATTGAGGTCGATGGCAAAGTCCGAACCAAATAAGTCCTTAATGTGTGATAATAGAACTTTATAGTAGAAAATACACTTATAGTATATATATTTTGTGTGGAATATATATACGTGTAAGTAATTTAACTTAAGTGGAATAGTATACAGTAATATGATACACTTACATTTCAATGTAAATATTTTTAGTGAGACTCAATGATAAATGTGGAAAGATAACATCTGTGAAAATGTTACATAGTAAATAATTAACATATGAGAGATGTTAATAAAAGTGATGGACTGTATGGGTGGTACGGGAACATAGATGTATAGATAAGTTCAATGAGATGCTTTAGTCTGGTTAGCTTTGGTAGTATAGCTAGGTGGGCTAAGTTTAGGACGTTAGGCGTGCACTATAGATGAGGTGTGAGGAGACTCAAGAGAGAGTGTGTGTGGTCCTAACATGTGTAATAAATAACCGATTTTTATTACGATAAACTTCTTGATAAATCTTTTGAAATCATTTTGTGTACTAACACTTGCTATAAAAAAATTTAAAAACCTTTTAGGTGTCCAATCACAGAGGCACCAAGCGTGACTTCTTTCCAGGGACTCAGAGCTGTAGCACTGTGGATGCTGACATGACTTATTTGATTAGACTATCCCTCTTTCTAATCTAGTGTAGGATTTCATTTTTATATATTATTGTACGGGCATGTTGTCCAATGACAGTCTTCAGTTATTTAGATTTATTTTATCATGGAGTAGTTGCCTTAAATTTTGGCTGATTGTTAATTCGATAAACCTTGATTTCATTTATATACATTTTGTAATGGTTGGATTCTAAATATTATTGTGATTGATTAAATTTGTTCAGTATGGTTCTTTTAATTGTTGTTACGAAAGATAAAATTTGGAACTCGTCTAATTTCACTTAGGTGGTTAGTAACTTAAAAAGTTTTCGATAGTGATGCTAAGAATGAACCACTTGAGAAACTTGTTTTAATTTTAATAAAGTCCTGATCAACCAATGTTTAAATTAGACGGGGTGTTACACAGACCGGAGAAGAATAGTAACAAAATTGAAGAGACGAAGGAAAGAAGATAAAGATATTGCAGAACAAAAGGAAGGTATAAACTCGAACCAAACCTCTAGTAATTTTACATATTATTGTTAAATCTGAAATATTTGCATGAGCCTTCAGATAACTAGAGACTTTTTAGCATTTGTTAATCAAACAAATCCAAGCTTAACAAGAGAAATACCTAGAATAGAAATACTTAGAAATACTTAGAATAGAAATACTTAGAACACAGATTCGTGATCTCTTCAGGCAAGACTTACGAACTGCAGAATTTGCAGAAGAACTTTTCGAACCAAAAAAATACCAAGAATATACTAGAACACTTAAAGATACTATAGACGTATTAAAATATATTAGATGAAAAGGTTAGCTAAAACTAGAGCCACCTTAATTAGATCAGGAGAAATTTATCCACTCTTTAAATTCGTAAAAAAAACTTCAGTAAGAACATATAGAAGATTTTTGTCATCCTACGGTGATAGTAAGTTAGACGATTTTATACAAAATGATAGTATTTATATTGTTAATTAAATATATAAAGAGACTAGGCGTATAAAACCTCAATACCGTATAAGGTGTTTTAAGGTTATATTATTTTCCTTCAAAACCTCTTGAAATATCTAGACAGCCTGAGAAAAATATCTATATAGATAATCCTCACTATTCTGAAATATAGTACGATAGTGATGGACAACGCTTAAAAGGTAGCCCCGAACCATTCCTCTTCCCAAATTAAATTAGACTTTGAAATAAGCTTAAAGACTCTATAATTTATTAGGGTAGAAATTTATATTCCCAGAAACCTTAGAAAGAGAAATTGGTCCCTAAAGTGGTCCATAAAAGACAAATGCAGTCCAAAGGCTTTTTCAGTAGATAGCTAATCCGCATTCTATCCGCATACTTAAATCCCCACAGGAGTCAGACTCATACATATATATATATATATCATTTAGATTTGGTAATTAAACTTTACCCACTATTTTATTTTCTTTTAGACCTTGCCACTAAAATTGATGAAAAAGTTAGTCAACTAGTCAAACCATTATCTTTTCTATAATAGTTCAAACTAATCCTACTCTAGATTATCAAAGGCTCAATTCGTAGGTTATTTTCTTGATTTACTTAAGACACTTTATTAATTTGAAATACTAATTAATTAATATAATTTTTTAAATATTTTTAAAAAAAACTAACATAAATGTTTTATAAAAAATAAATAAATAAATAGTTTTTTGTTAGTTTTTATACATAAAAAAGTTTCTTGTTTTATACATAAAAGTTTCTTGTTTTATACATAAAAAAGTTTCTTGTTTTGGCGCTTATTGTTAAATATTACCATTTTCAGCATCAATATCATATAAATCATATATTAATAGACCCTAATTGAGTTTAAATCAATACTTCAATAATAATAAAATCCAATCAAGCACCAAGCGTATGATAAATCCAATATAAACGTAAATATCTCAAACCGACGTGAAGTAATAAATCCCGGGCTTATGCCCATAAAAATATCCCAAATGAAATAAATAACTAAAGTTGAATAGCACCTAAACTAGAATTAATAAGTCTGGCAAGTCTCATGAGCAAAACGGAGAATGTAAGGCTGATCCATCAACAGTCTTGCTATCCCTGTCTAGGAGCATCTGGGGGGAGAAAGTATTTAAATTTGGGACAACGCCCTACATTTGCAAGAATTAACTTATTTAATTTAAAGTGCAATAAATGTAGTTGATTCAAAGTAAATATCCCCCATCATCACTCACATACGATTAACATCTCACCCCTCATCTAAGTGTGATATTACTCGTATCCCAACAAGTCCCGAAGTAATAAATGACAACTGTGTTAATTTAATATTTAATGCATTAGCTATAGCCAATTGCTAAAACAAAACCGTCTATATGCAATTATCAAAGCCCAAAGTATCCCAGTCTTATATATCTCATGAATGTGGCATAAACATCTATTATGCAAAACATAGTATGTATCTTTAATTTACTGTCTATGTTCTTAGAAAATTTAATAAATCTCATGTAATTCGGGTAATTTATATATATGTCCTTTCATAAATGTGACACGCAAATGCATCTATCAGTGGTGTCTCTTTCGTGCTCTATCAGCAAGTCCAAAGGAAATATCTATCCAAGTCAAACATCACAAAACATACATAAATGGGGCGGTCCTTACGCAGTACACCAGTTCATGGTACATACCCAGTGGTGACATAGGATCCCAACATCTAAACCTACCTCTCGTAGGCAGTTTTGCTACGTAGTACCTATAAAAATGATATACACAATGTCTAGCCCACATGTGTCGACGTGTGCTACGGTCTTGAACGCGCAAAACCCCAAGCCGATAGGACCGTCCATGAACACTGGTATGTCCACAAAATAAATATAAATAAATATTATTCCCATAAAATATGTGTAGGTAATTACTCTATAATTACCTAAATTGTCCCACATGGTATCCATAATTATTCACCGATTAATAATTTACCATCCAGTTAATTATTAATTCCTTCTTCCTTAAAAGATTATTTAACCATCTAGTTAAATATGACTTCCCGCATAATATACATGCCACAGTAGGATTTTTACTCAAATCATCATTGACCCAAACACCGACCCATCCACTCGTATGGTTTTCTAAAAATACCCCGGATCTATCCCCGGTACCAACTCAACCTTCCCCAAGGGCCAAATTGATTCGCGTTCTAGGACGAATCGATTTGCCTAAGCCGAATCGATTCGGATTCATAGCCTAATCGATTTGGACCTGGGCAGAAGCCCGAATCTGATACATTTTTCCATTACAGAATTTCTAAATTTCTTCCCAAGTTACATTCTAATTGTTGATTCCTTTATATAATCATATGAATAGGTCCCTACTACTTAGTTACTCATCTTAGATAAATAAATTTCATTTATTAACATCAATTTCTTTCCCCAAATCCCAAATTTCATATGAATAAATAAAGACCCTTAGCCCAAATTTTCTACCATGATTTCAACTATATACAAATCAGATTTGGGGCATATAACAGGGGTTCAAAGTATCGAATTTTTTTCTAAATTTATCCCAAGAAACCTTAAGGCATCTATCATCAAATCCAAGATTTAATTATCCTAGATTTCTGGGTTAACAACCTATAATCCAATTAGTCCTCTACATGCATAGGATTAATCCCTAACTTTAAATCACCAAATTACAAACTAAAACCCAGAAATCACATGGGGTTTACTACTATGAATCAAGACGCACATTGAACGCTAAATTAAGAAAGAAAATTCTTGCCTAGGTATGCGATTGATGAATTTTTCATTGAATTCCTTGTTCGTTCTCCTTTTTGGCTTCTGTTCCCTTCTCTCTTGAGGTGGGGCTGCTAGGTTATGTATTGATTAAGTGTGGGGAGTGTTAATCCTTCCCTTAATCTTATATTAGTCCCAAATCTCGAGTTGGACTTATTTCCCAAATTTTGGACCTCCAATTGGGTCCGAACCCATTATTAGACTAGCACAAAAATCTCCCAATATATATACCTATACCCTGGGACCATTTCTAAAGGTTTAAAACACTGAAATGAGCCCATATAACTTCCTGGAATGCATCCCAATTATTTCTATCCATAATTATATTTATAATCAAGTCACGCATCAGTTATAAATTTTTCTACTACACATGAAATTATTTTTCATTGTACTTACTAACATAAAAAATAATCACACATGATTACGACATAATAATTTATTCGTTCGTAATTAATAAATTAAATTCACCGATTTAATTTAATTTCCATGAATTTTATTTTATTCCCCAAATATAGTTTTATTTATTCTAGAAAAATACGGGGTATTACATTCTTCCCCCTAATAATGGGATTTTATCCTCGGTATCTAGAAGAGTATGTACCTGGCTAGAAGAATTTAGGATATTTTATGCGCATTCCATCCTCCCTCTCCCAAGTCGACTCTTCCTCCCTGTGGTGTTCCCACTGCACCCGAACTAAAGGAACAACCTTGGATAGAAGTCGACGCTCCCGATGGTCCAGAATGGCTACCAGGCTCTCCTAGTATGTAGCATCTGTATAGAGCTCTATCTCATTAATATCAATATGATGGTATGCTATCTCATCTCTAAGGAATCTCCGCAGTGCAGATATGTGAAAGACGTCGTGCATCCACTACAATTGATCCGGTAGTCCCAATCGATACGCCATCGGCCCAATCTCTCAAGTATAGGGATTATCCCCACATATCGAGGAGCCATCTTCCCTTTCTTCCCAAACCCCATCACTCCCTTCGTGGGTGAAACTTTAATCAGCACCTGATCTGCAACATCAAAGTTCAAGTGTCTCCGACTCGCATCTACATAGCTCTTCTTCCTATCCTGGGCAATCCATATCCTGGCCCGAATCATCTCTACCTTATCTGAGGTCTCGCCCAAGTAACTTGTTCTCCCCCACCTCTAACCTTCATGAGGGTGAATGGCAAGGTCTCTCGTAAGGCGCCTCAAATGGTGCCATCCCAATCGTGAACTAGTAGTTGATGTTGTATGCAAACTCCACTTAAGGAAAATACTGCTCTCCGCTCCCCTTAAAATTTAATATGCACATCCATAGCATGTCCTCTAACATCAATTTCACCCTCTTTGTCTGCCCGTCAGTCTGAGGATGATATGAGGTACTCAATCTCAACTCTAACCCCAAAGCCTGCTGAAAGATCCTCTAAAAATGGGATACAAACGTCCTGTCCCTGTCTTACACAATGTTGAGCGGTACCCCATGCAACTTTACAATCTCTATGAGGAAAAGTCTAGCGTACTTCTTGGAGCTGTAAATTTTTCGGGCCGATAAAAAGTCAGCCACCTTTGTCAATCTGTCAACGATCACCCAAATGGAATTGTGCCCCCTCTATGATGTTAGTAGCCCCGTGATTAAGTCCATGGAGATGCTCTCCCATTTCCACATTGAGATCTTCAAAGTCTATAATACCCCTGTAGAACGCTGATGGTCCACCTTCACCACCTGACCAGTCGCACACTTGGACACAAAATATGCTATATCCCTCTTCATCCTGGCCCACCAATACTGACGTCGCATGTCGTGGTACATCTTATCCCCTCTGAGGTGTATCATAAATCGTGAACCGTGAGCCTAAGACATAAAAACTCGCCTCAACTCCTCATCATCTGGGATAACTAATCTCCTTGTAATCTCAATCCACCATCCGAGCCAATGGAATAATGCTCTGCTCCCTCGGCTAATAACTGTCTAACTTGCTCCTGACAAAGTTGATATCCTGCATGTGCCTTCACCACCCGAATAATGATCTCGGGTGTGATGGTGAGAACGACCATAAATGCATGGGTCAAGTCATCATCCCCACGAAGTGAATTTCACTTCTCCTTCCACACTGTTGCTAATTTTAACATTGGTTTGCGACTCAAAGCATCCGCTATGACATTCACCTTCCCCGAGTGGTACTGAATGTCGAGCTAGTAGTCTTTCACAAACTCTAACCATCTCCTCTGCCTCATGTTCAACTCTCGCTGCATGAATAAGTATTGTAGGCTCTTATGGTCTGTGAATAGTTGGGACTTCTCTACCAAGAGATAATGCTTCTATACTCATAGTGCAAATACCATGGATGGTATCTCCAAGTAGTGGGTGGGGTAATGTCCCTTGTGAGGCTATAGCTTCCATGAAACATAAGCTATCGGCCTCTCCTCCTGCATCAACACCCCTTCAAGTTCCCTTAAGGACGTATCTATGAAGACCTTATAGTCTATCCCTGTCCGAGGTAATGCCAAAACCATTATTGTAGTCAATCTAGTCTTCAGATCATTAAACTCCTGCTGGCACGCATCGTCCCATACAAATGACACTTCCTTCCTTATAAAATTCGTTAGGGGCCTGACTATCTAGGAGAACCCCTGAATGAATCGATGGTAGTACCCGACAAGTCCTAAAAAGTTGCGTACCTCGGTGGGTGTATTGGGATCTCCCCATCCATCACTGAAGCAACCAAAACCCACATTTCTCGAGCTTAGCATACAACTAGTGGTCCCGTAGTGTCTGTAATACAACCCTTAAATGTTGTGCTTGCTCCTTCGCAGTCCGAGAATAAATCAGAATGTCATCAATAAACACTATGACGAACCGATCCAAATTGACTCTGAACACCCGATTCATTAAATCCATAAATACCGTCGGTGCGTTGGTTAGCCCAAAATTCATAACCAAAAATGCATATGACCCGTATCTCGTAAGAAACATAATTTTTGAGATATCCTGCTCCCCTCAGGCTCTCAACTAATGATAACTTGATCTGAAGTCAATCTTAGAGAAATATGTCGCACCCCTCAACTGGTCAAATAAATCATTAATGCAGTGCAATGGATAATTATTTCATATGTTGACGTTATTCAACTCGCTATAGTCGATACACAGTCGTAATGATACGTCCTTCTTAACAAACAAAACTGGATCACCCCGCGGCAAAGTACTCCTCCTAATGAATTCATTTTCCAATAACTACTCAATCTAATCTCGAAGCTCCTTCATCTCCATAGGAGTCATCTGATATGGTGTAAGTGCAATGGGTCTCATGCTCGGAATCAAATCAATCATGAAGTCTATATATTGGTTAGGTTTAAACCCTGGGATCTCCCAAAACAAATCTAAAACTCCCTAACTACCGGGATGGAATCTAGTGACATCACGACCTTCGAAGAAGTCTCTTCCTCGATATAATATAAGTGCGTGCTCGACCCACCCCCAAGGTGTGTCCTCGCAACTAGGTACATCTTTTTCCCTGGATTGGCAAAGACGATGGACCTACCATAACAGTCAACATAGGCTCTATATGTAGGTAGCCAATCCATCCCTAAGATAACATCGTACTCGTGCATATCAAGTACTATTAAGTCGGTTGGAAAAGCTGGTCAGCATATCTCAATCCCTATACCCCCAATATATAGAACGTATGAGTACCCCTCTACCTACCGATGAGTCTATGTGTAGTACGATATCAGAAGCAAAGTCTATCATCGCAGTCTCACGTCTAAAACTCGTGCTAATAAATGAGTGAGATGCACCCGTGTCAAATAAAATATAACCTATGTGTACAAAGGTAGGGAACATACCCTCAACTGCCTAAGTTGGAGCTAACCCCTCTGTGGGAGCAATAGGATAAACCCATCCATACTATAATGGTGGTGGATGTCCCTGAGGTAGTGTGACAGGTACTGGAGGGGATGGTGCAGCAACTCTCGGAGCTAGTAACGGTGGGCGATGACCCTGTGGCGCCTGATGTCCCCTCTGACCTCCCTCTTGACATATATCCCCTCTCTCTGCAAGTGAAATAATTCTTATAAAATGGGTGTCGCTCTACCTATCGACCCTACTGGCCTTAGCCTTGATGGCCTCTGTGCTCCTGACCCTACTGGCCTTGACCCTGCTGACCCTCTCCCGACTTCCCCTGGCCCTGGTGGACCTACCTATTTCGATCATCAGAACCCCTGGATCTCTTATGCTGATCTGTGGATAAAGTACGCCTGAATTGCTGGGTCTCAGATCCGCTACCCCCACTCGTCTTGCCCTACTGGCTCGATGACTTGGATCCATGTCGCTTCTCTCCCATATTCTTCTGGAAGGCCCTGTGATCCTGACAGTGGAAAAGTGCGGTGTTCACCATATGATTATATGTGGTGAAGGTAGGGTTCCACAAAAGATCCTTCCTAATGTGCCAACATGTCCCCGCTATGAATCTGTCCATCTTTCTTTGCTCAGTATTCACGCTCCTCCTCGTACTTAGCCACGGTACGTCACTTCTGCTTGAGCTTCATAAATCTTCTCCTCATCTCAGACTACATAGACTGGGGAAAATACTTTCCCTCAAATCTCTCCCAAAACTCATCAATCGTCAATCTATCCCTCTCTGCAATCGGCGTAACTGACTCCCACCACTGGAGCACAACCCCCACTAGCCAAAATGAAGATAACATATACTTTTGCACTAGTGTACACTCCACCATCCATAAATGTATCTATACACATTTCTTCCACCTGCTTGGGACAAGAATATATGGGCTACCCAAGAACTCTGGAGGTTGTCCCTTTACGAAGGCCTCCCTTGCCCTTTCCTAAATTAAACCCGGTGCCTGGGCTAGTACAACCACCTGTTGTGGCGATGGTGGTGGTTGTTGTTGATCCCGTGGCATTGGGAAATACTGAAACATGGCTGCCATGGAAGTGGAAACTGCCTGGGTCACAATGTGGCGATCTATGCTAGAGTAATCAATTGTGGGGCTGGTGGGATCTGCGACTGCAGTTGTGGCTCCAGCTGAGCCTCCTCTTCTGTAGCAGGTGCGACTACGAGCCTAGGTCTACCTCTTCGTCAATTTTCCATCTGAAAGCAAAGAAGGTCTGAGTCAGTAAAATTTGTAAGAATACAAAGAACTCTAAGCACAAGCTTTACATATCAAAGGTTGCAACGCAGAACATAATGAACGCAGCACACATCCTAAGGACACTAAAACCCGAATACTTTGATACCAACATTAACCCCCATTTTCTGACATAGAGATTGTCCATACAGGATATGCCTAAGATGGCGCTTGTTTGTCAATTAATACCATTCTCAGCATCAATATCATATAAAGCATATATTAATAGACCGTAATTGAGTTAAAATCAATACTTCAATACCAATAAAATCCAATCCAACACTAAACATATAATAAATCCAACATAAAAGCAAATATCTCAAATCAACATGAAGTAAATAAATCCTAGGCTTATGACCATTCAAAATAAGTTTTAAGTTGCTAAGAAAAAAATATATGTACATGAAATTATATTTGTGCAAATTATCTCAATTTTCTCTCTGTCACATTGTGCAATAATAATTTTTACTATGGGTTATTTGTGATTCATTTATAGGTTTTGAAATGTCACGCGTAGTAGATTGTGTTCGGTTGGAACTTGAAAGTAGAAAAAATTAGGGAAATATTTACATTTCAAGCTATTTTTACTTAAAATTGTAGGAATGGGACAAAATTTGCACACACACACACACACACACATATAAATAGTATCCTTTACAGACCAAGTTTACATACCGTTTTTTTAACCTAGTAAACAAACTATTTTGTAGTTGAGTTTTTTGTGTGATATTTAAACATTTCAAGGAACCAAAATAAAAAAAAATCAACTCAAAATAACAATTCTTCTTTTTTAAAAAAATCGATCAATCTTTCACACTTTTAAAGCACTTTAAAAGTTGTTAAAGTTTGATCGATTATAACAACTCACATTTTCTCACGTAAAGGTTGTCCAGACACGATAAGTCGAAGATGGGGCTTGTTTTTCAAATAATACCACTCTCAGCATCAATAACATATAAAGCATATATTAATGTATCGTAATTGAGTTTAAATCAGTACTTCAATAATAATAAAATCCAATCAAGCCCCAAGCGTGTGATAAATCCAATATAAAAGTAAATATCTCAAACCGACGTGAAGTAATAAATCCTGAAGTGAGGCCCATATAAATATCCCAAATGAAATAAATAACTGAAGATGAATAACACCTAAACTATAATCAATAAGTTTGCAAAGTCTGATGAGCAAAACAGAGAATGCAAGGTTGATCTATCAACAGTCCTGTTATCCCTGTCTAGGAGCACTTGGGGGAGAAAACATTTAAATTTGGGTCAGCGCCCCAGATTTGTGAGAATTAACTTTGTAAGGACACAAATTTCGAATTGAGTCTTAATGTAGTGTTGTCTGAATTCCGGACAAAAAAACTTGAGTCATGGGATAATGTTCATGAGTATCCATCCAAGCCTATGACGTGTTTGAAGTTTAAGACGTAGCGTCCGGTGTTAAAGCTTCCTCAAATGTCGAGTTTCTACTGCCTCGTTTCTCCGTCAACAACATTGGTTCCAAATATCCTAAGGTATGAACACAACTAATATATGTATAGGAGCTTGGAAATTTATTGGGTGTACTTTATAAAATAATATTTTAGAAATATTTTGGGCTTAAAATTAAAATATTTAATTTCTGGGATTTCTTTCGAAATTGTTGTTCGAACGAGAATGTCGTTCGAACCAAAATTTTGTTCGAACGAGGTTTTTGCCAACGAGTTCCCATTTTTTGTACTGGCATATCGTTCGAAGTGTCGTTCGAATGATAAAGTCGTTCAAACAAGAAATCGAAAGAAACTTCAAACGACTTTCAATAAATCTGTACTGGGATTTCATTTATAGGGTCGTTCGAATGAAATGTCGTTCGAACGAAAAAGTCATTCGAACGAGATTTCAGCGGGAACAATTTTTGCCAGTTATTTATCACTTTCCCACTCTTTTGTCCCACTTATTTTGGCAGTTCTTAAACAACTTCGAGCTAATAATTTTTTCTAAGACTTTTTCATAACCTTACTTCTCTTAGAGAATTTTGAGAGCTAATTCTTCCAAAGAAAAAGTCCCCTAGTTTTTATTAACATGTTTTAATCCTAAGAACAAAATCAAAGTTTTTTTACACCCAATACATGTTTTATTCTAAGTCCTTCATATATATATTTTTCTTGGAGTGTTTGACACCACTGGTTTTACTCTACACCAATTAAAGGAGAGATTTTGGGTTTGCATCTACATCCCTCACAAAGAAGAAGCTTGTGTTTGCTGTGACGTTACCACTCGATGAAAGGAACCATGTGTGGGTTGACGGTTGTCCCATAAAGTCTCTTTAGAGGAGTCTAAGGTTCCGGTGGAGTCCGGGATTGTCGGCTAGGCGGAGGTAGTTGTAAGAAGATGTGTCAGGGGATTGGACGAAGTCAAGTCGAGTTGTGTAACTCATCTGTCTTATAATTTGTAAATCCATACTTAGTGGACTTAAGGCTAGGGGACGTTCGAGGTTTTTCCCATTTTGGGTTTTCCACGTACATTGCGGCGTAGTGTGAACTTATTTACTTTTATCTTGCAAAATCACCTTAGAATGCATGCTTAGGTAATTCAAGATAAAATTGGCTTGAAAATTGGTTTATTCACATTTTTGTTTAATTTGGTGCAACTTTAGTTTAGGTGAAATTTGGAGTAATTTAATTCAAGTCTAGATAATTTACTTGGTTAAAATTTGGTTTAGCCTAATTTACAAGATTGAGTGAATTATTGTGTAGGCAAACTTTAGGACTTGTGTTAAATTAATTTTGGGGTAAAAGTAAATTTCTCATAGTTAACTTCAAGTTTAATTTTTTTTGTGAGAAAATCTAAAATATGTTTGAGTGAATTTTCTATGTGTGTGTGTTCATCATAATTCACTTATTTAGGTTTAATTTTAATTTTGTTTTTGGAAATTAAAATTTGTGTTAATTTAATTTAGCAACCATCTTATTTCCGCACTCTTTTAGGAAATTGCTTTTAAATTGAAAAGATTTATAAAAATTGGGGGGCCTATTCCATTCGGGGTGATTTCAAGTGGTATCAGATCTAGAAGTACAAAATTACTGTACTAGGTCCTTTTGATACTTTTGGTTAAAAATGGATTTTTCCCCATTTTCTAAATTTCCTATCTTCGATGGAACTAATTACGCATATTGGAAAACACGTATGCGTTCGACACTTAGGGCTATAGACTAGAGGGTTTTGTTATCCGTAGTTAATGGGTTGTCTCCACCTACTTGTTTAATAGAGAATGTGCATGTTTCCAAGTCCGTTGAGCGTTGGAGTGAGAATGAACTTAAATACGCTAACTTTAATTCTCGGGATTTAAATGCCTTGTTTAGCATAGTTACACCAGATGAATTCTGACATATCATGATGTGTGGGACCAGTAAGGAGGCTTGGGATATCTTACAACTCACCCATGAAGGTACAAGTGTCATCAAAGCTTCTAAGATCCAAAACCTCACCACTCAATTTGAAACCATCAAAATGAAAGAAAAAGAAACTTTTGATGAATTTTATGCTAAAATTTCCGACATTGTAAATTCATCTTTTAATTTAGGAGAGAAAATACCCGACGCCTGAGTGGTAAAGAAAATTCTTAGGTATCTACTTGATAGAATTATCCCAAAAGTGACCGTGTTAAATTCTTTACCAAGCTTAGCCTTTACGAAACTAGAAGAGCTTGTAGGTGATTTACAAACCTATGACTTAGACATGTTTCCCTCCAACAACGATCAGAAAATTGATAAGGGCATCGTTTTGAAAGCCCAAAAGGAGGTTAGAATAGTTTCGGATGATGAGAGCGATAGTGACTCGAAAGAAATGGCTGTGTTTGCTAGGAAATTTCAAAAATTTCTTAAATTTAACAAAGATAAATTTAAAAATGATTTTAAGAAATTTAAAAACATGACAAAGCCGAAAAGATCCCTAAACCTTATAATGAAAACCTTAATAGGGACGAGTCCAATAGGTGCTACGGTTGTGAGGATTATGGCCATAGGGCGAGAGAGTGCCCCACTAAATTAAGGAGAGAGGGCAAGCAACCAATTTCCTACAATGCAACCCTTAGTGATAGTGATAAGGAAGAGGGACCCGAGTCCCCCATTGAGCGCAACTTTACTGCATTTATGGCTTGTCGTGTCAGTAATAGCGAGAAGTTGTCCGACGATGAAATATTAAATCATGACACTTTCGAGGTCGTTATTTGTGAAGCTATAAAAGATGATGGTAGTAAGAGTGGAGAAGACAGAGAGAGTGAAAGTGAAAATGAGGTTGATGTGAGTGAACTTCAAATTGCTTTTCAAGAATTATATGCTGAATCAATAAAATTAAAAAGGGCTAATTTGAAGTTAGAAGCTAGTTTGAAAGAGAATGCCAAGGTTGTTGATGAGATTGCGTTAGTTAATGACCTTAGGTCATGAGAGAAAGCACTTCAAGAGAAGATTGTTTATATTGAAGGCGAGAGAGATAGCCTTAAGGGCTTAATGGAATCCTTGAAAAAAGATCTTCTTGCATTTGAAGAGCGCAACGTTTTATTAGAGTCTCACATTTTAGAATTAGAAAATAAATTAAAAGACTCTACTGTCGTTCGGAGAAATTAGATAAAATATTAGGAACGGTCCAAATTAAAAATGACACGTATGGTTTAGGCTTTGATACTTGTAATGAGTCAACTCATAAAGCCAAAACCAATATTTTAGAAGAATCACCTAGGAAAGCCTTTAAAGATCAATCCTTAGGTACCACCTTTCAACGTGTTTTTACTTGTTCACACTATGGTCGAAAAGGCCATCTTAAGAAATTTTGTTTTGATCTTAAAAGATTTTTTAGAAAATCCAACTGTAAGGCAACCGAGGTAGCCAAGATTCTTACACCCCGAAGTCTTCATTCGTCATTAGTTTGGGTTAGGAGATTCGACTTGGTAGCTTTACAAGATAGGGTTTTTTTATTCTCATTTACTTTCACACGATACCTCCCTTGCTAAATCCAAAGGTTGAATGTGTTAATTGTTTGCATACTCTAGATTTTTGTGCCTTATCTCATATATCCTTGCTAATAGTATGCTTGTTTAGTCATTCTCTAGTCATTGCCTTATTTTATATCTCATGCTAGAAATTATGACTTATTTATCTTTTGTATTTTATTTCTTTCATTTTAGTTTGCTTTAAATGAAAAATACAAAAAGATTTTTGTTTATCATTTGTGTTTTATTTTATGAGTTATTTAGGCTAAATGAAAAATACAATTGATTTTTGTTTTCCTTTTGAGTAAATATTTTTTACTTTCAAATTGGTATCTAAATTGTTTCAAAAGCTCAAAAAGATTTTATTTTTGTGTGTATTTTGGTTTTACACACATTTTGTGGCATATGTTGTGTTTGAATCCTCATTCCGCTGCCATGTGGCTAGAACTTTTGGTTAAAATATTAATCCTTAAAATGTTCTTTATCATGTTTACATGGAGTAGTTTAAGTTTGACTTGCTTAATGGATTCACTTTTATATGCCTTTTGTCACACACATGCACGAGCTTTTTGAATCTTAACTTCACATATTATATTTGAGCTTTGTGAGGTGTTGTCCTACCAATCTAGTCATCTACATACTATGACCTAGGAGGGCTAGTGCATGTTAAAATCCGTTGCACATGAGAATTGTGAGATAAAAATGATATATATGTTTGTGCATGGGGAAGGGCTCCGAAAGGTAATACTTTTCCTTTGCGAGTAAGCCACCGTTTGTAATGGACCTAAAAGAAATATGTGGTCCAAAGGCCTAAAAGAATTTGGTAATAAAAGAAAATATTTAGCCAAGGCCTATATTTGTTAGTTTGATATAGTCATTCAAAAACATAATTTGCTTATTTTGATGGAGTTTAGGTGATATATCAATGGTTTGCACAATGTTCGTTTATCCTAGTTGTTCTTTAAATGTCATGACTCTATTGGTTTGTAGAATCATCAACATGCTAGGCTTGTATGCATTGTGTTTATTTGTTCATGAGTTCACTTTATCCTGTCACATAAAGGCTAAATGTTAGTTGATAAAGTTTTGCAATCAAATGCAAACTCAGTGAACATTTTAAGTGATTGGGTTTTAAATTCATTAGTATCTCGTTCACGCCCCTTCACTTCCATTTCTATATGACACATTTATGCCATAAGAGTGTGGAAAACTCATATTAAAATATTTTGTGTCATTTGTGTTTATATATATATGTGTGTGTGCTTGCATATATTTTATATCTAGTGTGTATTCATATATATGGTATTTTGTTTTTGTTTTTAGTCTTTGCCATTTTAGCTAGTCCACCTATGCTTTAATTCATAATTGGTACCTAACTTGTTGCAAAATATTTGTTTGATATCACATGCTTAGTCTCTTATGTTTATATTGATATCGTTTTGTTCGCATCATAGTTAGCCTCCTTTATTCTTACTTGGATTAGTTATATACTGCCCGTATGCTTACATGTCCCTTGCAATTTATGCACCTTTGTTTTACTCGTTGTCCCATTTTTATACCCTTATGTAGTTTAGGGGGATAAATTGAACTTAAGATAATATTGTGGGAGCTTAAAGTAATTAATTAATTCTTTTATCCTTTGTCTATTCCTATACAAAAAGGGGGAGAATGATAGGGGGAGAAATGGTATCTAATCCTATTATAATCGTATCTTAGTTTAGGAGATTTAAGTTAGGGGGAGAGTGTTGTCTTCTTAGGTTGATCATTATTGATAAAGGGGAGAATTAATGTAGGGGGAGTAATTATTTTAATTGGGAGAGTAATTATTTTAATTGCATTTAACATTTTGATATTCCCTATGCGTGTAATGCTTTGCTTAAGTGTGCATGATTTATTATTCTAAACGGCAACCTTAATTCGGCAAAGATAGTGTTCCTTGGGTCATGAGTCAAGTCTACATTTTTTATTTTTGGGTGGGAAGTTTTTGAGTCTAGTAGTGTTTGACGGCCCTATAGAATTTTGTTTTGGTTTTTGTCCCGGAATCGCCAAAAGGGGAGATTTGTAAGGACAAAAATTTTGAATTGAGTCATAATGTAGTATTGGCTCAATTTAGGACAAAAACACTTGAGTCATAGGATAATGTTCATGAGTATCCATCCAAGCCTATGACGTGTTTGAAGTTGAATACGTAGCGGCCGGTGTTAAAGCTTCCTCAAATGTCGAGTTTCTAGTGCCTCGTTTCTACGTTAACAACATTGGTTCCAAAGTTCCTAAGGTATGAATACAACTTATATGTATAGGAGTTTGGAAATTTATTGGGTGTACTTTAAAAAATAGTATTTCAGAAATATTTTGGGCTTAAAATAAAAATATTTAATTTTTGGGATTTCGTTCAAAGTTGTCGTTCGAACCAGAATTTCGTTCGAACGAGGTTTTGCTAATGAGTTCCCATTTTTTTTGCTGGCATATCATTCGAACTGTCGTTCTAATGAGAAAGTCATTCGAACGAGAAATCGAACGAAACTTCAAACGACTTTCAATAAATATGTACTCGGATTTTATTTGTAGGGTCGTTCAAACGAAATGTCGTTCGAACGAAAAAGTCGTTTGAATGAGATTTTGGCAGGAACAGTTTTTGGCACTACCCCACTCTTTTGTCCCACTTCTTTTGGCAGTTCTTAAACAACTTCGGGACAGACATTTTTGCCAAGACTTTTTCATAACCTTATTTCTCTTAGAGAATTTTGAGAGCTAATTCTTTCAAAGAAAAGTCCCCTTTTTTTACACCCAATACATGTTTTATTCCAAGTCCTTCATATATATATTTTGCTTGGAGTGTTTGGCACCATTGGTTTTTCTTAACACCAATTGAAGGAGAGAGTTTGGGGTTGCTTCTACATCCCTCGCAAAGAAGAAGCTTGTGTTTGATGTGACGTTCCCACTCGATGAAATGCACCATGTGTGGGTAGACGGTTGTCCTGTAAAGTCTCATTAGAGGAGTCCAAGGTTCCGATGGAGTCCGAGATTATCGGGTAGGCGGAGGTAGTTGCAAGAAGACGCGTCAGGGGCTTGGACGGAGTCAAGTCGAGTTGTGTAAGTCATTTGTCTTGTAATTTGTAAATATATACTTAGTGGACTTAAGTCTAGGGGCCATCCGAGGTTTTTCCCATTTTGGGTTATCCTCATACATCACAGCGTAGTGTGAACTTATTTACTTTTCTCTTGCAAAATCACCTTAGAATGCATGCGTAGGTAATTCAATATAAAATTGACTTGAAAATTAGTTTATTCACACTTTTGTTTAATTTGGTACAATTTTAGTTTAGGTGAAATTTGGAGTAATTTAATTCAATTCTAGATAATATGCTTGGTTAAAATTTGGTTTAGCCTAATTTGCAAGATTAAGTGAATCATTGTGTAGGCAAACTTTAGGACTTGTGTTAAATTAATTTTGGGGTAAACGTAAATTTCTCATAGTTAACTTCAACTTTTATTTCTGTTTGTGAGAAAGTCTAAAATATGTTTGAGTGAATTTTATGTGTGTGTGTGTGTGTGTGTGTGTGTGTGTGTGTTCATCATAATTCACTTATTTAGGTTTAATTTTAATTTTGTTTTTTGGAAATTAAAATTTATGTTAATTTAATTTAGCAACCTTCTTATTTCCGCACTCGTTTAGGAAATTGCTTTTAAATTAAAAAGATTTATAAAAATTGGGGGTCCTTTTCCATCCGGGGCGATTTCAAACTTATTTAATTAAAGTGCAATAAATACAGTCGATTCAAAGCAAATATCCCCCATCGTCACTCACATACGATTAACATCTCACCCCTCATCTAAGTGTGATATTATTCGTATCCTAACAAGTCCCGAAATAATAAATGACAAATGTGCCAGTTTAATATTAAATGCATTAGCTATAGTCAATTACTAAAATGAAACCGTCTATCAAAGCCAAAAGTGTCCCAGTCTTATATATCTCGTGAAGGTGGCATAAACATATATTATGTAGAACATAGTATGGATCTTTAATTTAGTGTCTATGTTTTTAGAAAATTTAATAAATCTCATTTAATTCGGGTAATTTATATATATGTCCTTTCATATATGCGACATGCAAAGGCATCTACCAGTCGTGTCTCTTTTGTGTTGTATTTGCAAGTCCGAAGGAAATCTCTATCAAAGTCAGACATCACAAAACACACATAAGTGGGGAGATCCATATGCAGTATACCTGTTCATGGTCCAGACCCAATAGTGACAAAGGATACCAACATCTACACCTACCTCTCGTTAGTGGCGCTGCTATGTGGTACTTATAAAAATGACCTACACAACGTCAAGCCCACCTGTGCCAACGTGTGCTACGATCTCAAATGCGCGAAACCCCAAACCGATAGGACCATCCGCGGACATTGGTATGTCCACACAAATAAATATAAATATATATTATTCCCATATAATATTTATAGGCAATTACTCTATAATTACCTTAAATGCCCCACATGATATCCATAATTATTCTCCTATTATTAATTTACCATCCAGTTTATTATTAATTCCTTCTTCCTTAAAAGACTATTTAACCATCTATTTAAATATGACTTCCCGATTAATATACGTGCCACGTTAGGATTTTTAATAAAATCATCGTTGACCCAAACACCATCCCACCAACTGGTATGGTTTTCTAAAAATACCTCGAATTCATCTCCGGTCGTAACTCAACCTGCCATAAGGGCTGAATTGATTTGCCTTCTAGGCGGAATCGATTTGGATTCATTGCGGAGTCGATTCAGACCTAGGCGAAAGCCCGAATTTGCTACGTTCTTCCATTACGGGATTTCTTAATATTTTCCCAAGTTCCATTATAATTGTTAATATCTTTACACAATCATCTGAACAGGTCTCTACTACTTAGTTACTCATCTTAGAACAATAAATTTCATATATTAACATCAATTTCTTTCCCCCAAATACCAGAATTCATATGAACATATCAAAACCCTTAGCCCAGATTTTCTACCATGATTTCAACTATATACAAATAAGATTTTAGACACACAAAAGGGGTTCAAAGTCACTAATTTTTAGAACTTATACATGCATTAAGAGCCTCTACATGTGAATCCCATTTTTTTTCTAAATTTATCGCAAGAAATCCTAAGGCATCTATGATCAAATTCAATATTTGAATTATCTTAGATTTCTAGAGTGGTTCAGAACCTCCATTAGAAGGTTTTAGAAAACAAAACCTAAGGAAGAAGACACCTCACGGCCGAACCAGTTTACTAAGGAGTGAACCTGTTCGCTCAACCGAATCAGTTTGGTCTTCGAATGAACCAATTCAATTTTTCTGGCCTACCTATTTTTTTCACAACTTGTTTTGAGTCGTTAGGGCTTGGGGTTTGACCACAACTTCTTTCAAGACACTGTGGGATTAATGGAGAAGACTTAGTAGGGTTCAATACGTGTGATTAGCCAACATTATATGGGTTTGAGTGAGGAGAAACATGGATTCAAGTGAGTGACGTTAGATCTTTAATTTGGAAGTTGGTTTGAACTTCGCTATTAGGAGACTAGTGCCTTGTGAGATATGTGTACGAGCTCGGTATACTTATTTTGTTCAATTGGGAAGTCAGTCTGAACTTTGAGATTTGAGAGGACTAGTACGTTGTGGGATTTCGTACATAGTCGATACATATATATATAAATACATTCACACACACATGTGTGATTGATGTATTTTTTTTAGCATACCTACTCTATAATGCTATTGTTAGGAGGTTGCTCGTAGTGCGCATTCCACCCTGGCGTTGACCCGTAGGTTTTGGATTGATTCCCCAGGTCCTAGTGCTGTTGTATGGCTATTATCCATGTGTGAGGATATGTGTTGGTTTCAAGTTTGGGTTGGCACAATGTGGTATGGTTGCGACCCTCAGACGCTTGTTTATGATCACCTCCATTTTATGTGTTTTCATTTAGGATCGATAGTGAGATTGTGACATGGTGACTCGCTGTGAGGCATGATGCATGCAGACAAATAACACACGAGGGACGCGTTCGCAAGGTCTTAGCTCTGAAATGCGGTTATATATATAGCGAGTGATATATATGTATATTTATATGATATAGTGAATGTATTTATTCATAGCATGAACGTAGCTATGTTATGTTTATTACATGATTATTTATTTATAGTAATAGTGTTACTACAATATTGTTTATGAATGTATACCTAAAAAAGGTAGTCATACTTAGCTGATAAAGGGTATTAACTTATTTTAGCTTGGATAGTGGTTATATGTCCTAATTACACTAGGTAATTTAATTAGGACGATAGATGAACAGGTTAGGTGCGCACTGTAGTTGAGGGATAAGGTTATCTCAAGTGACTGAGACTGGTTAATCTTGAAAGTAATATGAGAACGTGTGTGCTCGCGTTCAAATGATCAAACCATATATAAAACCCTTTTAACACAAACAAACCCTAAACATGCAGCAGTATGTGATTGAATAAATAGATAATCTACGCAAGAACATTCAAACACATGCAATTAAGGAAAAATCCCCCTCAGGGGCAAAATCATTTATTTTCACTATAATTTGTAAGAAAACGGCTTACAATCGGATTACAATGAAAATACAAGTTGACTAAGAATTACCCTCGGGTATCGGATTCTGTAGTCGCGGCTGGAATTATCCCTTTCCAGTAGGGCTTCAATGAAGAAGAAGAACGGTCTCCTCCACAAGGGTTGAACAAACCAAAGTTGTGTTCTTGGGTTGCTTAAAGGATTCACAAAGGTTTGGCAATGATGTGTGAATCAAAACATGAGTCTTGGGACTCAAGAATATGAAGACTAGGTGTATTTGGACTCTCAAATTCGTCTCCTAAAGTCTTGCAAAACAACTCCCCCGAAGTTGGTATTTATAGGAAAAAATATGAAGAGTCCCACGTTCTTAAAACTCTAAAATTCTATCCAGCGTACAAAAAAAAAACAGCATTCTTTAAGGAATTTTCTCTATCTTCAAAAGGTCATAACTCCTTCACCGTAGCTCGGATTGAGGTGCCGTTTTTTCCAGTATCTTCGTTGCGGCGAGTTACTCAACTTTCTAGTTGACCAGACCTCCGAAATATGGATGTGAAATTACGAAAATGACCTTGAACTCTCCTATTGTGCCTTTTTTTCACTGTTTTGACTTCCCTTGCGTACCACTTGCATTAAGTCCCTAAAATCTTGGAACGTGAAGTCATTGAGGCATATGTGGGACATATTAGTGGAGATAATGAATGCTTGATTCCCGGAATTCGGATAGAGGCCGTCATGTGAGATCGTGAGGAGATGTGCCAAATGTAGCGGCGTACGACATAAATAAATGAAACATTTCGGACATGTGAAAAATGTCCTTACAAATCTCCCCCTATGTCTATGCCGGTACATACATAAAAAATACGAATTATCAAATATGAAATTGCCTATTCAAATCTACCCTCCCATGAACCCAAAAATGGAAAAGGTACAAATGAATAGTCTTCATCGTTTGTTCTTTAATTCTTCAGGAATCTCAAAACTTTTCTCATCAGGGTGTGCAACATATAGATCTGCAATCTTCATACCTACACACATGAGACAAAGCAAATACCACGTGACATATCGAGTTTGAAATGAGATAACATGGATATCAATATATGATAAAAACATAAGCAACATCTCAAAAACTCCCCCAGAATTCAAACTCCCCCATAATATGATAATTCTTTCTCCCTCTTTTTATGATGTCCCCAAATGGACAAATTAGAGAAATAAATCAAATAAGCAAGTGCGGGGTGTCACTAGGATAAACACCCCATGATAAACAGAAAGCAACCAAGTCAATGATAGCGTAAATGAAGTGGTGTGATCAAATTCGATAGGAAAATCAATGCATACAAACATGACATATGTGCACGATGAATATTGGATATTCCTAGCGAATGAACTCAAATGCTTCCTTTGGTGTAAAAGAGTGACATTATAAGATATTGACTCAATCAAATCAACAAATCAAAGCTCAAAATGATTTTCACACCAATAACGTCCAAAATGATTTTATGCTTTTTCAGGACTTTCAAGGAAGTGCAAACCCGTTTAGATTCTCCAACCAAACTCCCTCAGATATTGTATTGAATAGAGGCATTCTAAATTCTCAAACTTTGGAGAATTGATGGTGAAACCTAAGTGGCCCATATTTGGCATGAATTGCTTTTTATTGCCTTTAAATTTTTTTCGGGCTCTTTTAACCTCTTTGGACCTCGGATATTAAAATTCCTCAATTTTTTAGGTCCTTTTTAACGGTGGCTTTTGCGCAAAGGATAAATGATTACCTTTCGCAGCCCCTCCCCGTTATACAAAAACACACAGTCTCACCAAAACGGTTTTTACATGCATTCCAATCTTGTCAAGTTTTATCGCATATTGTACATTATATAGACAGGATTGAGATGAAAACACGCAAGCCAACATGAGATAGACAAGTGCAATAATCAAATATAGCCGTGCATGTGTGCAATAAAGGATATAGGAGTCAAACATGTAGGAAGATATCACTAATTACATCTCAAAGACTCCAATCAATGTAAAGCACATGGATGAAATGATGTAGCCTCTCAAATCTCTATCAAACAGTCACATGGATAAATGGAATGAAGTTGTGACTTGGCTATCTTACATGCTCATCCATAAAAGAAGAAAAATACAAAAATCTTTTTGGATTTTTTCAAAAATTTGGAGAAATAAAATCTTTTTGTGCTTTTCTCAAAGTTTTTCTTAAAGGAAAATCTTTTTGTATTTTTTTTCAAAAGAAATATAAAAACCAAAAGGAATAAAACAAAGTTGTACAACAAAGTAATGGTACATATAAAACAGACTAGTAATAGGAAGCATATGATATGAACATGAAGAAGCATCCTATTGTAGACATAGACCAACCCCTCAGTCAACTGTGCAAATCCCTAAAGATTTCCTAAGACTCTCAAATCTAAGGGCATCAAAAGGTTTTGTGAAAATATCGGCTAACTGACGGTCGGTAGGAACAAAACTCAGGGATACGACTTTCTCTTCAACTAACTGACGAATAAAGTGCTCACGTATCCTGATGTGTTTTGTGCACGAATGCTGAACTGGATTGCGGGATATGTGTATCGCGCTCGTGTTATCACAGGAAATGGTCATGGTGTCATGTGATATCCCATAATCCTCCAGCATTTGCTTCATCCACAAGAGTTGTGTGCAACAACTCCCGGCGGCTATGTACTCAGCCTCCGCAGTGGACAAAGAGATGGAATTTTGCTTCTTGCTCAGCCAGGAGACAAGAGCAGAAACAAAATAAAAACACCCACTAGAAGTGCTCCTACATCCATCTACATCCCCAGCCCAATCGGCATCCGAGTAGGCGGACAGACGGTCATCGGTATCAAAGGAATACCAAATCCCGTATGAGAGAGTCCCACTTACATATTTAATAATACGTTTTAGAGCAAGTAAATGTGACTCTTTTGGGGATGCCTGATAACGCGCACAGACTCCAACACTAAAGGCGATGTCGGGACGACTGGCAGTCAAGTAGAGGAGACTACCTATCATACTCCGATATAAGGTTTGCTCTACGTCCTTGCCTGAAGTGTCCTTACTAAGCTTGGTAGTGGTACTCATAGGTGTACGTGCATGCTTAGCGGAGTCTAAACCAAATTTCTTCACTAGGTCTCTAGCATACTTGGATTGGGAGATGAACATCCCATCCTCTAGCTGACGAACCTGGAGACCAAGGAAGAATGTAAGCTCACCAACCATGCTCATCTCAAACTCACTTTTCATCTCCTCCTCAAAGTGGTGAGCATGCTGGGAGCATGTGGATCCAAAGACTATGTCGTCCACATAGACCTGGGCAACCAAAATAGCACCGTCATCTCTCCTGACAAACAACGTCATATCTACTCCCCCTCTCTTGAAGCCACGAGCTAAGAGATAGGAAGTAAGCCTCTCGTACCAAGCACGGGGTGCTTACTTTAAACCATACAAGGCTTTCCTCAGATAGTAGACGTGCTCAGGGTGCTGAGGGTCTTCAAACCCTTTTGGTTGTTCCACATAAACCTCCTCCTGTAGAATGCCATTCAAAAAGGCACTCTTGACATCCATCTGATACACCTTGAAGCGCAGATGACATGCGATGGAGAGCAGAAGACGGACGGACTCAAGCCTCGCAACGGGAGCAAATGTCTCCCCAAAGTCTACACCCTCTATCTGTGTGTAGCCTTGAGCGACCAACCTAGCCTTATTTCGGATTATGGTACCATTTTCATCCATTTTGTTCTTAAAAATCCACCGGGTACCTATCACATTAATCTCACTAGGTCGGGGGACAAGTTCCCAGACATCATTCTTTTTAAACTGAAGCAACTCATCCTGCATAGCAGATATCCAGTGTTCATCCTTGAGTGCTTCTTTATGGTTCTTGGGCTCAACTTTGGACGTGTAGCAAAGATGGCTAACAACGTTCTCTAGCTGAGCACGAGTCTTGACCCCTAGAGTGGTATCACCAACAATGGCAGAAGGGTCATGACTCTTACGAACCCAAGCAGGTGTGTCCCCTAACACAGGAGTAGGGTCCACAGAGTGTGAGAGAGGAATAGGTAAATCACTGTCAGAACAATCCTCATCCTCACACTGAAGGTTAGGATCAATAACCGTCGGAGGTTCGTCATCTTGCACGGTGACGTTTATTGATTCCATAATCTTAGAGCTCTTCAGGTTAAAAACCCGGTATGCTCTTCTATTCGATGAATATCCTATAAATATTCCCTCGTCGCTTCGGGAGTCAAACTTTCCTAATTGCTCTTTATCCCGTAGGATGTAGCATTTACTCCCAAAGACACGAAAATATGCCAGGTTGGGCTTCTTGCCAGTCCACAACTCATAAGGAGTGTGAAGTGTGTGTGGACGCAGATACACCCTATTCACCGTGTGGCATGCAGTAGGCACTGCCTCTGCCCAAAATCTCCTAGAAACTTTACGACCTAGAAGCATAGATCTAGCCATCTCTTGGATCGTTCTATTCTTTCTCTCAACAATCCCATTTTGCTGAGGAGTTCTCATAGCAGAAAACTCATGTTTGATCCCAAGGCTATCACAGTACAAATCAACCTTTGCTTCCTTGAATTCAGTGCCGTTGTCACTACGTATTATGTTAATAGTGACACCGTGTTGATTTTACAGGACACGACACTTGGTCATTAAGAAATCTACAGCATCGGATTTCTCTCTCAGCTGGCTAATGCTGAGAAGGTTTGCTTTCAAACATTTGACGTACAAAACATTTTCTAGCTTAGGAAAACCAAGTAACTCGATAGTACCTCGTCCTATAATGCTAGACTTACTCCCATCTCCAAAGGTGACTCTGCCATCTTGATAATCCTCAAGAGTAGTAAAAAATGAGGCATCACCTGTCATGTGTCTGGAGCACCCACTATCAAAATACCACTGTGAGGTATTATGTGCTTTGAGAGCAACATGAACAACAAAGGCCTTTTTATCTTTCTTAGGCACCCAAGCAGAGATGACCTTTTGTTTGCCTTTGTTGGTTTTAGCTGGAATGTAAGAAGCATTCACTAACGGCGAAGACATCCGTCGGAATTCTTTCATCAAACTCTGAGTCGTGGCAGCTAAGAACTCAACTCGCTCTCTCAGACTAGAAAACTCATCAGTATGTCGTGGTGGAGCAGTAGTACGTCGTGTCCGACCCATGCTATAGCAAGTTTCCCTAAGGTGGTGATACGACGCAAATATTGCGTATTTCACCCGTTAACCTACGCCTTATTAGCCCCCTTGGGTATCTTAATCCCTATACTTATGCTCGTTAACCAGACAACCTCGGATTTCTATGTTAACATGTTTTGCAGGGGTTAATTGAGCTTTTGTAGGTATTTGGATGCTTAGTATGAAGTTCGGACGCTTTTCGGAAATGTTTCGTCGACTTTTGCAGCTTCGGGGGCATTTTAGTAATTTCAGCATTCGGGTTTGAATCCCGAGCTCTTCACGGAAGTTGAAGCCCTTTGATTTCTCTTCGCGTGGCCGCCGACGGTGCATGATTCTGAGTTGTCTCGATGGAGTTATGGCATTTTTAGCATGGTTTTTACTTCAAATTCACACTCAAGGTCACATTCAAGGGCATTTTAGTCATTTCATAATTTGGTTTTTTGGCCCAATCTCTTCTTGGATGTTGTAGTCCTCTGAGTTATCTTCGCGTAGCCTCCGACCGTGCCTCATTCCGAGCTATAACGAAGAAATGACGGCATTTTCCGTAAAACAAGACAAAGCTGCAGAATTCAGACCTGTAGGTTGCGAATCGATTCGGCCCAAAACCGAATCGATTCGGAATTCTGCAGAATTGCAGATTCGAACTTGCCCTGTTTCCGAATCGATTCGGACCATTTCCGAATCGATTCGGGCCTCCAGATTTTTGGTTTTCTTCCCTTTTATTACAAGTTTGCCATGGGATATTTTGTATAAACCCAATTCTCTCTCATTTGAGATAAAAATAATGAGATTTTAGCTTAGTTTAGGGTTTGGTTTTGGGAGCTTTTCTTCATTTCTCCTTGGGGTTATGGCCTTTTTGGGTTTTGTAAGTTGGTTTTCATTATCCATTCCATTAATCTAGTTGTTTTCCATTCTTTCCTTGCTTTCTAGATAGATTTACATGCTTTCTAGTTAGGTTTATTGTGTTTATTTATTGCTTTTCTAGTTTAATTTAGTCAATTCATTATGCGTCCCTAGATAAATAGGGTCGGGATTGCGTTTCCGCCATTTTCGGGTTCGGACCTCGAAATTTAGGGTTCCGTGTAAAATCGCATTTAATTGAAACCGCGCGTATTAAAGTCGAATTATTATGCGTTTAACTTTCTTTGTCATGCAACGTTAGTGTTTATAGCGACTATCCGAATTTAATCCGCGTGTGACCATTTTTCAGTTAAATGTTTTATCTCGCAACTTTGGGTTAAATTCCTTCTTGCGTGATGTTTATGCTTAATTGTAAATGCTCGATTAAATTGCTTTCGAGCCTCAATTCTAATTAGTAGTTGTTTCGATCCGTTTGGTTGGATGCGATCCCGATCCTCGCTTTACTTTATTTAGCGTTAACTTATTATTTTCTTTATTCACGATAACCACCCTTTCACCTTTTCGTTTATTTATTTTACACCCTTTTATTCCTGAAGTAACTAAAACAATTAAAGTCTAAAATTCAATCACTCCCTGTGGATTTTCGATACCCGACTTACCACTGTACTTGCTTGTCAAGTGTAGTAGTATATTAGTATCTTTTGTATCGCGGCGGCGAAACACACGACGATTGTGCACTTTACACGCGCACACTTTTTCCGCCCGACATCAAAATGGCGCCGTTGCCGGGGAGTGTGTTTTAGATAGTAATTGTTTTATTATTTCGTAGTATTTTTCCTTTTGTATTTGTATTCTTTGTTTTAACCTTTTTTGCAGGATAGCATACTTGAGCGCTAAGAAACTTTGATTCGCGGTTGCTCACTTTATTTCTTGGATTCTCCATCTTTCAACAACGAGGTAATCATGTCCTACTATTATAGTTATTACGGTTATTCTAATGATTCATACTTTGGGGATAGTTTTCAAGTTTTCCATTTTCAAGATTTTCTTGAAAATGAAAGACTTGAAAACATTTATCGGAATGAAAATCGTTATTGGGAGCTTGAGTTGGATTCATTATTCGAATCCAATGACGATTCTCATTTCATTACTTTCGAAGACGAGTTTCAACCAAATGAGGAGTCCGAAGCTTTTGAGCCGAGGAAGCCTACTTTGGAAGAGACTTTGCTTCTTTACTCCCAAGGTTTGGAAAGCTTAAATGATGCTGGAATGAGACTAGGCGCACTTTGCGATGAGATGAATTCTTATGCACAAAACAACGAGGAGGTGGAAACTTGTGTTTCACCTCAATTTTTCAGAGAATTTCTCATCGAATGTGAATCTTTCTCCCCCGAAATTCAATCTCCTTCCGACGATGAGTCGATTGAGATTGAATTTGTTTCATCACCATATTCGTTTTCCGTCATTGAACCATTAGAATTACCGGTTGATTCCTATGAGTCGGTAGAAATTAAAACTTCTACACTTTTTGCCGACGAGGACTCTTTACCGGACTTGTTTTCGATGGATGTTATCCTCATGTGTGCACCATCTCCTATTCCATTTGAAAAACCTTTAGGAGATGAATCGATTTTTCTTGGTCCTCTAGTGTTCTTATCCCCCTTGTTATCCAAATCCCCCATCGTCCGCCCAAAATTTCAAATTGGCGATGGTTCACTTTTTTCACCACCCACATGCCTTCCGTTGTTCAAACGGAATTCATATCTTCCGGGAGGCATGTTCACTTTGGAGGGTCCACCGTTGATCTTTCAAACTCAAATCCCTTTTTGGGTGGACCCTCAACTATTTAGACTTCTAGTGAATAGTTAGTGTGAAGCCTAAATAGTAGGTTGTAAATAATTAGCTTTTTAATTTTCTTTCTTTCTTATTTTTCTTTCCTTTTTAATTTAGTCTAGTGTAATTAGTTAAATTTTTGTTATTTGTTTTTACTATGCTCGGTACTAACTTGTTTTGTAGATTCCTTTGGACCCGTGCTTATGGAGATCGCTCCAATTTTAGGTAATATCGTTATTTCCTCTCTTTGTGTTGTGTTCTTAATGCGCATTGAGGACAATGCAACATTTAAGTTAGGGGGTGTAGGATATTCTATCCATTTCATGTGTAGTCCATGGATTTGCTCACATTTAGTTACTAAGTATGCCTTTTTGTGAAAAATTTGAAAATTTTCAAAAATATTTTCTTTCTTTTTTCTCCTTTGTTGGGCATTTTGCCTTGTTTCCAGTGATAAATTTCAATAATTGCCCGATCCAATAGACAACTCAATGATGCTTGTTCTCGATTTTAGAAATTATTAGACTTTAGTCCTTAAATCATTGATATTGTGAATAACTTCATGAATTAAACTTTATCCCATGAGCATATTCACTTTCCTTGTTATATTGATTTGGTTTAAGATTTTTATAACTCGGTAATCTTTTGTTGCATTGTATATACTTACACCGAGTAAGCTTTGTACCTTTCGTCGTTTGTGAGTGTTATACACTATTCTTTTCTCATTGAAAACGTTGAATTCATTGGTAATCTCACTATTCTTTCACTTGATCGTTCATTAATTGAGTTCATACTTGAAATGTGTTACTTGATCATGATTTTCATATATTATTTTGATTCGAGAATTGCGTAAACTTTGTGAAATGATCATAGGCCCTCTTTGATATATCACCCATATTGACCTTGACCTCACCCTTATATGTTTACCCTCGTTAACCCCTTTGAGCCTAAATATAGCCTTTCTTTTCATAACCCAAATTCCCATAACCAACTCCAAATTGGAGTTTTAGCCCATACATACACTTTCCATACCTTTGTTTGGAATGTTGCTTGGGATTGAATGATGTTGTTATGATGCCGGTTGTAATTTTAGGCATATGAGAGTTTGATAAGCAAAGAAAAGAAAGTAGTGAAAAAAGTGAAGAAAAAGAGAAAGCAAAAAGAAATAGAAAACAAAAGAGAAAAATGAGAAAAAGAAGAAAAGAAAAGAAAAGAGAAAGTTGTATATGTTGTGTATAGTGTTCAATAAGCTTTGATTACTCTCCCCGATGATATATCTAATGCCTTTTGGAACTTGTTTTCCAATTTTGATATTGCCCGAATTCTCCCATTATTCCATGTTTTCATCTCCGAACACTTTGAATTCGTACATATACCTTTCATTTCGTACCTTAACCCCAAACCTACATTACAACCCTATAAAGTCCTATGTGATCTTAGGTTGATGTAATTCAAAAGTTTAAATAGTTTTGATAATCTGTGAAAATGCATTTCGCCTCTTTTAGTGAGTGGTATCTTTCATTGAGATTGCAAGTTTTTCATTTCCTATATAGCGTTCCTCATTTGTGACATGTGTGCGGCCTAGTTTCCATTTACATTTACTCTTTATGCCCACATGTCCCGTGTATTACCTCCCATTCCGAGTGATTTCATTTGTTGAGTGTAATGCCCGTGAGGATTGAATGTATGCATGCTTTTATGTTTATCCGATTTATTTAAGTTTTTGCCAAATCATATTTTGCATTTTCTCACTCCCCTCCCACATTTTAAGGTTTCAATTCTATGAGGTGCATTCTATAATGTTAATGATTTGGACTTTTGTGTGAATTCATTCACTTTGCTAATAATGCGTATGAAATCCTTTTCGCCATTATTGGGCTTGTTGCATGTTTGATTGGTCATATTTTGAGGAAACTTTATGATGTTTGTGGGTTTCATCCCTGAAAACCCTCACGAGACGACACTCGTCCACTAGGGTAACCTAGGGGTTTAACGGCTTATTGCATATGCTAAATGCAATCGTTCGCCCGCGAAAGTGGCCTTATCTTTTTATTACTTTTTCATCCCATTTTGTACTTGCATCCTGTTTTCTGATTTTCTTTTAGTTCTTGTTGTTTCCTATTTCATTGCTAGGGACTAGCAATGTGTAAGTTAGGGGGTGTGATACGACGCAAATATTGCGTATTTCACCCGTTAACCTACGCCTTATTAGCCCCCTTGGGTATCTTAATCCCTATACTTATGCTCGTTAACCAGACAACCTCGTATTTCTATGTTAACATGTTTTGCAGGGGTTAATTGAGCTTTTGTAGGTATTTGGATGCTTAGTATGAAGTTCGGACGCTTTTCGGAAATGTTTCGTCGACTTTTGCAGCTTCGGGGGCATTTTAGTAATTTCAGCATTCGGGTTTGAATCCCGAGCTCTTCACGGAAGTTGAAGCCCTTTGATTTCTCTTCGCGTGGCCGCCGACGGTGCATGATTCTGAGTTGTCTCGATGGAGTTATGGCATTTTTAGCATGGTTTTTACTTCAAATTCACACTCAAGGTCACATTCAAGGGCATTTTAGTCATTTCATAATTTGGTTTTTTGGCCCAATCTCTTCTTGGATGTTGTAGTCCTCTGAGTTATCTTCGCGTAGCCTCTGACCGTGCCTCATTCCGAGCTATAACGAAGAAATGGCGGCATTTTCCGTTAAACAGGACAAAGCTGCAGAATTCAGACCTGTAGGTTGCGAATCGATTCGGCCCAAAACCGAATCGATTCGGAATTCTGCAGAATTGCAGATTCGAACTTGCCCTGTTTCCGAATCGATTCGGACCATTTCCGAATCGATTCGGGCCTCCAGATTTTTGGTTTTCTTCCCTTTTATTACAAGTTTGCCATGGGATATTTTGTATAAACCCAATTCTCTCTCATTTGAGATAAAAATAATGAGATTTTAGCTTAGTTTAGGGTTTGGTTTTGGGAGCTTTTCTTCATTTCTCCTTGGGGTTATGGCCTTTTTGGGTTTTGTAAGTTGGTTTTCATTATCCATTCCATTAATCTAGTTGTTTTCCATTCTTTCCTTGCTTTCTAGATAGATTTACATGCTTTCTAGTTAGGTTTATTGTGTTTATTTATTGCTTTTCTAGTTTAATTTAGTCAATTCATTATGCGTCCCTAGATAAATAGGGTCGGGATTGCGTTTCCGCCATTTTCGGGTTCGGACCTCGAAATTTAGGGTTCCGTGTAAAATCGCATTTAATTGAAACCGCGCGTATTAAAGTCGAATTATTATGCGTTTAACTTTCTTTGTCATGCAACGTTAGTGTTTATAGCGACTATTCGAATTTAATCCGCGTGTGACCATTTTTCAGTTAAATGTTTTATCTCGCAACTTTGGGTTAAATTCCTTCTTGCGTGATGTTTATGCTTAATTGTAAATGCTCGATTAAATTGCTTTCGAGCCTCAATTCTAATTAGTAGTTGTTTCGATCCGTTTGGTTGGATGCGATCCCGATCCTCGCTTTACTTTATTTAGCGTTAACTTATTATTTTCTTTATTCACGATAACCACCCTTTCACCTTTTCGTTTATTTATTTTACACCCTTTTATTCCTGAAGTAACTAAAACAATTAAAGTCTAAAATTCAATCACTCCCTGTGGATTTTCGATACCCGACTTACCACTGTACTTGCTTGTCAAGTGTAGTAGTATATTAGTATCTTTTGTATCGCGGCGGCGAAACACACGACGATTGTGCACTTTACACGCGCACACTTTTTCCGCCCGACATCAAAATGGCGCCGTTGCCGGGGAGTGTGTTTTAGATAGTAATTGTTTTATTATTTCGTAGTATTTTTCCTTTTGTATTTGTATTCTTTGTTTTAACCTTTTTTGCAGGATAGCATACTTGAGCGCTAAGAAACTTTGATTCGCGGTTGCTCACTTTATTTCTTGGATTCTCCATCTTTCAACAACGAGGTAATCATGTCCTACTATTATAGTTATTACGGTTATTCTAATGATTCATACTTTGGGGATAGTTTTCAAGTTTTCCATTTTCAAGATTTTCTTGAAAATGAAAGACTTGAAAACATTTATCGGAATGAAAATCGTTATTGGGAGCTTGAGTTGGATTCATTATTCGAATCCAATGACGATTCTCATTTCATTACTTTCGAAGACGAGTTTCAACCAAATGAGGAGTCCGAAGCTTTTGAGCCGAGGAAGCCTACTTTGGAAGAGACTTTGCTTCTTTACTCCCAAGGTTTGGAAAGCTTAAATGATGCTGGAATGAGACTAGGCGCACTTTGCGATGAGATGAATTCTTATGCACAAAACAACGAGGAGGTGGAAACTTGTGTTTCACCTCAATTTTTCAGAGAATTTCTCATCGAATGTGAATCTTTCTCCCCCGAAATTCAATCTCCTTCCGACGATGAGTCGATTGAGATTGAATTTGTTTCATCACCATATTCGTTTTCCGTCATTGAACCATTAGAATTACCGGTTGATTCCTATGAGTCGGTAGAAATTAAAACTTCTACACTTTTTGCCGACGAGGACTCTTTACCGGACTTGTTTTCGATGGATGTTATCCTCATGTGTGCACCATCTCCTATTCCATTTGAAAAACCTTTAGGAGATGAATCGATTTTTCTTGGTCCTCTAGTGTTCTTATCCCCCTTGTTATCCAAATCCCCCATCGTCCGCCCAAAATTTCAAATTGGCGATGGTTCACTTTTTTCACCACCCACATGCCTTCCGTTGTTCAAACGGAATTCATATCTTCCGGGAGGCATGTTCACTTTGGAGGGTCCACCGTTGATCTTTCAAACTCAAATCCCTTTTTGGGTGGACCCTCAACTATTTAGACTTCTAGTGAATAGTTAGTGTGAAGCCTAAATAGTAGGTTGTAAATAATTAGCTTTTTAATTTTCTTTCTTTCTTATTTTTCTTTCCTTTTTAATTTAGTCTAGTGTAATTAGTTAAATTTTTGTTATTTGTTTTTACTATGCTCGGTACTAACTTGTTTTGTAGATTCCTTTGGACCCGTGCTTATGGAGATCGCTCCAATTTTAGGTAATATCGTTATTTCCTCTCTTTGTGTTGTGTTCTTAATGCGCATTGAGGACAATGCAACATTTAAGTTAGGGGGTGTAGGATATTCTATCCATTTCATGTGTAGTCCATGGATTTGCTCACATTTAGTTACTAAGTATGCCTTTTTGTGAAAAATTTGAAAATTTTCAAAAATATTTTCTTTCTTTTTTCTCCTTTGTTGGGCATTTTGCCTTGTTTCCAGTGATAAATTTCAATAATTGCCCGATCCAATAGACAACTCAATGATGCTTGTTCTCGATTTTAGAAATTATTAGACTTTAGTCCTTAAATCATTGATATTGTGAATAACTTCATGAATTAAACTTTATCCCATGAGCATATTCACTTTCCTTGTTATATTGATTTGGTTTAAGATTTTTATAACTCGGTAATCTTTTGTTGCATTGTATATACTTACACCGAGTAAGCTTTGTACCTTTCGTCGTTTGTGAGTGTTATACACTATTCTTTTCTCATTGAAAACGTTGAATTCATTGGTAATCTCACTATTCTTTCACTTGATCGTTCATTAATTGAGTTCATACTTGAAATGTGTTACTTGATCATGATTTTCATATATTATTTTGATTCGAGAATTGCGTAAACTTTGTGAAATGATCATAGGCCCTCTTTGATATATCACCCATATTGACCTTGACCTCACCCTTATATGTTTACCCTCGTTAACCCCTTTGAGCCTAAATATAGCCTTTCTTTTCATAACCCAAATTCCCATAACCAACTCCAAATTGGAGTTTTAGCCCATACATACACTTTCCATACCTTTGTTTGGAATGTTGCTTGGGATTGAATGATGTTGTTATGATGCCGGTTGTAATTTTAGGCATATGAGAGTTTGATAAGCAAAGAAAAGAAAGTAGTGAAAAAAGTGAAGAAAAAGAGAAAGCAAAAAGAAATAGAAAACAAAAGAGAAAAATGAGAAAAAGAAGAAAAGAAAAGAAAAGAGAAAGTTGTATATGTTGTGTATAGTGTTCAATAAGCTTTGATTACTCTCCCCGATGATATATCTAATGCCTTTTGGAACTTGTTTTCCAATTTTGATATTGCCCGAATTCTCCCATTATTCCATGTTTTCATCTCCGAACACTTTGAATTCGTACATATACCTTTCATTTCGTACCTTAACCCCAAACCTACATTACAACCCTATAAAGTCCTATGTGATCTTAGGTTGATGTAATTCAAAAGTTTAAATAGTTTTGATAATCTGTGAAAATGCATTTCGCCTCTTTTAGTGAGTGGTATCTTTCATTGAGATTGCAAGTTTTTCATTTCCTATATAGCGTTCCTCATTTGTGACATGTGTGCGGCCTAGTTTCCATTTACATTTACTCTTTATGCCCACATGTCCCGTGTATTACCTCCCATTCCGAGTGATTTCATTTGTTGAGTGTAATGCCCGTGAGGATTGAATGTATGCATGCTTTTATGTTTATCCGATTTATTTAAGTTTTTGCCAAATCATATTTTGCATTTTCTCACTCCCCTCCCACATTTTAAGGTTTCAATTCTATGAGGTGCATTCTATAATGTTAATGATTTGGACTTTTGTGTGAATTCATTCACTTTGCTAATAATGCGTATGAAATCCTTTTCGCCATTATTGGGCTTGTTGCATGTTTGATTGGTCATATTTTGAGGAAACTTTATGATGTTTGTGGGTTTCATCCCTGAAAACCCTCACGAGACGACACTCGTCCACTAGGGTAACCTAGGGGTTTAACGGCTTATTGCATATGCTAAATGCAATCGTTCGCCCGCGAAAGTGGCCTTATCTTTTTATTACTTTTTCATCCCATTTTGTACTTGCATCCTGTTTTCTGATTTTCTTTTAGTTCTTGTTGTTTCCTATTTCATTGCTAGGGACTAGCAATGTGTAAGTTAGGGGGTGTGATACGACGCAAATATTGCGTATTTCACCCGTTAACCTACGCCTTATTAGCCCCTTGGGTATCTTAATCCCTATACTTATGCTCGTTAACCAGACAACCTCGGATTTCTATGTTAACATGTTTTGCAGGGGTTAATTGAGCTTTTGTAGGTATTTGGATGCTTAGTATGAAGTTCGGACGCTTTTCGGAAATGTTTCGTCGACTTTTGCAGCTTCGGGGGCATTTTAGTAATTTCAGCATTCGGGTTTGAATCCCGAGCTCTTCACGGAAGTTGAAGCCCTTTGATTTCTCTTCGCGTGGCCGCCGACGGTGCATGATTCTGAGTTGTCTCGATGGAGTTATGGCATTTTTAGCATGGTTTTTACTTCAAATTCACACTCAAGGTCACATTCAAGGGCATTTTAGTCATTTCATAATTTGGTTTTTTGGCCCAATCTCTTCTTGGATGTTGTAGTCCTCTGAGTTATCTTCGCGTAGCCTCTGACCGTGCCTCATTCCGAGCTATAACGAAGAAATGGCGGCATTTTCCGTAAAACAGGACAAAGCTGCAGAATTCAGACCTGTAGGTTGCGAATCGATTCGGCCCAAAACCGAATCGATTCGGAATTCTGCAGAATTGCAGATTCGAACTTGCCCTGTTTCCGAATCGATTCGGACCATTTCCGAATCGATTCGGGCCTCCAGATTTTTGGTTTTCTTCCCTTTTATTACAAGTTTGCCATGGGATATTTTGTATAAACCCAATTCTCTCTCATTTGAGATAAAAATAATGAGATTTTAGCTTAGTTTAGGGTTTGGTTTTGGGAGCTTTTCTTCATTTCTCCTTGGGGTTATGGCCTTTTTGGGTTTTGTAAGTTGGTTTTCATTATCCATTCCATTAATCTAGTTGTTTTCCATTCTTTCCTTGCTTTCTAGATAGATTTACATGCTTTCTAGTTAGGTTTATTGTGTTTATTTATTGCTTTTCTAGTTTAATTTAGTCAATTCATTATGCGTCCCTAGATAAATAGGGTCGGGATTGCGTTTCCGCCATTTTCGGGTTCGGACCTCGAAATTTAGGGTTCCGTGTAAAATCGCATTTAATTGAAACCGCGCGTATTAAAGTCGAATTATTATGCGTTTAACTTTCTTTGTCATGCAACGTTAGTGTTTATAGCGACTATCCGAATTTAATCCGCGTGTGACCATTTTTCAGTTAAATGTTTTATCTCGCAACTTTGGGTTAAATTCCTTCTTGCGTGATGTTTATGCTTAATTGTAAATGCTCGATTAAATTGCTTTCGAGCCTCAATTCTAATTAGTAGTTGTTTCGATCCGTTTGGTTGGATGCGATCCCGATCCTCGCTTTACTTTATTTAGCGTTAACTTATTATTTTCTTTATTCACGATAACCACCCTTTCACCTTTTCGTTTATTTATTTTACACCCTTTTATTCCTGAAGTAACTAAAACAATTAAAGTCTAAAATTCAATCACTCCCTGTGGATTTTCGATACCCGACTTACCACTGTACTTGCTTGTCAAGTGTAGTAGTATATTAGTATCTTTTGTATCGCGGCGGCGAAACACACGACGATTGTGCACTTTACACGCGCACACTTTTTCCGCCCGACATCAGGTGGCCTTTTCTTTTACAATAAGTACAAAAGAGCTCAGTCAAAGGCGGACCTTGGTTTGCTTTTCTTGGTCGAACTCTCCTTCGAGGTTTTTTACGGTGACCATAAGGAGTTGTAGTAAACTCAGGAACTGGTCCAGGTGCAATTTGCGACGTGGAGGCACCATCATATCCAATTCCTTGACGATCACCAAAACCAAAAGCGGGGCCGAAGAGCATCTTTCCCATCTTCCCAGATCTGTCCTCGATTTGTACCTTGACTTCCCGTGCTTTCTCAAGATCACGAGTCAGCTGGGCAACAAGGGCTTCAAGTTTCTTCCGAGTCTCCACGGAGGAATGGAGCTGACTCGTAAGACTAGCCACTTGCTTGATCAAGTCCCCTATCTCTTTCTCTAGAGTACTCTCTCTCTCTCTAAACAAATTCTCATTCTCGACACAGGTAGATTCTCTCTCTCTCAGGGTGGTGCAGGTGGAGAACTCTCTTTCTCTCGCTTTCCTTAAATCTTCCTCTAGGCAAGTGATCTTAAGAACTAACTCTTTGTTACGCTTTTTAGTTTTAAAAGACTCAGAATATAACTCAGCGTAGGCGCGTTGTATATCACTCTCGCTCTCACTTGTGTCATCCTCCCCCTCACTCACATCGATCTTACTGTCGAGGTGTCCCTGTGAAGCATCATCCTCATCGTCGTGAGGAGAACTAGGAGTGCTCACTTGGATGGCCATGAATGCGGTGAAGTTACACTCATGCGGTGACTCATCTCCAGAATCCACCGTCTCGACCTCACTGTCGTCACTAAGGGTAGCATTAAGGACAGCTTTCCCTTTCTCTCTATTCAGACGATTGGCACACTCAAAAGCTCTATGACCCCTACCATCACACTCAAAACATCTATCACTTTCTTTCAGAGAAGGATTTTTGGAAACTTTTTCATTTTTCTTTTCAAACTTATTTTTCTCAAATTTCTTTTTATCTTTAAAATTGCCATTTTTCTTAAATTTGAGAATCCTTTTGAAATTTTTTGCGAAAAGAGCCAAATCATCTAAGTCAAAATCGCACTCAGAATTTGACGTGTCAGTCTCTCTCTTTCTAGATGACTCTACCCTCTTTCTAGCTGACCCCTCACTCCTTCTCTCTTGAGCTTTAAGAGCAATTCCCTTATCTTTAGATTTAGCATTTTTAGGGAACATATCAATTTCATAAGTTTGCAAATCTCCTACAAGTTCTTCCAATTTTAGCGTATTTAAATTACCCATAGAATTTAGCACAGTGACTTTAGGGATAAAACGCTTAGGTAAAGAACGAAGAATCTTTTTAACAACTCTAGCATTCGGAATTTGTTCACCAAGATTAAAACTAGTATTCACAATGTCAGAAAGTCTAGCATAAAATTCATCAAAGCATTTAGAATCATGCATGGTGATTGTTTCAAATTGAGTTGTCAAGTTTTGCAACTTAGACTCTTTCACAGCATTAGTTCCTTCATGGGTGAGTTGTAAAACATCCCATGCCTCTTTTGACGTGGTACACGTCATTATGCGTTTGAACTCATCAGGTGTGACAGACCCAGAAATAACACTTAGACCCTTAGAATTAAAAGATGACCATTTAATTTCTTCATCAGACCAAGAAATGTTTGGTTTCAAGTTGGTCACATTATCAACAGTCACGGTGGGAGGAGTCCACCCTCGTTCAACCAAAATCCAGACACGTTCATCAATGGCTTTTAAAGCCGACCTCATACGGGCTTTCCAATAAGCATAATTTGTCCCGTCAAAAATAGGCATTTTATAATATGACTTCTCCATTTGAACACGCACTTTTTCAAAAATCAATTTTTTCAGAAAATTGATATCTTAGAAAAATTTTGCGGAAAAAAAGGAATACGCGATAGATTAGCGTAACCTGCTCTGATACCAATTTGAGAACGTGTGTGCTCGCGTTCAAATGATCAAACCATATATAAAACCCTTTTAACACAAACAAACCCTAAACATGCATCAGTATGTGATTGAATAAATAGATAATCTACGCAAGAACATTCGAACACATGCAATTAAGGAAAAATCCCCCTCAGGGGCAAAACCATTTATTTTCACTATAATTTGTAAGAAAACGGCTTACAATCGGATAACAATGAAAATACAAGTTGACTAAGAATTACCCTCGGGTATCGGATTCTGTAGTCGCGACTGGAATTATCCCTTTCCAGTAGGGCTGCAATGAAGAAGAAGAATGGTCTCCTCCATAAGGGTTGAACAAGGTTGCTTAAAGGATTCACAAAGGTTTGGCAATGATGTGTGAATCAAAACATGAGTCTTGGGACTCAAGAATATGAAGACTAGGTGTATTTGGACTCTCAAATTCGTCTCCTAAAGTCTTGCAAAACAACTCCCCCGAAGTTGGTATTTATAGGAAAAAATATGAAGAGTCCCACGTTCTTAAAACTCTAAAATTCTATCCAGCGTACAAAAAAAACAGCATTCTTTAAGGAATTTTCTCTATCTTCAAAAGGTCATAACTCCTTCACCGTAGCTCGGATTGAGGTGCCGTTTTTTCCAGTATCTTCGTTGCGGCGAGATCCTCAACTTTCTAGTTGACCAAACCTCCGAACTATGGATGTGAAATTACGAAAATGACCTTGAACTCTCCTATTGTGCCTTTTTCACTGTTTTGACTTCCCTTGCGTACCACTTGCATTAAGTCCCTAAAATCTTGGAACGTGAAGTCATTGAGGCATATGTGGGACATATTAGTGGAGATAATGAATGATTGATTCCCGGAATTCGGATAGAGGCCGTCATGTGAGATCGTGAGGAGACGTGCCAAATGTAGCGGCGTACGACATAAATAAATGAAACATTTCGGACATGTGAAAAATGTCCTTACATAATACAATACTATTTTAATCTATTTAAAACAATCATCTACTTGCAAAATGTTTTCCACTTTTTGGGCTTTGACCTACAGGCCTTTGTTTTTCCTTATTTTCCCTTTTTATACCCTAGGTGTGTAGCAACAGCAGTCAGGACCACATGGATATATCCTTTCTTGTCGTTACAGTTGTTATGAACATTTCATTTATCCCTCAACTACAGTTAAGTTTATGCATCTAGATAGGATCATTTCATTTAGGTAGGATCATTTCATTTATGTTAAGTTTATGCATGTTTCATGTAGATGGATAGGCTTTTATATTTGTGTCAGACATTTCATTTCATTACTTAGTTTTATTATTCAGTTGTTCTAGTGATGATTACTATTTTGTGACCGATGGTTTATTCGGTTCACTTATATTATTTATTTATGCATGGTGATTTATCTATTTATGTTAGTTGTATGGTTTTATTTCGTATTATATTATATTGTTGTTGCGGTAGTGATGATGAGAATGAAACCATATTGATATTCCTATTTTATTTTAGTAGAGGATTGGTCACCCGATATTAGAATAAGTGGGTTGTCAAAGATATTTCCTCCTCAGGACATTTCATAATATCTTTATTGTAGAATATGTAGATAACATTGTGATATAAAAATAGGTGCAAAATGGGTGTTCACTAGGATATATTTGAAGTTAATCGTTTAAATATTTTTTGGAGTTAATAGTTTAAATTCAATAGTGGTTAAGAACGTTAGTAAATAAGTTTTTTTTGTTTTTACGCTTAGGTACAGCTGCAGAATCGTATGGGAATATTGCTCTTCATCATATTATGTCACTATGATCTACAGTGTGTTATTGTTTTTGGTGTACTTTTTGTTTTGAATCTCTGTGTTTAAATATCCATTCTTATATTTTCATTTACATAAACATAATATTTATGAAGCTCAATTATAGTCTCCCCCTCATAGATTTGATTTAAATACAATTCTAATTTTGATATGTTGATTTATCGAATGTTTTTTTGCCTTTCACGTTTCTCAAATTTATTGTGTTATTAATTCATAGAAACTTGGGTTTGGGATTTATTAATTGATTTACTATTTTTTTGTATAATATTCTTATGTGTTTAGTACTTTGTCTAATTTTGATGTATATCATTGACAAGACACAAGTTTGGATAAGGATACTTAAATATTTCAAGTAAATTGTTAGAAGTTGGTAATACTCTCTATTTTGTTGCTCACTGTGAAGATTATTGTTTCTTATTTGGTTTAATGGGTAGTTTTTAGGACTAAATTACAGATGCAAGTTAATGTTTCTCCTTAGTGTTTCTAAAAATTATGGTATGAGAAACAAATAAGTTGTAATATGTGAGAAGTGAAGATAAGGAACAATATATTTTTCTCATCGCTCATTACACATTTATATGAACTATTTCTTTTCTTTTAGATAAAAGATGTTGATTGTCTTTCAGTTGTGGGATATTATTTTGAGAAACTCATTTGGATGGTAATTATATTTCTAAATAGATATTTACTCATAATTTATTTGTATAATTAGTTTTCTTTTTCTGTTTTGATTTTTCCATATATATTACAAAGCACCAAAGAGCAGGTTAATTCATTTTAACATACTTGCATACAGAAGGTATTCATTATTCTAAGCTAAGCTATCAATATATGTTGCTATTTATTAGGCTTATTATTTTTCATGCAAGTGTTACTCGAAGTATCTATGTTTACAATGCTAATAGATATCATATTGGGTTTTGCAACTGCAAGACTTAAAGAATATTTCAATTTGTAGCATAACGGGATTTATTTATGTATGTATTGGTGTTATTTCCACAAATTGAGTTAAATCGATGATTTTGTTTATACGAGGTTTAAGATGGACTATTAGTATTATTGTTACGAATTATTAGATTTGTTGTTGGATTATTTTTTATTTCTTAAACAGGGTGGATATTCGTATAAACAAAGGAAACCTAACATTAATTTTTTAAATTGTTAAAAATTATTTGTGTTATAAAAAAAATTGACTTAAATTATAAACGATTTAATACTTTGGAAAATCTTCTTCATGCCATGCGAAATCCGCTAGTTCATTAATATTCTTAAGTATGTATTTTTTGACATCGTTATTTATGGTAAGGTTGATTCTTTTCCCTTATTTTTTAACATTCTATTTAATACATGAGTCTTAGTATATACCCTAACTAGTACCACATATTTCTCTCACTTTCTCTTATTAACAATCCCATCGATCCCCATAACTCCTGCAATTAACCTTCGATCCAATAATGACTTTAAAGTTCCATGTAAAGGAGCGTACTATTGGTTCAAGATAGTTATTACTTCTCCCCCCGATGGAATGACACTGTCAACTGCCATATAGCTAAAAAAAATTATCTCGATCCATTGATGCTAGATCAGAAATTCTAGCTTTTTATAGCCTTTCATTTTGAAAATTTTATTTGTTTCTATTAATCTGAATCTTTAATAATAAGTAAGCTATATTGGACAGAATGCCCACTGCATCTCAGGTCTAAGGAATATCATCTACTAAACTAGAAAACCATCTGCCAAAGAGTAACTATTGGGTTGATTGACACTCCTCAATATATAAATGTATTTTCTCCATGATTCCTCTTGCACTTCACATCAAAGCATAATATGTTCAATGTCCTCCGGTTCATCTCCACATTGCTAACATATTGGATTTCAAGAACATTTTCTTTTGGAAAGGTTAACCATTCTAGCTAGCGCATTTTTTCTAGCTTCCACATATAGTGCTTGATTTTTTTAGGAGTTTAAGATTCCATAATTTTTTAAAACATATTTTTTCTTGGTTTAAAAGATGAACGAGGGGAAGGTTTTGATAGATTAATTTTTATTTTGTGAAAACCATAACAAAAATAGGAACATTGATATTGGATTATCAAGAAATAAAATATTGAATTTGCGGAAGCATATCTGAATCCATAATGAGAAAAGTAAAATATCTGAGTCTGAGATCTTATGATCTTACAGATCAACACGTTTATTTTATGCCTGAATTTCTCTCTAGCAATGGGAATTAGAAGAAGAGAGTTGTGTGATCTGGGGACCATGACCCCTATTTATAAGACAATCGTGTCTTTTCATGTTTTATATATTTTTATTTTAACCCATCATAAAAATAGAAATTAAGCTTGTCTCTACACATTAAAACCCACGCTTTAATAATACTTTATTAAGGCCCCAAAACTTAAATTAATCACTTTAAATGGCCTAACTTTATTTCATAGCCTATAATTCATATTTATTTCATATATAAGAGCATATATATGATTTTACTCTAACATTCTCCCGCTTGGGCTATATTTGTAACTTTATAAACTTGAATTATACTTTATGAGATTATGAGTTTTGCGATCAAAATTTTATGCATCTTAACAATCTTGTCCATTAACTGTACCAATATAGGATCAAAGCGGTCATCATTACATATTTCATAAGCAGACCCATTAATGATCTCATATATCATTATAACTAATGACAAAGATTAAGTGTGGATGGGTAGCATGGAAATCTCAAGCAATGTGATCTTAACATGCCTATTTCCAACTGCTCCTCCTTAAACCTTAGTGACATCAAAGCATATGAATCAGAGTGAATATAAACTGAATACTTTACTACAGTAAATAACCATAAAATTTATAATAAATGTGTCTATGAAAGCATATAAAATAGAAACTCCAACTAAACCAACATATCCTGAAAAGAAACTACACCCATACGAGCAGTGTTCTCATGAAAGACCTTGGGTGGTAATACCTTAGAATGCGGATCCACAATCGTAGAGTTTATCCCAATATGCTCTATAGACATAATTCCACTCTGAACTCTTACTTTTACAATTAGGAACTTGATGTCTATAAACTTTGACTTCCTATAACTCATGTTGTTATTGGAATATAATACTGTTGATTTACTATCACAAAATAAATTAAGTGGTCTTTCAATGCCATCCATAATACGTAGTCCCATGATAAAATTTCGTAACCATATTCCATGATTGCGTGCCTGGCATCCAGAAAAATTGGAATTAGAGTATATGATGATCTCTAACTGATCTGACTTTTGGTAGGTGAGCATGTAGTCTTTTGTTCTGTGTAAGTACCTCATGACTCGCTTGGCTGCTATCCAGCGATCCTTTCCAAGATTGCTTATGTATTCGCACAACGTGCCAATAATGTACGTAATATCTGGACGCGTACATACTTAAGCATACATAAGACTTCCTACTACTGACTCATAAAGAATCATTTTTCATCTATCGAATCTCACAATCATTCTTGGGACATTGACTGAGACTAAATTCATCTCCTTTAGCCACAGGGCTGTCACCTAGTTTACAATCATGCATGCTAAAACTTTTAAGAACTTTCTTGATATAACCCTTTTATGATAAACCGAGTGTACCCCGAGAGCGATCTCGGTGTATCTATATACCCAACACGAAAGAAGCTTTACCAAGATCTTTCATCTCAAATTTCTTTGAAAGAAGTCTCTTTGTTTCGTGCAACATGCCTATATCGTTGGTGTCAAGCAAGATGTCATCAAGATATAATACCAAGTAAATATGATTATTCCCCCTGAACTTGTGGTGTATACAATCATCAATCAGATTCATCTCAAAACCAAATTATATGATAACTTGATGAAACTAGTAATACCATTGATGAGAAGCTTGATTTAGCTCATAGATGGATTTATTTAACTTGCAAATCGTCTTCTTTGCATCACCTGACACAAAGGTTTTTGGTTGCACCATATATATTGCTTCATTAATGTCACCATTGAGAAACACAGTCTTAACCTCCATTTGATGAAGCTCAAGGTCAAAGTACACCAAAAGTGTCATTGTTGTCCTAAAAGAGTCTTTTGATGAAACCAGAGATAAAGTCTTTTTATAATATATGCAATTTTCTTTATAAAGCCTTAAGCTACAAGATGACCTTTGTATCTCTCCACATCACCTTTCAATTCCCTCTTGGTTTTAAATATCCATTTGTAACCAAGAGGTTTCACACCTTCAGGTAATGGGACAAGATCACAAACGTCATTGTACTTCATGGACTTTATCACCTCATTCATGGCATCAATCCACTCTTGATATTTAGAACTTTTCATGACTTGGACAAAAGGTGATTAGATCATATGAACCAATGTCAAACTCATGCTCTTGGATAATTACAATGTAATCATCTGGCATAACAATTCTCCTTTCTCCAGTGGATCTCCTTAACGACATAGGTTCTGTAGGTGTTTAAGTTTATTCTTCTAAAATTAGAGGTTCTTGGATATTGTTTTGATTAGGATCTACTTCCTTAATAATGCTAGGAATGGGGCCTGATTAATGTTAATAACAGCTGTGGGAATATCGACATAGTCCTCTTTAAAACCAAAATCCCTAACCTTATCCCCCTAGCAAACTCAACATAGTTGCTTTAGTTGGTACTCTGTTAAGGATATACACTACAGTCTTTAATGCTTCACCCTAGAGTAATTTTGGTAAGTTAGAGTGACTAATCATACTCCTTACCATGTCTTTAAGTGTTATGTTTCATCTTTCAGCAAGACCATTCATGCTTACAGAACCTTTCATGGTGTAGTGTCGGACGATACCGCACTCCTCTAGGAATTTAACAAATGGTCTTGGGCATTGTTTACCTGGGCCGTCATACTTACCATGGTATTGACCCCCACGACCTGATCTAACACATTTAATCCTTTTGTTGAGTTGATTTTCAACTTTAGCCTTAAATGATTTGAACAAGTCAAAACATTGGGACTTTTCATGGATGAGATAAAGGTAGGCATAACGTGAAAAATTATCTATCAATGTGGTAAAATATTATTGACCGTTCCATGAAATCGTAGGAAATGGCCCACAAATATCAGTATGAATCAATTCTAAGACGTTTATAGCCCTATTGGCACCGAATCTCCTTATGTTTGTTTATTTTCCCTTTATGCAATTTGTGCAAATTTCAAATTAGAAAAATCAAGGGAATCAATAATCCCATTTGACACAAGTCTTTCAATTCTCCTTTGGGGGATGTGACCTAATCTCTTATGCCATAATGATGCGGAATTTGGAAAAGCGCTACGGCAGAAATAATGCGACTGTTCAAATAAATCCAATTTCAATTAAACCCAATTTTAATCTTGTTTAAACTAACACATGCATCTAGATGATTTCATATATTAAAATAAAGAATGTATGAAATATACTGAGATAAAGATTTCAGGAAAAAACCCCTTTCGGGTAAAAACCTTTTATTTCACTATAATTTGTAAATCGCAACTTACACGGATTATAATGAAATCTGCAATGGATTAACGCGCAACCAACCCACAAAGACTCGCAGTCTTGAACTCAGCAAGAGAATACATGCATCACCCTCAAAGGACTCACAGCCCAATCTTTAACAAAGAATCTTCACGCAACAAGATCCTCAATGACACGCGGCCATACGGTGTAGAGATGCACTCCACAAGAATGAAGAAAAGCAAAGGTTGTTCTAGGGTTCCAAAAGATTCACAAAAGTATATAGGAATTGGTGGTGAATCAAAAATAAGTTTCTAGGACTCAAAAATATGAAGTCTTGTTGTGTTTGAACTCTCAAAATGTTTTCTCAAAGACTTAGAAAACTACACCACTGAAATAGCCCTTTTATAGGAAAAATAAAGATTCTGAGTCGGTGGGTTTTTTTGCAGGCCGGACTGGTCCGAAAATATAAGGCGGATCGGTACGCATTCAGATTGGTTCATTTTATATCGGTATGGCTTTGATCCGAGGTATACTGGTTTTGTTCAAAATAGATCGGTCCGAAGGATGTCGGATCGGTCCGTGACCGGATCAGTTCATTTTTCAAAGGACCGGATCGGTCCGTATCTGGCAAAAACTTCTTTTTATAAAAATATTTTGGAAAAATTTCCCAATACTAAAGATGAATTTTAAGGGACTTTAAAACAGAACCTTACCAAGGTCAATCCCGTAGAGGCTATAATGTTGAAGCAACTTGATATTCGGATCCCTTTGTTGTAGATGCAATCTTGAAATTCTTCAACGGTGTAACGGCGTATGACATAAAAATTGATAATGTGAAAAGCTTACACTTACAAATATCCCCCTATGTCTATGCCAGTACAAAATAAAAAAATCTGAATTATCAATTAATGACGTATACAAAACCACCCTCCCATGAACCCTAAAGATGGAAAGATACAATGCATAAGTCTTCATCATTTGTTCTTCAAATCTTCAAAAATCAAATCTCACGGTTTTTCTCATCAGGTAGTGTACTCCAAAAATCATCAAACTTTGTACCTACACACATGAGATAAAGTAAATTCCACGTGACGTATTGAGTTGAAATAAGATAAAAATAGATACCAATTTTAATGAGAAACATAAGTTAAATAAATCTCAAATCTCCCCCAAAATTCAAACTCCCCTATATTATGATAATTCTTTCTCCCCCTTTTTTTATGTCCCCAAATAGACAAATGAGAAGAATAAATCAAACAAGTAGAATTGGGGTGTCACGGTATTTAAAACATCAATGGATTAAACTACGGGCATGTTGAGGAAATACTCAAAGGATCCACAAACTATTTTTTGATTTTTTTTACATACAAAAATGCAAAGATAATGTTACAAAAATCACACACCATGAATTTATAGTAAGATAACCAAATCGAGAAAATGAAATGAATGGGTGTGAACAAATTCAATAGGAATATCAATGCAATCAAACATAACATATGTGCACGATGAATCCGTATACTCCTAATGAATGATCTCAAAATCGTCCTTAGGTGTCAAAAGGTGTTGAATTTACATGACATCGAATCAATTCATCAACACATCAAAGTCAAAAGTTATTCTCACACTAATAACATCTAAAACTATGTAATGCTTTTTTCAAGACGCTGTCAGGATGTGCAAACCCGTTTATTTATTTCCAACCAAACTCCCTCATAAATAATAATCATAAATTTTTTCTTGAGGTGATTTAAATTAAGTGGACACATTTTTTGGCATATTTATATTTTTATTGCCTTTTATTTTCTGGGGTCTTTTTAAACGGTGGCTTTCACGACGAGTCAATTTTATACTCTCGCAACCCTTTCCCGTGAAACACTCATCATATTTTGTTGCATTTAAATCCTCACGGCAAACGGTTATTACATGCACTACTTCCATTGTCAAGTTTTATGGCATTTGGTTCGTTTTAAAGACATGATTGAGATGACAACACTCCGACCAAAATGGGATAAACAAGTACGATAATCAACCAAATTCGTGCAAGTGTGCATTTAAGGCAAATATGAGTCAAACATGTAGGTAGTAATCACAAATTTCATCTTAATGACTCCACACATTATAAAGCAAAAAATGAGATGATGACGCATATCAAAACACTATTAAACAGTCACATGGATATGGAATGAAGTTGTGACTTGGCCATACTAAATGTGCATTCATATAAGGTGTAAACAAAACACAAAACTCTTTCTGGATTTTTCAATTTTTCTCAAAAATAGAAAATCTTTTGTATTTTTCAAAAAAATTCGAAAACTAAAATCTTTTTGATTTTTCGAAAATCAATATCAAACAAATACAATGGTGATACACATCATAACATTAGAAAAATATATCAATCAAAATGACTAGAGTATGATAAACTTCAACACGATCATCCATGACCTCTAAAATGAGTTGAATCACGTGCAATCAAACGCGAGTTATGAACAACTAAGCCAAATACCTATAAATCAAATCTCCAAACCCAAATCGATGTGTAACGAGGTGTGGGGGTTTTAGTAATCGAATTTAATTTTCTATTGAACTTCCTAGGTCCATTTAAAAGTTTGTAATAGAATCGACTAAGGTGACCTTTTCGATCGCAATGAGTACACGTGTATATGAGGCGGTAAATGTTACCTAAAGGTGGCTCTCTCCTCAAAGCCCTAGGTGGATCTCTTCTTAAAATCCTAGGTGTCTCTGGCTTGATAACCCTCGGTGACTCTCTCTTAATAACCCTAGGAGGCTCTCTCACACGTGTGGGGATGGGTGCAACCTGTTTATCATAACCAATCCCACCCCTATCCTTTTTTATTTTGATAGTGCCTAAAATCTTATCAAGCTTTTCAGACCTAGATTTGAAATCAAATTTTACTTTACTCGAATCTTTTAATTTTTCCTCAAGCTCACCTATCCTTAACTCGAGCAAACGCCTAGACTCCTTGAACTCAAGAAGCTCCTTTTTCAGAGCTTCCATCAACCCTCGAAGATTATCTCTCTCACCCTCGACATACTTTAACTTCTCTAGTAGAATTTTCTCACGTGCCCTAAGATCCTCAACTAAAATATCATTATTATTTGTTAAGGCACGTTCTTTCAATTGGTCTTCTAACTTCAAATTAGCCTTTTTCACCCTTAAAGTTTTAGCAAACAATTCATTAAAGGAAGTTTGCAAATCTCTTTCATCTACACTTCCATCCTCACTCCCATCACCCTCACTTTCATGGGTTACACTATCAGTGGTTGAAGAAGAAGTATCATCATCGTTCTCATGAGTAGAGGCACAGTTGGGAAGGACATGCTTACTGGCACAAAAATTTTCTTCACTCAGGTCACTCTCATTAAGGGTGGTAATATAAACAATCGGTCTATTAAAACTCTCCCTAATTTGGTGGGGCACTCATTTATGCTATGGCCAATCCCCTCAGAAAAAGGACATCTCTAAAATTCTTTCTTTTTAACGAGAGTTTTGAAAGTAGATTTCATACGGGATTTCCAAACAGTTCCTTCAGATAAAAATTCATCAAATCCCCAAAAGGAATATTTAGGAAAGTTGGGATTTCAAAAACAGATTTTGAAAAAAAAATCAGGATCAAAACACAATAACTTAGTGCAACATGCTCTGATACCAATTTGGAAAGTTCTACAGCGGAAAAAATGCGACTCTTCTAATAAATCCAATTTCAATTAAACCCAATTTTAATCTTGTTTAACCTAACACATGCATCTAGATGATTTCACATATTAAAATAAAACATGTATGATTAAATATGCTGAGACACAGATTTCAGGAAAAAAAAACCTTTCGCGTAAAAACCTTTTATTTCACTATAATTTGTAAATTGCAACTTACACGGATTATAATGAAATCTATGGATTAACGTGCAATCAACCCACAAAGACTCGCAGCCTTGAACTCAGTGAGAGAATACACGCAGCACCCTCCAAGGAATCGCAGCCAAATCTTCAGCAAAGAATCTTCACGCAGCAAGATCCTCAATGACACGCAGCCAATTGGTGTAGAAATGCACTCCACAAGAATGAATAAAAGCAAAGGTTGTTCTAGGGTTCCAAACGATTCACACAAGTATATGGGAATTTGTGGTGAATCAAAATTGAGTTTCTAGGACTAAAAAATATGAAGTCTTGTTGTGTTTGAACTCTCAAAATGTTTTCTCAAAGACTTAGAAAACTACACCATCGAAATACCCCTTTTATAGGAAAAATAAAGATTTTGAGTCGGTGGGGTTTTTTGCAGGCCGGACTGGTTCGGAAATATAAGGCGGATCGGTACGCATTCAGATCGGTTCGTTTTATATCGGTATGGCTTCGATCCGGGGTATACTGGTTTTGTTCAAAACAGATCGGTTCGAGGGATGTGGGATCGGTCCGTGGCCAGATCAGTTCATTTTTCAAACGACCGGATCGGTCCGTATCTGGCCAAATTTTTTTTTCTTAAAAAGCCACTTTTTGCTTGAAAAAACTTACTTCTTTTTATAAAAATATTTTGGAAAAATTTCCCAATATTAAATATGAACTTTAAGGGACTTTAAAACAGAACCTTACCAAGGTCAATCCCGTATAGGCTATAATGTTTAAACAACTTGATATTCGGATCCATTTGATGTAGATGAGATCTTTAAATTCTTCAACGGTGTAACGGCGTATGACATAAAAATTGATAACGTGAAAATCTTGCACTTCTAGAATTCTCATTAGTTAATTTCCTTTTGACACCTCGAGTACTTAATTGCAAGGTTTCATGATATGATGCAACTGTATCAAGCATATAAAGGTTATCCACATAAGATAAAGAACCAATACCAACCAAATTTGAATTGTGAAGAAGACTAATTTATTATTTCCAAAAGAACAAGTATAACCAAATTTGTCCAATATAGAAATAGAAACCAAATTCCATCTATATGATTGTACAATAAATGTTTCATTAAAATCTAAATAAATATTAGACTTTAATAATAACCTAAATATCCAAATTGATTCAACTTCAACTTTCTTTCCATTCCCCATACAAATGTATCTCTCACCATCATTTGTCTTTCGGCAGCTCAGCAAACCCTACTTAGACACACTGATGCGAGTGGTTGCACCAGAATCTATCCACCAAGTGTGATTAGGTACCGAAGTCAAATTAACCTCTAAAAAAACTAGATTAAGAAGTGTAACTTTCTTTACATGCCAAGCATGATAGTTGGTATATTACTTCTTCCTATGTCCCGCAGTTCTAGAGAAGAAACAACCATCAGATTTTTTTTCTTTATGTTGTTTCTTTTGATATGGAACCACTGCAGCTTCTTTATCCTTCTTTCTTTTTTCCTTTTACCCTTAGTAGACAAATGAGTACTTTCTATTTTTTCTTGCTTCAGTCTTTCCTGTTCTTGCACACAATGTGAGATGAGCTCATTAAGGGATCAAGTCTCCTTTTGGTAGTTGTAGCTCACTTTAAATTGACTGACTTGTGTAGGAAGAGATATCAGAACCAAATGCACAAGCAAATCCTCAGAGAGATCAAAATTAAGTTCTCTAAACTTTGAAGCGAGATGAGTAATTTCTGTAATGTACTCCCTAATGTTCACATTACCTTTATATTTCATTGAGATGAGACTTGCCAAAAGTGTACTTGTTTCAGCCTTTTCATTCTTGGCACTATTCTTAATTTCTTCTAGGAACTCTTTGGCTATTGTTCCCGTGAATGCTTATGGAGTGACCTTCTTTATGATCATCAAACACATGCAATTTGACTTCTCCCACCTTTCAATGTCCTTTTTTTCATCAAAGGAACTTTTATCTATAAGAGGTGCAGGAGAAGGAACCCTTAACGCACGGTCCGGATCCATGAAATCGAGAACTATATGGAGGTTTTCTTGCCATGACTTCAAGTTTGTGACATTTAGCATGGGAATAGAATCAATACTGGCAGTAATGTTAGAAGCATAACTAATAGCTAAATCCAGAAAACAACAAACAAATAAAGCTAGCTCATATAAGTCTTAAAACAATAATATATTCAATTATAGGCAAACCCCATTTTAAGATATCGAACACTCTATTAATATTTTATCTTTGGAAAAAATATTAACTTATAAGTGATATGTTGGTGTTGTCATCAAACACTGATAATAAGATCATATCCAATAATAATTCTTCCTTTGGGCCGATTTATTATTCATATGTAAAAAAACCAAATAAGTATCACGCGCTTATTACAAAAGGTGCAAATGAAATTTTGTTAAAAATTACTCTTCCTTTGGGTTGATTAATATTCACATAAATTACATGCACATAATCTTTTTATATTTCGAAATAAAAATTGATTTTTTTTAACAAAAGAGGTCAATTTGGTGACGTATTATTTAAATTAATTTATCTCGAAATATATATATATACACACACACGCCAATGTTTGAATTTAAATTTATATGGTATACAAGCATGAAAGTAATATTCTATAACATCTTTATTTTTGGAAACATTAGCATAACTAAAGAACTGGCTTAGCCTAGTGGTTGAAAGGTCATGGGTTCAAAACCCCTTAGGTTCTAGACTTGAAAGGTAATAGCCTCTGTTGATATAAAAAAAAGACTATCTAATTATTTGATCAAAAATAAATAAATAAATAAGAGACACAAAAGATTTTTAAAGTGGTTCGACTAAAGGGAAAAGCCTACGCCCACTATTGTGTATTGTGTTTGTTCAGTTGTCTCTTGTTTCGTGTCCCTTGGATAGAGGGATTATAATGTATTTATAGCCCTGAGGGTGTATAAGAGTAGGAATATTAAAGGATGGAATGCCTTTATAACATAGGCATTTACATATGTACAATGTTCATAGTGTATACAAATATTGGCACTTTACTACCCCTGTTGGTCAGTTTTCCTGCTTTTGGTTGGGTTTCTTTTGAATGCTGGTCGGCATTCTACTTACTGGTCGTCATTCTTTGACTTAGTATGGGAAATAGGCCTTACTGACTAGTATTGATGCCACGATGGATGACACATGTCTTTTCCTAATTGGTCCACGTAATAGGATAATTTTTTGTATTAACAAAAGCCCCCAATGTTTCATGCTTGAGGTTTTTACAAAAGTTTGGAACATTTACCTCTAAAAGTTGCTCGGGCAAAAATTTTGATGCTTGGTTAGCTACCGACTTCCCATACTTGTAAAATTATTGATCTAACTAGCGGCACATAATGCGTATGGCATTTTTGTAATTATCCATATTTTTAACGAATCGTTTTTGGGCAAATGTGTCTTTTCTATCTTTAGCCGCCAACAGTTCAACCGATGCTTCCTTTAATCATTACCTTCACCCGTTTTGAGGCAATCTATAAAAGGCGGGAAAAGTCACGATTGTCTCTTACATCAAATTTTCAGAGTTTTTTGTTGGTATCTCTTTGAGCTTCCTGTGAAATCGTTTCCCCTGTTCTTCAGTTCTTATTGAATCCTTAAATTCTTATAAGAATCTTCTCTCTTTTCCTTTTCTTCTTCTTCGAATATGGTTCATTACATAACTTCTCTAAAAGAATTTAGGAATGAATGGAACATCCCTTCGTGGGGCGAGTTGGAGCATCCTAGTCCCCCTACTAATCTTTTTTGTTTATCTGAGGGCCAATTGCTCCCTTCCATATTTATAGATGAGTCTAGATTCACTTTTCCCTCAAACCCATTTTATCTCGAGTTTTGTCAGTATTTTTATGTGGTCCCTCCTAGAGTAGCCCCCAACACTTGGAGAGTAGTTAATGGGGTTTATCGATTAAATTATCTCCATGGGACCCATATTGGAATGCCAGAAATCATGTTTTGTTATAAGTGGGTCACAAGTGAAACTACTAACTATTAAAGATTAAGGTTGTAAATAAGGCTTTAGTTGTTAACCTCCCTGATTCCAATAGAGATCATTTCGATCATGGAGTAATTGCCAAAAATTGGAAGCATGCTCCCATGATTGGGAATGCTGAATACCAGGGGCCCAGATGCCCACAATATGGCAATAGGATAGGTTGTAATCATTTCATCTAATTTTTCTTGCTAGTTCTACTAATTGTTGATATTTACTTTTACCTTGTTAATTTTGGTTGCAGTTGATCGAAAGAGGAAGTGTGCCAAGGAGAGAGACATCAATCTTAGGGAGTTGAAATTTATATAGGGCATTCATCAAAATATTGGGGAGGATCACACTAGGTCGGATTTATACCTGATGCAGTATTGGAATACCATTACTTCCTTTATTACTCGCCCTACCATTATTTTACCTTCTCCCTTAATTGATCTTGATCAAGACCCTATTTTTACCTCGTCTGCCACTGCATCTGATAGTGGTGCTCTTGCTGATGCCCCATCTTCATCTCTAGATTCAGACCTTCCCCTTGCTGTAACCAAAGTTCCCTAATATTTTGGGTGAGATTGCTGCCACTGGCTCCTCCAAGCAAACTACTAATGGGGCTAAGAATAAATAGGATGCTGGGAAGAAGACCCTAGCTAAGAAATTTGATAAAGGCCATCTCACGCGCCTGAAGAGAAGGCTTCCCTCTAGGATGGCTAGAGGATCTTCAGTTAGCACCGACCAATAATAATTGGTTGATTCATCTAACTCTGGTTCTATAGTGGACATTGGCCCTGGTTTGGCCAGATAATTAATAAAGTCTGGTACACTGCCAGGCCACAGGGGTGCTTTATCTGCAATGCCCCAATCAAGAATTTTTAAAAGGGCTGCTCAAGGACTTTCTTCGATAAATGTTATCATTTCTCTTTCTTTTCATTCCTTTTCCTATTATGCCTTATACTAATTTGCTCTAGTTTCTTGTTGCAGTTCTTTGTCGACTTCGACAACATATTGGAGAAGGACAATGCTTTGCATTCTTCTTCAACTGAGGTTGAGGGGACTTTTGATGAGTTGAAGAAGTATGTGCTTGAATCCCAACAAGCATTGGCTAATGAGCAAAAGAAGTGGGAGGCCAAAATTAAGATTGCTGAAGATGATGCCGTAGCTTCTCAGGGATAGGTTGTCGAGCTGTAAAAGAAATTAGATGCTGGGAAGGACAAGTTTAATGCTAAAAAGGCTAAGTAGGATGTTAAAAAGGCCAAAAGATTGAAGTCTAGGGAATCTGCATTCAATAAAGGTTGGGATAAGGCAATTGGAGCTGCATCTTGCCAAATTGAATTCACAAAGAAGAAATGCTTCAAGGATTGCTGGTTGACAGCCTTGGTGGACATCGGCACCCCCAAAAATCAGAGTTATTTCTCAAGCATAACCCAGGGTTTCCTCCTAACATGGATGAGGATATTGAAGATGATGGGGGATTAAGTGAATTCACTTTGGTGCTGGACTCTATCGACCAACACCAAGCTGCTGTAGTTGACTCCTCAATCCCTCCAGCTGCTGGTCAGCTTACTCTGCCTGCTCCTATTTCCAATCCTTATGGGTCTACTTCAGACATGAAAAAGGTGTATACCAATTTCATGAGCAGTCTTTTTTTTTCTTTTTTTTCTTCTTCAGTTGTAATTTTTTATTTTTTATGCTGAAGTACTTGTACTCAACATTTTATCAATGAAAAGGAATTTTTCTTCTCACTTGTCTTTTTGTGTTCTATATTTTACATACGAATATTGATTGGAAATTTTTATTGTTCTTAATAGTTCATGGAAAAACGGGACCAATTCTTCACAACTAACACCGAGCTACTTCAGAGATGCAGTGAACTCTTCAAGGCTGGTCATCTGACTTTAATCGCGGAAGAGATATCCAAGTTACTCGGTGAAGGTGTTTTTGATCAAGCCAAGGAATCTTACCTTTATCTAAATTGTCTCTTTGATCGGGCGGTACCCAATAATATGGCTTACTATGAGATGAAGAACCGTAAAAAGATTATAAGGAGGCCAAGGATCCACTTCATGCTGACTATGAGATGAATTATAAGGCTTTAAGTGAGGTTGGGGCTTTGAATAGAAATTGGAGAAATATGCGTCTCACTTCATAAGACAAGATTTTTTATTCAATCGCGAAGTGGAAGAAGCTAGAGCAATTGAAAAACTACTGGAGGAAGAAAATAATAATTCGAGGGATGAATTGAATGCACTGAAGACTTCCTCTTCCACTGTTGCTATTATCAATGAAGGAGTTTCTTTCCTGGAAACTAAAAATGCTAGGTTGAGGGAAAAAGTGGAAGCATTGGAAAAGGCCAAGTCTGCTTCCTCTTCCTGAGCAAAGATTAAACCTGATCGAGCTACTATAGATGAGGCTAGGACACATTAGACTCTTGCTAATCAAGCTGCTCAATTGAAGTAATAAAAATCAAGCCCTTGCTGAGATATCCTAGAAGTTTCAAACCCAATCTGAGAAACTTGCTAATCAGTCTACTCAATTACCAGCCAAAGATGGAGTGCTAAAGAAGCTGCACTAGCAAGTCGAGAGGCTAACCTTCCAATTCCACAAGCATCCTAGGTAGATCTGGATGAAGGGGTACAGTGAATCTTTTGGGCATTTTGACGAGCGGTTTAAACAAGCCCAAAATGAAGGCTATAAATGGGGTTGGACCAATTGCCTGACAGTACTGAAGGTGGAGAAGAACAACCTTTTTTGGAAATGGTGTTATCTTGGGTTTCTGAACCTTAAAGATCCCCCCTTTTGGTTGGATATTGATTGGATTCCTGTCAACACGGTTCCCCAGTGCCTAATTTCCAAGTATTTAGGGGATTATGGCCTTCACGATGAGCTAGCTATTGTTCATCCTCCTCATCTATTATATCGACTAAGCAACAGTAATAGAAAAACTCTCCAGGATTTCAACTTTATAAATTCCCCTTACACCTTAGATGATCCTCCAGTAGGCATGGAACCAGTTTCTAAGGCTGAGGAGAAACGTCCTTTAGAATAATTTTCATTCCTGTAATTTTATTATGAACAAAATCATGTAATGATTATTGAATGAATGAAATATGTTTGATCAAGTTATCTTGTTAGTCTTGATGTGAAGGACTTCTTCTTTTTCATTAGTTCTATTGGAACACTTAAGCCTTTGTCTAAGTTTAGTATTAATTACCAATGAATACATAGGTTCTACTAGTATACTTAGATTAAAATCTAAATTTGGCACTAGTTACCCATGTGTCTCCATAGGTGGTACTAATGCACCTAAATTTTTAAGTTTTTTGCATTACTTACGAGTGGTGTGACCAGGCGTATATGGAATATGTGTCTACATTCCTTTTGAGGAATTTTCAAAACGTTCTTCGTTCACTTTGCCTAATAGGATAAAGATCTTGTTTTATCCTTATCTTCATTTTAGATAAAATCATGTTTTATCTTTGTCTTTGCTGACCAAGTTTCTTGAAGACTTAATGTCCTGCTTCACTTAGGTTTTCATATGTTGCCGATTTAGTTTTGCTTATGCTGAGAAACTTCTTGCTTGTGCTGACCAACATTTGTACATCAGTAATAAATTATGTGGTTGTTGCTAAGGACCTATTCTGGGTGCCGACCAATAGTGTGGTTGTTGCTTTCGAAGGATTATTACTTTCGAGCAACTTTTGAAGTTTTTTTGGCAACTTTCAACCTTCGCCAATCAAGTAGATCAAGTATCAAGTATATTGTAGTGAATAGCACTAGTGCTCCCAAAAAAATCAAAAATAAAAATGGAAGGAATCATGATTTTATTAATACTAAAGATTGATATTGAACTGAGTACAATTGATTACATCATTGGTAATACTTCCAAAGGTGCTCGACATGCCATGGATTCTTGAATTTTTCTCCTTCCAAAGTCTCAGTTTTATAGGTTCCAGTCCAAAAAACTACTAAAATGCGGTATGGCCCATGCCAATTGGCCTCAAGTTTGTTGTTCTTCTAGATGACTTTCTTTAGGACATAATATTCTTCTTTTAGGTTGGTCTACTTCATTCGTTTGTTGTAGAAATGGGATGTTCATTTCTAGTAAGATGCGTTTCTCAAAGCAGCATGTTCACGTACTTCTTCCAACATATCTAAATCCAATCTTCGCATTAGATCACTTACAGGAGAGTTAAATTTCAAAACTCTATGGGATAGAAGGCCTAATTGAGCAGGTATTACTGCCTCAGTCCCAAATGCCAACATATAGGGAGATTCTCCAGTTGCAGTCCTTGGAGTTGTTCAGTATGCCCACAAAGGAGAGTGCAACTCATTGATCCAATTTCCCTTAGCATCATCAAGTCTTTTTTTCAACCCGTTAAGCAGATTTCTAATTCTAACTTCAGTTCGCCCATTACTCTGAGGATAAACTAGAGCAAAATATATATTTTGGATATTGGACTGAGCACAGTAAGCAACAAATTCTTCATTATCAAACTGTGTTCTGTGGTCGGTGATAAAGGCATAGGGCAATCCTTATCTACAAATGATATTTTTTCAAATGAATTGGTAAACTTTCTCATATGGCATATTTATCAATGGTTTTGCTTCAACCCACTTTGTAATGTAGTCCACAACAATAACCAAGTACTTGAATCTTCGTCGGGTGATCAACAATGGCCCGACCAAGTCCATATCCCATATGGAAAATGGCCAAGGTGAAGTGATTGGAGTTAAGCTTGCTTGTGGAGTTTTGCGTATACTGGAATACCTTTGGCACTTATCACATTTTCTAGCAAAGGCGGCACAATCTGATCATATAGAAGGACAATAATATCCTTGTGTACTAATCTGCTGTAGTAGTGTTCTTCCAGCTATGTGAGCTCCACAATATCCTTTATGCACCTCTTAGATCAAATCTAGAACCTCTAATGGGTGAACGCAATGCTGCAAGTTAACTGTCATTCCTCTCCTATATAACACTCCTTTATCTAGGACATATCTAGCATCTTTATACTTCAACTTTTTGGCCTCAATCGTATCTGCTGGCAGAGTTCCTTCTTCAATGTATTCTCTAATGGGATCCATCCAAGATGGCCCCATATATACTGCAATAAAAATGATCATCAAATCTTTATCTATACTCCTATTGGCTATAATCTCAATAGGAATCGTTTGTCGGAGCTCAACTCTTGTTGCTGAAGCTAGACGAGCAAGTGCATCTGCTCGGGCATTTTCCAATCTTATAATTTTTCTCATCCAAACAGCTATAAATTTTGCTATTACCTCCAATGCTTTGGACAGGTATCTGGTCGTCAACTCTCCTTTAGCTCCATACAAGTTTAATATTTGATTTACCACCAACTTAGAGCCACTGTGTGCCACAATTTGTTTGACATTCATTGATTGGGCTAAACTTAAACCCACAATGAGAGCTTCATACTCTGCTTCATTATTTAAGGCCTGGAACTAGAATCGCAAAGCATATTCAATATCTATCCCATCAGGAGTGTTAAGTATCATACTTGCTCCACTACCAGTTGCACAAGATGACCCATCAACTTACAGGTTCCATATTGGGAGATTGTTATCAAATGCTTGGTCTGTGAAACACCCATGATGGAATATTTTTCTCTTTGCTTCCTCATACCTTTTGGACATCTTCTGTGCACTGTAAGAGGAATCTGGTAGCTCGACCGTGGTTTCCTCTAGTTTTTACTCCAATGAAGGTTGCTCTAGGATTTGATTGCCAATAACCCCATTTGGACTAACTTGCTTCGCTTGCAAATATTGTTGCTCGAGCACCTCGGGGTAAGTGAATTCTACAATAAAATATGCTACAACTTGGCATTTCAAAGAAGCCCTTGGTTCATAAATAACATCATACTCCCCCAATTCTACTGCACAGTACATCAATCTTCTCGACTTCTCCGATTTGTGCAAAGCTTGCCTTAGAGGCATATCAGTGTATACTACTATCATAGGGATGCCTCAATTAATGCCAGTGATAACTTCTCCAGGAAAGGATACTTGATTTCTGCTCCTCGAAAAGCTTTACTAGTGTAATAGAGAGGTTTTTTTAACTCCATTATCTTCTCTTATCAAGGCATAACTTATAGCTGACTCAGAAATAACTAAGTACAAATACAATCTTTCCCCTAGAATTGGTCGAGAGAGAAATGGAGGTGACCCCAAGTACTTTTTCAACTCCAGAAAATCTTTCTCGCATTATTCATTCCATTCAAAACTCTTTCTGAGCACTTTAAAGAATGGCAGGAACATGTCTGTAGCTCGGGACACAAATCTATTTAGAGCTACTACTCACCCAGTTAGCCTTTGTACATTCTTCTTGCAAGTAGGGGACTACATCTCAATTAATGCTTTGATCTTATCTGGGTTTGCTTCAATTCCCCTGTGATTCACTATATACCTGAGGAACATTCCTTCCTGAACTCCAAACACACACTTGGTCGGGTTAAGTCTCATCTGGTGTTTCTCCAGTTGGTCAAATGTCTGGCTGAGGTTGACAATATGATCAGACGCTTTCTTGCTCTTTGTCAACATATCATCCATGTATACTTACATATTTTTTCCTATTTGCTCCTCAAAGACTTTGTTCACCAACCTCTGGTAAGTAGCACCTGCATTTTTTAAGCCAAATAGCGTCACATTATAATAGTAAGTTCCTCAGGGAGTAATGAAAAAATTCCTCTCTGTGTCTTCTGGCTTCATTTTGATCTGATTATAACCAGAATAAGCATCCATGAAGCTTAACAATTCATGTCCAGAATTAGCATCAACAAGATGATAAATTCGGGGCAAAGGAAAATAATTCTTTGGACATGCTTTGTTCAAATTCATGAAGTCTATGCACATTCTCCATTTATTATTCTTCTTTTTGACCATAACTACATTGACCAACCAATCTGGGTACTTCACTTCTTTAATGAAAGAAACTTTTTCATGCTTTTCGAACTCCTCTTGTATGGATTGGTTCCTTTCGAGGTTGAACAGTCTTTGCCTTTGATTTATAGGCTTGACTTATTTATTGACATTGAGCTCATGGCAAAGAAAGTTGGGATCAATCCCTAGCATATTTTTGTGACTCCATGCGAACACATGCTTTTTTTGTCTAAGGAAATTTACTAGTTCCTATTTACGAATAGGGTACAGTGTTGTTCCTATTTAAGTGGTGCATTCTGGCTTGTCATCGTCTAATAAAATTCTTTATGTTTCCTCTACTATTTGTCCCTTCACTAATTCTGTTTCCTCCCTTAGATCTAAGGTTTTAACCTCAGATTCTTCATTAGGTTTAGAGGTGTCCACTTGGTAAGTGGTGATTTTCCCCTTTATTTCTTCTAGATCTTCCTGCTCGACAGATGAGTAGTAGCATTCCTGAGCTACCTTTTGATCTCCCTTTACAATGCCTACTCCAAAGTTAGTTGGGAATTTCAAACATTGATGGACTGTAGGCGATACGACTTCAAACTTCTTCAATCTAACTCTCCCCATAATTATGTTATAAGACGAATGGACATTTTTGTCCATTACAAAGAAACGTATTTTTTTTGTTCGGATGACTGTCCATGTACTCATTAGCACTACCACCTTAATTATTCCCAAAGTAAAGACTTTCTCATTAGCAAAACCTATCAAAGGTCGATGGTAGGGCTCCAATTGGTTGAGCTTGAAATCTAAGATATTAAAGCAAGGATAGTATATTATATCTGTCGCGCTGTCATTATCAATTAGTACTCTGGAAACATTGATATTCTCCTTTCTGACTTTGATCACAAGAGGATCATTGTTGGGGTACAACACACTTGAGAGGCCATTTTTAGAGAAGCTCATTACCAGCTTGTCTTTGTTAACCTTCCTCGGTCGATCTTCTTTGACTAGATTAATCCTTTGTATATACTAATAAGCTTGCGCCTCATTGAGACAAGCTTTCCATTCTACAGTATGATCTCCTCCTCCTGCATATCCACCCGTAATCATTTAGCAGTCAAAAGAACCAAAACTGATCTTGAAGACCTCACGTTTTGATTGCCTGGGCTTCTTGGGTAGGTCGGGATCATCATCCTGCTCATCTTCATATGTCCTCTTCTTCTCCTCTCTAGGCTTACAAGGTGATTTTGATCTTCATCGAGCTCCCTTGTTGTTCTACATATTAACAAACTGGTTAAAATTTCCTCTTTGGATGAGATTTTCAATTTCGTTCTGAAGGACGATGCAACGATCTGTTTTGTGACCATAGTCTCTCTGAAGTTCACAATATTTAGATTTATCCCTATTAGTAGGGGAGCTCCTTAGCTTTTCAGGCCAATGGATTTGTTATGTTTAATTTCCTCCAAAACATGGTGGATGGACATTATTAATGGAGTGTAATTGTTGTACATCTTGAGCTGATATATAAAAAACATATCTTTTTTTTTATTCCTTATGCTCCTTTGGAATCTTTGTCCTCCTTCTTGTTATCTTTGCTTTCAACCTTTGTCCTCAAGCTCTGCTTAGCTGCCATTGCTTCCTCTGCATTCATGATCCTGAATGACTTTACCATTAACTATGTCATAGTCTGTGGGGGAGCATTAGTAAGCGTGTAGTATAGCTTCTCGGGGAGCAATCCACTCATAAGAGTTATTATAGTAGTCTTTTCCTCGTAGTCAACAACCTCCAACTTCTCATTGTTGAAACGAGTGATGTAATCTCTGGTAATTTCTCCTTCCTTTTGTCTTACACTGAGTAAATGAGCTACCCTTTTTACTGCTTTGGCCCCAAAGCAAAAGTTGCTAATGAATAGCTCAGCCAGTTGATTGAAGTTGAAAATTTTCCCCCAAGAAAGGCTATTGTACTAGATTTAAGCAGGGACAGTAATTGTCCTAGAGAATGCTCTGCATGTTATCTCGTCAGGGATAACGTATATATCAGTTGTTGCATGATATTTCTCTATATGAAGAACGGGATTAGTCTTCCTATCATATTTTTGTGTAACCATTGGAGCCTTGAACTTCGCAGGGGTGGGGAAATCCACAATGGTTTATACGAAAGGAGATCCTTTTACAAATCTTCTCTATAACGGATTCTTGGCCTTAACCATTTCTCCCATCCTATCTTCCAGATGTTGGATAGAGCCTTTCCACGCATTGGTGCCATCGTTAAACCTATGCGTTGCTGCTCAGTTGTTCGCTGAATTTTTTTCACACAATTATTGCTCGGCATGGGAAGTTCGTTGGGCAATTGATCTAGACGGGGCGGAGACTTCTCGTTGATTGGCTGGTCATCGAGTGTTTTTTGACAATTCCCTAGGAACATTTTTGTTATCCCTAGGTGCCAAATGATCCAATGGAGAAACTCGGCTTAGCCTCTCTAATGCAATCAATATCTCCGAAGAGTAAGAGTGTTCATTATAGGACACCAACGCTATAAGCAATGAATTTGACCATGGGCGATAGGAAGTATCTCTAGTAGTCCTTGATTGACTGTGCCTTCAACCTCTTGGTGGTGGTGGTGGTGGTGGCATATTTTCACAAGCAGATAGAGCAGGCACTCTTGTTTGAAGGGTTTGGGCTAAACGCCTAATGGTGTCCTGCATGGCTTCTTGGCCTCTAACGAGACTAGCCAGGATTCCAGTTAATTCATTTTCTATTGGTGGGGCAGAAGGAATAGGAGGGATGCCATCGTTCCTGATACTTGATTCAGGAATATCATCCATGTCGAATAAGTGAATGAGTGAAAATGCTTAGAAACACGTTCCTATAAACGGTGCCAATCCGTTGATTGAGAAACTAGACTATATATAATTATTTGATCACAGATAAATAAATAAATAAATAAATAAGAGACAAAAGATTTTTAAAGTGGTTCGGCTAAAGGGAAAAGCCTACATTCACTTTTGTGTATTGTTTTATGTTTGTTCAATTGTCTCTTATTTTGTGTCCCTTTGATGTAGGGATTACAATGTATTTATAGCCCCTGAGGGTGTACAAGAGTTAGAATATTAAATGATGAATTACATTTATAACATAGGAATTTACATATGTACAATGTTCATAATGTATATAACTATTGACATTTTGCTGCCCTTGTTGGTCGGTCTTCCTGTTGTTGGTTGAGCTTCTTTTGAATGTTGCTCAGTATTCTACTTGTTGGTCATCATTCTTGGAATTAGTATGGGAAATAGGCCTTGCTGACTAGGATTGATTCCATGATGGATGGCACATGTCTATTTCTGATTGGTCCATGTAATAGGATAATATTTGGTATCAACAGGCTCCAAACTTGATAGGTCATGGGCTCCAGACTTGAAAGGTCATGGGTTCAAAATCCCTTGGGCTCCAGACTTGAAAAGTCATTTTAAAGGCTTAAAAAATGAAACACCAAGAGTCGAACACTTAACCTTCCACTACCATCAATCCAAGCTTTTTTCTTAATCTTAAAAAAATTATATAACATCAACCGCTAGTCCAAATTTCATGAAATTTATATTATTGGAATCATAATAAAATGAAGAATATTTTTGTCCAAAATTTATTCAGAAATATTGAACTTTCCAAAAAAAATATTTTTTGCCCAAAATTAAATTAAATTCCTTCAAAATATGTTCTTAACAATTCAACATGAAATAGCCCTGATACCACATGTTAGATTAATTTCTATTTTTTCAAAACCATCACACAAATAAAAACATTCTTATTGAATTGTCAAGAAATGAAAATATTGAATTTTCAGAAGCATACTAAAATCTATAACGAAAAAAGTAAAATATCCGAGTCTGAGGTTCTTATGATCTTCCAGATCAACACGTTTTATTTTATGCCTGAATTTCTCACTGACAATGGGAATCAGAAGAAGAGAGTTGTGTTATTTGGGGACCATGACAATCATGTTTTTTTATATTTCACATATTTCTATTTTAATCTACATAAAAATAGAAATTACTCTTATCTTTACACATTAAAACCCACACTTTAATAATACATTATTAAGGCCCCCAAACTTAAATTAATCACTTTAAATGGCCTAAATTTATTCGATAGTCTATAATTCATATTTATATCATATATAAGCCCATATATATTATTTTACTCTGACAGTTGTTTCTCTCTTGTCTCAGTTTTCAACTTTTATATACCTAGATCTAACACTATATACCCCATTTTATTGAAATGCTGGATAAAACTATTGCTAGTTAAGGAGTAACTTATGGGGATGGATTTTATTGCCCCAACTTCTTTGTGGTAAAAAATTTATATAAGAATTTTCACTTTCCACTTTTTTTATAAGGGATGAATAAGGTTAACCACCATTTTTGTTTCACAATTTGATAAATTTTAGGTAGAGATCTCAAAATCCTTAAGGTCGAGGAGCCAATTTGACTTCCATATATTTAATCTTTCCCCTCCTCTTACTTTCCATCTCCCTCATTTTAGTATATTCTTTCTCCCTTCCAATAGGGTCATCTAGTTGGTCTGCCCTTTTTTTTGCTGATAGGAAGAAACCATTAGGAAAGTATATGGCTTTAAGGACTCTAGAATATAGAGAAGTTAAAATTGCCTCCCTAGGAGTGATTAGGTCATGTTTCCATCCTTGTAATCTACAAGAAACTCTTTCAAGAATATAGAAGAAGGGTTGTGTCTTTGATCTCCCCCATATAGTTGGGAATTTAAAAATTTTGGACTTAGTTTCAAACATCTGGATCCCTAACAGATTGCATTAATCATTATATTTAATGGGGAGTAACATTTGATGAAAAATATACTCCAAATTTGTTTAAGTTCACCCTTTCACCTAAGGTTGCTCTATATTTTTTCAGCAGTTCTAAAACATTATTACATTACTCATTAGTTGTCGCAAGGAATAAAATTGTGTCGTCTGCAAGAAATAAGCGAGGCAGGGTTGGACATTCCTTATTTAATTTAATCCTTGATATTTTCTTATCTCTCAAAGCTTTTAGGGGTGCATTATGCCATATTTCTGCAGATACACCAATTAAAATATACTATCTTGTTCAAGTTCGATGGCATAAAATAAATTATATGTCTAAGTGAAAAAAGTTTTTCAATGATTCATTTGAAAGTTATATCTTGATTAGCACAAGTGATGAATCATGCAGAAAATGAAAAATAACCACGGGACACAGGAGAATTTTTACGAGGAAACTCCTAAGAGAAAATCTCGGGCCCAACCGACATTATTCAATATATTATTAATGAATTACAGATAGGAACTAAAGTTACTTACACTCCTTCCATGCTTTAACTATACTAAGATCTTTTTATCAACCACTAGATGAAGAGGTGAGTCCAACTGATGGAGGAGCTTCACAACACCACAACATCTTCACCGGAGCCAATTTATCGATCACAAACCTAGAGAGCCAAAACTTATTTTAAGATGAAGCAATGTTTTTATTCTGAAGATAGGATTCTAAAGAAAAATAAAATCCAATAATAATATCACAAGGTTATGAAACTAAGTGTATGGGAGACTAAGTGGTAAAATATTTACGGGTTCGATAAAATACAATCCTCTTCTTCTATATTATTGATCAACTCCAAAATGGAGATAATCAAATAAAAAGAAGAGAAGATGAGAAAAAAGAGCAATGATGAACTTCAAGATTTCTCTCTGTAAGCAACAATAGCTTATTTCTCTTTCCTTAGGCTTGGAAAATTCGAAGGAGTATATATAGAGTGGATAAGAAGGTACATGTCACACCTCGCTAAATTCTGGCGTCGGCCGCCACCAAAACTAAGCCGGGTGTGAGTAATTAAATATCATCCTTAACATATGACATCTATGCGATATATAAAATTTTAATCCACAAGATAAATAATTTAATCAATCCCAAATACTTATAACATCCAGCTGATAGAACACCAAAGTGCAATATAAAAACGCATCACATGCAGTTCCCGAATATCTCAATAATTAAATAATTAAAATCCAACTGAAATCTCAAGACAACTTTGGAACCGAATGGTCCAATAAAACTCAAATGTAGTCTCATAATAAATACGACGGAATAGGAGAAAAATCTAACCACTAAAGCAATAAAAAATATTTGCAGTTGCATCTCCAAAAGGTCTCCAATAAATCCTATGCAGCTACTCTGAATTAATTCCTGAAAAAGATTAGTCAACGCATGTGTCAGAGCCAAAGCCCCGAGCATGAATACCAGCTACTCCTCTCAATTTGGGTCCTTGAACCTATATAATAGTGCTATACATATCAACCATAACAATAGAATATTTTAATTAAAAAGATAATTAATTACCCAAAATGAATTACTAACTACCCTCAAGGTTTCTTTAAGGTATGCCACATCAATATTATTTTAATTAACCCATATTCCCAACAATGTTAAATTTAATTAACTGAACCACTAAGATGATTTACCAAGATACACTTCCCCTTGTCAAAACTGTCGTTTGACCCGTTTTAAACTGTCGGCTCTCGCAATATGACAAGGTTCCATAAACACACACATCCCCTTGTCAAGTCCGCCGTCTGATCCATTTTTATCCTGCGCTCCTCTCGATATGACAAGGTTCCACACACGAGATGACATAAATTATCCTCTGACCCATTTAAACTGTGGGCCCCGACACATTATGTCGTCAATAAATTTTAATACCCGTTTTAGTTATGTGGTATTAATTTCCAAAATTTCTCGGACTCATTATTCAAATTGATTTCCCCCACCCTTAAAAACGATGTGAAAATCCTCAAAATACCCCTCAGCCCAAACTAAGGGTCCCTAAGCACAATTTCATCCTATCTTAAGTATAGGATGATTATAAAATTTTACACTACCTACACACCAATCCTAGGCTAACGTAGCAACGGTATAATGTAGAAAATCAGCCCCCACCCCAAATTATATGACCCGCATCGACTCACACTAACTAGTCCCGTACCTCAAAAGTATAAATCGCAACTAAGGCCTACTTACTAGTTCATACCTAGAAAGTATGCTATAAAAAGGGTGAAAGAAAATTACCCACAATACTCAACGTCCCCGAGATAGCAAGATATAATACTTCCATAAAGTGGCACAATTAACAATTTATAACAACGTTCATAACTACATTAAATTCCTAATTGAATAATTTTAATTAAATGGTTGAAATCAAGGACACATAAATATTATGATTTTCAGAATAATAACTACATGCAAGTCCTATCATGATTAATATTTTCCAACACAAGTAACTAACTCAATCTAGGGTTTTCCCATGAAATAACAAAATTTACTTTATAAGGGCTCCTCTACATGGGCATGCCCATAACATAACCAGCGACCCAAACACTACCCGAAGAACAACAAGGTTATGAGTATTAGGTAACATTAATATTTCAAGAAAAAAAGGAATGAACTGCCAAATTGGACCTTTTAGCCAATGGATCGGTAGTTATGATAAATGCCCACTATCTTCTTTCCATGAAAAAATTGAAAGGGCCTATTGATCGGGTTTTTTTGACAGATGAATCGGGCCTCTATTTTCTGGCCTCATTTTCTCTTCTAAAGGATAAAATTCCCACTATACGAAAATGACTCTAACTTCGTCATCGCGACTCATAATGAGGAGTAATTTGTGGCCACATGAAGCTAAGTCAACTAACTACACTGCCATGGAATTTCACTGGCTGTGACATGAAGTATGAATGTATGAAATTTCCTTTGAAGTAATGTTAAATGATGAAACTTTCCAATAATGCAACCAATTGCTCCATCCATTAAGCGTTCAAATACATAAAACCTCACATAAAACATGCAAATCATATATAAAACCAAAACCAAGGTTAACCATTATATGAGCATAAAAGTAGGATTTATCAGACACAATTGTGCTACAATTCATAAAGGGAACAAATATACAATATTTGTGATGTATCACACTCCCTAACTTAGACATTTATAATCCTTAATGATGAAACTAAACAAGAACCATTCAATAGAGAAAGATAAACAAAAATAGGTAATCATAAAAGATAGAAGTTCCACTTTTGGAAGCGAACGATTGCATTTAGCATATGCAACAAGCCGTTAAACCCCTAGATTTTCCTAGTGGATGAGTATTGTCTCGTGAGGATTTTCACGGATGAAACACACAAACATAAAGTTTTCTCAAAAAGTATGACCAATGATCAATAAAAGACATGCTCAACAATAACGAAAAGGATTTTAACATGTTATTACAATAGTGAATGAGTTCAATCAAAAGTGCATAGTTATTAACATTAGATTAACTTCAATCATAATTGAAACCTTAAGAGTCGGAGGAAAAATGAGAACTTGAAAATGTATATATTTGGCAAAATTTTGTTAAGCGGATAAACATTAAAAAACTGCACAATATCAATCATCACCATCGTTTACTCTCAATAAATGAAATGACTATGAATAGGGTGTAACACACACAAACATGAGGATATACAAAGTAATTGAAAATGGAAACTAGGATGTGCACATATCATTAATGAAAAACGTTATTTATAAAATAAAAAATATGTATTCTCAATGAAAGATAGCGTTCATTAAGGGAGGTGAAATGCATTTTCACATATTATCACAATTATTGTGACTTTTAAATCACACTCACGCTAAAACCACATTGGAATTGAGGAGGGTTATAATGTAGGTTTGGGGTAAAGGTCTATGAAATGATGGAAATATGTACGGATTCAAGGTGCTTGGGTATGAAACTCATAAGATAAATTAAAAATAGTGGGCAATTTTAAAATTGGAATATGATTTCCATAAAAAGCATTAGATATACATAATTACATCACTTTTAGATATACATTATATATCCTCCCTACATCACACACAAGTAGGATAAATACAAATGCATGTATATATATATATATATATATCACAATATCTATATATACATATCCAGTATCGCCCGGATAAGAACCGTAGTGCGAGTATTCATACTTTGCTATCAAGCCAATGTACCTCTCGTACCAAATCAAAGACTATTGGTTCGACATGTCTCCTCGATCCCAAAATAATTCAACACACAATGGTGGCGAACATAGTCCTAAGCCTTTGGGCTACGCACATACCAAACATACCCAAATGACCTGCCAGTCCCACTAATACACAAAACATAGTGAGCCGCCCTAAGTTCTATGTTCTGGGGAACAAATCAAGACCTCGCTAGAATAACCAAGGTGAGATCGCCCTCAGCGCAGAAACCTCCTGATAGCAAGCAGTGTAGGTATGTTCACACATATAGGAAAGAACATAATAGGCATACACACAACCTATCCGTATGTCGCATATAGTCATACACACAACCTATTAATATAATCCGTGTAGGTATGCACCCAACCTATAATATAGTCTCTTAGGTATACATAAAACCTATAAATATAATCCGTATAGGTATACACTAAACCTATGAATATAATCCGTATAGGTATACACTTAACCTATAAATATAATCCGTATAGGTATCCACTCAGCCTATAAATATAATCCGTATAGTTATACACTCAACCAATAAATATAATTCGTACATAATATATCTCTCAAATACTCAACGTACTATTGATATACGATTATAACTTTCTATCGCAATTTCCTGAGTATTTTCCCTACTCGAAGGGACCTAGTTACCCCTTATGTTATGTCAGTAGTTAATTCAGTCATACACTACTGGTCTACATCATAGGTTCACTTATTCTCTTCGTTATCCATTTTTATTCTCTCGAATTCATTATTTCACAATTCATGCCCGATTAATATTAGCCTTAATTCTTCTCATTTATGACTAAGCCCCAATCCTACCAAGGCCTATTGTAATTCATAATATCCCTTATTATTTTTTAAAGATGTCCCAAAAAGTGCACCCGATAATTATTAGAAAGTTTTTGGGCTTAAAAAGGGAAAATTGACAACATCTGGGAAACAGCCGAATCGATTCTCCCTTGGGCTGAATCAATTCGAAATCTATCAATTCTCTACGCAGTTGCGTTTTTGCAATTTCTCACCATCACCACTTTTTCAAATATTCATAAAACTTAACTAAATTTCTAACCAACACAACTAAACAAAATAGAAGTGTATAGGAATGATTTCCAAAGTAAATCTACCATTAAATCATCACGAATTCAATCCAAGAACTGATTTTTCTTCAAAAATCTATAAAACCCTAGTTTTCATTGTTCTTCATATCTTTCAATTAAAACACAGATTTCTTCCACTAATATCATCACATATATTCACATTTCATTTTTTATTCACATATGGGTTCAATCTACATGCAAATCCTACTTAATATCATGTGTTTACTTCTCAAAAACCCTAAGAACATCGATTAGTCATCAAATATAAAAACCTACACTACTTGGGTATTAAAACCTGTTAGAAACATGAAAGATAAACACTTGCCTTTGGTCCAATAGGTCTGAAATTCATTTCTTAATGACAGAGTTGATATCTCCTTCCTCTGATTATGATTCCGGCACTTCGGTGGCGAGAATTTGTGTGGAAAGCCTAGGTTTTCTTCCCTTATTCTCCTTATATGGCCTCTCCTCTCTCTAATTTGTGTTAACCCTAGACCCTAACCCAAAAGATAAGATATAACCTTTGAGTTTTCGGAGTTCCTTCTATCCTAAACTCCCAAATGACTAAAATGTCCTCAAATGGTGTCGGGTTGGTCTAAAATTGCCCCGGGACTCAATCAGCACACCTGGGCATACTATTATGACTATTTCGACACTTTCAAAATCAATCATGACCTCAAAATTATCATCTGAGTCACTACAAAATAATTTCATATACCGACCTCGTATATTCTACACGCGACTCTCGGTTGAGATCATATTATGTTACCTCATTATTACTCACTATGACGTATAATAATTACCATAATTTATTTATTATTCACTTAGTAACTTTATTCCATAATATTAATCATTATCTCCCCCGATTAATATTTAATTATTTAATTCAACTAGATTTTGTCACACGTGTAATTTAAAATAACCTGAATTAATTTCCAAATTCTAAATACGCAGAAATACAGAGTATTACATGTGTAGTGGAGCTTGGAGAATATGACATCATTTATGAGCCAAGAACATCGCTGAAGGGATAAGCTGTACAAGACTTCATCACAGAGTCTACATATCCTTTGGTGATCAAACAACCAAATTTGGCTGCCAAGCAGACTTCTTCGAATGAGATCTCAGCTCCACAGGAAACCCGGGTTATAGCAAATCAACCTAAATCATCCATTGTTCAAGAGATGGACGAAAATATGTAGAAGAGAGCAAGAAAATATTACATAAAGGAGTATTCAATTATGGAAACTATACATGTATGGATCTTCCTGTGCAACAGGTGGTGGAGCTGGTATTATACTTAGCAAACCTTACAATATTGATGTAGAATATTCCCTCAAGTTTCAATTTTAGGCCTCAAATAATGAAGCTGAGTACAAGACATTAATCACAGGCCCCTGAATTAGCATTGTCATTATTAGGCACCGAGCAAGTGATGGCTCACAGCGATTCCCAGTTGATCGTCAACTAAGAACTTCAGATATATGGAGTCAAGGGATATCTAATGATCAGATACTTGGCCAAAGTTATGGAAGTCATCCCTAAATTTTTAGCAGTCCAGATGATTCGAATACCAAAGGTCAAGAATGCCTGAGCAGATGCACTTTCTCGACTAGACACAACGACCAGGATAGAACTTCGAAGAAGTATACTAGCGGAGATCTTGGCATCAAGACGCATAGAAGAGGATCTTATGATCAGTTTCCTTATAGTGAATTTGGTAACATCATGGATGGATTCAATTAAAGATTACATTGACAAAAGATCCTACTAACTAATCCAAAAGATGGGAAGAAACTAAGGTATAAAGAAGTTGGGTATGTGTTGGAGAGATGAGTCATATACAAAAGGGGATATATTGTCTCCTTACTGCAGTGTGTCTATCCCCTAGAAGTGGCTAAGTTAATCAATGAGGTGCATGAAGGGTCTTGTGGAGCTCAATTAGTTGGTCGATCATTAGTTCAAAGAATAGCCATACTGGGATATTATTGACCAACCATGAAAGAAGATTGTAGATCCTTCACCATAAAGTGTGAGAAGTGCTAGAAGTTTACAATAATTTGTAGAAGATTGGGGGCTGCCCTAATACTAATGACTTCTCCTTGGCCTTTCTCCATTTGGGGAATTGATTTTGTCGGCCCATTGTTGACCACCAAAGGCAGATTCAAATACTTGGTTGCAGCTGTGGATTATTTCACGAAATGGGTGGAAGCTGAGCCATTGATAGAGATACCCTATAAGAAAGTGTTTCAGTTCATATGGAAGTACATCATATGTAGATATGTCATGCCTTATGTGTTCATTACTAACCATGTCACCCAGTTCGACAATGATGAATTTGAGGCATATTTTGTTCAATCCAAAATCCATAAACTTCATTGACATCCTCAATGCAATGGTCAAACAGAGGCCAGAAATAAAACCTTGCTTAATGGATTAAAAAGATACTTGATGTTGCCAAGGGCAACTGGATCAATGTGTTGAACTCCATTCTTTGGGCATACAAAACCATACCGAGAATAACCATTATAAAAATGCCTTATATGCTTGCTTTTGGTATGGAAGCCATGGTACCAGCCGAGATAGGCCTACTAAATCACAAAGTGTTGAATTTTGGTTCCCATAAAAGTGATTGCATGAAAAGGTTGGATTTGGATTTGGTGGAAGAAGTCGAATAAGACACCGCCCTTAGAGCTGTTGCTTAACAATAAAGAACTACCCGATTTTATAAAAAGAGGGTCAAGCCTATCAACTTGAAAGAAGGAGATTACGTCCTCAAGAATGTCATTCAGAAAGGAAACAAGTTGGAAGCAAACTGGCATGGTCCTTATCCCATTTCGGCTGTCATCTGACAGGAACTTTTCGATTGGAGACTCTTAATGGGGAAGAGTTCAAGAACCCTTGGAACACCGACCACCTCCAAAAATGCTATCAATAAAATGCAAGCTTTATGTACCCTTTTTATTCAAGTTCAATAAAATCTTGGTTTCTGTTCAATTATGCTTCTATTTTTCGATTTTTATTTTGGAGTATGGTGATATACATCCCCAAAATAAGCTGATCCATAATGAGTTTCAATCTTTTTCTTCTCTTGGTCTTTAAACCTTGTTGACCAAAAGATAAATACTTAATCATGTTGAACTCATCAAATTCGAGATGCACTAATAACTCAACAAACTTAGTGTTTCAAAATTAAGTTACTCAGAGGAATACATATATACATTCCTAATACACTTAATCGCCAAACAACTCGAATACATATATACATTCCTAAATACTGGAATGCATATATACATTCCTAACGTACTTGATCGCCAATTATCATTACTTCATGTATGACTTCGTCTTTGACAATTCACGAACAAGAAGCCTGTAAAACTTCATATATAAACACAAGAAACTTTACTCGACTAAGTTAAAACACATGAATACATATACATATTCCTAAACATAGGAATACATGTATATATTCTTAATACACTTGGTCTCCAATGATAACTAATGTCAGCACTTAGTCCAAAAGTACTTGCAGTTTTACCTAAGTACATTAGTAGAATCTAAGGCCCTATAGTCTAAGTTCTATTATTGAACCCTTTACTTCTTAAACAAAGAATATTACCGAATCGGACAATCGATTTACTAATCATAAGCTTAAAACAAGTGCCAAATTAAATACATATCCCAAACATGTATTTAAGGCAGTGAACAAGATCTTTTCATTCAAATAAAAGGGTAAACAATCAAAGTTGAGTAAATATAAAAAACAAAATTATTCAACTGGACGTTTTCCTTGTGCCTTTTACATCCCAATAGGATGATCATATAGGGTATATGGAGAGTTCATGTAGTTAAATCCTGTTAACATTTGCCTATTGCTGCTGCTTGGTCTATCGATTAAATGAGGAGGACGGACTATTTCATGCTCATCAAGAATATCACAATCCCCAAAATAATTTATAATCAGGAATTGGGGAAGAGTATCAAAAGGAATCCAGGTGTTGTCCAATTTGAAAGTAGGTTTATCACAATCTAAGAGACCAAGGTCATTCCAATGCTATAACTCAATGTTTTGTTAATATTTTAAAAAAGTCAACAAATTGGTCCATCCCCACTTATAACCTTCATGATGGCTTTTAGCAAGATGATCATCCATGAGGTATAAGGCCTCATTATAACCTCCATCCAAACTTCCCTCGATTGCTTATAAAATTTAAATGTCAACCTCTCCACTTGATTCTGAAGTTTCTCAAGAACACTATTTTTGGTTTTTAGCTGAGCAGCTTGATCGGCGATAGCGACATCTTTGACTTTCTGCTGAAGTGACATGTCGTCAATAGAAGTATTCTTTACTTTCAACTGAGCATCTTGTTCGACTAGAGTTTTCTTGGTTCTTTTCTCATCAATAGTTGGTTGGATAATCATCATCTTCCTAAAAGATTGCCCAATTCTTATCATTTTCTGGTGTAGTGCTTCTAGTTCCTCTAACAATTTTGCATTCTTAGTCTCCAAAAAGGAAGCACCTTCATCAGGACCACTGGTAGATGATTTCTTCAAATTATCAAGCTCACCCCTCAAAGCATTATATTCCTTCTTCAACATAAAAGCAATTGCTCGGGCATTATCCATATCTTGCTTTAAAGATAATTCCCTCTTGTCCAAAGCAGAAGTTATGTCCTGAAGTTTTTTATCAAAACCACATCCTTCATTTAAAGCCTTATACTTGGCTTCATAAGAAACATAAAGCAAGGCCTTGGACTATTTGTGGTCTTCTTACAGTTGCTCAATCACCTCATAATATACAGCATTATTAGCAACCTCCCTATTTAACAAGCAATGAAGGTGTATATATGATTCCTTAAATTGGTCAGATACGTCTGCGCCGAGCAACCCAGTCAAGTCTTCTTTAGAGATGGGAACATGACCATCTTCGAGAATATTTTAACTTCGTCTAATCAGGTCGGACTCAGTAAAGATTATATCATTTTTCCTAGCATCAAACTAAAAATCACAAGTGTAAGAATACAATGACTATTGTCGAGCAAAAATATGCGGGAGATATAACTTCACCACAACCAAGCAAGATGAAAGGGAAAAAGTACAGTTTGGATAAAAATAAAGTCTTTTCAATAATAAGCAAAGGGGTGTTACATAAGGTTGGTCCTCTTATAAGACAGTGAAGAAAGAACAAAAAGCTGGCAGAAAAGGAAAATAAATAACAAAGGAGTTAAACCTTCTCCTTGTCCTGGGCACACTTTAGGAGGCAGGTCAGAAGGAATAATAACTTCACCAATTGGTTCCAATCAAGACCTAATAGGCTATATAGAGGACTCTCTAGAAGCTTCTTTGTCATCAAACTCTTCCTCCAAGTTTAGAAGAGAGCACGGGTTATGCCTTTAAAAATATTCGAAGTCCTCAGTTTTGCCGACCTCCTTAAATGCCTCAGGATTTCTTCTTGACATATGGAATCTATACAGAGGCAGCCAACCGTATCTTCTCCTAACCCTTTTCAAAAGAAGTATCTTTAATTTTTTTATATTTTGCCTTCTCTACAACCATATTAGCAGTTAAACCTATTACTTTCTCCTCTGCAGCTTTGAGAAGGAGATGGTTTTCCAATGGTTAATTTTCGCCTAACTTGTCCTTGCCTTCAGCTACCTTTAAATTAGCCTTAGTAGTCTTCACTGTCTTATCATCAATCTTTATTTTCGCTCAGCATCATTGGCCTTCCTCAAATCTTCTTCCCAAGATTTTTTATTGATTCCAAAGCTTATCAGGAAGCTTCCAAAGAGTTCTTCAGACCTTTAAAGACCTCTTTAACTTCCCCCGAGTAAGAATTCAATTGATTATCCTTTTCCATCATCTTATTAAAGACCAGCAGAAACTACAAAAGAAAGAAAAGACCGAGTTAGAAGAAGAGAAATAAGATTATAAATATAAGGAAGGGAGGGAATATGGTTACAAACGCTAATGTTTGGCAAGCCCTCTCTGCCAATCTTGATCGGGGCATAGGCACAAAGATTTCTGCATTAGCTGGAAGAATCCTAGCCTTTATCAAATTTCTGGCTAAGCCAGGATTCACAGGTATAAAAGATGACCCAACAACAGCCAGGTCGGCTTGAATTTTCTTGATGAAATCTTATTGGCTGGCAGTAGATTTTTGGGCCTACTTCTCAGGTAGACCTTTCTTTAACCTCTTATATTGAGGTATAATAGCTTTAATTTCCTCAACACTGAGGACATGGGTATCTTCTCAATTACTTAAGACTTTTTTCTAGCCACGGCCTTTTTCTTGGTACCGATGTCGACAGGTTTCTTGAAAGATGAAGAAAGTGTCCCCTCTATCAAATTGGGGATTTTCCTCTTACCCATACCAGTTAATGGGGTAGTAAGGATAGAAAAAATGTCTAAAGAGTCAAAGGAAGAAGTAGTCCCAATATCCTTCTCAACTTTAACAGACTCTTTAGCCGAGAAAGTAGGAATTGGTTATTCTTCTAAGTTAACAATAACTAAGGGTATTACAATAGTTGGTCGAGCAACAAACTAAGTAACAAAACTCTTGTAATTCATCAATTAGGAGGATAATCTTAGGTTCTCTTCACCAATCTTCTGATGAATGCTTCAAAAATATTCAAGCTCTTTTGGTTTAATATCCCTCTCTTTGGGACGTCTTTTTTTACTATCAACTGCATAAAAATAAGATAAGGAGATTAGTTGGCATATCATCAAACGGGTAGCTAAAGGGAAAATAAAGAAAATTCTACAACCTATGCCTTGCCCTTTTGGGGGGAACCTAAGCCCATCATATTCCTCCCCTTCTTGAAGAGGGGCATGTTTTTAATTCTTTACCACTACTCTATAGTAAAATTAATCCTTATTAGAATCTGCAAGATTAACTACCAATGCCTTATGGGCAAACCTAGTTTTCTAATAATAAGTATTGTCACTGGTAGTACCCCATTTATAGCAGAACAATAACTCGGGGATACCAATATGGGTCCCATGGATTTAGTTAAGCCTATGGATCCCATTCACTACCCTCCACGTATTGGGGTCTACCCTAGCAAGGACAATATCAAAATACTAACAAAAATCAACGAAAAATCAATTTGAAGGAAAAGTAATACCACATTCAGTTATAAATAAAGAGGGGATCCAATGACCCTCAACCAGTAAAAAAAAGTTAATTGGAGGAATAGCTATATCCAAATCTACCCAATCATGTATCTCTCTTTACCTCCTAAACTCTTCTAAAGAATCCCCGTGAACAATATACACCATGATTAAAGCAAAGAAAGAAATCAAAGAAGAGCGAATAAGTGGCCTTATAGGGAAAGTAATGGCAGAAGAAAGAACGACGATAAAAATTGGTGCAGAAGGAAATCTTGGAGACTAAAGGAAGTTTGAAGATTAAAATTTATGGTACAAAAACCATCAAAAAACTTCACTTTTTATAGCTTACCTCGTAAGTGGCAAAAGCAATGATTAATTGTACCAACACTTGACATTCTAATGGCTGAACAACTCCAAAAGCGAGAAAATATTGATATGCCATTTGGTGGTTCACTAAAGTTCAAAGCATTCACAAAAATGGCATCCTCAAGCAATGCTAGTAGAGATTTTTACAAGTACGGGAAGTCGGCCGACTAGACACTCAGACAGTACGCCAAGTAACTTTCCTAGGATGAGTATTCCATACTTTCATGCAAACATCAAGCATGAAGCATTGGGAGATTTATTGTATGTAAAAATTATCCATCAATGTGGACTAATTATAAATGGACACTTGTCATCACTTATCATCCAACGTGGCCGACCAACCACCTTGATCGACATCAAAAATACTTAGTCGACTGGAATGCCAACCAACCTAAGAAAGCCAACCAACAGGGATATCAATAGTTATTCGTATGAGAATGCCAACAAGCCCTGAATTCCAAGGGACTTACTTATTGGATATAGATGTAAACGCTTGACCATATAAAAACATTCCATATCTATGTTTTTGCACCTCTATAAAAACAAACTAATTCCTTAGCTCAAGGGACAAATCAAATCATTCGCAAGCACACCATATTGAGCTATTGTAAACCATGCTGAATAACAACAACAGTAAATGTAGGCTATTATTAAAAATAAAAAAATTCAATTGTTTTCAACTCTTTCCAATACCCCATGAGATATTTACCAACCCAAATACAACCAATTAAAAGAGTTCCACCCCAAACCATATACCTCACCTATTGGATTATAAAAAGAACCATTGGGTTCTCCATTTCACATACAAATTTTAGACATAATTTTTTGAAGCAAATTTTGAGAGAGTTTATTATATTTAAGGGCCAAGAATTGTACTTTGTGGGAAGGAGTTTGTCAAGATTAATTGTGAGATACAATTATTTAAAAGTTTGAATCATTAATGAAAATTCTTATTCATTGTTGCAATCTTATTATGTTAGCATAAAGTCCCTACTAGGACTATGTGAAATTTATCATGCTTAATTAGTATTATATAGTTAGTTTAAATTGTTTCTCATTCGGGACATGTTTTAAATATTTTAAAATTTTGTATTCACTTAAAATGAGAAGATAGTGTATTTATACCTTCAGATATAACTGATAATTCATATTTTAATTTTTGGTCTGAGTATTTTTTTATGGGTTATGTTTGCACTCAATTGTTTTGATAATGCATGCTTAAGGACTACATTTAAAACTTAAAATTGATATTTTTAAGGGAAATGGGATTTAAGTCGTCTAAATTAGAAACGTTAAATTTTGTTTGAATATAAATGTTTTATTTTTTGAATTGAATGTGATAAGAGTCAGTTTAATTTGAGTCATAAAAACGGGAATGACAAAATTAAATTAATGCATAATATTAGTTAAAATTGATAAATGGATCCAAAATCGTAGTTTCTTCAATAATTCATTACATATTTTTGTTTGCTCCCATTAATTTCTTTTGTGTTAGTTTTATCTTATAATTCTCATCTTTACTCCATTTAGTTTAGTTGGACAGTTTCAATAATTTTAAATGTTAAAATTGATAACTCTTTGTGGGCTCGACTCGTACTTGTCGAAGATATTCTATAATATCTCGTGCACTTGGGGTAATTTATTTTGATAATAGTTGCATCTCTTCATATTGTGGTACTAAATTTATTGATTTGTAGATATGATAGTATTTATAACATTTTATTGATGAATAATATTGCACGCCAATATATTATTGTTTTTTGCTAAAATAAATAATATCCAACCACAATAAATTTGGGTTTGTTCTAGCTCAAATAATGTGGGATTTCATTTATCTCCTCTAAAGCTAGTTTAATGTCACATATTAATATTCACATGGTTCCTTACCAAATTCAATAGTAGGTTTCTAAAACACACCCCTTTGTGAATATTAGGCATAAAAAACACACCCATTTGTGTACAAAGTATAGAAGAATTAAAAAACTAAATTTCAAAAAACTAGTTTAATGCCTTATGCGGTAATCCTTGGTTAGTTGCAGGCTAACGACTTTAATGTTTGTATTGATAAAATCATGATGGATGAATTGCCTAGCATAGAGAGTTAGTTTACTTGGAAAAATGGGAGAGAGGGATCTGCCAACATTCAAAGTAAGATTCATATAATTATATATAAGGAGTTGTGATTGCAGGATAGTGATGCTTTTACTAATTTGATTGCGATTTCAGATCATACTCCTCTCATTTTATCCATTTATCTTGAAAGGTAAAAACTTAATAGGCCCTTCAAATTCCTTTATTTTTTAATGAAAAACAAGGAGTTTAAATGTGTGTTGAAGAAGGGTGGGAAAATTTATATTAAAGGAGTCCTATGTTTACAATTGCCAAAAAATTGAACCTTCTAAAATCTTATTTACAAAAACTCAATAAGAAGTATTATAACATTTCTCCAAGAGTTATGCAAAAGAAGAAGGAGTTATGTTATATTCAGATGAGTATGATTAATAATATGGGGGATAGTGATCTAATTAAAGATAGGAATCAATGCCACCAAGAGTATTTGGAATAGAGAAGGAAGAGGATTTCTTTAGGAAAAAAATCAAGAATTAATTGGTTGGAGGTGGGGGATAAAGAAAACTAGTTATTTTCACAAAAAACATTAAAGGTCCATATTATTAGAAATAAATTTATAATCATTAATGATAAGGAAGGAAACACTCTTAAGGGTCAAGATGATGTTCATAAGGAAGCAATAACCTTTTTCTCAAGTCTTTTTGGATCATATACAGATATTCATAGAAGTCTTAAGGCAAAATTACTAACTATGAGGTAGAGTTGGTTTAATGAAGAACATAAGAATCCATTACAAAATTAAATCGCTCTAGAGGAAATTAGAGATTCTCTGTTTGATATTAATCCTAAGAAGGCTTCTAGATCTAATGGTTTCTTCCCAAAAAAATGAGAGGTTACGGGAGGGGTTATTGTTAAAGTTGTCCTATCTTTTATCCTTAATCATTAGACATATAATTATCACTATAAACAAGAACCATAATTCAAAGAGTATTGATTAATATTGACATAATGGAAGTAAATGGATTGATTAAGTGGACGAATTCTAAAGAAAAATCATTATTGGTGATCAACGACCATACATGTTGATAGATAAACTATTATTTATGGAAGTCTTTTGAAGGAATGGAATAATATTATTATATGTTTTCTTCCTAAAGCTTTTAGACAGAATAATATGAAAGGATTCAGACCCATCTCCTGCTGTAACACTCCATACAAGATCATATCTAAAGTTATAATGAAGAGGCTCAAGGGAATAATTCCATCTCTAGTGAATAATAGGCAATCTGGTGCATGGACGAAGTATGTACACCCCACCTATCTAAATATAGGGTGATCAGTCCTCTACTAAGATAAAACATGAATCCCATTTGGTTCATTATTAGCATCACTGTCGTTAACATTTTTTAGTTACTAACCACCTAAGTTAAATAAGTCGGTGCCAAATTTTATCTTTCATTACCAACCGACAAGTAAAACATTAACTTAAACCAATGAAGAAATAGAATTTAACCAAACTATTCACACCAATAAGGAAGTCTAGAACATCATATAATAAATCTAATCACCGAATAAACCATCAGTTATCCACAAACCAAAACAACATCTGAATGAAATAATGAATCACAAGTAACTAAGTCTGGAATGAAAGGGGCAACACGGCCAACTTATAACTGAAATAAAGAACTTATTCTAGAATATAATAAATGAATCGATGACTTAATAACCTGCAAGCCTCCAATCAGCTGCAGTTTTGTGTCGCTGGAAATAATAGTCATCCTTAGCATCCCTGTGGATGGACACCTAAAAGTTTTTGAAAAATATTTTGACACGGTTTAGAGAGAAAAAGTTTTGAAAAACATTTCCAAGTAATTAAGATGTAGTAATTAAATATGCCTGATCACTTTTCATATTTAAGTTGGTGTCGCACTCTCATGAGATACTCCTAACCTCTCAACTATTGTGTACACCTAACGTTTTCATCATTACCCGCCTAGTTATGATACCCCCAACTAGACCTATTGCAAATCTTAATATCACATTACTCTAACCTGAGTACTTTCTATCATTGATTCATAACTTACTCTGCTCGTTAACTTAATTAAATCTTTCAGCATTAATTGATTATATAACATCCACACTAGTTATATATGTAATATATTAACACTTTAAGTATTTAACCTATATATAATTATCTACTCGATTATATACGTATTAATTTACTACAATAATCACACATATATTGCGTATAGTAACCATCCCTCAGAGTAATAACTTACTGGATGCTTTTATCTACAATGCTATCATATCCCAGGTATACTCACTCTATTTCAGTTACCATAAGTCGAACTAGCTTACACCAAACTTGGTAAAATATCGCAAATGTAGTGGAGGCGGTCATAGTTCTTCGATAGTGAGACCGAACCATACCCAAATCGCCTCACCTCAAAAAATAAATCACACATTAAAATTGGAGGCACTATGACCTGGGGACTATACTCACCCTGCATTCAGTAAGCAGTGGATTCACCCACATCGTGCAACCTCCCATGATAGAACTATAGAGGTATACTTCACATAAATATCATAAATATCATACACACCGATATTTATAAAATATAAGCGCACACACACACACACACAGATATATATATATATATATATATATATATATATATATAATAAAGTCGGAAACTTATGTATGTCATAAGCTTAAAAGATGATGTCATCAAGATAAATTTTGTTTACACTTTCTATTTTGCCCTTGAAATTTTTGAATTCCACCTCTTTTCTTTCTCACTAAATTATTTCCCTCTATCACCTTAATTCAAACACAAGGGCATTTTAATAAAAGCACACACCAAAATGTACAACTTCTCACAACACAAACCCATACCCTCTTTTCACAAGGCCTCTCGGGCTCTCTCTCTTACATCAATTTGAAGTACAAAGTTACAGAAATCACCATTTCTTATCCATGAAAAGTAGGAGAGAGAGATTCTACCTACAGGAGAGCTCACACCCCTTTCCTTCATAATTTCAAAAACCATCACTACGACTAACAGTTCACGAACTTCAGTCGAACGAAACAGTTGAGATTTATCCTCTATAAAATCAAACTCCAAACGATTGAGGTATCCCTCATCTCTCTATATGTATCCCTCATCTCTCTATATGTTTTCTAAAACCTGAGAAATTGAAATCACCACTACTGTTGAAACCTTGATTTCTACTATGGTTGAAAACACCACTACGGCTGAGAAATTGAGAAGTAGAAAACAGAGAGAGATGAATTTCAAAAACCACCACTACGGCTGAGATTTCTTCTACAATTTCTCGCTCGCGCTCTCTTGATTTGCAGGTTTATTTTCACTCTCATTTTATGAGCTTAGATTTGGGGGCTAGGGCTTTTTTCCAAGTTTGAAATTATCGATATGTTTTTGTAGATCTACCTACAATTTAATCATCTAACATATATGGTTTTTATATCTGTAGCTTATTCATCCCACCCATCTACTGTTTGATATTGAAGGTACTCTCTATCTAAGGTTTTTTTCTCTCTTATATGTTGCGTCATTATTTTTTTTTGTTTACCAAAGTTTCAATATTCTACAGATTTTTCGATTTTTTTAGTATCTATTATTTTTATTGGTTGAAAAGAGATTTTCCGGTTCAGTTCATTGGGTGTCTCTTTAGTTGGGTGGGCTTATAGGTTTAGACGAGCTGGGTGTATGAATAGGGTGTAGAGTTTTGGTAAATGATGTATGGGACTTTCTCTTTCTCTCTGAACTGGTGTGGATTTCAAACACAGATGTTGGTTTGTAAACGTTACAGATACTGAGTTGTTTTGTAAAAGTTACAGGTGTGGATTTCAAACACAGATGTAGAGTCTGCATATGGTTTTAGGAGAAATATTTTTTTGGGGTGAATGAAATTTCTGTTAACTCGCGGTTAGGATTTCTGGTGAAAAATATCCCCCCGCCCGAGCCAAACGGGGCCTTAGGTGCCAATGATCTGTTATGGAACAGTCTATAAGTCAATAATGTACTTCTCTTTTGTCCATCTGTTGAATGTGTATAAAAACTGTTACAGTTTTTTTTTTTTTTTTTTTTTGGGGGGGGGGGGGGGAGGGTAATACATATCATGATTCATGAATCTTTCATTTGAGGTAATATACTGGGTGGTTGACTCATTGATGAATGTTATATAAATTTACGAGGACCCTTACATTTAAAGATTAGGGATGCCATGTTTGTGTTAAGGATAAAAATGAATTACTAAATTTGGTCATATGGCACATGAGGGAAACAAAGACAAAATTATAAACGACTTGAAATTACTAGGGTGTGTTTGATTGACAATTTTGAAAGCTTTCCAAAATTTTCAACTTTTGTTGTGTGTTTGGATATGTGGGTGGATGGGTGGGTTAGGTGATGATGATATGATATCTGGGCTGTCTAACTGTATACTTTGTTAGCCAAAAGAAAAATAAAAAATGTAGAAGTTAATAGAAACTATACCCTCTTAATAATAAAAAAATCAACCAAGATTGCACCATGTACCTAACGAAAAGCACAGGGCCCTTAAAGGTACATTCGCAAATAATTTTCATCCACAAACATTGGTTTAATTACTAAAGTTTCAATTGGTTCATTTAAAAAGTACATGTTTTTTACTATTTAGTTTTTATTATAAGAATAAAATTTAAATACAAATATTTAATTGAAATATATTAACAACTAATATTTGCCTTTTATAATCACTCAATAACTGTTGTATTTGATTGTAACTCAAATGTTAATCTTGCAACTTTTAGTATGTTACTAATTAGTGTAAATAATTCTAATTTTAATTATTCGTTCATTCATTCAAGTTTACTTTGATATTTTTGTTTCCCATTTTGCACTTAATTTTTGCAGGCCTGGTAACTTCACGATTTTGTATATATCTGTTATATAACGTTTTTATTTTTTTGTCTTCGGTAAGAACTTTGGTTGTCCATGTCTATTTTTTTGCCTCTGGTGAGAACTGTGTTTTTACAGATCTATAAATACATGTATATTTGTATGAGTTTGAGTTTAGATCTGAGTTACATTTTCTCCCCACTATTACTATCGGCCACCGTGAATACGAAAGGTTTGTAGAGTTTGGTAAGATAACATACCTGGTATCGTGTGTTTACGCTTTGTTTGTGGAGTTTGGTAAGATTGATGATATAAATGATTATACAGACCTTTTATTCTTTTTGTAATGTTTTTTCAATTACGTATTTTGATTTTTTTTACCATTTTGTGATTATTAGCGTGCCTTCAGGCACGGGTATATCCTAGTGTATATATATATATATATATATATATATATATAATCAAAAATCCGGTTAAACCGTGCCTATCGCTCAAAGCACTCGCCTACTATCTCGTGTCTACACTCTCGACTCGTAAATTTATTTTTGTTCTCAACTATGATTTAATTCAAATAGCTTCGCTGTGATAATAAGCTCGAACTTCCAAACCAACCCTTATATCAAATATTCTTATATTTATCCCACTTAATTCGTTTAAAGAATCATTCACAAACTAATACGCTATTTAATTTAATAAACTCAAACTTTAATTTCTCGCTTGTTCATAGGCAATATAACCATGTTGAATTACCCAAATAAATATTTTTGTCTCGTACACCCTTCCGTATAAAATTCATAACTAATTCGAAAAAACCATAAAATTACGAACCTAGCGGCCACACGTCCGAAACAAAAAGATCTAAAACTCCAAAATATGGCCAAACAGGTGAATCGAAATGGTTCGTCCAGGGGGCGGACCGGCTCGCTGGTTAAGAACAACGAATTTTGGCCCAAATTTTCTTCTTTAAATCCAACCCAAACACACATTCACCCAATCATATAGAACATAAGGGAAATATTCTTAGATGATTCTAATAACAACTAATCATCCTAATACCAAAGATTAACTACAATCACCTAATTAATCCATTAAAATCTGTCTTCATGATAAACACCTCAAATAACCATAGATTTTATTCAAAGCCCCAATTAATCATTGATCAACCTATGAATCTATAAGAAAGTTCTAATTCTTGCAAATATGATTCATACAACAACATTTATTAATCATTTACTACAATACGTGGGATCAATTTCTCAAAACCCCCTTTTTACATGTGAGACTCCCTCCCAAAATCATTTAGGTCTACACCTACTATGACATGAATCGAAAATCCCTACATATGAAATTACTGCAAGTCAATTACTTGCCTTAGATGGTTTGTAAAGTCATAAAATCCATTATTGACGAGGAATCTACGGTTGAATGTTCAAATCCTCCTTAAATTTCCTCCCAATTTGGCCTTTCTAGCTTTCTCCTAGTCTCTGCCTCTCTTCCTTTCTCTCTTAGGGTTTGACTCTAACGATAATGACTGCCTAAAACTTTAATCTTGGGGTATAAAATCTCTAATCTATAAATTAGTCTAATGGGCCAAGCTCACTTGACCCATATACCATCGTAAGAGTCCGGTATAGTCTTAAACTCCCCGGAACCTAAGTAATACACCTGGGGTACTCTATTCCACCTATTTAGGCCCATTCGGAATCAACTGTGACCTAAAAACACTATATAAACTTCCCATCTTGACCTTAACATAGCCTACACATGACTCTCGATTGAGATATAACATAGTCTTATCGATATTACTCACTACAATGTATAATAATTATCACATATTATTTACTACAAACTTTGTAAATTTATTCCAGAAATATTATTCTTAATCTCACCCAATTAATATTTATTAAATACGGAATATTTCATTTTAATTAAATTAATGCATCCGTGTAATTTAAAAATACCAAAGTAATTAAATCCACCATTATTCTAAAATGCAGGGTGTTACATACTTCCCCCTTGCAAAGTAATTTCGTCCTCCAAATTCGAATATGCCTAGTACGAAAAACTTAAGATCCTTAACCACACGGAATCCATTATTACCTAAAATCAAATCATGATAACATTACAGTGCTTCCAATATATCCTTGCTAGTGGTGCCCACCTGTCTAAAAGACTGCTCACTACGGCTTAAGTCTAGCAGCAAGTTTGTTCAAATCGTATCACACAGATATGCTCTAACATTCTTAAGGTCTCACCTTGCCAATGGTATGAAAAACACATAGTGACCTTGCTAAAAATATTCTAGTAAGACGAGCATATACATGACTGTCTCTGTCATCTCAATACCGATGGAAGGCCCCATATCCCTTGGTGCCAACTTCCATTATTTGCCAAGCCATATAACTCCCTTCATGGGAAAAACCACAAGAACACCTGACCACTCAGGTCAGTCCTTAAAACTTTGGTTCGTGGTGACGTATCTCTTACGACATTCATGAACCACATGAAATAGTTTATGATTAACTCAATACTTACCGACGGACTCCAAATCACGTTAGGCCCGAAAAATCTTGTTATCCCCTCATCTCTAATTAACCAGAGGGTGAAGGTCAAGGAATCCTGCACAAAATTTCAAAAGGATCCTTGCCAAAATAAAATACTAACGGTAATGACTCTTTCTAATTACGCCAAAAATACATAATACACATTCCTCACATTCGTCAATATCTTAGTCACCTCATGTCTAATTATCGTCCTATGGGTGTCACACCTTGCTCAAAACCCAAATTCGTCTCCATCGCGTCCTGATAATCCTTATCAGAGGTGGGATTCAAGGATCTTTTCCTGATTCACAACAATGTTGGGTGACAACTCGTGATGGTTCATTTCCTTTCTTTAAATGTAATGTTGGGCACACTATCCGATAGTGTAACTCACCCTAGGTAGAAATAACTATTCCATCTCGATCAATCCATTCTTTCACTGGAATCGCTAATATGTTACAAAATTCTAGTTGGCCATCTCGGACCATCCTTTTTCCATCTACGAGTGGTGCATTGGGAGACAACTTCACAATGTTCCACTCAACACTACTTAAATGAAGTTTAGTCCATCATACTTTTTTAATTATGTTTCTACTGCCCCACCGACATATTTTTAAAACACTTATAAGCACATCCCCTTATCTCTAATGATTTTGAAAATCAACTAACCAGGGTGCCCATACACCCTATAACCCGTGCATATTTGCACAAACATTTCAAATGTCACACACGTAATATATATATATATATATATATATACACCTTGGAATTCGCATTCTCGATGTGGCTATATCATATGGGTATTATCAATCACCCCTCAATTCACAATTTAATTCTTCTCGAGTTTGCCCCACCCATTAACTAGTGGCACAAAACTTTTCCCAGTGCTATCCACATACCCATGAAACAACGGAAGTACTAACCACTGCCTTAGCATCTAACACATCTCTCAACTCCCGCCATTCACTAGGGTTCATGCGCGGGACGTCTTATAAGCAAAATCCAAATAAAGAACCCACCCGATACACTACTACCTAGCATTATCGGTTATCAATTTCTGTAGGCCTAAAGCATAAAATCGAGACATTCAAAATCCTATCCCCATACGTGTAAGTATAATCATCAACTCCCACATCTTTAAAGGAGTATTATAATACTGTGATTGCATTATCACTAAGTCCGCACTGATAAATCTATAACGAGTTAAATATCTCCGCTCACTAGTAAACCTGATATACCCTGAATCACATCACTAAAGTTCGTATGCACCGGGATCAAATATAACGAGACAACCATACACTCTGAAGTTTCCTTCATAATATAATATAGACGTGAGCTCAACCATATTTCAGGTGAGACATCGCAAAACAACACATCCTGCCCTGGAACAGTGAACATGATAGCCACGATGTAATTGCCCACCATCGCTCAACCCATCGCTAACCACTCTAGACTCAGGATAAAATTATACTCTCATAACACATCTCTAAAACGAGTGAATCCATTAGAACATATTCTCTCAGTTTCCACACCGACTCCCGTGTAGGTGGAACCAAAGAGAGCCCCGCTACTCGACGGTGACTACATACACACTCTAGTAATATTAACGATACATACACTAAACGCGTTTCACACGCAAAAATAGTGCTAACGAAATATTGTGACTCTCTTGTGTCACACAAAACATACCCCATTCACTCGAGTATAAAACTTATACATTCAATTGCCAATAGCACTGGCTATTCAAATGGCTCCTGGACATAATACTCTCGTCCAAACTGAACCAAAAATTGTTTTAATTGTTGCCCCTCCAGGAACCATGATCTTTTCGCTTACTTGTTGTGAAAAAAGATCAATACATGTGATCATACTCTCCACCCGTTGGCCATATTAGGGTTATCATTCTCTCGAATGTGGTAGTCCCGACCTTTATGGGTAACCTCATTATTTCCTGGGCTCTATTGGCCCTATGAAACACGTTGTTGGCCCCGATGGCCCTTAATAAATCCATCGTCACTCAGTAGGAATTCTATTGATCTGAATCATTTACATGTTACCCCAGTTGGGTATCCCCCTATGGTGCCTCACTAGTACAGTTACACAGTCTTGCCCTTATATCCACATTCTCATACTTTCTTATCTCCCTTCACATATAAGCGTTGACATTATCATTATAAAATCATTGCATTGACACAATCTTTATAGGTCGTCCAAGCCATATTTTCCATAAGTGATGGTGACTTTTACCCATGAGTCTATCATCCAACTTAAAGACTCCTTTTTCCTTCGTAACCACCTCGTCTGGCATGAAGCTCGTTAAACAAGTAAATTATTTCTCACAATCAACCTTTGTTCTTCCCTCTTGTGATAAGTCTAGAAACTTCATTCACATTTATGTCTGAACGACATATTAAATAACTTGCGGTCAAACCGAGCCCAAAATTCCTAGAATATAATAATATCTCTCTTCTCATATGTGGTCACTGACTCCCACCACTGTAACATTGCTCCTACAGACTCAAAAGTTTCCAAAAATTATTTTTGAGTGTCAATGCACTCTACCATATGAAAATATCTTTAGATATTCTCTCCTTCCATTGGCCTATCACACTTTCGCACTTTTATCGAACTCTTGTGGATGGCCCTTCTGAAAAGCCCCTCCTACTCTTTCCCTTACCAACTGCACTAGGTGAGTCTAAATTTATGACACCGTCTACTATGGTGGCACTTGGGGAAGCCACTACACCCTAGAGGTTATCCCAACGTTAACTGCATGAACAATAATAGTGGTGACCTCTGCCACGGTCATCGTTCCCAAAATACTCTATAGTTTTGACTGAGCCTCTCCTCCGACAATCCTCCTAACGTCCCTCGTTGGTCGTTCTACATTGTTCAATATATAAAACCTAACTGAACTCATATATGATTCACTTTAACTATACTCAATAGCAAGAGAATGTAAATCACTTTATGAATCGACAGTCCTAAGTATAGGGCTCTATATCAAAGAAAAGTAATGCTGAAAATGTAGCAAGTCTGCACATATTCTAAGGACTCTAGAACCTGATGCTCTGATACAATATGTGACACCCCGCCTATTCAGTCTTCTTCTAAAATAAAATAAAAATCTCATTTGGTTCATTCTTATCATCACTGTCGAAAACATTTTTAAATTACTAACCACCTAAGTAAAATAAGTTGGTGCCAAATTTTATCTTTCCTTACCAACCAAAAAGTAAAACATTAACTTAAACTAATGCAGAAATAGAATTTAATCAAACCATTCTCACCAATAAGGAAGTCTAGAACATCATGTAATAAATCAAATCACCGAATAAACCATTGGTTATCAACAATCCAAAATAACATATGAATGAAATAATAAATCAAAAGAAACCGAGTCTAAAATGAAAAGGGAAACACACCCAACTTCTAACTGAAATAAAGGACCTATTCTGGAATACAATAAATGAAGTGACTACTTAGCCTCCACATCAGCTGCAACTTCGTGTCGATGGAAAGAATAGTCGTCCTTGGCATCCCTATGGCTGGATACCTAAAAGTTTTTGAAAAATATTTTAGACACGGGTCAGAGCCAAAAACTTTTGAAAAACATTTGCAAGTAATTAAGATGCAGTAATTAAATATGCTCGAACACTTTTTACATTTAAGCTGGTGTCATACTCTCATGAGATACTCCACACCTTTCAACTATTGTGCACGCCTAGCGCTTTCATCAAAACCCGCCTAGTATGCTACCTCACCTAACTAGACCTATTGCAAATCTTACTATCACGTTACTCTAACCCGAGTCTTTCTATCATTGATTCATAACTTATTTTACTCGTTAACTTAATTAAATCTTTCAACATCAATTTATTATATAACATCCACACTAGTTATATATGTAATATATTCACACTTTAAGTATTTAACCCTTATATTATTATTTACTCGATTATATACGTAATAATTTACTACAACAATCACACATATTCCGCGTATAATAACCGTCCCTCAAAGTAATAACTCAATGGATGCTTTTCACTACAATGTTATCATATCTCAGATATACTCACTCTATCCCAACTACCATAAGTCGGACTGTCTCACACTAAACTTGGTAAAATATAGCAAACGTAGTAGAGGCAGTCATAGTCCTTCGATAGTGAGATAGAACATTACCCAAATCGTCTCCCCTCGAAAAATAAATCACACAATAAAATATGCGGCGCTTTGACCTGGGTATTACAATCACCTTGCATTCATTAGCCAGTGTATTCACACACATCGCGCAACCTCCCTTGATAACGCTAGAGGGGTATGCTTCACATATATATCATACACACTGATATTTATAAAACATGCATATATATACTGTATCTATAAGTATATATATATATATAAACAGATATCCATCTAAACCGTGCATATCGCCCAAAGCACTCATCTACAATCCCGAGTCTACAATCTCGACTCGTAAATTTATTTTAGTCCTCAACTATGATTAAATTAAAATAGCTTCTCTCCGTTAATAAGCTCGGACTTCCCAACCAGCCCTTTTATCAAATATTCTCGAATTTATCCCACTCAATTCTTTTGAAGAATCATTCGCAACATAATTCTCTATTTAATTTAATAAACCCAGACTTTAATTTCTCGCTTTCGTAATGAAAAAGATCTAAAATTCCATAATATGGCCAAATAGGTGAACCGAACCGGTTCGGCCAAGGGCGAATCGGTTCTCTGGTTCAGAACAACGAATTTAGGCCCGAATTGTCTTCTTCAAATCGAACACAAAAACCTTCTATCTGATATTATACATTCGCCCAATCATATAGAACATAAGGGAAATATTCTTAAATGATCCTAATACCAAATATTAACTATAATCCCCTAATTAATCCATTATAATGGGTCTTCATGATAAACACCTCAAATAACCCTAGATTTGATCCAAAGCCCTAATTTATCATTGATCAACCTATGAATCTCTAACAAAGTTCTAATTCCAGGAAATATGATTCATATAACAACATCAATTAATCATTTACTATAATACATGGGATCAATTAATCTACACTTACTATGATATGAATAAAAAAATCCCTACATATGCGATTAGTGAAAGTCAATTACTTGCCTTAGATAGTATGTAGAGTCAGAAAATCCATTATAGACGATGAATCTACGGTTGAATGTTCGAATCCTCCTTGAATTTCCTCCTAATTTAGCCTTTCTAGCTTTCTCCTAATCTTTGCCTCTCTTCCTTTCTCTCTTAGGGTTTGCCTCTAATGATAATGACTGCCAAAAACTCTAATCATAGGTTATAAAATCTCTAATCCTGAAATTAGTCTAATGGACTAAGCCCACTCGACCCATATACCCCGTAAGAGCCCGATATAGTCTAAACTCCATCGGAACCCAAGTAATACACCCGGGTACTCTATTCTACCTATTTTGGCGCATTCGGAATTAACTGTGACTTTGAAATCACCATCCGAGTCACTCTGCATAAATTACCTATCTCGACCTTAACATAGCCTAGACATGACTCCCGATTGACCTATAACATAGTCCCATCGATATTAGTCATAACGACGTATAATAATTATCACATGTTATTTACTACACACTTTGTAAATTTATTTCAAAAATATTAATCTTAATCTCACCCAATTTATATTTATTAAATACACAATATTTCATTTTAATTAAATAACTATACACATGTAATTTAAAAATACCAAAAATAATTAAATCCACCATTATTAAAAAATATAGGGTGTTACAAAGTATCACTGATATTGTTCTTTTGATGCATGAATTAGTTACAGTAAATCATAAAAATAGGGAAATCTTAGATGTGCTCTGAAGATTCATATAATGAAGGCTTATGATTCTATGAGATGGTTTTTTTTAGAGATATACTTGAGGTTATGGAATCCCTAGAAATAGGGTGAACTGGATTACTGAATGTATTCAAACTGCATGTTATTTTGTAAATGGTGGATGAATTATTGGTTCAGATGTACAAATAGGCTAAGGCAAGGAGATTATTTATCTTCATACATTTTCCTATTAGTTTTGAAAACTTTATCCTGGATCCTATATGATGATGAAATCAGTAAAGGAAATTTTACTTACCATCCTAGGTGTGATCAATTAAACCTATCACATGTCATATTTACCGATGATTTGTTTATTGTTTGTAAGATGTAAATTCTTTAAGAGTGATTGATGACGTTCTTAGAGATTTTTATGGCATGTCTGGATAGGGGCCAAGCAAACCTAACTGTGAATTTATTTTATGGTGTTGATGAAGACACTAAAGGAATTCTTACTAAGATGGTGGGTAAGAGAATTGGTAACCTTCTTGTCAAATATCTTGGTGTCCCTTTAATATCAATGATATTTTAAGAAGGCTTAGGATTATAGAATTTTGGTGGAAAAGTTTATGATTAAGGTGAAATATTGGAGTAATAGATGGCTTTCATATGCAAGGAGAGTTCACATAGTCATATGCATTCTTTGATGTATTCAGATTTATTGGCTTAGCATTTTTGTCTTGCCTAAAGCGTTAATGAAGGATATTAACAACATTCATAGGAGATTTATTTTGTGAGGGTGGATCTTAAAAAATCTAGAGCAAAATTTTCTTGGAAGGATATGTACCTCCCCCTGATGAAGGTGGCTTATTAATGAAGAATTTTCACCAAGAACAAGTCCAACATGTTAAGACACATTTGGGATATAGCTAGGAAAAAGGACTTAGTGTGGGTCAAATGGATTCATAGCGTTGTTCTAAACAATGAAAGCTTATGGTTGGCTAAAGTATGTATGGATAGTTCCTAGACTTGGATAATGCTGTGTAAATTTAGAGATGAAGCTAAAAGAATTATAAAGTACTTATTTTTGGGTGGATGATTGGCATGAAATGTGATATTTGGTGAATTTTTTTGGAAATAGGATTATATATGATGCTGCTAAAGCTATGGATTTCATAGTTGATGGTCAATGGAGATCCCCAATTCATTTGTCTAATGATCTTATTACCTTGTCTAACACTAATGTTTGTCAAAGAAAGGAGGGAGAATATTGGATAATATGGAAAGCTTATAAAATGGTTCCTATAACAATGGTGAAATTTATGATTATATTAGAGAAAGGGTATTAAAGTGGAGTGGTACAAGGTCATTTTGTTTATGAGAAGAGTACCTAAGTGTGATTTTTTGTTATGGATTATACGTAGACGGAGCTTATGGACTAAGAATAAACTGAAGGATTGGGATATTATTAATAATGACACGTGTTCTATGTCAATCAGTTGTGGGAAGTGACCAACATTTGTTCTTTAAGTGTGAATGTTCTCAAAATATTTGGATTAAGGTGCTAAACTAATGTGGGAATAGTTTAGCACATTATTCTCTCACCTACCTATTAAACACTACCTTGTGGTATGGGTTCCGCTAGCGCACCAATAATACTAATTTTTGTGGAGATTTTGTGAAATTACTTTATATCCATAACACTACTCTTTTTCTTAATCTATCTCATTACAAATGTTAAAGATGAAGTTTATTTTGTCTCGTAATTGTTAAAGCTTTAAGCTTATGGTTGTTGGGTGGCCAACAGCGGGTTCCAGATATCGTTGCCCCCATTGGTTGGTTTGGTGGTTTTTAGGATGCGCGTTTTCATTGTGAATATGTTCCTTACGCATGTTTTGTCATAGTACGCGTGTTTTTATTTTTATTTTTAATGCTTATTATTTTTAAGGGATTTTGGGAAAACATCTAACCCGACTTTAAAGTGTATAAAAATAGGACACACTACATAATTTTATAAATTTAGTCCATGTACCCAAAGGACCATGAAAAATGACCAATATACCATTTGACAACTCATACACACAAAATCATCAAAATTTTAAATTCATAACTTCAAATCTACCAATCCAAAATTCACAAAATTTATATATTTGAAATCTACGCGTAGAGATCTATTCAACAACACCGAAATTTGATATTTTTGACAAAAAATCGAAACCAAGAAATTTACTATTTCATTTAAACCTCCATTTTTTTGGCAAAAAACCTTCTTCTCCAGCACTGGCAATGGTGCCGCTGGTGCAAACCAAAAAAATGAAAGAAATAGATGAAGAGAGAGAGAGAGAGAGAGAGAGAGAGAGAGAGAACAATCCGGAGAGGATTTTGGCATTCCAATGAGGATTCCAGTGGGTGGGGTGCGATTGGGTGGGGTGGAGGTGGGGTTATGTGTTTATTTTTAGAATGTGTTTTAAATGAGTGTGAATAAGGGTATTGATATAAATACCTCTTTAAATAAAATAAATAAAATTACATGTTTTGTGTAATCCTAACTTTAAAAGGATCACAAAAGTAAATTTTATTGTACCACAGGGACTAGGTTTATAAACCTCGAAACCAGTGTCCTATAAATCCAAATATAGGATGAAACGTGACCTTGAGCTTAATTCTCTATATTTTTAATTGGGTTATGTTTGTGTGTATTGGGTTGTTGGTTGCTTGGTTTTGGGGCTCGTCCGCTTTACCCTTTTTATATGACCCGTACTTATGGGTTTTGACTGGTCTTCTTTGTTTGGGTTCATTTTTAGGCTTTGTCTATTTTAGGTTTTGGATCTAGTTTGTTCCGATTATAGGCTGGGATTTGATTACCCTAAAGTTTGTATTAGCTTTTGTCTGTTTGTTTTTAAGCTTTTATATATCTTAAATTTTACCGAAATAAAAAATATTCACATGGTTCTTTTATGTTGTGATATAATTTACAAGTTTGTTTATGATGTATATTGTGTAGGTTTTGTTGAGAAACAATATGAGTATCTATCCTCTCTCTGTAGACGTCTGAATTAACTCTTCAATTATTTCATTCACAGAGATCATGGCTATATATATTATTTATGAAAGACGAATCAATCATATAATAAATTTGAAGCTTTGTTGTTGGATAATATGTCATAAAAATTATATCACGTGATTTAAATGTTGAGATATAAGTCCCACATGGGAAATCGGACCCTTTTACCACTCTATATAAGACCCTATCACTCCTCCACCCATTACCAATTGGTTTTAGGTTGGATGCTCCAACATTTAACATGGTATCAGAGAAGGCTGTTCATGGACCAACGGCCCAATTGCTCTGCACCACCCAATATAAATATGTCCATGTGTTAGTCTCAAGTGTCGTCAGACATGAGGGGGTGTGTTGAGATATAAAGTCCCACATGGGAAAATCAGATCCTTTCACCACTGTATCTAAGATCCTGGGGATCCTCCACTCATTACCAATTGATTTTGAGTTGGATGCTCCAACATTTAACATTAAACAATGACATAAATGTTATTTCTCTAGAGTCACCAATTTTATGGAATGTTAAGTGTCATGTAACAAGAGAGACCATACAAACTAGTGGTGTTTACGGTACAATAAAAACCTGCACCGTACCATTTTGTATCGAAAATTAGTGGTTGTGGTTTACATTTTTTACTTAACAAAACCGAAACTACCAAAACTGAAATTATCGAATTTTTGTACTTGGTTTTGGTTATAACATTTTAAAACCCAATTTACCGAATGTACCGTACCGAAATTAATGCACCGAAAAAACCAAAAAGCAATATTATCGAACTTACCACATTGAAAATACTAAATTAAATCAAATATGAATACCCAAGGGTTAAATCCAAATACAACCACACTTATTTTTATAGGTTCTTTGTCTTTTTTAAGTGGTCAACCCTTTTAATAACCCTTGGATCAATACAATATTTTTCAACCCTTGGATCATTCACCACACCACTTGTAACAAGATTAGGGTTAGTGTTTTACAGCTCCCATTTCATAAAATAACCATTTCCTCTCTCCTCCCTCACAAGTTAGTGTTACGGCTCTCTCAACTCGAGAACTCTAATCTTCTAGTTAGAGTTCCCTTACTGCGTGTTTGTTGAGATAATCAAAGGTGATTCATGTATCTAATTTCTTTGATGTTGAAATATTGGAAAAAGACAACTTATGCTACACTCTTGTTTATTTCATAATATTATGAAATCGGTTAATTAGAGTTCCCATGACAATTTAATTGGAGGGATTTGGATTTTTGGAGGGTAAAGGCTTCGGTGGTGGTTTGCTTGGAGTTTCGGGTGGAGGTGGGGATGTTCTTAAGGATGACTGAGTGGTGGTGTCCATTTTTTAAGTCAGTGGCTACCTATTTGCTAAAACTTATTACATTATTTTCACACATCATACATACCTCTTAAGGGGAATTCTGGTATTATCTATGTGAATAGGTGATGAATTGTTGTGTTTTTCTTCACTTAAGTTCTTGTGTACATCACAACTTGATACAAGATTCATGTTTTGAATTATACATTTAAAATATGTCAAAAATACATATGTGAGAACTGTAGGATCAAGGTCTTGACATTAGATCAACATTTATGTTGAAGTTTTATTCTCTTTGAAATTTTTATTACAATTTGTTACAGATATACTTAAACACTACAACACCAAAAATAATTTTAAATTTTAAAGTGGTAACTACGTCGAGCGACAACTAAATAATGAGAGGTGGTTCAAGCAAATAAAAATAATGCATTATGTAGCTATACTTCCATTATCTCATAGCTAGTCAACGGAATGTTTTTGTAGTCATGCTCTTTTAACTTTTCATAATATATTTTAGATTGAGTTAATCATATGGATATTCATATGTTTATATTGACAATAACTTAGTAATATAACTTGTTATGCTATAATATGTTGGGTGCATGTAATTTTTATGTGATTTTTTTACTTATTTTAAAAGTCCGTGCATGTTTGTGTGTGCCTATAATTCAAAATCAATTTTATTTGTGAATAAAATGTCACCAAAAATTCAAGAAGTTAAAATAGTTTGTTTCAAATGATGATTGGGGGATTATAAATTTAGTAAATAAATTTACACATAATAACAAAATGATGAAATGTTCCATAGACTTGAATGAAAATTGAAAAAAGAATCTCATACTAAAAATTATTGATAATATTTTTAATACATTATTCATTTATTATAAAATTACAAAATCACACTTTTAAACCTAATTGACCAATGTAATGCATGTGTGCATTAGCAAAGTAAAAATATTTTTGTGGATTTTTCTAAGGCATTTAATACCAACCATTTTCAATGTCCATATATTATAGAAAGCTAGAAATAAAAAGTAACAACAATAAGTTGTAGGTGATATGAAATATGAATCCAAAAGTTATCAACACGACATTTGTAGAATAAGTTAGCGTGGACAAAGTCTTGTGAGATGTACAAATGACACTGTTGATGTCTAAAATTGGTAGTAGTTATTTATCTTAGCCACGTAATACCAATTATATAATCATAAATAAATAATAAGATAAAAATAAGTAAGACACAAAAGTTTTTAAGTGGTTCGGCTATGAGAAAAGCCTACGTCCACAGTTGTTGAATTACTATTGGTGATTACAAAAAATAAGGTATTCTTATTAGTGTAATAATGACCTAATGATTTCCGTCTTCCCCCTTGAATGAAAGGAGTACAATGTATTTATAGTGACCCGGAGATCAATGGTTGGAATGCCTTTAAACATTTAGGCATTTACACTTGTACATAATAAATGTGATAGTTGATAGTCTTGGGCACGTGTAGAACGACTCTTGATTATTTCCCACATGATAATTGTTACCCTTCCTTGATGGTTTGTATTTATCAGGTTGGTCAGCATTCTGGTCGACTAACTATCTTCTCATCCGATCAAGTGAATGCTGACTATGACTGCTACCAAGTAGGAGGGCATGTGTCCATTTCTAATTGGTCCGCATATATGGATAGTTTTTACATACAAAAAAATCCTCCAATGCTTCATGCTTTATAATTGATTGAACATATGGAGTATTTAACCCAGGAAGTTGCTCGGCATACTGTTTGAGTGCTTGATCGGCAATCGACCTCCCATACTTGTAATATTTCCATTGGCATTTTTGTTAATAATTCGAGTTTTAGCGAACCGCCAAAGGGCATATCAATATTTTCCCGCCTTGGGAGTTGTGCAGCCATCAGAATACCAATCGTTGGTATAGTTAATCATTGTTTCTGTCATTTTCAAGGTGATCTATAAAAAGTGAAGTTTTTTTCCAATTTTTGTACCAAAAATTTTTAAACTTCGAACTTCCTTTCGTCTCGAAGCTTTCCTTCTACACCCATTTTCATCTTTGTTCTTTCTTCTGCCATTACTTTCTCCGTAAGCCCTCTTCTTCCATCTTCTTTGATTTCTCTACCTTCTTTAAGCATGGTGTACATTGTTCATGGGGATTCTTTAGAATAATTTAGAAGGGAAAGAGGAATCCCTGATTGGGTAGATTTAGAGATGGCTATTCCTCTATTTGACATTTTGTCACTGGTTGAAGGTCACTAGATTCCATATTTATTTATAGATAAGTGTGGCATTACTTTTCCTTCAAATCTCTTTTTCTTTAAGTTTTGTCCACATTTTGATGTTGTCCCTGCTAAGGTATCCCCAATACGTGGAGGGTAGTAAATGGGATCCATAGGCTTAACCAAATCCATGGAACCCATATTGGTATTCCTGAGTTAATGTTCTGTTATAAATGGGGCACTACCAGTGATAATACTTATTATTTTAAGACTAGGATTGCTAATAGGGCCAGTAATACCCCGTATTTTTATGACTTTTAATTTTAGGGATTTATTAAATTTAATTAGAAATATTAATTTAATATTAATCCGGAAAATCATTTAAATACTTACTAGCGTGACGAGAGTTAGTAATTATTGAATTTTTTTTGTAAGTTACTTTATGGGTAAATTAAGTGGTGTAATTGAATTTAGTAAAATTATCATGAGAATACTATTTGATAAGTTTGGAAATTTATTGGGATGCGCTTGTGTCGTGTCGGAATTAAATTCGAACTATTAAAAGTGAATAAATTATAAGTCACCCGAATGGTCATTTTGAGCGCGTCAATGTGTCCGAAAGGGTCGAGATAGTCAAAATAATGCACCCGGGGGTTTAGTTTGGGTCTCGGGGCGTTTTTAGGCCTAATTAACATCCCGGGAGGGTGTTTTAGACATTTTATATTTTTGGGCATGGAAACCCACGATTTTTCTAAGGTTATATCAGATGGTAGGAGTCATCTTCTAGGGTTAGAATAACCATAAACCAAAGACGGCCATTGGAGAGGAAGAGGAGAAGCTTTCCAAGGGGTTCTAGGCCAAGAACTCCACTGTTTGCACCACCGTCGTCGCCAAACTTTAGATCGCGCAACGAGGATCACAACCACACCAATCTCTCCACAATTCTGAGCCAAATATTTCCAGGCAAGTATCTATCTTGCTCTATATTAGTTAATTCTCCAATGATATTAGACTAGGACTGATTAGAACTAGTTTTTATGAAAGAAAACATATTTTGGAGACCCGAATTTGCATGATGTATAGATAAAAGATATGTTCTGGAAATCTAACTCATATGTAGAGGTTGAACCATGAAATTTATTGAGATAGGAGTAGAAAATCTGGTAAAAGAATGGGAATAACTAAGTTAAAGAAATTATTAGGGTTCTTGTAATTTTTTCTAGATTTTAACCCTTTTAATTCGTTATAATTGATGAAAACTCGCATGTCTTACGTAGAACATTCATTGTTTGGGGATATAACACTTGTGGTATAATTTGTTGGAAGTTTGGAAATCAAATATGATGATTTGAATGATTTTGGAATAGCATTCCCGTAACTAGAAATTCTGCAGTTTCGCCATAACTTCTTGATCGATTGATTGACCCAAGAGCATGCATCGATCGTTCGAGCACATGCCATAAATCGATTGACCCCTCCTAGACAATTCACATTCCCCTTTTTAATAGGTTGTTCTAACTTAAATGAATAGAAATCCTTGGACATTAATGTTAGAACATTTTGGTATATAAAGAAGACCAGTAAGACTTTATAAAAATGGAACTTTTAATGTAAGACGAGATTAACATTTAACGGAGGTGTTTTACACTTAAGGAACGTGGGAACGTGTGTGTCTAAAGGGTGAGACTCGTAAGGAAGTTACGTCCTAAAGTAAAAGAGTACCTACTGAAATTACACTTAAGAAGCTAGTATTTCACTAGTGTTACGAAGAAGGTTTGGAATAATCCCATAAATAAGAATAAGAGACAAATCGTTATACGGGATAATCTAGTAATGTGCAATAAGAATAAATATCATAAGTATGGGTCGTGGGTGTACCTAAAATTGAAATGGGAATGGTAGTATACATATATGACTGTGTTTGTACATATACTATATACGTGTAAATATCATGCCCGCACTACTTGCTATCACGGAGGTTACCGCGGTGGGACAGTCTTATCTCGATGGGACCTATATGGGGGATATTGACTTGTACCCTAGAACATAGGAATCCTTAGTAAAGGCTATCGGATCGATAGTCAGATGGTCCTAAGAGATGTGAGGGTATGTGCTGACCTCTTAGTGACTTGGAACTATACTTCGCCTCAATTTGTATGTGTTTTGTGTTAATATAGTTCGAGAGTGATTCCGAACTAGTATTTCCCTTAGCACGAGTGATACGGGGACTTGATAGCAGAGAATGCCAACACCATAAATTTTATGTGGGGTGCCGATAGTATATATATATATATATATATATATATATATTACGAGTGGTTACTATATATATATAAACTTGAAATTTGGGAACTACTGAAAAACGTTGCTAATGCCGTTTAATACAAGATTAAATTGTATAAGCAACTCTGAGATGTTTGTTGAAGAAACCCTTTTCTTTTGAAAATAAAAATTATAAACAACAAGATGTGTTTACAAAAAAACTTATGTACGAGAGTAATCAAGACTTTGTAATCAGTTTTTAAAACAAGACAGTTTTAAAAATTCAGCACACTATAGAATGGGATGAGTAGATGAAGATAATAAAAAAAACACAGTTTTTAACGTGGTAAAACCTCTCCAAACAGAGGAAACATCCACGGTGACTTCTAAGTCACAAAAGTAAAAAATCCACTAACAACAAATAATAGTTACAAACAATCCAACATACATGCACACAAATCAACCTATTCTAAGTTTAGGAATATACCCCACTTGGTGTCCTTCTAACTTCTCATAGATCTGATAGTTGATGATGTTCTTCCAGTTTGATAACTTCCTTTGCTTTAGCTTCCTTATGTCGACTCAATAATCTTTGATCTTATTCACAACACTTCCAGTGTAGTAGTGTGTTAAGTGTTTGTGAAGTGATTCCTATCAACATGCATGAACTCACACACACTTAGTTTTACAGACAATCCTAGAAAAATTACATATAAAGACTATATGCTGTGATTTTGTTTTCTTTTTTTCTTACAGAACTAAAAACCTTTTTGACCTTTAATATAACCCAGATTCCACGGATATCTCGCTTCTAAATCGTTCAAGATCTTAATCAATCTCGATTTTAAAAATATTTTTGAGATTGAAAATCTCCAAGTGTGAATCCAACTAGGTCAAGGTTAAGTTTCGTAAGAATAGAAACCATAAAACATTTTCAAAACTAAATCAGTAAAGATTTTCTTAAATCAAGAAAGAAATATGCAGATCTAGTGAAATGTAACATGTAGAGTGTAGATCTATAGTTTCTATGAAAGAGAAATGCAGATCTTCACACGAATGTTTAAGTTGTAAACAAGATCATAGACAAAGAGGTTACAGCTTCAATATGAACAAACCACTCTCTCTCTCAAACACTCAAGGTTGTGTTTGGGGTGTTATAAAAACGAAGGTTTGATTCAGAGTTTGAAGTGTTTAGGGTTAGGGTTAGGGTTTGGCTAACACAGTTTCTTTTCTCTCTCTTCTCTCTTTTCTTTTCTCTCTTCTCTCTCACTTCTCTCTTCTCTCTATTTTTTTCTCTCAGAAATGACGAATGCCCAAAAGTCTTGAAAGGCTGAGAAGTGGAGAGTTTTTATAGGAGTGAGGGAAGATTCTGGAATGACGAAGGCAATCAAGGGCTGAGATCAAGTCTTTCTAACTTTGACTTGATCCATGGGTTATGAAATAGCGGTGGTTAAGATGATTGTGATTGGTTCATAGGGATAGCATCAAGATTGATTAAAAACACATGAAGACCATCGATAAGTTTTAATCCAACGATCAGCAATGCACCATCCAACCCTCTCACATAACAAACACAAACAGATACATCAGGCAAGTGACAAGTGTTGGCTTGTGAGTGGCTCATAAACGCGCGTCAAACTTAATTACAGGCAGCACCCTGAAGTCTCTAGCGCATTTACATTCTACCCAAACAAACATTCCAATGAAAACTGAAGTTTTCAAAATAGAAAATTAACCCCACAAATATTATAAACACATTTTTATTAATGAAAACATTATTTTAAAATTGTTTTAAAATGTTTAAAAATTCCCAAAAAATTATTAAAACAACATTTTAAGGGGAATTTAACACACACTCAATTTAAGCAATATATACACATGTATGCACTTCTAATTGTGTGTAGTGTGATTCAATTTATACCTTCTTGGATCATTGAAGAAGATTAGAGAGAATGATTTTGAGGTTCTTTGGATTCTAGGATGGACAACTAATTTTTTCACTAATTCCAAACTAGTTGAACACTTATACAGTCTAGACTTAAGTAAGTCAAAGGTATAAGGTGCTTCAATCTCCCCCTTTGGAAATATGAGACAAAATCTCCTTTGAGTTAGCTTAAACTCTTAGGGAACCAAAAAAAATAAAACCTAGTCCTATACAAAAGATACTATCTACCCCTTTCCTAGAAAGTCAAAAATTACATTACTCAACTATTTACAAATTGGTACACTAGAAATGGTAGTCAATCAGTAGAAGAGATTCCTGCAAATATGCACACTAAGATCAAGCAGTTTAGATGAAATGTGAACAAAACATTGAACTCGTAAAACTCAAATTTCTCCCCCATTTTGTCTCAAATGGACAAAGGGTAAAAATTAAGGTCTTAAGAGTTTTAATCAGAGCATACCATACCTATAGAATTACGTAAATACAGAAATATGTTATAGTCTAAAGGTCTAGTGAACATGTCTGCAAGTTGCAGATCTGTAGGCAAGTAATGGATTTCTAATTCCTTAGTTTCAACAAGTTCGCGTATAAAATGATGCCTTATTTTAATATGCTTAGTTCGCGAGTGTTGAACCGGGTTTTTAGATATGTTAATGGCGCTTTGATTGTCATAATATAGTTGTAACTGATCTTCTTTAATCCCATAATCGCTTAACATTTGTTTTATCCATAACAATTGAGCACAGCAACTTCCTGCTGCTATATATTCGGACTCAGCCGTAGATAAAGATGTGCAATTCTGTTTTTTGCTACTCCAACCTACTAAATTATTGCCGACATAATAACAGGCACCTGATGTACTTTTACTATCATCAGTACACCCAGCCCAATCAGCATCAGTATACCCTATGATGGTGCTACAGGTATCATTAGTGTACCTAAGTCCAAGATTGAGAGTGCCTTTTATGTACTTTATTATACGTTTTACACACGATAAATGGCTCTCTTTAGGGTTATTCTGGTAACGAGCACACAGACATACAGCATACATTATGTCTGGTCATGAGGCAGTTAGATAGAGTAGGCTACCAATCATACTACGATAAAGTGTGGAATCAACTGACTTTCCAGTTTCATCTTTACATAATTTAACAGTAGTACTCATAGGCGTTTTGGCAACTTTAGCATTATCTAAACCAAATTTCTTAACAAGATCTAAGGCATACTTGGTTTGAGAGACAAATAGACCATCAGAATTCTGTTTCACTTGAAATCCTAAGAAAAGTTGTAGCTCCCCCATAAGGGACATGTGAAACTCCTTATGCATTATAGCAGAAAAAGATTTAACTTCAGAGTTTGAAGTAGACCCAAAAATGATGTCGTCTACATAGACTTGGGCTATAATAATGTTTTTGTCAAAATGTTTGACAAAGAGAGTCTGGTCATTTCCTCCTCTCTTAAAACCCTTATCCAACAAAAAGTTGGAAAGGCGTTCATACCAAGCTCGAGGAGCTTGTTTTAAGCCATACAGAGCCTTTTTTTAGACGAAAGACATGTTCAGGGTATTTAGGGTCAATGAACCCTTTGGGTTGTTCTACATACGTTTCTTCGGATAGAATTCCATTGAGGAAGGCAGACTTGACATCCATTTGATAAAGTGTAAATTTTAAGTGACAAGTTATGGCGAAAAGAAGTCGAACAGATTCAAGACGAGTGACAGGGGCAAACGTCTCGCTAAAATCTATTCCTTCTATTTGTGAGTAACCTTAAGCAACTAGTATAGCTTTGTTTCTAAGGATTATCCCATTTTCATCAGATTTGTTCTTAAAAATCCAACGTGTCCCAATAACATTTTTGTTTTGAGGCCGCGGTACAAGATACCAGACATCGTGAATGATAAATTGTAAAAGTTCTTCCTGCATAGCAGAAATCCAGTGTGTGTCATTCAATGCTTCATTAACATTTTTCAGTTCCACAAGGGAGACGAAACATGCATAATTAGCATAATTTCTTAACTGGGATCTAGTACGAACTGGCTCATTAGGATTACCGACCACGTTGTCAATGGGATGATCTTTAGAGACCCAGCCAGGTACTTCTGGACTCTCAATAGGTAATGAGTCATCTATTTCTGGTGAATCAATTTTGAAATCATTTTCAGATTCAACCACAATAGGTGATTCAGATATCTTATTTTCGACAATAGTGTCGCTTACAATTACATTTATCGATTCCATAAGGGTCTTAGTACGCAGATTGTATATACGATAAGCACGACTGTTTGGAGAGTATCCTAAGAAGATGGCTTTATCACCACACGTTTCGAATTTAGACAGATGTTCTCTGTCTTTACAGACATAACACTGACTTCCGAAAGTTCTTAGATATTTCAGATTAGGCTTCTTACCGTACCACAACTCATAATGGGTTTGTTTAGAGTTTTTCCTAAGGTAAACCCTATTAATGATATGACATGCAGTTCTAATAGATTCTACCCAGAAGTATTTAGGTAGAGATTTGGCATGCAACATGACACGTGCCATCTCTTGAAGAGTTCAGTTTTTCCTTTCAGCAATACCATTCTGCTGAGGAGTCTTAGGGGCACTGAATTCGTGTTTGTAACCGTTGTAGTCACAATATTCAACTATTCCTGTGTCTATGAACTCTCCCCCTCTATCGCTACGAATGCGATTGACTTGTGTGTCCTTCTCATTTTCAATTCTTAGTAAAATTTTCAAAAAATTCTGAAACATGTCAGATTTTTGTTTCAAGAAGGCAACCCAAGTGAATCGTGTGAAATCATCAACCATGACAAGGATATAACTGTGTCCACAAAGACTAACAGTTCTGGAGGGACCAATAAGGTCCATATGGATGAGATCTAGAGGTCTAGAGGTGAGAATGTCTTTAACTTTTCTATGCGAAGTCTTAACTATTTTTCCTTCCTGGCAATGACCGCATACAACACTTAAAATAGGTTTAATTTTAGGAATTCCTCTAACAATCTCTTGACTAGACAATCTACCAAGGATATCATAACTTAGGTGACCCATACGATTATGCCATATTTCATTGTCATCCATTCTGACAATGTTACAGGTTTCAGAACCAGTCTTGACAGCATAACAATTGTCAGGTGTTCTAAATCCGGTAATAATGCATTTACCTTTATCATTTAGAATTTTACAATTGTTCTTTGAAAAGGTAACTGTATGGTCAGAGTCACAAAATTGTGATATACTTAGGAGGTTGGCTTTAAGGCCTTTAACTAAAACTACATTTTCGAGAGTAGGTATTCCCTCTTCTTTTAAGGTTCCTTTACCTATGATCTGGGATGAAACTCCGTCACCAAAAACTACTTTGCCTCCAGCAAATTTGGTTTTGTTTAAAAGTTTTGTTTCATCTCCTGTCATATGTTTGGAGATGAAGTGTGTTCAGCTTTTAAGGCAGTGATAACAATGTTACACTTCATTTGGGGTAAAAGATCATCTTTTCTAACCCAAATAGCTCTAGTTTTAATTTTGGCAAGTTTGCCCTCATTTGATAAAATTTTCGAGAAACAACTTTTTGTCGAAAAACATTTGGGGCAACAACTTGATTATTGTGAAAAATTTGAGCTTTTGGTTTAGGAAAGTTTCTGGGAGCCTTTCTCTTAAATGAACTCTTAGTTTTGGTCTTTCTATTTCTGTAGTTAGAGTTCTTATCAGGTTGTCTTGGAAGGACATAATGGTTACGATTTTTCCTAGAATAGTTAAAGTTCTTGTAGACAGAAGAGTTGTACACAGGGGTGTTTAGACGCCTAGCATAACAACCTTCAAAGGAATGACCATAAATGTCACAGTAGGAGCAATATTGATTGCTCGAGGGATGAACTTCCTTAGGAAAACTTCTAAAGATGGGTTTAACAGCATTCTGTTCAGAAGTCCTATTCCTAGGAGGTATGGTCTTATAGGTAGAATCAGCCTTTCTGATCAAAGGACATACGTATTTAGTCTTAAGTGCAGTGTCAGCCTTAGAATTACTAGACTCTCCAATGTCTTTCTGTTGTTGCTTTTGATCAAATTCCTCTTTAATAAAATGAAAGTATGGACATGTTTCAATTGGTCTTTTGCCCCCAGACACAAACTTAATAGGTTCAAGATTTGTAGTTTGTGGTTTGTTCTTAGGGCAAAATCCAATACCGGTTTTATCATCAGAATTGGTCTTGGAGTCAACAACAAAGTCAGTAAAACAATTTGAATTGTTTTCAAACTTAGAAAACTTTTTGAAAACAGTAGCTGTCTTTGTTTTTGCTTCCTCCAGTTCTAATAATGTTCCCTTGTATTTCATTTCTAGGGTTTCATTAGTTTTAGTCAACTCTTTTAATTTTTGATCAAAAGTTTCAATTTCAGATTAATGAGTCAGACACTGGTTAGTGTACTCTTCAGCATTCAACTTCACAATAAGACTTAGATCTTCTAATTTCTTAGTCAGGTCTCTAACAGTCTTCTCCAGTCTAGTGCCCTTTTTAAGAGTTTTAGCATACAAAGTATGGATATCAGGGAGGTCATCTGTGTCTGAGTCACTAAGTGAAGTGTGTGTAGTGACCCCTAATGATTCAGTTTTAGTACTCACGCACCCATTTACATCGTCGTTATCGAGATCACTTTGACTCACACACACGGAACTAGCACTAGCAACATTTTCAGATAATAAAGCATCTAGGCCAGTCAAAGCAATATTCACACAAGCAGGAGTAGGAGCATCATTATCACACACAGGTATATCATCATTGTAAATGATCTTAGCATAAAAGGACATTCAAGGGTCAAGTACATTTGATGATTCAAGTTCCTCTTCATTAGAGTCACTTGAATCATTCCAAGTTTTACAGACATTGGCTCTATTGTGTGTGTTGGCTTTATTCAGATTAACTCTGCAATCGTGAGCAATGTGACCTAGTTTCCCACATCTAAAACATTCAATCTTTTTAAGGTCTCTAGTGGGTCTGGAGTTGTTGTCCTTAGGATGTTTGTCAAGACCTCTCTCATGAGGTTTGGGATTAGACAGAGTAGGATAATTAGGATTGCCTTTTTTAGTTGCCTGTTTATTTCTAAATTTAACAATTTTCTTAAATTGTTTAGACATTAAGGCAATCTGATTATCTAGTTTGTCTATATCATACTCCTCATCAGAGTCAGAGTTGATCAAATTAGTCTCAAGTTTAGATATCTTAGAGGCAAAACTCAAGTTAGAGTTGGGTTGTTTTCTTTGTGAATGATTTAATTGTTTCTTAAAGTCTAATTCCATTTCCACAGTCCTAAGTTTGCTACTGAGTAACTCAGGGGTAAGGTTTTGATCACTCATTTCCTCAATAGCATACCTCTTGCTGTCAAACTTCTGTGGTAATGATCTTAGGATTTTAGAAACAATCTCATTCCTATCATAAGTAATACCATTATCATGCAACTTGGTGACTGTATCAGTTAAGTTCATGTAAAAATCATCAAAAGACTCAGAATCAGACATGATCAAAGAGTTGTACTGTTGGATAAGCATTTGAGTTTTAGCAGCTTTAACTCTTGAGTCTACTTCATGGGCAGTGATTAATGTGTCCCAAGCTTCCTTATAAGTGGCACAAGATGAGATTCTCTTGAACTCATACTCATTAATAGACATAAAAATGGCATTCTTGCCTTTATTGTTATTTCGAGAAATGGTTTTCTCTTCTTGGGTAAACTCACTTAAGATTTTCTTTACCCTCTCATCACTTCCTTCAGTGGCTAGTTTAGTAGGATAAGTATATCCATTTTCAATAATGTCCCAGACATCATCTCCTAAAGTCCCTTGGATGAAGGCAACCATTCTTACTTTCCAGTAAGCAAAGTTGTTTCCATCAAAGAGTGGAGGTCTGGACAGATTACCAAACCTTTCATTCTTCTCGTCCATAGTTAGGTTTTTCAGAAAACAATTTCAGAAACACAAGATCTTTTTGAAATAAAAGTTAACAGGGCTCTGATACCAATTGAAAAACGTTGCTAATGCCGTTTAATACAAGATTAAACTGTATAAGCAACTCCGAGATATTTGTTGAAGAAACCCTTTTCTTTTGAAAATAAAAATTATAAACAACAAGATGTGTTTACAAAAAAACTTATGTACGAGAGTAATCAAGACTTTGTAATCAGTTTTTAAAACAAGACAGTTTCAAAACTTCAGCACACTATAGAATGGGATGAGTAGATGAAGATAATAAAAAACACACAGTTTTTAACGTGGTAAAACCTCTCCCAACAGAGGAAACATCCACGGTGACTTCTAAGTCACAAAAGTAAAAAATCCACAACAACAAATAATAGTTACAAACAATCCAACATACATGCACACAAATCAACCTATTCTAAGTTTAGGAATATACCCCACTTGGTATCCTTCTAACTTCTCATAGATCTGATAGTTGATGATGTTCTTCCAGTTTGATAACTTCCTTTGCTTTAGCTTCCTTATGTCGACTCAATAATCTTTGATCTTATTCACAACACTTCCAGTGTAGTAGTGTCTTAAGTGTTTGTGAAGTGATTCCTATCAACATGCATGAACTCACACACACTTAGTTTTACAGACAGTCCTAGAAAAATTACATATAAAGACTATATGCTGTGATTTTGTTTTCTTTCTTTCTTATAGAACTAAAAACCTTTTTGACCTTTAATATAACCCAGATTCCACGGATATCTCGCTTCTAAATCGGTCAAGATCTTAATCAATCTCAGTTTTAAAAATATTTTTGAGATTGAAAATCTCCAAGTGTGAATCCAACTAGGTCAAGGTTAAGTTTCGTAAGAATAGAAACCATAAAACATTTTCAAAACTAAATCAGTAAAGATTTTCTTAAATCAAGAAAGAAATATGCAGATCTAGTGAAATGTAACATGCAGAGTGTAGATCTATAGTTTCTATGAAAGAGAAATGCAGATCTTCACACGAATGTTTAAGTTGTAAACAAGATCATAGACAAAGAGGTTACAGCTTCAATATGAACAAACCAATCTTTCTCTCAAACACTCAAGGTTGTGTTTGAGGTGTTATAAAAACGAAGGTTTGATTCAGAGTTTGAAGTGTTTAGGGTTAGGGTTAGGGTTTGGTTAACACAGTTTCTTTTCTCTCTCTTCTCTCTTTTCTTTTCTCTCTTCTCTCTCACTTCTCTCTTCTCTCTATTTTTTTCTCTCAGAAATGACGAATGCCCAAAAGTCTTGAAAGGCTGAGAAGTGGAGGGTTTTTATAGGAGTGAGGGATGATTCTGGAACGACGAAGGCAATCAAGGGCTGAGATCAAGTCTTTCTAACTTTGACTTGATCCAAGGGTTATGAAATAGCGGTGGTTAAGATGATTGTGATTGGTTCATAGGGATAGCACCAGGATTGATTAAAAACACATGCAGACCATCGATAAGTTTTAATCCAACGATCAGCAATGCACCATCCAACCCTCTCACATAACAAACACAAACAGATACATCAGGCAAGTGACAAGTGTTGGCTTGTGAGTGGCTCATAAACGCGCGTCAAACTTAATTACAGGCAGCACCCTGAAGTCTCTAGCGCATTTACATTCTACCCAAACAAACATTCCAATGAAAACTGAAGTTTTCAAAATAGAAAATTAACCCCACAAATATTATAAACACATTTTTATTAATGAAAATATTATTTTAAAATTGTTTAAAAATGTTTAAAAATTCCCAAAAAATTATTAAAACAACATTTTAAGGGGAATTTAACACACACTCAATTTAAGCAATATATACACATGTATGCACTTCTAATTGTGTGTAGTGTGATTCAATTTATACCTTCTTGGATCATTGAAGAGGATTAGAGAGAATGATTCTAAGGTTCTTTGGATTCTAGGATGGACAACCAATTTTGTCACTATTTCCAAACTAGTTGAACACTTATACAGTATAGGCTTAAGTAAGTCAAAGGTATAAGGTACTTCAACTACCTACTGTGACTAAAGGTAGGTAAGTAATGTATAATTATTTCAACTTGGATATAAATGTTTGAAAAGTTTGAGGCAATATTGAGAAACTTTATAATCAAATGAGGCGTATGTGAGAACTTTGCTTTTAAATAAAATTAATTTTATTAACACTCGAAGACATGGTATTCAATGTGAGGTTTTGGTAGATGGGGATCAAAATTTGCTTCTTAAACTAGATCATCCATTCTTAAAATCTCAGATAGGAGTTAATTTAGTTTATGCTAAATGTACTAAACTAGAAAGAAGGGATCTTTGGGATTCTTTAGTATATAGTTCTTCTCTGTGTAATGACTATCCTCTCATTGTAATGGGAGACTTCAATATAGTTAGTACAAGCACAGAAAGGGCTGGGGGTGCTGAAATTGATCTTGGGGGTGCTTCTGAGTTTAATTCTTGCTTGATTAGCTGTTCATTGCAGGATTTGGGGTATAATGGTTCTAAATTCACTTGGGCTAAAAGTATCAATGGTAATATGATGTTTGAGAGACTTGATAGAGGCTTGGTTAGTCCTTCCTGGATGGACTATTTTCCTAATTCCTCTATTACTCATTTGCACAGAAACTGTTCTGATCATAGTCCTTTATTACTATCCATTCAAAGTCAGTTTGATTCCTCCTCTAAACCTTTTAGATTTCTAAATATGTGGAGTACTCATGATGGTTTTATCAACTTAGTCCAAAGTTCTTGGGCAGTAGCTGCTACAGGTAGGCATATGGAGATATTTTCATTCAAGCTTAAAAGACTGAAAGCAGCTCTAAAAAGCTGGAATAAAGAGGTTTTTAAAAATGTTTTTGAAGAAATTTCCATTATGGAGGACAAGTTACTTCAAGAAGAGCTGAAGTTAGAATTTGATAATAGTGGAATTCAAAGGCAGCTATATTCAAAAGCCAAGGCAGACCTCAATGCTGCTATGGCCAAAGAGGAATTGTTCTGGTTTCAGAAATCAAGGGGTGATTGGATAAGTAATGGAGATAGAAACACCAGATTTTATCATGCTCAGGTGCAAAGTAATAGAAGAAGACAAGGCATACATGTTATAAAAGATGATGAGGGGATAATCAAAGAGACTAAAGAAGACATTGCTAACCAGTTTATTTCTTATTTTTCAAATTTGTTTTCTGCAGGTCCTCTTGAAGATAATGGGCTTCTTGAAGTTATCCCAAAGTTATTGACAGAGGAGATGAATAGTATTCTTATTTCTATTCCAGAAGAAGCTGAAATTTTGAATGCTATTAAAGCTATGAATCAGAATAGCTCAGCTGGATGTGATGGCCATAATGGATACTTCTATGTGCAGTGTTGGGATATAATCAAGCAGGATCTTGTGAATGCTATCCAAGCTTTTTTCTTAGGAGCTGACATTCCCAAATCATGGAGTTCTACTCAGATTTGTCTTATTCCTAAAGTTCATAGACCTATGTTCTGCAAGGACTACAGACCTATTAGTCTTTGTAACTTTAGTTATAAGATAATCACCAAGATTATTAACTCCAGGCTTAGCCCTATGCTTTCCTCAATTATTTCTTGTAATCAATCAGGATTTGTTCAAGGGAGAAACATTCTTGATAACATCCTATTAGCTCAAGAGATGATGCAATATATTGATAGAAAAGCTACTGGAGGTAATGTGGTTTTGAAACTTGACTTGGCTAAAGCATATGATAGAACCTCATGGCATTTTTTAATTAAATCTCTAAGAGCTTTTGGATTCTCAGAGACTTTTATTGATTTAATTTGGAGATGCATTTCTTCTACCTGGTTTTCTATAATTATCAATGGGCAGCCTATGGGATTCTTTCAACCTACCAGAGGAATTAGGCAAGGGGATCCTATTTCCCCAAGCCTTTTCATTATCATGGCTGAAGCTTTTAGCAGAGGATTGAATAAGCAGATGTTGGCAGGTTCTATTGCTCCTTTCTCTCACCCTAGAGGATGTCCTTTAATTAGCCATCTTGGTTATGCTGATGATTTAATTATTTTCTCTAGAGGTACAAAGCACAGTCTTAAAAACCTGATGAAATTTATTGAATGTTATGAGAAGGAATCAGGTCAACTTTTTAATAAAGAGAAATGTTGCTTCTCTTTAAGCTCTAAAGCTTCTGTGAATATCAGATCCAGTATTGCAGCCTGCACAGGTTTCAAATTTTCTAATGGCAATATGAGCTATCTTGGTTGCCCTCTGTTCAAAGGAAGAATGAAAGCTATGTACTTTGAGTCTCTTATTCATTCTATTGCTTCCAAAATTCAGAGTTGGAAGTCCAAATTTCTTTCATTAGCTGGTAGAGTCATTCTGATCCAATCTGTTCTAAATTCTATCCCTATCTTTACTTTATTTGCTTTACAGCCTCCTAAATTGGTGATTAAATCAATTATTCAATTGATTAGTTCATTCTTTTGGGGAATAAATAAAGATTATGGGAAAAAATTTCATTGGATCAAGTGGGATGCTATCTGTTTTCCTATAAAAGAAGGTGGATTAGGAGTAAAAAATTTGGAGTATATCAAAGAAGCTTCTAACATCAAATTGGCTTGGAATATGAAGAAGAATACTAGCTTATGGGCTAAGTTTATGAATGCTAAATACTCTAATGCTCCTATTGGAAGTGGATCCATGACTTTTAGAAGAATCAGGTCTGCTTGGAATATAATGGAGGCTAATTCTTTATGGTTAGATAATGATCTGATTTGGCAGCCTTCTTCTAGTGGAAAGTTCTCATTTTCATCAGCCTATGAGATTATTAGAAAGCATAAATTGTCTTCTTTAGCATTTAACTATATATGGGATCCTAATATTCCTCCTAACATATCTATTTTTGTGTGGAAAACATTATCTAAATGTGTTCCTGTTGAAGATCTTATTCAAAAGGTGGGAGTGAAATTAGCATCAAGATGTCAATGCTGCCATAAGAATGGGGAATCTCTGAATCATCTCTTTATATCAGGTCCTATAGCTGCTGAAGTTTGGAATCATTTTTGCTGCTTACTGGGAATGACTCAAAGACCATCTACTATTCATAACTCGATAATTCAATGGTGGTTATATTCAGGAAATTCTTATATATCTCAGTGGCTCCATAAGATCATTCCAGTCACTATTATCTGGGAAATTTGGCTTGCAAGAAACAAAGCTCTTTTTGAAGGTATAACTATGAGAGCTAACATGATTTCATCTAGAGTAATAAATAGAATTGCAGAGATATTCCAAAATTCCAAGATCAAAGATGGGAGAAATGATATATGCAAGGAGGTTATCAATGTATTTTCTCTTAATTTCAAGATTTCTAATTCTTCTTCTATAGTTATGCCTTGGAAATGTCCTCCAAAGGGTAGATTTAAACTCAACTGTGCGACCAAGACAGGGAACCATATGGGTATTGGCTCTATTATTCGAAATGATACGGGTCAAGTCATTTGGGCTTACTCAAATGCTTTATCAACAAATTCATCGATTGAAGCTCAAGTTCAAGCTATTTTGGCTGGAATCAAATTTTGCAAGGAGAAGGGTATTTCTAACATAGACATAGAAGTAGAATCAGAAAAAATTCTTCAATGTTTTATATCTTCTTCTACAGTTCAGTGGCGAATAAGGACTGAAATTTCTGAAATCAATGAATTTCTCCAAACTAATCATTGCCTCATCAAGTTATGTTCATCAGAAGCCAATAAATCTGCAGAGTTGCTTGCCATTCATGGATCCTATCACCAATGCTCTTTTAGTTCTCAAAATTATAGTGATCTTCCTAGAGTGATTAGAGCATCTATTTTAGTAGTTTCTAACAAATGCTTTATTTGATTTGATTGTAAGCCATGTGAGAGGGCTTTTCTCTCTATAGTCTCAATAAATATCCTGATTTAAAAAAAAAAAAAAAAAAAAAAAAAAAAAGCTAAACTGTTGGGAGTAGTAGTGCGGTAGGTGTGCACATTAGAAGAGAGGTGAGAATTTCTCAAGAGAGTGCCGCACTAATATGATCGTTGCATTCGCCGGTAAGCATTTTAAATACTTCCTAAACTAATTTTAAACTATTTTACAATCGGGCTCTGACCCGTTTCCTATTTTTCTCTTCTCTCTTGTATATATATGTATATATTACAGATGCCCAGCCACAGGGGTGTCTTGCATAGGATCCTTTGGATGGAACATGCTGCATCTTAGGTGGGAGTTGCAGGCCTCTTGCTTAGATGACCTCATTATTGATTCCACTTCTAGTTTTATTTTATCCAGTTGGGCATGTGTCGCCCTTTTCCATTATTAAGTTGGTTTTATCAGAGATTGTGAATCGTTTATTTTCAGTATTTATACTTTGGGATTGTTACTGCCAGGATATTTTTTTCCTTGAAGTTTTAGAGTTGGAGTTATTTAGTTGAATGCTAAAATTGCTTGGATTATCTTTTTCAGTCTAGTTATTATGTGATTTTTAAACCATGGATTATGAAAGGTTTTAAATATTGGCCTTAAATTAAATTTGGAATTTGATGTGTTAAAATGATTTTTGTCACTTAGCTTAATTATTTAGGGTGTTTAATTGAAAAACTTATTTTTGCGACAGTGATGCTAAGAATGAACCAACCGTTCACCTTGGTTATAATTTAATAAATGACTGATCACCCGGTATTTTATTAGGCGGGGTGTCACAGGTAGTATCAGAGCATCAGGTTCTAGTGTCCTTTAGGATCTGTACGTCTTATTTCGCTTTCAGCTTAGCGTTCTTGCTATAGAGCCGTATTTTTAGGATTTTTATACTCTTGCTTTTACGATTACGTCTTCAGCTATTTGAGATTTGATAATAACTATATACTAATAAAAATTTATGTACGTTTCAGATGCCTCCGAGACGCGCACCGAAGGACAGACTTGCCCAGGCCGAGCAGCCAGTAGCTGCGGCTCAGGGAACGATGAAAGCCACAGAGGTAGACGCTATCGTTGCTCAAGCGGTGAATGTCGTGTTGGCAGTAGTGCAATAGTCTCCACCCCAGGTTCAGGCAGTGGCGCCAGTACCGGCACAGTTTCCATCTACATGGGAGCGAGTTAGGGATGCCTTCTAGAAGGCGCATCCCCCGGAGTTTGCGGGTAGTTCAGATATCATTATAGCAAGCCAATGGAAGAAAGATATCCAGAGGCATTTGCGCATGTACGAGTGCACGGACGTGCAAAAATAACTATTGTCTTCCTTTAAGCTAGTTGGGGCCGCTTTGCATTGGTGGGAATCCACTACCACCCTGGAGGAGAGGGATATTATCACTATTCAGTCATTTTGGGCGCGGTTTGATAGCAAATACTTTCATCCGCCATGCAAACTGAAATGTGGCGAAAGTTACTGAGTCTGAAATAGGAGAATTCGACTGTTGCTGAGTACGAAGAGGTGTTCACAAGACTTCTCACTATAGTGCCCGATGAGGCACCCACTAAGGGGAAGAAAATACTGTTATTTGTGGACGGGTTGGCTTGGAGGATCCGTCAGCACCTCATAGGCAATCTATCACTGAGTACCTACACGGACGTACTCAATGCTGCTTTATTACACTATCAAGATCACCGCTTCCACCTGCAGGGAAGAAAGCGAGCAGGAGAGTCCAGCCAGCTGGGCAAGATAAGGGGTAGTGGTTCTAGTGGAGCACCGACATCTCAGGGGAAGACTCGTCAGCATGAGCAGAGTTCCCATCAGGGGGACCCTGCCAAGCGATTCCAATCAGGTGACTCCAGGAAGGGATTTGGGGGATTTAGGCAGGATCAGCAGGGCCAACAGGGCCAACATCGTCAGCCGCAGGGTTAGCAATAGGGCCATCAGGGCCAGTAACATTTTCAGCAGGGCCAATGGCGGGGTGGTAACGGCCAGCAGGGTCGTAATCAGCAGGGGCATAGGGGAGGAAATTTCAGGGGCCGATGCTTCGGGTGTGGTAAAAATGGCCACAGGCGCCATGATTGTCCAGAGGGAGATAGGGCCCCACAGCAGTAGGGTGACCGTAATGAGCCATAGAGGCCACTTTTTCCAGCCACCCTCCCAGCACCAGCTTAGGCACCAGCCCTACCAGCCATTCCAGCAGCTCCAGCGCAATAGGGGAAGTTATAGTACTGACGTGTATATAACGTCCACCAGGCAGCAGCTCCTCAGGTGCCACCCGCGATTGAGGGTACGTTTCCTATCCATGGTACTATGGGTCGAGTTTTATTTGATACTGGGGCAACACACTGTTTTATAGCAACTCATTTTGTGAAGGCCTTAGGGTTATTAGCCACATCAGAGAGCACTGTGACGTGCGTAGACTCACCACTGGGAAATGGATCGTTAATTTTCTTTATATGTCGAGGCGTGGGAGTAGAGATTGGTATCTTAATCTTACCAGTAGACATGTTAGTGTTAGATATACATGAGAACGACGTTATTATTGGTATGGATTGGCTCGTAGCATACAGAGCCATGATAGATTATTTCGATGGGAGTATTATCTTTGCCATTTCGGGGCAGGAGATGTTTGTAGTGGCAATGCCTCGCCCAGAGGGAGGCTCTATCTCTCATTTATATTACATAGAGGAGGATACCTCTAAGGAGGTCGTGATTCCCTTAGACTCGATCCCAGTTGTTCATGAGTATTCTGATGTATTTCAGGAGATACCAGGCCTACCCCCAGTCGAGAGATAGATTTTGTCATAGATTTGTTACCGGATACTCGACCGATAGCACACACTCCATACCGTATAGCTCCGGCAGAAATGCGAGAGTTACAAGATAAGATAGAGAAGCTGTTAGGTCAGGGCTTCATTCGTAGAGTACCACACCTTGGGGCACTCCAGTTTTGTTTGTGAAAAAGAGAGATGGTTCACTGAGGCTATGTGTGGACTACCGGGAGCTGAACAAGGTCACAATACAGAACAAATATTTGTTGCCTCGAACCGATGATCTGTTCGACCAGCTGAGGGGAGCAACGTTCTTTTCGAAGATAAATTTGAGGTCAGGATACCATCATCTACGGATTCAGGAGCAAGATGTTTAAAAGACTGCTTTCTTGATGAGATATTGGTCCTACGAGTTCAGAGTGATGCCATTTGGACTCAAAAATGCTCCAGTTGTATTCATGGACTTGATGAACCGAGTGTTCAGAGAGTTCTTGGATCAGTTTGTCATCGTCTTCATAGATGACATCCTGATATATTCACACACTGAGGAAGAGCATGCTGAGCACTTGAGGCAGGTTCTTTATACTCTACGAGAGCATCAGCTGTATGCTGAGTACAAGAAGTGCGGATTCTGGTTACGGGAAGTGCAGTTCGTGGGACATGTTGTTTCTGAACTAGGGATAGCGATTGACCCGAGTAAAGTGTCAGCAGTGAAGGAGTGGAGACAGCCCACGACACCGACGGAAGTGCGTAGTTTCTTGGGGTTAGCCGGGTACCATAGGAGATTCATTCAAGGGTTCTCCAAGATAGCGGGTCCATTGACGAACCTGACTCGCAAGGGAGTACCATATGTTTGGGACGATACTTGTCAATTATCTTTCGATTAGATGAAAGACAAGCTGACTTCGGCACCAGTCCTTGCTTTAGCCAAGTCGAGCGTGGAGTATCTGGTTTACACCAACGCCTCCTTATGGGGACTTGGGGAACTACTTCAGTAGGAGGAGAAGGATATCATTTTTGCCTCCCGCAAGCTTAAGCCACACAAGAGAAATTACCCTACTCACGACCTAGAGTTAGTAGTGGTCGTCTTCACATTAAGGATATGGAGACACTACTTATTAGGGGAGAAATTCTTCTTGTTCACATACCACAAATCACTGCACTACCTGTTCACTCAGCGAGAACTGAATATGCATCAGCGCAGGTGGTTAGAGTTTGTGAAAGACTATCAGTTCGACATACAGTACCATCCGAGGAAGGCCAACGTAGTTGCTGGTGCGTTGAGCCGTAGACCGATAGACGATGTAGCGGACGTCTAGAAAGCAAAGTGGAAAGATTTGGGTCACCAAGATGTGGTAGCCCGTTCCTTCATATCTGTCATGACAGTGACACCCGAGATTGTTACAAGAGTAATACAGGCACAGACAGCAGACTCATTTTGCTAGGAGAAGATTGTATGGCTTTTAGCCGAGGGTGCTGAGTCCTATTTTGTTAGTTCCGATGGAGGTTTGAGGTTTAATGGGAGATTGGTGGTCCCAGAAGGAGCAGACTTACGCCATGCAGTGATGACCCAATCTCACGAGTCCCAATTTAGGGTGCATCCTGGGGGAGATAAGATGTACCAGGATATGAGGCGGTAATATTGGTGGAGTGGGATAAAAAAGGACATTGCTGAGTTTGTGTCCAAGTGTTCTACTTGCCATATGGTAAAGGTGGACCACCAGAAATTGTCGGGGTTTCTTCAACCGTTGGAAATACCCACGTGGAAGTGGGAGAGTATTTCCATGGATTTTATTCCTAAGTTGCCTACATCACAGCGGGGCCATGACTCCATCTGGGTGATTGTGGAACGTTTGACCAAGGTGGCTCATTTTCTACTAGTATAGACAGACTATACCACGGACCAGTATGCTCAGTTGTAAATTACTGAGATTGTTAGACTACATGGGGTGCCCTTGGATATTGTGTCAGATAGAAATAAGATTTTGTTTCGCGTTTCTGGGAGAGTTTTTAGGAGGCCATGGGTACAGAGTTGAAGTTGAGTTCAGCATATCACCCACAGACGGATGGACAAATAGAGCGCACCAATCATATGTTGGATGATATGCTACGCATGTGTGTGTCCTTGATTTTGGGGGAGGTTGGGAGCCACATCTTCCTCTGGTGGAGTTTTCTTATAATAACTCTTATCAGTTCACGATTGGCATGGCTCCATTTGAGGCATTGTATGGCAGGCATTGTCATTCCCCAACTTGTTGGCTAGAGGTGGGGGATAATAAGTTGCTTGGACCAGAGGTGATTCAGAAAACCTCCGCTAGGATTGAGATTATCAGGAGTCTCATTCGGGTAGCCCAGGACAGGCAGAAAAGCTACACCGATGCAAAACGATTCTTTCGAGAATTTAATGTGGGGGACCAAGTATTACTACGTGTTTCTCCTATAAAAGGAGTGATGAGGTTTGGGAAGAAATGGAAACTGGCCCCGAGGTACGTGGGACCATTTCCCATTATCGAGAGGATTGGGCCGATAGCATACAAATTGGGACTGCCAGAGCACTTACACCGCATTCACGATGTATTCCACATCTCGTTGTTGAGACGATACCTTCAGGATGACATGGCCCACACCCACATCGCGATTGAGGAGATTGACTTACAGCCTGATATCTCTTACGAGGAGAGGCCAGTGGCTATTCTAGACCATAGCGACAGGTGATTGAGGTCGAAAGTAGTCCCACTTGTACGGGTCCAGTGGGAGCATCATAATGTAGAGGAATCCACTTGGGAGCGTGAGGCAGACATGTGTGAGAAGTACCCAGAGTTATTCTTACCAGGTATACCTTAATTTTTCGAATTTCGGGACAAAATTCTATTATTAGGGGGGAAGTATGTAATACCCCGTATTTTTATGACTTTTAATTTTGGGGATTTATTAAATTTAATTAGAAATATTAATTTAATATTAATCCAAAAAATCATTTAAATACTTACTACGTGACGAGAGTTAGTAATTATTGGAACTTTATTGTAAGTTACTTTATGGGTAAAGTAAGTGGTGTAATTGAATTTAGTAAAATTATCACGAGAATCTAATTTGATAAGTTTGGAAATTTATCGGGGCGCGTTTGTGTCTTGTCGGGATTAAATTTGAACTATTAAAAGTGAATAAATTATAAGTCACTCGAATGGTCATTTTAAGTGGGTCAATGTGTCCGTAAGGGTCGAGATAGTCAAAATAATGTACCCGGGGGTTTAGTTTGGGTCTCGGGGCCTTTTTAGGCCTAATTAACATCCCGGGAGGGCGTTTTAGACATTTTATATTTTTGGGAATGGAAACCCACGATTTTTCTAAGGTTATATCAGATGGTAGGAGTCGTCTTCTAGGGTTAGAATAACCATAAACCAAAGACGGCCATTGGAGAGGAAGAGGAGAAGCTTTCCAAGGGGTTATAGGCCAAGAACTCCACCGTTTGCACCACCGTCGCCCCCAAACTTTAGATCGCGCAATGAGGATCACAACCACACCAATCTCTCCACAAATCTGAGCCAAATATTTCCAGGCAAGTATCTATCTTGATCTATATTAGTTAATGCTTCAATGATATTAGTCTAGGACTGATTAGAACTAGTTTTTGTGAAAGAAAACATATTTTGGAGACCCAAATTTGCATGATGTATAGATAAAAGATATGTTCTGTAAATCTAACTCATATGTAGAGGTTGAACCATGAATTTTATTGAGATAGGAGTAGAAAATCTGGGAAAAGAATGGGAAGAACTAAGTGAAAGAAATTATTAGCGTTCTTGTAATTTTTTCTAGATTTTAACCCTTTTAATTCGTTATAATTGATGAAAACTCGCATGTCTTACGTAGAATATTCATTTATTGGGGATATAACACTTGTGGTATAATTTGTTGTAAGTTTGGAAATCAAATATGATGATTTGAATGATTTTGGAATAGCATTCCCGTAACTGGAAATTCTGCAGTTTCGCCATAAATGCTTGATCGATGGATCGACCCAAGAGCATCGATCGATCGATGCATCGATCGATCGAGCACATGCCATAGATCGATTGAACCCTCCTGGAAAATTCACATTCCCCTTTTTAATAGGTTGTTCCAACTTAAATGAATAGAAATCCTTGGACATTAATGTTAGAACATTTTGGGATATAAAGAAGACCAGTAGGACTTTGTAAAAATGGAACCTTTAATGTAAGACGAGATTAACATTTAACGGAGGTGTTTTACACTTAAGGAACAGTGGGAACGTGTGTGTCTAAAGGGTGAGACTCGTAAGGAAGTTACGTCATAAAGTAAAAGAGTACCTACTGAAATTACACTTAAGAAGTTAGTATTTCACTAGTGTTATGAAGAAGGTTTGGAATAATCCCATAAATAAGAATAAGAGACAAATCGTTATACGGGATAATCTAGAAATGTGCAATAAGAATAAATATCATAAGTATTGGTCGTGGGTGTACCTAAAATTGAAATGGGAATGGTAGTATACATATATGACTATGTTTGTACATATACTATATACGTGTATATATCATGCCCGCGCTACTTGCTATCACTGAGGTTACCACGCTGGGACAGTCTTATCTCGATGGGACCTATATGGGGGATATTAACTTGTACCCTAGAACATAGGAATCCTTGGTACAGGCTATTGGATCAATAATCAGATGGTCCTAAGAGACGTGAGGGTATATGCTGACCTCTTAATGACTTGGAACTATTCTTCGCTTCAATTTGTATGTGTTTTGTGTTAATACAGTTCGAGAGTGATTCCGAACTAGTATTTCCCTTAGTACGAGTGATACGGGGACTTGATAGCAGACTATGCCAACACCATAAATTTTATGTGGGGTGCCGATAGTATATATATATATATATATATATTATATAAGTGGTTACTATATATACATAAACTTGAAATTTGGGAACTACCTACTGTGACTAAAGGTAGGTAAGTAATGTATAATTATTTCAACTTGGATATAAGTGTTTGAAAAGTTTGAGGCAATATTGAGAAACTTTATAATCAAATGAGGCGTATGTGAGAACTTTGCTTTTAAATAAAATTAATTTTCTTAACACTAGAAATTGTCGTCATGAAATCTTGTGAGTAACTTAAGATAAGCTAAACTGTTGGGAGTAGTAGTGCAATAGGTGTGCACATTAGAAGAGAGGTGAGAATTTCTCAAGAGAGTGCCGCACTAATATGATCATTGCATTAGCCGGTAAGCATTTTAAATACTTGCTAAACTAATTTTAAACTGTTTTACAATCGGGCTCTGACCCGCTTCCTATTTTTATGTTCTCTTATATATATGTATATATATATATATGTATATATTACAGGTGCCTAGCCACAGGGGCGTCTTGCATAGGATACTTTGGATAGACTGTGCTACAACTTAGGTGGGAGTTGCAGACCTCTTGCTTAGACGACCTCATTATTGATTCCACTTATAGTTTTATTTTATCCAGTTGGGCATGTGTCACCCTTTTCCATTATTAAGTTGGTTTTATCAAAGATTGTGATTCGTTTATTTCCAGTATTTATACTTTGGCATTGTTACTGTCAGGATATTTTTTTCCTTGAAGTTTTAGAGTTGGAGTTATTTAGTTGATGCTTAAATTGCTTGGATTATCTTTTTCAGTCTAGTTGTTGTGTGATTTTTAAACCATGTATTATGAAAGGTTTTAAATATTGGTCTTAAATTAAATTTGGAATTTTATGTCTTAAAATGATTTTTGTCACTTAGCTTAATTATTTAGAGTGTTTAATTGGAAAAGTTATTTTTGCGACAGTGATGCTAAGAATGAACCAACCGTTCACCTTGGTTATAATTTAATAAATGACTGATCACCCGGTATTTTATTAGGCGGGGTGTCACAGGGCCTTAATAGTCAATCTACCATATTTTAATAAAGACTACTTTGACTATGGTGTAGTGGTCAAGAACTGGCAACATGCACCTCTTCAAGAGGGGGAGGAGTATGATGGACCTAGGTGCCCCCAAGAAGGGCAAGGCATAGGTTGTAGAATTTTTTTCATTTTCTTTTTTATGTTGGCTACCTATTTGATGATGTGCTGACTAACCTTCTTGTCTTATTTTTGTGCAGTGGATAGTAAAAAAAGTGTCCCACTGAGAGGAATATTAAACTTAAAGTGCTTGAATTGTTATGGGGCGTTCATCAGAGGATTGGTGAAGAACATCCAAGATTATCCTCCTATTTATTGAATTATAGGAGTTCTGTTACTTCGTTTATTGCCCGACCAACTATTGTAATACCTTCAACCATTGTTAACTTTGAAGAAGAACCTATCCGCACTTCCTCGACTAAAGAGTCTACTGAAGTTGAGAAGGACTTTGGTACTTCCTATTCTTTTGAATCTCTTGACATCTCTACTACCCTTACTTCCCCATCATTTGCCATATGCAAAAGGAAACTTCCTAATTTTATGGTTGGTCCCCTTTTTCCTACCACCAAGAAGAACACGGAAAAAAATATTGTTGTTGTTGATGCCCAGAAGTCCAAAGTGGCTGAGAAAGTGTCAAAGGCTGCTGAGAAAGTGCCTCAGGTTACCAATATCGATGAAGTTGAAACTGTTGGATCTCAATGGAAGAGGTTAAAGAAATCTCTACCTAATAAATGGGCCAAGAAAACTACTGTCGACCAACAGGAGTTGGTCAAAAAAATTCCATTCGACCTAGATGTTGTTAGGATATCTTCTCTAGCTTTCAATTCTGGTATTGCCAGAAGTTTAATAATAGTTAGGACTCTTCCTGCTGATAGGGTATCTGCTGCTCCTATGCTCCGATCAAGATTGGCTGAAAGGGCTTGCTAGACTTTAGCTTTTGTAACCATATTCCCTTCCTTGCTTATATTTACTGTATTATTTCTCTTCTTCTGACTTGGTATTTTTCCTTTTTTGTAGTTTTTGGTGGACTTTAACCAGATGATGGAGAAGGTCGATCAACTGCATTCTTCTTTGGGAATAGTTGAAGAGGCATTTGAATGTCTAAGGAAATCTTTAGAAGCTTCTCGGTAGGGTCTAGAGGCAAATCAAAAATTTTGGGAAGAAGATTTAAAGATGGCCAATGACAAGGTCAGTGATGTTGAAGGGAAAATAAAGATGGTCAAGCAGAAACTTAAGACTACTGAGGACTAGTGATTGAACAATTAGATCCTTCTCAAAGCCGCAAAGGAAAATATAGTAGGTTTGATTGCAGATCTTGTTGTAGGGAAGGCCAATGGTAAAAAAGATAAAGGAAACTTCCTTTGACAAGGGTTGGGAAGAGGCATTGTTGGATGCCTCTGCACAGATTGCGTATGTCAAAAAGAAATCTTTCAAGGACGATTGGTTGGAGGCACTCAAGGAGGTTGGCATAACTGAAAACTTAGAGTTATTTCAGAAGCATGATCCAGGTACTCCTCCAAACTTGGAGGAGGAATTTGATGATAAAGAATGTTAAGTAGAATCTTCTGTGGAACCTTTTAAGTCTTCCTTGATTCCAATTGTTTAGTCCAACCTACCTCTTGCTCAAGCTAAACCTCAAGATAGGGAGAAGGTTTAGATTTTCTTAGTCTATCCTCCTTCGTTCTTGTAGTCTTCTAGGATTTTTCTTTTCTAGTTTATAATAGGGACATCTATTTATAACAACTTTATTTTATCAATGAAAATATCTCCTTTTGACTTAATACATTATGTTTAATGTACTTGTTTTTCTTTTCTTGGTTTCCCTTATCTACATGAAGTTGTATTTCTTATGTGCTTTTGCTCGGCTGCAGTCCCTGCATTCTTACACTTGTGATTTTTAGTTTGATGCTAGGAAAAAAGCCATAGTTTCTACTGAATCCGGCCTACTCAAGCGGAGTAGGAACCTTCTAAAAGCCATAGTTTCTACTGACTGGGTTGCTCGGCGCAGATGTATTCGGCCAAGTTAATTAGCCATACAACCATCTTCGTTACTTTTTAGATAGGGTTTTTGCTAATAATGCAGCATACTATGAGATGATTGAGCAACTGCAAGAGGAACACAAACAGTCTAAATCCCTAGTCCATGCTAATTATGAGGCCAAGTATAAGGCTTTAAGTGAAGGATGGGGATTTGACTAGAAATTAAAAGACATCACTTCTACTTTAAACAAGAAGGAGCTATATTTAAAGCAAGATATGGAGAGTGCCTGAGCAATTGCTGCTATGTTAAAGAATGAAAATAATGCCCTGAGTGGTGAGCTTGATAGTTTAAAGACATCATCTACCAGCGGTCTTGATGGAGGTGCTTCCTTTTTGGAGATTGAGAATACAATATTGTTAGAGGAATGGAAGCACTATAGTAGAAAACAACAAGAACTGGGCAATCTTCTAGGCGCAGGATGGTTGTCCGACAAACTATTGATGAAGAAAGAACTATGAGAACTCTAGCCGACCATGTTGTCCAGTTGAAAGAAAAGAATACTGCTATTGTCGACCTATCACTCCAACTGAAAGCCAAAGATGTTTCTATTGCCAACCAAGCTGTTCAGCTGAAAACCAAAGTTGGTGTCCTCAAGAAACTTCAAGTTGGGTGGAGAGGTTGACCTTCCAATTTCACGAGCAGTCGAGGAATATATGTATGAAGGATTACAATGAGGCCTTAACCCACATGGATAATCATATTGCTTAAAGCAATCGCGAAGGTTATAAGTGGGGATGGACCAACTTGTTGAATTTGCTAAAATAATATCAAAATAGTGAGTTGTGGCACTAGAATAATCCATGTCTCTTAAATTATGACAAGCCTCCCTTCAAATTGGACACCTAGTGGATTCCTCCTAATGCTCTTCCTCAATGCCTGATAACAAAATATTTAGGGGATTATGATTTTCATGATGAGCACGAAATAGTTCATCCTCCGTATTTGATTGATAGGCTGAGTAGAAGCAATAGGCAAATGCTAATAGATTTCAACTACATAAACTCTCCATATACCCTGGATGATCCTCCTGTTGGGATGGACAAGGCATAAGAAAAGCGTCCAGCAGAATAATTTTTCTTTTTGTATATGCTCAACTCTTATTGTAATATCCTTTTATTTAAATAAAATGATTATATTTACTGTCTTAAATACATGTTTGTTTATGCATTTAATTTAGTATCTATTTTAAGCTTGTGATTAGTTAATCGACGGTCCAACTAGTTAATCTACTTGTTTAACAAGTAATGGGTTCAATTATTGGACTGAGATTGTTGGTCCTTCACTTCTACTAACGCACTTAGGTAAAACTGTAAGCAGATTTGAATTAAGTGTTGACATCAGTTATCAGTGGAGACCAAGTGTAGTAGGAATGTATATATGTATTCCTATGTTTTAACTTAGCCGGGTAAAGCTTCTTGTATTTGTACATGAAGTTTTACATGCTTCTTGTTCATAACTTGCCAAAGACAAAGTCATACATGAAGTAATGATTATCGGCGATCAAGTGTATTAGGAATGTATATATGTATCCCTATATGTAGGAACATATATATGTATTCCAGTATTTAACTTAATTGGGAAACATGAATGTTTGTTAAGCTGTTGGTGCATCTCGAAATTGATAACTTCAACCTGATTAAGCATTAACCTGACTTAGTATTCGTTGTCTTTTGGTCGGCTAGGGTTGAAGGCTAAAAGAAGAAAAATTGAAAGCTTCTTCTTGTCACACCCTTCCTTTTGGTATGAATGAATAAGAAGTACACATAAAGCAATGAATTAAAGTTAAGGAGGAATAACATAACCTTTTTATTTATTTATTTATTTATTTATTTATTTATATATTTATTATTAATATGTTAAATAAAGTGGAACCACCGCATGGGTGAATTACATTTCTTTAGTACACATGACAATATATAAAATTGAAAAGCGCCACTCCTTGCTCCCATCTGGTTTAATCTCTGCCCATACGGTCACATAAGCGAACAGGTGACCGGTGTTTGTCTCCATTAGGGTAGAGATACTATTTCCTTTCTCATGTCACATCTGAAGAAAGATAGAATTAACACAAATATGCTAAGTAGGGTCTACCAATTCTACAACAATAATATTGATATAATAAAGAGTTAGAGTGTGTAAAGAATCAGTGTTTAAACGACTTACAATAGTAAGATGAAAATGCTATATTTATCAAATTATAACATCAAAATTCTAGAAATTCATAATTCCATAGTAATTAGTCCATTTAAGAAAATACGATGCATTACCAGTTCAGTTAGAATCATTTGTTTTTCGAAGAAAGACAAGGAATTCGAACTAATAATCCCATTGTTATTAGTTCACTAACGGGTATAGAGGTAATTAAGCCATCAGTGTAACTTTATCATTAACAATCCTAAAAATTCTAAGGAAAAGTAACCTGATATTCTCACAATTAAAGTGGCACTCGTACGTATATAGCAATAATAAGGGATCTCAATCGTCTGAGACCAATAGGCCAAGTAGAAAGTTTCATGGGATAACATGTCAGTCTACTTTGTAGTTAATAATGATGCTTATAGTAAAATATAGCACAAAAGTGCAAGAGTAAACTGAATCAATATGGTACATGATCTCAGTTATTAGGTGAGAAGGGTTAAAATTGATTCTAAATTACATAGTGGTGATAATTCAAATACTGATGATGATTAACAAAATATGTAGTACGGCAGAATAATAACATGCACATACTCAGAGTCAACGTGGCTCTCACAAAGTGATATCAATAGCAGTATTTCAAATACACGAAGTATAATACTGAAAATATAGAAAAAACTTACTTGATTGGGTATTCTTTTGAATTGCTGTCACACTAGAGTATTTAGAAGATTTGGGACTTGATTTTATGTTATACAATGTCTGGCATAGGAGTATTAGGTTTCAATTAGTCAGTTTTGTACTTAAAATTGACTTTAATAAAGTTTCGAGGGTTTGTGTGGAATTATCTTAGGATTTTAAAATAGGGATCTTAAGCTCATTTTTTAACTTTGGTACAAGAGTTTTTGTCTTAAAATAGTTTGATGTATGTAGGGGAAAAGTCTTGGGTACAAATTGCAAAGTTGGAAAAGTTTCTAGGGGTTGATTTGTAATTTTAAGAAAATTTCTTTACGTAAAAATCTCATTTTTTACATAACTTGAGCTAGAAATATCCAAACATGGTCTTATCTTATACTTATACCATTTTGATCAGAAAAATTAAATAACATTTTTGGGAAAAAAATCATAATTATCTGATTGGCCACACGCCCTCACGCGCGGGGTCAAACTTCCTAGACGAAGTCTTCATCTTCTACCTCTCGATTTTGACTTTCTTGGGTTTAAAACTTTGACTGAGGTTTGCTCCTTCTCTGTTATACCATTTGAGATGATTCGTTAACCAACTTAACTTAACTTTTTCATTAGGATTTAAAATATATAACTTTCATGGTTCGAATCTCAGTATAAGTCGAGTTTCAAAACAATGTTTTTTCATGAAATTTTGGCTTAACATTTGTGGATTTATAGAGTATGGGAGGGTATCTTATGAATTGGGTTTGGTTTCTGCTATGTATGAGAGTAATTTTGTTACGGTTTTAAGGATTTTGATGAACTATAGGTCGAGAATTGTGTATTTATAGGTTTTTAGTTTTGAAAACACTTTCGATCGATTAAGCTTTTGTATGAACATTTATGGATTTTCGCCACTACACTTGATATACTGAGGTTATAATGAGTCTATTCTTGGCTTTAAATAAGAGGTTTGGTTACTGTAATGGATTTCTCCATTAAAGCTCAAGCTTTAATGGTGTTCTTATTATTTTCTTCTATTCTAGCCATTTCTACATGTAAAAGCTTGCATCTTATCAATGTTCTAACTATATTAACTATGCAGAAAACTTCTAGAATTGAAGGAATTGAATTTAAAGCATAAAATGATGAGTTACCTGAATTGAGAGAACATTCGAACTTTGAAAGTGAACTGTGGGATGAATATCTTTAGTGTAGAACGTAGGGTATTTATACTACTTTGAGTTGAGACTTGATTGGAGTAAAAAGGAGGTGGATCTGAAGTAAGTTAGGGTGAGTTTTGAGTTTGGTTCAAATGGGACACATGGGTTACTAAGGTTTACCATGTGTTACCATGTGATTTTTACCTCTTTTTGCTGATGTGGGTGTGTGTGTGGACTGGGGTAACACTAATGTTTTAATTTGAGTCCTTAATCTTTGATGTAATTGCATTTAGGTCCATGTTGATACCAAAATTTACCACCCTACGTGGACCAATTACAAGCTAACATGTGTCATCCAATGTGGCACAAGTTCATGTCAACATGATAGAAAATCCCGATCAACAAGGAAGCCCAACCAACTACCGAAAATCCAATCTTTACAGCCAACCAAGTGTCAGCAGCCTTATAGCCTATATTGCCAATGAATCGACAATAATTCAAATATTTAATTCTCATTATGTATTGGTGTAAATGCCTAACAATTAAAGGCATTCCATCCTTTCACATGACAACTATCAAGACCCCTCTTGGGCTATAAATACAATGATCACCCTCATTGCAAGAGACCAAAAAATAACTCAAGGCAATCAATACATAACGGTGGATGTAAGCTATTCCTTTGGGCCAAACCACTTTAAAATTTCTTGTGTCTGTTTGTTTTACTGATTTTATATGTGATCGATTAATTATGCATAGTCTAATTTTTTGCATCAATAGATTGGCGCCGTCTGTGATAACGTATTGCTAAACATTTTCACTCATTCATCATCCATGGATGAAATTCCAAAATTAAGTACCATAAATGATGGAATACTATCTACTCCTTCTGTCCCTCCAAATAATAATGATTTAACAGAAATTTTGGCTACCCTGGTCATGGGTCAAGAATCTGTGAAGGATACTATACGATAGTTGGCTCAAACTCTGCATGCTAGAGTCCCAGCATAAGATAATCCAAAGAATAAGCCACCACCACCACCACCAACAAGGGAGTATTGGGCATAGTCGTTCCAGAATTTCTAAGGATCCTTCATACCTCCCTGGAGCAACTTCTTCTATTAGGATTACTAATTCCACTGATGGACAATCCCTCATCCCAGAAAGATTGAGTGCCTTAGAAAGGCTAAGTAGGGCCTTTCCTTTCGATCGTTTAGGACCCCAGGGAAATTCCCTATGGGGTACGTCGAGAAATACTCGACGACCAAGCGACCTGAAGGAAGGTTCAACCCAATCCAGAATAATACTCAACAAACTGATAGGTATAGTCAGATAAGGTTCGTAGGAAGAAAGCTTAGCACGATCAATTAGTCGGCATAGAAAAGATGCCCCTTAGATCTGGTGTTGGCAGTGATGCTTGAAAAGGTTCCATTCAGCATTTGGAAGATAAATTGAGAGAAATGGACAAGGGTAAGAATCCCCTCCAAAGAAGTTTTAATAAGGGATCCCCCTTCGTGCAAATCATCGTAGATTTCCCTACGCCGACCAAGTTTAAATCTCCAGTGGTCATCCCCAAATATGATGGGAAGACTGATCCAGTTCTTCATATAGAATAATACAAAGCAGCTGCTGATATTTATGATGTTCCCGATGAAATGAGGTGCAGGGCATTTTCAAGAACAATCATTGGATCTGCTCAAATATTGTACAATAGTCTTCCTTGGGGAAAAATTTCTTGCTTACAACCACTCGCCGAGATATTCATTGGTAATTTTTACTTTGGAGAAAAACTAGTGAAACGAGTAGCTCACTTGCTTAGTGTGAGATAGAAGGTGGGAGAAAGTACCATGGATTACATCACTCATTTCAACAATGAGAAATTGGAAGTCATTGATTAAATGGAGAAGACTGCAATTACTTCCCTCATGAGTGGTTTGCTCCCCAACAAACTATATTATACTTTGGCTAAATATCCCCCAAAGTCGTTGACAAAATTGATGGCCAAAGCAACGAAGATTATAAACGTCGAAGAAGCTATGGCTGCTAAAAAGAATTCAAACGCAAATGTGGAAACAAAGACAAAAGGGAAATAAGATAAGAAGGAGCACAAGAATCACAAAAATGCAGGAATTTGAAAGAAAAATAAAGCCTAGATAGGCTCAGAAAATTTACTAATTACACTCCCTTAATGGTAGATCTACATCACGTTTTGGAAGAAATCAAGCACAATAATGATTTGAGTTGGCTTGAAAAGTTAAGGACACCTGCTAATAAAAGGGATAAGTCCAAGTATTGTGAATTTCACAAAGATAATGGTCATACGACCAACCAGTGTATTTCTCTCCAGAATGAGATAGAAGCACTCATCTGAAGAGGAAAATTGAATAGATTTGTTGATCGACAAAATGATGGAAGAACTGGAGGTAGAGGTCGATAGATATCTAAATTACGAGTTAGGCCCAGGGAAGAGAAGAAAAGGAACCATGATGATGATCCTGATCTTCCCAAGAAGCCTAGACAACCTGAACGCGAGGTATTAACACTTAGTTTTGGATCCTTTAATTGCCACATGATCATAGGTGGAGATGCAGGAGGAGGATATCATACATCTGAAAAGAAAGCTTACCTCAATAAGGCTCAAGCTTGTTCCTATATCCAGTTGATCAACCTCATCGAGGAAGACCGACCAAGAAAATTTAATAAGGATAAGCTCATAATTGGATTTTCCTAAAATGATTTATTTGTAGTGTTGTATCCTCATGATGATACTTTACTGATGAGAGTCAGGATGAAAGAAGTATTGGTAGCAAGAACATTAGTGGATAATGGCAGTTTGGTAAACATCATGTTCTATCCCTATTTTGATAGTTTGGGTTTAAAACTCAGTCAACTAGAGCCTTATCATAGGCCACTCATTAAATTCCCAAGCGAGAAAGTGTTTCCATTGAGGACTATCAAGTTAGATGTGTTGATAGGGACATAGTCGGCGAGCAGGACAGAGAAGGTGAGATTCTTTGTAATGGATAAAAATGTTCATTCTGCCTATAATATGATTATGAGAAGATTTGGTTTGAAGAAATTCAAAGTTGTACCCTTTACTATTCATCAATGACTGAAGTTCCCAACCAACTTTGGAGTTAGAGTAGTGAAAGGAGATCAAAAAGTAGCTCGGGAGTGCTATTATTCCTCTACCGAGGAAGAAGATATGTTGGAGACAAAGAGGAAAACAACCACCTATCAAGTGGATATATCCGATCCGAACAACGACTCTAAGGTTAAAACCCTAGATCCACAAGACGAATCTGAGCTTGTAAAAGGCCAAGTGATGGAGGTAACATAAAGCATTGGTTTGGACGATGATAAACCAAAACGAACAACTCAAATAGGAGCATTATTGGAACCGGTTCTTAAACAGGAGTTGGTGGATTTCTTGAGACAAAGGAAACAGGTGTTCATGTGGATTCGTGAAGATATTCTAGGCATAGACCCAAATTTCCTATGCCATGAGCTTAATGTGAATAAGGAGGTTAAACTCATTAAGTAGGGAAGAAGAGTTTTTAGCCCGAAGAAGCTTCAAAAAGCTTCCTTTATTAAAGATGTGAAGTACCTGGATTGGTTGGACAATGTAGTTATGGTCGAGAAGAAGAACAATAAGTAGAGGATGTGTGTGGATTTTACTGACTTGAATAAAGCATTCCCAAAGGATTATTTTCCTTTACCGCGAATTGATCAACTGGTGGATGCTACTTCAGGGCACGAGCTACTAAGTTTCATGGATGCGCATTCTGGTTATAACTAGATCAAAATAAAGCCAGAGGATAGAGAAAGTATGTCACACCCCAAAACCCAATATCCATACTAATCATTTGTTATTGGAATAATTAGATCATAATCTTGAGCCCATTGGAAATATGATTCATTCATCAATATTTTCCTACATAATGTGCATAATGAACATAATATTATTCTTATATCATAAAATTCAATATCAGAGTCATAATTAAGGAACATAAAATACCGTGATTAACTATGATCAACTCAATCCATACTAAATCAATATATACAATGTGTGAGTATATTAAAATCATCAGTGTGACAACGATAAAATCCCATTTTTAAACCCCAGCTCTCTCCAACGGTGCAACTCTCAAAGCTACCGGTCATATGGTATCCTAGCTGGCAGCGTATGACCTGAAATTGTTAAAATATAAACCGTAAGCATTAAGCTTAGTGAGGTACTCCTTCCCTGCAATAGAATAACAATTCTATATCGAATATGTAGATATAAAATCCGAACAATCCTGCCCATTGGCAATAACAAATCATGGATCATAAGATCCAAATAATTCTGCCCATTGGCAATAACAAATCCTGGATTATGAGATCCAAACAATTCTGCCCATTGGCAATAACAAATCCTGGAACATTAGTTCCAACAATTCTGCCCATTGGCAATAACAAATCCTGGATCATGAGATCCAAACAATTCTGCCCATTGGCAATAACAAATCCTGGAACATTAGTTCCAACAAATCATTGGATATTTGTCCAATTCCAATCCTGGATCATAAGACCCAAACAAATCCTGGATATTTTAATATCCAAACAAATCCTGAATACCGAAGTATTCAAACCAATCCTGGATCATGAAACCCAAAAAAATCCTGGATATTTTAATATCCAAACAAATCCTAAATACCGAAGTATTCAAACAAATCCACTCTTAGAGCTATATTCATATTTATATATGAAACAAATCATAAGTACACTCACCTTGGCAGTTTAACTAGCTTTGCCCTTGCCTTTATCGAGTACTTGTTCAATCAGCTCTTCTTCCCTTCCTATCATTCTTAAAATATTAGTATCATCATAATAATATCAATAATCCAAAGAACGATTTAAACATAATTCAATCCATAAGCATCACATGATTCCATTCAAATCATTTATCACAAGTGAAGTCCCATCCAAATTCATGCTAGTATATTTAACATATTCAAATCATAGACCAAATATAAATTCATTTATTCTTGGAAATTCAATCCTTGTCATATTATTATTCCAATACAAAAGACGGTACATCATTTTAGGTCTCGTAGAGCAAGATATGCTCATTTCTTTACCACATGGCAAATCTGCCCTATAGGCCCTCTTATCGTTCATTCAACTTCCACGAATTTCCATAATTTTTCTACGTCATAAATTTATATGATATTTCACCCAACATCATTAAACATATTAAAAAAATATAAAATTAAAGTTTCATAAATTTTAAGGTTCGTTTGCTATATCAAGCAAAACACCGAACACATGGCGGGCATATTTTCACCCTTAGGGCAGATTTCATACCCGAATTTCAAACTCTCACCAAAGACTCATTTAATGGTGTTTTCACATGATTTTAGGATATGTCATACATATATGAGTCCAGGTAAATCTCAAATTGGAATCAATCAATTCCAGTAAGTATACAAAAATATATGGAAGTTTGAATAAACAAAGTTTCTAAACAAAGAAATTTTAGGGTTTTATACATTAAACTTAACTTAAACTTTCATCTAACCAAACATATATATCAAGGGCTAAAAGTTTAGTAAACAAATGATGGTTTATATCATCTAAAACATAAATATAATAAGAATAATAAGATTTGCAGTTAGAATTACCTTCGGGGCTTTTACGTAATTTTCTATGAATTTTCTTCAATTTTCTCCTCACTTTTTCTTCCTAACTTCCTACTTCTCTTTCCTTAAGCTTAAAATCTCTCATGGCTGCATTTTGGATGAATAAAGAGGTAATTATAAGGGTTTAAGGTCGGCCAAAGCCACCACCCTTCCCAACCAATGAGAATAAAACATTTGTTGCCATAATAAGAAAAAATACTACTTAACGGATGGACTATTTTGCCCTTGTTTCGTAATTTTGGTATAACTTCTCACTCGAACCTCCGTTTCACACACCGTTTGTTGTGTTACAACCATAACTAACTTTTCTACAACTATATAGTTTTCACCTCAAGTCAATTTTTATGTCATAAAGGTCAAAACTAGCCTTAAACATGAACATTCCTACCGAAACCTTCAAAATTTTGTATTTGTAACTAATTCGACATTTCATGCTTTTTGAAGGTAGGATTAGACTAAACATAATAAATTAACATCGCATATATTAATAACACACTAATCATATCACATAAGCTAGGCATGATTTAAGCATAATTAATCATAATTATATTCGGGTTGTCACAATTCTCCCCCTGTTAGGAAATTTCGTCCTCGAAATTGACATACCTTGGTTGTCTGAATAAAACAAATACGGATAATTAATCTTCATGGTATCCTCGCTCTCCCATGTAGCGTCTTCCATGGAATGCCTTCACCACACAACTTTCACCAGTGGGATCAATTTTGATCTCAATACTTGTTCCTTGCTATCCACGATAGCAAGTGGTTCTTCCACATAACTCAAGTCTTCCTTTAACTCAATAGGTTGTTCTACCAACACATGTAAAGGATCCTCTACATACTTTCTTAACATAGAAACATGGAAAACATCATGTAACCTAGATAACTCTGGTGGTAATGCTAACTTGTAGGCAACCATCCCAACTTTTCAAGGATTTCATAAGGTCCAATGTAGCGTGGACTTAATTTTCCTTTCTTTCCAAACCTCATAACTCCTTTCCATGGAGATATTCGAAGAAACACATAATCCCCTTTCTGGAATTCCAAATCTTTTCGTCGTTTATCCGCATAACTTTTCTGTTTGCTTTGAGCTATTCTCATTCTATCTTGAATAATCTTCACTTTTTCAGTGGTGACTTCAATCAACTCTGGACCCTCTATCTTCCTCTCACCAACTTCACCCCAACATACGAGTGCACGATACCGTCTACCATACAACGCTTCATATGGAGCCATACCAATAGTAGACTGAAAACTATTGTTATATGAAAATTCTATCAAAGGCAAATATTCATCCCAATTACCTTTGAAATCAAGCACACAAGCTCTATGCATATCTTCCAAAATCTGTATTGTTCTTTCAGACTGCCCATCTGTCTAGGGATGAAAATCCGTACTAAACTTTAAGTTGGTACCCATAGCATACTGCAAACTATCCCAGAATCTGGAGGTAAAAGTAGGGTCCCTAACTGAAACAATAGAAATAAGTGCTCCATGCAATCGAATAATTTCATTGACATACAATCTAGCATACCTATCAACTGTATACGTAGTCTTGACTGCTAGAAAGTGAGCTGACTTGGTTAACCTGTCTACCACTACCCAAATCGAATCTGACCCCTTCTGAGATCGAGGAAGCCCAACTACAAAATCCATCGTTACATGATCCCATTTCTATTCTGGTATTGGCAATGGTTGAAGTAAACCAGTAGGTTTCTGATGCTCCACTTTTACTTGATGACATATAAGGCATCTAGCAACAAAATCAGCTATTTCCTTCTTCATATTATTTCACCAATAATTCTCCTTTAAATCCCTATACATTTTAGTACTACCAGGATGCATAGTATAAATGGAATTATGAGCCTCATCTAAAATTTCCTCTTTCAATCCACCCACATTAGGCGCACATAACCGCTGTTTATACAATAAAGTGCCATCATTCACAATACAAAAATCTTCAGACTTACCATCTTGGACATCTTGTCGTTTCTTCTCAAGGAAAGGATCTTAACTTTGCAAATCATGAATACGGGTAGCTAACAAAGGCCTCACGCTTACATGAGCAAAGAATCTATCCCCATCTACTATCTGCAATTCTACTCCCATCAATCTCAACTCCATAATATGAGCAACTCTAGCACATCAAATACAAGATAACCTGCCTGAAGCCTTTCTACTCAAAGCATTTGCAACTACATTTGCCTTTCCTGGGTGGTAGTGAATTGTACAATCATAATCTTTAATTAACTCCATCCACCGCCTCTGCCTCAAATTCAACTCCTTCTGAGTAAATAAATACTTAAGGCTTTGATGGTCAGTAAAAATTTCACATACCTCACCATATAGATAATGACGCCATAATTTCAAAGCAAACACAATAGCAGCAAGTTCCAAATCATGTGTAGGGTAATTACGTTCATGTGTACGCAACTGCCTAGAAGCATAAGTAATAACTCTACCATGCTGCATAAAAACACAACCCAACCCCTGGTGTGAAGCATCAGTATAAATAACAAAACCATCTCCACCATGTGGAATAGTAAGAACAGGGGCAGTTACCAACCTCTTTTTCAATTCATCAAAATTATTTTCACAATCAGAATTCCATTCAAACTTAACATCTTTCCGGGTTAGTTTAGTCATCGGCAAGGCAATTGAAGAAAATCCCTTTATAAACCTCCTATAATACCCAGCTAAACCAAGAAAACTCCTCACCTCAGTCACGTTATTAGGCCTCTCCCATTTTACAATAGCCTCTACCTTTTTAGGATCAACACATATACCATCTCCCGAAACAACATGGCCTAAAAATGCAACTTGTGATAGCCAAAATTCACACTTGCTAAACTTGGCATACAACTTATTATCTTTCAACAGATTCAAAATAGGTGTGAGATGCTTTTCATGTTCAACCATATCACATGAATAAATTAGAATATCATCAATAAAAACTATCACAAATGAATCAACAAAAGGATGAAGTACCCGGTTCATAAGATCCATAAATACAGCTGGAGCATTAGTCACCCAAAAAGGCATCACCAGAAATTCAAAATGACCATACCGAGTACGAAAAGAAGTTTTAGAAGTATCACTCTCCTTGACCCTCAACTGATGATAACCCGATCGTAAGTCTATTTTTGAAAACACTTTAGCACCCTGTAACTGATCAAACAAATCATCTATACGAGGTAAAGGGTATTTGTTCTTAATTGTAGCTTTATTCAGTTGCCTATAATCAATACACAAACGCATGGTACCATCTTTCTTCTTCACAAATAAAACTGGCGCACCCCATGGAGATACACTAGGTTGTATGAACCCCCTATCAAGTAAATCTTGCAACTGAATCTTGAGTTCTTTCAACTCAGCAGGTGCCATTCTATACGGTGCCATAGAAATAGGGTTTGTCCCCGGTGCTAATTCGATACTAAATTCAACTTCTCTTTCTGGAAGTAACCCTGGCAACTCACTAGGAAACACTTCAGGAAAATCCCGTACAATAGGAACATCGACTAATTGTAAAGCCCCCTTCCTAGTGTCAAGAACATATGCAATAAAACCCTCACAACCCTTACTCAATAATTTCCTCGTCTGAATAGCAGAAATGACGCAACTGGGAACAATTTTCCTTTCCCCCACAAATTTAAATTCAGGCTCACCAGGCATATTAAAAACAACTTCCTTACAGAAACAATCCATAGATGCATGATATTTAGATAACCAATCCATTCCTAGAATTATATCAAAATCAGAAATATCCAATGGAAGTAGATCTATAACTATATCTCTAGACCCCACAGTCAAAACACAATCACGAAAAGCATATTCAGCTACAACCATATCCCCCATAGGCATATAAATACCTAACCCCACATCTAAACGAGTACATGGTCTATTCAGGTATACAGCAAAAGCATAGGACACAAAAGAATGTGTGGAACCAGGATCAATCAAAACATAAGCACTTCTATCAGTAACAGAAAGTGTACCTGTCACCACATCTGGAGTAATCTGAGCTTCTTTCATCGTAAAGACTCGTCCACCTGGCCTGGAACCACTAGCTTGTCCTCTACCAACACTTTTCGCTCCACTACCTGGAGGTAACACTCTGCTTGCTGCTTCACTAGGTACTGTTGGGGTCTCTGCCAACTGCGTACAATTCTTCTTAACATGCCCCACTTGATGACAATGGTAGCATTCCAATACCTTAAGCTTAGGACAATCAGATTTATAATGCCCCTCCTCTTTACAAAAGAAACATGTAACAATTCTTGTCGGTGCCTCACCCTTTCCTGACCTCCTAACCAGATTAGAAGATTCCCCACCCCTAGTATCTCTGCCAAATCTCCCCAAACCTCTACCAATATCTCTACCACCTCTCTAAAATTTATGAGGTTCCATCTTAATACTTCCACCCTCACCTCCTTTAGAGTGAGATGCGTCGAATCTACTCTTCTTAAAACTCTCTTTACTCGCTGCCCCTTGGTTCATTTGCCTTTCTGCTATCGTGGCTTTGTTTACCAGAGAAGCATAATCTTCTAACTCATAAGTGGCCACTCTATTTTGAATAGGCCAAATCAGTCCATCTTGAAACTTACTACATTTATCTTCTTCCTCCTGCATGTACTTAGTAGAAAATCTAGACAAAGCAGTAAATTTAGCATCATACTCCCTCACAGACATGTTCCCTTGGGTTAAATTTATAAACTCCCTCAGCTTCTCCCTCCTATAGACCTTAGGGAAATACTTAACATACAAATCTTTAATAAATTCAGCCCAAGTAATAACATCAGTACCTTCCATCCTGGGCACCAAATGGTTGCTGGATTCCCACCAATATTTCGCCTCTCCTTTGAGCTTAAACACAGCTAGATTCACTTTCTGGTTATCTGGAACCTTCATAACTGCAAAGATAGTTTATAGATCCCTGGCCCACATCTCAACTTCTGTAGGTTCAACTGACCCTGAATATTTTGGAGGATTCAACTTCAAAAACTTCTCATACATGGAATCTTTCATTTCCTTCCTTGCCTCTTTCTCAATCCTGGCCACAGTCTTGATTCTAGATATCTAGCCTGTTGTTCTACCATTTGCGCCATATTTCTTTCTTGTTGCTCTGCCATCCTCATCATTGCCTGCGCCATTATTTGCATCTCTGTAGGCTGCTCTTGCTCTCTAGCCCTTCCAGCAACACTTTGCTCTACTTCAGTATTCTCTGTACGAGAAGCGACTCCCTCTTCTGTAGGTTGTCCATTCCCAGGTTCCATCTGGAATTATCTGTAATACAACAAAGTTCTAACATCCAATATAAACAGTTTATGATACTAAACTATTGGTTAGTATATAAACAATTCATAAATATCAAATCAACTCAATACTGCCATTTAACCGTCACACACGTCCAGAATTAATAACCACGCTCTGATACCACTAATTGTCACACCCCAAAACCCAATATCCATACTAATCATTTGTTATTGGAATAATTAGATCATAATCTTGAGCCCATTGGAAATATGATTCATTCATCAATATTTTCCTACATAATGTGCATAATGAACATAATATTATTCTTATATCATAAAATTCAATATCAGAGTCATAATTAAGGGAACATAAAATACCGTGATTAACTATGATCAACTCAATCCATACTAAATAAATATATACAATGTGTGATTCTATTAAAATCTTCAGTGTGACAACGATAAAATCCCATTTTTAAACCCCAGCTCTCTCCAACGGTGCAACTCTCAAAGCTATCGGTCATATGGTATCCTAGCTGGCAGCATATGACCTGAAATTGTTAAAATATAAACCGTAAGCATTAAGCTTAGTGAGGTACTCCTTCCCTGCAATAGAATAACAATTCTATATCGAATATGTAGATATAAAATCCGAACAATCCTGCCCATTGGCAATAACAAATCATGGATCATAAGATCCAAATAATTTTTCCCATTGGCAATAACAAATCCTGGATCATGAGATCCAAACAATTATGCCCATTGGCAATAACAAATCCTGGAACATTAGTTCCAACAATTCTGCCCATTGGTAATAACAAATCCTGGATCATGAGATCCAAACAATTCTGCCCATTGGCAATAACAAATCCTGGAACATTAGTTCCAACAAATCATTGGATCTTTGTCCAATTCCAATCCTGGATCATAAGACCCAAACAAATCCTGGATATTTTAATATCCAAACAAATCCTGAATACCGAAGTATTCAAACCAATCCTGGATCATGAGACCCAAAAAAATCCTGGATATTTTAATATCCAAACAAATCGTGAATACCGAAGTATTCAAACAAATCCGCTCTTAGAGCTATCTTCATATTTATATATGAAACAAATCATAAGTACACTCACCTTGGCAGTTTAACTGGCTTTGCCCTTGCCTTTATCCAGTACTTGTTCAATCAGCTCTTCTTCCCTTCCTATCATTCTTAAAATATTAGTATCATCATAATAATATCAATAATCCAAAGAACGATTTAAACATAATTCAATCCATAAGCATCACATGATTCCATTCAAATCATTTATCACAAGTGAAGTCCCATCCAAATTCATGCTAGTATATTTAACATATTCAAATCATAGACCAAATATAAATTCATTTATTCTTGGAAATTCAATCCTTGTCATATTATTATTCCAATACAAAAGACGGTACATCATTTTAGGTCTCGTAGAGCAAGATATGCTCATTTCTTTACCACATGGCAAATCTGCCCTATAGGCCCTCTTATCGTTCATTCAACTTCCACGAATTTCCATAATTTTTCTACGTCATAAATTTATATGATATTTCACCCAACATCAGTAAACATATTAAAAAAATATAAAATTAAAGTTTCATAATTTTTAAGGTTCGTTTGCTATGTCAAGCAAAACACCGAACACATGGCGGGCATATTTTCACCCTTAGGGCAGATTTCATACCCGAATTTCAAACTCTCACCAAAAACTCATTTCTTCGTATTTTCACATGATTTTAGGATATGTCATACATATATGAGTCCAGGTTAATCTCCAATTGGAATCAATCAATTACAGTAAGTATACAAAAATATATGGAAGTTTGAATAAACAAAGTTTCTAAACAAAGAAATTTTAGGGTTTTATACATTAAACTTAACTTAAACTTTCATCTAACCAAACATATATATCAAGGGCTGAAAGTTTAGTAAACAAATGATGGTTTATATCATCTAAAACATAAATATAAGAAAAATAATAATATTTGCAGTTAGAATTACCTTCGGGGCTTTTACGTAATTTTCTATGAATTTTCTTCAATTTTCTCCTCACTTTTTCTTCCTAACTTCCTACTTCTCTTTCCTTAAGCTTAAAATCTCTCATGGCTGCATTTTGGATGAATAAAGAGGTAATTATAAGGGTTTAAGGTCGGCCAAAGCCACCACCCTTCCCAACCAATGAGAATAAAACATTTGTTGCCATAATAAGAAAAAATACTACTTAACGGATGGACTATTTTGCCCTTGTTTCGTAATTTTGGTATAACTTCTCACTCGAACCTCCGTTTCACACACCGTTTGTTGTGTTAAAACCATAACTCACTTGTCTACAACTATATAGTTTTCACCTCAAGTCAATTGTTATGTCATAAAGGTCAAAACTAGCCTTAAACATGAACATTCCTACCGAAACCTTCAAAATTTTGTATTTGTAACTAATTCGACATTTCATGCTTTTTGAAGGTAGGATTAGACTAAACATAATAAATTAACATCACATATATTAATAACACACTAGTCATATCACATAAGCTAGGAATGATTTAAGCATAATTATATTCGGGTTGTCACAAAGTACTTCCTTTATTACCCTTTGAGGAACTTATTGCTATAATGTTATGCCATTTGGTCTAAAAAAAGCAGGTGCTACTTATCAAAGACTGGTGAATAAAGTATTTGAGGAGTAGATAGGCAAAAAAATGGAGGTATATATTGATGATATGCTCACAAATAGAAAAAATTCTGTTGATCATATTGCCAACCCCAGCCAGACATTTAGTTAATTGGAACAACACCAAATGAAGTTAAACCCCACCAAATGCGTATTCAGAGTTCAGGAAGGAATGTTCCTCGGGTATATAGTAAATCAAAGGGACATTGAAGCTAATCCAAATAAGATTAAAGCCTTGATAGAAATGCAATTTCCGACCTGTAAAGAGGATGTTCAAAGGCTAACTCGGCACGTAGCAGCACTCAACATGTTTGTGTCCCGAGCAACGGACAATCGTTTGCCATTCTTTAAGGTACTCAGAAAAACTTTTGAATGGAATTATGAATGTGAAAAAGCCTTCTTGGAGTTGAAGAAGTACCTGGGAGCACCACCACTACTTTCCCGACCAGTGTTAGGAGAAAATCTATATTTATATCTGGTTGTATCTGAGTCAGTAGCTAGCTCTGCCTTGATCAGGGAGGAAAATGGAGTTCAAAAACCAGTTTATTACACCAATAAAGCTTTTTGAGGAGCAGAAGTGAGATATCCCAGACTGGATATATTAGCACTAGCCTTAATTATGTCTAGTAGACGAATGAAGCCATATTTTCAAGCCCACGCCATAGTGGTATACACTGACATGCCACTAAGGTAGGCTTTGTATAAGCCGAAGAAATTTAGAAGATTGATGTATTGGGCTATGGAGTTGGGGGAATATGACTTTGTATACGAACCAAGGACTGCTTTAAAAGGCCAAGCTGTGGTTGATTTTATTGTAGAATGCACTTACCCAGAGGTCCTCGAGTAATAAGAGACTCTAATCGAGCAACATACACGAGTCTGCAAACCTACTGAAGAGGCGCCCGACCAACTCCAAGCAAAGGAAACTGTAGAGAAAGTTATCATCGACCAACCAGAACCCTCTAGTGGAGTACATGAGATGAAGAACAAATATGAGGAGGTGAAGGATAAAATCTTATATCAAGGGATTCTGACAAACCAAGCGTTTGATAGCAATATTCCCATATGGAGTATGTATATTGGTGATCTGGAATCATTCTCAATACTCCAGATGAGATAGAATTAGAGTACGCTCTATTATTCCAATTTCAAGCCTCCAATAATGAGGCAGAGTATGAAGCTGTGATTGTTGGTTAAAATTTAGCTAAATCACTAAATGCCGAGCAAGTTGTGGTATATAGTGATTCTCAGTTAGTTGTAAACCAGGTGTTGAACTTATATTCAGCTAAGGGAGAACTGATGACCAGATACTTAGCCAAAGCATTGGAGATTATTTCCACTTTGCTAGCTGTCCAAATAATCAGAATTCCAAGATTAGAAAATATCCGAGCAGATGCACTTGCTCGATTAGCTTTAGCAACCAGAACGGAGATACGAAGAACTATTCTTATTGAGCTACTTGCTAATAGGAGCATTGATGAAGATCTGATGGTTAACTTTATTGCAGGTGATATGGGGCCATCTTGGATGGATCCCATAAGAGCATATATTGAAGAAGGGATTCTTCCAACTGATTTACTTGAAGCTAAGAGGCTGAAATACAAAGTTTCAAGATATGTGCCAGATGGTGGTGTGTTATACAGAAGAGGATTAACTGATGGTCTACAACGGTGTGTGCATCGAGCTGAAGGGAAGGATTTGATTGAAGAAGTCCATAAAGGGTCTTGTGGAGCCCATGTAGCAGGAAGAACGTTGTTATAGAGAATCCATACACAAGGGTACTATTAGCCAACTATGTGATCAGATTGTGCAGATTTTGCCAAGAAGTGTGACAAGTGCCAAAGGTTTTCCAATATACGCAAGGCTCCACAAGCTCTCCTAACACCAATAACTTCACCCTGGCCCTTTGCTATATGGGGAATTGACTTGGTCGGGCCTCTGATGATGACCCAATGAAGGTTCAAGTACCTGGTCATAGTTATTTATTACTTTAATAAATGGATGGAAGTTGAACCGCTGATCGATATGTCCTATGAAAAGGTTTATTAGTTTATTTGGAGGAGTATCATATGCAAGTATGGCTTACCCTATGCCTTTATCACTGATCATGGCACACAGTTTGATGATGAAGAATTTGCTACTTATTATGCCCAGTCCAACGTCCAAAAAATCCACTCTACCCGTGGCCATCCTCAAATCAATGGCCAAATAGAGGTAACTAACAGAACTTTGCTGAATGGGCTGAAGAAAAGGTTGTAAAATGCAAAAGGGAATTGGATCAATGAACTGCATTATGTCCTGTGGGCTTACTGAACAACTTCTAGAATAGCTACTGGAGAAACTCCCTACCTATTGGCGTTTGGTACTGAAGTTATAATTCCTATCGAGCTAGGTTTACCTACGCATAGAGCTCTTAACTTTAATACCCCAGTTAGTGATTTGATAAGAAGGATGGATTTAGACATGATGGAAGAAATTCATGAAGATGCACCTTTAAGGAATGCAACCTATCAACAAAGGACTACACGTTTCTACAACAAGAGGGTCATGCCGAGCAACTTAAAAGATGGTGATTATGTTTTGAAGAAAGTTATTCAGAAGGGAAATAAGGTAGAAGCCAATTAGCATGGGCCTTATCCTATTACTGCAGTTATCCGACAAGGCACATATCGGATTGAGACTTTGGAAGGGGAACAATTCAAGAACCCATGGAATGCATAACACCTGAAGAAGTATTATCAGTAAATGTAGTTATGTTGTACTCAGTTGACTTCAAATTTAATAAGAACATGACTTTCGAAAAATTGTAATTTTTTTCTTTTCCTTTTTGGAGTACTAGTGCTATGTACTTGCAAATATAATGAAGACCACCAATAAATTTGGTCGGTATCAGTGAAGACCACCAAAAAAGTTGTTCAGTATCAACAAAGGCCACTAACAAAGTTGGTCGGCATCAATAAAACCACCAATAAAGTTGGTCGATATGAACAAAGGCCACCAACAAAGTTGGTCGACATCAATAAAACCACCAACGAAGTTGGTTGGTATCAACAAAGGCGACCAACAAAGTTGGTCGGCATCAATAAAACCACCAACAAAGTTGGTCAGCATTTTTAAAGGAAACAAAGTTGGTTGTCAAACATATAAAACCACGCAAGGAAAAATTATAAGTCCCAAATGCTTGGTTAACGAAGACTCGGATGAATAATTTTCATCTAAACTGGGCTAAAAGATGGACAAATGTTCCACTCACGCCTGGAAACCAAGGTAACTAAAGTAATTACCATAAAATTTAGGTACATTAGTAGAACCATGGTGAAACATTGGTAATTGGTATAAAACTTAGGATAATCCTAAGGATATCAATAGAACCGATGAAAAACTAGAGATTAACTAAAAAAATTGATCCATTCATAGTCAAAGACTAAGAAAACATTCAAAGATTAACTAAAAGTTGATCCATTCATAAAATATACTTTTCATTAAATCAAAACAAATGATTACATATTGTTTTTTAAATATGAAAATAAAATACAAAAGTTTATTCTACAGGACGTTTTCCTCCAGCCTTAGAGACATGATCCATGCCAGCAGGAGGATCATCCAAGTTAAAAGGAGAGTTGATAAAGTTGAAATCCTGAAGCATTCATGTATTACTATTACTAGACGATCAATAAGATGAGGTGGTCGGACGATCTCCAGTTCATCATGTAGCTTGTAATCTCCCAAGTACATGGAAATCAACCATTGGGGAATACGGTGAACAGATATCCAATTAACATCTAACTTGAATGGAGGATTGTCATGATGCAGCAATCCCGAATCATACCAATCCCATAGAGATTTGTTCCCATCCACCGTCATCACAGTTAAAGCATTTATCCAACCCCATTTGTAGGATTCGTTCTAAGCCTATTGAAGTCTATCGTCAAAATGTCCCAAAGCTTCATTATACCCATCCATCCAAACTTCTCTTGGCTATTTGTGGAATTGAAAGGTTAATTTATCAACTTGTGATTGCATCTTCTTTAGTACTCTATCCTTAACCTCTAATTAGGAAGATTTAGTGGATATTTGTTTAGATAAGTCTACATCTTTTGAGACATCTCAGCAATAGCCCGATCTTTTGCTTTTAACTGTGCAACTTGATTGTCAAGGGCCTGTTGGGTCCTAACTTCCTCTGTGGTTCCTCGGCCAAGTCTATTTCTATCTTGGGAGGAAGATGTAGCTTCCTCCAATTCATCTCTTAATGCGTAATTCTCAACTTTTAAATAGGAATAACCTTTATTTGTAGTAGTAACAACATCTCTAGAGGAAGACTTCAAAAGATTTACTTCATCCTTCAAATTATTATTCTCCTATTCCAGGAGTTTGGCAACAATCCTAGTTTCTTCAACTTCAAGCTTAAGTAAAGCTTCCTTTTATTATAAACAGAAACAAAATTATTAAAACCCCTACCTACACTTAAACTTTGATATTTTTGCTCATAGCTCTGGTGTAACAATGCAGTGGATTCTTTATACTGTTCTTGAAGTTCTTCTATCATTTCATAATAGGAAACATTATTTACTACCGCCCAATTAAGTAAGTACTTCAAATACTTGTAGGATTCTTTAACCTGCTCTGAGGCATCATCACTGAGCAACTGAGTGATTTATTCTTCGGATAAGTCCGTATGACCAGATTTATTCTTCGGATAAAATCCCCGAGTCTTCTCTTCCTCCACCCATCTGTGATCTGGAAGAATACCAGACTTGATCAACCTCCTGACCAAACTAGGAGTAATAGTTGTTGGAGGAATATTATCAAAAGAGGGTAAATTAACCAAGGACAGTTTATCAGTCACCTAGTTGACTTGCTTCTCTGCAAGCCCTCTCCTAACTCTCCTTAGAGGAACTTCAACCTCTTTGGGAGATACATCCTTAGGAGCCAGGCCTTTGGGGGTTGGATCTTTAAGGACTGGATCCTTGGGGGCTGGGGTATTCATAACATTCCCTATTTTATTCTTGGATCTTTCAACAGATGATTGGGAACCAAAAGCACTACCGTTGTAGAGGTCAGGAAACTTCCTATTCTTTATAATTTCGGACAAAGGAATATCAGAATCAACAACAACCTCTTGGTCAAGATCAATTACCAGAGTAGGAGATGCAACAGGTCTGGTAATAAAAGAAGAAACATTATTTTTGTATTGGAGCAGATATGAGGAAGATCTAACATGCTCTTCAACAACTACCTTGTGAAGTCCCTAGATAAACTTCAACTCTCTCAAATTTACTTCACTCTCTTTGGGTCACTTTATTTTTTGCTCAACTGCAATACAATTTATAAAATAAAAGTCAATATGACATTTTATAAAACATAAACAGGGAAAATTTACTAAAACATAAAACAACCTATTCCGTTGCCAAAGAGCGGACATCTAGGTCCTTGGTATTTAGAACCTGCAACTAAAGGGACATGTTGCCAATTTTTTACAACGACCCCATGATCAAAATAATCCCTATTAGAATCAGGGAGATTAACTACTAAAGCTTTACTAACTGGCCTAGTTTTCAAATAAAAAGTGGTATCGTTGTTACCCATTTATAATAAAATATTATTTCTGGAATCCCTAGATGGGTTCCATAGATTTGATTTAACCTATAAACTCATTTACCACTCTACATGTGTTAGGAGCCACTCTTGTAGGTACAATGTCAAAATATTGACAAAACTCCAAACACAAGGGATTGGGAGGAAATGTGAACCCACATTCAGCAATAAAGATGGAAGGGAACCAATAACCCACAACAAGAGAAAAAAAATTAAATGGAAAAGTGGGATGTTCTAACATAACCCAAGATGGAATATTAAAAGTCGATTCTGAACTTATCAAGTGACTCGATAGAATAAACTATGATGAAGAAAACAAAGAAGAAAAATTCTTATAAAGATTTAAGGATTCAGCAAGAATTGAAGACAGAAAAGAAAGGGATCGCATGAAAAAGCAAAGAACACAGCAACAGAATCAGAAGTAAGAGGTAAAAGATGATCAAAGTTTTTACCGCCCTTTTTATAAGACGCATCGAAAACTAGGAAAAGTAATGAATACAATGAATGACGTTTGGGTTTACGAAGGATAACAAAGGAAAAGACAAAGATACCCCATAAAAGTTCGCTAACATTTGAAATATTTACAAAATTTCCATTCGCGCTCAAAAACTGTCAATTAAGTGGATAAATTTTACAAGTCTAGAAGGTCTGCAGCCCAAACTACTAGTGAAGCATAATATTCCACACTTTCGCATAAACTCCAAGTATGAAACATTGGGGGCTCTCATTGATACCAAAATTTACCACCCTACGTGGACCAATTACAAGACATCACGTATCATCCAATGTGGCACAAGTTCAAGTCAGCATGATAGAAAGGCCCGACCAATAGCATAAAATCCAATCTGTACAGCCAACCAAGCGCCAATAGCCTTACAGCCTATATTGCCAATGAAGAGACATCAATTCATATATTTAATTCTCATTATTTATTGATGTAAATGCCTAACAAATAAAGGCATTCCATCCTTTCACATGATAACTATCAAGACCCCTCTTGGGCTATAAATACATTGTATCACCCCTTTTGCAAGATACCAAAAAAACAACTTAAGGAAATCAATACAGAATAGTGGACATAGGTTATTCCTTTGAGCCACTTTAAAATTTCTTGTGTCTTGTTTATTTTACTTATATTATTTGTGATTGATTAATTGGGTATAGTCTAGTTTTTTGCATCAACAGTCCATAAAAGTATTATGGCAAGTTCAAAAAGTTTCTAGGGTTAAAAATATAATTTCATGTTAGTTTAGGTCCAAAGGTTTAATTTCATATAAGGTTGAAGCTTAGGGGTTCAATATATCTTAGTCTATCTCATTTTGAAAGTTTCAGGGACTCTTTTATAATTAACTAAAACTTCAAGGGGTTAAAGTTAATAAAGCAAAAGTTATAGGATTTCCAACATTGGTCATTTCTTCAGAAGATTTTGTATTTAACTCTTCTTACGAGAGTTAAAATTGAGGTCGTAGGTCATCTTAGGGTTTAAAAATTCTCGGTTCTTACATTCTACCTACCTAAAAAAATTCATCCTCGAATTTTACCTTAAAATAAGTTGGGGTATTGACCCTTCATTACTTATTTTGGTTCCCATGTAGCTTATTGTTGATTTTGGTGTTCCCAAAGTAATTTAACTAAGGGTATTTCTTTGTTCCCTAGATACTTCACTTGGCGATCAAGAATTTGAATAGGATGTACTTCAAATTCATGGTTGGGTTCAACTTAAACATATTGCCATGCGATAGTATGGGACGGATTTGATATATATTGGGATAACTGTGATACATGAAATACATTATGGATATTGGATAATTCTATAGGAAATTCTAATTGATAGGCTATGGAGCCAATTCTTTTAGAAATTGTGAAAGGTCCAATATATCGGGGGGCTAATTTTCCTTTCTTTTCAAAACGTAAAACTCCTTTCTGTGGAGATACTTGTAGAAATACTTGCTAACTTTCTTAAAATTTCAATGGTTTTTGGCTATGATTAGCATAACTCTTTTGTCGATCTTGGGCAATCTTTAACTTCTCTCTAATCTGTTGTATTATCTCAGTGGTTTATTAAATTATTTCAGGACCAAAGGTTTTACTATCTCCTCATTCTATCCGACATAACAGGGATCTACAAGGTCTTCCATATAAATTTTCAAATGGGGAAACATTAATACTGATTTGATAGTTATTGTTATATAAAAATTTGACAAGGGGCAAATATACATTCCACTGGTTAGACATGTCTAACGTATAAACTTATAACATATCCTCCAAAGTTTGAATTGTACGTTTGGATTGTCCATCCATTTGGAGGTGGAATGCAGTACTTAAGTGAAGTTTGGTACCCATTGCAGCTTACAATGCTTTCCAAAATTTTCTGATAAAACGGGGATTTCTATCTGATACAATGAATAAAGGGATTTCGTGTAATAGAATAATTTCTCAAATGTATAACTTTCTAAGCTTTTGGAATGAATTGGTGGTTTGTAACGGCAAAAAATGGGCTGACTTAGTAAGTCGATCTACTATTATCAAAATTGAATTATGTCATTGGGACGTACGAGGTAGTCTACTAACAAAATCCATGGTAATATGATCCCATTTCCATTCGTGAATAGGTAGGGCCTGAAGAAGTCCACCAAGGTTTTGGTGTTCTATCTTTATTTATTGAAAAGTAAGACATCTCCTTAACAAGTTCTCGATATCGGTTCTCATATTTGGACACCAGTATTTCTTTTACAAAGCATAGTACATTTTCGAACTTTCACGGTGTATCATAAATTTTGAATGATAAGCTTCATGAAACACTTCTTCTCGTAGAGATGTATTGTTAGGAACATACAATTTATTTCTAAATTGGAGTTCCGTCTCTCTATTGTAGGAAAAGTCTGGATTTTTGCTCGAAATTTTTTGTACAAACGAATCTTAGGTATGCTGCATTAAGATTTTCTTTCTTAATTCAGGATGAGCGATAATATTAAAAAATTTAGTGCAAGGGGTAATAATTGTAATTAAGTTACCTTTACCTGGATGGTAATTAAGTTAAAATCGGGTATCTTCCAAAAATTCTATCAATCATCGTTGTCTTAAGTTGAAGTCTTTTTGAGTAAAGATATACTTCAAACTTTTGTGATCTAAAAAAAGTGGGAAACTTACACCATAAAGGTAACAATGCCAAATCTTTAACTCAAAAACTACGACTGCTAGTTCTATATCATGGACTGGATAATTACGCTCATGTGTTTTGAGTAGTCGTGACCCATATTCTACTACTTTTTTATTTTGCATTAACACACATCCTAATCCTTGTAACGAAGCATTGGTATATACCTTAAAACTCACATCACTAGAGGGACTAGTAGTAGTTAACTTGTCCTTCAACACTTAGAATGATTGGTTACATTCTTTTGTACATACAAATGGAACTTCCTTCCTAGTTAGTTTTTAAAGGGGTAAAGGAATACGTGAAAACCCTTCGATGAATCGATGGTAATATCCAGTTAATCCGATAAAACTTATATTTTGGTAATACTGGTTGGATTTTTCCATTCCAAAACGGTTGAAATTTTAGCTAGATCGACTTGGATTCCATTTTTAGAAATCACATGTTCTAAAAGTTTAATCTCTTTCATCGAGAAATCATATTTGCTCTTCTTAGCATATAACTGATGAGTTCTAATAGTACTTAAGACTATCTTCAAATATTGAATATGCTCTGCCAAATCTTGAGAATATACAAGAATATCGTTAATGAAAATGTTAATGAATTGGTCCAAAAAAGTCTAAAGATTCACAAACCAAATGAAATTAGGTCCATAAAAGTTACTGGGCATTGGTTAAACCAAATGACATTACGGTAAACTCAAAATGTCTGTAATAAGTTCGAAAATAAGTCTTTGGAATATCTTCCTCTCTGACACGCAACTAATGATATTCGAATCGTAAATCTGTTTTAGAAAAGATCCTTGCTCCTCTAAGTTGATCAAATAGATCTCCTATTGGGGGTAAAGGATACTTATTCTTAACAGTTACATAATTCACCTTACAGTAATGTATGCACAATCTAAAGATTCCATCATGTTTCTTAACAAATAACACTTGATCTCCCCAAGGAGATGTACTTAATTGAATGAAAGCTTTTGATAAAAGATCATTCAATTGGGTACGAAGTTCTCAAAATTCAAAAGGAGCCATTCGATATGAGGGTATCGAAATAGGAGTGTATTTGGATAAAAATTGATACTAAACTCAATTTCTCTAGAAGGGGGTAATCCTTGTAAATTTTCTGGAAAAACATCTTCAAATTGTTCAAACAAATTTGGAATTAAAGAAGAGATCTGAATTTGAAAATTTGAAGGATTTGACGAACCTATCCCATGGAATATAAAGAATAATTATTTTCATTGCGAAATGAATTTTCTTGGCTTGACAATTGATATAAGCGTGATGTTTAGATAATACTGTAACACCCCGTGTTTTTTATTAGTAATTTAATTAATTAATTAATTGGAATTTTTTACAAAAATAAATTTTTGGATTTAATAATTTTTATTAATTAAATATGTTGGTTTTAATATTAGAAGATTAGATCTTCGAGTGGAATAGAAATCAAAATTAAAATGGATTTTTAATTGAGGTTTTAATTATTTTTACTTATATGCTTTTCGTAGGGGATTTGCGCTGAGACATGCTCGATCGATCGATCAACGATCCCAGATATTGCGCAAGTCGGCCAATTTGTGTAGAATTGGATTGGGATTAGTATTCCTAATTAGTATATAGCCTTAATTATTCGTGGGGGGACTTCTCATAATCATTTTTTCACAATTTTTTCCCCTAGAACTCATCTAAAATATTTTCCTTCCACCCACAATCATTACCCTTCAACATAATCTAGTTTTTGTCACAAGTTTTGAAAGGATTAATTGGGGTTTAATCAAGTTAGTCCAATAACACTTCTTTGCTAATTTTTGTGAGGAATCCAATCGTGTTACCAAATTTTTTGCATCTTAATCACAGGCATGAATACTCTATTCTCTTCCTTTGGTATCATGCGTTTAAAGTGTCTCTCAAACCCTTAATCATGTGTTTTTGAAAAAAATTAATTAGTGACTTAATTAGAGAAAGTGGACATTAAATTTTGGGACTGTTTCTATGAAACTTGTGAATATGAATTAATGTTTGAAACCCTTGGGTCCATAGGTTAGATTATTGGATTTTCATGGTTTTTGGGTGTAGGATTCGCATGTAGAAATTTTATGGGGTGATAGATATTATATATGGGACGCGCTCACTTACAAACCGTGTGACTTATAAAAAGAGAAAAATTATGACGTACAGAAGATATTTGCATGTCAATTTATTTAAGATTATTGATTGGAATTATTTGTGTTGAAATCAACGACGTTGTAATTAGTTGGTTTAAATTAAATTTGGACCTTTATGATTAAATTGCTGTGTTGTGCATATGATTGGGTATTGTGTGATTTGTTATTAGTCACTTTTGCCATCGCGGGGACTATGGGATTTTGGGTAGTATATTGCTCACCTTTATTTTAGGATGCTTGCTAGGTATGGGACTAGTGAGTAGGCCTTGATTATGATTTATGCTTGCTAGGTATGGGATTAGTTAGTGTATATTCTTGCAGATTTTATATTCTGGGGGTGGGATGATTTTTATGTTTTATCATCGTTATACTAGCCTAGGCATGAGACTAGGACGAGATTAATATTGGAAATTCATTATATTCATAGGGTAGGATGTATGCATAAACTGGGGACCCTTAGGTATGGGACTAAGGGATATTTTAAGGATCACAGATCGATAACGAGGGTGGGGTGATTTAATTAATTATATTGAGAATTTGAGATAATGAGAATTAATGCCTAAGATAATAACGGGTATTAAATTTGGTTGAGACATAATGTGGGAGGGCCGATAGTTTAAACGGGTCATGCTAGCGATTTATGTCGTGTCATCTGTGAAACCTTGTCAAATTGCGGGGGATCGAAAGTTTAAATGAATTCGGCCGGCGTTTTGGCAAGGGGAAGTTTGACACTTTGGTGGATTGCCACCCGTGGCGGGAGGACTGCTATAATTAAGATAAAAACTGTGGACAATGATAATTTGGATGGATTTAATTAAATTAACAACTTGGGACTTAGATATTTAAAATAATATTGGTGTGTTTCTTTGGATAAGAACTATTGCGGGTAGATAATAATTTATTATTATTATTTCGCTTAATCATATCTCGTTTAATTAAAATATTCTATTGTGATATTTATCTCATATAATGATACTGTCTCGATTCAAGGATCCTATTTGAGGGGAGTAATGTGTATTCATCCTCGGGGCTCTGACCTCGTGCGTTGACTAACTTTTTCAGGATAAGTTTGGAGAAGTTGCATAGGATTTTTCGGAGATTATTATTTGGAGGTGTAGCTGGAGTTCATTTATCTTTACTGCTTTATTTAGTTTAGACTTTCCTTTCAGTCGTATTTCATTATGATACTTCATTTGGATTTTATTGGGCCATTCGGTTCCAAAGTGTAATACCCCGTATTTTTATGGCTTTTAAATTTAGGGATTTATTAAATTTAATTGAGATAAATTAATTTAATTTTAATCCGGAATGTTGTTTTTAATATTTACTAGCGTGACGAAAGTTAGTAATTATTGGAAATTTGTTATTTGTTGAATGTTACTGGATGAGTATAGTAATATATGAGATTTATTTTTATAAAATTGTCACGTGTGAATGAAATGGAAATTATGGAAATTTAAGTCGGGACGCGCCTGTGTCGTGTCGGGACTAAATGTTGATAAATAAAAGTGAACAAATTATAAGTTGCTCAGATGGTCATTTTGAGTGCGCCAAAGTAACCGGAAGGGTCGAGATAGTCAGAAAAGTGTACCCGGGGATTTAGTTTGGGTCTCGGGGCGTTTTTAGGCTTAATTACCACCCCGGGAGGGCGTTTTGGACATTTGGTAATTATGGGTAATTAAACCCACGAATTTGCAAGGGTTATATCAGAGGTCAAGTGTTATCTTTTAAGGTTAACACAACCTTAAACTAATGACAGCCATTGGAGAGGAAGAGGAGAAGCTCTCCAAGGAGTTCTAGGCCAAGAACACCTCCGATTGCACCGCCGTCACCGCCAAATGGTAGATCGCGCAACGAGGATCTTGACCACACCAAATTCTTCCACAAATCAGAGACTAAATTTCCAGGCAATTATGTATCTTTCTTTTATCAAGTTAATGCATCCTTTTATATTAGTCTTAGGTTGATAAGAATTAGTGTTCTTGGAGAAAAACGTTAATTGAAGACAAAAATTGCATGTTGTAGAAGTAGAGATCATATGTCTGGAAATCCATTTCACGTGTAGAGGTTGAACCACGAATTTCCATGGTATTAGTGATAGAAAATCTGGAAAAGAATGGAAGAAAATAAGTTAAAGGAAAAATTAGGGGTCTTGAGACTTATAAAGATTTTTGCCCTTTTTATTTTGTTATAGATGATGAAAATTCGCATGTGTTACGTAGGATATTGTTTATATGGGTATACAACACTTATAGTATAATTAGTTGGGAGTTTGGGACTGAAACATGATGATTTGGAGGAGTTTGGGATAACAATTCCGTAGCTGGGTTTTCTGCAGTTTCGCCATAACTGCTTGATCGATCGATCGAGCCCAGAGCATCGATCGATCGAGCCCAGAGCATCGATCGATCGATAGATCGATCGATTGACCCCCTTTCATCGATCGATCGATCGACCCCTCCTGGAAACTTGCACTTTTTGCTCGTGTTAGCCTAATCCAATTTTATGCGTAGTAAACCTTGATTGAATTTGCTAGAACATAATGGAACATAAAGAGGATCAGTAGGGTCAAGATAAACCCTGTTAAGTGGGACTTTATTATGAAGCGAAATAAAGGAGTAAACGGGGAGATATTCATACTTAGAAAATCATACGTGCGTTGATTAAATAATCGAAACATCTGATAAGTTGGATTAGAAGGCGAGAGAGGGCCTTCTGAAATTGTACTTAGATAAAGAAAATACTTCGAGTGACGAGAAGTGAGTTTAGAATAAATAAATTACGAGAATAAAAGGAATGAGGTTGTTATATGATATAATTGAGTAAAATGTGTAATAACGGATAATTATAATTATGGGTCGTGAGTGCACCTAATTTAATAATGTGGATGTGAATACATATTTATATATGACCATGTGATTGTGCATATATTATTTCTGTGTTAAAATCGTACCCGGGATACTTGTTATCACGGGGGTTTCCGTTCTGGGACAGTCTTATCTCGATGGGACCTTTATGGGGGATATTGACTTGTACCCTAGAGCATAAGATTCCTAGGTACAAGCTATTTTATTGATAGTTCAGACGGTCCTAAGAGACGCGTGGGTATGTGCTGACCTCTTGGACTTGGAACTATGCTTCACCTCCATTTGTTGTGTTTTGTGTTAATGTAGTTCGAGAGTGATTCCGAACTAGTATTACCCTAAGTATGTGTGATACAGGGACTTGATAGCAGAGTATGCCAGCACCATAGTTTTTATGTGGAGTGCCGTTAGTATATATATAACTTATGAGTGATTGGTATATATATATTTATATATGGAAGTCTAGTACCATAGATTTTATGTGGGGTGCTGTTTGTATATATATTATACGAGTAATTAATATATATACGTGTATCTATATGAGAAGTTTCTACAGAGTAAAATAGTAGTTAAGTAAAGTATGAAATTCATCAACTTCACTGTAAGTATTCGGAAACGTTATAACAATACAAAATTATTCTAGATAACGTAAGAAATCATGAAGAGATAGACTTTTCTAAAGTGAATATCATAACCTTAATTTCACGTGTTAAGACTTATGGAGAATAGGTTAGAGAGGTATATGGGATCCATTAGTACGGTAGACGTGCACATTATATGAGAGGTGAGAATTCTCAAGGGAGTGTCGCATACTAATATAACTGTTGCATTAGCCAGTAAGCATTTTAAATACTTGCTAAACTATTTTTAAAACTGTTTTACATTCGGGCTCTGACCCGTTTGCTGTTACCTCTTATCTCTTGTGTATATATATATATGTATTACAGGTGCCCAGCCACAGGGGTGTCTTACTTAGGATTCTTTGGATGGAACGCGCTGTAGCTTTTGTTGGAGTTGCAGGCCATTGCTTAGACGACCTCATTGTTGACTCTACTTCTAGTTCAGCTTTATCCAGCGGGGGCATGTGTCGCCCTTTTCCATTATTTAGTTGGTATTGTCAGAGATTGTAATTCTTTTAAATTTTAATATCGTTATTTCGGGATTTTTTACTGTCAAAGATGTCTTCCTTTAGTGTTTTAAATGTTGGGATTTATGATTTATGGTTAAACTCTTGAATGTTCATTTCTATTCTCATACTTAATGTGTGACTCTTAAAATGTTAATGCTTAAAGGTTTTACAATCGGATTTAATAAAATGGAAATAAGGTTTTAAATGATTTTGACACTTAGCTTAATTATTTAGGGTGTTTAATTAGAAAAGTTATTTTGCGACAGTGATGCTAAGAATGAACCAACAGTTCACCTTGATTTTAATTTAATAAAGGAGTGATCGCCCGGTATTTAATTAGGCGGGGTGTCACAGGTGGTATCAGAGCATCAGGTTCTAGTGTCCTTTAGGATCTATACGGATTATTATGCTTTCAGCGTTGCTTTGTTTGATATAGAGCCCTATGTTTAAGATTGTCAATTTCTTGACGAGAATTCGTTCTCCTACTATAATGTGTATACATTAGTGAATTCTAATTTCGTTCGAATGTGTGCGTGTGCCGAGCGATGACGAATGTCAGAAGAGGGCCGTTAAGAGGACATCAGGAGGTAGGGCACAGTTCAGGTTGTAAAATATATCCGAGGATGATGATCATAGTCAAGGTCACCTCCATTATGGCACGAGAAGCCAAGACTAGAAAGACGACTAAGGCGCAACAATGATTTCCAAGTGCTGCTATGATCGAATGCGGTGCGAGAGTAAACTCAACCAATGTGTTACAAAACGTGTAGAGAACATGCAGTGTGAATTCTAGAAATGCGGGAATTGTGTGTGTTTACCAAAGGAGGTAAAGTATCCAAAGGTTTAGATATAGAACGGAGTGTGGCTAACTGAAAGTGAAAATTTAGAGAAAATTTTCTTGGCTTTCGGGACGAAGTAATAATGATGGGAGTCAACCACCAATTTTAGAAGTGGAATGCTATGCCTATAGGAGAACATTAGGTATAGTGTTGACCGTATGTTCTTTCCTCAACTGTTCAGGATTAGAAGCAAACGTGGTTCTGAACTCATCGCGGGAGGGCATGACAGGGGTCCATTTGTGAATATGAATATTAACCGCTAGCGAATTTTGTATCGGAAGATGTAGATACAAGTGGAGGAAATGACTCCAAGTGGGAAAATGACTCGTAATAATAGTTGATAACACTCAAAGAGGAAATTCTGATGGATGGCCGATTTAGAGGTTGACAATGTCGTATTTTGTCAATATAGATGATAACGCTTCTTTGTGGGGGAAGCTAAAAGAATCAAAGAATTTAGTCGAGAATAAGACTGAATACAACGGTGGTGGTGTAGCACCACAAAAGGGTGTGGATACACATTAGGGGACCCATTTAAATGCTTCAGATAGTTAAATTCTTACCAAGAGATGGTAAATCCAGTAAGGACTATTATAGACAGTGACCTGATCTTTAGGGCCTAAAAGGCTAAGGGTATAACCGAGGCAGCTAACAGGAATCGAGTCTACTAAAGTCTGAGAAAAGGACAATCCTAACCTGGTTAGTAGGATAGGTAGTAAGTGGATTATGTGTTGAGGTATTTTGTGCGGAGTGAAATCGCTCGCGATAATATGTTCCAAAGTGAGTAAAAGGATAAGAATACGGTGCCTAGTAAAGGACGATCATTGAAGTAGTTTTGGTTTGGTTTGGGCAGACGTGTTACGTCCGGAAACCATTTGTGCAGTCAAGACGATTGACAAGGTGGAAGTATAAGTTGTATCCTCAGAGGATGCGGCGTGTTTATGTGACACGAGCGAGTCACCATATTTTGTTCATTGCTAGATTAGCATGTGAGACGAGTTTAATGCATATAATTATAAACGTTATTATTATGTGGATATTTTTCCCTAGTGTAGCGGGATTTTTTTTCTTTAGTGCTATCAGCGGAGGATGAATGTGTATATTAATAGTGTTACGTATTTTATTGAGGTTACTCGTCGTAGTGATGCGATATACGAGTATGGTATTATCTTTAATAAAACGTTATAAAAATGGTTAGTACGATAGTGGGCATTTATTGCAAGACTATCGGAGTAGTTGCATTAGTGCAGCATGTTTTGTTCTGGCGGGGCTTTACCTGTAAAAAGTTTTGACTCGCACTTATATTATCTATCCTAGAGACTTCGGAGGAGATAGTGGGTTCGAGATATTCGATGCCAATGTATGTATAGACTTTGTCAGTATGATTCTGTATGTATCAGGATTTATCGTTGAGCGAAAAAACTTGACTCAGTATTATGTTTAGCACTCCGGACTTAGTGATAGGAAGAGTGCAGTGTTATATCTATCGTCTAGAGATGTGGGAGTTAAGAGTTATACCCCTATCATTAGGGAAAGGAATTTCAAGAATTCCGATCGTATGTATTCGAGGTTTATAGAATGCAATTACCATCAACCAATACGGGATGATAGTGAAATTGGTGAAACGTTCTTTGTTAAGCATAATTATGGGAGAAATTGTAACTTTTCCATCAAGGGACGGAATAAAGGGGTACATGCTATGGACGGAGGACCTAACGGATTTCGATAACCGACAATGCTAGGTAGTAGTGTATCGGGGGGGTTCCTTGTTTGGATTTTTCTTTGCGAGACATCCCACGCATGAAACTTAGCGTAAGGTTGGAAATGGGGAGACGTTTGGTCACTATTACATGAGTTCGGTACCCTGGTCGAAATGAGAACAAATAATTACATATGTAACTTGGTAGTTGAATTTTAATTTAAAGCCACTGGAGACGGATTGTCTGGTAAGAAAGAATTGAAGTTACCCCCACGAGTTGAGGGGTGGAACAATGATAAGGAGGATTTAAACATTTTGATTTCTACGGCGATTAAGAGTACCCAAATGCCGTAACCGCGTTCAGAACGCAAGGTGAATAAAGAGTTGGAATGATTTTTAGGATGGATTTTTGAAAAGAACTTTATTATACAAAAGAGATGACCTGTAATTATTTTGATGAATAGAGCGTTAGTGATTTATTTTGGTTGTTGTACCTATTTGGGAAAATTGTTGTACTTATCTGAAGAAGGTTGAGATTTGTTATTCCTCTTTTATGGTCATGGAATTTGAATGCCCTATTACTTATACTTTGTTGGATTTAGTTAGTTTCATTGATGAGTAGCACGTCGTTCGCTCTCCTAGGGTGGTCGGGGTGTTGCAAAATGTGGGCATCTTGGTTAGCTGCAGTTGAAATCGTCCGAGTCGAAGGGACGTGGTAATAGACGTGTGAAATATATATTTGTGGGACTAGTATAACGAAGTGGAAGTGATAGAGTGGATTAAATGTCACATGAGGGGCGAAAAATCCGTACATAAGTGTGCAATTAGAGTAGCACACCCTAATTTGATTGGAAGGCTGTGGGAAGCCATTTAAGAAGGGGTATTCCTTGAATGTAGCAGAATTAAATTATTATGAAGAACACTCAGAGCGGAGTTATTAGTAGTCAAGTGTGAGAGCGACTTGAACGTACAAATAGTGATGATGTTAGTATGGTATAAGAGATCCAGAAGTGCGCTTTGTGGAGAGAAAAGCACGGGTCGGAACTTTCGGCATACACCAAGGAAGGAAGGGGAGTATTATGTGTCACTTAATGTGAGACATTTCAAGGGAAAATAGATGTTTAGCGGGACGTAGTGAGTAGTCTCTACATGCACCGCCCATAGGTAAGGTTTGGTTGAAAGAGGAGAATCAACCAAAGAATTTTGTGTTTATCGACCATCCTCAAAATAAGATCAAGGGTTCATCCCGAACATGTGAATTAAGTCGCCGAGAAGGAAGTGATTGATATTCCTTTGGGCTGGTTTACAATATTAACTAGTATGCCCCAGACTTCCTTTGAAAGGAAGGATCACACCAGTGCATGGTCCGTTGCAGTATAAATTTTTGAATCAGGGTGAGATTGGTGAATTACACCTTTGATATGGGATTTCAGGAACCAACGGAGATAAGGTTTCATTTCGAGTAGGATGTATTACCCTTAGCCAGGGAATAGGCGCACGATGATTAAAGATTAGTGGATCCACGTGAAGGAGATTTTGTAATCTTGGTACGATGATTTCAGGAATGCTCTATAGAAGCACTCGTACCTGTTTGTCTCGTACGAGGTGCTTATTAAGGTTTTTTTATGGAAGAACCTCGACTATTATCCTTCCGTATGTTTAGAGGTGAGTAGATAATCAAAATTTTTGGATCGGTCGAGAAAATATCCGATAACTATGGTGAAATTCCACGACTGTTTTAGGCAAACAAGAGTGGTCAAATGTTGGTATGGTTTTCTCAGAATGGGAGTTTTATATATAAATAAATTCGAGTAGTTGTCATGTGGTGAGGTGCGGCCTCCCAAAAATAGTGAGATAACGGAAATTTATAACGTATAGGCGTGACCTATGCGAATGTTGTCGGTTAGGAGCACCATGTGAAGTGTCTCCAATGAGAATGTTAAACAAACTTGCTGTGAGGAAAGGACTATAGTGATTGAACGTCGTACTATGTAGATAGTTTGCATACTGACAAGGATATCCATAATTGTGCTACCTGGTAGGCCTTATTTTCCGAATTTCGGGACGAAATTCCGTTATTAGGGGGGAAGTATGTAATACCCCGTATTTTTATGGCTTTTAAATTTAGGGATTTATTAAATTTAATTGAGATAAATTAATTTAATTTTAATCCGAAATGTTGTTTTTAATATTTACTAGCGTGACGAGAGTTAGTAATTATTGGAAATTTGTTATTTGTTGAATGTTACTGGATGAGTATAGTAATATATGAGATTTATTTTTATAAAACTGTCACGTGTGAATGAAATGGCAATTATGGAAATTTAAGTCGGGACGCGCTTGTGTCGTGTCGGGACTAAATGTTGATAAATAAAAGTGAATAAATTATAAGTTGCTCATATGGTCGTTTTGAGTGCGCCAAAGTATCCGGAAGGGTCGAGATAGTCAGAAAAGTGTACCCGGGGATTTAGTTTGGGTCTCGGGGCGTTTTTAGGCTTAATTACCACCCCGGGAGGGCGTTTTGGACATTTGGTAATTATGGGTAATTAAACCCACGAATTTGCAAGGGTTATATCAGAGTTCAAGTGTTATCTTTTAGGGTTAACACAACCTTAAACTAATGACGGCCATTGGAGAGGAAGAGGAGAAGCTCTCCAAGGAGTTCTAGGCCAAGAACACCTCCGATTGCACCGCCGTCACCGCCAAATGGTAGATCGCGCAACGAGGATCTTGACCACACCAAATTCTTCCACAAATCAGAGACTAAATTTCCAGGCAATTATGTATCTTGCTTTTATCAAGTTAATGCATCCTTTTATATTAGTCTTAGGTTGATTAGAATTAGTGTTCTTGGAGAAAAACGTTAATTGAAGACAAAAATTGCATGTTGTAGAAGTAGAGATCATATTTCTGGAAATCCATTTCACATGTAGAGGTTGAACCACGAATTTCCATGGTATTAGTGATAGAAAATCTGGAAAAGAATGGAAGAAAATAAGTTAAAGGAAAAATTAGGGTTCTTGAGACTTATAAAGATTTTTGCCCTTTTTATTTTGTTATTGATGATGAAAATTCGCATGTGTTACGTAGGATATTGTTTATATGGGTATACAACACTTATAGTATAATTAGTTGGGAGTTTGGTATTGAAACATGATGATTTGGAGGAGTTTGGGATAACAATTCCGTAGCAGGGTTTTCTGCAGTTTCGCCATAACTGCTTGATCGATCGATCGAGCCCAGAGCATCGATCGATCGAGTCCAGAGCATCGATCGATCGATAGATCGATCGATTGACCCCCTTTCATCGATCGATCGATCGACCCCTCTTGGAAACTTGCACTTTTTGCTCGTGTTAGCCTAATCCGATTTTATGCGTAGTAAACCTTGATTGGATTTGCTAGAACATAATGGAACATAAAGAGGACCAGTAGGGTCAAGATAAACCCTATTAAGTGCGACTTTAATATGAAGCGAAATAAAGGGGTAAATGGGGAGATATTCATACTTAAAAAATCATACGTGCGTTGATTAAATAATCAAAACATCTAATAAGTTGTATTAGAATGCGAGAGAGGGCCTACCGAAATTGTACTTAGATAAAGAGAATACTTCGAGTGATGAGAATTGAGTTTAGAATAAATAAATTACGAGAATAAAAGGAATGAGGCCGTTATACGATATAATTGAGTAAAATGTGTAATAACGGATAATTATAATTATGGGTCGTGAGCGCACCTAATTTAATAATGTGGATGTGAATACATATTTATATATGACGGTGTGATTGAGCATATAATATTTATGTGTTAAAATCGTACTCGAGCTACTTGTTATCACGGGGGTTTCCGCGCTGGGATAGTCTTATCTCGATGGAACCTTTATGAGGGATATTTACTTGTACCCTAGAGCATAAGATTCCTAGGTACAGGCTGTCTGATTGATAGTTCAGACGGTCCTAAGAGACGCGTGGGTATGTGCTGACCTCTTGGACTTGGAACTATGCTTCGCCTCCATTTGTTGTGTTTTGTGTTAATGCAGTTCGAGAGTGATTCCGAACTAGTATTTCCCTAAGTATGTGTGATACAGGGACTTGATAGCAGAGTATGCCAGCACCATAGTTTTTATGTGGAGTGGCGTTAGTATATATATAACTTATGAGTGATTAGTATATATATACACTTATACATGGAAGTCTAGCACCATAGATTTTATGTGGGGTGCTGTTTGTATATATATTATACGAGTAATTAATATATATATATGTGTATCTATATGAGAACTTTCTACTGAGTAAAATAGTAGTTAAGTAGAATATGAAATTCATCAACTTCACTGTAAGTATTCGGAAACGTTATAACAATACGGAATTATTCTAGATAACGTAAGAAAGCTTGAAGAGATAGACTTTTCTAAAGTGAATATCATAACCTTAATTTCACGTGTTAAGACTTATGGAGAATAGGTTAGAGAGGTATATAGGATCCATTAGTATGGTAGATGTGCACACTAGATGAGAGGTGAGAATTCTCAAGGGAGTGTCGCATACTAATATAACTGTTGCATTAGCCGGTAAGCATTTTAAATACTTGCTAAACTATTTTTAAAACTGTTTTACATTCGGGCTCTGACCCGTTTGCTATTACCTCTTCTCTTTTGTGTATATATATATATGTATTACAGGTGCCCAGCCATAGGGGCGTCTTACTTTGAATTCTTTGGATGGAACGCGTTGTAGCTTTTGTGGGAGTTGCAGGCCATTGCTTAGACGACCTCATTGTTGACTCTACTTCTAGTTCAGCTTTATCCAGCGGGGGCATGTGTCACCCTTTTCCATTATTTAGTTGGTATTGTCAGAGATTGTAATTCTTTTAAATTTCAGTATCTTTATTTCGGGATTTGTTACTGTCAGGATGTTTTCCTTTAGTGTTTTAAATGTTGGGATTTATGATTTATGGTTAAACTCTTGAATGTTCATTTCTATTCTCATACTTAATGTGTGACTCTTAAAATGTTAATGGTTAAAGGTTTTATAATCGGATTTAATAAAATGGAAATAAGGTTTTAAATGGTTTTGGCACTTAGCTTAATTATTTAGGGTGTTTAATTGGAAAAGTTATTTTGCGACAGTGATGCTAAGAATGAACCAACTGTTCACCTTGATTTTAATTTAATAAAGGAGTGATCGCCCGGTATTTAATTAGGCGGGGTGTCACTGTTGTTTGAGGATTTCAGTTGGATTATTATTCACATTTTAATTAAATCATTATTGGAGATTGCATTTATTTGGACTTTTAGCATGTGATGGATTTCTTTTATCGCATAGTTAATTATCATCATTTGGGATTGATAATTATTTATCAAGTGATTTTATTTATTTATGTCTCAAGCTATAAATGGTATTTTATTTACTCACGCTCGACACGGGTTGACGGCGGTGACTGGCAACCCCGTCTGTCGAATTTTGCGGTGTGTGAAAAATACATTCATTCCGATAATGATATTGAATTCGCGAATATATAATATTATCAAGTTCACTGATAGAGTTCCTAAACCAAGTTGAATTTTACAATTCCTATAACCTTTTGTTTATGTATGGATTTCACCTGTTGGTAATTCAATTTTCATTGGACTAGTCAAGGAGGTTGGGGTCAATCGTACTAATTTAGCTAGTATAATATTGATAAAAGAATGCGTAGCTCCTGTGTCAAATAAAATATAGTTCGAAATATGTTGAATAATAATCATACCTTTAATCACGTCGTGTGCATTTCGCAAAGGTCGTGTGTCATAATTCCTCCTTCGAAATCGACTAACTTCTCTAAGTTTGCTTGAAATGAATTGGAATAAAACAAAATTTTGGATTTTTTCAAGTTTGTTCACTTGGCGGTGGATTGGAGCTTATTTAATCTTAGGACATCGGGGTCAAATATGTCCTATCTCATGACATTTATGATAACGGATTTCGGAATGGGTTGTGTTGTGTCGAATTTGGGAATAAGCTTACCCACTGGAGTTTGTATATGTATGGGGTTTAGAATGAGATGGGGTTCTAATGATATGGTTGTTTCTGACAACTGGGAATGGAGATTGTATCAAAGTGAAGAATTGCATTCCACAATGGATGCAATGTAAATCAACTGGGAATACTCACGAATTTTTAATGGAGCGATGGAATTCTTAATTCTCGGGTGTAGTCCTTTTTAAAACTTCTTACATCTATTCACCTCGGTATCTACATATTCCAGGGCATAACGAGATAGTTCAGCAAACTTAGCCTCGTATTGAGCTAGTGAAAGGGTAGCTTCTTGCAATTTTAGGAAATCAACTGTTCGTTGGTCTTGCTCAATCTCGAGAAATTACTTTTTTTAAATAGACTCCTAGAACTATTCCCAAGTAAAATTTATAACATTCTCGTTATGTGACATCTCTTGCCACCAGAAATCACGTGCCCCGAGTTAACTATGTTAAAATCATCCTTTTATTTGGAGATAAATTCCCTTAACAATACTTTACTTTAAATCTCTTGGGAAAAATAGCACAAGAATTTTATTTTCAATTCAAAGGCATATTTAGATGAAAACATAACTTACTTTACATGTAACTTACAAGCATTACACAACTTTACATGCATGATATTCCTTAATTTAACAACTACAAAAAACCTTGTTGAAATTCAACCCATATTAGATACCCATCATTCCCCCGTTTTAAGGTCCTAACTTGGCAGTGAACTACAAATGATAGGCATACCTGAAACAAAAAATTATAGGAGAGTAAGCTATAAAGGCTTAGTGAATGACCATATACACACACTCCATACATCTATCAAATTTGAAGAAAAAAATTTCAAATGTTATAACCCAACAAAAATTGTGAAACTCTCGCAAGCCTGGACCAGCCATAGTCACCGCCGTTAATGGGGACCACCACATCCCTTTATTAAGCTTGAGTACACAAATCTTTAAGTTGGATTAATGGGACCTCCACATCCCATAGGACCCACCACATTCCTTAACATTAGATAAAAGACCCACCACAGTCCATAACATTAGATGACTTAACATTTTTTATAATATACATATGTCTCATAAACACCACATCATTAAACAAGTATCACCACGCATCTATTTAAGCAATACATTTCCATATGAAAATGTAAGCATCTATATTTCATAGGGAAGGTCACTCACCTTAAAGTAGGTACTAAGATTAGTATCAAATCTATTTTCATGGTATGGTAGTATTAGCCACTTCTGTACCTATCAATTTAACATCATTGGTATTTGAATACACCAAATAACATTAAAATCAGTAGCATATCACATTATTTGGAAAATCTGAAATAACTGAAATGAAATTAAATATGATACTTAACATTTCTATAACACCTATTCATTAGGGTTCTAACACAATTTATGAAATTAAATTACGAATTCTCTAGACAAAGTTATGCCCATTTTATTACAACCTTTTCCAAATTGTTTCTCCAGAAAACACCAACAAAACTTCAACTTCAAAACAACCCCCAATCCCAACCAGAAGGTATTTTATTCTCATGTTCGAATATGTCATACTCATATATGTTATCTAACCTCTCAAATAGGTATCACTCGATTTCAATAAGTATTCCATGATTTATGCCATTTTTAGCACAACTAGGTCGGAATAGAACATTAAAGCATAACTTAACATTTTTAAGGATATATAACCTCCACCTCAGTTATCAATCATGGAAACACATACTAAACATGTTTTATTATATACAAACATCATATAAATGAATTTACTAAATCAAAAGGCTTCACAGGAAGGTGATTCAAATCTAGGATTTTAATGTTAACATTTACGATCCTAGGACCAGTTCTCACGTATGTTCTTAAGCCATTCTTTTTTTGACACAATCTCGCAATATGGGTATCATTAAAATATTTATCAAAATCAAAAATAAAAACATACAAAGTGTAAAACTCATTTATGTGATTAACTTTAACAAAGAGGTAATTACCTTATAAAATCTCCTCGATTTATGGTAATTTGCCAAAGATTTTTTTTCCTTAAACTTCCTTTCTCTCTCCTTAGGAAAAATCTTCAAAAACTTGTTATTTCTTATGAGGAAGAAGCAATAAATCTCATTTATAATCATAAATACGTTTCGAAGGGTCCAATATCCATTAACCTTGTGGTGATGCGTGATTGGTTCGACGAAAGGTCCAATCAGATAATTCCACTAATGACAGATTTGTCCCGCCTTTATCAAATCACCATAACTCACTATTACGGACCCTGATTTATTCCAACTGTGAGTCTATGTATAGATAACTTATATATCTATAACTTTCCTATTTTTTGTTTTCCCAAAATCAGAAAATTAGTATGCCTATGTTGGGATCGAACAGAAAAGTAGCAATATCCCAACAATCTCAAAACTTTCACATTTGGCAACCAAACATTGTCAGTTTTACACCAACACCCTAGTTTACTTTTATAAGCATAATGATGCATTCAAAAACATATTTTATGATTCATTTAACAACATAACTAATCATATGCTCTAAACATGTTATCCCCGATCATAAGCTCGATTAGCATCTAAGGTAAACAACATATATATCAAATGAGTATGCACCCCCTAAACATGATAATTAACATATTTAGCACCCATCACCAACTTATAACTCATAACTTATACTTAATCCTGTAATTAACATTCCTAATCATGTTTTAGGGCCTTATAATTCTACCCCTCTTATAAAAAATTTGTCCTCGAAATTTAACGCATAAGAAACTTACCAAATAGATGAGGATATGGCTTCTTCATGTTATCCTCTCCTTCCCAGGTGGCATACTCTACATTTTGACTTCTCCACGTTACCTTAACTAATGGAATAGTTTTATTACATAACACTTGCTCTTTTTGATCTAAAATAGAAATTGGTTCCTCTACGTAGGTCAATTCATATTAAAGATCTATCGGTTGTGAAGTAAACACATGTGAAGGATCTAGTACATACATACGTAACATCGATATATGAAAAATATCATGTATCCGAGATAATTTTGGTGGTAATGACAACTTATAAGCCACGGTTCCAACTCTTTTCACTATTTCATATGGGCCAGTGTACCTAGTACTCAATTTTCCCTTCTTCCAAAATCTCATAACCCCTTTCCAACGAGAAACACATAGGAATACTCAATCACCTTCCTCAAATATCAATTCTTTCCTTAGGTTGTCTGCATAACTTTTTTGTCTACTATGCTCCACCTTCTAGTGATTATGGATAATATTTATCTTCCCAGTAGTCTGCTGCCCCATTTCTTGGCCAAGTAGTTTTTGTTCTCCTACTTTAGTCCAAGACAGTGGAGTCATGAATTTTCTCCCATACAAAGCATCATAAGGAGCCATCTCGATACTCGAATGATAACTGTTATTATAAACAAACTCTATTAGTGACAAGTGTTCATCCCAACTACCATTGAACTCCAATACATAAAGTCATAACATGTCTTCAAGTGTTTGGATCGTTCTTTCTGACTGCCCATTAGTTTGTGAATGAAAAGTTGTACTAAATTTTAATTTAGTCCCCATAGCTTGTTGTAAACTAGGCCAAAAGTGAGCTATAAACTTAGGATCTCGATCAGAGATAATGTAAATAGGTGCACCGTGGAATCCAATTATCTCATCCACATATATTTTGGCAAATCTATCCATGAAGTAAGTAGTTTTAACAGGAAGAAAATGTGAAGACTTAGTCAATCTATCAACGACAACCCAAATAGAATCAAACCCTCGTGATGATTTTGGTAAACCTATAACAAAATTTGTAATAACATGCTCCCATTTCTACTCAGGAATAGGTAAGGACTGTAGTAAACCACTAGGCTTCTGATGTTCCACATTCACTTGTTGGCAAACTAGGCATCTGGTAACAAAATCTACAACGTCGTGTTTCATTCCCAGCCATCAATAACATTGTTTCAAATATATATACAGTTTTGTGCTCCCTGGATGCATATCATATAAAGAAAAATGGTCTTCTTATAGAATTGTTTTCCTTAAATCAGGCACATTAGGTAGGCATAAACGATTATCATAAATAGCAATGTCATCATCACGAATAGAAAATTCATTTTCCTTACCCTTTTTCAAATTGTCTCTAACTTTCTCTAATTTTGTATCTCCTGCCATCTTAACCAGTCTATACCCGTAGGTCTCACATTTAAATTTTCTACTATTCCACAAGACTCATTTAAAGTTAATTCCACCCCCATTAATGCTAACTCTCTCAGCAGGTCAACTCGAATACAATAAATACAAGATACTCTGCCAAGAGAATTTTTACTCAAAGCATTAGCAACAACATTAGCCTTACCCGAATGGTGATCTATTGTGCAGTCATAATCCTTTATAAGTTCCATCCACTTCCTTTGCCTCAATTTCAAGTCTTTTTGAGTAAACAAGTATTTTAAACTTTGATGGTCAGTAAAAATTTCACAGCTAACACCATATAAGTAATGTCTCAAAATCTTTAATGCAAAAACTATTGCAGCCAACTCAAGATCATGTGTAGGGTATTTGCGTTCATGTATCTTTAAATGTCGAGAAGCAAAAGCAATTACCTTTCCATGTTGTATTAATACATAACCAAGTCCTTGATATGAGGCATCACTATAAATGACTAAACCTTTTGTACCCAATGGAATAGTCAATACTGAAGCTAATGTCAACTTACCCTTTTAATTTTTAAAGATTCCCTCACAATCATCACTCCACAAAAGCATGTTCTCCTTTCTAGTAAGCTTAGACAATGGTAATACAATAGAAGAAAACCTCGATATAAACCTCCTGTAATATCGAGCCAATCCAAAAAAAATACGTACCTCTGTCACGCTAGTTGGTCATTCCCAATTCATTATTGCTTCCACCTTCTTGGGATAAACAAAAATACCATCAGCAGAAATAACATGCCCCAAAATTACTACCTTGTCTAACCAAAATTCACATTTCAAAAATTTAGCATATAATTGCTTCTCTCGCCAGGTCTGTAACATAATACGTAGATGATGTTCATGCTCCTCCCTACTGTGAGAGTATATCAAAATATAATCAATGAAGATAATAACAAAAGAATCCATGTATGGGTGAAATATGCGGTTCATCAAGTCAATGAGTACGGTCAGTGCATTTGTTAACCCAAATGGCATGATAAGAAATTCATAATGTCCATACCTGGAACAAAAAGCAGTTTTAGGAATGTCACATTCTCTTACTTTCAACTGATGTTATTCGGATCTGGGATCAATCTTGGAAAATACTTTGGCTCCTTATAACTGATCAAACGAGTCATCAATACGGGGTAGAGGGTATTTGTTACGGATCGCCACCCTGTTCAATTAGCAATAATCAATGCACAGTCTCATGGTTACCTATTTCTTCTATACAAACAACACTGGGGCTCCCCATGGTAATACACTAGTCCTTATAAAACCACGATCTAATAAATCTTGTAACTGTATTTTTAGCTCTTTTAACCTCGTTGCTTGAACCTGCCCAGTCTTCATCCACTCCTCAGATCATTTCTCTAAGTCTGGCTAAATCCTCTTCTCTTACCCTTGTTTCCCAACGATTAGCTGGCTTAATATCTTGATTAAACAGAAATGTATCCCGTGCATTCATACTGCAAAATGGATTTCCATATAATAATAGTAATAAAAGAAGTTATAAAAATTAAATATCTAATATCTTATCTATTTCCCGCATAGAATGCTAACCCGACGATATATTTTAATTTTAAAACATTCTCTGGTACCAACTTGTCACACCCTACTTTTTGGTATGAATGAACAAGAAGTACACATAAGGCAATGAATTAAAGTTAAGGCGGAATAACATCACCTTTCTATTCATTATTAATATGTTACATAAAGTGGAACTACCGTAGGGGTGAATTACACGTCTCTAGTACACACGACAACATGTAAAATTGAGAAGCGTCACACCTTACTCCCATCGGGTTTAATCTCTGCCCATACGGTCACATACATGAACAGGTAACCGGTGTCTGTCTCTAGTAGGGAAGAGATACTATTTCCTTTCTCCTGAGGCATCTGGAGAAGGAAGGAATTAGCACAAATATGCTAAGTAGGTTATATCAGTTCTATAATAATGATATAGATATAATTGAGAGTTGGCTGTGTATAGAATCGGTGTTTAAACGGTTGACAATAGTAAGATGAAAATGCTATATTTATCAGATTATAACATCAAAATGCTAGAAATTCATAATTCCATAGTAATTAGCCCATTTAAGAAATATGATACATTACCATTTCAGTTAGAATCATTTGTTTTTCGAAGAAAGGAAAGGAATTTGAACTAATAATTTCATTCTTATTAGTTCACTAAGGGGTATAGAGGTAATTAAGCCATCAGTGTAACTTTACCATAAACAATCCCAAAACTTTTGGGGAAAAGTAACCTATTATGCTCACAATTAAAGTGGCACTCATACGTATATATAAATAATCAGGGCTCTCAATCATCTGAGACCAATAGGCCAAGTGAAATGTTTTGTGGGATAACACGTCAATCTACTTACTACTTAATACTGATGCTTATTGTAAAATATAGCATAAAAGTACAAGGGTAAACTGAATCAATATGGTACATGATCTCAGTTATTAAGTGAGAAGGGTTAAAATTGATTATAAATTAAATACTGTTGGTAATTTAAATATTGATTATGGTTAACAAAATATGTAGTATGGAAGATAATAACATGCACATACTCAGAGTCAATGTGTCTATCACAAAGTGGTATCAAAAGCAGTATTTCAAATATGCGAAGTATAATAATCAAAAGGTAGGAAAAACCTACTTGCTTGGGTATTCTATTGAATTAATGTAACACTGGAGTATTCAGAAGATTTAGGACTTGATTTTCTATTATACAATGTGTGGCGTAGGAGTATTAGGTTTCAATCAGTCATTTTTATACTTAGAGTTGTCTTAGAAAAAGTTCCATGGGTTTATGTGTAATTATGTTGGGATTTTAAAATAGGGACCTTAAGCTCATTTTTAAAATTTGGTGCAAGAGAGTTTTTGTCTTAAAATAGTTTGATGTATGTAGGGTCAAATTTTGGGGTACAAATTCCAAAGTTGGAAAAGTTATTAGGGGTTGATTTGTAATTTTAGGAAAATTTCTTTAAGTAAAAACCTCATTTTTACATAACATGAGCTAGGAATATCCAAACGTGGTCTTATCTTATACCATTTTGATCAGAAAAATTAAATAAAATTTTTGGTGAAAAATCAGAATTATCTATTTGGCCACGCGCCCTCACGCGCGGGGTCAAACTTCCTGGATAAAGTCTTCCTCTTCTATCTCTCGAGTTTGACTTTCTAGGTTTTAAAACTTTGACTGAGGTTTTCTCCTTCTCTGTTATACCATTTGATATGATTACTTAACCAACTTAACTTAATTTTTCATGAGGATTTCAAATAAGCTTCATGGTTCGAATCTCAGTATATCTCGAGTTTCAAAATAGTGTTTTTTCATGAAATTTTGACTTAACATTCGTGGATTGGTAGCTTATAAATTGGGTTTGGTTTCTGCTGTGTATGAGAGTAATTTGGTTTTGGTTTTAAGTATTTTGATGGACTGTAGGTCAAAAATTGTGGATTTACAGGTTTTTAGTTTTGAAAACAATTTTAATCGATTAAGCTTTTGTATGAACATTTATGGCTTTTCACCATTACACTTGATATCCCGAGGTTATAATGAGTCTATTCTTGGCTTTAAATCAGAGGTTTGGTTACTGTAATGAATTTCGCCATTAAAGCTCAAGCTTTAATGGTGTTCCTAATGTCTTCTTCTATTCTACGCATTCTACACGTATAAGCTTGCATATTATCAGTGTTCTAACTATATTAACAATGCAGAAAATTTCTAGAATTGAATTTAAAGAATAAAATGATGAGTTACCAGAATTAAGAGAAAATTCAAACTTTGAAACTGAACCGTGGGATGAGTCTCTTCTATATAGAATGTAGGGTATTTATACTGCTTTGAGTGGATAGTTGATTGGAGTAAAAAGGAGGTGGATCTGAAGTAAGTTAGGGTGAGTTTGGAATTTGGTTCAAATGGGGCACATGGGTTCCTAAGGTTTACCATGTGTTACCATGTGATTTTTTTACCTCTTTTTGCTGATGTGGGGGTGTGCGTGGACTAGGGTAACACTGAGGTTTAATTTGAGTCCTTAATCTTTGATGTAACTGCATTTAGGTCCATAAAAGTACATTTTTTGTAAAGTTTAGGGGCATTTTGGTAATTTTAGAAAATTTTCAGGGTTAAAACTATAATTTCATGTTAGTTGAGGTCCAAATGTTTAATTTGATATAATGTTAAAGTTTAGGGGTTCAATATATCTTAGTTGATCTCAATTTGAAAGTTTTGGGACTCTTTTGTAATTACCTAAGACTTTAAGGGGTTAAAGTTAATCAAGCAAAGTTGTAGGATTTCCAATATAGATCATTTCTTCTTAGAAGATTTTTTATTTTACTCTTCTTATGAGGGTTAAAATTGAGGTCGTAGGTAATCTTAGGGTTTGAAAATTCCCAGTTCTTACACTTCTGGTCGGCAAGGGCTAAAGACCAAGAGAAGAAAAATTGAAAACTATTATGGATTAGCTTATATTTACTGTTCTGTTGGGGATGGATATCACCGAACTCTGAAAAATTTGAAAAAATATAAGCATAATTGAGCAGAAATCAAAACTTTTATTGTTCTTTAATTAAAAAAAAGGTATATAAAGCTTGAATTTTACTGATAGTATTTTCGGAGGTGGTTAGCGTTCCAAGGGTTCTTGAATTCTTCCCCATCAAGAGTCTCCAATCGAAAAGTTATTGGTCGGATGACTGCCGAAATACAATAAGGACCAAACCAGTTTGCTTCCATCTTGTTTCCTTTCCTAATGAAATTCTTTAGGACGTAATACCCTTTCTTATAATTTGGTCAGCTTGACCCTCTTGTTATAAAAATAGGCAGTTCTGTGTTGATAAGCAGCAGCTCTAAGGACAACCTCTTATTTGAGTTCTTCCATAAGATCCAAGTCCAAACTTCTCATGAGATCACTTTTGGGGGAGTCAAAGTTCAACACTCTATGACTTAGTAGACTTATCTCGATCGGTACCATAGCCTTTGTCCCCAAAGCAAGCATATAAGGTGTTTCTCCAGTGGTTGTTCTCGCCGTGGTTCTGTATGACCAAAGAACAAAGTGCAACTTATTGATCCAGTTTCCCTTGGCAGCATCAAGTCTCTTTTTCAATCCATCAAGAAAGGTTTTGTTTGTGACCTTTATTTGACCGTTGCATTGTGGATGTCTGGGAGTAGAGTGAAGTTTCTGAATCTTGGATTGAACACAATATGCACTACACCAAAATGCAAATTTTGTGACCGCCTTTTTGTGACTGCTAATGGGGGTGACAAACTTGTCACTCCCGGAAGCAATTACAAAATTATTTGTAACTCCCATTAAGGGTGATAAAATCAATGGGTAATAAATAATTTAAGTCAATTAGTTTGTCACCGCTAATGAGAGTCACAAATGTTACCATATAATTAATTTGTGACTCCTATAAGCAGTCACAAATTTATGACTATCACAAGAAGTCATAAATTTATCAATAGAGCTAAGTTATGACTCTTATGAGCAGTCACGAAATTATAACTTCTAAGAAGAGTCACAAACTTTGGTCTAATACTAAATTTGTGACTGTTATCATCAGTCATAAATTTCTAACTGGTTTCAGTAGTCATAAATTTATAACTACTCACAGCAGTCACAAATTTTGACCTTAGACTCAATTTATGACTGCTCTTAGGGGTCACAAAAATTTTCACCTACTTTAATTTCCCTATTCTCTATCTGTACGTGAAGAACTCCCGCCCTCTTCTCTCTCTTTCATTTGACAAAACTAAAATGAAGAACTACTTCCCCTCTTCTATCCAAATAGGAGAAAGATTTCTTGGCATGCTGTGGAAGCACCAAATTCGCTCAAGAGATGGTCTCGGCTGGACCTTTTATTAGCTGTGAAGACGCCGTTGATGTAGAATTCGCTCAAGAGATATCTGGTTCAACAAGGTTCACACTTAAAATCTTTCTTCTATTTGTAACTATGTTTGTTGGGTCTAAACTTATGTTGGGTTTGGTTGAACAGGTTGATGTGAAAGGTTGGCTTGAAGCATTTGTGGCTCATCCCCTGATCGGTGAATCAAAAGGGTATTTTTCGATTCTAAATTTTTTGTCTATTTTTGTTGTATATTTTTGGGTATTTTTGCTATATAGGTTGGTCGATATAGAATTTTCTCATTTCAATTTCATAGTTTACATATCCTCATTTCTGTCATTTCTGACTAAAGCCCTAATTTCAATTCTCATTGTGTGTGTGTGCATTTCGATTCTTATTATGTGCGGGTATGTGTGTATATTTGTGTGTATGTAGAAATTTCTGTTTATATGTGTGTGCATGTGTGTGTATGTATAAATTAATGTTTATATGTATGTGTATGTATAGATTTCTGTTTATATGTGTGTTTATGAGTGTATCTATGAACAAATTGTATTTTATGTTAATAAGCCCTGGAAATTGTATTGAGGTTATTTTTTTGACAAATATTATTCAAAAACTCTAGAAATTATATTTTTTTGACAAAATATAATCAAATGGATTTTAAATAAGTAAAAAACAATGTTGTGAAGAACGTTGTAACGAACATTGTTTATGTTTTACTGAATGAATCATTGTGAAGAATGCTGAATCACCGTGTGAGTTCATTGTGAACAAATGACCTCAACTCACTATCCTCCTATAGTACTCTTTCCCAATCACCCCTTGATACAATCTAGAAGAAATAAATCAGTTCATATCATTTTATTGCATTTTTACATGTTGTACTCATTTTCATATTCCGTACTTTGTGCTTGCTAGGTTCAACATATGATTGGGCCCATCGCATTCAAAATTTCCATTAAACTGATTAATAGATGTTTTGACATTGGCGCATTCGTGTATACAAAACACGAACCCCTTTTTTTATGTTGCACTTTCGACTTGTAATTTATATTTACTTTACATTGGCGCATTCTTGTATCTAGTAAAAAATATATGTTGCTTTGGAAGTTTGATTTTGTTTTTGAGCGCTAACATAGCAGCATGGACTTTGTGAAGGTGGTGCTTTGACGTGGAGATTAGATCCTGCTTAAAATATGTGTTGATAACATTTATTTTTTATTTGGATTGCTTATTTAATGATAATAATGAGTAAAGGTTGATATTACTAAAGCTTTTAACACTATTAATTGGGATTACCTTCTTCAAGTTCTTTCTAAATTTGGTTTCAGCCAGAGATTTATTAATTTGATCATGTTCTTCTTAAATCTTCAAAGTTGTCTACCCTTGTTAATGGCACTCATGTGGGTTACTTATCTTGTAGTAGAGGTGTTAGACAAGGAGATTTATTGTCTCCTATTTTATTCTGAATTGCTGAATAAGGTTTAAGCAGAAGGCCTTCTAATCTCTTTTCTCAAGGGAAAATAAAGCACATTTCTCATCCTAGAGGTTGCTCCCCCATCACTCATTCCTTATATGTTGTGTAACACCCCATAATTTTGAGGATTAAATATTGAATTATTTTGGGAGTTATAAAAAATATTTAAATTGGAGAAACTTAAATTCATGAGTTGGAGAATTTATTTGAGGGAGCCGAATTATTTATAATTGGCGACTTTTGTGTTTAATTGTTCGAAATCTCGTGTGACGCATTTTGAGGTCAAAATTGGAGAATGTCAAAAAATATTTCGGATGGAAATTCTGAGGGTGCGGTTGAGTACAGATGGGTCGAGATAGTTATAAAAGAGTACCCGGGAGTAGTAATTGGGTCTCGGGGTATTTTTGGGCATAGTCGGGCCCACACAGGGTGATTTGGGCTATTTTAATTAGGCCCATTACGCTAAAAACGGGATTAGTGTTTTAAGACTTAAATTTAAGAAAGGAAAATGGCACAAAACACAAAGGAAGAACCTAGGGTTTGAGAGGGAATTTGGGGAAAAGCAAATCAAGAGCCAATTTGGAGATTTTGCAGCCAAATTAAGGGACTACACCAACGGATCAGACCCTACGAACGATTTCAGGCAAGTGGTTAACTGCTGTAATGTGTATATGGTGATATCCAATACATATTTTAGTGATGTGTAAACTAAAATTCATTTTTGGGGATAAATGGGTACAAAATGGGGATTTTGTTAATGGAATCATTGAATGAGATTCAAAGTAAGAATTAGTTGTGTTATATGATTCTGAGTGTGATTATCTGATTTGAATGAGAAACCCGGAACATAAAACGGTGGAATTTAAACCTGAAATTGGGATTTATACATTAGGGATTTGTGTTCTTGAGTGGGTAAAGATTTGTAGTGTTAATGATGTTAAATGGTTTAGATGATGTTTATAGTTCAAGAGAGACGTAATAAGATGATTAATAGGCTGGTTTGAGGTTGGTATTTGAGAAAAGAAACATTGGTTTTTCGGCAATGGCCGAATAGCAGGCTGGAGAAGACGATGTCAGGGGTGATCGATCGATCGACCCAGGGGTTTCGATCGATCGACCCAGGGGGTTCGATCGATCGATGATACAAAAATCTGGGCAATTCGGCCAGTTTATTATGTAAGGGTAAATTATTAGAAATTTAAGTATCATACATTAATTAGTGATAAATAATTATGAAACACATATTCCTAGTAATTATGGGGGAAAGTAATTGGGACTAGGGGGAATTTATGTGTGGCACTTTATGGATGAATTTGAGGAATGTTTATTCCAAAATAGGGAGATACATATCAAATGAGTGAGTCTGGGTATATTGGTTAAGCGACGCCAAGGTAGTGAATTATGTTTGGAGATAAACTAATTAATTTAGAGTCGGGATATAGACTCAGGAAGATATTAAGTTACGGGCCAAGTGAGCGAGTCCGGGTATAATGGTTAGGCGACACCAAGTATTAAATTAATTAATGAGTAATTAATTAAAGTAGAGTCGGACTATAGACTCGGGAAAGTGATAAATTAATTAATGTGTAATTAATTAGCTAGATTCGGGTTGTAGTCTCGAGAAGGTAATAAACGAATTAATGTGTAAATTAATTATATGAGAGTCAGACCACAAACTCAGAATAATATTAATTAATTAATGTAAAAATTAATTATATGAGAGTCGGACCACAGACTCGGATTGGTATTAATTAATTAATGTGTAAATTAATTAAATGAGAGTCGGATCATGGACTCGGGCAACTGTTATATAAATTAATGTGCGAAGTATTTGTATCAGAGTCGGACCATAGACTCGGGGAAAATATTATATTAATTAATGTGTGAATTAATTAAATTAGAGTCGTACCATAGACTCGGAATAATGATAATTTAATAAGTAAGAAAATTTATTTAGTTGCGTCAGGCGAGAGACTCGGGAAATTACAGGCTAGTGTTACGGGTTGTGAGTACACGATGAAGTCGGGGTTTATTTATATATATATATATATATATATATATATATATATATATATATATATATATATATATATATATATATATATATATATATATACGGTGTAGTGATAGTATATATATGTGTGTGTATTGTGTGTACTATTAAATATCAGTGATTAGATATTTATTTTAACTATACTTTAGTGCTTTCAAGGGAGATTGCGTGATGTGGGTGAATCCCCTAGCTTGAGGAGTAGGGTGAGTATATCCCCAGGTCATAGCGTCCGGTATATGGGTGAGGGGCTTATCTCACTTTCAGGGAAGGAATATGACCGCCTCCACTTCGTTTGTGTTTTGGGCCAGGTTGGTGAGCGGTTCCAACTTGAGTAACTAGGTTATGTGAGCACACCTAGTGAGATGGCACTTTAGAGGGAATCATCCGTTGAGGGTATACTCGGAAGGATGGATATACGTATGATATATAAGTGGATGTTTTAGTAAAGGTACGTATAATATGGTAGTAAATATTATATGTGGGTAATAATACAGTGTGTGATGTATTTACTTTATATAACTTGTGTCACAATTTTATGCTATTAATTAAGAAGGAATTAATTAAGTTAATTGGTGAGATAACTTATAATTCATGAATAATTATACTCGGGTTATAGTATGGCAAGGGGAGGTTATACCATGACTAGTTGGATGGGGTTGTACAACTAGGTGGGGTTAAGGTAACCGTTAAGTGTGCACATTAGTGGAGGGGTGAGAATGTCCACAAGAGAATGCGGCACTAACTTAAATATGAAGCGCGTTAATGCATTTTAAATTACTGCAGTTAATTCACTTGCTAAATATTTTCCAAATGTTTTGGGTTCTAACCCTTGCTATAAAACTATTTTCCAAAACGTTTTAGGTGTCCAGCCGCAGGGACGCCAGGATTGATATTCTATTCCAGGGACACGAAGCTGCGGCATATGTGGATGCTAGCAGGAATTTGAATTAGACGCATTTTTCATTCGGTCCTAGAGTAGGAATCATTTATCAGTTTCAGTTTTATTTAGGGCTTGTTGCCCAAACTTCTCAGTACAGTTTTCAGATGTATTTATTCAGGTGTTGGATGTTGTATTGGATTATTTTATTTTGGTGGCCGATGGTTTATTCAGCAAGTTGTGTAATTAATTATTCAGTTGATTTTATTCAGTTGTGTGAATGGTTTATATTTAATTCCGCATGTATTGTCTTGTTAATTAAAAAGTTAAAATTTGGCACCAGCTTTTGGAATACTAGGTGGTTAGTAAGTTTTAAAAAGTTTTCGACAGTGATGCTAAGGATGAACCAATAGGGATTCCTGTTTTATTTTGGTATAGGACTGATCACCCGTTATTTTATTAGGCGGGGTGTCACATGATGATGATCTCTCATCATTTTCTCTAAAGCTGATAACAAGTCTTTGTCCAACTTGCTCAATTTCCTTGATCCCTATGGCAAGGCTTCCGGTCAATTCATGAACAAAGATAAGAGTAGATTCTATTTGGGATCCTCTTCTTCTCATAGAAGGAACAAAGTTATTGACATTCTAGGTATTAAAGAGAGTACAACTCCCTTTATTTACGTAGGTGTTCCTATCTTTGTTGGATCCCCTCGAAAGAAATTTCTTCAGGCCCTTGCAGATAAGGCTATTGCTAAACTAAGCAACTGGAAAGGAGTTCTTATCACTATGGCTGGCAGAGTTAAGCAGCCTTATTCATAGCTTTCAAGTTTATAAGTGGCCTACTTCTCTTATCAAGATCCTCAACTCTAATACAAGAAATTTCATTTGGAGTGGAGCACTAGAAAATTGGTCACTACTTCTTGGAATAAAGTTTGTGCTTCTAAATTCAATGGAGGTCTTGATTTAAAAGATGCCAAAATCCTGAACAAAGCAGTGCTCCTTAAAACTTGTTGGAATATTCTTAATCAATCTTCCATTTGTGACTCTTTTCTTAAAGAAATATTTAAACTCTCAACTGCTTCTTGTATTTCTCATTACTTCAAATCTTCAATTTGTCCTGGTCTCAAGGCTTTTATGCCCCTTATAATCTTCATTCTAGATGGATCATTGGCAATGGTAATTCCATTAATGTTTGGCTTGATAATTGTCTTGAAACACCCATAATTTCTTCCTTAAACCTTTCTACATCATCCTATCTCATTTCTAAAGTCTCTGACCTCATTTATGATGATGCTTGGAGTCTGCCTTATTGTCTCCTCATCTTTTTCCCTCAAGTCTGCTCTTCTATTCTCTCTTTGAAACTTCCTTTAATTGATACCCCTAATAAACTCATTTACGACAACTTTTCTACTGGAAATCTCACATTTGCTGAAGCCTATAGTTGTATTAAACATGCAGATAAATTGAATTTTAACTTCAAAATCATTTGGAATAGCATTGTGCCCCCTAAAGTCTCTATGATAAGCTGGAGGCTATTTCACAACAGTCTTCCCACTGATGATAGGCTTAAAACCAGAGGTATTCCTTTGGTATCCACCTGCCTGCTTTATGATACTTTCAATTGTGAAGAGGATGCAACTCATTTATTTATGAAATGTACCTTTGATATTTATGGAACTGGATTGCTTGTATTTTTAACACAATTATCCCAAAAACTGATGAAGCTAATATTTTCTGGGATTTCATTAGTCATCCTCATAATGGCCCTCAAGTCCATAACCTATGGAAGGCTGATTTTTTATATGTGGTTTTCAAGATCTAGTGTGCCAAGAACAAGCTCAGGTTTGAAAATGTTCAACCTAATAAAGCAGCAACATCAGGACTTGGATTCATTTTATTAGTCATGTTCCTAGATTTTTTAAATATAAACATGATTTAGTCATTCTTAACTATTCATGCATTCCTCCTGGTTTGAGAAGAGCCCCTATCATATCCACTGTCGTGTGGAAATCCCCTCCATTTCCTTAGATTAAAACTAATTCTGATGGATTATCTAAAGGAGATCCAGGGCCCTCTGCTTTTTGCATTATTTTTACCGACTTCAAGGGTGAATTTTTGAGTTGCTATTGTAAGAACATTGGTTGGGATAATTCTTTCTTTGCTAAGCTTCAAGGAGCTAACACTGCTATTAACATAGCCTAATCTAGAGGTTGGCTTCATTAAATAAGCAATCCTAATTAATAGTGAAACTCCCATATAATTGATAAGGTCATTTATTTATTCTCTTATGATGAGGATATACCTTATCATCCTCATCATGGCCTAATTAATAGTTATCAATTTTGGGAGAATAGTACAATTTATTATTACATCATCCCTTTAACACGATAGATACGTAGACAATATGCTCAAAATAAAAGCCAACAATGGTTAACATCTTCTTAGTTTATGCATGACAGAGACGGACAACGAGACTTATCATCGCCTATTTCACAGTGTAAGGGCTTGTTTAATTCACGTGGCTGCGTAGAGACATTGCATACAAAACTATAATTTTTATATATCATATCTTACAATTCAATAATAGTGATGAAACTATATTTACCTGTTCATAGAGGACTTAGAATTGTCTGTTTACTAGTGAACCAATTATATTTATATCTTACTGATTATTTACTCTAGTCAGAGTTGAGATGTAATTTCAGTGTATATATTAGTATAATCTTCCTTATTCGAGAGAACTTTTGATATCAATTAAAAATTAGATACTAAGATTTAGTTTAATTATTACTCATATTAGATCATTATTATACACCAAAAGGCATGTTGGACATAATCATAACTAAACCAAAGCAAGTTATATAGCTATGTTCACATATAAAGATTGTATCATCATCCATTGTACTAATTATAGTTTTTTATAGTATTATTACAGAATTTTTCTAAGTACTAAATAATGAAAAGTTATTTTTTATCACCGTTTGTGGTACACATGACTCGTCCCCTTAGAAAATTAAAAGCAAATATTTAACGCAACTAAGGATTGTACATTTAGCATAGGGGATAAGGATAAAATACTCAATTGCATTTGAAATTCTATTTTCATTTATTCTGGAGTACATGGTTTTTTATCTAGTCGCTGTCAACGGGAATAAAATAGTTCTTGACCATTTGGAAACATTTTGGGCTTCACCCCTGTTTATAAAATCAATATATTTTTGTAACTTCTCATGGCCCGTTATCAATGGGAAATCCCATTTTCAAATATTCATGATGCATAGATACAAAATTTTTGCATTTTCTCGTGTCAAATCCTATATGTCCTCTTTAGCATGGTCTAGCACTACTACCAATGATAATTACTTTGCTATGGACTTTTTTATAACCCGTGCCTTTATTTTTTTTATATAATAAGATTGAACGCATATGTGGTAACAATTATTATGCAACACAAATAAATACGAGAGAAGCAGTTACCAAGTAAGAACAAGGAATATAAAATGTCAATCACACAACAAAGGATGTATGTGGTTCAGCAAAGATGTGCCTACGTCCACGGTGGTGCAGTCGATATTATTTCTATGTACTCCGGGGAGCAATTACAGAATATACCGAAAATTATCCTTTTGCCCCGGACCTAGGGCTTAATATATACATGTACATGTAGGTAAGTGGAGGTGGTGGATTCTCCCACGTCTTCCATCTCCCCTATAACTTCCCTTAATGAGAACGTGGGGGGAGACCGGATCAAAATAAGAGATGAGGGGCCTGGACTTTGGGCCGCCAGGACTAGGCTACTCGTCCAGGCCCATGGTCCTAATTTTGGGTACCCACAATTGCCCCTAAATTTGTTGGGCCATGTTTTTGGGCTCAATAGATTTAAATGATTAGCCATAATGGTTGTTTTGCAATTCTTCAGAAACCGTGAAGCTAATTTTGGCGGCACCTGCTTCGTATCTCGTGCACTATGATTAGTAGAATTTGAAGGTTTCTTAGAATAGGTATTTCTCTATTGTCGTTCCAATTTTTCCAGCACTTTCTCATTCCTTGCGAGTTCTAGCACTTCGTACTTTCTTCTCTCAATCTACAGTCTCATTGCTTCCTTGTCATTTGGGCTCGTGCTTCTTCATCGTTCGAATTGTTCTTCTATCTTGTAAGTTCCCTGTATCTTTTCACTATGCTTTCTCTTTGAGTTTTTAGTTTTCTAGGGCTTTTCAATGGCGAATATTGGGAATAGGTCGGTCTCTGAGTTTAGGAAGTTTTACAACATTCCCGAGTGGGTAGATATTGAGTGATGTTCCTCCCCTCTTAGAAACGTTAGAGAGATAGATAATGCTCACTGGATCCATGTTCTGTTGCTTTCCCAGGGGGGACTCACTTTTCCTCCCAATGATTTATTCCTGCATTTCTTTGGTTATTTCAATATTGTTCCTGCACAATGCTCGCCCAATGTGTAGAAAATAGTAAATGGCGTCCATAGGATAAATTAATTGTATGGAACTAGGTTAGGGCTTGTCGAGGTCTGTTTCTGTTACTCCTTTTCTCGAACTAGTTCTGGTGTCCTCTACCTCAAAGCTAAGAGCCCTGACAGGGTTTTGGTAGTAAATCTACCTGATTTCCATAAGGACTACTGGCAAGAAGGTTTTCTTGTTAGAAATTGGCAATTTTCTCCCCAATTTGAAGGGTCGAGGTCTGAGAGATTCTCTGTCCCCTTTTATGGGGAGGAATACATAGGTAGACATTGTACTGTTATTTTGATTGTTGTTGATTTGTAGTCCTTCTAACTCTTCTTTGCTTTTTCTTTCGCAGCAAAGTCAAAGAACTTGGAACCTACAGTCAACGACGTTCGTCTTTCAGAATTGGTAAAGGCTTAGAAAATCAGGGAGGCTTTCGGTGACGATGAGCACCCCAGGTCTGCTGCCTTCCTGCTTGAGAACAAGAACGTTGGTTCCAGCTTTATAGCAAGGCCTGTGGATAGAATCCTAGAGTTTGAGTCATCTGAAGAGACTGCTGCAAATCCTATCCAATTGGACGAGGAAGAGAATAGCTCTGAGAGCAACATTATTGGAGCTGTAAGTGATCTGCGGGTAGAGAGCTCTAGCAGCAGTAGCTCCTCTGATCGTAGGGAGGTTTATGAAGCTCGGGGATCGTCGAGTACCTCTAGCAGTTCGAGTGAAGGAATGGCTCCACCCTGGAAGAACCTGATTTGGGATGATGATGATGAAGACCATATGTTCCTCTCACAGAGGTCGAAGAAGCAAAAATCTGCCTCGGGGGTTGTGGCTACTGGTTCCCGATCTTTTGCGCAGGAGTAGGAGAGGAGAAGGAAGGAAGAGGAGCAGGTGAGAGAGAGAAAGAGGAAAAAGGAAGAAGAGGGGAAGAAATTATAGGAGAAAAGGAGGGTCGAGGAGAGGAAGAAGAGAGAGAGCGAGAAGGAGGAGGAGAAAAGGAGGGCTGAGGCGAGGACGAAGGCTGGGCAGGCCTTAGTCTCGGTATCTTCTCTGCTCGAGGGGACCTCCGTGGAAATTTCTCCTCAGCTAGCCCCGACCCTGCTCGAGAGAGTTGTCCTCCCGGCTGATCGCCAAAGGGCAGTAGGGTCAGAGCACTTGGCCCTTCAGGCTAGTCAGAGGCTTGCTCTGGTAAGGTTTCTTTTTCTTTTTCTCTTATGTTTTTCTGACTTCCCTCATTTTCCTCTTCTAATGTCTTCTCTTTTTCGTAGTTTGTTACTGACTTTGCCGTGCTGTATCATTCACACGATGAGCTGGTGAAGAAAAACAGTGAGTTGGAGCAAGAGAACTCTGCCCTGAAGCCGAAGGGTAAGGAGCTCGAGGCCAATTTTAAGGCTGTTGACGCTGCTCGGATTTCATCCTACTTGGATCTTGCCACTACGAACAAGGAGAAGGATGCGGCGATCAAAGATCTAAAGGAGCTGAGGCAGGACTACGACCTAGTTTGCTCGAGCAAAATTGTTGTCGTGGAGGAGAACAGGGTGCTCTCTGAAGAGATGAAGAAGAAGGAGTCCGAGGCTGTCACTGCCAAGGAAGACTCTTATAATTCCGGCTGGGCTGTGACATACGAAGATGCTGAAGTTCAGATAGGCTATATTAGTCGTCTGAACTTCAAGAAAGGATGGAACAAGGCTCTCGTAGCTGCTAGGGTGGATGTTGCATCTCCCCTTTTTTACGAGCATAATCCATGGCCGAGTCCAGTCGTGGATGAGGACCCTGCCCAAGCCATTGAAGTCTCTGATCCAGCCCCTCAGGAGAACCCTACTGATGTTTCTCTTATTGAGGTGACAAAGACCACCCCTGCCGAGGGAAGTGCTCCTGTTGATGCTGAGAAAGGGCCATCCACCATTGGGCCACCTGAGGTTGCTAATTGATAGGACTGCTTTGTATTTTTGCTTTTTCCAGTCTGTAAACTTTCTTTCTTCAGTTCGATGTAACTTCAATCTTTATTAATGAAAAAGGCTTCATTTCTTCTTATACTAATTTATCTCTTTCTCTCCTTTATCTTTCTTTCATTTGTAGTTAGTTGATGTAGATGATTACATTCCTGCTACTTCCCAATTGGGTAGGACCCTTGGTCCCAATGCGAGTCCTGATGTTCGCCAGGCCTTCGTTAAGCTTTGCAAGTCCCTTAGGTCTAGAAATCAGAAGTATAAGGAGCAATTCAAGCTAGTGTCTGAGCTGAAGGACAGGCTCCAGGAGATGGAGGACATTGGTGCTTCAGTTCAAGAGGAGGTCAATGTGCTGAGAACAAGACTACTAGAGGCCACCGAGATCAACCAATTTGGGGAGGTTCTTCAGCAGGAGAATGAAGACCTGAGGAGAGAAGTCTTACGACTTAGGGAGCATGCGCCGAGCACTGTTCCACAAGTTCTGCAAGGCTCCTCGTCGTCGCGAGCTAGATCTGGTCATAATGTTACTCCTCCTATGTCGCGAGGTTCCACTCGCCCTGCCCTTCTGCGATCTGGTAGGAGCACCAGGGGCAGAAACAGGGAAGCAGAAGAACTTCGTGATAAGGAAATGGAAGAACTCCGCGGTGATGTTCAGCGAGCATATGTAATTGCTGCTGGGCTTCAAAGGGACGTTACCCGGTTGCGGCACTTGTTCAAGAAAGGTCCTCGACAAGCGTGGGCTGAGGGTTATGATCAAGGCTGGTCGGATGCTCCAAAAAGCCTATCTGAGTTCAAGGAGCTTTCTTTTATCAGGGGATGACTAAGTACCTTGAAGGAGATGCAAGTCCCGAGGAACTCGGTGCTATGGTATCGTCATGAGATGTCTTCCTCTACTCTGATGCCCAACCCATTCAGGAGGGATGATTGATGGATCCCCATCGATGATATTCCTCGGTAATTATTGGAGTCGGATGCGAATGAAGTTGTGGAAGAGTTAGCTCCTGCTCCTGATGACGGATGAAGAGCTCGAGTGGCTGATTATCTTGCTCGGAGGCTTCCACCCCTTGAGATTTTGCCAATTGTTATTTTTTTTTTTGATAATGTAAATGCTTTGGGCTAGATCGCCGACTAAACATGTATTATCATTGTTGTAAGTATGATGGATTAATGAAAAGTTTGTGTTTTGGGCAATTTTTCCAACTAAACGTGTACATCCTACTTTTCATATTCTTGCTGCTTTATAATCTTTTTTGTTTTGTCATGCAAGTGTCCCCCCAGTCCAGTATAATATCAAAGTACCCTTGTGTCCCACGTTACCTTTTAGGTTGTGTCATCACACTCCCTTAGGCCTAAGTAGGGCAATTGGCGAGGACACACCTGGTGTTGGATATCTTCATCCGGTCAGGATTTTGCTCAACCGATGTAGGTTTGATGACCAGTATAAAATTTGGTCGTATTGCTTAAGAATCCTCTGTAGGGCTTTATATATTACCAGGGGTAATGCTAAGAGGTCTCTCGTGTTTTATGACGATGACGTGAGGAGGGGTATTCCCCTGCTATAGTGACCATCGTGCCTGTTATTTGGAAAAGATGTGCGATAAATGCAGTTGTTACTGATCAGAGTGTAATCAATTAAGTAACTTTCATTAGTAATAACGGAAATGAACTTCTATTTTCGTAACAAAAGAATAGAAGAAAAAGATCTAAAAATAGAATTTCTTGAGAATCTAAAAATAGAATTTTTTTAGATTAGCTGCGTTCCATGCTCGTGGTATTTCTCTGCCCTCCATCATTTCTAAGTGATAGGCACCTTTCAGGTCGTCTCTAGTTATTTTAAAGGGTCCCTCCCAGTTTGGGCCTAGCTTGCCATTTGATGACTTCACTGTGCTGCCTAGTACTTTCCTTAGAACATATTCCTCAACTTGGAATGTTCTCGGGTTAACCCTTTTGTTGTAGTGCTTTGCGAGCTATTGCTGATAGCTCGCTAGCTGCACTAGGGCAAGTTCTCTGCCCTCGTCGGCTAGGTCGAGTTCAGCGAGCAATGCCTCATCATTCTGGCCTTGGTTGGATCTCAATGTTAGCAAACCCTCTTCTAGTGGGATGACTTCTTCCATGCCATATGTCAACGAAAAGGGGATTTCTCCTGTTGCTCGCCGAGGAGTGGTTAGGTACGCCCATAGGATATGGGGTAGCTCTGTTGCCCATGCGCCTTTGGCTCGCTCTAATCGCTTATTCAATCCATCGATCACATTTTGTTGGAAGCTTCAGCTTGGCCATTGCTCTGAGGGTAGGCCACCGAGCTGAAGTGGTGCCTGATCCCGTGTTTGTTACAGAAGTCCTGAAAGGGGCCACTCTCAAACTGTGTTCCATTGTCGGTGATGATGGTTCTGAGGATTCTGAGTCGAGTGATTATATTCCTCCATATGAACCTTATCATATCAGTGTCTCGGATGTTCACTAGTGGTTCTGCCTCGATCCATTTGGTGAAGTAGTCAGTCGCAACCAACAGGTATTTGCGATTGCCGGCAGTGGTCCCACGATGTCCATTCCCCATTGGGTGAAGGGCCATGGGATGGATAGGAACTTTAGGTCGCTGGCGGGTTGGTGGGCCATAGGAGCATGGAGTTGGCATTTCAGGCATTTGCGGACATATACTGCGGAGTCCTTTTGCATATATGGCCACCAATGGCCTTCCTTCATTGTTCGAAAGGCTAGAGACCTTCCTCCGATATGACTTCCACAGATTCCTTCGTGAAGCTCGTGTAGCACTTGCTCGACATCACCTGGGTGGACGCATCTAAGGTAGGGACCGGAGAAGGATTTCTTATACAAGTCACCTCCTGTGGATAAGTGAAAGCGAGCAGCTTTGACTCTTATTCGGTGGGCAATTTTCTTGTCATCTGGGAGCATGCCATCCTTTAAATAGTCCTTTAAGGGGTCCATCCAGCTGGGGGTGATCCCACCTGGAGTACTTGTTCCACATTTGGTAGCTTGCTATTGTGGTTAATGCTCAGACAAATGAGGAAATCGATGGGGATGACCCTTTTAAGGTTAGAGTCAACTACCGAACTCAAGGCTGCTAAGGCATCAGCATGACTGTTTTGCCCCATGGGAAACTGCTGGATGTTGATCTCTTCAAAGCTTGACATTAATTTTCTCACTAAGGTGAGGTAGGCTGACATTCTTTCATCCTTTGCATTATAATCTCCACTTATCTGATTGGAGACTAGTTGAGAGTCGCCGAACACCTGTAAACGTTTTTCTCCTAGAGTTTGTGCTTTTTGGATACCGACTATTAGGGCTTCGGACTCTGCTTCGTTATTGGAGGCTGCAAATCCAAGCCTGATTCCTTGTTCGAGGATTGTGTTTTCTGGAGTGATGAGAACAATGCCTACCCCTTTCCCCTTTGAGTTGGAGGCTCCATCAACGAAGAGTCTCCAGGTTCTCTCTGTTTCTTGGTTCTTCTCGTGCCTTGTTGGTTGAGGTCGGTTGTAGAGTTCTTCGCCCGTGAATTCGGTTATGAAATCAGCAAGGATCTGACCCTTGATAGCTGTCCTTGGTTGAAATTGGATGTCAAACCGACCGAGCTCGACTGACCACTTAGACAGTCTGCCCGATAAGTCCGCTTTCCTTATGACCGCCTTAAGGGGATGCGATGTAAGGACGATGATAGTATGAGCTTCGAAATAATGCTTCAGCTTCCTCGAGACTATTACTAGAGCAAAGGCAAGCTTTTCCAATGGCAGGTACCATTGCTCGGCATCTAATAAGGTCTTACTCGCGTAGTAAACGGGTGTTGGATTCCTGCAACCTCGCATATTAACGCAGAGCTGACAGTGTGATTGGATACGGAGAGGTACAGGTACAAAGAATCCGTTTGCTGTGGTATGACAAGCAGCGGTGGAGAGCTTAAGTAGGACTTGAGCTCGTCCAAAGTTCGTGAGTAGTCTGGGCTCCAGTCTATCGGTTTACTCCCCTTTAGAAGCAGGAAAAAAGGCTTGCACTTCTCGGAGGATTTGGAGATGAAGCGATTTAAGGCAGCGAGTATTCCAGTGAGCTTCTGCATGTCCTGGATTGTTCGAGGGGGGTGAACCCTATTGATTGCATCGATCTGGTCTGGATTAGCTTCTATGCCTCTCTTACTGACCAAGTACCCAAGAAATTTTCCTGACTGGACACCGAAGGAACACTTGCTCGCATTAAGTTTCATCCGGTACTTCCTGAGGATTTCGAAGGTCTTTGACAGGTCCGAGATGTGATTTTCCTTATTCTTGCTCTTAACGAGCATGTCATCGATATAGACCTCCATTGTGTCTCCCATTTGATCCTTGAACATTTTAGTGACCAGCCGCTGATAGGTTGACCCTGCATTCTTGAGCCCAAAGGGCATGACCTTGTAGCAATATAACCCAACTGTCATGATGAACGTCGTTTTGTCCTCGTCTGGGACATACAAGGGGATCTGGTGATATCCTGAGTATGCGTCCAGGAAACTCATTCGCTCGTGAGCTGCAGTGGCGTCTACTAGTTGGTCTATCTTTGGGAGGGGGAAACTACCTTTAAGGCATGCTTTGTTGAGGTCAGTGAAGTCGATGCAAACTCTTCACTTCCCATTATTCTTCGGAACTACTACTGGGTTGGACAAGCACTTGGGGAATTGCACTTCCCGTATGGATTCTGCATCCAGCAGTTTTTCGACTTCCTTTTTGACCGCTTTAGCCTTCTCGGGTCCAGTTCTCTGTGCCTTTTGCGTGATTGGATTGAATGTGGGGTCGACGTGCAGCTGATGACAGACCATACTAGGATTGATTCCAGGCAGCTCGTATGGTTCCTATGCGAAAACATCTACGTTGTGCCTCAGCAAGGTTGTCAACTCCTTCTGTTCTTGGTCGGTGAGAGATGCTCCAAATAAGAAGACTCTGCTACTGTCACCAACTTCAGCCATAACTTCTACCAGGTCCTCGACGACACGCTCGTAGGGGAGGAGCCTGGTCTCCTCTACTCAAGGTCTTTCATATTTTAATTGCTATTTGGAAGGTATCACACCTTCTTCAACTTTCTCGCTGGGTTAACCAGCCTTCTTCTATGGCTTTGGTCGGATGGCTGCTATAAAGCACCTTCTTGCCATCGCTTGATCACCGTGGATCTCTATTACTCCTCGCTCGGTTACATATTTGAGCTTCTAATGGTAGGTCGAGGAGACTTCCTTCATCGCATGAAGCCATCCCCTACCGAGGATGGCCTGGTACGGTGAGTCGATGTCAACTACCAAAAACTCGATCATCTTGGAGACGTTTCCAGCATGCACTGGCAGTACTATCTTGCCCAGGGGCATGGTCATTTTTCCAGCGAAGCCGACCAAAGGAACAGTGGATTCCCTTAGGTCGGCGATGCTCAACTTCAATTTCCTGAATAGGTCAAGGTACATTACTTCGGATGAGCTTCCTTGATCGACGAGCAGCTTGTCGATGTCAAAGTTGGCTATCTTGAGTGTAATGACCAGGGCATCATGATGTGGGGTCCTTACTCCCACCAGATCTTCATTCGTGAAAATAATATGCTTGTTATAGTTAACGTCCTCTGCTCGTCGACGCTTTCCTGACTGTGACTTTGCTGGATCGATTTGAAAAGCCTACATTACTGCTGTAAGTTTTTTCACTTCCATTCGAGTTGAGTTCTCTTGTATCTTCTTGACGTCAGATGCTCTGTGAATTACTGCGAACTCATGTCCAGCATCATCCTCCAGCACGTTGTCGGGTCTCGCCTCTCTGTTAGAAGCCACTTTCTCTCCTCTCTTTTCTACAAAGTCGTTCAAATGCCCAGACTGGGCCAACTCCTCGAGGTGAGACTTAAGAGATTTGCAGTGCTCGGTCTTATGTCCTCCCTCTTTGTGAAAAGCGCATCTTAACGCATTGTTCCTCTTCGAGGGATCTCCTCCCATTTTCCTGGGCCACTTGATGAATGGCTCATCTTTGATCTTCGCGAGAATTTTGTAAATTGGTTCTTTGAAGACGGTGTTGACCGCCTAGAATGCTTTCGATGCGTCATGGTTTCCTCCGTTCTTGGAGCCATTTTTGCCACCGTTCTTTCCTCCTTTCTTCTGGTTCTCAATTTTCTCACTTCCCTTGTTAGTGAGTTTAACTCGACCGTTTTCTCCTATATTAGGGCGGGTGACATCTTCCACCTTTGCGTATTTCTCGATTCGTGCCATTAGGTCATCAATAGTCATAGCTTCCTTCTTCGTCAAGGACTGGTATAGGAGGGAAGAACTAGGGAGCCCAATTTTGAAGGAGTCCACTGCCACTTCCTCTGCACAGTCCTCGATCTCATTGAATAACTCCAAGTACCTCTTCGCGTAGTCTCGGAGGGTCTCTTGAGGTGTTTTCTTCATTGTTAGCAAAGCATCCATCCTTTTGGGATGGGAGCTACTGGTAATGAATCGGGCCGTAAAGAGTTCGGCTAGGGATTTGAAATTCCTGATCGACTGGTGGGGAGCCTTTTGAACCACTTCTGCGCTACATCATGCAGGCTCGAGGGAAAAATGCGGCACATCAGGGCATCTCGGTGATTCCAGAGGGTCGTGACCTGTCGGTATTGCCTGACGTGATCGATGGGATCAGTCTTTCCGTCGTAAATCTTGAACCTTGGAATGGCAAATTTCTTGAGGGCTCCCTGCTCTTCAATTTCCCTTATGAAGGGTGACTTAATCTGGGTGGTGAGAGATCGTCTTGCGAGTTCTATGGTTGATCTTGTTCCGTGGTGAGCAAGATGTTGGTCCATCTCCCTGCGGACTAGATTTCGTATGTTTTCGTCACTACGAGAAGGGCTCTGGTAGCGGCAAGCTGTTCGCGGAGGTCGTCGTCTGACTCGCCTCCTTCGACCTTTTGAGATTCTCGCCTAGGGCTCCTTCCTCGGCTGCGAGACTTGCTCGCCTAAGGGATAGGAGTGCGGTATGGACATCTCCCGTTATCAGGACGAAGCTCCCTCTCCAGTCTTTCCAGTCTTCTTCTCAAGCGAGCATTCTCAGCCTCGTATCTCCGGGAAGACTCCCTCTGCTCGTGGAGCCTTGCCTCGTACGCATAAATCAATCTGGATATCTACGTGGACCTCGCTGGTCCCTGACTTTCTTCTGAGGCTGGCCTTTCCAGGCGAGCTCTCTGATCTGAACGTCGAACTTCAGACCTAATCCTGCGAGGAACAAGTGGCTCTTGAATATCTCCTGCCTGAGGAGCATTGCTGCTGTGACCAGACATCTTAAACTCCTTTCTTGGTGTGGGCTCTTCTCAGGGAAAGATGAACGATTCCCACAGACGGAGCCAATTGTGGTAACAATTATTATGCAACGCAAATAAATACGAGAGAAGCAGTTACCAAGGAAGAACAAGGAATATAAAACATCAATCACACAACAAAGGATGTACGTGGTTCAGCAAAGATGTACCTACGTCCACGGTGGTGCAGTCGATATTATTTCTATGTACTCCGGAGAGCCATTAAAGAATATACCAAAAATTGTCCTTTTTCCCCGGACCTAGGGTTTAATATATACATGTACATGTAGGTAAGTGGAGGTGGTGGATTCTCCCACGTCTTCCATATCCCCTATAACTTCCCTTAATGATAATGTGGGGGGAGACCGGATCAAAATAAGAGATGAGGGGCCTGGACTTTGGGCCGCCAGGACTGGTCTACTCGTCCAGGCCCATGGTTCTAATTTCGGGTACCCACAGCATATAATTTAGATTTGGAGATATGGACTTTCTTGATAACTTTGCTAGCAGATTTGGTCATTCTCTTATTAATAGCTACTGCCTTGACTTTCTTGTTACTGACTTTGCTCACCTTCTCTATTGCAGATTCTGAATCATTCACCTTTTTCCTCTTCAATATCACCATGGGTTGGTGTTAGCAATATAAAAAAAAGGATCCAACATGGGGAGCACTAGGCCCCGTCCAGCCAAAACTGATGCCATTCTACCTGCCACATAAGATGTTTTAGGTTCAGAGAGAGATCTATATAGGTGTTGATGATATGGATGCACCTGCAACTGATGCTCGATCGTGATATGGATGAGTTTGTTGCCTCTACTGTGTGATTATGATGATATTTCTTATGTCTACTGATAATAGTTTATATGTTTTGTTCATAACTCTTTATGTTATGTGTTGTCCTATTATGTTTCATTATATTACCTCTTCGTGATGCTAGTAATCCTTATTTTGTTGGTTTTATCTGTATCAAATTTTTGTTCTAGTTAATTAAAGAAGGAAGATATTAATGAAAATTTTATTTATCATTGCGTTGTTTAATATCTCGTCTGTGTTAGTGTTGATTAATTTCAGTAGTTATTCAGAATTGTCTGCTAAAGCTCGAGAAGGTATTCTCACTTTTCACTCTAAATGCTTCATTATGCATTTATTTCGGTTACATTGGGGACACTGCAAGATTTTAGTTCGGGTGAGGGAGTATACAATCACATTATTTAGACTTATTTGCTTTGTGGATTATACTTAGTACTTCACTAGAAAAATTAATTTTTTTTTAAATTCAAAAATATTTCTAGTTTTATGGCTCGTCCCGATGAGGACAACTTAGTTTAACTTGCTGAGCTGATATGTCACTTATGACGCGTTCATTTTGAGATTTTATGCAATTAGTGTAGCATATATGATATGCTTAGCTGATATGTCACCTATGATGCATTCATTCTGAATGTTTAATGATGCTTAATTGTCGTGAAAACTGTATGTATTAGTTGGTAGTTATCTTAGACCTGCTGACCATGCTATATCCATGAAGTGAACACCGAATTTGAATTTGTATAGCCCAACGAAGGTTTAGAGGCATTCATCATTTTGAGTGGTTATAAACACTTACTCTTACAAATAGGAAGATGCTATTTTGTTGCCTAGTTTCATTTTTCATTGTTAGGTTGAGTATTAGAGTAAGTTAATGGTTTTCCCTTCTCTTAACTATTGATTATTATGCATAAATTTTATACTCTAACTATTTTTACAGAGAATCTGTCGAGCTTTGGCCACTTCATTTGTAATAAGAAGAGACGCATATTCATCTCTCAGTCATTAGGAGCCGCATAAAGATCTTTATTCTTTATGGCGTAGTAAATCAATTACTTTACTGGAATTATTATATTTGGTATTGAATGACTATGCCCCACCTTCTTAATTGTAACTCATATAGTTACATTTTATTGTTTGCAGGCATACACATGGCATACATAGTATTTAAAGGCCTAAATTCAGGTGTTTACACTTCGTGGCAAGCAACACAAGCACTAGTCAATGAATACCGAGGTGCCATTGAACTTGCTCAATAGGTGTACTCCGAGTACACGAGGGAGGATGTCATCGCATCAATACCCCCCACGGCTAATATACCTAGACTTTACGAAGCGTATCCACAGTATGGTGACTCCTGGTCTAGATTTAGAATGATTTGTTACATGTTCATGATATTTCATATCATCGAAGTGTTGTGTCGTTATTTTTTTTAGTTTATTTTGTATTCTATATTCATTTTGTACTTGTTGCCCATGAAGGGGTTGTTTGATGTTAAATTAAGTTTAAACAAGTTTTATGTGTATTCGATATTTGGAATATCATAAATATAAATGAAATGTTGTAAAAAAATTTAGACTTGTTATCATGCTATTTATTTTACTTTCATTATTTCATCATTTGTTGAAAATATAAAGAAATTTTTAATAGCTCTTATCACATTTAATAAATTCAATTTTGTAACTGCTAATAGCAGTCATAAATTTGTCACTACTATCAATTTTGTAACTACTAATAGCAGTCACAAATGTAAGATTCGTAACTACTGTTAGCAGTTAGGAATCTAATATCCATAACTGATGTCAGCAGTTACAAATAACACTTACAAATTGGGGTCGCCAGTCATAACCCCGTAGGGGTTTCAAAAATTTATGATTGCTATTAGGAGTTACAATTTTTCTTTTGTCACCCCCTAAATTATGACAGTAAATAAAAGTTATAAAGGTCATTTGTGACTACTAGCAGCACTCACAAATCTCCCATTTTGGTGTAGTGATGCCTCAAAGTCTTCATTATCAAATTGAGTGACATGGTTAATGATGAAAGCATAAGGAATGCCATATCTACATATATTGTGCTTCTATATGAATTTAAACACCTTCTCATAAGGAATCTCTATTAATTGTTCAACTTCTACCCATTTCGTCAAATAATCTACAGCCACAACTAAGTATTTGAACCTGCCTTTGGTCGACAATGGGCTAACCAAATCAATTCCCCAAATGATAAAGTCCAAGTAAAAGTGATTGGTCTTAGGGCATCCCCTGATCTTTTAGTGAACGACTGCAAACTTTTGGCATTTATCACATTTTCTGGCGAAGGATCTATAATCTTATTTCATGGTCGGCTAATGATATCCCTACATGGCTATTCTTCCAACTAATGATCGACCAGCTGAATGAGCTCCACAAGACCCTTCATGCACTTCCTTGATCAGCTCATATACTTATAAGGGATGGACACACCGCAGTAAGGAGATGGTATATCCCCTTTTGTATAGGATTCCTCTCTCCAACACATACCCAGCTGCTTTATACCTTAGTTTCCTTGCATATTTTGGATCGATTGGTAGGACCCAATTTTCAATGTAATCTTTGGTTGAATCCATCCATGATGGTCCCAAATCTACAACAATGAAATTGATCATAAGATCTTCCTCTATTCTTCAGGAGGCCAAGATCTCTACCGGGATGCTTCTCTTAAGCTTTATCCTGGTTGCTGAGGCTAGCCGAGCAAGTGCTTCTGTAAGGGCATTTTCCATCATAATTTAGTATGTCATATACCGTTACAAGTTTCTATAAGTCATCGAAGGATTTAAAAGCTTACATCTACAAAGACGAATACGAATTTCAAGAAGTCTTCAACATTCAAGCCCAACAAGGATGAACTTGGTAAAATGTGTTTAAGTTTCATTTACATTTCACATTAAAAGTGTTGGGATATTTTTTATAAAAGTTAAAATGATTTTTGGAATTTTAATAAATGATTTTTATTTTTCCAAAATATTTTAGCATAAAAGTTTTGGATAAATATCTCCTGATCCTGTGAACAGTTTTAATATTTGAGGATTCCAAGTTATTTTAAATCGTTAAAAGTCTTTTTTAAGGGGATCAATGACTGTTGTTCAAAAGACATCACATCTCGTTTGAATGAGATGGAGTGTCCTCGAACGACGTCAGTGTTGTTTTAGCTAACACGTCATCACCTTGATTTTTAGGACAAATAAGGGTGTCAGGCTACTAATTTTCATGTGGAGAAATACTAGTTTTCACAGAATACATTTTTCTATTCTCCAACTAATTTTTGAGAGTTCAATGTTGTGTTTTACAATTCACAAATCCCAAATAATTTTGTGTGAGTTGTCTTTGTGGAACCCAAGACATATTTGCTGGGAGTTTTGCTACTAAAATTAGGTGCCTTGGAAAGGTACTGGGTTGACCATAGGTGCCACTTGCGGGATGTACTAGGATGATCATCGAATGCGTGTCATAGGGAGTGCTGCAGTGTTCCTGGGCTGAAGATTACGAACCGACACCTGCGGATATTTCGTAAGTCAATTGTATTTTCGCTGTAATCCAATTGTAAACCGTTCTTTTACAAATTATAGTGGAAATAAAAGATTTTTGACCTGCGGGGATTTTTTCCAGAATTCTGCTTTTGTCAGCATTGTTCATCGCATGTTTTAATTTGAGATTTGAATTGACATGTAGATGCATATTTAGGGGTAGATTTGATTGGTATTTGGTTTAACAAATTTAGACATCCAATTAAATAAGTTTGAATTGGAAATTGCGAATCTATTTGAATCAATATCGCACACGGTCTTACAGCATCTGCTCGGGCATTCTCTATCCTTGGTATTATAACCATCTGGATTGCTTAAAATTTGGAAATAACATCCATAGCTTTATCCAAGTATTTGACCATTAAATCTCCCTTGACTCAATAAATCTGAAGTACTTTCTTGACGATTAACTGAGAATCACTGTGTGCCATCACCTGCTCGGTATCTAATGACAAGGTTAGTTCTTAATGCCTCATACTTGGCTTCATTATTTGAGGCCTAAATTTTAAAAATGAGAGCATATTCTACACCAATGTTTTCAGGGGTGTTAAGTATGGTACTAGATCCACTGCCTGCTTCACATGAAGATCAATCCACGTATAGTTTCCATAGTGAAATATCCTAGTCAAACCTTTCTATAGATAGAACTCCTTTCTAAAATATCTTTTTTCTCTCTTATGCATATTTTCGGGCCATTTCTTGAACAATGGATGATTGATATTGATCGGATACAACCTTGGTTTTATTTGGAGTTGAGCTCTGTTCTGGAGAAGTCTACTCGACAGGAAAATTAGTTGGTCGATCACCTCTGGATATGTAAATTTTGTAATGGAATCTGTTTCAACGATTATCGCGACTCATAGATGATGTTGTATTCTCAAAGTTCCACCGCCCAACACATCAATCTTCCTAATGTCTCTGTCTTGTGAAGTTCTTGTCGGATAGGTAAATCAGTAATACAACTATGGCATGTGCTTAAAAGTAAGGCTTCATTCGTCTTGAGGCTTCAATGAGAGCTAAGACTAATTTTTCCAAGAGTGGACACCTGATTTATTCTCCTCTTAATGCTTTGCTGGCGTATTATACTGATTTTTAGACACCATCTTCCAGCCGGATTAGTGTCGAGCTAACCGCAGACTCAGAAACAGCTAAATACACATATAATTTCTCACCTAAAGTTGGTCGGGACAATGGGATCCCAAATACTTCTTTAGCTTCTAAAATGATTTTTTACACTCATCGTTTCACTCAAAGGTCTTTCTGAGTACCTTAGAGAATGATAAGCATTTATGTGTTGCTCGGGAAATAAACCAGTTGAGAAGAGTCACTCTTCTAGTAAGTTTTTGAACATCTTTTTTGTAGGCTGGAGATTGCATCTCAATCACAGCTTTAATTTTGGCAGAGTTGGCTTCCATTCCTCTCTAGTTCATAATGAAACCAAGGAATATTCCTTCGTGCATGCCGAATACACATTTGGTCAGGTTAAGCTTCATCTGGTGCTTTTCCAATTGGTCAAAGGTTTGATCAAAGTCTGTAATGTGGTAAACATCATGTTTTCTCTTGGTGAGCATATCATCTATATAGAGCTCCATATTTTTACCGATCTGATCATCAAACACCTTGTTCACTAATCTTTGATAGGTGGCTCCAGCATTTTTCAACCCAAAGGGCATGACATTGTTATAGTATGTTCCTCATCTGGTAATGAAAGAAGTAGTTTCCGTGTCTTCAGGCTTCATCTTTATCTAATTATAACCAGAATATGCATCCATAAAACTGAGCAGCTCATGAGCTTTCGTAGCATAAATTAATTGATTAATCCTCGGTAGGGGAAATGATCTTTCGGACATGATTTCTTAAGATCTGTAAATTCTACACACATACGCTATTTATTATTTTTCTTCTTAACCATCACCACATTTTCTAACCACTCGGGATACTTGACATCCTCAATAAACTGGGCTTTATGCAACTTTTTACCTCCTCTTGGATAGTAGGTTCTTCTCAGGACTAAACACATTGAGCCTCTGTTTGATCGTATTGGCATCCTTGCTGATATTAAGCTCGTGGAAGATGAAATTTGGATCGATCCCGGGCATATCTTCATGACTCCTAGAAAATACGCTTTTCCGCTCTTTAAGGATTGTGATTAATTCTTTTTTGAGGGATGGCATTAATGTGGATCCAATTTGAGTAATCCTTTCTAGCTTTTTATCATCAAGGATTATACTTTATATAGTCTCTAATACTTGCCCTATGACCATATCTATTTCATCCCGGGGATCCAAAGTGTCGACTTGGTAAGCTGGACACTTTCTGATCACCCTTTACTACACCGACTCCGTAGTGGGTAAGGTACTTCAATCATTGGTGAATAGTGGATGCTACAGCTTCATATTTCTTAAAACCTACTCTGTCAAGGATCATATTGTAAGATGACTAGACATTCTTATCAAGGACGAAGAATCATATCTTCTCTATTCGGCTTATCAACCAAGTGCCGATCAACACCTCTAGCTTGACTATTCCTAGGGGATAGACCTTTTCCCTCTAGAAACCAATCAAAGGTTTGTGGTATGGTTCCAATTGACTTGCATTTAATCCCATACTTTTGAAGTAATCATGGAATATGATGTCTTTAGAACTTCCATTATCTATCAAACCTCTGGCAATTCTGGCTTCCTAGATTTTGAACGTGATGACCAAAGGGTCATTATGGGGATACAATACTCCAGACAAGTCATTCTTGGAGAAACCGATGACAAGCTTATCCTTATTCACCTTTCATAAGCCGAACATCATCTTCATAATTCAAGCTTATGCATCATATGTAAGAGCAAGATTGAACTTCATTCAGGTAAGATTTCCCCTCAGCAACCTCTTCTTTTCCTCTAGTATCTCCCCCTGCGATGACATGACAATCAAAAGAGCCAAAGGTTATCATACCTACTTCAATTTATGGCTTCTTGGGTTTCTTTGACAGGTTTGGATCATCTTCGCAATCATCCTCATGACCTCTCTTCTTATCATCTCTAGGATTCCAAGGAGACTCTAACCTTTTTCTGGATTCTCGGCCTTCAGTCCGATCAACGAACTTTCTTATCTTTCATCGACGGATGAGGGATTCAATCTCATTCAATAAGTCAATGCAATTATCTGTTGTGTTCCCATAATTCTTATGGAATTCAAAATATATGGACTTGTCTCTCCTGTTCGGTGGTGATTTCTGTTTCCCAGGCCATTTCAAGTCTTTATTATTTCTAATTTCTTCTAGGATATGATGGACACTAACTGTCAATGGAGTATAGTCCTCATATTTCTTGGGTTTTTCTACTATCTTACTCTTCTACTCATTCTTTTCAGTAGGCTTTGTTGTAGGGGTTTTCATGGAAGCCTTAGCTTCCTCAGCGTTCAAAATTTTTCCCGTCTTGGCCATGATTTTTGTTATGGTTTTAGGTGGATCTTTTGCCAATGTGTAATACAAATTCTCAGGAAGTAACCCATTCATGAGGGTTGTGATGGTTGTCTTCTCCTCATAATTAACGACCTCCAACTTCTCATTATTAAAACGAGTGATGTATTTGTAACACCCCGTATTTTTAAGCATATATTATTTACTTAATTTGGCTTATTTAAATTACTTATGTGTCGTAATTTAATTTAATTTAATCAATTATGGTGATTTTTATTATTAATCGGGAGAGTAAATGGTTAATAAATATGGAATGTAAATTACTAAGTGTATAGTAATAATTAATTTACGTCATTGAGAGTGATAGTGCGTGGTATTATTTTATCTCAATCGTGAGTCGGGCAAAGACTATACGGAGGTCGAGATACGGTATTGTGACAACCCTGATTTTTATATCTAATTCGGTTAGCTACGCCAAATTAAATTAAAGCGAAGCTTGGCATGAGAAACATAATTTAAATAAATGCAGTAAAGTAAACATGTACACTTTCACGCGTGTAACCATATCACATCATAACAGCTATAACAAGTGAAACCAACTCATAACTATTAACTGTAATAATCCATCAGCAATCTCAAACTGAAAATATAAAATGCCAATACATGCGGCCCAAAACAAAACGGGAAAGAGTAATAAAACAATTGTCTCAAATCCCAAGTATAAAAAAAGTGATATTAATCTCTCATGCCACCTTTAAGAAAAGAGAAACAAACAACATAAATTAAAATAGAATAACTCCACGGCTACAGGAATCCTAAGATTTATATGATCTCATCAAGCTCTATAGTCTATTGTCCAGCGGGATGAGGACCTGTCATATATTATATATATATAGGAGAGGAGAAAGAAGAAAGATAGACGAATGTCAAAGCAAGAAAACAAGCTATAAGATTATAAGATGTACTTATAATGAAAGCACACTAGTCATTACTCGTCTCCAGTAATTAAGTTGTTTAATTACCCAACATTTGCTCCTATGTCGTGACTACCCAACCCAAACTCGAGTAACGTGTAGCCTCATATCGTATCATGATTAATCATTATTAATCTCATTTCATTATTTAATCTATCAAAATATTTCCTTCAAGTATAATATCAAATGCATTGATTCGATATATTACTTTAAGACACAAACATAATATCTCACACAACAAGTCATATCGGGTCACTATCGTTACCCAGGGGAACAAGTCGTAACACTAGACCTACACACGAATATTACCAAATATTACGTGGCAAGGGAAATCATACTAAGTTCTAAATCACATGGCGTTCCAAGGTCTTTCTATCCGACCCGCATTACAACCATGTGTCCGGTTCCGGTGGTTTATCTCCGACACGGCACTCGAGCGGAACCTAATCGGATCAATCACAAAAAATCGCATTCAACATGTGCCTACATCGACCGGAGGACTAGTCTAGTGTACACTCAACAATATACATGTAAAACAATTTCACACTTATGTATATATACAATCGTATCAAGTCTCTTACTCGAGTTATACAATAGTCATTATTTACAATATAACATAATTTACACTATTAATTTACTAATTCAACATCAAAACATTTAAAGGTTATATATCCCTAATAACCATAAGTATTTAATCAAGTTAGAATATTAGGCACAACACCACAATTATCTTTCTAAAAACATGAACATCCTTAGCGCTCTTATTTCAACAACATGCTGCCTAGAATTTAAAATGCAGATTCGAGGCTCTTTCGATCCATTTTTGGAAAAACTTAAAACTACAAAGTTGTTCATAACGTGATTTTATACAAGGACACGCGAACACGCTACCATAACCTTCTTAAAACAGACCCGAAACTAACATATACAATTCGCCCCTATTTACGACAACTTGCGCCGCAGATATATAAAACGCCGATTTGAGGCTTTTTTGATCCGTTTTTGAAAAAACTTAAAACTACAAAGTTGTTCAAAACGTGATTTTCAACAAGGAATTGTGAGCAAGCTATCATAGCCTGCTTAAAACAGACCTGAAACTAACATATACAGTTCAGACCTGTTCACGATAACTTTATGTGCAGAACCGTAAAACGCATATTCGAGGATTTTCCGATCCGTTTTTGAGAAAACTTAAAACTATAAAGTTGTCCAGAATATGATTTTCTACTGGAAAACTTGGTCGAAACATCCATTTTCGGAACCAAAACAGCTCAAAATAGTTTTTAATATGATGATTTACTCAATTTCTTAGATTTCTCAAATTCAAGAGGTTGTTCAACAACTCAATCCCTATAATGATGTTATTGCATTTAAATCTACATGGAGGGTGATCCTAATACATTTCATATCATTTTTAACATCAATTTCATATTAATTTAGGGATCCAAATACATGTTCATGTGAAATTTCATTATAGATACATATTATACATATATAGGTTATTAACTTGCCTTGGATTGTATGGAGAAGTTGAATCCTCTTGAAATCCTCTTAGCTTTCTTCTCTTCTTACTCTCTCTCTCTGTCTCTACCAAACCCTAGCCCCCTTTTGTGAAATGATAAAATGAAGACTTCTTCTCTTCTTTTCTATTTATACCTAGGGTTAGTTTATTTACAAAAATGTCATTGCCCCAAATTTAACCCTATCGATCATTTTACGCGTTAATTCGCTTCTAATATTTAAGTCGCACATTCGTATCTCAATGAATTCATTTTAACTTTTAATTTCCAAACATTTCGAATATATATACTGGCATAGTTTTTTTTTCAATTTCAATTCAATAAAAAAAAGCGGGGTATTTCATTCTCCCCCTCTACAAACAGGATTTCGTCCTCGAAATCAAAATTAAAATAAATCAATTCAAGTCAAGTAAGGTAGTTTTGCATGTACCTTCCATGAAGAGATATGGGTGACTAATTCACAAGTCATCCTCTCTCTCCCAAGTGGCCTCAGACTCATCATGATTACTCCGCATAACACGAACAAGGGGAATGACTTTTGACCTCAACTGCTGCTCACGACGATCTAGGATCCTGGTCAGCCTCTCCTCGTAGCTCCCATTGGGATACAGCTCAAGCCCATCTAAATCTATGTGTAGGTGTGAGTCCTCGGGACATAAGAACTTCCTCAACATGGATAAATGAAAAATATTGTGTACTCGATGGAGCTGGTCAGGTAGGGATAAACGGTAGGCAATTGACCCCACCCTGTCCAACACTATAAACGGACCCACGTATCGCGGTGAAAGCTTCTCTTTGGCACCAAAGAGAACAACGCCTCTCATGGATGAGACCCTCAACAGCACTTGGTCCCCAATGGAGAACTCTAACTTCCTCCGCCTTATGTCATCATAAGTCTTCTGACGATCTTGCGCGGTCTTCATCCGTGCATGAATCAAGTCTACCTTCTCTGAGGTCTCCCTAACAATATCCGGACCCGGCATCCAGTTCTCTCCAAACTCCAACTAACATGTAGGGGATCGACAAGCATGCCGTAAAAATCCACGTATGGTTCTATGCCAATAGTTTGTCTGATAACTATTATTGTATGCGAACTCCACCTGTGGTAAATGTGTATCCCAACCACCTTTGAAGTCCAGCACACAAAATCGTAGCATGTCCTCCAAAATTTGGTTTACCCGCTCCGTATGACCATTAAACTGAGGGTGGAATGCAGTACTCAAACTCAACTGAACTCCCATCACCTCTTGAACATCGTCCCAAAAGTGCGAGATGAAGACACTGCCACGGTCGGACACTATATCACATGGTACCCCATGAAACTTCACAATCTCGTTGATAAACACCGTGGACTACTGTGCTGCCATATAATCCATCCTCACTGGAAAGAAATGACCCACCTTTTTCAGTCTGTCGATGATGACCCAAATCGAATCATGATCGCGCTGCGATCTTAGCAACGCAACAATGAAATCCATGGAGATACTTTCCCATTTCTAACTGTATAACCGAACTCCCACCACGAAGCCTAACATAACTGAACTACTAAGCTGATCCAGAAATCAATACCCTCAAGTTCCGACTCGCTAAGTTTCGTGCGTGGAGTGTTTCACAAGCAAAATCCAAACAAGGACCCCGTTCGATACACTGCTGTCATCTTGTCGAGATAAGGAATTTGTCAACTCAATACCCCTAGTGGTACAAAAAACACTTATCTCTGGACTCAACGGTTCATCACACAACAAATAATCCAACTTCGCTTATTCAATACAGATGTCACTATTCACCAATCATGCCTCGATACTCAACTCAGAATCGACTGACAGAAGGTACTGAAAGCTCAAAAGCCAACTCTACTTCGAGTTGTCAATAACACTTGCCTTGCACTTAAATTGATGGTGAGTCAACCGATATGGAAACCCTTATGATCTATTAAGGTTGCACATGTGCATAAGCATACAACTTCTATGCACTTACGAATATTGTTCCATCTTTTCAAGTCTGGACTTAGGTAAATAATATCAACAAGGTTCATACTCCCTTGAACAAGACAACACCGACAAAGTTGCATTCTAGTCAGTCAAGGATCCCTCGTCCAAAGGTTTCTAACTAACCCAGGATGCAATATTCCTCCTTGTACACCCCTACTTCTCACGGTTTGGTCGCTCTAACCCAAGGCAACAAACCCTTGTTAGATTCGACTTACCACTCTTTTGTTAAAAACACGTATAGGAATTCAACCTCTCTGACAGGATTTTCCTTGGATTGTGAGTATATTAGAATTTTCTCACCAAACATAAAATGAACTTGGTTCTTCAGACCACGAATAAGGCTTGTACATTTGCCAAACAAGGAGGTAAGACCCAAAATTCCCACTTAGCATACCAAATCAGAATATCGGATTTGGCACACTCACCATCCGGATACTCATCTTCCAGCATGCCAACACTACCTGATATTTATGAAGAACGGTGTGCTATCCAACAGGTCAAAGGTCGTAAATATAAGGTACTGGTACCTTCGCATACCGTGACACAAATTAACACTTATTACTCCACACATAACTGAAATAAAAATTAACTATCTTACGAACCCATTCGTGGGTGTTTGCCCAAGAGTACACACCCTCCTTACAAAACTTCTCAACAACGGTCGAAACACTCTCTTTTTGTCCCCCTACAGTGGAGGTTATGAAAACCATTTCAATGAATGGGCCCAATATTTGAAACCCCAAAATGTCTCAGTCCTGGCCATTAATGACGACACTCTCTTGGCACAACAACCATCAATCATGTGAAAACTGACCGAGATGCACACGACTCTACCATTATCAGAAGACCATTAAGACCATTCTATGACAATTCACTAGTCTAGACATCACCAAAATCGAACATCTTACACTTGGTTTCGGAACGCGTCTTTAATCACATGCGATCTAAGTAAACAACATGTCACTAACTACTCACTCGTGCTCTAATTCACATTAATACATAACGAGGGCCACAACATCGCCACATTACCATATCTGATGGATTCAAAATCAATAACCACTATTATCACGGTGCAACAAATTAGTACCCCCAATCACCGGGTGATAACATAAAACCAAACTCGTGGATATATCATCAACTCAAGCGATCACACTCGCATAAAATGAAACGCCTATTGAACACTCCCTCATGATGTTCTCACTTGATAACTCATCCCTCGAGATTCTCTACTCACCGTAGGGTTCACAACTGGTAACTCCAGTTTAAGTCCATCCTTAGCACATCTTATCGAACACCCATTCTAATCTAGGGCTTTACAAAGAACACTTAACTCCAATCGTTACCAAATAAGGAAAGAATACTCCCTCAAAAATTCTGGACTTCTCCAACGTCAACCCTCATATGACCTTGTGATACGGACATCCTCATCCCTAGTGTCCATGGCCAAGATATCGCAACATTACTGATACATTCTCAAGAGCTTGTTCGGTATAACTCGTCGAAACATTCCCCTCTGAACATGTGAGTACCCAACCCACTAACATATCTTGTGCATGACTGAACACACACCTAATCAGCCTTAAGTTAATTCCATTACGGATTTTATCAGATCAGAACACTATGGAACCACTGTGTCACCCAAATACGACATCTATCGCTTGTGTGGACAACGTGTAGGTTTACATGCCTACCAAACTTCCCAGATACCAACACAATATTTCAATTATAATCACATATCCATTTCAGATTAAGACTCATGAATCTCCCATTATACATAATTAAACGGATGAATCTAGTTCGTGCTTTTCACAAGTATGATAACACTCTTGCGTACACCAAAATTGGACCCCTCAGGTCATCCTTTAACGGGGTGGGACATACATTGATTTGGAGTAGTCCTCTCTCAAATCACAACCCTTCATTTACATGTTCATGAGTAATAATATACTCTTATTATCACAAGACTTACTTCGTTAACCATTCATTGATTAATACGTCATCGAATGCCTCAACAGTCTGTCCATCATGGGTGGAACGCGATAATTTCTTCTCAAGAAAATGTCACAACAACAACTGGACCACATAATTTTGAGGTATGCCATATCTAAAGCTCTACCCTTCCATATTGGAAACAACTTCAGACATCTACACACGCAAGTGGTACCAACAACTCAATGGTACTACAGGGTGGGCTATAACTTATACCAACTTCTTTATAGCCATAAGAGCGACTATATTCAAAGTTGATAATACATAACAAATATACGGGTGTTTCCTCCCCCTAAAGCACCAAAAGTCAACTCAATCATTGAGTTCAACATCGGTTCTCTCGCCTACTGGTGGACGAATAAACTACGATAGTTGCACGTGAATCACGGTCTCCTAAAATGCTTGGACTCTATGCCCTCCCTGAGTCCACGTCTCATCAAATCACCATCTTAAAAGATAGTAAGTTAACACGTATCCTAAAAAAATTTATTCAAGTGGAGCACTAGTCATAATTACAATAAGTACTCACACATGGACCTCAAGCGTACTATCATGTGGTCAATCGGAGATTCATCTCATGCGTGGGACATCTCACGAATGAAATCCAAAAAATGGACCCTCCCTATGCACAAGGCTAGCTCTGAATCGGCCGTTAAAATCATAGCGTGAAGATTTTCCAAGTCATCGAATATAATACCTAATCGTAAGGTTCTACGTATTAAGGAAATGACGCGCAAAAAACGTAACGGAAGCCCTCGGATACCCAAAGGCTCTAAAATCGTGCTCTGATACCAACTGTGACAACCCTGATTTTTATATCTAATTCGGTTAGCTACGCCAAATTAAATTATAGCAGAGCATCCATATGTTGGCATTATAAACAGAATTTAAATAAATACAGTAATGTAAACATGTACACTTTCATGCGTGTAACCATATTACATCATAACAGCTATAACAAGTGAAACCAACACATAACTATTAACTATAATAATCCATTAGTAATCTCAAACTGAAAATATAAAATGCCAATACATGTGGCCCAACACAAAATGAGAAAGAGTAATACAACAATTCTCTCAAATCCCAACTATAAACAAAGTGATATTAATCTCTGATTCCACCCTTAAGAAGAGGAAAACAAACAACATAAATTAAAATAGAATAACGCCACGACTACAGGAATCCTAAGATTGATATGATCTCATCAAGCTCCATAGTCTATTGTCCAGCGGGACGAGGACCTGTCATATATTATATATATAGGAGAGGAGCAAGATGTAAGATAGACGAACGTCAAAGCAAGAAAACAAACTATAAGATTATAAGATGTACTTATAATGAAAGCACGCTAGTCATTACTCGCCTCCAATAAGTAAGTTGTTTAATTAGCCAACCAATGCTCCTATGTCGTGACTACCCAACCCAAACTCGAGTAACGTGTAGCCTCATATCGTATCATGATTAAACATTATTAATCTCATTTCAGTATTTAACGTATCAAACTATTTTCTTCAAGTATAATATCAAATGCATCGATTCGGGATATTACTTTAAGACACAAACATAATATCTCACACAACAAGTCATATCGGGTCACTATCGTTACCCGGGGGAACAAGTAGTAACACTAGGCCTACACATGAATATTCCCCAATATTACGTGGCAAGGAAAATCATATTAAGTCCTAAATCACATGGCATTCCAAGGTCTTTCTATCCGACCCGCATTACAGCCATGTGTCCGATTCTGGTGGTTTATCTCCGACACGGCACTCGAGTGGAACCTAACCAAATCAATCACAAAAAATCGCATTCAACATGTGCCTACGTCGACCGGAGGACTAGTCTAGTGTATACTCGACAATATACATGTAAAATAATTTCACACTTATGTATATATACAATCGTATCAAGTCTCTTACTCGAGTTATACAATAGTCATTATTTATAATATAACATAATTTACACCATTAATTTACTCATTCAACATCAAACCATTTCAAGGTTATATATCCCTAATAACCATAAGTATTTGATCATGTTAGAATATTAGGCACAACACCACAATTATCTTTATAAAAACATGAACACCCTTAGCACTCTTATTTCAACAACATGCTGCCCAGAATTTAAAATTTAGATTCGAGGCTCTTTCGATTCGTTTTTAGAAAAACTTAAAACTACAAAGTTGTTCAGAACGTGATTTTCTAGTGGCGATGTTTGTAGTGGCTATGTTTGTAGTGGCGATGCCTCGCCCAGAGGGAGGTTCGACCGCTCATCTGTATTACATAGATGAGGATACCTCTAAGGAGGTTGTGATTCCTTTAGATTCGATCCCAGTTGTCAGGGAGTATTCGGATGTGTTTCAGGAGATACCAGGCCTACCCCCCAGTCGAGAGATAGACTTTGTTATAGACCTATTGCCAGATACGAGGCCTATAGCACGTGCACCGTACCGTATGGCTCCGGCAGAGATGCGAGAACTACGAGATCAGATAGAGCAGCTGTTAGGTCAGGGCTTTATTCGCAGGTGTACCTCACCTTGGGGTGCTCCAGTTTTGTTTGTGAAGAAGAGGGACGGTTCACTGAGATTGTGTGTGGACTGCCGGGAGTTGAACAAGGTCACGATACGGAATAAATATCCATTGCCTCGAATCGATGACCTATTTGACCAGTTGAGAGGAGCTTCTTTCTTCTCAAAGATTGATTTGAGATCGGGATACCATCAATTGCGTATCAGGGAGGAGGATGTCTCGAAGACTGCGTTCTGGTCGAGATATGGTTCTTACGAGTTTCGAGTTATGCCTTTTGGTTTGACTAACGCTCCAGCAGTGTTTATGGACTTGATGAATAGGGTGTTCAGGGATTTCCTAGATCAGTTTGTCATTGTCTTCATCGATGATATTCTGGTTTACTCCCAGACAGAGGAGGAGCACGCCGAACACTTGAGGCAAGTTTTGCAGACACTACGTCAGAACGAGTTGTATGCAAAATATGAGAAATGCGGGTTTTGGCTGAAGGAGGTCCAGTTTTTGGGACATATTATTTCTGATAGGGGAATATCTGTTGATCCGGGGAAGGTATCCGCGGTGACGGAGTGGGGACAGCCCACGACACCGACAGAGATTCGTAGTTTCTTGAGCCTAGCAGGATACTACAGGAGGTTCATTCTGGGATTCTCGAAGATTGCAGGTCCTTTGACACATCTGACTCGTAAGGGTGTGCCATTCATCTGGAGTGATGCCTGTCAGTTGGCATTTGATGAGTTGAAGGATAAATTAACTTCAGCACCTGTGTTAGCATTGCCAAGACCGGGAGTTGAATATTTGGTTTACACCGATGCGTCTTTGCAAGGACTTGGAGGTGTGTTGCAGCAGGAGAGACAGGCCATAGCTTATGCTTTCCGTAAGCTTAAGACTCATGAGAAGAATTACCCCACGCATGATTTGAAGTTGGCGGCCGTGGTATTTGCCCTACGGATTTGGAGGCATTATCTTTTGGGGGAGAAGTTTCGGTTGTTCACAGACCACAAGTCCCTACAGTACCTATTCACGCAGAAGGAGTTGAATATGCGGCAGCGAAGCAGTATCACCCGGGTAAGGCTAACGTGGTGGCAGACGCGTTGAGCCATAGGCCAGCAGATGAAGTGGCAGAGGTGTGGAAGGCCAAGTGGAAGGAATTGGGACACCAGGATGCAGTGGCCCGATCTTTCATGTCTGTGATGACCGTTACACCGCAGATTGTCACGAAGGTAGTACTGGCACAGGCTAATGACTCGTTCTGTCAGGATCAGATATTTCGATTACTAGCAGAGGGAGCCGAGTCCTATACCGTTAGCTTAGACGAGGGATTACGCTTCAATGGGAGATTGGTGGTTCCGGAAGGGGAGGAATTAAGGCACGAGGTGATGGCCGAGTCGCAAGGCTCACGGCTTGCGGTACATCTCGGTGGGGACAAAATGTACCAAGACATGAGACGTCAGTATTGGTGGAGCGGGATGAAGAGAGACATTGCCGAGTTTGTCTCTAAATGCGCCACTTGTCAGTTAGTAAAAGTGGATCATCAGAGACCGGCAGGACTGCTACAACCGTTAGAGGTCCCGATGTGGATGTGGGAGAGCATATCCATGGACTTTATCACGGGATTGCTTACTTCACAGAGAGGTCACGACTCCATTTGGGTAATTGTGGACAGGTTGACCAAAGTCGCTCATTTTCTACCCGTAAGGACAGACTACACTGCGGGACAGTATGCCCAGCTCTTTATTTCTGAGATAGTGAGACTTCACGGTGTACCCCTAAATATCGTGTCTGACCGAGACAAGATATTTGTTTCACGGTTTTGGGAGAGTTTTCAGGAGGCCATGGGCACGGAATTGCGATTGAGTACGGCGTATCACCCGCAGACTGATGGGCAAACGGAGCGTACAAACCAGATGTTGGAGGACATGATACGTATGAGTATCATTGATTTTGGAGGTGGATGGGAGCAGTATCTTCCACTGGTGGAGTTTGCTTACAACAACTCCTACCAGTTCACCATTGGCATGGCTCCATTTGAGGCGTTGTACGGTAGACCTTGTCGTTCCCCAACTTATTGGTTGGAGGTGGGGGATAACAAACTACTTGGGCCGGAAGTGATTCAGGATACTTGGGCGAGGATAGAATTGATTCGGAGTCGCATTCGGGTAGCTCAAGACAGGCAGAAGAGCTATGCTGATGCGAAGAGGTTCTTCAGAGAGTTCCAAGTGGGGGAACAAGTTTTGCTCAGAGTATCTCCTATGAAGGGGATTATGCGTTTCGGGAAGAAAGGGAAGTTGGCGTCGAGATATGTGGGACCATTTCCTATTATTGAGCGGATTGGACCAGTTGCGTATATACTCGGATTACCGGAGCATTTACACCGGATTCACGATGTGTTTCATATTTCCTCGCTAAGGAAATATCTTTGAGACAATTTGGCTCATTCTCATATTGCTTTGGAGGACATCGATCTCCAACCTGATAGCTCCTACGAGGAGGGGCCGATTGCTATTTTAGACCGAAGTGAGAGGAAGCTGCGGTCAAAGATAGTCTCGTTAGTGCGTGTTCAGTGGCGACATCATAATGTCGAGGAGTCCACATGGGAGCGCGAGGATGAGATGCGCGAACGTTATCCAGAATTGTTCTTATCAGGTACTTTCTAGTTTCGAATTTCGGGACGAAATTCTGTTATTAGGAGGGAAGTATGTAATACCCCGTACTTTTGGCAATATTTATTTTTGGGATTAATTAATTAAATGCGAATTAATTGGGAATTAATCCGGATAAAATACTAGCGAGATGTGAGTTGGTATTTGACTATATTGAATATATATGATGATATATGAATATTGAATTATGAAATTTGTCGTGAGATTGATATACGACAATTTTGTCATTTTATTGGGACGCGTGTGACAGTCGCGTCAGGATATAAATTTTTTAATTATAAAAGTGAATTTAAATTCTATTAACTGTATGGTCATTTTGAGTGCGCCAACGTATCCGGAAGGGTCGAGATAGTCAGAAAACACTAGCCGGGGGTTTAGTTTGGGTCCTGGGGTATTTTTAGGCCATACCGGCAACATAAAGGGTAGTTTGGTAATTTGGTATTTTGGGAATTTAAAATGACGAAAATTAGGATTTATAATCTGATTTAGGAAACCAACCACTAAACCCACTACCAACCATATTGACCCATAAGACTACAGGGAGTTTTAGAATTAGGTTTTCTAAGTCTCCTAACCAAAACCCTAGCCACCATAGCCACCTTTGGAGAAGGAAGCTTGTAAAGAGGGAATCCTGCAGAGAGAGAGAGATAACTTCAGCAAATCAACATCAAAATCAGAGATAAACTCAAGGCAAGTGGTTTAATATCGTTTAATTTCAGAGAATGCTCTTTCCATGCGTAGGAATTTAATAAAATTGATTTGTTCTTGGTGAAATATGAAAACCCATGTATTTTGGAACGTAGAATTTGAATTCTTGAGGAGAATGGCATGTAGAATGGTAGGTAGATGAGTATACTGATGATATTAGTTATTGGATGAAATTACAACGGATTTAAATTGGGTTAATTCATGATTTAAAATTTTAGGGTTTATGTTCTTGTAAAATTGGGGGAAAGTGATGAGATTTAATGATTTAATGATATTTAGGATGAATTGATTCCTTAAAATATGTTAGTATGTGACCTAGGTACGTTTAGGGATGATTAGAGACCTTAAACAATCGTTGGCTTGATGTTTAGATGAGTTTTGAAGAGATACAAATGGTGAAAAACGAAACTAGAGAAATCTGGGCTCGAAACTGGTCGTTCGTTAGAAGACCTCCCCAGGTCGTTCGAACGAGCTCGTTCGAACAAGCTTCTAACGAGTTGACCAGTCGCTTCTAACGAGGGGCAGTTTCATTTCGATAATCTCGTTCGAACGAGATCTCGTTAGATAGCCCAGTTCGTTCGAACGAAATCTCGTTCGAACAGCCTCGTTCGAACGAGACTTCGAACGAGTTGACAGTTTAGGCCTTTCTGGCCTGTTTTGATTTTGGGAGTCCCGTAAACTTGTTCGAGGATAGAGATAACATTCCTTTGATGGTGTATTAGTATACTTGGGACATTTGGGATATAATGAGGAGTAAATTATATAAGTGTAGATCAAATCAAATAGTCATTTGAGTCGAGACGTGAGTGCCTACTACGACGTGAGAATAAATTATGGCGCGTATAAATATGGACCGGGATTATATAAGTTGTATATATATTAGTTTGGTACGAGAATGCGATAAGTACTACAATTAAACTACGGGATTACTAAGATGTGTGGTTACTTAGTATTGGTATATGAATTGTGTGTATGACATACCTACCATACTTGCTATCACGGGAGGTTTGCGTTCGCTTAGGGCCCTCTAATCCTTGTGTTGCCCGGATTTAGACTGGTTACCTTGATGAACATAGGTCAGAGAAAGACTTATTGGGATGTTAATAAGTCCGCTGATCGTGGGAGCATAGGCATGTGTGTGACCCATGTGATGTGACTGTGTTCGCCTCCACTGTTTGTGATTTGTGTTATCTGAACGATTCCTGAGAGATTCGGAATGCGTGATCCTTATGTATGTGATGTACCGGGATGGATAGCAGAGTATGTGTGCACCACAGCTTAGTCTCGGGGTGCTTGTATTGTATATTTATGAGGTGAATAATATGCACTTAATTAATGGGAACTTTCATGTCATATTGTGTGTATAATATGGAAACGTTGCTAGTTTATATAAAGGGATAACCTAAAATGAATTGTGTTGCTTAATTGCGAACCTGAATTTACGTTAATCCCCTATTTAATTGTGATCGTTATAAGGATAATGGGAACCGAGGAAAAGGGTAGAACCTATGACAGTCTAGCTAGATATGATGTCACTTAGCTAGTGGGTTGTGTCATTTTAGTTGGGTACTTACGTTAGGAGTGCACAGTTAGACGAGAGGTGAGAATTTCATGTGAGTGCACGTCCTAACATGTACTTTGCATTTAATGTTTTAAATGTTTTTAAAGCACTTGCAGGTTTTAAAATATCTCCACATTCGGGCTCTGACCCGTTTGCTTTCAAATCTATTTTTCTTGTAAAACCATTTTAGGTGCCCAGCCACAAGGACACCATGCATAGGATACTCATTCAGGTGACGAGCAGTAGCTGTTTGTGGAAGCTACAGGGATTTGCTTTTAGACGCTTCTATCGTTTGGATTCCATATTCAGTATCTATCAGTTGTAGGGCATGTTGCCCATTTCTATTAGAGACATCTTTCCATTACAGTTTTTTTTTCAGACTTTGGCATGTATTGAGTTAGTATTCAGTGTAGTTATTTCAGTTTGTGGTATTGTAGTGAGGAGTTTTCCTCCAAACTTTATTTACTTTATGTGATGGTTAGTCTATTTACTTCGTTATGGTGAATGGTGTTATTATTCTTCATTACACTTGTTGCATGTTAATCAGACTTAAATTAAAATTCGACAACTTACTTTTTAAATACTAGGTGGTTAGTAATCATTAAAATGTTTTCGACAGTGATGCAATTAACTGGACCAACTTGGCATTTTGAATTAATTTAATAAAGGAGTAGCTACCCGGTATTTAATTAGTCGGGGTGTCACACTAGTGAAGTATCGCGCGATAGTAAATTGCTATGGAAAAAGTATAGTTTTTCTTATTCCGGGGTAAGAGATGTTTCTTATGGCTATGCCTCTTTCTGAGGGAGGTTCTAGCACGTATTTATATTATATTGAGGAGTAGCCTTCTCGTGATATAGTCGTTTCCTTAGATTCAATTCTCATTGTTAGAGACTTCGAAGATGTTTTTCGGGAGATACCGGGTTTACCTCCAAGTAGGGAGATTGAGTTTGTGATTGAATTAGCACCGAGAACGTGACCGATTACTAGAGCTCCGTACCGTATTGCTCCTGTTAAGATGAGGGAGTTAAGAGATAAGATTCAAAAGTTGTTAGAGCAGTGGTTTATTAGGCATAGTACGTCGTCGTGGGGAGCTCCTGTATTATTTATGAAGAAGAGAGATGGTTCCCTCCGGTTGTGCGTAGATTACCGGGAATTAAATAATGTTACCATTAGGAATAAATACCCACTACCTCGGATTGATGATTTGTTCGATCAACTTAGGGTAGAGTCGTACTTCTATAAAATAGATTTGAGGACAGGGTATCACCAGATGCGGATACGAGAACATGACGTGTCCAAAACTACGTTTCTAACTAGATATGGGTCCTATAAATTTCTGGTTATGCCTTTGGGGCTAACCAATGCTCCTGTAATGTTTATGGACCTTATGAATAGAGTGTTTTGAGACTTCCTGGACCAGTTTGTTATCGTGTTTATTAATGACATCCTAGTGTATTCTCAAACGAAAGCCGATCATGTTAAACATTTACGGTTGGTCCTGCAGACATTGAGGGATCATCAATTGTATGCCAAGTTTGAGAAGTGTGGTTTTTGGCTACACGAAGTATAGTTTTTGGGTCACATTGTGACAGCTCAGGGTATTTCGATAGACCTGAGTAAAGTTATTGTGGTGAGGGAATGGGGACAACCCAGGACACCTATAAAAATTTATAGTTTTCTGGGTTTGGCTGGTTATTACCGGAGATTTATTAAGGGTTTTTATAAGATTACTAGCCCTTTGATAAATCTAACTCTGAAGGGAGTGAGGTTTGTTTGGGATGATTCTTATCAACTAGCTTTTGATGAGTTGAAAGATAAGTTGACTTTTTCTCCAGTACTTGCGTTATCGAGGTCGGGATTGGAATATGTGGTCTTAATGGATGCATCTCTGCAAGGGTTGGGAGGTATGTTATACCAAGATCATTAGGCTATTGCTTATGCTTCTCGCAGGCTAAATCCCCATGAGAAGAATTATCCAGTTCATGGTTTGGAACTTGCTGCAGTGGTTTTTGCCTTGAAGATTTGGAGACATTACCTCTTGGGGGAGAACTTTAGTCTTTTCACGGACCACAAATCATTGTAATATTTATTTTCACAGAAGGATTTAAATATGCGATAACGTTGGTGGTTAGATTTTTTTAAGGACTACCAATTTGATATTCATTATCACCCGGGGAAGGCTAATGTAGTGGCGGATGCGCTGAGTCGAAAACCCAAGGGGGAGTTGGCAATGGTATGGAAGGATAAATGGAAATAACTTAACCAAGAGGATGTTGTTGCAATGGCATTTGTGTCGGTGTTGACCGTTACACCTACGATAGGGGCAAGGGTTCTGGAAGCTCAAGGAAGGGACAAAGGTTTTCAGGACCGTATACACCAGTTGTTAACCGAGGGAGCGAAATCCTACTCTATAAGTTCTGAGGGTGCGTTACATTTCTGCGAGAGACTTATTATCCCAGACGAAGGGGATTTGAGACGAGCCATAATGACCGAATATCATGGATCCAAGTTTACAGTACATCCTGGTGGAGACAAAATGTACCAAGACATGCGCCGTCAATATTAGTGGATGGGTATGAAACGGGACATTTCTGAATTTGTTTCCCAATGTACTACTTATCAACTGGTGAAGGTAGATCATCAGTGACCGACAGGATTATTACAACCCCTAGAAATATCGGTATGGAAGTGGGAAGGCATCTCGATGGATTTCATCACGGGATTGCCAACGTCACAAAGCGGTCATGATTTCATTTGGGTTATCATTGATCGCTTAACCAAGTCGGCACATTTCTTATCGGTATGTACAGACTACAATACTACTCGTTATTCCAGGCTATTTATTGCAGAGATTGTTAGACTCCACGGGGTTCCCATTAATATAGTATCCGATCGAGATAAAATTTTTATTTCCCATTTTTGGCGAAGTTACCAAGAAGCTATGGGAACTGAATTGAAGTTGAGTACCTCCTATCACCCTCAAACATATGGGCAGATGGAAAGAGTCAACCAAATTTTAGAGGATATGCTCAGAATGTGTGTGCTTGATTTTAAAGGAGGTTGGTAGCAATATCTTCCCTTGGTCAAATTTACTTATAATAATTCGTACCAATTCACTATCGGGATGGAACCCTATGAAGCATTATATGGACGACCGTGTAGATCTCCTACTTATTGGTTAGAAGTAAGGGATAATAAATTTCTTGGAACTGAAATGATCCAAGATACTTCTTCAAAGATTGAACTTATTCGTAATCGCATTCGAATCGCTCAATATCGTCAAAAGAGTTATGCTGATGCGAATAGAAGGCATGTGGAATTGGAGGTTGGAGATCAAGTTTTTGTGCGAGTTTTGCCAATGAAGGGTATAAAGTGATTTGGGAAGAAAGGAAAGCTTGCGTCGCGCTATGTAGGCCATTTTCCCATTATTACTAAGGTAGTCCCAGTAGCTTATCAACTCGCCTTACCGGAACACTTACAACAGATTCATGATGTGTTTCATGTTTCATCCTTAAAAAAGTATAAGAGGTGTGAAGGAGCTCACTGACACATTCCTTCAGATGATATCGAATTGCAGCCCGATATTTCATACGAAGAATAACCCATTGAAATTTTAGATCACGGGGAGCATAGGCTAAGATCTAGAATGGTGCCCTTGGTTTGGGTCCAATGGGGACATCACAATGTCGAGGAGTCAATGTGGGAGCGTGAGGACGATATGCGAGAAAAGTATCCACATCTCTTTTTGTAAGGTACGTCTAAATTTTGAGGGAAAAATTTCCTTATAAGGAGGGGAGTATGTAATAACCCTTACTTTTGAGTAATTTATTTTATATTAATTTACCGTGTGAGGTAATTATATAAAATATTGTATAATGGAGTATATATTATTTTAACTGATTTAAAAGATAATATTTAGTGGATTTTGCATATTTACTATCAAGTGAATGTAAATGGCATCATGTTACGATTTATAGTGTCGTTATGCTTTCAACGACATTTATGGTTTAAAATGAAGTTGGAACTTGAAATGATTTACATTATTCTGGATGCCAATTTAGAGGGTGCGATCAGTCCCAAAATAGTCGAGATAGTCAAAATAAGTGCCCTATTGTATTTTTGGGTTCCGGACACTTTTGACAAGTTATGACTTAATTATGTAGTTACGAGTCATTTTAATGATGTATTAACATTTAAAGATGGGAATTAATGCTAAGGGAACGATTAAGTCTTGCAACCCTCTTTTTTCTCAAGTGTATGCTTCCTAAACTTAGAGAGAAAGAGAATTTTGGAGAAAAATAAGAGAAAGGTGAAGAATTGAAGAAATTGGGTTTAATCTTGCATCTACTGTAAGGGAATCTGAGATTTCATCTTAAAGCAAGTTTCTTACTTGCTAATATATGATTTAAGGTGAATAAAATGTAGTGATGGTTGTGTATTGGGAACAGTTGAACAAAAATGAGTTTTAATGAATTAGTAGTGCTTGAACCCTTAAACATTGTTTTAGATAGTTATTGTGTGAATTATAGTAGTTAGGATTTATGTAGGATTGTTTTGGTTGGATTATTGAGGGATGGTGTGGACAAAATGGAAGAGAAATGAGTTTGAGAAAATTAGGGTTATTAAACTCCATAGCCGAAATTGGGCATTCTGGCCCAGGCGAATCGATTCGCCCCTAGCGAATCGATTCGCTAAAGGGGTAGGCTACAGGTCTGTGTTGGGCGAATCAATTCGGATTATCTGAATTGATTCGTTAGTGTGCATAATGTTGGTTCCTCTTGACCGAATCGATTCGACATATCCGAATCGATTCGCTTTCAAGACCGAATCGATTCGGCCAGGGCGAATCGATTCGGAATTCCTGTTGTTTTAGGATATTTTTCTAACTTAGTTTGTAATCCTTTTCTTGTAGGTTTAGGACCTAGGAACTTTATCTTAGGAAGAAATAAAGTGTTCAAAAGTCTCATATTAGGTATGTGACCACTCTAGATTAGAAAGGGGATAAATGGGCTTATCTCGGGGATTATTTAATAGACGTTAGGGTAGTTCTTTCTTTAGTAAGCTGGTTTGAGATGAGGGAAAAGTAGGATTTCATAATCTCGGAATTTAGAAACTTGTTTGAGGTATATTATACTTGGTGGCTCATAATAATGTCATTATTTCTCGGAGACTAAATTGGGGGTTTAAATAAGCATTGAGGTTTATAATAATGATATTGAACGATTTTGGCTCCGGATAAAATGAAATGCATATTTCAAAAATGGGAATAACTTATGAATGATAAATTTACATATACACACCTCTCTAAATGCTACCATAGGGGAAGTTACGCGCATGAGGTGAAGTCCCCTGGCTGGTGAATGCAGGGTGAATATAGTCCTCGACCATAGGACCAGTTATAATATATTGTGTGATTATTGTTCGAATTGAGGTAATTTCGGGTGTGGTTATGACTCACTGTCGAAGGTATATGGTCGCTTCCCGATGTCAAGTTATGTAAGATGCCCAGGTTGTCTTGGTGATAGGCTCTGGAAGATGATAGCTATTTAGGGGCGCATCCAGTGGGGAAACTCGAACAGATGGTCTTAGAATCATTATATGTTGTGAAATATAACTATTCTTATTAAAGGGGATTTTATTGATGATAAAACACTTTATGAAGTAAATTTCTTTGAATACGTTTCCTAATGAGAAAAGGAACGGTGAAATGAAATTGTGTAAAAAGGAAATGGAATCTCATTAAGTAAGATCTTATCTATATTCTCATGCATAAATAAATTGTGATCATTGTCATTAATATTGCGTCAGGTTATGCTTTTAGATTGAGTGGTGAGATTTCTTATCATTATTTGTGGAGAGCGAAACAAGCTTATTCATGATGATTAAATTGTTGATAGCTGTCATGCACTTTATTCACTTGGTGATCATATTAAACCGGGCCCTGACCTGTTTATATCTCTTTATTTTGCATGAATCTTATATTCGGCCAGGTGCTCCATCTCAAGGATGCCCGTATTGACTTTTCTATTCCAGTGTCCTGGAGCTATAACACTTTGTGGATGTTATGGGATACTTGGTATATACGCTTCTATCTTTTGTATTCTAGTTCTGATCAGTTACACATTCGGGCGTGTTGCCCAAGTTTTGTACTTGTATTATATAATGTGATATTGTACTTTAATACTCGGTGTAACCTAATTGTAAGGGTCTGTTAACCGATAGCTTATTAGGTTATTTTGATGTATATGATTGTTGATCGAATACATGTCTTTATTTATATCCACCTTCTTTTAAAACTGGACTGTTTAAATATTTTTTCTTTACTTATAAAATAATTTTTGACAATCCTTTTTCTAAAATAATGGGTGGTTATCTCGTATACTAATTGTACTAAATTGATGCTAAGAATGGACCATCTGTGATTCCTGTAATTATTGGGGTATCGGGCTGGCCACCTCTTATTTTAATAAACGAGGTGTCACATACATGACGTGTTCCACGTGGCTTCGCTGAAAAAATATCGGAGGAGCGAGAGAGCTATTTGGCACGTTCCACTTGGGGAGATTAATTTACATGCAGACATCTCACATGAGGAGAGACCCGTGGCTATGCAGGATCGTAGTGAGCGTAACATGCGGTTTAAGGTGGTACCACTAGTCAGACTTCAGTGGAGACATCACAGTGCTGATGAGTCAACTTGGTAGCGGGAGGATGACATGCGAGAGAAGTATTAAGAGTTATTCAACATATGTATGACCTAATTTCGGGGACTAAATTCCTTTGTAAGGAATTAATTCGGCTAATTTAAATTACTTGTGTATTATAATTTAATTTAATTAATTATTATGATTTTTATTATTAATCAGGAGAGTAAATGGTTAATAATTATGGAATATAAATTACTAAGTGAATAGTAATAATCAATTTACGTCATGGCGAGTGATAGTGACTTGGTATTATTTTATTTCAATCGGGAGTCGGGCATAGACTATATAAAGGTCGAGATAGGATTTTTAGTAAAATAATTCAAATGACAATTCTGAGTGCACGATTGATTCCGAATAGGCCGAAATAGTTGAAAAAGTGTACTCGGGTGTACTAAATGGGTCTTGGGACGTTTTTAGGCATGACCGGGTCCACATGGGGGTGTTTTGGCCATTTTAACTTGGCCCACAGGCATAATTTCGGGAATTACTTTAGAAGATCAAAGTTTGAGAGTTTAAGGTGAATACAACTCTAAAAGAAAATATCATAAAACCCAAATTATATGTGTTTTGACATACACAATTGTAAAGGGAGAACTCTAGAGAAAAAAAGAGGGAGAAAGCAAGGAGATTGTGGAATCAAAGCAATTTGGGTGTGTTCTTTAAGGAATCATCTTCAACACCAAGAAATTCAGATTTTACGAATTTGATAAGGCAAGTGGTTAACTTGCTTTTAATTTAAATTATAGTCTTCAATTCATATCATAATGGGTGTGATTAAATCTATTATTTTTTGGTTGGGCTGACACATAAATATGGGTTTTCAGTTTTATATAAATCCTATGTGATAGTTGGGTATTTGGAGAGATTGATTTATCTAGTATATTGTGGAGAAATTATATATTATTTAGGATATTTATAATGAAATTGTAGTTTGAATTCGTTTAAGAGTTGTTTAATTATTAAAGAATTACAGTAGCCATAGTTGGGTTAACAAAGGTTTAGAGAAGAGAAAATGTTTGGGTTTTAAATAGTTGAAGTTTTAACCGTGGCAGACGAACTGTAGAAGGAGAAGAAGAGAGAGAAAAACCCAGGTGTCACTCGAGCGACCCCGGTCCTCATTCGCGCGACACCACCTGTCCTTCGAACGACGTGGCGAGTTGTTCGAGCGAGGTAGATGGGCCAGGCTCAGTATGGGGCATTTTCTGTTTTGGGTCGAAGAAGATAGTTTAGGTGGTTCAGTGATTCAATGATTCAGTAGGGAACATTTTTCTTTTCCAATTACAGATTTAAAAGGGGGTTTTAGTATAATTATTTATGTAGAGGCATAAAGGGACGAAATCTACATTATAGAATTTGGAGCAATAAATTCCAATGCATAAACTATGGACCGAGGTAATGTGTCCAGTTATTTTGGGAGAATGTCACTATTTTAATAAATTAATTAATTGGGAGTCTCGAAATTGACTCGGATATTTTAGGCTAGTGGTACGAGAGTTAGGCACGGATTAGACGGGTTTAAATTAATTATATATGTGCGGTAAGTGTAAGAGTATATATATAATCTTATGTGCTCTTTTAATATCGGTGTAGATATTATTATAAATAGATACCCCTCTAGTGCTATCATAGGAGGTTGCGCGATGTGGGTGAATCTCCTGGCTAGTGAATGCCGGGCGAGTATAATCCCGAGGTCATAGGCGTCCAATATTTATATGTTGTTATTCTTTCAGAGAGGAGGCTCTTTGGGTATGATTCAGTTTCACTCTCGGTGGAAACTATGACTGCCTCTGCTACGTTTATATTATTTTCATTGATTCAGGGAGACAACTGAGTCAGGGTGTCCGATTAGATGAGTATACCTCAGATGATAGAATTTTAGAGAAAGCATCCGGTGAGTTATTACTCGGGATGATGGATATTATATACAACATGTGTGTGATGTGTAGTATAGTTATACGAATATAATAATTCCAGATGCCACTTACAGTACTAACACATGGATATTACTAGGAGGAACATTGTTCCCAGTGGAATTACTGCATTTGGAATGTCATTCATCTTTTGCACACCTTCAAGATGGATAAAAAAATGAATTTGGTAGAGAACGATGACAATCAAACGTTCCCACAGATGGTGTCAATCTGTTGATGTCTAAAATAGGTAGTTATTTTATCTTAACTAGGGGTGTGCAAAAAAACCGACCGAACCGAAAACCAAACCGAACCGGCCCGAACCGAATCGAAACCGGCAGTTTTTTTAGCCCGGTTCGATTTGCGGTTTAAGGATTTAAAAAATCGACAATATCGGTTCGGTTGTCGGTTTAGACAAAGAAAAAACCAATTCAAACCGAACCGAACCGACATCAATATTATATATTAAAAAACCCTTAAATATCTTTTATTTTTATATCCAAAAACCATTAACCAACCTCCAAAACCGACCAAAATCGAAAACCGACCTACAAAAACCGACCAAAACTGAAAATCGGTTAAAACCGAACCTAACCGAAACCGATGTAAATCGAAACCGGCAATTTTTTTCATCGTCGGTTCGGTTTCGGTCTGATTTTTTCCAAAATCGAACCGATCGGTTCAGTCTGAATTGCGGTCCAAAATCGAACAGAACCGACCCGTGCACACCCCTAATCTTAACCTTATAATACCAATTCTATAATCACAGATAAATAATAAGAGAAAAATAAACAAGACGCAAAATTTTTAAAGTAGTTTGGCTGTGAGAAAAGCCTACGTCCACTGTTGGTGATTACAGAAAACTAGGTATTCTTCTTAGTGTAAGAATGACATAATGATTTTTGTCCTCCCCCTGAATGAAAGGAGTATAATGTATTTATAGTGACCCATAGATCAAGGGACAAAATGACTTTATACATATAGGCATTTACACTCGTACATAATGAATGTGATGGTTGATAGTCTTGGGTGCGTGTAGAACAACTCTTGATTATTTCCCACGTGATGAATGTTATCCTTCCTTGTTGGTTTGTATTTTTCAGGTTGGTCGGCATACGGGTTGATTAACTGTCTTTTGAGCCGACCAAGTAAATGTTGACTATGACTGCTGCCATGTAGGAGGACAGGTGTCCATTTTTGGTCCACGTAGATGAATAATTTTTGCATACAACACACACCAAAGGGGGGGAGATCGAATTTGACAATGGAAAAGTTAAAGGGCCTATTTGGTTATTTTTCAATAAAGTGGGTTTCAAAAATGTTTTTTAGAATAGTTTAATAAATAAGATTTTGTGTTTGAAATTTTTGGCATTTTTTAACTTTACCCACCATATAGTTATAGTATTCGACTTTACTCACCATTTTGTTTTTCTTTAGACTTAACCACATATTTTGACATTTAGGGACGAAAAAAACGCTGCAAAAAGTGAAGGAAAAAAAGCGTCGCTATATCTGAAAATTGATGGCAATGTTTAAAGAAAAACATAATAGTGACTAAAGTCAAATAATGATGACTACATAGTGCGTAAAGTCAAAATAACCCAAATTTTTTGAAGTGTTTAGTAAACTTTATTCAGAGAAAGTTTAAAAAAAATAAAACAGACACAAAAAAAATAAACGTACCATATATATTATATGAATTATAAATACATTTGTGTATACACACAAACATATAATATATATGCATGTTTTATTGGGGGGGGGGGGGGGGGGAAGGGGGCACGTGCCCCACTCAGATTTAAAAAAAAATAGTTAGGGTAAATATGTAATTATAAAAAAGGGTAGGGTCACAAATATAAAAAAAATAAGGCTTGGTTCAGATCGTTATACTTGTTATAATTAGTTCGGATTCAAGTTAGCTACCATTTTTTATAATGGGGCATTTTCAAGTTAGTCGCCATTTTTTATAGTTGAGATTCAAAAATAATTTTCTAGTTAGTATGTGTTTTTCATTCATTTTGTATTGCCTAATTTTTTCAATTGACTTTTAATGTTTTTTTTTTATGATTTATTTATTTTTATGGATTTGCAATTTGTGGTGGAGGATTTCAACCTCGGACATTTGTTTTATTGGATTTGAGTTATTGAGGTATTTTTATTAAGTCTTGCATTTTATTTAAACTTGCAATTTGTATATTTTTTATTATTTAATGAATAGTGAGCTAGAATAATAGATATAAATGATTTAATGTATTCGATGTTATTTTATTTGAGTTATAACCCTACTTTTGTATGAAACTTTCTATTTTTGTATGAAAATAACCCTAATTCTTTTGGGGGGGCTACCGCCCCCAAACCCCAATGTAAGGTTTGTGCCCAACCTACAGTCAATTCCTGGCTCCACACTGCACATGTACATAGAATATATATTTAGACATAGATACAAATCTTATTATATATAGACATGTAGTTAAGACATTGGAAAAGCCTCCAAAAACTCATCCTAATTTTTCAAAATTTTGAGTTTCTTAAATAAATCTTCATATTATTATATATACATATGTAGTCATGCCTTGCAAAAGCCTTGAAAGCTTCAATCCTGAATTCTCATATTTTTGAATTTTTTAATCAAAGAAATACATGTTACAAAAATGCTGAAAATATAAAGTGAGATTATGAAATCTCTCCCCTTTCCGGTTTGTTCCAATCAATAATTGAAGAAGTGATATTTTTCAGGTTAATTGTTTACTGTAGAGTGAGAAATGTTTTTGCAACTTCGGAGTTTGATTATAGAGTTGACGAAGACGCTACTAATCTAATTTCACGATTCCTTTCGAATGTTGTAATGTCATGGGGTTGATTTAAGGATCATATACCAAATAGTCTTTCGAATTTTTTTAATACATATTTAGTCTAAGTCTTTTTATTTTGTACAAAATAAAAGGCTTTGACTAAATGTGTATTAAAAATATTTCATTGACTTTTTGGTATTTGATCCTTGATTTAATTTTGAATAATGATATGATATACCCGTTTATATCCCCGGCCTGGCTGAGGATTACCTCCAAACGGACGACCCCTCAGGGGCCGACCCTTCATCAGGCTCAAGACGACCCCTCAGAGGAGCCGACCCTTCATCATGTTCCAGACGACCCTACGAGGGGACGACCCCTCCAACGGGCTCCATACGACCCCTCAGAGGGGCCGACCCTTCGCCAGACTCCAGCCGACCCTACGAGGGGCCGATCCTTCACCACTCTCCAGACGACCCCACAAGGGGCCGAGAGTACGAGGCCAGAATTGGACCAGACTCACTACCGGAGGGAACTTTGCCCTCGGCCTCGACCCATAGGCCGAGGGTGATATCATCGCAGCGCGTGGTTTGGGAGACGCGTGGAACAGTGCGCGTGAGGCTGACATGGTACAGGGGAGACCATTATAACAAAATCACACCCTCACGTGAGGGAATATTATGTCATCATTTGGCATCTAGAGGTGTCCACAGGGGACTGGTTAGATCATGATTCACATGCACCATGCATACTTGGGGGGTACACTACACCCCCCAAGACCTATATATACTTGTCACCTACAACCCTACAGGGGATCGATCCATTAACCGTAGCCCTAGCTAAAACTCTGCTTGTACACACAGGAGAGAGAGAGAGAGAGAGAGAGAGAGAGAGAGAGAGAGAGAGAGAGGGTTATGTGCATTGTATCCAAGGCCATTAGTGCCCATACTTAGTGGATCACACTCTCACAGTGGATGTATGCCAAATTGGCTGAACCACTATACATCATTGTCTTAGTTCCTCTTATACTCATCCCCTTCTATATACTTATACACTCATACATCTCTATGGCTGCCATAGCTGCTACTGTTTGAGCTCATTATCACTTATCCGGTGGTGCTAAATCTCAACATCATCAGTTTGGAGCCGTCTATGGGAACGAGAAGACATATCTTCCTTTGTACAGCTTGACCTCACTGGGCACTCTGGTGGTGAACCAACACTCCTCCTGAGAGGAGGTGTTTCACCATTGAAAGAGACCCACTAAGGTCCCAAGCTCACCAATCTTTTCTTCAGTTCAACTTCTCTTAGCTCAAGCACATGGCACCTGAGATTCCACCACCACCACCACTTCCCCTACCAGATGAGGGGGGAAGACCCAGTTCCAGTCAGCCGCCGCCTCAGTCTGAGATGGCTGATGTAGCGGCAGCCTTAAAGTCTCTGGAAGCAAGCCAGCGGATGATGCAGGAGCAGTTCACAGCTCTAAGCCAGAACATACTAAGGGCACCAGGAGTTTCACCTCAGATGATTACTCCGGCAGCAGCTCCAGGACAGCATGAGGCCAGGGGACCACCCCAGGCACCACGCAAAGACCTGCCACCCCCTCAGCGGCGTAGGGATGTTGCTGACCCCCGGCGTCTGCGCCTGGGGAGGCAAGGAAACCCTTGCCCTGAGGACAGGTATGACGATCCGGAGGGAGAGGAGGCCCCTATAGAGTGCTGGGAACCCTATGAGGTCTCCAACAATACTGTACGACCTCTCCAAGATAGTAGAGGAAAGTGAGGGAGACCAAACCCTGATGATCTCCCGAGGGGCTCTGCTTTTGATCGCTTGAGCAGGGGGTCGGCCTTTGAGAGGCTAGGCCCAGTAAATGACCTGCGAGAATAATTATCCAGGCCAAGAAGTGCCGCGAGATCCAGGAGGGAGGCAGCAGATGGCCGACCCAGAGGACGAGACGACGGCCAAAGGGAAGTGAACAGCCGACACAGGCCTGCTGCAGCAGAACCCTCCGTCCACCTCGGAGAGGCGGCAGGGGATAACATCGGCCAGGCCGACCCTGTGAGGCCCTGGATTGACTCAATCCAGTGGTTAGAGGATAATATCGGTGATATACTGAAGAGCCGAGACCCTCTTCAGAGGGGGTACACCATAGGCTCACCCTTTGTGGCAAAGATAGTCAACTTCCCCACGCCGTCAAAGTTCAAGCCACCCGTGGTCACCCCAAGGTATGACAGGAGCACCAACCCTGTCCACCATGTGGAGATGTATCAGCCAGCAGCAGACATATATTCTATCTCAGATGAGATGAGGTGTCGTGCCTTCTCTGGTACCTTGACAGGGGCTGCGCATGTCTGGTACACGTCTCTTCCAAAAAATTCCATTGGAAACTTTAAGTAGTTGGCAGACCTGTTCATCCATAATTTCTGCTTTGGGGTGAGGCCACAGAAGAAGACCACCCACCTGCTCTATGTTAAGCAGGGGAAGAATGAGAGTCTGATGGACTATATAGCCAGATTCAATAAGGAGAAGCTGGAGGTGGAAGACTATGAGGAGAGCATAGCTATGACAGCCCTGATTGGAGGACTCTAAAATGGGAAGCTGTTATGGAAGCTTACTGAAGACCCTCCGAGGACGATGGCCGAACTGTTGTCGACAGCAGGAAAGGTGATGAACGCCGAAGAAGCGATGGATGAAAAATATGAAGACGAAAGAGGAGGTGCTAGTGGGAGTAAATACCCTAAGAAGAACAAAGAGGGGAAGAAGAGGTCCACGGATGACAAGTTCACTGGATACACCACTCTGACGGTCAGCTGTGAACAGATTCTCAATGAGATTAAGAGTGACCGGTCCCTGAAGTGGCCTGAGAAGCTGTGGGCAGCCCCCGGCAAGAGGAATAAGAACCTGTGGTGTGAATTTCACCAAGACCACGGCCACGTAACGGACAAATGCTTTGCTCTGAAAGACGAGATTGAGAAGATGCTGAAGGAAGGGAAGATCAGAAAGTACGTCGATAAAGGTGCCTTCAAGAGGGGCCGAGGGGACGACCCCAGAAGGAAGCGAGGCGCTGCATGCAAAGAAGGTCCTAAAAAAAGAGGGGACGACCCTTCTGATGATGAGGACGACCCTGACCTCCCACCGAGAGACGACCACGGCCCTGTCAAGAGGCTTAATATGATCTCGCTTGGAGTGGGAATGATCTTCGGGGGTCTTGCAGGAGGAGGGTCTGAGGTCGCCGACAGGAAGGCCCATGTGGCTGAGGCCAAGGCAGTGGCGAAGACGGTACACGCAACCTCCCTGGAGGTCAAGTCAGAAAAGAGGAAGAAGGTTGATATGGACACACTGATAGTGGGATTTTCAAGAATAGACTTCAAAGGCCTCTTAGCCCCACATAATGACCCTCTCGTCATCACTACCAGGGTGCACGGATGCGAGGTGCCGAGGATCTTGGTAGATGGGGGTAGTTCTGCAGATGTGATGTTTTGGCCATGCTTCAAAGCCTTGGGTCTTAGCCGTGCTAGACTCATCCCCTACCATCATCCATTGATTGGGTTCAGTGGGGAAAAGGTTCATCCCCTTGGGGTATATGAGGCCGATGTGAGGATGGGGGACGAGTGGCCGAGATGGCTCACCAAGAAGGTCAGTTTCTTTGTGATGGATGAGCAGGTGTTTTCGGCCTACAACATCATACTGGGGCGTGTGGCCCTTAAGGGGTTTGAAGCCGTGTCGTCTACGGTCCATCAGATGATCAAATTTCCAACCCCTTACGGGGTGGGGGAAGTTCAGGGAGACCAAACGACAGCGAGAGAATGTTACTACAACTCCGCTAAAGAAAAGGAGGCACACAAGAGGGTTACAACCACTTATAATATTGATAACCTAGACCCCAGAGATGAAACGAATATGAAGAAAGGAAAGGCTGCGGAAGAGGTAGAATCCATCATCCTCGATGAGGATGACACGGAAAAAACCGTCCAAGTTGGAAAGTCTCTGAAGCCCAACATCAAGGAAGACCTCATTAAACTGTTGAGGAGAAGGCGAAGCATTTTCGCCTGGAGTCATGTAGATATGCCAGGGATTTACCCTGAAATCATGTGCCACAAGCTCAATGTGGTAGAGGGAGTGAAGCCGGTTAAGCAGAAGAGGAGAATTTACTCCAGAGAAAAATATGAGGTCATCAGGGACGAGGTCAAAAAATTAGAAGATGCTGAATTTATCAGAGAGGTCATCTACCCTGAATGGCTGTCCAATGCAGTCATTGTCCCAAAGGCCAACGGCAAGTGGAGAATGTGCGTGGACTTCACAGACCTCAACAAGCACTGTCCCAAAGACATCTTCCCTCTCCCCCGCATTGACCAGATGGTAGACGCTACCGCAGGCCATGAGCTTCATGGATGCCTATTCAGGGTATAACCAGATCTTCATGAACCCTGAAGACTCAGAGAGGACAGCCTTCATCACCGACAAGGGGACATACTGTTATAGGGTCATGCCCTTTGGCCTCAAAAATGCGGAGGCAACGTACCAGCGCCTCGTAAATAAAATGTTTAAAGACCAAATTGGGAAGTCTATGGAGGTCTACGTAGATGACATGTTGACTAAGAGTCTAAAGGCCGAGGATCATGTGGCAGACCTGGAGAGGACCTTTAATACGATGGACAAATACAAGATGAAGCTTAATCCGGCCAAGTGTGTCTTCGGGGTCGGAGCAGGGAAGTTCTTGGGGTTCATTATCAATCAAAGAGGCATCGAGGCCAATCCTGAAAAGATAAAGGCCCTTGTTGAAATGAAGACCCCCAAGTCCATTAAAGACGTTCAGAGGCTCACAGGGAGAGTTGCTGCCTTGAACAGGTTCGTGTCTAGGGCCACAGACAAGTGCTTGCCATTCTTCAAGATCCTTAGGAAGGCCTTCAAATGGAGTGAAGAGTGTGATGAGGCTTTCAGGGACCTAAAGTCATACTTAGGGTCTCCCTTGCTGCTATCATGACCCGTGCAGGGTGAACGACTTTATGTGTACCTCGCCGTCTCAGAGTCGGCCATCAGTGCAGCCATTGTGAGAGACGAAGACGGGATACAGAAGCCTATGTATTTTAACAGCAAAGCACTACAGGGGAAAGAGCAAAGATACCCGAGGATGGAGAAGTTGGCCTACGCCTTGATCCATGCCTCGAGGAAGATGAAGCCGTACTTCCAGTCCCATACAATGGTCATCCTCTCTTAGGCAGGTCCTACACAAGCCAGAAAAATCAGGTAGGTTGATGGCCTGGGCTATAGAGCTGAGGGAGTTTGACATTGTGTATCAGCCTAGGATGGCCATTAAGGGGCAGGCATTGGCAGACTTCGTGGCTGAGTTCACTTGGGAAGATGATGAGGTCGAGGGTGAGACCCTCGAGAAGACGAATACAGAAGACAGACCCGCAAACACACCCGCAGATAGGGCTGAGACGAGCACCACTATAAGGAAAGTGACTGAAAACGAAGAGGGAAGATACATCTTTAGACATGGGTCCCTCTCTGAGGGAAATTTTTCAGAAGGAAAGACTCTGTGGAGCCTCTTCGTTGACGGGTCCTCCTGTGACAGCGGAAGTGGGGCTGGACTGATACTATCAGTACCCGATGGCACAGACATTGAATATGCCCTGAGGTTCAACTTCAAAGCCTCCAACAACGAGGCTGAATATGAGGCCTTAGTAGCAGGCCTCTCCTTGGACAAGTCTCTTAGTGTCGGCCAGATTTTGGTCCATAGTGATTCAAGGCTAGTAGTGAATCAGATACTAGGAGCCTACGAGGCTAAGGACGAGAGGATGGCTAGGTACCTTGAAAAGGTGAGGTCATTACTGAAGGGATTCAGAGAAGTGAAATTAAGGAGGGTACCTAGGCTCGACAATGGCCATGCTGATGCCCTTGCTAGGTTGGCCTCGGTAACAAGAACAGACATCAGGAGGATGGTCCCAGTAGAAATTTTGCTTCGGCCAACTATTGAGGACGCTGAGGGAACACTCAGAAATTGCCTAAATGTTTCTCAAGAAGCTTCATGGATGGACCCCCTGATCAGATACATTAAAGAGGGTGAGATGCCAGAAGCAAGGCAAGAAAGGAAGAAGCTGAGGCACAGGGCTGCAAAATTCACTGTCATCGGAGACACCTTGTACAAAAAGGGGTTTTTGCTCCCCTTACTTAGGTGTGTGCATCCCTCAGAAGTCCCTTCCATTTTGCAAGATGTGCACGAAGGATCGTGCTCAAGCCACATCAGGGGCCGATCCTTAGCGAAGAGGGTGATCACCCAGGGGTACTGGCGGCCGACCTTGGGGAAAGACGCAGTGGCATACGTAAAAAAGTGCGACAAATGTCAAAGATTTTCCACCATCCCTCACCAGCCCCATCAGCCTCTTACTTCCATTACATCCCCATGGCCATTTACAGTGTGGGGGATCGACCTAGTAGGACCCTTGCCTAGGGCCATCAATAACTATCGATTCCTCATCGTAGCCATTGACTATTTTTCAAAATGGGTGGAAGCGGAGCCGATGGTGACGATCACAGAGCAGAAGACCTTCCAGTTCATATGGAAAAATATTATATGCAGATATGGTCTCCCCAACACCCTCATATCGGATAACGGGACTCAGTTCAAGAATGCCTCTCTACAGAAGTACTGTGAAAGGGTGAGTATTAAACAATTTTTCTCCACCCCTGGCCGACCTCAGGCCAATGGGCAAACAGAAGTTACAAACAGGACAATCCTAGATGGAATCAAGAAGAAGCTTGAGGAGGCAAAAGGAAGATGGGTCAAGGAGTTATATGCCGTGCTATGGGCATACAGGACGACAGTGAGGACCTCTACCGGAGAGACCCCATTCATGCTAGCTTATGGATTAGAAGTCGTCATCCCCACCGAGATTGAGTTTCCTACGCATAGATTCCAGGTGTATGACCCCCAGAAAAATGCGGAGGAGAGGAGAGGAGACTTGGACCTGATTGAGGAAAGAAGGGAGGACGCTGAGATACGGCAGGCCACCTACCAGCAGAGGACCGCAAGGTTCTACAATCAGAGGGTGAAACAGAGGCCTATCGCAGTGGGGGACTTGTTCCTCAAGAAGACTTGGCAAAAGACCAACAAGCTCCATCCTAATTGGCATGGCCCATATAGGGTCATCGATGAAGTCGTCCCTAGGACCTACAGACTAGAAAACCTAGAGGGGGAACCTTTTTCCAACCCCTGGAATGCAGATCATTTGAAGAAATACTATCAGTAGTGTTGTAAGGTCTTGATAGACCATAATTTTAATGAGAGTTGCTCCAATAGAACACTTTGGAAAATTAATGAGAAATATCAGTGTTTCCCTCATCCTGTGGTTGTCAGTTCTAGCACGCATGGAAACATCTACAGAGAACCACCCTCGGCTATAATGAGGACCAGTGGAGGGGACGACCCCACCACTGTCCTCAAGAAATACGAGGGTAGACATTGTTAAAAACCATTAATTTGGTAAGTTGAACCCTCAGCTATAATGAGGGCCAGTGGAGGGGACGACCCCACCACTGTCCTCAAGAAAGACGAGGGTAGACATTGTTAAAAACCATTAATTTGGTAAGTTGAACCCTCAGCTATAATGAGGGCCAGTGGAGGGGACGACCCCACCACTGTCCTCAAGAAAGACGAGGGTAGACATTGTTAAAAACCATTAATTTGGTAAGTTGAACCCTCGGCTATAATGAGGGCCAGTGGAGGGGACAACCCCACCACTGTCCTCAAGAAAGACGAGGGTAGACATTGTTAAAAACCATTAATTTGGTAAGTTGAACCCTCGGCGATAATGAGGGCCAGTGGAGGGGACGACCCCACCACTGTCCTCAAGAAAGACGAGGGTAGACCTTGTTAAAAACCATTAATTTGGTAAGTTGAACCCTCGGCTATAATGAAGGCCAGTGGAGGGGACGACCCCACCACTGTCCTCAAGAAAGACGAGGGTAGACATTGTTAAAAACCATTAATTTGGTAAGTTGAACCCTCGGCTATAATGAGGGCCAGTGGAGGGGACGACCCCACCACTGTCCTCAAGAAAGACGAGGGTAGACTTTGTTGAAAAAAAAAACCATTAATTTGGTAAGTTGAACCCTCGGCTATAATGAGGGCCAGTGGAGGGGACGACCCCACCACTGTCCTCAAGAAAGATGAGGGTAGACCTTGTTAAAAACCATTAATTTGGTAAGTTGAACCCTCGGCTATAATGAGGGCCAGTGGAGGGGACGACCCCACCACTGTCCTCAAGAAAGATGAGGGTAGACTTTGTTAAAAACCATTAATTTGGTAAGTTGAACCCTCGGCTATAATGAGAGCCAGTAAAGGGGAAGACCCCACCACTGTCCTCAAAAAAGACGAGGGTAGACCTTGTTAAAAACCATTAATTTGGTAAGTTGAACCCTCGGCTATAATGAGGGCCAGTGGAGGGGACAACCCCACCACTATCCTCAAGAAAGACGAGGGTAGACCTTGTTAAAAACCATTAATTTGGTAAGTTGAACCCTCGGCTATAATGAGGGCCAGTGGAGGGGACGACCCCACCACTATCCTCAAGAAAGACGAGGGTAGACCTTGTTAAAAACCATTAATTTGGTAAGTTGAACCCTCGGCTATAATGAGGGCCAGTGGAGGGGACGACCCCACCACTGTCCTCAAGAAAGACGAGGGTAGACTTTGTTAAAATCATGTTTGGTAATTTAATCCCTCGGCTATAATGAGGGCCAGTGGAGGTGACGACCCCACCACTGTCCTAAAAAAAGACGAGGGAAAGGTTAGTGGCTAACCAAAAACAGCAAATCAAGCAAGAAGCTGATATAGAAGACAGTAAAGGAGACGATATGATATTAATGAAAGTGAGATACAAGATATCCAAGTGTTTTACAAAAAAGAGTACAAAAATAATAGGTACATTATGAGGGTGTGGGCTACAGACAGCCACCCTAAGGGACAATGTCAGAGGGCAGAGCCTCAACATCTACAGGAGTGGTCTCCTCAATAACCAGAATTGGATGATCTTCAGAAGTCTCGACCCCCTCGACTTGAACTTGGGATTCCACTTGGTTGAGAGCCTAGGCAATTAGGGGATCGTCCAGTTGAACACCCTCCAGTGAAGGACGAACCGAGGAGACGACATCACCAAATCTGAGGACGGCCCACTGGCAGGCCATCCTGACTCCCCTCTCCAAATATTCAAGGCCGAAGCCTTGAAACTCGTTAGAAATTTTATAAGCCTCAACAGCATCGGCCTCGGCTTTCCTAACAGCCACTTCAAGATCAGTCTTGTGCTTGGCCTCCACGTTGATCAGGGCCTCGTCCTTCTCTTTGATCAGCAAGTCCTTGGCCTTAAGGTCCTCGTCGTGCTGCCTCGTCAGTTCATCTAAGACCCTAGCATGCTCTGTCCTAGCACTCTCGAGTTCGGTCCTAGCAGTCTTAAGCTCCGTCTGCAGGTCGGCCTCATGCTGAATTGCCCTTTCGGCCTCATGGAACTTCACCTGATTTTCAGCCATCCACTTTGTGGCCGAGGTGAAGTCATAGACGGACTGCATAGAAAAATAAACAGATGTCAAGAGGGGCCGAGGGAACAGTTAGTGAAAGAATGAAATTTAAGATGTGGGTCAGAACCAATACCTGTGCAAGGGAGTGCAGACCATAGTCGTACACTTTGGCAGGGGAATTTTGGACAGGAACTCATAATCAGCTGCTAAAGGTGAAGAGAACATTGAGGCCTTGGCTGCCCTCAAATTTGTAACGAGCGATGAGGGCTCGGCCCTCAGATGTTCCAGGTTTTGAGACCAGAAGGCCCCCATACTGGACGAAGAGGTCGTCCCCTCAGAGGCTCCGACCCTGGCCCTCGTTCGAGAATCTGGCCGAGGGTCAATAGGGGCTTCAGGCTCCTTTCTTTTATGACTATCGGTGGTCGGCTCCACCACCGTCGGCCCAGTGGCCCTTGTCTTCCTCGGAGCCTGCTGAGGCTCCTTCCCTTTCTTCTTGGCCAATCCAGATAATAAGCTGGGAGCAGTCATTTCCCAAAGATAGTCTGATGTACCTGCAGGATGATCTGATAAGAGGACGACACGTTAGAAAAATGCAGATCTAAAGAGAAAACACTTCAAAAATAAGTGAAGAATGGAAAATGTTCAGTATAGCTCACATAGTTCTGTCAGAGGGCCGACCCTCAGACCAGCTTCTTTGAGGAACCGAGGGGTCATCAGGTCTTCGAATTTTGCAAGTTCACCCTCTCTCCCTCGTCCTCTCAAGTAATTAACAATGTCCTTCTCCTCCAGACTAAGTCCAGGGTCTGATCTGGCCTTCATAGAGGGGTTAGACCATTTCCTGGGGACCCTCGGACCATCGGCGACAGGCTCCCACTCCCCAGAGATAAAGAAAAACCTCTTTTTCCAATCATGGTTGGAAGTTTGTGCCACATGGAGGAGTTTCTTCTCAGACCTCCTTGCCCCCAGGTGATAATATCCAGGTTGTTTGGACGAGGAGGTGATGTTGTAGCAGCCCAAAAATAGGTCAGCCGAGGGCTCGTCGGTGAAGGCATTCTTCCACAAGGAAATATAGCCCAGGATCGTCCTCCAAGAGTTGGGGGGGAGTTGAGAGGGAGCAACACTAAGGGCAGATAGGATATCTACGATGGCAGTATGCAAAGGGAATCTGACTCCAACTTTGAACATCTGTTCATAAACTGCAACCTCTCCCTCGCCATAATCAAAAACCCTCTCATCCTCAGAGGGAACCCTCATAGTCACGCTGGGGGGCACTCCATAGGCATGCCTTCATATCAGGAGGTCACGATCCCTAACAGAGGAGATAAAGGACGAGGCATGGGAGGTATCAACTTCGTCATCTGTATCATCGTCCTCGTCCTCAGTCCCCTCCCCCTCGGCCTCGTCATCTGCCGGAGGGCCCTGGGGGAAAGCCACTTGGAAGGCATGGGGAGAAAGGGTTGTTACATGAACAGCCTCGGAGGGGACCGTACCGTCGGCCTCTCGGCATGGGCTTAGATCGGGTGTCTCCCTCCTGTCAGAGGTTCCAGCACCAGTTGGCGAGGATGCTCTCTCGTCCATCTCACTTGGTTTGGGAGTCTCGGCTGGACGAGCGGACGACCCACAAGACTCAGACGGTTCAAAGGGTTTTATTGTGGCAAGAGGAATGGGAAATATGGGTCATACCCAGTTAGGGTTAGCCCCTCGTCTCCTCTCTTCCTCTTCCTCTTCCTCTATTCGTCTGATCTCTACAAAGAGCTTCTCTCTCAAAGATGGGAATTCAGATACTAAGCTATAAAGCCTCCTAAGCATTAAAGGGAAGACTCTACACTTGGAGATATTACACCAAACTTAGCTAACTTAGCTACAAATAAGTGGGAAATTGACCAGGTTAGACTTTTGGATCGAAACAAAGGAACTCAATGGTTTTGGTCAAGAACATCCAAGAACCAGTTACTGGAGAAGACACAGGAAAAAGCTATGGGATAACCCAAAGAAAATGCAGCCCCACAACCCTAAAAAGCAAATAGAAATGAAGGCAAAAGAGAGCGGTGGGTGAAAGAGATTACCTGATAAAGAGAGCAAGAACGTTGCTAGGCTTGAAGGATTGAAGGCTGCAGAAAATGGCGATGAAAACTGGTAAAATTCTAGAGAGAGAAGGCTTGGGAGGGAAGAAGAAGAAGAAGGAGAGAGAGTTTGAAAATCTCTTAAATACCTTAGCAATGAGTGGGCCCATTGACCAAGGCAGTACACAGCCCATGAGGAAGGCATCATTAGGGTACAAAGCCCCAAGAAAAGTGTGCAGCCGCCATGCCTTGGAAACTGGAACAGCAATGAGTGTCTGTCCAGGTGTCACTCACCTAACTGATCATACATGCATCTCATTTAAAACACTATCCCTCAGCCATCTCAACAGCACCTATGGCTAAAGGCTGGGGGTGATTGATATACCCATTTATATCCTCGGCCTGGCTGAGGATTACCTCCAAACGGACGACCCCTCAGGGGCCGACCCTTCATCAGGCTCAAGACGACCCCTCAGAGGAGTCGACCCTTCATCATGTTCCAGATGACCCTACGAGGGGCCGACCCCTCCAACGGGCACCATACGATCCCTCAGAGGGGCCGACCCTTCGCCAGACTCCAGCCGACCCTACGAGGGGCCGACCCTTCACCACTCTCCAGATGACCCCACGAGGGGCCGACAGTACGAGGCCAGAATTGGACCAGACTCACTACCGGAGGGAACTTTGCCCTCGGCCTCGGCCCATAGGCCGAGAGTGACATCATCGCAGCGCGTGGTTTGGGAGACGCGTGGAACAGTGCGCGTGAGGCTGACATGGCACAGGGGAGACCGTTATAACAAAATCACACCCTCACATGAGGGAATATTATGTCATCATTTGGCATCTACAGGTGTCCACAGGGGACTGGTTAGATCATGATTCACATGCACCATGCATACTTGGAGGGTACACTACACCCCCCAAGACCTATATATACTTGTGACCTACAACCCTACAGGGGATCGATCCATTAACTGTAGCCCTAGCTAAAACTCTGCTTGTACACACAGGAGAGAGAGAGAGAGAGGGTTATGGGCATTGTATCCAAGTCCATTAGTGCCCATACTTAGTGGATCACACTCTCACAATGGATGTAGGCCAAATTGGCTGAACCACTATACATCATTGTCTTAGTTCCTCTTATACTCATCCCCTTCTACATACTTATACACTCATACATCTCTATGGCTGCCATAGCTGCTACTGTTTGAGCTCATTATCACTTATCTGGTGGTGCTAAATCTCAGTATCATCATGATATACTTTTTATTTTTTAATCATTTTAATCCTCAGTCACCAACTATCTCTATATGAAGTGGAAATGACAATAGAGGGTTCCCATTCTATAATTTATATCTCTTAGTTTAATGACGATATATTTAATGCCTCTCGCTCACTTTAAATCATCACATGTTTAATGTTTTTTCTCTTTAGGAAAAAAATAAATTTGTGGCAACTTTGTTGGTTTATGCTTCTATATGTGGTATATATCCGCACTTAATTTTTTGTGCGTATATACCTGGTTTACGTATGTTTAAGATAGATATAAGGGAAGGCTTATGGGATGTTGGGATGGGTTGGATGTGTGTGGTAAAAAAAGCATATAGTGTGTTCCTCTCTTTGTGTGACAAATAAGTTGATAAATGGAAAATTTGTTTAAACTTTGGTGTGTTTGATATAAAAGTTTATTTACAAGTTAATTGTCAATGTACAACAACTCTTATGCATTAAATTGTCACAAATGTTGACAAATTTCGCTTTGTTATTTGTGTGAGATAAATATTTGTCAAATAAATTTGTCACTTCTTACAGGTGTTTATTTCTATTTTTATACTGAAATATTTTAAAAACTGTTTTACAAATTGTTAAAAAACTATTTTATAAACTTTTTCATAAATTTGTCTAAAAAATGTTTTATAAACTATTTTATAAAAAAAATGTTTTAAAAGATGCATTAAAATATTTTAAATTTTTTTACAAAACTGTTCAAAAACAGTTTTAAAAATGTTTAAACAGTGTTAAAAAAACTTATTTCAAACTGTTTTAAAAAAAATTTTAAAAATGTCTTAATAAAAAAAATGTTTTATAAAAAAACTATTTTAAAATTGTTAAAAACACTGTTTTGATAGCCGTAAAAACTGTTTTGAATAATTAAAAAAATGTTTCAAATATTGTAAAAATTGTTTTAATAAATTTTTTTATAAAAATGTTGAAAATGGTATTAAAATTTTTTTTAATAATGTTTAATAAAAACTATTTTATAAAAAAAAGTTTTAGAAATGTTTTTAAAAAATGTTAAAAAAATATTTAAATAAACTAATTGAATTTATTTTAATTTTGCCTAATTGGTTGTTTGATAACCTCATGTGAGAAAACTAGATAAAATTTGCCAAATTTTACCCATGAAATTTTTTGTCATCCCCACTTTTGACGAATTTTGAATCAAAGTTACCCTAAAATTATGTCTAACCCGATGAAAAAAGTCGGGCCTCACTTAGATGAGGCATAAAACATAAATGTTTAATATTTGGTGTATAAAACGTAAATAAACAAATTTTTATTTCTATATAAAATAAATCATTTAATAATAGCAATATTTATAAAGAAAAGCATGCAGTATATGATATGTAAACGGAAAAATATAAGTGCTTGCCACATGCCCTCGCATTTATTAACAATTTTGATCAATTATTTGCAACGTCCCATGCCATTAATTTTTAATCAAATAATAAAGTGTGTCAATATATAATAGTAGTAAAATACCATAATTATTTGTAGTAAAATAAAAATTAACAGCTCGAGAGATGCGTTCACATAAGAACATGATAATTTAAGAACGCTATGTTCAGAAAATATGGATTTAAAAAATATGAATGCGATGAAAATTCATATTTGGCGTGGCTAAAAAAAATGAACATCATTGTCATTTTTATATAAAAAATTACATGTTTGGACTACTACTTTATTTTTAAATTAACTGTATATATTTTTATATAATTTGTATTTTGAAATTATGTTTTGTTCTACGATTATATGTCTCCTAACATTCCTTTCAATTCATATGCATTTTTTACCATATTACTTAAATTTACATCTTGATGGTTATGACTATGATCAGTTTTTAAATAGTGACATTGATTATATATTAGATTACATATTAGAATAATATATTTCAAAATGTGTTGCACCTTCGCGTGTATCGCATGGGTCACTATTAGTATTATATATAGAAATGTAGTTAAGACATTGGAAAGCCTCCAAAAACTCATCCTAATTTCCCATAATTTTGAGTTTCTTAAATAAATAAATAAAAACATGTTACTTTCCCACATTTAAAAACCGGTAAACCAACCCACGATCTCTGGACAGTTAATCACAATCTCAAAACTTTCAAATAACCAACCACATCATCTCATCTCTTTACAAATGTTTTCACTATGAAGAAGATCTATTCGCTCAAAAGAACTTCATGTCTTTTTGTTCACTTTAAAAAAGAAAGATCTTTTAAGAGTGAAGAAAAGAGTGAAAACTCACATATCCTTAAACCCCAAAAATCGAAACACACAAAAACTAAACAATATTTATCGTCGTGCCCTCGGCATGGGCATCCGCTAGTGTGTATATATATATATATATATATATATATATAAGATAGCTTATAGATGGGAAAAAATATATGCCTAGAGATTTTCTACTCAAAGCATCGGCAACAACATTAGCTTTACCCGGATGGTGATTTATCGTGTAATCATAATCTTTTATAAGTTCCATCCACCTTTTTTGCCTCAAGTTCAAGACTTTTTGAGTAAACAAGTATTTTAAGCTTTAATGGTCAGTAAAAATTTCACAACTAACATCATATAAGTAATGTCTCCAGATCTTCAATGCAAAAACTACAACAAATAACTCAAGATCATGAGTAGGGTAGTTGCGTTCATGTATCTTTAATTGTCGAGACGCAAAAGCAATTACCTTTTCATGCTGCATTAATACACATCCAAGTCCTTGATACGAAGCATTACTATAAATAACTAAACCTTATGTATCCGTTGGGATAGTCAATACTGGAGCTGATGTCAACTTACCCTTTAAATTTTCAAAGCTTTTATCACAATCACCACTCCACACAAACTTGTTCTCGTTTCTAGTAAGCTTAGTTAATGGCAATACAATAGAAGAAAACTCCGGTATAAACCTCCAGTAATACCCCGTCAATCCCAAAAAGCTATGTACCTCAATCACACTAGTTGGACTTTCCCAATTCATTACTGCTTCTACCTTCTTGGGATCAACACAAATACCATCAGCAGAAATAACATGCCCCAAAAATACTACCTTGTCTAGCCAAAATTCACATTTAAAAAACTTAGCATACAACTGCTTCTCTCGCAAGGTCTGTAAAATAATATGCAAGTGTTGTTCATAATCATCCCTACAACGAGAATATATAAAAATATCATCAATGAAGACAATAACAAAAGAATCCACGTATGGGTGAAATATACGGTTCATCAAATCCATGAATACAACTGGTGCATTTGTTAACCCAAATGGCATGATAAGAAATTCATAATGTCCATACCTAGAATGAAAAACAGTTTTAGAAATGTCACAATCTCTTACTTTCAATTGATGATACTCGGATCTGAGATCAATTTTGGAAAACACTTTATCTCCTTTCAATTGATCAAAAAAGTCATCAATGCGGGGTAGTGGGTATTTGTTATGGATAGTCACCTTATTCAATTGACGATAATTGATGCACAGTCTCAGGGTTCCATCTTTCTTCTTCACAAATAATATTGGTGCTCCCCACGGTGATACACTAGGCCTTATAAAACCACGATCTAATAAATCTTGCAACTGTATTTTTAGCTCTTTTAATTCTGCAGGTGCCATGCGATATGGTGCAATAGATATCGGTGCGGTGCCTGGTACCAACTCAATCCCAAATTCTACCTCACGGTCTGGTGTTAACCCTGGGAGTTCTTCTGGTAAGACATCTGCAAACTCATTAACTACTGGTATATCTGATAGTTTTCCAGATTCTTGTCGTATGTCCACCACATGGGCAAGATAACCCTGACACCCTTTCCTTAACAATTCGTAAGATTTGGTAGTAAAAATCAAACATATTGGAGTGATATTTCGTTCCCCAACAAATTTTAATTCAGGTTCACCTGGTAAACGAAACACTACTTCCTTTCTAAAGCAATCTATATATACATGATATGAGGCCAACCAATCCATACCGAGTATCACATCAAAGTCATGCATATCTAGAGGTAACAAGTCAACTAATAATTCTTTTTCACCCACTCGCACCACATACTCCCTATATACCCTTTTAATAAAAACCAACCCCCCACTGGAGTAACAATAGCTAAACTAGAATCTAATGATGATAATGGTTTATTAAGATGTAACAGATAAAGAAAAGACACAAAAGAATGTGTATAACCAGGATCTATCAACACATAAGCATCTTTATCACCAATAGGAAGTGTACATGTCACTATGTTTGGCATAGCTTGTGCATCTTGTTGCGTCAGTGCAAACACTCTGTCTTGGCCTTAACTTTGCAATATACCTCCTTTACCTCCCGTGAGTACATTTTGTGTAGAATTCCTACCTCCTACTGTCACACTCCAAACCGATGTTGCAGCTCCCATCATTGGACAATTCTTTCGTAAGTGCCCTAGTTGATGACAATGGAAACATAAAGGTTTCGTCTCAGCTATTGTACACTCCCGAGACATGTGCCCTTGACCACAACATCTATAACAAAATATGGCCCTCGGTACCAACACGGATGTATTTTCTGACCGATTCATCCCAGTCCTTCCACCTCGAGCTTGAAATCTTCCACGTGCACTTCTATTGTTTTTAAATTCTTGGTCCTCAGGTACTCCTCGTGCTACACTCTGAGTTGAGGTTCGCGTCTCCCACCCATATGATCTTATACCATCGTGTCTAGCTTTCTTTGAGTGTACGCTTGCATTTCTTCCATTGACTTTTCTGACACCATGGCCCAATCCACCAATTACACATAATTTGTGATCTTCATATTAGCAACCATGCTTTTTATATCTACACTCAACCCGATTTGAAACCGATCACATTTACCTTCTTCCTTCCTCACCAAGTTAGGTGAAAATCTAGATAAGGATATAAATAAAGCTACATACTCTACCACTGTTCGGTTCCCTTGTTTCAACGTGATAAATTCTTCCTCTTTCTCTTTCCTATAATGCCTTAGGAAATATTTTTCAAAGAGCACCATCACAAACCTCTCCCATGTAATTTGTGGAGGATTTATTGTCACCACTCCCCCCATTATAGTAAGTAACCTTTGTGTTGCATCCGACCATAACTTTGCATCATCCTCTAACCTAAAGGTTGCTAACAAAACCTTTTGTTCATCTCGCACTTCCATCACCTTAAATATTATCTCCATATTTCTAATCTAACCCTCTGCCACTAACGGATCAGTAGTCCCAGTAAATGCTGGCGGATTTGACTTCATGAACATATCATGAAATTTATTCCTATCCCCTCCATGTTCTCCACCTCTTGCTTGTTCCATTAATTGCGCCACAGCACGTAATATTCTTGCCACATCATCAATAGGTTGTTGTTGCACCTCTAGTTCCTCCACTTCAATATGTCTATGTCCTTGATGACTATTAGGAACATAAGATGCCTTTTATTTAGAGATAACTTCCCTTAAACAATGCTTTTTACTTTGAATCTCTCATGAAAAATAGCATAACTTTTTTTTTCAAAGGCAAGTGTAGATGAAAACATAACTACCTTTACATGTACCTTATAAGTACCATACAACTTTACATACCCAAGATCCTTAGTTTAACATTTACAAAAAAATATACTTGACATTCAAACCATATTAGATATCCGTCACTCCCCCGTTTTAAGGTCCTAACTTAGCAGTGAACTCTAAATGATAAGCATACCTGAAACAAAATATTATAGGAGTGTAAGCTATAAAGGCTTAGTGAATGACCATATACCACACATATAACTAATTTGAATAACCATTTTTATTTTTTTCCAATGCTATAACCCAACAGGAATTGTGAAACTCTCGCAAGCCTGGACCCGCCACAGTCCAATTAACCCACCACAGTTATTGGGGACCACCACATCCCTTTATTAGGCCCGAGTACACAAAACTTTGAGTTAGATTAATAGGACCGCCACATTCCGTAGGACTCACCATAGTACTTAACATTAGATAAAGGACCTGCCACAGTCCATAACATTAAATAACATTGCTTAACATTTTTAATCATATGCATATGTTTCATAAATACCACATCACTCCATAAACATTCTAACACATGTATTCAACTACACATTTCCATATGAAAATATAAGCATTTATATTTAATAAGGAAGGTCACTCACCTTGGATTTGGTGATAAGACTAATACCAACTACTTCCTTGGTATGGTAGTATTAGCTGCTTCCCCACCTAATAAGTCAATGTCATTAGTATTTGAATATACTGATTAACATCAAACCCAGTAATACATCACATCACTTGGTCAATAAGAAATAACTAAAGGGTAATTAAGTATGATACTTCACATTTATATAACACCCAAGTAATTAGGGTTCTAACATAATTTACGGAATTAAATTATGAATTCGCCAGACAAAGTTATGCCCATTTTATTACAACCTTTTCCAAATCGTTTCACAAGAAAAATAGCAACACAACTTCAACTTCCTGGAATTTGCAAAAATTTTATGCATCATAACTTTGCATGATATTCCACCAAATATCATTAAACACATTGAATAATACAAAATTAATGTTTCATAATTTTTACGGCTCATTTGCTATGTCGAGAAAACGTCAAACACCTGGTATGCATTGTTGCTCCCGTAGGGCTGATTTTAAACCAAAACTTCAAACAATCACCAAAGTTTCATCCCTAGGTATTTTTACACAATTTTCTGATATGTTATACATGTATGATTATATTTTACTCTACAACTAGAATCACTCAATTCCAATAAGTATTCCATGATTTATACCATTTTTAGTACAACTAGGTCAAAAACGAACATTAAAGCATAACTTAACATTTTTAAGCATACGTAACCTCCACCTTGGGTATCAATCATGGAAACATATAATAAACATGTTTCAACATATATACACATAAAAAACCTAAATTTCCTAAATTAAAAAGCATCACGAGGAGGAAATTTAAATCATGTTAACTTTAAAGTTAATATTTACGATCCTAGTACACGTTATTACACTTGTTCTTAAACCATTCTTTTCCCAACACAATTTACCAATATGTGTATCATTAAAATATTTATACAAATCAAAAATAAAAATATGCCAAGTTTAGAACTCATCCATGTGACCAACTTTAATAAAGAAGTAATTACCTTACGAGGATTCCTCGATTTATAGAAATTTTCCGAAGATTTCTTCCTTAACTTTCTTCTCTTTCTCTCTCTTTAGGAAAAACTTGTTATTTCTTGTGAGAAAGAAGACATACCTCTCATTTATAATCAAAAATACGTTTTGAATTGGTACAATAGCAATAGGGTAGTGGTAACACGTGATTGGTTGGATGAAATGTCGGATTAGACAATTCCATTAATGACACAGTTGTCCCACCTTGGTAAAATCAACATAACTCACTATCACGGGCCCCGATTAACTCCCTCTTTGTGTATACGCGTAGATAACTTATACATCTACAAGTTTCCTATTTTGTGTTTTTTTTAAATCATAAAATTAGTATGCCTAATTTGGGCTCGAACAGAAGAGTAATAATTTACTCAAAATTTCATAACTTTCACATTTGGGGACCAAACATCGCCACATTTGCACCAACACTCTAGTTTACTTTTATAAACATAATGATGCATTTAGAAACATATTTTCATGATGCATTTAACCACATAACTAATCACATGCCCTAAACATGTTATTTCCATTGATAAGTTCGATTCGCATCTAATATAAACCACAATATATCACATGAGCATGTATCCCCTAAACATGATAATTAACATGTTTAACACACATAACCAATTTAAAACTAATAATTAATAAATTATACTTAATCATGTAATTAACCTTCCTAATCTTGTTTTAGGGCCTTACAATTCTATCACTCTTATAAAAATTTCGTCCTCGAAATTTAACGCATAAGAAACTTACCAAAGAGATGAAGATATTAGTTCTTCATGTTATTCTCTCCTTACCTGGTGGCATACTCCACATTCTGACGTCTCCACATCACCTTAACTAATGAAATGGTTTTATTACGTAGCACTTTCTCCTTTTGATCTACCATAGCAATGGGTTCCTCCATATAGGTCAAGTCATCTTGAAGCTCTATCGGTTGTGAAATAAACACATGTGAAAGATCGTCCATATACTTCCGTAACATGGATATATGAAAAACATCATGTATCTGAGACAATTCTGGTGGTAGTCTCAACTTATAAGCTATAACTCCAACCCGATTTACTATCTCGTAAGGGCCAATGTACCTGGGACTTAACTTTCCCTTCTTCCCGAATCTCATAACCCCTCTCCAAGGAGAAACACATAGGAATACTCGATCACCTTCCTCAAATTTCAATTCTTTTCTTCGGTTGTCTGCATAACTTTTCTATCTACTTTGCGCCACTTTTAAGTGATTATGGATAAGATTTATCTTTTCAGTAGTCTGCTATACAATTTCTGGTCCAAGTAGTTTTAGTTCTCCCACTTCAGTCCAACACACTGGAGTTCTGCATTTTCTCCCATACAAAGCTTCATAAGGAGCCATATTAATGCTCGAATGATAGCTATTATTATAAGCAAACTCTATTAGTGGCAAGTGTTCATCCCAACTGCCCTTGAACTCCAATACACAAATTCGTAACATGTCTTCGAGTGTCTGTATCGTTCTTTCTGACTGCCCATCAGTTTGAGGCTGAAAAGCTGTACTAAATTTCAATTTAGTCCCTAAAGCTTGTTGTAAACTAGGCCAAAAGTGAGAAGTAAACTTATGATCTCGGTCAGAGATAATAGAAACAGGTGCACTATGTAATCTAATAATCTCATCCACGTATATTTTTTCATATCTATCCATGGACTAAGAAGTTTTAACAGGAAGAAAATGTCCAGACTTAGTCAACCTATCAACGAAAACCCAAATAGAATCAAACCCTTGTGATGATTTTGGTAAACCTATAACAAAATTTGTAGTAACATGCTCTTATTTCCACTCAGGAATAGGTAAGGGCTATAGTAAACCACTCGGCTTCTGATGCTATGCCTTCACCTGTTGGCAAACTAGACATCTAGTAACAAAATCTGCAATGTCGTGTTTTATTCCCGGCCACCAATAACATTATTTCAAATCTCTATACAGTTTTGTGCTCCCTGGATGCATAGCATATACAGAACAATGGTCTTCCTATAAAAATTTTCTTCTTAAATCAGTCACATTAGGTACACACAAACGGTTACCGTACATAACAATGTCATCATCACGAATAGAAAATTCATTCGATTTACCATTTTTATATTATGTCTGGCTTTCTTCAATTTTGTATCTCCTTCTTGTGCTTGTTTTAGCCAGTCTATCAACGTGGGTATAACATTTAAATGTGCTACTATTTCATAAGACTCATTCAACGTTAATTCCACCCCCATTAAAGCTAACTCTCTCATTAGGTCAACTCGAATACAATAAATACAAGATACTATACCTAGAGATTTTCTACTCAAAGCATCGGCAACAACATTAGCTTTACCCGGATAGTGATGTATCGTGCAATCATAATCTTTTATAAGTTCCATCCACCTTATTTTCCTCAAGTTCAACTCTTTTTGAGTAAACAAGTATTTTAAGCTTTGATGGTCAGTAAAAAATTCACAACTAACACCATAAAGTAATGTCTCTAGATCTTTAGTGCAAAAACTACTACAACTAACTCAAGATCATGAGTAGGGTAGTTGCGTTCATGTATCTTTAATTGTCGAGAAGCAAAAGCAATTACCTTTCCATGCTGCATTAATACACATCCAAGTCCTTGATACGAAGCATCACTATAAATAACTAAACCTTCTGTATCCATTGGGATAGTCAATACTGGAGCTGATGTCAACTTACCCTTTAAATTTTCAAAGCTTTTATCATAATCACCACTCCACACAAACTTGTTCTCATTTCTAGTAAGCTTAGTTAATTGCAATGCCATAGAACAAAACCCCGATATAAACCTCCTGTAATACCCCGTCAATCCCAAAAAGCTACGTACCTCAGTCACACTAGTTGGCCTTTCCCAATTAATTACTGCTTCTACCTTCTTGGGATCAACACAAATACCATCAGCAGAAATAACATGCCCCAAAAATACTACCTTGTCTAGCCAAAATTCACATTTAGAAAACTTAGCATACAACTGCTTCTCTCGCAAGGTCTGTGGTGTTCATGCTCATCCCTACTACGAGAATATGTAAAAATATCATCAATGAAGACAATAACAAAAGAATCCACGTATGGGTGAAATATACGGTTCATCAAATCCATGAATACAGCCGGTGCATTTGTTAACCCAAATGGCATGATAAGAAATTCATAATGCCCATACCTGGAATTCATAAATCTCCAACCCAAGAACATGAAATTTACAAATTCGTTCATCAATTAAACATAACACATCATGGTTTTTCCTCTACATAAATGGATAAATCAATCTATTCATACTTTCATATCAGATTAAGAATTCTTCTTTCCTAATTTCCTCAAAATTATGTATAAACAGGTTTTCTACCATCCTACACTAACATGAACATAAATAGTCCTAAAAGAAAGAAAGTAATAAACACTTGCCTCTAAATGATGTTCTGATCCTATGTGGAAATTGGTATGGGGTTTCTCCTCGTCTCTTGATCTACACTTTGGTGAGGTTTTTGGTGTGAGTAAAAGCAGTTTTAGAAATGTCACAATCTCTTACTTTCAATTGATGACACCCGGATCTGAGATCAATTTCGAAAAACACTTTAGCTCCTTGCAACTGATTAAACAAGTCATCAATGCGGGGTAGTGGATATTTGTTACGGATAGTCACCTTATTCAATTGACGATAATCGATGCACATTCTCAGTGTTCCATCTTTCTTTTTCACAAATAATATTGGGGCCCCCGACAGTGATACACTAGGCCTTATAAAACCACGATCTAATAAATCTTGCAACTGTATTTTTAGCTCTTTTAATTCTGCAGGTGCCATGCGATATGGTGTAATAGATATCGGTGCGGTGCCTGGTATCAACTCAATCGCAAATTCTACCTCACGGTCTGGTGCTAACCCTGGGAGTTCTTCTGGTAAGACATCTGCAAACTCATTAACTATTGGCATATCTGATAGTTTTCCAGACTCTTGTCGTATGTCCACCACATGGGCAAGATAACCTTGACACCCTTTCCTTAACAATTCGTAAGATTTGGTAGTAGAAATCAAACATGTTGGAGTGACATTTCGTTCCCCAACAAATTTAAATTCAGGTTCACTCGGTAAACGAAACACTACCTCCTTTCTAAAGCAATCTATATATACATGATATGAGGCCAACCAATCCATACCGAGTATCACATCAAAGTCACGCATATCGAGAGGTAACAAGTCAACTAATAATTCTTTTTCACCCACTTGCACGACACACTCCCTATATACCCTTTCAATAAAACCAACCCCCCCACTAGAGTAACAATAGCTAAAGTAGAATCTAATGATGATAATGGTTTATTAAGATGCAATAGATAAAGCAAAGAGACACAAGAATGTGTAGAACCATGATCTATCAACACATAAGCATCTTTATCACCAATAGGAAGTGTACCTGTCACTACATTTGGCATAGCTTGTGCATCTTGTTGCGTTAGTGCAAACACTCTGCCTTGACCTTGACTTTCCAATATATCTCCTCTACCTCCCGTGAGTACATTCTATGTATAACTCCTACCTCCTACTGCCACACTCCAAACTGATGTTGCAGCTCCCATCATCGAACAATTCTTTCGTAAGTGCCCTAGTTGATGACAATGAAAACATAAAGGTGTCGTCTCAGCTATTGTACACTCCCGAGACATGTGCCCTTGACCACAACATCTATAACAAAATATGGCCCTCGGTACCAACACGGATGTATTTTCTGACCGATTCATCCTAGTCCTTCCATCTCGAGCTTGAAATCTTCCATGTGCACTTCTATTGTTTTTAAATTCTTGGCCCTTAGGTACTCCTCGTGCTATACTCTGAGTTGAGGTCCCTGTCTCCCATCCATATGATCTTATACCATCGTGTCTAGATTTCTTCGAGTGTTCTCTTGCATTTCTTTCATTGACTTTTCTGACACCATTGCCCTATCCACCAATTCCACATAATTTGTGATTTTCATATTAGCAACCATGCTTTTTATATCTAAACTCAACCCGGTTTGAAACCGATCACATTTACTTTCTTCCGCTCTCACCAAGTTAGGTGAAAATCTAGATAAGGATATAAATAAATCTTCATACTCTTCCCCTGTTCGGTTCCCATGTTTTAACGTGATAAATTCTTCCTCTTTCTCTTTCCTATGAAGCCTTGGGAAATATTTTTCAAACAACACCTTCACAAACCTCTCCCATGTAATTTGTGGAGGATTTATTGTCATCACTCCCCCCATTGTAGTAAGTAACCTTTGTGTTGCATCCAACCATAACTTTGCATCATCCTCTAACCTAAAGGTTACTACCAAAACCTTTTGTTCATCTTGCACTTCCATCACCTTGAATATTGTTTCCATATTTCTAATCCAACCCTCTGCCACTAACGGATCAGTAGTCCCAGTAAATGCTGGCGAATTTAACTTCATGAACCTCTCATGCAAGTTATCGCTATCCCCTCCATGCTCTCCACCTCTTGCTTGTTCCATTAATTGCGCCACAGCTCATAATATTCTTTCCACATCATCAATAGGTTGTTGTTGCACCTCTGGTTCCACCACTTCAATATGTCTATGTCCTTGCTGACTATTAGGAACATAAGATGCCTCACCCTCTGCTCTATCATGCGGCTCATGTGGATCCATCACTCACTTCAATATAATTAACTTAAACAAAATATAATATAAGGAGTTTAATATTAACATTGTTAGTCAAAATCCTGATGCATAGCAAACTCACTTTCTAGTGTCCACTGCCAATCTAGACCCTCACACCTTGTCCAGAACCTAATAACCACACTCTGATACCAAGTTGTCATGCCCCAACTTAATTAAGTTAAAATCATCATTTTATTTAGAGACAACTTCCCTTAAACAATGCTTTTTTACTTTGAATCTCTCATGAAAAATAGCATAACTTTTTTTTTCAAAGCAAAGTGTAGATGAAAACATAACTACCTTTACATGTACCTTATAAGTACCATACAACTTTACATACCCAAGATCCTTAGTTTAACATTTACACAAAAATCATCTTAACATTCAAACCATATTAGATATCCGTCACTCCCCCGTTCTAAGGTCCTAACTTGGCAGTGAACTTCAAATGTTAAGCATACCTGAAACAAAATATTATAGGAGTGGAAGCTATAAAGGCTTAGTGAATGACCATATACCACACATATAACCAATTTCAATAACCATTTTTATTTTGTTCTAATGATATAACTCAATAGGAATTGTGAAACTCTCGCAAGCCTGGACTCGCCACAGTCCAATTAACCCACCACAGTTATTGGAAACCACCACATCCCTTTATTAGGCCCGAGTAAACAAACCTTTGAGTTAGATTAACAGGACCACCACATTCAGTAGGACCCACCACAGTCCTTAACATTAGATAAATGACCTGCCACAGTCCATAACATTAAATAACATTTTCTAATATTTTTAATCATATGCATATGTTTCATAAATACCACATCACTCCATAAACATTCTAACACATGTATTCAACTACACGTTTCCATATGAAAATATAAGCATTTATATTTCATAAGGAAGGTCACTCGCCTTGGATTTTGTGATAAGACTAATAACAACTACTTACTTAGTATGGTAGTATTAGCTACTTTCCCACCTAACAAGTCAATGTCATTAGTATTTGAATATACTGATTAACATCAAACCCAGTAATACATCACATAACTTGGTCAATCTGAAATAACTAAAGGGTAATTAAGTATGATACTTCACATTTTTATAACACCCAAGTAATTAGGGTTATAACACAATTTACGGAATTAAATTACGAATTTCCAGACAAAGTTATGCCCATTTTATTACAACCTTTTTCAAATCGTTTCACAAGAAGAACAGCAACACAACTTCAACTTCCTGGAATTTGCAAAATTTTTATGCATCATAACTTTGAATAATATTCCACCAAATATCAGTAAACACATTGAATAATACAAAATTAATGTTTCACAATTTTTACGGATCATTTGCTATGTCGAGAAAAACGTCAAACACCTGGTATGCATTGTTGCTCCTTTAGGGCTGATTTTAAACCAAAACTTCAAACAATCACCAAAGTTTCATTGCTGGGTATTTTTACACAATTTTCGGATATGTTATAGATGTATGAGTATATTTTACTCTACAACTAGAATCACTCAATTCCAATAAGTATTCCATGATTTATACCATTTTTAGTACAACTAGGTCGAAAATGAACATTAAAGCATAACTTAACATTTTTAAGCATACGTAACCTCCACCTTGGGTATCAATCATGGAAACATATAATAAACATGTTTCAAAATATATACACATAAAAAACCTAAATTTCCTAAATTAAAAATCATCATGAGGAGGAAATTTAAATCATGTTAACTTTAAAGTTAATATTTACGATCCTAGTACACGTTATTACACTTGTTCTTAAACCATTCTTGTCCCAACACAATTTACCAATATGGGTATCATTAAAATATTTATCCAAATCAAAAATAAAAATATGCCAAGTGTAGAACTCATCCATGTGACCAACTTTAATAAATAAGTAATTACCTTACGAGGATTCCTCAATTTATAGAAATTTTCCGAAGGTTTCTTCCTTAACTTTCTTCTCTTTCTCTCTCTTTAGGAAAAACTTGTTATTTCTTGTGAGGAAGAAGACATACCTCTCATTTATAATCAGAAATACATTTTAAAGTGGTCCAATAGCAATAGGGGTAGTGGTAAGGCGTGATTGGTTGGATGAAAGGTCTAATTAGACAATTCCATTAATGACACATTTGTCCCACCTTGGTAAAATCAACATAACTCACTATCACGGTCCCCGATTAACTCTCTCTTTGTGTATACGCATAGATAACTTATACATCTACAAGTTTCCTATTTTGTGTTTTTCCAAAACCATAAAATTAGTATGCCTAATTTAGGCTCGAATAGAAGAGTAATAATTTACTCAAAATTTCATAACTTTCACATTTGGCGACCAAACATCACCACATTCGCACCAACACTCTAGTTTACTTTTATAAACATAATGATGCATTTAGAAACATATTTTCATGATGCATTTAACCACATAACTAATCACATGCTCTAAATATGTTATCCCCAATGATAAGTTCGATTCGCATCTAATATAAACCACATATATATCACATGGGCATGTATTTCCTAAACATGATAATTAACATGTTTAACACACATAACCAATTTATAACTAATAATTAATAACTTATACTTAATCATGTAATTAACCTTCCTACTCTTGTTTTAGGGCCTTACACATACATGCATACACATGCACATACATAAAATATCATGTTAAAAGCTATTATATACCATTATACTATTTTATATATATATATATATATATATATATATATATATATATATATATATATATATATATTTTAAACTTTTTTTTTGGTCTGGGGGCAAATTTAGCGTCATGTTTTATCACTGGGACAAATTTATCGTCGTGCCCTCAGCACGGGCATCCGCTAGTCTATTATATAAGATAGCTTATGGATGGGGCAAAATATATGGATGATATTTTACCTTTTTAAGCATGATATTTTATGTGTTGCATGTATACATAACATGCATACACATGCACATACATAAAATATCATGCTAAAAGTTATTATATACTATTATACTATTATATATACTATTATATATATATATATATATATATACTATTATTTTTTAAATACGTGCTATTAAAATATTAAAATATATATTATTATATTATAAATATATATTAAATTTAATTATTTTTTACATATTTGTTTATTTATTTATTTAATTTTTTTAAAGTTTTTTTTTGCCCGGGGGAAAATTTAGCACCGTATTTTATCACGGGGATAAATTTATCGCCGTGCCCTCGGCACGGGCATTCGCTAATATATATATATATATGATAGCTTATTTATGTTATAAATATATGCATGGTATTTATACTTTTTTGTATGATATTTTATGTATTTTATGTAGTTTATGCTACATAACATGCATATATTTCATGCATACATGGGCATGTATGAAATATCATGCTAAAAGCATATATTATATACTATTATATACCATTATATACTATTATGCTATTATACTATTATTTTTTAAATACATGTAATTAATTTTTTTTTAATACATGCTATTGAATTTAATTATTTTTTCAAATATATATTTTTTTTAACAAGCATTTTTTTTTCTTTTTTTTTTAGAGGTGTTTTTTTTTTTAAAAAGACGGGTTATTATTAGCAGGGCTTTATGACGGGGGCAAATTTATCGCTGTTCCCTCGGCACGGGCATCAACTAGTATATATATATATATATATATATATATATATATATATATATAGAGAGAGAGAGAGAGAGAGAGAGAGAGAGATGCTCATGTTGCAATACCTCGTATTTTTATGACTTTTAAAATTTGGGGATTTAATTTAAATTGAGATAATAATTTAATATTAATCTAGAAATTTATTAAAATATTTGCTAGCATGACGAGTGTAACAACCCGTCCTTTTTGGAGACGATTAAATTCCATAATTAATTATAAATTGGAATTTGGGAAATTTCCCTAAATAGTAATTTTGGGATTTTCGAGGATTAAATGATTTTCGAAGGATGTTGTGATTATTTTTGGGACTATATAGGTCGAAATATTTTAATTATATGTCGTCGTTGAGTAAAGCGAAACGAGGTAAGATTTTTAATTGAAAAACCCGCATTTATTTATTTTGGGTTGGAATAGTGATTTGCGGTCAAGTACCTCGGATGGAAATTTCGACTGCGCCATGATTCTCGAAATGGACGAGATAGTCGGAAAAGAGTGTCCGATTGTTGAAATTGAGTTTCGGGTAATTTTAGAGGTAAAAGTAACTCGTAATTGGGTAAACGAGTCGTTTTTGGGTTTTAAGGGGTATAACCCTTTTTCTTTCTTTATAAAGAGAGGGAGAGGGAGAAAAAGAGAAAGAAAGAAGACAGAAGAGAGGGAAGAGAGAGAGGAGGAAGAAAAGAGGAGAGAAATGGAGATCTCGGGCCAAACTCCGCCGGATTCGACTCGAGGTCGTCGGATTTTATCCACGAGGCAAGTGTTTACTTTCTTTATTTCCCTTTTTTCATAAATATCTCATACCGTAGTTTGGTATAAACAAACCCTAAAGATTTTGGGTTGGGGTTTCGTGGATAAAACGGGTTTTTGGGAGTTAAAACAACTAAACCCCAATAATATTTCAATTTGTGGAACTTAGGTTTTAATCAAAATTAATGGGTGGTTTAGGGTTCTAGGATGTTTAGAACCCTTTATATATCTGTATTTGTAGTTGGTTGACGTTGTAGGACGTTGGGTGAGGCGACAAAAGCTTGGGAGAAGCTTTAATGGCCGAAACCGTCTCGGAGAAGATGATGAACAGTAGCCAGCGTGCTTCCCGAATCGATTCGGCCTAGAGGAGAATCGATTCAGCTCTTTGTCAAAAAATAAAATTTGTAGATCTTTTCTACGCGGTCGCGTGAGCGCTGACTGCTTATTTTTCTGATTTTTTTTGGATTTATAGTGATTTTTCTACGGAAAGTTATCCGAGATCAAAATCGTTAGTCAGAACTTATTGGAGATAAATATTAGGGGTTCTCAAAAGGATTTTTAGCACCTCTAAAGAATTTGAGGAGATATTAAAACTTTGGGTTTGTAAGAATAAATCCAAGTTATGATTTAATTGGAGATTGGATTGAGTTTGGGTTTGTTAGAATGTGAAAAAACTTCGCCCAAACATTGACCCTCGAATGGGCCGAATCGATTCGGGTCCAGACTGAATCGATTCGCCCAAGAGGATTTGGGTTTCTGCAATGGGCCGAATCGATTCGGATTTAGACCGAATCGATTTAGATTTAGGGACCTATTTGCAGAATGTTTTCCGAATCGATTCGGGTTGGGAACCGAATCGATTCACCTAGCCGAATCGATTCGCAATAGGGGCGAATTGATTCGCCTTGGGCAGAATTGCCAGTTTTCTCCTCTTGTGGTTATGGGGAGTTAAATTATATTTGGAGACTTGTATGAGGGGCCCTAGTTATGATATGAGGGATTCCTAAATGAGGGTTTTGAGGATAAATAAATCCTTAGACGGGATTAAGGTATGTATTGTTAATTAAAGTAAGAAAATACTTTGGGTTTAGTATCATGCTTATATGGATTCATGATTATGATTCTTTGAAAGAATCTTTAGGATAAATGGTCATCGTTAGATGTAGTTGGCAAATATGGCCATTTATATATATTTGAGGATGAATGAATGGTATATGTATATACTATGTGATTAAAGTATATATGATATGATGTAAATAATTTTGAAAATAAAATATGAATGTTTTCAAAATGGAAAGATAAATGATTTTCATAAATGATAAAAATGAGGATACACACCTCTCTAAATCGCTATCATAAGGGAAGTTATGTACGTATAGTGAAGCCCCCTGGCTAATGAATGCAGGGTGGATATATTCCTATAGGCCATATGAGCGTTTATTATATATTTTTCTGCGATGGTTAGGAGATTCCGAGTGTGGTCTTGACTATCCCGCAGGCATATGGCCGCTTCCCGACGTCTTGCGATGTAGGTGTAACACCCCGCCCGCTCGGGGAGAGCGAACGGAGCGCTAATGCGATAAAATAAATCCAAATCCACAAGTGACAAGGTAGAGAGCATCTAAATAAACCCACAATAATATAAATCCACAAATCTCAATCTCTTCAATTACAACAAGTCTCTCGAATAAAAAATACAACTATCTAACTCGAATAAAAATACAAATCTCCAAAGCTCTATACATCAAAATAATACAAATCTTTCCCAAACAATCCTCTCCAAAATCAATCTCCATAGCACCCTAAAATCTGCGCTAACCTGCCACTAAAAGAAAATATGGGGAAGTACACAATACGACAAGAAATATGCTCAACAAATATATGTTAGCGATGAATAAAACGTAACAACACGAGTACGGATATTCAAATCAAAATGCAAATCTCAATAGCATTTCATCATTATAATTTTTCAACAACACTTTAACCGGGTCACCAGGCCTCACCACATCCGTATATGCTTTATCAAACCATAGCCCGGGAAACAGGAATTTTGGCGGGTGCCCAACATCCGTGCCATATTAAAATCTCATGACAACGTGCTCATCAACAACATGAATAATACCACATGAATCAAAATAATTTCAACAATTATTTTCTAGATTTCAATGAATTTATCAATTTAAATATGAGTTCAATTAAACAAGAATTCAAAGAGAATGACACTCGCGAGATTTAAGGAGCATATTGTGTAAAACCCCATACCTCAAACCATGATGAGAAACCAATGATCACATCCTCAAGATCAACACAAAAAATCTACAAAAGCTCCTCCAAGAACCTCCAACAAAATAGCCCCAAGAACACCTCTAACTTAAGGTTGGAACTCACAAATCTCAAGGGACAATGTGTATATAAAAAGAAGAGGAATATAAAATATATTTTCTGCCAAAATTTGTGCCAAAAGTATGTTAAAAGTCTTGCCCACGACTTCCTTTTATAATGCAAAGAAATGAAGAGTTGGAAATTAAAAGACTCCTTTAAATAAGGTAAATAAATGAAGAGTTGGAAGTCAAAACAACTCCAAGAGTTAAAAACATTTAAAAATCATTTTAAAATCCGTTTTAACTCCGTTTTCAAAACCGTTTGAAATTCTCACCTTTAAAAATAATAACCAACATATTTGAGCAATAAAAATAATTTTATCTAAAACTTTATTTTCCTCCATTTTCCAGAAATTAATTAAAATAGCCCAAAAATTACGTGGGTTATTACACTTCCCCACTAACAATGGAATTTCACCCTCGAAATTCGTCGAATGCCTAACTCTCAAAATCAGGCCACTACACTAACTCCAAAAATAATTTCGTCTCCAAGAAAATTCCTCACCTCTAATCTAGATGCCTGACACGAATATCACCTAAAATTTTCTATCTTCAAAAATTGCTAGCCACGCAATGAACCCAAAACCCAAGCCCCGAGGGTTGTCGTATAACTAAGCTCTGATACCATTTGTAACACCCCGCCCGCTCGGGGAGAGCGAACGGAGTGCTAATGCGATAAAATAAATCCAAATCCACAAGTGACAAGGTAGAGATCATCTAAATAAACCCACAATAATATAAATCCACAAATCTCAATCTCTTCAATTACAACAAGTCTCTCGAATAAAAAATACAACTATTGAACTCGAATAAAAATACAAATCTCCAAAGCTCTATACATCAAAATAATACAAATCTTTCCCAAACAATCCTCGCTAAAATCAATCTCCATAGCACCCCAAAATCCGCGCTAACCTGCCACTAAAAGAAAATATGGGGAAGTACACAATACGACAAGAAATATGCTCAACAAATATATGTTAGCGATGAATAAAACGTAACAACACGAGTACGAATATTCAAATCAAAATGCAAATCTCAATAGCATTTCATCATTATAATTTTTCAACAACACTTTAACCGGGTCACCAGGCCTCACCACATCCGTATATGCTTTATCAAACCATAGCCCGGGAAACAGGAATTTTGGCGGGTGCCCAACATCCGCGCCATATTAAAATCTCATGACAACGTGCTCATCAACAACATGAATAATACCACATGAATCAAAATAATTTCAACAATTATTTTCCAGATTTCAATGAATTTATCAATTTAAATATGAGTTCAATTAAACAAGAATTCAAAGAGAATGACACTCGCGAGATTTAAGGAGCATATTGTGTAAAACCCCATACCTCAAACCATGATGAGAAACCAATGATCACATCCTCAAGATCAACACAAAAAATCTACAAAAGCTCCTCCAAGAACCTCCAACAAAATAGCCCCAAGAACACCTCTAACTTAAGGTTGGAACTCACAAATCTCAAGGGACAATGTGTATATAAAAAGAAGAGGAATATAAAATATATTTTCTGCCAAAATTTGTGCCAAAAGTATGTTAAAAGTCTTGCCCACGACTTCCTTTTATAATGCAAAGAAATGAAGAGTTGGAAATTAAAAGACTCCTTTAAATAAGGTAAATAAATGAAGAGTTGGAAGTCAAAACAACTCCAAGAGTTAAAAACATTTAAAAATCATTTTAAAATCCGTTTTAACTCCGTTTTCAAAACCGTTTGAAATTCTCACCTTTAAAAATAATAACCAACATATTTGAGCAATAAAAATAATTTTATCTAAAACTTTATTTTCCTCCATTTTCCAGAAATTAATTAAAATAGCCCAAAAATTACGTGGGTTATTACACTTCCCCACTAACAATGGAATTTCACCCTCGAAATTCGTCGAATGCCTAACTCTCAAAATCAGGCCACTACACTAACTCCAAAAATAATTTCGTCTCCAAGAAAATTCCTCACCTCTAATCTAGATGCCTGACACGAATATCACCTAAAATTTTCTATCTTCAAAAATTGCTAGCCACGCAATGAACCCAAAACCCAAGCCCCGAGGGTTGTCGTATAACTAAGCTCTGATACCATTTGTAACACCCCGCCCGCTCGGGGAGAGCGAACGGAGTGCTAATGCGATAAAATAAATCCAAATCCACAAGTGACAAGGTAGAGATCATCTAAATAAACCCACAATAATATAAATCCACAAATCTCAATCTCTTCAATTACAACAAGTCTCTCGAATAAAAAATACAACTATTGAACTCGAATAAAAATACAAATCTCCAAAGCTCTATACATCAAAATAATACAAATCTTTCCCAAACAATCCTCGCTAAAATCAATCTCCATAGCACCCCAAAATCCGCGCTAACCTGCCACTAAAAGAAAATATGGGGAAGTACACAATACGACAAGAAATATGCTCAACAAATATATGTTAGCGATGAATAAAACGTAACAACACGAGTACGAATATTCAAATCAAAATGCAAATCTCAATAGCATTTCATCATTATAATTTTTCAACAACACTTTAACCGGGTCACCAGGCCTCACCACATCCGTATATGCTTTATCAAACCATAGCCCGGGAAACAGGAATTTTGGCGGGTGCCCAACATCCGCGCCATATTAAAATCTCATGACAACGTGCTCATCAACAACATGAATAATACCACATGAATCAAAATAATTTCAACAATTATTTTCCAGATTTCAATGAATTTATCAATTTAAATATGAGTTCAATTAAACAAGAATTCAAAGAGAATGACACTCGCGAGATTTAAGGAGCATATTGTGTAAAACCCCATACCTCAAACCATGATGAGAAACCAATGATCACATCCTCAAGATCAACACAAAAAATCTACAAAAGCTCCTCCAAGAACCTCCAACAAAATAGCCCCAAGAACACCTCTAACTTAAGGTTGGAACTCACAAATCTCAAGGGACAATGTGTATATAAAAAGAAGAGGAATATAAAATATATTTTCTGCCAAAATTTGTGCCAAAAGTATGTTAAAAGTCTTGCCCACGACTTCCTTTTATAATGCAAAGAAATGAAGAGTTGGAAATTAAAAGACTCCTTTAAATAAGGTAAATAAATGAAGAGTTGGAAGTCAAAACAACTCCAAGAGTTAAAAACATTTAAAAATCATTTTAAAATCCGTTTTAACTCCGTTTTCAAAACCGTTTGAAATTCTCACCTTTAAAAATAATAACCAACATATTTGAGCAATAAAAATAATTTTATCTAAAACTTTATTTTCCTCCATTTTTCAGAAATTAATTAAAATAGCCCAAAAATTACGTGGGTTATTACAGTAGGATCCCAGGTTGTCTTGATGATAGACCCTGGAAGATGATAGCCATTTAGGTACGCGCACAGTGGGGAAACCCGGGTGGGCGGTCTTACAACGCGTTATGTTAAAGCAATTCATGATAATGGATTGGCTTTAATTACATTTCCTGGATATAGGAAGGGAAATGTGTTATATGGATTGGCTTCGGTAACACTTCCCGGATGGAAGAAGAGATATGGAAGCATATGATATGATCAAAGCATTTTTATGATAATGAAAATGGCTTTGAATACATTTCCTGAATATAAAAAGGGAAATGGGATATTTTGAAACGGAAAAGCATTTTTATGATAATAAAATTGGCTTTCAAAAAGGTATATGATTTGTTAAAGTAATTCATGATAATGAATTGGCTTTTAAATACATTTCCTGGATATGAGAAGGGAAATGGAAGGTTTTGAGATAAAAATGATAAATATTGATACAAACTTTGTAAATGTATTCTCATTCCGGGAGATAGATCCGGATGTATATGGTAAAATGTATATATATGTATAAATCGAGTGCCGAGGGTCTAATGGATCCCGACGATCGACCGCGCCGCATAGTAGTGTATCAGGGGGGTTCCTTGTTTGGATTTCGCTCTGCGAGACACCCCACGCACGAATATGGCATTGTGTTGAGACTGGGGAGAAGTTTAATCCTTAGTGCTCTAATATTAGTATTTATTGTGGTATACATATTTATTTATATATATATTCTGTACTGAGGGACTAGCGGATCTCGACGATCGACCTTGCCACATAGTAGTGTATCGGGGGGTTCCTTGTATGGATTTCTCTTTGCGAGACACCCCACGCACGAACATGGCATAGCGTTGAGACTAGGGTGAAGTTTAGCCCTTAGTACATTTCTTGGACTATCTAGGGTAGATAGTGGTTGGGTGATAGACTAGTTTACTAGGGTAGCTTGACTAGGATGTTTAGATGTTTAGAGGGATGCGCTAGGAGTGCACTGTTAGAGGAGAAGTGGGGGGTATCTCATGGGAGTGCGATACCAAACTTAAATATGAGATAAAACCTTTTTCTAAAAATAAGGCATTTATGCACTTGCTAAATATTTTCAAAACTCGGGCTCTGGCCCGCTTATCTACTTTCCCTTCTTGTTATATTATATATATATATAGGTGTCCAGACACAGGGACACCTGGATGACAATTCCTTCGAGTCAGACGTCAGCTGCATTAGCTGTGGATGCGTGCAGGTTTTTGATAGCCGCTTCCATTCTTGTAATCTAGATAGGAGGTATTGTATAAACATTCGGGCCAATGGTCCAATTGCATTTATTTATTCTTTGAGTACAGCATTCGATATGGTTGTATATTTTGACCGAGTGTTCGGTTATTTTATTTCATTTCAGTTTCATTTCCGCAAAACTGTGTGGATGTTTTATTTATGGTTGTTAAAAAGAGTTGTAAAGTTAAAATTTTGACACCTGCCTAATAGGTTATTAGTAAATAAATGGATTTTCGACAGTGATGCTAAGAATGATCCATATGAGACTCATGTTTTAATTTAATATTGGAGTGATCACCCGGTATCTTATTAGGCGGGGTGTCACAACGAGATGTAGTAATTATTGGGAATTTGTCGAATATTACTAAATGAGTAAAGTAATATATAAGATTAATTTTATAAAAATTGTCACAAGTGAATAAAATGGCAATTATGGAAATTTAAGTCGGGACACACCTGTGTCGAGTCAGGACTAAATTATTATTATTAAAAGTGAATAAATTATAAGTCGCCTGTATGGTCATTTCGAGTGCGTCAATGTGTCCGGAAGGGCCGAGATAGTGCAAATAATATACCCGGGAGTTTAGTTTGGGTCTCAGAGCATTTTTAGCCCTAATTGGCATCCCGGGAGGGTATTATTGACATTTAACATTTTTGGGTAATTGAACCCACGAATTTCCTAAGGATTTATCAGCCTTTAGGAGTTGTCTTCTAGGGTTAACAAACCCAAAATCAAAGAACGTCCATTAGAGAAGAAGTTGGAGAGCTTTCCATGCAACCTAAGGCCAAAGACTCATCTTTTTGCACCGCCACCACCACCAAATCGTAGATCTCGCAACGAGGAACACAACCATACCTTCTTCGTCCACAAATTAGAAACTTTGAATTCCAGGCAAGTATCTATCTTTCTTCTCTTTTAGTTAAATGTCACACCATGTTAGATTAGGATGATTGGACCTATGTTTCATGAAAGAACTTAAGGATTTGAAGAACCCAATCACATGTTGTAGAGACAATAAATAAACTTTGGACATCCCAATCATATGTAGATGATTTCCCACAAAATTTGATTAATTTAGAAGTGAGAAATCTGGAAAAAGAATTGGAATAATGGAAGTTTAGTGTAAAGTTAGGGTTCTTGATAATTAAAATGAATTAGCCCTTTAATTCAATTCCGTTGTTGAATTTGAACATGTTTCACATAGGAAATCTTGCCTATATGTATATAGAACTAGTAGTAATGCTATTTGAGAGTTTGGGAGTCGTTAATAATATTTTGGAGAAATTTGGAAGATGAAACTCGTAAGTTTTAATGGCAGTTTCTAGGCAAAAACTTCTTGATCGATCCCCTTTCCTCGATCGATCGATCCCTTCTGGAAAACTGCATATTTTTCTTATGTTGGTTTAATCCGGTTAAAATCCGTGCGAACCCTTGATTATTATTGTTAGATCATAATGGGATATAAAGAGGACCAGTAGGGTCTAGGTAGACCCCGTTGAGTGAAATTTAGTTTAAGATAAAATTGTGGGTTAACGGGGAGTTATTCACACAAAAAGAAATCATGCGTACGTTTAATAAAAGATTGAGACTCGTAAAGGAGTTACACCAGAAGGTAAGTGAGAGTATGCCTACTGAAATTATGATTATTTATATAGAATAATTCAAGAGATGAAAAGTAAGTATGAAATAAATTACACATGAGAATAAGAGTGACAAGTCCGTTATGCGAGATAATCGAGTAAACTGTGCTAACAACGAATAATTATAATTATGGGTCGTGGGCGCACCTAATTTAGAAAATCTGAATATTTATATATATATGAAGGTGTGATTGTGCATATATTATGTATATGTGTAAAAATCACACCCGAGGTACTTGCTATCACGGAGGTTTTCGCGCCGAGACAGTCTTATCTTGATTGGGCCTTTATGGAGGATAATGACTTGTACCCTAGAAGATAGTATCCTTGATACAGGCTATTCGAGTGATAGTCGGATGGTCCTAAGAGACGTGAGGGTATGTGCTGACCTCTTAGTGACTTGGAAATATACTTCGCCTTCATTTGTATGTGTTTTGTGTTAATAGAGTTCAAGAGTGATTCTGAACTAGTATTTTCCTTAGTACGAGTAATACGGGGACTTGATAGCAGAGTATGCTAGCACCATAGATTTATGTGGGTTGCCGATAGTATATATATTATGTGAGTGACTAATATATATATACTTAAGTATGGGAACTTTCTACTGTGCATCAAAGTAGTTAAATAATGAATAAACACTCCAACTTTATTATAATTGTTTAGGAATTTTGTAACACTACTGATTTTTTTTAAGTAACGTGAAACACATGAAAGAGTTTAATTTTCAGAAATTAATTATCTTAGTCATAGTATTTTCTCGGGATGAAACCTTATGGAAAAGTTAAGTTAAAATAAACTTCTGAGACTAATAGTACGGTAGGCGTGCACACTGGATGAGAGTTGAGAATTCTCAAGAGAGTGTCGCGTACTAATATGGTTGTTACATTAACCGATAAGCATTTTAAATACTTGCTAAACTATTTTTAAACTGTTTTACACTCGGGCTCTGACCCGTTTCCTGTTACTTCTCTTTCTCTTGTATATATGTATATATTACAGGTGCCCATCCACAGGGGCGTCATTCTTAGATTCTTTGGTCTAGACGTGCTGCAGCTTATGTGGAAGTTACAGGCCCTTGCTTAGACGACCTCTTTGTTGGTTCTACTCTTATTTTAGTTCTGATTAGTTAGGGCATGTGTCGCCCGTTTCCCTATTCAGCTTGGATTTGTCAGAGATTTATGTTCATTTATTTTCAGTATTCGATACTATTTGGGATGTAATTCTTGTGAGGATGATTTCATTTGTAGTTTTTAAACTTGGTATTGGTTTATCTGTATGGTTAAATTCTTGTGTGTTAAGTGTCATCTTAAACATTTGTGCGATTCTTAAACTGTTAATTATTGAAAAGGCTTTCATAATGGAATTAAATAAAATTGAAATAAGGTTTGAATTGTTTTTTACACTTAGCTTAATTATTTAGGGTGTTTAAATTGGAAATTTTATTTTACGACAATGATGCTAAGAATGAACAAACCGTTCACCTTGATTTTAATTTAATAAATGACTTATCACCTGGTATTTAATTAGGTGGGGTGTCACAGGTGGTATCAAAGCATCAGGTTCTAGTGTCCTTTAGGATCTATACGGCTTATTTCGCTTTCGGCTTAGTGCCCTTGATATAGAGCCCTATTTTTAGGACTGTTGCATTCTTGTATTTACGCTTATGTCTTCAGCTATCTGAGATTTGATAACAACTGTAGACTAATAAACTTCCTTCCCATTTCAGATGCCTCCAAGATGCGCACCCCGAGACAGGAATGCCCAGCCCGAGCAGCCAGCAACTCCAGCACAGGGAATGATGAACACAACTGAAGTAGCCACTATTTTTACGCAGGCGGTAAATATCGCATTAGTGGTGGTGCAGCAGGATCCACCCCAGATTCAGGCAGTGGCGCCAGTACCAGCATAGATTCCATCTGCATGGGAGCGGGTCAGGGATGCCTTCCAGAAGGCGCATCCCATGGAGTTCTCGGGTAGTTCGGACATAGTAGTCGCCAACCAATGGATGAAAGATATCCGGAGGCATCTGAGCATGTATGAGTGCACTAACGTGCAGAGATAACTATTGGCTTCCTTCAAGCTAGTGGGAGCCGCTTTGCAGTGGTGGGAGTCCACCACCACCTTAGAAGAGAGCGACAACATCACGATTCAGTCATTTTGGGCGCGGTTTGACTGCAAGTACTTCCCATCAACTGAACAGACTGAGATGAGGCGAAAGTTACTAAATATTAAGCAGGAGAGTATGACTGTTACTGAGTACGAGGAGGAGTTTAGCAGACTTCTCACTATAGTGTCAGATGAGGCACCCACTGAGGAGAAGAAGATACTGTTATTTTTAGATGGATTAGCCTGGAGGATCCATCATCACCTCATAGGCAATCTATCATTGATTACCTACACTGATGTACTCAACGCTGCTTTGTTACATTGTCAGGATCACTGCTTCCATCTATAAGGGAGCAAACGAGCAGGGGAGTTCAGCCAGCAGGACAGGATAGGGGGTAATAGTACTGGTGGGGAACCAGCAGCCCAGGGGCATACCCGTTACAGTGAGCAGAGTTCCCATCAGGGGAACCCTTCCAAGCGATTCCGATTAGGTTACTCCAGACAGGTATTTAGGGGATTTAGGCAGGGCCAGCAGGGCCAATTTAATCAGCATAGCCAATAGGGCTAACACCGTCAGTAGCAGGGATAGCAGCAGGGCCATCAGGGTCAACAATGTTTCCAATAAGGCCAGTGGCGGGGTGGTAACAGCCAACAGGGTCGTGGTCAGCAGGGGCAACGTGGAGGTAACTTCCAGGGCAGATGTTTCGAATGTGGCAAAAATGGCCATAGGCGCCAGGATTGCCCAGAGGGAGATAGGGCCCCACAGCAGCAGGGTGCCCATAATGAGCCACATAGGCCACTCTTTCCAGCCGCACTCCCAGCGCCAGCTCAGGTGCCAGCCTTACCCGTCATCCCAGCAACTCCAGTTCAGCAGGAGCAATTACAGTACGAATGTATCTATAACGTCCACCAAGCAGCAGCACCTCAGGCACCACCCACGATTGAAGGTACGTTTCCTATCCATGGCACTATGGGTTGGGTTTTATTTGACACTCAGGCATCGCACTGTTTTATAGCTACTCATTTTGCACGGGCTTTAGGGTTATTAGACACGGCAGAGAGCACGGTGACATGCGTAGACTCACCACTGGGAAATGGGTCTTTGATTTTCTTTATATGACGGGGTGTAGGAGTAGAGATTGGTAGCTTGATTTTACCAGCATACATGCTAGTCTTAGAGATGCATTAGCACGATGTTATTATTGGCATGGATCGGCTCGCCGCGTATAGATCCATGATAGATTGTTTTGGTAGGAGCATTATTTTTGCCATTCCGGGGCAGGAGATTTTTTGGTGGCGATGCCTCGCCCAGAGGGAGGATCTTCCACCCATTTGTACTATATAGAGGAGGATACCTCTAAAGAGATTGTGATTCCCCTGGATTCGATTCTAGTTGTTTGTGCGTATTCGGATATATTCCAAGAAATACAGGGACTACCCCCCCCCCCCAGTCGAGAGATAGATTTTGTCATAGACTTGATGTCGGGCACTCGGTCGATAGCTCGTGCACCATATCGTATGGATCTAACAGAGATGAGGGAGTTACGGGATCAGATAGAGCAGCTGTTCAGCCAGGTCTTCATTCGTAGGAGCACCTCACCTTAGGGCGCTCTGGTGCTATTTATAAAGAAGAGAGATGGTTCACTGAGGTTATGCGTGGATTACTGGGAGCTGAACAAGGTCACGATACGAAATAAATATCCGTTACCTCGAATCGATGACCTGTTCGACCAGCTAAGAGGAACAGCCTTCTTTTCGAAGATAGATTTGAGATCGGGATACCATAAACTACGGATTAGGGAGCAGGATGTATCGAAGGCTGCTTTCTTGATGAGATATGGGTCCTATGATTTCAGAGCCATGTTGTTTGGGCTGATAAATGCTCCAGCCGTATTCATGGACTTGATGAACTGAGTGTTTAGAGAGTTCTTAGATCAGTTTATCATCATCTTCATAGATGACATCCTGATATATTCACACACTGAGGAGGATCACACCGAGCACTTGAGGTAGGTTCTTCAGACTCTACGAGAAAACCAGTTGTATGCTAAGTATGAGAAGTGCGGATTGTGGTTACGGGAGGTACAGTTTTTGGGGAATGTAGTGTCGGAATTGGGAATATAGATTGACCCGAGCAAGGTAACGGTAGTGAGGGAGTGGGAACAACCCACGACACCGAAAAAAGTGCGTAGTTTATTGGGGTTAGACGGGTACTGCAGGAGATTCATGCGAGGCTTTTCAAAGATTGCGAGTCCGTTGACGAATCTGACTCGCAAGGGAGTACCGTATGTTTGGGACGATATTTATCAATTAGCTTTCGATGAGCTGAAAGATAGCTGACTTTGGCACCAGTTTTTGCTTTGCCCAAGCTGGGGGTGGAGTATCTGGTGTACATTGACGCCTCTTTACGGGGACTCGGGGTAGTACTTTAGCAGGAGGATAAGGCTATAGCTTTTGCCTCCCACAATCTTAAGCCTCATGAGAGGAATTACCCCACCCATGACCTAGAGCTAGCAGCGGTCATTTTTGCATTGAGGATTTGGAGACATTACTTGTTGGGGGAAAAGTTTCGCTTGTTCACAGATCACAAGTCACTGCAGTACTTGTTCACTCAGCGAGAGTTGAACATGCGTCAGCGCAGATGGTTGGAGTTTTTGAAAGACTACCAGTTCGAGATACAGTACCATCCCAAAATGGCTAACGTGGTTGTTGATGCATTAAGCTGTAGACCGGTAGGCGATATAGCAGACGTGTGGAAAGCAAAGTGGAAAGAGTTGGGTCACCAGGAAGCGTAGCCCGTTCCTTTGTATCGGTCATGTCAGTCACACCCGAGATTGTTACGAGGGTGATATAGGCACAGTCAGCGGATACGTTTTGTCAGGAGAAGATTGTACGGCTTTTAGCTGAGGGTGTTGAGTCCTATTCAGTAAGTTCTGATGGGGGTTTGAGGTTTAATGGGAGATTGGTGGTCTCGAAAGGAGAAGACTTACATCATGCAGTGATGACACAGTCTCATGGGTCTAGATTTGTGGTACATCTCGGAGGGGATAAGATGTACCAGGATATGAGGTGGTAGTACTGGTGGAGTGGGATAAAGAAGGACATTGCCGAGTTCGTGTCCAAGTGTTCTACTTGCCAGATGGTAAAGGTAGACCACCAGAAACCGTCGGGATTACTTCAATCGTTGGAGATACCTATGTGGAAGTGGGAGAGTATTTCCATGGACTTCATTACTGGGCTTCCTACATCATAGCAGGGTCACGAATCCATATGGGTAATAGTGGATCGATTAACCAAGGTGGCTCATTTCCTGCCAGTACGGACAGACTATACCACGGACCAGTATGCACAGTTATTCATTACCGAGATTGTTAAGCTACATAGGGTGTCCCTGGATATCATGTCTGATAGAGACAAGATTTTTGTGTCGTGCTTCTGGGAGAGCTTTCAGGAGGCCATGGGTACAGAGTTGAGATTGAGTTAAGCTTATCACCCGCAGACGGATGGACAAACAGATCGTAACAATCAGATGTTGTAGGATATGCTACGCATGTGTGTCCTTGATTTTGGAGGAGGATGGGAGCCGTATCTTCCACTGGTGGAGTTTGCTTATAATAACTCCTACTAGTTCACGATCGGCATGGCCCCATTTGAGGCATTGTATGGCATGACTTATCATTCTTCAGCTTATTGGCTAGAGGTGGGGGATAACAAGTTACTCAGACCAGAGGTGATTCAAGAAACTTCAGCTAGGATTGAGCTTATCAGGAGTCTCATTCCGGTAGCCCAGGACAGGCAGAAAAGCTACGCCGATGCAAAATGATTTTTCTAAGAGTTTAACGTGGGGGACCAAGTATTACTGCGTGTGTCTCCTATGAGAGGAGTGGTGAGGTTCGGGAACAAGGGGAAGTTGGCTCCGAGGTACGTGGGACTATTTCCCATTATCGAGAGGATTGGGTCGGTGACATACAGATTGGGGCTGCCAGAGAACTTGCACCGCATTCATGATGTATTCCACATTTTATCGTTGAGACGATACCTTCGGGATGATATAGCCCACACCCACACCCACACCGCGATAGAGGAGATTGACTTACAGCCCGACAACTCTTACGAGGAGAGACCAGTGGCTATCCTAGACCATAGCGAGTGGAAATTAAGGTCGAAGATACTTCCACTTGTACGGGTCCAGTGGGAACATCATAATGTGGAGGAATCCACTTGGGAGCGCGATGCAGATATGCGCGAGAGATACCCATATTTATTCTTACCAGGTATGCCTTATTTTTTCGAATTTCGGGACGAAATTCCATTATTAAGGGGGAAGTAAGTAATACACCAAATTTTTATGACTTTTAAAATTTGGGGATTTATTAAGTTTAAATTGAGATATTAATTTATTATTAATTCGGAAATTTATTTAAATATTTACTAGCGTGACGAGAGGTAGTAATTATTAGGAATTTTTCGAATATTACTAAATGAGTAAAGTAATATATAAGATTAATTTTATAAAAATTGTCACAAGTGAATAAAATGGCAATTATGGAAATTTAAATCGGGACACGCCTTTGTCATGTCAGGACTAAATTATTATTATTAAAAGTGAATAAATTATAAGTCACCCGTATGGTCATTTCGAGTGTGCCAATGTGTCCGAAAGGGTCGGGATAGTCAAAATAATGTACCTGGGGGTTTAGTTTGGTTCTCGGGGCGTTTTCAGGCCTAATTGGCATCCCGGGAGGGTATTATAGACATTTGACATATTTGGGTAATTAAACCAACGAATTTCCTAAGGATATATCAGCCTTTAGGAGTTCTCTTTTAGGGTTAACAAACACAAACTCAAAGAACGGCCATTAGAGAAGAATTTGGACAGCTTTCCAAGCAACCCAAGGCCAAAGACTCATCCGTTTGCACCGCCACCACCACCAAATTGTAGATCGTCCAACGAGGAACGCAACCATACCTTCTTCGTCCACAAATCAGAAACTTGGAATTCCAGGCAAGTATCTATCTTGCTTCTCTTTTAGTTAAATGTCACACTATGTTATATTAGGATGATTGAACCTATGTTTCATGGAAGAACTCAAGGATTTAGAGAACCCAATCATATGTTGTAGAGAAAATAAATAAACTCTGGACATCCCAATCATATGTAGAGGATTTTCCACGAAATTTGATTAATTTAGAAGTGACAAATCTGGAAAAAGAATTAGAATAATGGAAGTTTAGTGTAAAGTTAGGGTTCTTGATAATTAAAATAAATTGGCCCTTTAATTCAATTCCGTTGTTGAATTTGAATATGTTTCAAGTCGCAAACCTTGCCTATATGTATATAGAACTAGTAGTAATGTTATTTGAGAGTTTGGGAGTCGTTAAAGACATTTTGGAGAAATTTGGAAGATAAACTCGTAGGTTTTAATGGCAATTTCTGGGAAAAAACTTCTTGATCGATCGATAGACCCAAGAACATCGATCGATCGATGATCGATCGATCGACCCCTCATGGAAAACTGCATATTTTTCTTTTGTTAGTTTAATCCGGTTAAAATGCGTGGGAATCCTTGATTATTACTGTTAGAGAAAGAGGACCAGTAGGATCTAGGTAGACCCCGTTGAGTGAAATTTAATGTAGGATAAAATTATAGGTTAACGGGGAGTTATTCACACAATAAGAAATCATGCGTACGTTTAATAAAAGATCAAGACTCATAAGGGAGTTAGACCAGAAGATAAGTGAGAGTATGCCTGCTGAAATTATGCTTATTGATATAGAATACTTCGAGAGATGAGAAGTCAGTATGAAATAAATTACACATGAGAATAAGAGTGACAAATTCGTTATGCGAGATAATTAAGTAAACTGTGCTAAGAACGGAAAATTATAATTATGGGTCATGGGTGTACCTAATTTAGAAAATATGAATATTTATATATATATGAAGGTGTGATTGTGCATATATTATGTATATGTGTAAAAATCACACCCGAGGTACTTGCTATCACGGAGGTTTTCGCGCCGAGACAGTCTTATCTTGATTGGGCCTTTATGGAGGATAATGACTTGTACCCTAGAAGATAGTATCCTTGATACAGGCTATTCGAGTGATAGTCGGATGGTCCTAAGAGACCTGAGGGTATGTGCTGACCTCTTAGTGACTTGGAAATATACTTCGCCTCCATTTGTATGTGTTTTGTGTTAATAGAGTTCAAGAGTGATTCCGAACTAGTATTTTCCTTAGTACGAGTAATACGGAGACTTGATAGCAGAGTATGCTAGCACCATAGATTTATGTGGGGTGCCGATAGTATATATATTATGTGAGTGACTAATATATATATATATATATATATATATCCATATAATAAGATGGCATGGATTTTGAATTGTCTAAGCACAATAACGGTCCAGATCTTGCCACATCTCCCACTAAAAATGAAGGGCCTAGATTAAATCTTCAAATTTCATTCAAAATTTAAAATTCTAATTTCCCCCCCACATTTCATTTCATCCCCCCTCCCCCCATTCCAACTCACACGGTTCTCTCTCTCTCACTCTCACTCTCTCTCTCTCAGACGATTCTCTCTCTCTCCCTAACTCACACACACCGGTAACTCCCCACCCCCCCTTCCCCGCCCCTCCCGCCCCCTCCAAACCCCCTCCCCACTCACCTGCCCCCGCCCCTGCCCCTGCCCCTGCCCTTTCCCCGCCCCTCCCGCCCCCTCTAAACCCCCCTCCCCCTTCCCCACTCACCCGCCCCTGCCCTCCCCCCTTCCCCGCCCCTCCCACCCCCTCTAAACCCCCCTCCCCCTTCCCCACTCCCCCGCCCCTGGTAAACCCCCCTCCCCTCTCCCCCCTTCCCCACAAACACACACACGCACATAGGCACAAACACACACACGCACACAGAAACACACACACACGCACTCAGAAACACACACGCACACACAGAAATACACGCACACACACACTCAGAAACACACACACACCCGCACACAGAAACACACGCACACACAGATCTGACTTTTTTTTTTGTTTGTTCTTCAACAGGTATTCTTCAAGAGGTATTCTGCACATTTGGGGTTTTAATCGTGCCTTAACAGCTAACTAAGGTACGATTTTTGTTGGTTTTTGTTCATTTTTTTACTGACAATTTGGGGTTTTAATTGTACCCTAACAGCTAACTTTTTATTTCTGTTTTTGTTTGTTGACAGTTTGGTTGTTTTTGTTTGTTGACAATTTGGTTGTTTTACGATTGCAATGAATGATTTGGGTTTTTAGTTTTTAAAAAATTGATATTTTTGGGCAATTTTGCATTGAACACCCTGATTTTTTTACATGAAGATCAAGGTTTTTCTGCTTCACGTATGGATTTTATTTAGGGCTTATGAAATATTAATCTATAGTGTGTTCTAAAGCACTAATTTTTTCTCTTTTACATCTCAGGGAACTAGATTACAGTTCACCGCCACATTGTAAAGGTCTATCTCTCCCACTCTCCCTGCCTCTTCTTCTGAAAAAAAGCATGGTATGTTTTTTTGAAGGTCTCTAAAGGAATAGTAATTGATTTGAGAATTGATAAGTAGTTTTGGTGATTGTTATGTGCAAATTTGTGTTGGGTTTGATGGATTTCAACTATTTTAGTGGAGGAAAGCATACTCATTTATTATATTTTCAGAAAATAATTTTCTGTAATATTTTTACCTTTTATTTAGCTGATGCAAGTGCTTCGGTACTTTTACATTTCTCAAACAGCAAATACATGAAACTATAGTTGGTTATATTCAGTATTCTTCATTGTCCTTTTGTAAAATGTGGGTAATGCTTTATACTATGTTGGTTACTTGGTTTCTATCTTTGAAATATATGTAAGAGGACTTTATTTCTATGAATTTACCCGTGCCAAAAAATTAATCCCATGAAAGTTTGTTGGAAGTAGTGTGTGGAATCATTACAAATTACATAGTACAAGGAATATAGGTAAGTATTTTGGCATTGTCATATTCCACTTATTATTATTTCCTAAACTATTTGTTTAAAAGTTTATAATTTTTTTCTGAACTATTTATTGAAAAATATGCATACTAGGTTTGCAAAATCATCGGATTATGTGATGTTTGATAAAATGCCTCATAGAATTACCCACATTTTACATGTATTACAGTATTCAAATATTAAATTTGCACATTCGACAATATTATACAAAAATATGTTTTGTAGATTATAATTTTTTAATTTCTTCCATACTTTTATTCTCAATCTTTTTATACAGAGCATGTTTCACAAAGGAGGCTGAAGAGTTATTTTTGTCATCAAAAGTAATATGAATTTCCTTTATTGATGTTTTCTATTAGTCGTGTCTTGGAATTTCTCCTACATCCAATACAGTGATGTTTATTTAGAGTGGAGTACGATATGCAAATTAACCTTCGTTACCCTCATTTTATTTTTGAACTTTTCGTAACCAATTTGAGAGATAATCATAACCGTGGTTTACACCATAGATTTATGTGGGAAGAAGATAACTGTATTGTGATTTATACTGGAGTGCTTGCAATGTTTTGTGAATACCCATTCATTTCTGACTTCTATAGTTGACATTATGCAGTTAATGTTCTATGGATACCACATTTTGGCCTAACAGTACTACTGTTATAGTAGTTCACTGTTAGTTATAATGTCAGTGAGGTGATGTTGGGGTCATTGATCTTTTAACAACGCAGTTTACTGTTATTACTAATTGAAGTAGTTAGGTTTAATCAGTTCAATTTACTTTTAAATGCTGTTACTTATAGCTACTCCGGGGGTTTCATTTGTTCGATATTGTTTGGGGGATTTCACTGTTATGTACATTTATGATTTCTATTACTTTAAAAACAAGTTGTTTTGGCATTTTGTTTTGGGTATTTGATTTAATATATACATGAACCATGCGTTTGCCATCTGTAGTGACAACAATCCATCTATCAGGATACTATGTTTGTGCATTATGTTTTCAGGATACTATGTTGTTTAGGGAGTCTAGGTTCTCAAACATGGCCATGTAATGCTTCGGTTTTATCTGGTCATTCTACATATGGTCTTGATCAGATATGGAAATGTTGATTTTCTACTAATGCATCCTAAATAGTGGTCTCACGCAGCCACACGGGTGGGGCAGTGTACGTATGCATACATGCACACGCACACGCACCCCCTACCCCGTCCCCTCCCCCTTCCCCACTCACACACACGCGCACACACGCACACTGCCCCATCCGCTCCCCCCCTCCCCACTCACACGCACACATGCGCACATAAATACATACACAAACACACGCACGCACACACGCTGCAATATGCAATATATGCACTGCATATATGCAAATTGCATACATGCAGACACACACACGCGCCCCCTGCCCGCCCCCTCCCCCCTTTCCCACTCACGCGCACACACGCACACACACACACACACACGCCCCCTGCCCGCCCCTTCCCCCCTTTCCCACTCACACACGCACACACGAGGCAGTATGCATGTATGCACTGCATATATGCACACACGCACCCCCTTCCCCGCCCCCTCCCCCCTTCCCCACTCACACACGTCTCCTCCCCATTCCCCATGTGAGGATGAGATTTATAAACTCCATGCCACATATGATCATTGTGTACCAGCTATGGTAGTTAGGTTAACGTACAATGCTTTTGGAAACAAACTAATTTTTTTTTCTTTTCGTTTCAGGTTTTAGTTCAAGACCAATCAAACATGGACTTAATCTTCGATCGTCGCTGTAGCCCGCTGCCTAAATCTGCCTCAAACTTCCGTCGATGTAGCCCGCTGCCTAAATCTGTCGAATTTGGGATTTTTTTTTTAATTTGTTGGATTTGTTGTTACCCCTTAAATAGGGTGGATAGTCCAATAAACAAAGGAGGCTATGCCCAATTTTTTTTAAAAATTGACACTTTGTTTTTTTGAGACACGATGTGAATTTTATGGATGAATATTGTATATTTTGTATTATATGTGAATTTATTTGATGAATCTACACTATTTGAATGTTATTGGACTATTTGACATTGTTTTAAAATTACACTTTAAATTACATTTTGTATTATATACTGTGAAAAATTGTTGCTTTTTCATGTTTAGCGAATTTAAATTTTGAACACAATTTAAATCTCGAACACGATATGATGCAATACCCAAAAAAGCGACGCCATATATAGATGTTTTGTTGGGGAACAATATTTTTATCGTATTGCGATTTTGTACTTATGAAATTTTTGTCGTATTGTGATTACGTACTTGGGAAATTTTTGTTTTGCGATTACGTACTTGGAAATTTTTCGTCGTGCCTTCAGGCACGGGCATATACTAGTATATATATATACTTAAGTATGGGAACTTTCTACTGTGCATCAAAGTAGTTAAATAATGAATAAACACTCCAACTTTATTATAATTATTTAGGAATTTTGTAACACTACTCATTTTTTTTAAGTAACGTGAAACACATGAGAGAGTTTAATTTTCAGAAATTAATTATCTTAGTCATAGTATTTTCTCGGGATGAAACCTTATGGAAAAGTTAAGTTAAAATAAACTTCTGAGACTAATAGTATGGTAGGCGTGCACACTGGATGAGAGTTGAGAATTCTCAAGAGAGTGTCGCGTACTAATATGGTTGTTACATTAACCGATAAGCATTTTAAATACTTGCTAAACTATTTTTAAATTGTTTTACACTCGGGCTCTGACCCGTTTCCTGTTACTTCTCTTTCTCTTGTATATATGTATATATTACAGGTGCCCATCCACAGGGGCGTCATTCTTAGATTCTTTGGTCTAGACGTGCTGCAGCTTATGTGGGAGTTACAGGCCCTTGCTTAGACGACCTCTTTGTTGGTTCTACTCTTATTTTAGTTCTGATTAGTTAGGGCATGTGTCGCCCGTTTCCCTATTCAGCTTGGATTTGTCAGAGATTTATGTTCATTAATTTTCAGTATTCGATACTATTTGGGATGTAATTCTTGTCAGGATGATTTCATTTGTAGTTTTTAAACTTGGTATTGGTTTATCTGCATGGTTAAATGTCATCTTTAACATTTATGCGATTCTTAAACTGTTAATTATTGAAAAGGTTTTCATAATGGAATTAAATAAAATAGAAATAAGATTTGAATTTGTTTTGACACTTAGCTTAATTATTTAGGGTGTTTAAATTGGAAATTTTATTTTGCGACAGTGATGCTAAGAATGAACCAACTGTTCACCTTGATTTTAATTTAATAAATGACTGATCACCCGGTATTTAATTAGGCGGTGTGTCACACATGTGCACACTAAGTTTGCACATGTGCTGGCGCACATCAATTTTTTTAAAATATAAAAATAATATTTTTTATATGATATTTAAACCTTTCAACGGACCCATATAAAAAACTTCAGCTCAGAAAAAGATTTTTGCTATTTTTAAAAATTCGATCAAACTTTCGTTGCTTTTAAGGTCAAACTTTTGCAGCTTTTAAAGTGCTTAAAAGTAGCGAAAGTTTGACCGATTATTTAAAAATAGTAAACAATGTTTTTTTGAGTTGAATTTTTTTATGTGGGTTCCTTGAAATGTATAAATATCACACACAAAAAAATAAGCTCAGAAATATTTTATTTTACTATTTTAAAAAAATGGTGTGCAAACTTAGTGTACACAAAAATCTAACTCTCTATATTTGTCTCTATATATATTATTAAATTAGATAATATACTAAGATCCATATGTTAAATAATATTATCAACAATGCATATGATACTTATATATAGTTTTATGCATGTATTAACAATGTATGAAATAATATAAAATACACATATAGTATATATGCATTAAATTTCATTATCAATTCATGTATGTATATAATTTTATTGGCAATAATACATGCAATATCATAATATATATATATATATAACAATCCCAATTTTCTCATGTAAAGGGTGGCCAGGCACGATACGCCGAATATAAGGCTTGTTTGTCAATTAATATAATTATCGGCACCAACATAATATAAATCATATATTAAAGGTACATAATTTGGTTTAAACCAACATTTCCGATAATAAATAAGTTCAATCCCACATAAATAGTGTGACAAGTCCGATATAAAAATAAATATCCTAACCAACATAAAGTAGGTGAGTCTCGGGCTTATGCCCATACAGTAATCCTATGTAAGAATAAGTACTGAAGCTGAAAAGCGCATAAACTAGAATCAACTGATCCGAATGCCTGAGGAGAAAAATGAGAATGCAAGTTTTCCAAGTCAACAGTCACGTTATCCCTATATAGGAGCACCTGGGGGGAGAAAACATTTAACTTTGGGTGAGAGACCTAGATGTGCAAGAATTAACTTCATCAACTAAAATGCAATAAATACAGTCGATGCAAAATAAATATTCCCCATCGTCACTCCCATACGATTAACATCTCACTCCTCAACTAAGTTCGATATTACCCGCATCCCAACAAGTCTCAAAATGATATAAGTGACAACGTGCCAATTTAATATTCAAATGAGTTAGTATCATCAATTGTTAAAACGAACTCACTACATTCAATTACTAAATCCCGAGGTATCTCAGTCTTATATATATATATATTATGAAAGTGGCATAAACATCTATTATGCACAATATAATAAGGGTCTGTAATTTATGTCTACCATCTTAGACAATTTAGTTAATTTCATTTAAAACCGGGTGATATATATATATATATATATATATATATATATATCCTTTCTTATATGCGACACGCAAAGGAATCTATCTGTGGTGTCTCGTTCGTGCTCTATCAGCAAGTCTGAAGGAATCTCTTACATAAGTCACACATCACAAAACACACATAAGTGGGGTGGTCCCTACGCAATATACCAGTTCACGACCCATACTAAGTGGTGACAACGACTCACAGTATCAACACCTACCTCTCGTAGATATGCCACTGCGTAGTACCTAAATGATCCACACATCACACATCACAAAAAACACATAAGTGGGGCGGTCCCTACACAGTATACCAGTTCACGACCCATACTAAGTGGTGACAATGACTCACAGTATCAACACCTACCTCTCGTAGATATGTCACTGCGTAGTACCTAAATGACACACACATCATCTAGCCCACCTATGCCAATGTGTGCCTGCACGCATGAAACCCCAAGATGATAGGACCGTCCACGAACATTGGTATGTCCCATTGATATACACAAATTCATATTATTTGTCCCATATAATATGTGTAGGTAACTACTCTATAATTACCTTAAAATAAACCCACATGATATCCATAATTGTTAATTAATTAACAATTGACCATCTAGTTAATTATTAATTTCATCTTTCATAACTGTTTATTTAACCATCTAGTTAAATATAGTATTTTAATTAACATATAGACCACATTTATATTTTTAATAAATTCCCTGTTAGCCTAAACACGGTCCCACCAACTAGTACGGACAACTAAAAATATTCCTGAACTAACCATGGACCCAACTCACTCAGCCCCCACGGCCGAATCGATTCAGTTCTTGGCCGAATCGATTCGCTGCCAAACCGAATCGATTCGCTCCAAATCCGAATCGATTCGAAATCTGGCAGTTTCCCAGATCTGCTTGTTTCTTAAGTACGAATTCTTTTGGTTCTTCTCCAATGATCCTTCCAATCATGATTTCATTGATTTAAACACATGAATGGGTAATTAACACTTAGTTATACATCTTATAACTAATTAATCCACATTACCTCATCAATTTCTACCCCAAATTTCCCATATTTCATTAGATGATTTAAGATCTTTAATCCCAAATTTATTATACAAGAACTACTAAGTGTAGATACGATTTGGGGGCATAAACATGTAATTAGAGTCACAAATCTACAGATCATAAACATGTATTTAGCCCGCAACATATGATTTCCAAGACTTCCACATTTCATCTCAAGAACCCTAAGGTTTCTTTCTACCATCAAATTTCAAGAATCGATTCCAAGATTTATAGGTTACAACCTAGGTTAAAATTAGTCATCTACGTGCATGAGTTTAATTCCTAACATTTATTCACCAAAATTCAATCTAAAACCCAAAAATCATATGGGGTCATTATAATGCATCAAGAAGGAAATTGGAAATTAAATCGAGCAAGAAAAATCTTGCCTGGATATACGGGGATGAAATATCCTTTGAATTTCTTGAAACCTCCTTTGAATTCCTCCAAATTCCTTTATATGGCTTCTTACTTCTCTCTCCCTTTGTGTGGTGCGGATGGGTTCAAAGAAACAACCTCCTGGAAGTTAATTAACTTCTTAAGTAAGGTGATAAATACCCAATTCCCGAGTTGGGTTAAAATCCAAAACTTTGGAGCCCAAAATAGGTTTGAATCCATACCCAGCCTATCCCAAAAGTTTCCCGACATATATATTTATGCCCCGGGACTATTTCTAAGGTTTAAAACACCTAAACGAGATGAGCCCATATACTCCCCTCAAATACGTCCCAATTGTTTTTATCCCCAAATTATATTTTTATACTTGTGTCACACTTCATTTATAAATTTTCTACTACACGTGTCATTATTATAAACATTAACATAACACGAATCCAACACACATAAGTACGACATAACAACAATTTATTTGTTCGAAATTAATAATTTAAATTCACCGATTTAAAAATTTCCATAATTTTTTATTTCATCTCAAATAAATAGTTTTATTATTTATCTTACAAAATGCGGAGTATTATATTATTCCCCCTTATATTTGGATTCCGTCCTCAGAATCAAGGAAAGTACTTACCTAGTTAGAAGAGTTCAGGATATTTCGTGTGCATGTCATCCTTCCTCTCCCAAGTCGACTCGTCCTCTCGATGGTGTCCCCACTACACCCGAACTAAAGGAAATACCTTGGATCGAAGTCATCGCTATAGACTATCCAGAATGGCTACCGATTTATCCTCGTAAGTGGCATCTGGACTGAGCTCTATCTCGTCAATATCAATGTGCAGGTACGCTATCTCATTCCTATGGAACCTCTGCAATGAAGATATGTGGAAAACGTCGTGCATCCGTTGCAAGTGGTCCGGTAATCCTAACTGATATGCCACGGGCCCAATCCTCTTAAAAATAGGGAATGGTCCCACGAATCTGGGAGCCAGCTTCCCTTTCTTCCCAAACCTTATCACTCCCTTCATAAGAGACACTTTAATCAACATCTTATCCCCAACATCAAAGTCTAAGTGTCTCCGTCCCGTATCCACTTAGCTCTTTTGCCTATCTTGGGACATCCGTATCTCGGTCTGAATCATCCCTACCTTCTTTGAGGTGTCCTGAATGAAATCTGGCCCAAGTACCTTATTCTTCCCCACCTCTAACCAACATGAGGGTGAATGGAAAGGTCTCCCATAAAGCACCTCAAATGGTTCCATCCCAATCGTGAACTAGTACCTATTGCAGTACGCAAACTCCACCAAAGGCAGGTACTTCTCCCATCTCCCCTTAAAATCTAAAATGCACATACGTAACATGCCCTCTAACATCAAATTCACCCTCTTCATCTTCCCGTCGGTCTGAGGATGGTATGAGGTGCTCAGTCTCAACTCTGTCCCCAAAGCCTACTGAAATATCCTCAAAAAGTGGGACACAAAATCCTGTCCCTGTCTAACTCAATATTGAGCGGTACCCTATACAACTTCACAATCTCTGCAAGAAAGTCTGGCATACTTCTCGGAGCTGTAATCTGTCCGTACTGATAAAAAGTGAGCCCCATTCGTCAATATGTCGATGATCACCCAAATGGAATCATACCCCTTCTGTGATGTAGGTAGCCTAGTAATAATGTCCATGGATATGCTCTCCCAATTCCACACTGGTATCTCCAAAGGATGCAACACACCTACGGGACACTGATGGTCCACTTTTACCAGCTGACATATGGTAATACTGAACATAAAATTGCCTATGTCCCTCTTCATCCTGGCCCACCAATACTGATGTTGCATATCATGGTACATCTTATCCCCTCTGGTATGTACCGTAAAAAGTGAACTGTGAGCCTCCGACATAACATCTCGCCTCAAATCCTCATCATCTAGGACAACTAATCTGCCCTGGAATCTCAAACCACCATCCAACCTAATGGAATAATGTTCCACCACGTCGGCTAACAACTGTCTCACCCACTCCTAGAAAAGTTAATCTCCTGCCTGTGCCTTCACCACCAGAATAATGATCTCGGGTGTGATGGTGAGAACTGCCATAAATGTACAGGTCAGGTCGTTATCCCCCCGAAGTGATTTTCGCTTTTCCTTCCACACTCTCGCTAACTCTAATATCAGTTTTCATCTCAAAGCATCCGCTAAGACATTCACTTTCTCTGGGTGGTACTGAATGTCAAACTGATAATCTTTCACAAACTCTAGCCATCTCCTCTGCCTCATGTTCATCTCCCGCTATGTGAACAAATACCGTAGGCTCTTATGGTCTATGAATAGATGAAATTTATCTCCCAGTATATAATGCCTCCACACTCGCAATGTTAAAACCATGGCTGCTAACTCCAATTCATGGGTGGGATAATGTCCCTCATGAGGCTTAATCTTTGGTAAAGCATAAGCTATCAGCCTCTCCTCCTGCATCAAAACCCCTCCAAGTTCCCTCAAGGACGCATCGGTGAAGATATTATAGTCTATCTCTATCCGAGGTAACGCCAAAACCGATGTTATAGTTAATCTAGTCTTCAGCTCATCAAACGCCTACTGACACATGCCATCCCATACAAACAGTACCCCCTTCCTCATAAAATTCATTAAGGGCCCGTCTATCTTGGATAACCCCTAAATAAATCAACGGTAGTACCCAACCAGTCCCAAAAAGCTGCGCACCTCGGTGGGTGTAGTGGGTTGTACCCACTCCATCACTGGAGAAACTTTCCCCGAGTCCATTGATACCCCCCTCTCAGACACAATGTGGCCTAAGAACTACACCTATCTCAATCAGAAACCGCATTTCTCAAACTTAGCATATAACTGGTGGTCCCTTAGAGTATGTAAGACTACCCGTAAATGTTGTGCTGGCTCCTCCACAGTCCAAGAATAAATCAAAATATCATCGATAAAAATGATGATGAACTGTTCCAGGTAATCCTTGAACACCCGATTCATCAAATCCATAAATACTGTTGGCGCATTGGTTAGCCCAAATGACATCACCAAAAACTCATACGACTCATATCTCGTAAGGAAATTTGAGATGTCCTACTCTCGAACTCTCAACTGCTGATAGGCCGATCTCAAATCAATATTGGAGAAATATCACCCCTCAACTGGTTAAACAAATCATCAATGCGTGGCAACGAATATTTATTATGTACGGTGACTTTGTTCAATTCCTTGTAGTCGATACAAAGTCGTAAATATCTGTCCTTCTTCTTTACGAACAAAACTTGAGCACCCACGTTGAAGTACTCCTCCTGATAAACTTATGTCCCAATTACTGCTCAATCTGATCCCGAAGCTCCCTCATCTCTAGAGGATCCATCCGGTATGGTGTACATGCAATGGGCCTAGTGCCCCAGACCAAATCAATCATGAAGTCTATCTCCCGACAAGGTGGCAACCATGGTATCTCCCCAAACACATTTGAAAACTCATTAACCACCGGGATGGAATCTAGCATCACCACAACCTTTGAGGAAGTATCATCCTCAATATAATATAAATGCAATCTCGACCCAGCCCCAGGGTGCGGCGTCGTGAATAGGTTCATCTCCTTCCCCGAAATGGTGAAGACGATGGATCTCCCGTAATAATAAAAACATGCCCGGTATGTAGCTAGTCGGTCCATCCCCAAAATAACATCATGCTCGTGAATATCAAGTACCAATAAGTTGGCTACAAAAGCGAGTCTCCCTATCTCAATCCCGATAGCCCAACATACCCTACATATGGGTGCCCCTCTACCCACCGATGAATCTATGTGTAATACGATATCGAAAGAAAAATATACAATCCCGGTCTCCCATGCAAAACCCATGCTAACAAAAGAGTGGGATGCCCCCGTGTCAAATAAAATGTGACCTTGAGAATGCGGTGTGATATTGATCTATTTATAAATTCGTAAATTTCCAATTTATTAAACTTATTTAATTAGAGTCAATCTTTAAACCAAATTAATTAACCCTAAACATTCATCTATGTGAATAAATCAATTATGTCATCACAAACAATCATAAATTGCTGGACACACAGATTTCAGAAAAAAAACCTTTCAGGTAAAACCCTTTATTCACTTAGAAACTTAAAAGAGAGTCAACTTACAGACTACTTGATCTCCACAAGCACAACGCGCTATTCTTCAAAAATCTCTAAGGAACAACTATGATCCTCGTAAGAATCACATGACCGTAGTCTTTCGAATTAGTCTCAACCTTCATCTTCAACAGTGAATCCCCGTAGGTATTGCAGGTCAGTCATGGAGTGCCTCTCCACAAGGTGTATGCAAGAGATACAAAACTTTCTAGGTTTCTAAACTAATTCACAAGAATGATATGAAAGGACGTCTTTTGTGAATTGAAACTTTGTTTAGGAACACAAAACTTGAAGAACTTTTGCACCAGATATGTAGTAACGTTTTCGTCAAAAGTCTTAATGAAAAAGTCCTCGAAATCAGGTATTTATAGCTGAACAAAAAGGTTGAGGTGGCACAGGTCATTCGAACGACTTCAGACAACATCTTCGCGTCGTTTGAATGACATATCATTTCGTTACTAATGACCTTTAAAACGACAGTTAAAAACACAAAACATTATGTGGTCGTTTGAAGCACTTAAGAAATGACCCTTCAAGCGACCCTTCAATAGACATTGATGTCGTTAGAGCAGTCGTTTGAACGACATTGGCATGTCGTTTGAGAGACATTGCCTTGTTGTTTGAACGACAAGAACGAGAAAATTTTATTTTAAAAAGCTCGCCTACAGGTCTTGAAAAATTATTTTAACTTAGAAAAAATGCCTCATTTTGTTTTAAAACAATTTCAAAAAGTATCCCAATATAAATGTAAACCATTTACGAAACTTAAACACATTCTAATGAAATTATACCTCGTGTTGAGCATATGTTGAAGTTACTTGAAATTCAAATCCGACTTCATGAATGTATGAATGTGAGCTTCTCTTGATATGTAGCGGTATAAGACATACTCTATGTAAAGTACGAACTATGGAAAATATGTGCTTACAAATATCCCCATATGTCTATGATGGTACAAACTAAAAACAATCTGAATTATCAAATCAAATGTCCTATACAAATATAACACCATCCTATGAACCCAAAAGTGAGAAAGTACTAAATTGCAAGACTTTAAACTTTCATAAAAAATCTTTAACTGTCTTTGCTTTCCTTGCTCGTCTTTTTGTGTGCGTTCCAAACATCAAAGTACCTACACACAATAAACAAAGCAAATAACTTCGTTACGTATCGTGTTTGAAATAATGTAAAAATAATCAAATCATCATACTCAAATGTCCCCAATAATACAAACTTCCCCATAAATCATAATTCGTTCTCCCCCTTTTTATTTGTCCGAAATAGGCAAGGAAAAGAATAAATAAAAATAAGCACGGTGTGTCACAAAAAGCATATAAAATAATCACAACTAAATCAACTACGCTCATCAAAGGATAAACTCAAAAGCTTCACAAACGCTTTTTGATTTTTCAAAAAATTTTAATCAATAAAAACAAACACACCATGAATTTGCATTAAAATAACCAAATCGTGGATATGGACTGAATGGGTGTGAACAAATTCGACAGGAAAATCAATGCAATCAAACATAACGAATGTGCACGATGAATATGGATACTCCTAACGAATGAACTTCAAAATCGTCTTTAGGTGTAAAATTGTTGAATTTAAATGACATCGACTCAATCTAATCAACAAATCAAAGTCTAGATGATTTTCACACCAATAACATCTACAACTATGTCAAGCTTTTTCAAGACTTTGTCACGGCGTGCAAACCCATTGTTTATTTCCAACCAAACTCCCTCATGGATAAAAATGATCCTATTTTTCTATTCTATTATTTTCTTTTTGAATTATCATATTAAACTAAACTTAATTGGCCTTAGCTACTTTTTACAATACCACACTTTTTTGGCTCTTTTCAACCTCTTTGAACCTTGACTACTTTTTACAATGCCACGCTTTTTAAGTTCGATTTAAACACTGTATTAATCGCAAAGGACATGTGTTCCTTCCTTAGACCTTCCCCGTGTTCACTCAATATTTTTTCATATTAAACAAATTCCTCACAGGCAACGGTTCTTACATGCACTACTTTCATTGTTAAGTTTTATCACATTTGGTTCGTTTTAAAGACATAATTGAGATGAAAACACTTCGACCAACATATGATAGACAAGTACAATAATCAAACAAATCCGTGTATGTGTGCAATAAAGGAAATCATGAGTCAAACATATAGGTAGTAACAACTAATCACATCTCAATGACTCCAAACATTGTAAAGCATAAAAAGAAATGTCGATGCATCTCAAATCACTATCAAATAGTCACATGTGTATGGAATGAATTTATGACTTGGTCATCCTAAATGTCCATTCGTAAACGGTGCAAAACTAAATACAAAAATCTTTTTGGATTTTCAAAAAAATTGATGAAAATAAAATCTTTTTTGTTTTTCAATTTTTCTCAAAAAATAAAAAAATCTTTTGGTATTTTTCCAAAAAATTTCAAAAAAAAAAAATATTTTTGGGGTTTTAAAAAAAATATATCAAAAATGGAAAAGATAACTACAATGGTAGTACACACTAGCAATAGGCATAAAATATCATCATGAAAATCATCATATGCTAGCAAACAAGACTAAACCTCAATCATTAGGTGCAGAGGAGTTTTCCAAAGGTGGTGACATCCTATGAAAAACATCCATCAAATCATGCGAAGTTTTGACTAAAAACTTAATTTTCTCTCGAATATGTGCAACCTCTATCATGTAATAGTCCAGAGCATCCAAAGTATCATGTGTGGGTGCATGTGTGGGAACACGTGTCGTAGCAAAATGTGAAAAATCTCCATGTGACACACTACCCAACTTAAAACAAAATTCCCTAAGGTGTCGTCTCTTCATGCATTAAAAATATTTATCAATTTATTTTTATCCTCATCAGCACAAACACAAACCCTAGAATTTTTAAAGTCCTCCAATTCTTTTTCTAAAAATAGGACTCTATCATCACTCTCCTTTTTGCCCACTTTAAAATTTTTAAAGTCATCAAACAAGGTAAGAAAATGCTCAAGACATATATCTCTTTGAGTTTGAAACGTTTAAAAATATTCAATCATATTTTTAAAGCGAGATTTTTCTTCTTCCACAATTCTTATTACCTACGTGTCCAAAGATAGGGAATATACCCTCAACTGCATGAGCTGGCGCTGGACCCTCTGCGACCGCAATATGATAAACCCGCCCATACTGTAGTGGTTGTTGTCCCTAAGGTGGGGCTATGGATGCTGAAGCGGTTGGTGCGAAAACTCTCGGAGCTGGCAACGATGGGCGATGTCCCTGTGGCGCCTGTGGTCCCCTTTAACCTCCGTGCTCCTAGGATGTCTGGTTACCCCGAGGACATCCTCGACGTATGGCCCTTCTCCCCCGCAAGCCCGTGAAATCGGCGCCGCTCTATCTGTCGGCCCTACTGGCCTAGACCCTGTTGTCCTTGGCCCTGATGGCCCCAGTGCTGCTGGCCCTGTCCTGACTATCCCTAGCCCTGCTGGCCTTATATGTTCCGATCATCGGAAGCCTTGAACCTCTTCTGCTGATCTGCGGATGAATCACCCCTAAACTGCTAGGTAACGGATCCACTACCCCCACTAATCCTTCCCTGATGGCTCAATGACTCGGCTCCGTGGCATTTCTCACCCTTACTCTTCTTGAACGCCTTGTGATCCTAACAGTGGAGAAGTGCGACATTCACCATTCAATTGTACGTGGTAAAAGTCGCGTTACCCAAAAAAACCTTCCTAATGTTCCAAGCTGACCCTATTATGAATTTATCCATTCTCCTCTGCTCAGTATTCACATCTTCCTTAGCAAAGTACGAAAGGGCAGTAAAATCCTCTTCGTACTCGGTTACAGTATGCCCCTCCTGCTTAAGCTCCATAAACTTGCTCCTCATCTCAAACTGCATAGCTTGGGGAAAGTATTCCCCCTCAAATCTCTCCCAGAACTCATTAATCGGTACATTATCCCTCTCTGCCTCTGTCGTAACTGCCTTTCACCATTAAAGTGTGGCCCCCACTGACCGGAATGAACCTAACATCTGCTTTTGCACTGGCGTGTACCATTCGTAAGTGTCTCTGTATGTCTTTCTTCCACATGCTAGCCACTAGAATATCTTGACTGCCCGAGAACTCTACCTGTTTTGTCACGTAAAGGCCGGCCAGACACGATACGCCTAAAATAGGGCTTGTTTGTCAATTAATACAATTCTCAGCACCAACATAATATAAATCATATATCAAAGGCCCATAATTTGGTTTAAATCAACATTTCCAATAATAAAGAAGTTAAATCCCACATAAATAGTGTCACAAGTCTGACATAAAAATAAATATCCTAACCAACATAAAGTAAATGAGCCTCAGGCATATGCCCGTACAGTAATCCCAAATAAGAATACGTATTAAAGCTGAAAAGCACCTAAAATAGAATCAACTGATCCCAATGCCTAAGGAGCAAAGTGAGAATGCAAGATTGCCAAGTCAACAATCCTGATATCTCTATCTAGGAGCACTCAAGGGGAGAAAACATTTAACTTTGTGTCAGAGCCCTAAATGTGCAAGAATTAACTTAATCAACATAAAATACGATAAATACAGTCGATGCAAAATAAATATTCCCCATCATCACTCGTATGCGATCAACATCTCACCCCACAACTAAGTTCGATATTACCCGCATCCCAACAAGTCTCAAAATGATATATGTGACATCGTGCCAATTTAATATTCATATGATTTATTATCATCAATTGTTAAAACGAAGCTGACTACGTTCAATTACCAAATCGAAGGTATACAATTCTTATATATATTACGAAAGTGACATAAACATCTATTGTGCACATTATAATAAGGGTCTGCGATTTATGCCTAGCATATTAGACAATTTAATTAATTTCATTTAAAATCGGGCGAAATAAAATTAAGACAGACAATATATATATATATATATATATATATATATATATATATATAGAGAGAGAGAGAGAGAGAGAGGCAGGCTCATGTGCACACTAAGTTTGCACACTAAGTTTGCACATTACTTTTTTAAAGTAGTAAAAAAAATATTTTTGAGTTGATATTTTTTGTGTGATATTTAAACATTTCAAGGAACCCATATAAAAAAAATCAGCTCAAAAAAACTTTTTTTGCTAGTTTTAAAAAATCGGTCAAACTTTCTATGCTTTTAAGCCCTTTAAAAACTGCGAAAGTTTGACCGATTTTTTAAAAATATAAAAAAACGTTTTTTTGAGCTAATTTTTTTTATGTGAGTCCGTTGAAATGTTAAAATATCACGTAAAAAAATTGGTGTGCGCCAGCACTCAAAAATATTTTTTTTACTACTTTAAAAAAGTAATGTGCAAACTTAGTGTGCACAGGAGCCTGCCTCTCTCTCTCTATATATATATATATCCCTTCATATATGCGACACACAAAGGCATATACCAGTGGTGTCTCGTTCGCGCTTTATCGGAAAGTCTGAAGGAATCTCTTATCCAAGTCAGACATCACAAAACACATATAAGCGAGACGCTCCCTACGCAGTATACCAGTTCGCGGCCCATACCTAGCGGTGACAAAGGCTCACAACATCAATACCCACCTCTCGTAGATGTTCCACTACATAGTACCTAAATGACCTACACATTGTTTAGCCCACATATGCCGACGTGTGCTACGCAGTCCGAACGCACGAAACCCCAAGCCGATAGGACCGTCCACGAATATTGGTATGTCCCATAGATACACACAAATACATATTATTTATCTCATATAATATGTGTAGGTAACTACTCTATAATTACCTTAAAATAAACCCACATGATATCCACAATTGTTCATTAATTATAATTGACCATTTAGTTAATTAATTTCATCTTCCATAACCGTATATTTAACCATCTAGTTAAATATAGTATTTCAGTTAACATATAGGCCACATTTATATTTTTAATAAATTTCCTGTTGGTGCAAACACGGTCCCACCAACTCATATGGACATTTAAAAATATTCATAAACTAACCATCGATCTAGCTCACATAGCCCCCTGGGTCGAATCGATTCAATTCTTGGCCAAATCGATTCGCTGTCAGATCGAATCGATTCGCTCCAAGGCCGAATCAATTCAAAATCTGGCAGTTGCTCAGATCTTCTTGTTTCTTAAGTATGAATTATTTTGGTTCTTCTCCAATGTTCCTTCCAATCATGATTTCATTGATGTAAACACATGAATGGGTACTTACAATTATTTATACATCCTGTAACCAATTAATCTACATTACCACATCAATTTCTATCCCAAATTTCCCAGATTTCTTAAGAGGATTTAAGATCTTTAATCCCAGATTTATTCTACAAGAACCACTAAGTGTAGATCAGATTTTGGGGCATAAACATGTAATTAGAGTCACAAATCTACAGATCATAAACATATATTTAGTCCTCTATATATGATTTCCAAGATTTTCAAATTTCATCTCAAGAACCTTAAGGTTTCTACCATCAATTTTCAAGAATCAATTCCTAGATTCCTGGGTTACAACATAGGTTACAATGAATCCTCTACATGCATGAGTTTAATTCCTAATATTTATTCACCAAAATCCAACCTAAAATCTAAAAATCATATGGGTTCATTATAACGCATCAAGAAGCAAATCGAAAATTAAATCGAGCAAGAAAATTCTTGTCTGGATATACGGGGATGAAATCTCCCTTGAATTTCTTGAAACCTCCTCTGGATTCCTCTCAATTCCTTGATATAGTTTCTTCCCTCTCTCTCCCTCTGTGTGGTGTGGCGAGGGTTCTAAGAAACAACCTCCTGGAAGTTAATTATCTTCTTAATTAAGGTGATAAATTCTCAATTCCCGAGTTGGGTTAAAATCCAAAACTTTGGACCCCCAAATGGGCCCGAATCCATACCCCGACTAGCCCAAACGTTTTCCAACTTATATACCTATGCCTCGGGACTAATTTTAAAGGTTTAAAACATGTAAATGAGCCCGTATACTCCACTAAATACGTCCCAATTATTTTTATCCCCACATTATATTTTTATACTTGTGTCACACTTCACTTATAAATTTTCTACTGCACATGCCATTATTATAAACATTAACATGACACGAATCCATCAAACATAAGTACGACATAACAACAATTTATTTGTCCAAAATCAATAATTTAAATTCACTGATTTAATTCAATTTTCATAAATTTTTATTTTATCTAAAAAATAGTGTTATTATTTATCTTAGAAAATGCGGGGTATTACACACACACACACACACACACACACACACACATATATATATATATATATATATATATATATATTCAACCAAATTTGATATACATGATTTACATAGTAAGGAGATCATCTACAAAAAAAAAATCATCAAAAAATTCAACCCGAAAGTGGGTGAAATGAAAAGTGGGTATATATGTGCATTTTTTACTGTTCAAATTTTTTCCGTCATCTCACCCACTTCCAGGTTGAATTTTTTGATGATTTTTTTTAGACGATTTCCTTACTATGTAGATCGCGTATACCAAATTTGGTTGAAAATACATTTTTTTACTATTCTTTTAAATTGAATATGTTCATCGGTATGTTAAGTAAGGTATGTTGGAGAGTCTCACTGTATGTATATATATATACACACACACACAGACACGCTATAGTACATACCAAGTATACATACCTATTTTTTTTAAAATAGTAAAAACATTATTAATGAGTTGAGTTTTTTTGTGTTGTATTTAATCATTTCAAGTGACTCGTATAAAACACATTAGCTCAAAATAACATTTTTAGCTATTTTAAAAAAATCGGTCAAACCGTCACACCTTTTAAAGCACTTTAAAAGTTGTTAAAGTTTGATCGAGTTTTTAAAAATAGCAGAAAAAGTTATTTTGAGTTGATTTTTTTATATGGGTCACTTGAAATGTTTAGGTTTGTGTTAGCAAGTATGTACATTAATGTACGAGAGCCTCTCTCTCTCTCTTTCTCTCTCTCTCTCTCTATATATATATATATATACACACACACAGTACTTTTCTTGTGCATATCAGTATATATTTTAAGAGTGCGGACCGGACATGTGTCACCTGACGGTGAGCCCAGAAAAGAGAGACTAAATTATAGGCGCACTCTCTCTCTTTTCTGGACTCACCGTCAGGTGACACATGTCCGGTCCGCACTCTTAAAATACATACTAGTATGCACAAGATTATTTTTGTATATATATATATTTATACACGACCATCACTTACCCCTCCCCCTCATAGGGGATTATTTTTTAAAAATATGTATGTTTTTTTGGGTTGGGGGGGGGGGGGGGGGGGGGGGGGAGAGTTCTAAACATTTCAGGGTATTCCTAAAAAAATCATCTCAAAATGATTTATTTTGGTATTTCAGAAAAATGGGTCAATATTTGACATTTAAGCAACTGCTTAAAAACTATCAAATATTGACCCATTATTTTAAAATAACAAAATAAATCATTTTAAGATGATTCTTTTAAGGGTACCCTGAAATGTTTACAAAAAAAAACATTAAAGAAAAAAAGGAAAACAATCCTGCAAACTGGCCTTATTTAAGGCGCCCTTATGAGAGTCTCTCTCTCTCTCTCTCTCTCTCTCTCTCTATATATATATATATATATATATATATATATATATATACACACACACAACAGTGATCCCGTGCATACCTCCCGTATTATAACATTTGCGGACCAAATGCGTGGCGCAATATACAATAGCGATGTTGTGTTTTACGCCAAAAAATCAGGAGATTTCTCTCTCCTCTCTCCAATCTCCACTCTCCTATCCTCTCACATCACTTCTCTCATGGCCCTTTATTGTTCTTTCATTATTTCCTATTAACCTACAAATCTAAGAACAATTCATATACTACTAAATTGAGAACACTAGTTTTCAAGGCATAGTTAGTTTCCAAGGCATCCAAAGGTTTATAGATGTTTATAAATCTGTATTTTTTTTTTCTTTTTCCTTTTTAATTTGAAACTTATTTTCTACTTATTGGAAGATTTTTTATTAATTAAAATTATGTTTTTTTAATTTCACCGGATCATTGTTTTTTTCATTAATTAAAATTATGTTTTTTTTATTTCACCGGATCACTATTTTCTACTTATTGGAAGATTTTTTATTAATTAAAATTATGTTCTTCTGTATAATTATTCAATATCTGTGTTTTTTAATATGTTTTTTTAATTGGTAATCTATTTTTAATTGATTGAAATCTGGTTTATTAAGTTGATATTTTTTTCTAATTACAAATCTGTGTTTTACTTACTGAAAGTTTGTTTTTTTAATTGGTAAAAAATATCGCGATTAATTAGTGTCGCTGACGCGAACTCACATTCAACAAATGATATGGGTTCGGGAATCTGAGTCCGCGCCAGCGGCACTAATTAATCGCGATATTTTTTCAATAAAATATCGCAATTAATTAGTGCCGCTGGCGCATACCCACATGCAACAAATGTTGGTCCGCGCCAACTGCACTAATTAATCGCGATATTTTTTTAATAAAATATTGCGATTAATTAGTGTCGCGGACACGCATTCCCGGATTCACATAATTTGTTAAATGTGGGTCCGCGCCAGCGGCACTAATCAATCGTGAATCTAAGACATCAAATTAAACTTTTTTTTTATTAAAATTAAAAAAATATTTTTTAAATTTTGTTTTTAATTAAAAAACTATTTTATTGCTTTTTTATCAATAAATATAGTTTTTTTTATTTATGATTTTTTTTAATTTTAAGAAAAACTGTTTAATTTTAATAAAAAGAAAGGTTGCTTAATTTTAATACAAAAACTGTATTTTTTTTATATAAAAAAACTTAAAAGAATAAGAAACTTAATAAAAAAAATGCCAAATGCAAAAAACATACTAAATGACTGTGTAGACTTTATGTTTGGTGAAAGATGAGGTAGATGAACTGTCTTGGCAGCACCTCCCAAAAAATGATATCTGTCGATGTACTTTTTTGATTGGTAATTGATGGCTTTAACTATTTTTGCCGTATTAAAATTTGAGGAGAGAGAATGCGTGATGTTGTTTTGCATTTTAATACGTGAACTATTTTTACGGAACTATTTTTACAAAAGTAACACACATGTCAGTCCGCAAGTTATATAATCCGGGAGGTATGCACCGGATCACTATTGTATATATATATAAGAAAGAGTCACCTACATTATGATGTATACATCACACCTTGTTCTAGGTCCTTAAAAAGTATTTTTTTTCAATTTTATTTTTATTTTCCCTTGAAATTAACCTTCCAATCAACTCATATTCAAAAAATTAAGTCAAAATACATTTTGTAGCTATTTTTAAAAAATCAACAAAAAACTGCTGACGGAAACCCTTATAAATAAGGTATTTTGAGCAGTTTTTTTGTGAATTTTTTAAAAAATAGCTACAAAATGTATTTTGACCTAATTTTTTGAACATGGGTTTATTGTAAGGTTAATTTCAAAGGAAAAATGAAAAAAAAATGAAAAAAAAGTTTTTTAGGCCCTACAACTAGGTGTGATGTATGGATGGTGTATAAACCATGATGTAGGTGAGAATTCTCCTATATATATATATATATATATATATATATATGTATATATATATATGCGTGAGAGTGACTCTCATACATACCAAGTATACATACTTGATGACGCAAACCTATTTTTTATTAATATTAAAAAACATATTTTTGAGTTGAATTTTTTTATGTGGTATTTAAACATTTCAGGGGATCTATATAAAAAAATCAACTTAAAATAACTTTTTCTGTTATTTTTAAAAAATTGGTCAAACTTTTGCAGCTTTTATATGGGTCCCTTCAAATGTTTAAACGTCATATAAAAAAATTCAACAGAATTTTTTTTTTTACTTTTAAAAAAAATCGGTATGTATTCTTAGTATGTACTGGAGCGTGTGTTTTTAAATATAGATAGATAGATAGATAGATAGATAGATAGATAGAGAGAGAGAGAGACCTGCATATAAGGATTCATTATGGTGCAGACCCCAATACATATTATTTTCTTAAACTAGTAAAATATTGAATTTTTTTATGAAACTTCATGGATATGATCCACGGTGAGAAGATTATCTCCAAATTTTTTCATCAAAAAATTTAATAAAAAAACCGTTGACATGAAGTGATATGTAAAAAATGGTATAAAATGTATTTTCGACCATTGAAATTTTGACGATCATCTCACCCACTTTTTTATTGAATTTTTTGATGAACCTTCATGGATATGATTTCGATAGGAAGAAGATTATATCCATAAAGTTTTATCAAAAAATTCAATTAATTAAGTGGTTGGCGCCGACCCAATATTTCAACGGTCGAAAATTCATATTTATACCATTTTTTACATATTACATCATCTCAACCGTTTTTTTTATTGAATTTTTTGATAAAAAAATTGGAGATGATCTTCTCACCGTGGAGATCATATTCATGAAGTTTCATAAAAAATTTTATTTTTTTACTATTTTAAAAAATAATATGTATTAGGGTCTGCACCATAAGGAGTCCTTAACCTTTTGCATAACAAGTTCACCAAATGCACACCAACATTTATAAACACAGAAAACTAAATTTTAAAGAAGTGTGTGTGGCCAGGGGGTTGGGGGGTGGGTGGGGGGGGGGGGGGGGGAGGAGGGGGGTTTCCTTAAAGATTTAACGTGAGCTTGTCTATCTATTTTTTTTTTTTTTGGGGGGGGGGGGGGGGGGGGGTTGTTTCCTTAAAGATTTAACGTGAGTTTCCAGCTCAAATTAACTATTTATCTGACCTAACTATGTCCGTCACAAAAACGTACTCTGTCTGTCTATCTATTTGGTTCATTGGCTGCTTTAAAACAATGAATTTCTTCTCCAAATGTTATGTGAAATTTGGCATTAGGGTTTGAAACTAAAAACCATCGGTTCCAAAAATTACTTTTATATATTTTAATGTGGTGGAAGCCTCAAAACCTTCCAAACCCCGGAACCTATTTTCTAGTATTTCTCAAATTTTCAAATTTTAAAACACATATATTCAAATCACGAAATAAATTTCCTTATTTTAAACCAAAAAAAACATTCAATCCCACGAATTCGGGGAAGTTGCACACAATCTCATTTGTTCTTTTTTAAAAAAAGCTTTTTAAATTTAGGACCTATTGTAATATGTATTTTAAAAATAGGACAACAAACATTTTATTTATAATTTTAGTCACTATTTTTGAATAAAATCGTTGGTGTGGAGCCATACTCATAAAGCGTCAACCAATAACAACATGCTATGTGTCCCTTTAATTTGAAAATAGACACTAAAAATGAAAACGAAATATTTATTGTCTTATATTAATAATCAATATTATTTTAAGTCCTCAAAGTACATAATCTATTTAAAAAGAGTCACAACAATCTCCTCACTTCTCTCTCCCTCTTCCTCATTAATCTCACAGCCCCACCAAGGAAACACCTCATTGTTATTATTCTCTCCCCATACCCAACAAATAGAGTTTCTGATATGCACTTTTTTCTTAATTACTTTATCTTTTTTACAATAATTATTACTAATTTTTTAATTGTCGTCTGTAAAATGTCAACATTTGCCCTAAAACTTAACGTGAAACACATTATTGCCACTCGGACGTTTCTCAGAGTCCATACAAAAGCGTTTTATAGCCTTTAAGTTTTGTATTTGATTTTACATTTTAATGTTAAAAAAAGTGACATTGGATAATTATTTTTCTTTTTCCTGTTAAACAAACAGAGTTGTACTGTGCTTAATGGTTTTTCGGCTCTAGATCCAAACATAAAAGAAAACCTTATGTGGTCGTATTTGTTTGTGCATGATTGGGCACGTGCTGAAGTGTGTGTATGTATTTGGTGTTTTTTTGTGTGTGTATGGATGGGTGAGTGTACAACTTTGTATATATTTGAGTTTATGAGGCTGTGATGCTATGAAATTTTAAGAAAACATGAATGACTAGACGAGAAAAGAAAAAAATAATGAAATATATACTCAACAGCCACTCTATTTATAACTATAGTTTATTAAAATAAAATAAAATAAAATATAGGGATCTTAAGTATTTATTCCTATTTGTAATGATTTATTTGTCATCACTCCCATATTTTTAATTTTTTAGTTGTTGGTCCTATATGGGAGAAGTGTCATTCTCTAACAAACGAAGGATGGGTGGTTAGAGGGAACTTATAGTTTATTTTGGGTGGTTATGAGACCTTTTACAATTCTAAAAACACATGAGAGTGAAGACTAAATACATCTTTGTAGACGCTATAAAATATATGAAACTTTAAGTTGCACATCGAACTATTCTACATATCAAAGCATAAAAAAAACAGTAAATGTATATTAACAAATATTTCTACAATTGACCTATAGATATGGATACAATCTAAAACATTTCCTTAACACAAAAAACAAAGCTTTCGCATAGGAAATACATGCAATACTAAGTTTGAGTTGTGCTACCGATGTACTCAACACCACTCTATTTATAACAATAGTTAGTTAAAAGGGGGAAAAATGGAAGAATATGATACTTTAAGTTGCACACCGAATTATTCCACATACCAAAGCATAAAAACACAATAAATGTATATTATAAATATTTCTGCAATTTGCCTAGATATAGATACGATTTAAAACTTTTCCTCAATACAAAAAACAAAGCTTTCGAAGAGAAAATACCTAACAAAGAGAAATTAACCATCGGCTATGATGGGGGCAGTAGAGAGGAAGAGTGGAATTTAGTTATTTAAGAGAGAGGAAGATAAACAGTTCGCTAAGGAGGGGAAGATAGTCTTTCCATAATCTGATATCATATATGAAACAGACGAATTTAAGTAAATTATATAGGGTTTGCTATCATTTATGATTTCCACGAGCAGTGGCGGAGCCACATTGTACATGACTTGGGCACAGGCACAGGCCAGCCCAGGTAACCCCCCCCCCCCCTTTTATTATAAATATATATATGTACACATTGTTGAGATTCTGAGATTGCTGAGATTCTAAAAATATTGCTGAATTATGAAATTCTGAAAATATCAATGTTGTTTTACCCCTTTTAATATTAGTATAAATGTGCTTATTGGTTTGTAGTAATTATTAGTATAAATGTCATAGTTGTTTTACTCCTTTTTAATATCACAGTGTTGTTTTACCTCTTTTAATATTAGTATAAATGTTGTTGTTATTGGTTTGTAGTATTATTTTTTGGGCATGAAGTTGTTGAAATTAATGTTAATTTTAATTTACTCCTCAAAAAAAAATTCGGGGACTCCCGCCCCGAACCCCCAGAATTTTCCTTTGGTGCCCAAGCCACCTAAAATTCCTGGCTCTGCCACTGGCCACGAGCAAAGGGGTCTATGAATATTCAGGAAAATAATTACATGAATGTAAAGGAATGGGAAAATTAACTTTTCACCTTCTTATAGACACATTTAATATGCCATATTTGTACAACAAAAATAAAGGTATTTGCACTGGAGATAAAGGTGTCCATAGATAATGTTGAATAGAAGAAAGAGTGCGGGGGTAGAATTTTAAAACCCTTTTTTCTAAATGATTGACATGTGGCAGATAAAAAGGGTATCAGGAGTCTGTTTTATAGTATTACTAGGTGTAAACTCGCGCGATGCGCGAGTGAGGCACAATGTGCGTAAAATAAGAACAAAAAATATCTATCGATTTTTCCAACAAAACTGCCAATAAGTAAAATAGAAAAAAAGTGAATAATGGGAAAAAATCTTTAAAAAAAGCCTCTCGTTAACAACAGCAACATCCAGTTTATCTTTCCCAATTTCTATGTCACATTCCATACAAGTAGTATTTATAAACTATTAGGCGCAATATATTGTAAAAGTTTAGGGAACCAACCATAAGAAGTCAACCAAAATGAACTTTTTTCATTAGGATGAACTGTTGAAATCTATCATTAAGATGATTTATATTGGGTAAACCGTTATTTTTTTTTTTTTATATTCAAATTAACTTTTAACACTAATTTTTTAAACACTATTTTTTTTCTTCAAATTAACACTATTTTTTTTAGGGCGGGATGGTGCCCCCCCTAGCCTACCTGTGGCTCCACCCCTGATTATAGTGATAACATCTGTATTAGACAGTTATTCTCAATTTGTGTATAATTTATATAAAAGCACCAATTGATATTATCTCCTTAAAATCACCGAATTGCAGTTCCGCTAAACTAGACTGAATCTAATCTCAGTATATCCTGATTGCAAGATAAATATGTATAAGAAATATAAACCTGTTTTTGAAGTTAATGCCTTAATTTTATTTTTTGGATATCTCAAGGTATCCATCACTTCAATCCTAAGGGTCTGTTTACACCCATTTTTTTACAAGTATATTTTCTCTAGTCACCTATTATCAAACATGACGTAGAATGTAGCTCTCCTAAAGAATTGTGACTGAAATGGGATAACTCAAAGTTACTAATACCCCAACATAAAAACTAGCCTCTATTTTCCATGAACTAAGAATAAGCTCTAAAACAGAATAAGCTCTTGGGCTTGTCTAGATATAAACAAATTTTTAAATTCATCATATCTGGTGCATATGAAAGACTCAAACTTTACACATTGAGGGGCAATGTTCATTTTTAAATATAAATGAGGCGAAAAAATATACTTAATGTTAAACAAGATTAATGTACCAATCAATATACAACACTAACTTTGCTCTCCATAAACCTTTGGAAGTTTCGAGCAACATGCACCTCATAAAGTGTGCTTTATTCATAAATCAAACTAGCATGTAACTCGTGCGATGCGCGGGCGTATTATAATATTACTTATAAACTATTTTGAAAAGACATAACAAAACAAATAAATATAATTATAAAAGAAATATTTCGATATAAAAAGTTTAGAGTAGGATCAATAAATCATAAATACAAAAGTCGCAATGAACAATCTAAACCCATATAATGATATAATTCAGTTTGAATAAAAAAACACAAAAAATGAATCTCACAACTTGTTAAGTAAGTTGTATACGCATACATGTATACATATTGAACGTATATCATGAATTATAATTCATAGTGAACAATCCAATAAACAGTGCAAGTAGAGTAAAAGCTTCACACACATCCTTAACATGTTTAGTTAAATTCTTAAAAGTACATTTAAGAGTTAGGTGTTAATGAATACCCTTAGAGAGGTTGATGACAAAAATTGATACAAATTCAATTGAAAGTGGGAATGAGTATATCATCATTCTTAAGCAAATTCAAAATTGTTTTAATAGCGAAGCAAAAAATAATATTCTTTCTACCTTTAATGTGTTATTAAATTTCTTATAAAATAGATAGAAAATGCACATTTATATATATAATCAATTACTCCAGTTAAATACTATGGTAAGGCTTTTACTTGATGTAAAAAATGAAGTTAGTATAATATGTGTTATTATTTGAATTGTTTGAGTAATTTGAAATATTTAGATACACATTTATTTTATTTTTCAAACTGTATATCCATGATGTTCTTATAATATTATGCCCTATTAATTTAAGACACAAAAAATATATGTTTTACTTCTTTCTCCTTTTAATGGAACAATATGTTGTACATTTATAATACTTTGGTAATTATAAAACAAAATTACTATTATATATTTGGGCCATGATAAAGGGATAAATAATGTAATAATTAATAATTTCATAATTTCCTTTAAAAAAAATAGTTTCATGAGTTAAAAGGGTTGTCGAATTTCATTTAAATTGTATTTTTGTTTGATCTATAAAATTTGAATTATATTATCCAATAAATATGATAGACAACTTCTAAAGTTGGATACGCCGAGGACTTTACCGCAAAATTCATTGTATAGTTTAAAAACACGTCTAAACTATATAATAATAATAATAATATTTTTGATCTCTTGGTAGAAAACGACTTACTAAAAGCAATTATTTTTGTGAAAGTAGATACCATAAACATACAAACAACAATAAAATAACAATCCATATAATTTGGCAATCATTGTTATATATATAGATAATAAAATGACTTAAAAAGTTTGGAAAGCACAATACACAATTTTAATAAACAATCATAAGAGTTAACATAAACATAACTTCAGAAAGCCAATTGTATTTGCTCTCTCTTGATCAATTCTGCTAATCTGGACCGACAGTTGAGAATTTGTATTCCGACCATCTGTTATGCAATATGAGCTTCACACAATCCATATAAATCTGGTGAGTGAAGCTCATATAAATCTGGTCCAGATGTGAATTGGGCAAAATAAGATGAGTCTGATGCCACCGTCAGAGTTTTGAACTTTTCGGAATCTGTTTAGAACATAGAGAAAATGTTGCGTCGACGGGCACACTGATCGATAACCAGAGTTGAATCGAGATAACCCGATGCCGGATAACGGATTTGCTCGCTCTAGGGAGTTCGGGTCGGAACGACCCATTTTTATTTGAAATGTTCAACTATGTACCCATCACCCACACATTGCATGGATCGGGAGACATGAATGGATGATGCCATCATTGTCAAATCACATTTTCCACTAAGAATTCATAGTTTGTTGATTTTTACATAACTCCATCTAGGAAAAGGAGGAGATGATGGGCGTCTGAATAAGAGAAACATTGAAGGCCAAATATGGAGTGTTTATAAATTTAATGGTAGGAGAAATTGGAGGGGTGAGATTTATAAGTGACTATGCATTATTATAACTTCAATGGTTTTAAGATTTTATTGCTTTCTCTGGTGAGTTTTATATGTGGGTAAGATTAGGGTGGAAGATGAAGTCTTATTTTCTCGAATTGTTCTTTTTTGGGAGATGAAAGGGAGGCAAAGTGTACAAACTTTTCGACAGAAAGACTAAAGAATACGTTAATGAAAGGGGAAATTGAAAGAGATAATAAATGTCCAATCCTTTCATTTATACCCGTAATACTATTATATTAGAGGTATAATATAGATTAATCCCAATACCTATCATTAAATCCTAAATATTACTGCTCAATAAAGACAATAGGTAGGCATGTCGCTATGGGCATACTCTAAATCCCTAATTGTAGGAAACATTTTGACAACCCTATTTTATACGATGTCGGAAAGCCATTTTAATTGTCCGAAAAATAAATAAATAGGTCATTATTATTATAAATAACAAATTACAGATGCAAGGGTCTATTTATTTATTTATATATATACAGTACTGCTCTTTTGTTGACTGTCCCGCATTTTAACAGTGCAGACTGGATATGTGTCACCTGGTCGTAACCCTAGAAATTATGGACTAAATTATAGGCACACTCTATCTTTTTTCTGGGCTCACTGTCAGATAACACATATCCAGTCCGCACTTTTCAAATGCGAAACAATCCGCACAAGCGAAACATATAAACTCAGTAATTCCAAATTTGGTTTGGCAGGTCTTTTGTTGTTGTTGTTTTGTAGAAGTCAATTGAACATGTACTATATTTCAAAAAATACCAATAAAACAAAATCATAAATGGCTATCGATAACAGAACTAGGAAACAGAATCCATAATATATTTATAACATTAACTGTGAGAGAGAGAGAGAGATCATTGTAGCAATGCAAAAGAAAAGGAAAATAAATGTAGTTAGACCAACTACCTGGTGCTGGCATTATGTCTCCCTTACATGCTGTGAAGAGACATAGGAGATACAAGACTTTCCACGAAATGAACAGAGTGTGAATGATAACCTACCGATTGAATAATAACTTCATATGTCCCTTCTTTGGGGTTGTAGATAATTGATTCTCCTACCCCATCCAACTTCACTAAAATTGCACCAGTTAGTGTGAAATACCAAGGCTTCCAAGAATCAACAGTGCAACTCGTCAATTGTATTACATCCGGGACTGGGCTGACGAACATCTTACTCCACGAGTCCTTGCTACCAGAATCTGTCGTTGTCCATAACTCCACCCAATTTTTGGTATGACCAAGTATAGAAAGACATCCATTAAAACTCAGTATCAGCCAACTAAAATCTTTTGGAAACCAATCAGGTTGCGGTACTCTTTTAAATTCATCATCCACCAAGTCAAATCTAACAATGTGGCTACTTCCACGGTCAGATTTAAGAGACCGAATTTGCCAATGTGGGACACCATCCACAAGGGTAGCTAATCTACTGTGGCCGCGAGGAACATCAAATTTAAGCATTTTAATTTGTTTCCAAGAATTGGACTTGAAACTAAAAATGTTTGCACGGCCTGTGGGAAGAGCCAGCACCAACTTGTAATTATCAAGACTAGAATCGTAACAAAGCCCACTTAGAGACGCGTACCCAGCTGAGTATGGTGGCCTATTAATTATTTTACCACAATTGGTGAGAGGATTCCATATAAAGAAGTCGAACAAATTATCAATAACAAGCAAACCGTTACAAGAACCAATGATACGGAGATGCTTATTCCTATATGCTGTCCATGGAAAATCACCAAAATCTTGTAGAGGAGTTAAATCATGGGATATAGAACGAAAAAGAACCTCCCCCCGGGTTGATTGAGTCTTGAGGAAGGTGAGCGGTCTTTGAAGGGATCGATTGAGTTGCATGGAAGCGAATTTGGGATCCATTATGATTGAGCGCCATGACATGCAAACGGAAATAAAACGCAATAGGGATTTCACTGGTACTCTGGACAGTATCTCCACCACTATGTCGTTTCCGAGGTGCTGCGGCAATGTTGCTTTCAACTCTAACCTTGTTTCCATTGTTTGATTATGAGATGAGATGACCCTCCTGCTACTAGGGTTTTATTATTTTATATCCGAGTAATTTCACTAACTAGGGTTGACTGACACGCTTATTTTTAAGCTATTTTTAAAAACATGTTTAATATAGCGTCACTAACTAGGGTTGTGATTTCGGGTCAACGGGACGTGTTTCAGGCCGGCACGATACGAAATCGTATTTTTTTCGGACACAAACACGACAAAACACGACACGGAATCGTATTTTTTTTAGTTGATGCGAACACGACCCGAATAAAAAACAATACGACACGACACGAACACCCGAATTTCTTAAATTTCATGCCTAAAAAACACGATAACATGATAACACGATACAGCACGACTCATAATTCAGACACGAACACGACACGACACGACTTCGTGTAAAAAACACGACACGAACACGGCATTCCGTGTCAATTTCGAATCAATTTCGTGTCATTTTTTCGTGTCGTTTCTAAAATTGTCACCTCTAGTCTAACCGGAATGAGACTGTTTTTCACCTTCAACATATCTTGGAGCACCCCCGATTGTGTTTTAGACGGCCTAAGCTTTTTTCTCTCGTACACACCGGATAAATTGTTATTATCATTCTCATAATTCTCCATTTGTGCCACAGGTAAATTTATATCGATGTCTTTCATACGATGTTAAATTGAAAACATCAAAGAAATAAAAGTGGAGAGTGAAAGGGTTATATGTTATGATGGAACTTTGGTGATGCAAACAGTTGAATATGAATGGATTCCAGCAAAATGTAATAATTGTAAAGTCTTTGGCCACGAAGGGGGGAATTATTTAAAGAATAAGAAATCAATGCAAGTCTGGAAACAAGTTGGAATAAAGGATGCAAATGGGATAATGGAGAATGCTGGTACTAGTGGAACAAAAAATATTGAGGAACTTGAGAATGTAGTGATGTTGAATAATGAGAAGATAAATGAAGTTACTCGGGAAAATGATGATTGTGTTGGGGTGACAGAGTTAACTCAGGCTAGTATACTGTATAAGGGAACTAATATTAGTGGTATGCAAGTTAATGAAGTAAGAGGAACAGAGGAAGTCCAGGAGAATGTGTCAAGTCAAAAAATCAAAGGATTACAAGAAACAGTGGAGCAGGAAATAGTGGTAACTGAAACTGAACAAGCAAATGGGGCAAAAGGGAAAGGAAAAGTGTAATACCCCGTACTTTTATAGATATTTAAACTGCATATGTGTGTGTAATTTGGTAATTAGAGAAAATTACTATGAATAGTAATTTTGGAATTTATGAGTATAATTTGATAAATTGAGAATTTAAAGTAAGTAGTAAATATTAGTTTGCAAGTGTCGGATTAATATTTACATGGGTTATATTTTCTTACGGGACTAAATAAATGAGTTGGATTATTTTTATGTCGCAGTTGGATAAAGCGATAAAGGATAATATTTTAATTGAAAAACACGCGTATTGAGAAGTGTTAGGTCCAATTAGTAATTTTTAGTTAAGTATGTCAGATGGGGATTTCGAGTGCACGGTTGGTTTCGGAATTGACGAGATAGTCAAAATAGAGTATCCGGGGACAGTGTTTATGTTCCGGGGATTTTTGGACTCGTATGAACTCGCTATTGAGTAAACGAGTCATTTTGGGGTTTATAAGGGACAAGCCCTTATTTCTCTCTTATAAGTCACGAGAGAGAGGAAGAGAAAGAAAGAAAAAGAGAGAAAAGAAGAAGGAAAGAAAGGAAGAGGAGAAAGGAAGAGAGAAAAGGGAATTCCGGGCCAAACTCCGTGGGATTCGACTTGAGGTCGTCGGATTTTATCCACGAGGCAACTGTTTACTTACTTTATTCATTCATGTGTATCTCATATCATAGTTGGTAATGAAAATTATGATTTTGGGTTGGGATTCTTGAATAAAAATGGGGTTTTGTGAAATGAACTCATAGAAATTGATGTGGTAATTTCCCCATAAGAAATCTAAGCTTGAATGGATGAAAATGGTGTAGTTTTTGTGTGAAATTAATTTAATGGAGTTAGGGTTAGATTCTTGAGTGGTTTGATGAATCTCATGAAATTAATGTTGTGTTGGTTAAAAATAGATGTGTAGATAATTATATTGTTGGTTGATGAAGTGAAAAATCATAAATCTTGGATTGATTGGGTGTTGGTTTGATTTGGAGTTGGAGAAGATGATGAATAGTAACTCAACGTCCTTTCCGAATCGATTCGCCCAGGAAGCGAATCGATTCGGCTCTTGGTCAAAAAATAAAATTTATAGATCTTTTAGATACAGTCGCGTGGGCGCCGACCGCGTATTTTTTTTAATTAGTAATGATTTTTCTACGGAAGGGTGTCCGAGGTCCAAAATTGTCAATCAGAAATCAAACCTGACATTGGGAGAAAACAATTGACGTATTGTTAACTCTTGATAACTTGTAGTGTTAAACCCATGTTAATGGTGTGTAGAAATGGGAGGAAATGATAAACTAGGGTTTTAATGATTTTAGGGTCAAAATTTAAAAGAAATGGTTTAATACCACAAATTAATTGATGTGTTAGTTATAAATCAGTATTAGGATGATTATAGTGTTGTTGGTTGAGATTAGAAACCACAATGGAGAACGGGTTGATATTTGGGTATTTTCGAGAAGATGAAATCACCCAAACAGTGAGCTCCAAACAGGGTGAATCAATTCGGGTTTAGACCAAATCGATTCGCATAAGGGGGCCTGTAAGGCTGCCTCAGGCCGAATCGATTCGGATTGAGACCGAATCGATTCGCCTTTGAGGACCTGCTTGCAGAACACTTTCCAAATTCGCTATCCCGAATTGAATCGCATTAGGGGCGAATCGATTCGCCTTTGCTGAATTTGTCAGTTTTTTTCCCTCAAGTGCATGAGGAGTTAAATTATAACTTGGAGATTATTGTAGAGGATTCTAGATGTGATATTAGGACGCTTAGATGACATAATTGAGAAGGGATATATTATATATACGGAAGTTGTTACAGTATATATATGATATGATATGAATATAAATATATTTGTATGTGACTGGTATATTTGTACTTTAAAGGCTGGTTCCACAGGCTTCTCCGGGCATAGGGATGGACAACCAGATTATATATTTCTCTAGTGCTATCCAGGGAGGTTGCGTGATGTGGGTGAATCCCCTAGCTTGAGGAGCAGGGAGAGTATATCCCTAAGTCATATCGTCCCGCATAAGAGTGTGATATTTTTATTCCACTTTCAGGAGGGGATATAATCGCCTCCACCGTTTGGTTTTCTACCATGATCATGAGTGAGTCTGGCTTGGTACCGTGGTTGATTGACTAAACCTGGATGTGGATAGGCACTTGAGTCTTAATCCTCGAGTTATAGCTCGGTGGGATGGTTATTATACTTATGATTGTAATAGGTATAATTATACTTGTTGCGTATAGTATATTACTGGTATATGAAGACGAGATATCATATAGCTTTGACTTGTGTAAAGAGTAAAATCAATAAGGGTTTATTCTTCTTCCGGGAGACTTATATCCAGATTAATACAATGTAAATCGTATATTAAAATGAGAATTATAAATATACGAAACTTTATATACTAAAGTGAATAGGGTATTTTTAAACTAGTGAAATTTACGGATTATGAACGGTATAGTTATATATATAGAAACGAGAACTATATATATAGCACATTGATGATTATATCAACTAAAAGATTATGTAATAGCTTATAGTATAATCTCTATTATATCACGCAAGGTAGGTGATAGTTAGGAGGATTTAGAAGATGGATGTAAGAGATTAGTTAGGCAGGGTAGCTTAACTAGGTTGTTTAAAACGTATGTGATAAGTGTGCACTATTAGAAGAGGGATGAGGTGCATCTCATGAGAGTGCGATACCAGTTTAAATATGAGAGATTTTATATTTTAAAATATGGCTTTTAAGCACTTGCTAAATATTTTCAAAACTCGAGCTCTGACCCATTTCTCTAGAAGCTTCTATCCTTGTAATCTAGATAGGAGGTACTATAGAAACACTCGGGCCGATAGCCCAACTGTATTCATTTATTCTTTTATTGCATTTTAGTTTGCGGATTCGATTTGGTTGTATATTATTGTGCCGAGAGTTCGGTTATCTTATTTCATTTCAGTTGTTGTATATAACTGTTGTGATTGATTTATTTGAATGGTTTGATTAAAAAGATTAGTTAAATAAAAATTTGACGCCAGCTTAATAAGTTATTAGTAATTAATTTGATTTTTGACAGTGATGCTGAGAATGAAACATATGAGATTCATGTTTTAATTTGGTATATGATTGATCACCCAGTATTTTATTAGGCGAGGTGTCACAAATGGTATAAGAGCATCAGGTTCTAGTATCCTTAGGAATCTGTGCGGACGTACTACGCTTTCAGCATTGCTTTCCATTTGATATAGATCCTTATGATTAGGATTGTTGATTCCTGTTGGGAGATTTCTCACTCCTTCTATTATGTAAGATTATAGTAAATCTTTTGCGCGCTCGTTCGAGATTTGTGTGCTGATCGATGAAGGGCAACCAGGGAAGGCCGTGATGAGGGCAGCAGGAGGCGGGGCTTAGTTGGAGTTGTAAATTGAAGTCGGGGATGGGGACCGCAGTAGAGGTCACTCCCTTTGGGGAATTATCGTGGATTGCTACAACAACTACTAAAGTATAGTAGTTATACTTATCCAAGTACCGCTATAGTAGAGAGTGATGCTAAACTTGAATTACCCAGTGGAGTTAAATTGGGAAAAAAGTTCGAAAGTTCTTGGATAAGGACCATACGTTGAAGTTAAGTTATGCGGAGGTAAACGATTTACCAACAGACAGTGAATATGAAATGTCGTTATTTGGGATAAACTGTTTTAATAACGTATTATATGGGCGATACGGGATACTCCTACGAGATATAATTAAAAGCATAAGTCTATGATCTAGTTGGGAACATTATAGATAACTAGGTCAAAATAGACGTACGTTAGGCGTGCAGAATAGTGGAGAGGTGAGAATCTCATGTGAGAGTTCGAAACTAACATGCACATAATACTTGCATTATTGCAGTTTTAAATACTTGCTAAAACAAATATATTTACAACTCGGGCTCTGACCTGTTTCTTACTATTCTTCCCTCTTTTGCTATATACATATATTATATATCAGGTGCCCAGCCAAAGGGTTACCAGACTTAGACGCGTGGATCGTTTAGCAATCTGCAGCAGTTGTGCAAGTTGCTTGTCCCTGCAGTTAGACGCCTCTATCAGTTCCTTCTGTTCTATACAGATATTTCATTTAAGGCATGTTTCGCCCATCCTCAGTTGTTTTATTAGATATTGTACTCAGTTTACTTTAGTATTTTATTCTGATGCACTTGAGGATTTTATGGATTGTTGGTTTGAGACCTTGAACTGGAATGTTGTATCCAGTCTTATTTATTTCAGTAGTTGTTTCTTGTCCAGTATTTATTATTTTCATGTGGAATGTAAATAGCTTATGTCTTAGAGAATGGAAATTTATTAATGTATTAATTGGGTATTATTAAATGGGAAAATGTTTTGACACTTGCTTAATTATTTTTTAGGTGATTAATAATATTAAATGTTTTTGATAGTGATGTTAGAATGAATCCACCGAACATTCTGTTTTAATTTTAATAAAGGACTGATCACCCGGTATTTAATTGGGTGGAGTGTCACAGGTGGTATCAGAGCATCAGGTTCTAGAGTCCTTTAGGATCTGTACGGATTATTATGCTTTCAGCTTAGCGTTCTTTGATATAGAGCCCTATCTTTAGGACTGTTGTGCTCTTATTTATGCGATTACGTCTCCAGCTATTTGAGATTTAATAATAATTGTGGACTAATAAAATTCTTTCTCGTCTCAGATGCCTCCTCGACGTGAACAACGATACAGAAAGGTCCAATTAGAGCAACCAGCAGCTCAGGCTCAGGGAACAATGAACGGAGCCGAGGTTGCCGCCATAGTTGCTTAGGCGATGAATACAACTTTAGCGGTGGTGCAGCAGGCCCCACCCCAGGTTCAGGCTGTGGGTCCAGTTCCAGTTCAGCTTCCCACTGCATGGGAGAGAGTTAGGGATACCTTTCAGAAGGCACATCCCCCAGAGTTCTCGGGCAATTCTGACATTATTTTTACGAGCTAATGGAAGAAAGACATCCATAGGCATCTTCGCATGTATGAGTGCACAGATATTTAGAGATAGTTACTGTCTACCTTCAAGCTAGTAGGGGTAGCCTTATAGTGGTGGGCGTCCACTACCACTTTAGAGGATAGGGACAATATGACGATTCAGAGTTTCTGGGCGCGGTTCGACCATAAGTATTTTCCTTTCGCCGTCAGACCGAGATGAGGCGGAAATTGTTGGACCTCATTCAGTAAGGGAATACAGTTGCAGAATATGAGGAGGAATTCACCAGATTGGTTAATTTGTCACCTAGTGAGGTTCCTACTGAGGAGAAGAATATACAGATGTTCATGGATGGCCTAACATGGAGGATCCATCAGCATCTTCTGGGTAATTTGTCCTTACAGTCCTATACAGACGTACTTAATGCTGCATTGCTACATTGTCAGGACCACCGTTTCCATGCCAAAAGGAACAAGCTAGGGGGTGAGCCTAGCCAGCAGGACATGACATGTAGGGGTAGTGCCATCCGGGCACCGGTAGCTCAGCAGCAGCAGAAGTAGGGTGAGCAGGGTTCCTAGTTGAGGGATTCTGCTAAGAGGTTTAGAGCGAATGGATTTAGGTATGGTCAGGGAGGCTACAGTCAGGGCCATCAGGGACAGTAGGGCCATCAGGGTTAGCAGCAGGGACAGTAGGGCCACCAGGGCCAAGATAGAGGTGGCAATGGCTAACAGCGGCAGAGGGGAGTAACTTTAGCGGCATATGTTTTTCTTGTGGCAAGCCTGGCCATAGGAAACAGGATTACCCTGATAAGGGAAAGCTTTCCCAACAGGAGAGTGCTCAGTAGGAGCCCTAGAGACCCATTTTGCATGCCTCCCTACCAGCAGTAGCACCAGTCCCAGCTTTGCCCGCACCTCAGATTCAACAGGGACAGTTGCAGTATGGACGTGTTTATAACGTCCACCAGGTAGAAGCACTACAGGTGCCACCCGCAGTTGAGGGTACGTTTCCTATCCATAGTACTATGGGGCATATTTTATTTGACACTGGGGCATCACAATCCTTTATAGCCACCATTTTGCATGGGCCACAGGGTTATTAGGTACGACAGAGAGCACTGTGACACGTGTAGATTCACTGTTGGGTAGTGGGTCATTGATTCTCTTTATATGCCGAGGAGTAGGTATAGAGATTGGGAGTCTGATTTTGCCCGCATATATGCTAATCTTAGATATGTCTGAGTATGACACCATTATTGGCATGGATTGGCTAGTCATTTATAGGGCCATGATTGATTGCTTCAGTAGGAGTATTGTATTCGCTATTCCGAGCCAGGAGATGTTTATAGTGGCGATGCTTCACCCCGAGGGAGGGTCATTCATCCATTTGTATTACATAGAGGAGAATACCTGTACGGTAGTAGAGATTCCACTTAGTTTGATACCATTTATATTGCTAGTACACTGATATGTTTTAGGACATACCAGGGTTGCCACCGAGCAGGGAGATTGAGTTTGTGATAGACTTGACAATGGGCACTTGTCTTATAGCACGTGCGCCTTACCGAATGGCTCAGGAAGAGATGAGGGAGTTACGGGACCAGATAGAACAGTTATTAGGACAGGGTTTCATCCGTAGGAGTACCTTACCCTGGAGAGCTCCAGTTTTTTTTGTGAAGAAAGGGGATGGATCCTTACGACTTTGTGTTAATTATCGGGAGCTTAATAAAGTTATGATACAGAATAAATATTTGTTGCCTCGCATCGATGACTTATTTGACCAAACGAGGGGAGCAACCTACTTCTCAAAGACAGACTTGAGATCCGGGTATCATCGGCTACGTATTAGGGAGCAGGATGTGTCGAAGACTGCTTTCTTGATGAGATATGGGTCCTACGAGTTTCGGGTTATTCCGTTTGGGCTGACCAATGCTCCAGCTGTATTCATGGACTTGATGAATCGGGTGTTCAGGGAGTTCTTGGATCAGTTTGTCATTGTCTTCATATATGACATCTTGATTTACTCCCAGACTGAGGAGGAGCATGCCGAGCACCTGAAATGGGTTCTTCAGACTCTACGAGAGAATCAGTTGTATGCCAAGTATGAGAAGTGTGGATTCTAGTTATGAGAGGTGCAGTTTCTGGGGCATATTGTGTCATAGTTGGGGATATCAGTGGACCCGAGAAAAGTGTCAGTAGTGAGGGAGTGGGGACAACCCACGATACCAACGGAGGTACGTAGCTTCTTGGGGTTAACTGGGTATTACAGACGGTTCATCCGAGGGTTTTCAAAGATTACGAGCCCATTGACAAATTTGACTCGCAAGGGGGTGCCATTCATCTGGGATGATTTTTTCAATTGGCTTTCGATAAGCTAAAGGATAAGTTGACTTCGGCGCCAGTTCTTGTTTTACCCAGGACATGAGTGGAGTACCTGGTGTATACTAATGCTTCCCTACAGGGACTTAGTGGAGTACTTCAGCAGGAGGATCAATCCATAGCTTATGCCTCCCGCAAGTTCAAGCCTCACGAGAGGAATTACCCCACCCACGACTTGGAGTTAGCAGCAGTTGTGTTTGCGCTACAGATTTTGAGACACTACTTATTGGGGGAGAAATTTATCCTGAACACAAACCACAAGTCACTGCAATACTTGTTCACTCAGTGGGAGTTGAACTTGCATCAGCGCAGGTGGCTGGAGTTCGTAAAAGATTACCAGTTTAAGATACAGTACCACTCGGGGAAGGCTAATGTAGTTGCTGATGCGTTGAGCCGTAGGCCAGTAGGTGAGGTGTTAGAAGTATGGAAGGAGAAACGGAAAGAGTTGGGACATCAGGATAAAGTGACCCGATCTTTTATGTCCGTCATGACAGTCACTCCAGAGATTATCACTAGAGTGATCCAAACCCAAGCCGTCGATTCGTTCTACCAAGATCAGATTGTACGACTCCTAACTGAAGGCGCAAAGTTCTATTCAATGATTTCAGATGGGGGTTTCCAATTTAATGGGAGATTAGTAGTCCCAGAAGGGAAGGACTTAAGTTATGCAGTGATGACAGAATCACATGGATCTCGATTTGTGGTACATCTCGGAGGGCATAAGATGTACCAGGATATGAGGCGACAGTATTGGTGGAGTGGGATGGAGAAGGACACCGCGGAGTTCATGTCCAAGTGTGCCACCTATCAGTTGGTAAAGGTAGACCATCATAAACCATCAGGGTTCCTTCAGCCGCTAGAGATCCCTATGTGGAAATAAGAGATCATTTTCCATGGATTTCATCACTAGGCTGCCTACCTCACAGAGGGGTCACGATTCTATATGGGTAGTGGTGGATCGGCTGACCAAGGTATCTCATTTTCTGTCGGTACGGACAGACTACACTACGGGACAGTATGCCCAGTTATTTATTACCGAGGTAGTGAGGTTGCATGGGGTGTCCCTGGATATCATGCCCGACAGAGACAAGATTTTTGTGTCACACTTCTGAGAGAGCTTTCAGGAGGCTATGGGTACCGAGTTACTGTTTAGTACGACTTATCACCCGCAGATAGATGGGCAGAATGAGCGTACTAATCAGATACTGGAGGATATGTTACGCATGTGTGTCCTTGATTTTAGAGGGGCTGGGAGTAGTACCTCCCACTGGTGGAGTTCGCGTACAATAACTCCTATCAATTTACGATTGGCATGGCTCCATTTGAGGCATTTTATGGCATACCTTGTTGTTATACCACTTGTTGGATAGAGGTGGGGGACAACAAGCTACTCGGGTCAGAGGTGATTTAGGACACGTCAGCCAGGATTGAGATGATCAGGAGCCGTATTCGGGTAGCCTAAGACAGGCAGAAAAGCTACGCCGATGTCAAGCGGTTCTTCAGAGAATTTAGTGTGGGGGATCAGGTGTTGCTACGGGTGTCTCCTATGAAAGGAGTAATGAGGTTCGGGAAGAAGGGGAAATTGGCTCCGAGATACGTAGGACTATTTCCCATTATCGAGAGGATCGGAATGGTGGCATACAAAATTGGGTTACCGGAGAACTTGCACCGTATTCATGATGTATTCCACATTTCGTCATTGAGACGGTATCTTCGAGATGAGTTGGCCCACACTCACATTACGATTGAGGAGATTGATTTGCAGCATGACAGTTCTTATGAGGAGAGATCTATGGCTATCCTAGACCATAGCGAGAGGAGATTGAGGTCAAAGGTACTTCCACTTGTTCGGGTTCAGTGGGAGCATCATAATGTAGAGGAGTCTACTTGGGAGCGAGAGGAGGATATGCGCGAGAAATATCCAGACTTATTCTTACCAGGTATGCTGTACTTTTCGAATTTCGGGACAAAATTATGTTATTAGGGGGGAAGTATTTTACACCCCGTATTTTTATGATATTAAATAATTATGGAATTAATTATTATTATTAGATTAATTAAATTAAAAATATGAGAATTAATTATAAATTAATCCGGATTAAAAATAAATATTAACTACCGTGCCAAGAGTTAATACTTATTGATGAGAATTATTGAATATGACTGTGTCAATACGTAATATGGAATTATAAAATTTTATAAATTATCGAGAGTGGGAACTATGACAGTTTAGTACATTAAGTCAGGACGCACGTGTGAGTCTTGTCGGGACTAATTGAATAAAATATAAAGAGATAATTTATTTTTAAGTAACTCGTATGGTCATTTTAAGTACTCGATTGAGTCCGGAAGGGTCGAGATAGTCAGAAAACTCTACTCAAGTATGTTATTTGAACTTCAGAATATTTCTAGGCTTAACCGACACCCCGTAGGGGTATTTTTGTCCTTTGGATTTCTGAGGAAATAATACGGATGAAAATTAGAAAAATAAAATAGAGTATACGTGGGTGAGAGGGTGTCTGTCAGTTTCTAAACCTAAGAGAGATAAAGAGAGAACCACACAAGAAGAAGGAGGGAACCCATAAGTGTTCTTGGCGCAAAACTCAAGAACTCACACCACAAATCCCACCAAAGCGTAAATCGAAAGAGGAGGAGCAATCCTATACCAATTTCATTAACGGATCAGAATATCAATTCGAGGCAAGTGTTTATTACTTGCTTTCCTTAGAAATATTTTGTTCATGTTAGACTAGGTAATTTCTCCATTGTTATGAAAGTTGAATTTGGGAAAAATTTGGGAGAATTAATCATAAATTAGGACTCATTTGAATAAAGTTTGATTCCCTCATGTAGATAGGATTATGTCCATGAATTTTGATAATTTTCTTATTAAATCCGGGTTTAATTTAGAGTTTTGCATATAAATTTGAGAACTAGGATTCTTGATATTTAAATTTGGGGATTTCGAATTTATTAATGATTAGTGATGATTTAATGATGATATATTGTTGGAAATCATATATAGGTGTTGGGTAGTTGATTGGAATTGAACGATTAGTGTTTGGGATAATTATTTTAGAGGTTTTAGGCTTGAAAATGGTGGAAAACGTAATAGGTCTGATTGGGGGAGGGAACTGCTCAATCTCGTTCGAACGAGATTGAACCTGGTTCGAACGAGATAGGTTCTCGCGAGATGTCGTTCAAACGACATCAGACCTAGTTCGAACGAAAGGTCCAAAATCTGGAAAATTCCATTTTTGCATAATTGAATTTACACAGTTATTTTGAGAGAGGAGAACTGTCATTTGATGATTTTAACATAGTGCAATGTTGATAGGGAATATTCCGAGAGAAATACCTTAAATACTTGAAAAGGTGAGTTAACCTTGGAAATTTTGAGAGAGAGAAGAATCGAAATAATCATATTATAAGTAGTAATGAGAGAATACTACGTATGGAAAATATATGCATGGGTTGGGCGAATACCTTGATTTTAATAGGATGTGGGAATGCCTATTATTATATGATTAGTATTGTGTGTATAGCATACCTACACTGATTACTATTGGGAGGAGGTTTTCACGCAGTGGACAGTCTTATCCTGTGTGACCCATTGGGAGGATATTTGACTTCTACCCAGAGTATATGAACTTGGTTATGTGCTATCTCAAATGTAGAATAGTTTCGCTGAATGGGAGCGTACGTATGTGCGTGACCCATTTGGCTGGGGAATATACTCGCCTCCAATATTTGTGATTTGAATTTTATGGTTCGTGAGAGATTGAATTAGTAGTCCTTCATGCAGTGAGTGATGCACTGGGACATGATAGAAGAGTATGCATTGCGCCAAGTGGTCTTAAACTAAGGGTGCACGATTATATATATATATATATATATAGGGATGGTGTGACTATGTATATGTATATATATACATACCTATGGATAATTCTACTGTGTGAAATTAGTAGATATAGTAATGTTGATAATCAAAATAATCTCAGTGGGTAAAAGATTTACTAACAGAACGGTGAATATGAAATGTCATTATTTGGGATAAACTAATCTCAGTAAGAGTATCCCGTATCGCCCATATTATTTTAAAATAATCTCAGTTCCTTCTGTTCTATCCAGACATTTCATTTAAGGCATGTTTCGCCCATCCTCAGTCGTTTTATTTGAGATTGTACTCAGTTTACTTTAGTATTTTATTCTGATACACTTGAGGATTTTATGGATTGTTGGTTTGAGATTTTGAACTGGAATGTTTTATCCAGTCTTATTTATTTCAGTAGTTGTTTCTTGTCCAGTATTTATTATTTTCATGTGGAATGTAAATAGCTTATGTCTTAAAGAATGGAAATTTATTAATGGATTAGTTGGGTATTATTAAGTGGGAAAATGTTTTGACACTAGCTTAATTATTTATTAGGTGATTAATAATATTATATATTTTCGATAGTGATGCTAAGAATGAATCCACCGAACATTATTTTTTAATTTTAATAAAGGGCTGATCACCCGGTATTTAATTGGGCGGGGTGTCAGAATCAGGGCTCATACTTATATTATTTTGAAGTTATGTTTAGGCACTTATAACATTCTTGTATTTCTATGGCAGCCTTTTTTTATTAATTCATCAAATATAATTAGGTTAAAACAATAATGTATACATTATTTCTCTCTAATTAGAACTTTGTGTATTTCATTAGGATTGCAATGTTAACAGTCCAAGGGTTTGCACCATTTTCTCCTTATAAATATTTCTTTCATTTTTGCCTCACTACGTATTTAACAGTCCATTGGTTAACAGTCCATTCATTTCTTACTCAGTTGTTAAAAGAACGAGTTTGGTTAAAGCTAACAGTTATGAGTAAAGCATTTAAATCCATTTAAATACTGAGTAGCACACTCGGTAGCGAAGTGTTTTACTCAGTTTTATTCAGTTATTATCGACATCTATTACTATTGTGTTCTTTATCTTTCTTATGTAAATTCCCCTATTTTTTGAGCTTTTAGTTTGTTGAGATTTTAATGTTTTTTTTATCTTTCTTTTTCTCTTTCTCTTTCTCTTTCTATTTGTCTTTCTCATGTAAATTCCCCTGTATTCTTTCGTGTCTGCGGTTACAGAATAGGGGTTAGGGATGTGGGATTTTGTCATAAAACTGATTTGTGTGTTGATTTGATCTTGATTTTATAGAATAGGGGTTGTGTGGTGAGATTCACACACACATCAAACTCATCAGTAATAGGTACTATTTATTGCTATATTACCTGATTTGTGTGTTGATTTCATTTCTTGGGCCATTCTTGCAACTCCTTCCTATTCACTATTTTTTTATCATTATTGAATTTTGGGGTCCTGTTTGTATATATAACTTTGAAGTAAATAAGGGTGTATGTAATTTAGGGTGTTGAAACTGCACACTGATCAGTTAGTTGTGTGTATACATTTTATCACGTGATCTGTTATTTTGAGCACTAACCTTGGAAACTATTATATGCAATGTTCTCCCATTTCTATACTATTCAACGAGGTTCAAATATAAATCTGAAGTTCTAAGCTGCTAAAATATTCTACACACGCATATTTGTATATTTTCTTCATATAAGCCTTTATTTGGTATTTTCCATCAATATTTATGCTTCATGTACACACACATATCTGTGTCTATTCTAATCCTAACTGTTTTAAACATTATTCCTTCGACTTGCACAGACTAGAGTTGACACTTAATTTCTGGTTGCTATAAACTTTAATTGTAGACCAAGTTTAGCTTTATTCGTTCAATTTTTCTACGTACATGTGTGTGCTCGTAAAATAGTAGAATAAGTTTACAGTATTAGATTAGTGGTACATACTTGATTTGAATAATGTGTAAAAGGATTAGTGGTACATTGATTCTGTATGTTTTCTTTACTGTAGTTTTGATATTGTATTTATCTTGTAATTTGCTTGGCGTGGCATACGAAAAAGAGAGGGTCAGTAAACGGCTGATCGAAGCCATAGATTAGGAAAATAAATCAATAACATTTAAGGTGACTGAAGGAGACCTGTGTGAGCAATACCAGATTCACATTTATGGTACATTATTTCCCTTCCATTGATGCCTTGGGTTTATGTTTATTAAATTTGACGTTACATTTTTATAGTTGCATAATAGGTGATGCCGCAAGAGTTATGTGATATGTGAGTTTAGGATTATCAGATATGTTATTTGTAATTCTTAACCATTGTTGTTCATCGATTCATCTTTTGTTCGAGAGCTGCTGACTATCCTTCCTTATAATCTGATTTCATCTCTTGGTTGCCATTTAATGTTGTTACAATGTGTGTTTTGCTTTGTTTGAAGACTGATGGATCAACCTCACAAGTTGGATATCCAGTTAATTCCCCTAAATTTGGTCAGCCAAGCTTTGTGACATTATTCTCCCAAACTTACACGACCTAAGCTTTGCTGATTTATAGGGCCAAGTTGTTCGCTTTTTGTTTTTCTTTTCGGGTTTTAATCAGGTTTATATTGATTTTGGTCTTGATTGTTTATATTTAGATGTAATCTGCAATGGATATGACTCTCCTATTGTAGGTGATCAAGCTGTGATACAACTGATGCAAATCTCATAATATAGGTGAACCACTGTTCATGCTCACTTTTTTTTCCATAATTCTTAATTTTGTGTTCTTCTGGGGATTAATTTTTGGGTCAAAATGTAGGGACAAGTGGTTACTACCTCCAACCAAAAATCACAGCAGCAGTTTGAGCAGTTAATTCCCAATGTGCTTATAGTATGTGTACATGCCAGATTCGATAAAATCAAGATGTTGTTGTGTATCATTGAACACATCAAATGGAAGCCCGCCAAAAAGTTCCCATCCAAGTCCAATGGTAAAAGATCTTTCGTATTACCATAAATTGTCTATGTTACTACTGAATTGAGGGTTGTGTTAAGGAAAATATTATAGTTCAAGAAGAATACTACATGTTTTTATTTGTTATCGTTATTTCTTTGTGTTATAGATCAGATCGTGGATAAGGGAAATAAATAGGGACATGCGAACTTGCCATACAGGTTTAGTTATAAAAGAGTGGAGCATTCGAACTGTTAACAATGGTTTCTTTAACATGACGGACTATTAGTGTTTAACTTCTTCATAAGAATTTAATTTTTTAAGTGCTTACTTTTGACTTTTGGTTCAAATGCAGGGCTAAAGTACTCAGTAATTGAAGGAGAACGAGTGGAATGATGAGGAAAATTTACAGTCTGGAAGAAGGGTTAAATACGTTCGAAGGGGGTATTGTGAAGGACAAGATGAAGTTTTGTTAGAAGAATTTACACTTTTTAAATATTGTTGAATTGATCGTTATCCCTTAAGCAAGGTGGATAGTCCAATAAACAAAGGAGACTATGTCCAATTATTTTTTTATAAAAATTGATACTTTGCCCTGATTCTATGTAATTGAGTATATTTGGATTATGTTGCTTATACGAGGTTAAATAACTATTTGTTTTGTTGGATTAATTTTTTATTTCTTAAACAAGGTCGATAGTCCTATAAACAAATGGAGATTTGCCTATTTTTTTTTAAATAGTTTACACATTTGTATTGTAAAAGAAATTTTATAACTTAAATTTAAATGATTCAATACTTTGAAAATATACACTTATAATATATTAAACATTTATTATTTATATTATACATGAATTTATACTTTTAAAAATTATACGCGTGCCTTTATTCAAAATTTTCATCATTTCGTGAATACATACTTCGAAATTTTTGCTATTTTACGATTACTTACTTTCGAAATTTTCGCTTCTTTGCGATTATGTACTTTGAAATTTTTTAACGTGCCTTCGGGCTCGGGCATACCCTAGTGTGTATATATATACGGGTATAAGGACATTAAACATATGAATAATAATAATATTTGTGTGTATGATATTTATGTGAAACATACCCATCCTAGCGGATATGCTATCAGTGGAGGCTGCGCATCATGGGAGGTCACTCTTATGAATCCTAGGAGAGGTAGTATCATTCCCCGGGCTAATAGGTCTGTGCAAGACCACCCTATGTAGGTTTGGAGATCCGTGGAATAATGTGGTATGATTATAACCCAAAGACTTAAGGCCATGACTGCCTCCGATTTTCGTGTTCCTTTTAGGTTTGATGGTGAGATTTTGACCCAGGTTGCCCAGGTTGTGGTGGACATTCCTAGAGTTGATAGCGTGCTAGTGATTTTGCACCTAACGAGAAAACGCTGGTAGGGATTGCGATTATACGTATAAAGTGAGTGTATATGTATGTGAACAATATGTGATATGAATGTACGTATATAAATGTGACAATTATATAGGGGTGAATAATATTAATACATGAGTATGGATTGAATAACTTGGGTTATGTGAATTAATTAAGATGAAAAAAAGGATTTAGCGTGTATGATAGTTAAATAAGATTTAAAGCATAAAACAAACATATATGACACAGTTTGGGTAGAAGGTTAGCATATGGAACTAAGTTGCGTGTTGGTACTAGTTACACAAGGTAGCATAACTAGGGTGTTTAAAGTGTAAACGATGGGTGCGCATAATAGATTAGGGTTGAGGGTCGTCTCATGTGAGTGCGCTACCGATTTAAATATGGAAAATTGTTGTACTTATTCATTGATGCATCTTATTCACTTGCTAAATGTTTTTAAAAGGTTTTGTTCTCTGACTCGTATAAAATATTTTCAAAACTTTTAAATGTCCAGCCACAGGGATGCCAAGCGTGATCACTTTTTCCAGAATTTACGGAGCTGCATCTGATGTGCAGGCTTGCAAATTTTGGAGTAGTCAATTCTATCTTTGGTATTCTAGATAGGTTCCATCTCATTTTATAGTTGGGCATGTGACCCCTTTTATCAAACTCTTTACATTCATTTTTATTTAACTCAGACAGTGTTGATTGTATTGGATTATTAGTAACCGATGGTGTATTCGCTATTCGAATTTTTCAGTCGATAGACTTTATTAAAGTGATGGTTTATTTTTAATTTGGTTACTATGAATGGTTTTTGTTGAATGGTTTTACTTTTCGATATTTAATTAAAGATAAAATTTGGCACCACCTTATTCTAAATAATAAGTGGTTAGTAATTAAAATATTTTTGGCGGTGATGCTAAGAATGAACCTGATGAGATTCTTATTTTTTTAGTAGACGACTGATCACCCATTATTGAAATATGTGGGGTGCCACAACTATATAAAAATTTCTCCACCAACACTTAACAACCATGGTTTCTCAGTCTTGTAGATATATATCGAAGGCACGCCCAAGTATTTCACATGAAGATAACCTTGACTCGTACCCATCATACTGCACAATTACCCTTTATATACTCATCAACTCTAGTAAAAAATACTTCACATTTAGCATAACTAGGCCCCAACCCAAATAAACTTTTAAAATCTTTCAAAACTTATCAGTGACTTTAAAAGTAATCTCATTAGCCCTAGGAAAAATAAAAAAAGGTCATCAACAAACATGACATGTGAAAGTCTTAACTTCTCACAATTTGGATGATATTTGAACTATCCCTTTTGAATTTCATCATCTATAAACCAAGAGATCCCTCTATCACAAGAAGGAACAAATAAGGGGATAAAGGATCCCCTCGTCATGAGGCCATTAGTTCCTTTGAAATTACCACCAACTCCCCTATTAACTAACACAAAGTAGCTAGTAGTCTGGATGCATTCCATAATCTACTTAATAACTTCTATAGAGAAATCCATAACCTCCAACATAGCTTTTACAAAGTCCTAATTAACAAAGTCATAAGCCCTCATCAAATTAATTTTTAGTGCACATTCAGGCTCTCCTTTATCTAAATGATAACCTCTAACAATTTCTGGCATAAGAAGGATGTTATCAGCTATATTACCCCCTTTTATAAAAGCAGATTGCCTATTATTAACCAAATCAGGGATAATACTTCTAAGTCTTCTCGCAATGACCTTATAGATGGTATTAGAATAAGAACTGGGTCTGAAATCTTTCAAAGAATTAGGAGCATTGCATTTAGGTATTAAGTTAATCAAAGTAGTATTCCCTTATCTAAACATTCTACCTTTTCTAAAGAAAAATAACACAACTTCAGCTATAATCTGACCCAATATATCCCAATTATTTTGAAAGAGCCCATCATTATACCAATCAGGACCAGGGGCCTTTTTAGGGTCAATATCAAATTAAGCCCTTTTAACTTCCTCATAAGTGACAACCATTTTCAAATACCCCTTTTGCTGATCATTTAACCATCTTTGCCTGATTCCCTAAAGCTTTCTTCTACCAACATTATTACTGCTATGATTTTAGCCAAGGAGTTGGGAAAAAAATCTCATATCCTCCTTATGCACATTCTTTTGCCTATAAACCAAATTACTTTCACCATATCTTATAAAGAGTATTTTTTTCCTAGCAATATTATTATTAACCTTCTTATGAAAATGCATTATTTTTATCACCCAATTCCAACCACCAAACTCAGGATTTCTGCTTGTAGAATTCCTCCTCAATGCCTCTCAACTCAAGATATTCTATAAGGCATCTTCTTCTATTATTAATAAGTTCCCCATCTCCCTCCTTGTCAACCAATTGTCTATGAATACCAAATAACTCCACCTTTTTTGCATGCACCCTAAAGGACATGTTAGAAAAACACTTCTTGTTCAAACCTTTAAACTCTGCCTTTAACAATTTCAGTCTCCTAAACACCATGAACATGGGATTACCATTGATCTCAATTTCCCAGCCTTTCTTAAGAATGTCCTTAAAATCATTATTTTTCATCCACATGTTAAAAAATTTAAAAGTCTTGTTAACTTTGTCCCTAAACATATGAATAGTTAAAATAACAGGGAAATGATCTGACACAGCGGGAAAATCAACCATAACATCACATTCCACAAACATTTGTTGCCAAGCCTCATTATAAAGAACCCTGTCAATTCTGCTCTGGATATCAGCTGATCCCTCTCTTCCATTGCCCCAGGTTAACCAACAACCTTTAACAGGAAACTCCTCCATATTAATATCATAAATACATTCATTAAATTCAACAATCTCATCCCAATAAACACCAACACCAACCAACCTCTCATAAGCATTCCAAACTACATTGAAACCACCCCTATTATTCGAGGGTCATCATTGCATAACCCAACAATACTTCTATAATAATCCCAAAGATTTTTCCTATTATCTCTATCATGTGACACATAAACACCCGTGATCCATAAATAACTCCCATTATTCCTTACAATAGCTCTAACTATCAAAGCTTGATCCATCTCACTATTCTCCTCAATATCAAGGACATTTGGACACCAAGCAACCCACACTCTGCTAGGCCACATAACATGGGTATTATGTAGTAACTCCCATATATAAAAATAATTTTCTTTGACCTTCAGAGTGTTATTATTCCTAACATTAACTTCAGCTAAACATAACAAACTAATATTATGGTCTCTAATATATTTATTAACTTCCCTCTATTTATGGGGAGCATTGCATCTACTAATGTTCCAAAATTCTATTTTTATTATCATTTATTTTTAGTACCCCATTTACCTCAACCTTTCTTGCTCTTATTGTAGCTCTTATTACTCTTTGCAAGTTCATTAACTCTGGTCATGTCAATATGTTTGTTTTTTCCTTTCCCACTACAAAAGATCTCACCCACCACAATGTTTATTGCATTTTCATCTTGCAAGATTTCAAAATTATTCCCCATTTCAATATCAACTTTACTTTTTGTGACACCCCGCCTAATAAAATACCAGGTGATCAATCCTATAACAAATTAAAATAGGAATCTCATATGGTTCATTCTCAGCATTACTGTCGAAAAACAAATTAATTACTAATAACTTATTAGGCTGGTGTCAAATTTTTATTTAACTAATATTTTTAATCAAACCATTCAAATAAATCAATCACAACAGTTATATATAACAACTGAAATAAAATAAGATAACCGAACTCTCGTCACAACAATATACAACCAAAATAAAATCCGCAAACTAAAATGCGATAAAAGAATAAATGAATACAGTTGGGCTATCGGTCCGAGTGTTTCTACAGTACCTCCTATCTAGATTACAAGGATGGAAGCATCTACAGTAAACTTACATACATCCACAACTACTGCAGAAAACGTCTGACTCGAAAGAATCATCATCCAGGCATCTCTGTGTCTGTATACCTAATATATATACATATATAGTAAGAGAGGGGAAAATAGATAAATGAGTCAGAGCTCGAGTTTTGAAAATATTTAGCAAGTGCTTAAAAGACATATTTTAAAAATGAAATCTATCATATTTAAACTGGTATCGCACTCTCATAAGATACACCTCACCCATCTTCTAATAGTGCACACCTATTGCATACGATTTAAACAACCTAGTTAAGCTACCCTGCCTAACTAACCTCTTACATCCATCTTCTAAATCATCCTAAATATCACCTACCTTGCGTGATTTAATATAGGTTATACCGTAAGCTATTAAATAAGCTTTTAGTTGATATAATCATCAATGTCCTATATATATAGTTCTCATTTCTATATATCTAACTATACCGTTCATAATCCTTAACTTTCACTAGTTTAAAAATGCCCTATTCACTTTAGTACATAAAGTGTCGTATATCTATAATTCTCATTTTAATATACAATTTACATTGTATTAATCCGGATATAAGTCCCGCGGAAGAAGAATAAACCCGTATTCATTTTACTCTTTACACAAGTCAAAGCTACATGATATCTCGTCTTCATATACAAGCAGTATACTATATGCAACAAGTATAATTATACCTATTACAATACTAAGTATAATAACCATCCCACCGAGCTATAACTCGAGGATGCAGACTCAAGTGCCTATCCACATTTGGGTTTACTCAATCAACCACGGTACCAAGCCAGACTCACTCATGGTCATGGTAGAAAACTAAACGGTGGAGGCGATCATATTCCCTCTTGAAAGTGGAATAAAAATATTGCACTCGTATACGGGACGATATGACCTGGGGATATACTCTCCCTGCTCCTCGAGCCAGGGGATTCACCCACATCACGCAACCTCCCTGGATAACATTAGAGAAATATATAATCTGGTTGTCCATCTCTATGCCCGGGGAAACCTGTGGAACCAGACTCTAAAGTACAAATATACCAGTGACATACAGATATATTTATATTCATATCATATTGTATATATACTGTAACAACTTTCGTATATATAATATATATCCCTTCTCAATTCCGTCATCTAGGAGTCCTAATATCACATCTATAATCCCCTAAAATAATCACTAAGTTATAATTTAACTTCCCATGCACTTGAGGGAAGAAAACTGACAAATTCAGTAAAGGAGAATCGATTCTCCCCTAATGCGAATTGATTCAGGATAGCGATTCAATTCGGTCTCAATCCAAATTGATTCGGAAAGTGTTCTGCAAGAAGGTCCTCAAAGGTGAATCGATTCGGTCTTAATCCGAATCGATTCGGTCTGAGACATCCTTATAGGTCCCCTTATGAGAATCGATTCGGTCTATACCCGAATCGATTCGCTCTGTTCGGAGCTCACTGTTTGGGCGATTTCATCTTCTCTAAAATACCTAAATATCAACTCGTTCTCAATTGTGGTTTCTAATCTCAACCAACAACACTATAATCAAACTAACACTCATTTATAACTAACACATCAATTAATTTGTGGTATTAAACCATTTCTCTTAGATTTAAGCCCTAAAACCATTAAAACCCTATTTTATCATTTCTTTCCATTTCTCACCATTTCTACACACCATTAACATGGGTTTAACACTACAAGTCATCAAGAGTTAACAATACGTCAATTGTTTTCTCCTAATGTCAGGTTTGATTTCTGATTAATGATTTTGACCTCGGACACCCTTTCGTAGAAAAATCATTACTAATTCAAAGACAATTAGAAAAAAATGCGGTCGGCGTCCACGCGACCGTATCGAAAAGATCTACAAATTTCATTTTTTGACCAAGATCCGAATCGATTTGCTTCCTAGATGAATCGATTCGGATAGGACGCTGAGTTACTATTCATCATCTTCTCCAACTCCAAATCAAACCAACACCCAATCATTCCATGATTTATGGTTTTTCATTTTATCAACCAAAAATATAATCATCTACACATCTATTTTTAACCAACACAACATTAATTTCATGGGATTCATCAAACCACTCAAGAATCTAACCCTAACTGCATTAAATTCATTTCTCACAAAAACTACACCATTTTCATCCATTCAAGCTTAGATTTCTTATGGGAAAATTACCACATCAATTTATAGGAGTTCATTTCACAAAACCCCATTTTTATTCAAGAATCCCGACCCAAAATCATAATTGTCATTACCAACTATGATATGAGATACACACAAATGAATAAAGCAAAGAAACACTTGTCTCGTGGATAAAATCCGACGATCTCGAGTCGAATCCCACGGAGTTTGGCCCGGAATCCCCTTTTCTCTCTTCATTTCTCCTCTTCCTTTCTTTCCTTCTTCTTTTCTCTATTTTTATTTCTTTCTCTTCCTCTCTCTCATAACTTATAAGAGAGAAATAAGGGATTGTCCTTTATAAACCCAAAAATGACTCGTTTACTCAATTGCGAGTTCCTACTAATCCAAAAATCCTCGTAACCTAAACACTACCCCCAGATACTCTATTTTGACTATCTCGGCCATTCTGAAACCAACCGTGCACTCGAAATCCCCATCCGAGTTACTTAACTAAAAATCACTAATCGGACCTAACACTTCTCAATACGCGTGTTTTCCAATTAAAATATTATCCTTTGTCACTTTACCCAACTGCGACATAAAAATAATCCAACTCATTTACTTAGTCTCGTAAGAAAATATAACCCATCTAAATATTAATCCGACACTTACAAACTAATATTTACTACTTACTTTAAATTCTCAATTTTTCAAATTATACTCATAAATTCCAAAATTACTATTCACAGTAATTTCCTCTAATTACCAAATTGCACCCACATATGTATTTTAAATATCTATAAAAGTACGGGGTATTACATACTCCCCCCTACAACGGAATTTCATCCTCGAAATTCGGTTACAGCCTGTATCACCAAAGTCACTCTGTCCTAGTACACCGATGTCGAATGGTACTACCTAATGGTACTTTACCATCTACCACCTATCTCAAGGCTTATATTCTAACTGATAACTTGTCTTTTTGTGTAGTTGTCGTTGTTTGAAGCTAAGTTAATCAAAATCCTCAAATACCTACAAAAATAATATCAAACTAAAGTGTAGAGGTAAGTAAGGGTATCAATCCACCTCAAGGGGGTGAAACTAGAGACAAACTCAATTGTAATTCACTTTTTATTTTCTTTTTGGGATTTTTTACTTTTTCTAAATTTTTTTTATCTTTTCAAATATTAAAAAAAAATTGGGTGAGATTAGGGCTGTGTTTTTTTTTTCCAACATTCCGATTTCTCCGATATCCGATCCGATATTTTCCGATTTTGGAATGTATATAAGGTTTTTTATTTCCGATTTTTCGATTTTTTCAAAAAAAATCGGATCGAAAATTGAAAATAATTCTGAATTTTTGATTTTTTGGTTTTTCTGATCTGATTTTTTGAAAACTATGCCGATCCGATGTTTTCGAATTATTTCTGATTTTTTCCGAAATATTTTCCAATTTCCAATTTTTCTAATTTTTTTAAACATTCTCATGTGTTCCCATCGGCTAGGAGAGTAAGAGAGACCCAAAAAAGTTCTCTATAAAAGGAGAATATCCCTCTATCCTCTACACAAATGAGAAAAATGGTTAAATCCTTACATATTTACATGTTGGGTTAAATCTTTTTTTCGATTTCTTTAAAATGAGAATTTCGAGTAATCGAAAATCCTATATTAATTTTTTTGAAATTTTTGAATTTCCAAAATTTCTGAATTTTTAATATATTTTTTGAGTTTCCGAATTTTTCCGATTTCTTTTTTCGATTTTTTCGAATTCGGAAACTTTTTTGATTTTCTGAAAAAATTGGATAGGAAATTGAAACAAATATTTTATTTTCGAAAAAATTAGAATTTTTTCCGAAAGGTCATTTTCCAATCCGATCCGGTCGAAACACAACCCTAGGTGAGATGAAGTGAAATAACACTAAACTAAATGGAAGATCAAATGACAAACTAAAAAGTGACTAAAATGAAAAATAAATTCTAACACAAAAATAAGAGATAAAGTAAGGTAAATAATAGTGAGAGCAATCAAGGAGTGGGACTACACCACAAATTTTAGCTATTCTAACTAATTAATTTAATGATTTGAATTTTCCCAAATTAATATCAAAATTACAAATCAACTCTCATTGCAATTATAATTTTAATAGTAATCTTTTAGAAAATAAAGTTTAACCCCCCACAACTCAAGAAAATAGATCTACACTCCTTTTAATTAATCACCCGCTAGGATCGATCAATTAAAATTTGTATAAATCATAGAAAATGAATTTTAGAGTTGGAATTCAAGGAATAATACCACACTTAAGAAACCTCTATCTCTAGTTCGAATCTAAAATGGGTATTATAACTTAGAATTTCGATTTTCTCTCGAAAATCATTTACCCTCTCTCGAGGCGTAAATTTAAGGGTGAGGGATCAAAATTAATATTCAAATGAAATTTTTAATTAATCAAACTAATTAAATTAAAATAACATCAAATAAGGGTTCACCACACCCCTTGAAAGGGAATTTAGCCTAACATGATATTAAACACGATGAACAAATAATCAAAGGCTAATTAAGTCAAATAGAAGAGAAAAAAACAATCAAACCCAATCTCTTGAAGTGAAATTGAACTCTTATTTCCTAGAAATCAAGCACCATCCATCCAATATGAGCATCCAACAATAATCAATTCAATATAGTACTCAATTGAATTACTCACAATTTATCCTCACAAATCTCTAAAAATAAAAATAAAAGCTATTTACAAAATATTTCCCTAATTTATTTTCTACTCTAACTCTATCTAGAATTCTCTCTACAAAATAATTGATATGAAAAAGCCCCTTTCAAAATGGTCTTCTTCTTCCTTAAATAGTAGGCATGGTGCATGGGGGTAAATTGGATAAATGGGATAGGGGTGTGCATGTGGTTATGGTGTAGGAGGGTATTTTAGGTGACACACTCAAGTGCATGTGTGTTGTGAGGTGTGAGGGTGTTTTGGGTGAGAGAATAAAAATCAGATTTGTGTGCACATGAGGGTAAAGGGGTAAATGGCATATAGGGAACATGTGGGGGAAGTGTTATGAGGGTATAATGGGAAAAAATGGGTTAAGTTGGGTTATTAAGCATGTGGGCATTTGTTTGACTTGGTCTTGGCCAAAACGGGTGCAAAATCGATTTGGTTCATGGCTTAGAAAATGGAACATGTGTAAGGTTTGGAAATGGGTTTGGGCACGAGTTCTCGGATTGGGGAGAGGTGGGTTGTGGGTTCCATTCGGGTTCGGATGGATCGGGGCGAGATGGGTGGATCGCCGGAGGTGGTCGGGAAGGTCGCCGGAGGTAGGCGGGTCCGTGGGGTTGAGGTCGCAGGAGGTAGGCTACTGGGGTGGTTCCGGGCTGCTGGAGGATCGCCGTTGGGTATGGATATGGGGGTGAGTTGGGTCGCTCTCTAAAGGGGGTCGGACAGGTGTGGCGGGTTTAGAGGTTTTTGGGTTGGTATTGGTTTGGGGTTGTAAGGAAGATGGGGATGAGAGAGAAGAGAGTTTGGTTATGGAGGAAAGAGAGTGTGGATGTAGTTAGAGGTTGAATATGGAGGTGAGGGGTTTGGGTGTGGTAAGGGTGTAGGGAAATAGGATGAGGGTGAGGGAGTGTTTGTGTGTATGAGTGTTTATGGAAGTAGTGTGTGTGTGTGTGTTAGTTTGTGACCCTTAAAAAAACATGGACTAACTAACTAAAAAAAACTAACAAAATTAAAAATTAAAATCTAAAAAATAAAATCCTAATCTATAAATAAAATAAAGACTCAAATAAAAAAGGAACTAATAAGAAATAAAATAAATAAATAAATAAAAATCTATTAAACTAAAAACTAAAATCCTAAATAAATGTAAAATCTAATAAAACTAAAAAAAATAAATGAAATCCTAAAAAAAATATATAATCCTAATAAAAACTAATAAAAATCAAAATAAAATAAAATTATACTAATAAAAATAAACTAGAAAAATAGAAAACAAAACCTAGAAATTCTAAATAAAAAAAAATAAACTCAAAAAAATAAAAACGACTCAAACTAAAAATCTAAAAAAAAAAGGCCACAAACTAAACACACGCGGGCTTCGGGGAAGGTTTAGGGACAGGTTTAGGCTCGGGTGAGGTTACAGGACAAGGTAATTATCTCCATTTGACTACAAGTTGCCTCGAAATAACGCGTTTGACACCGCAACTGCAATCAAACCTGCACATTGAACATTTATGCGCATAAGACTCAAATTGTCGAGAATTAACAACTAAAATACATCTATCCGGGGTATAAAATGTACACTTTTGGGTGCTTATCACTAACGCAATAGCTTAACCACAAGCTTAACTAAATTTTTATACGCTGAAACACTACCTCGGTCGTAAGGTTGACTCTAATAATGTCACATCGCACCTAGCGTTTCTATTACCGCATATAAAGAAAACGAGCCTATACTCGCCGCTCTAACGTATTGATCCCACGGATATCCTCTACTCTAGGCGTCCACTCGTCTACATCAGGACGTCTAATTTCCCTAAAAAAGGAAACTACACTAGCGCTTGACTACTCCCATCAGTCTTCTTGCTTAGCTTGGGCGTGCTAACTCTTGTTGCACCTATACACTTGGATTATCACGTACCTCCTATGACGTTCAATCCATCAAACTTCAAATGCAAATTCATTTATAACTGCCCCACATCATATTCTTCAGCTTTATATACTACGCCCCTTCTATTTCAGATGATATATAAAACCACTTACCAGGGTGCCCACACACCCTTTTTTATCCGTGCACATTGGCACAACTATTGTAAATGTCACACACGTAACACTCCCTCTAAAAAAATGGGCCTTATTTCCTGGGCCTGATACTAACACCTAGGTACTCTCAACCCGAATTACTCGATATTTAGTTCTTCCTATCCCTTGAAATTTAATCCTTCTTAAGGTTAACCCACAAATCTTCTCGTGGTTAACTCACTACAATATTCCTACATCAATGACACTTGCCCCACTAGACTTACTCCATGGTAGTCCTAAGATCGATGTGTTTTCCTACAGATGTAAATCGAGCATTATACTAACTATTTCCCCAGCGGCCAAGACCTTTCCTAACTCCCGACATTAGCTCGATTTCATGCGTGGGATGTCTCGCAAATCGAAATCCAAATAATGAACCCTCCCGTTACACTACTTCCTTGCATCGTCAGTCATCAAGATATAACAACCTAAGGCATACCATCGAGACGTTCTAAAACCCTATCTCGTAATCATACTAACATGCTTCTACCTCTATGCCCTTCCATCTTGGCGAAATGGAAAGTCTAACTAATCGGGGCGTTTACACCTTACACAATTATTACGATCATTATACACAAACGTGTTACCTCAAAATTTGCCTCCTAGCCATGACATGGCCATAAGCCTCGAATCAATTCCCTTAACCTTACCTCACCCGCTTACTTGCCGTGTGAGAAACATTAACGTGATTTTCCACAACACTTCCACTTCCATTAGCCTTTAATCATCACATGACTCTCAGCTAATTTGTCATCAAAACTAACATCCTAACCTACAATAACATCTCTCCACATCGTTAAGGTTCATGCGTGAAGTGTCTCGCAAGCGAAATCCAAATAAGGAACCCCTCCGATACACTACTACTTAACTTTGTCGGTCGTGGAGGTATGTCAGTGTAAAACATGTAAAATAATAAATCTTACATACCTTAGATCATATCTATAAGTTCCACATGCACTAAAGTCATGCTAGTTAAACATCTACTCACCGAAGTTCCATTCAATCATATAATAAAGGCGAGCTCAACCCGTATCTAGGTGAGATATCGCAAAAACAACCAGTTCCACTCTGGAACCGCGGATACGATAGTCTTGCAATCATTAGCTTGTTATCGCTCCGATTATCCACAAATATATTACACTTAAAATAGTACCATACTCGTATAATACATACAAAATGAGCAGTACAAACCAAATATAAATTCAAAATATCAGCACCCTCTTTTACAGCGAATAAAGGAAAATAGAACCCCACTACTGCGAAAAACATATAGACATACCCTCTATAATATTACCGATACTTCCACAAAACTCGAATCACACACACGAATCTAGGGCTAAAAAATACTGCGACTCTATCTAGCCACACAAAATATACCTCCTTCATTCGAGGTGAAACTCATAACAATAACTTCGCCAATATCCCTGACTGCTCCAATTGGTTCCCAGACATAGTACACTTTCCCTAACTGAACCAAAAAAAACTTTAATCAATGCTCCATCTAAGCACTCTACTATTGTCCTTTAACTCCCACCGGTCAAGGACTAACCGTGTGGTTCTACACTCCACCTCACCCTATTCCCCATCTCTGGCCACCCTGACCATGTTAAATTATAAGTATCTCGGACACTAATTGCTTCGATCCTGACAATCACTTTCATAGTTCCCTTAGCTCCCCTAGCCCAAAAGGAAACAATACTACCGGTCTCAACAATATTGTTTCAATGAATCTGTGGGTGGATGTCTACCGGTGGGGGTTCACAAACATAACTTCTCTATAAGTATTAGCAATACTTACTAGTGAGCCTATGATTTCATTGAAGTACACTTTCTTCATTGTACCTACCTTACTTCGGTACAAGGTTCACTTCTCCATATCACTCTTTATTCACTGTCGTCCTCTAACCGATTCTCATGTGAATAATCCAGAAGCTGCATTCTCTTCATTTATGATAAATCAAAGGAACTCACGGTTAAAACCATCCATAGGATTTCTTTACGAGCAAAACATCATGCTCCCCCAAATATGGTGACAACCATTCCCTCCATTTCAACATTGCTCCAACGAGTGAAAAAATTTTCCTTAAATTTTTCGTATCTGGGCATTTCTATGCCCTTCTCTTAACCGAAGCTCTTGAGCATTCTACTTCCATTGAATAAAGCTACACTGCCTCCGCATAACTTAACTTCAACATATGGTCCTTATCAAAGACCTTTCAAATTTTTTTCCCAATTTAACTCCATTGGGTAATTCAAGTTTAGCATCACTCTCTACTATAGCGGTACTTGGATAAGTATAAATACTATACTTTAGTAGTTTTTGTAGCAATCCATGACAATGCCCCAAAGGGAGTGACCTCTACTGCGGTCCTCGTCCTCGACTTCAACTTACAGCTCCAACTAAGCCCCGCCTCCTGCTGCCCTCGTCACGGCCTTCCCTGGTCGCCCTTCATCGATCAGCACACAAATCTTGAACGAGCGCGCAAAAGATTTACTATAATCTTACATAATAGCAGGAGGGAGAAATCTCACCATAGGAATCAACAATCCTAATCATAAGGCTCTATATCAAATAGAAAGCAACACTGAAAGCATTGTACGTCCGCACAGATTCCTAAGGATACTAGAACCTGATTCTCTGACACCATCTGTGACACCTCGCCTAATAAAATATCGGGTGATCAATCCTATACCAAATTAAAACAGGAATCTCATACGATTCATTCTTAGCATCACTGTCGAAAATGAAATTAATTACTAATAACTTATTAGGCTGGTGTCAAATTTTTATTTAACTAATCATTTTAATCAAACCATTCAAATAAATCAATCACAATAGTTATATACAAAACCCGAAATGAAATAAGATAACCGAACTCTCGACACAACAATATACAACCAAATCGAATCCGCAAACTAAAATGCGATAAAAGAATAAATGAATACAGTTGAGCTATCGGCCCGAGTGTTTCTACAGTACCTCCTATCTAGATTACAAGGATAGAAGCGTCTACAGTAAACCTGCATGCATCCACAGCTGTTGCTGCAAATGTCTGACTCGAAAGAATCATTTTCCAGGCATCCCTGTGTCTGGACACATAATATATATACATATATAACAAGAGAGGGGAAAATAGAGAAATGGGTCAGAGCCTGAGTTTTGATAATATTTAGCAAGTGCTTAAAAGCCATATTTTAAAATATAAAATCTCTCATATTTAAACTGGTATCGCACTCCCATAAGATACACCTCATCCCTCTTCTAATAGTGCACACCTATCACATACGTTTTAAACAACCTAGTTAAGCTACCCTGCCTAACTAATCTCTTACATCCATCTTCTAAATCCTCCTAACTATCACCTACCTTGCGTGATATAATATACATTATACCATAAGCTATTACATAAGCTTTTAGTTGATATAATCATCAATGTGCAATATATATAGTTCTCGTTTCTATATATATATAACTATACCGTTCATAATCCGTAACTTTCACTAGTTTAAAAATACCCTATTCACTTTAGTATATAAAGTGTCGTATATCTATAATTCTCACTTTAATATACTATTTATAATGTATTAATCCGGATATAAGTCTCCCGGAAGAAGAATAAACCCTTATTCATTTTACTCCTCACACAAGTTAAAGCTATATGATATCTCGTCTTTATATACTAGTAATATACTATACACAACAAGTATAATTATACCTATTATAATCATAAGTATAACAACCATCCCATCGAGCTATAACTTGAGGATTAAGACTCAAGTTCCTATCCACATTTAGGTTTACTCAATCAACCACGGTACCAAGCCAGACTCACTCATGGTCATGGTAGAAAACTAAACGGTGGAGGCGGTCATATTCCCTCCTGAAAGTGGAATAAAAATATCGCACTCTTATGCGGGACGATATGACCTGGGGATATACTCTCCCTCCTCAAGCTAGGGGATTCACCCACATCGCGCAACCTCCCTGGATAACACTAGAGAAATTTATAATCTGGCTGTCCATCCGTATGCCCAGAGAAGCCTGTGGAACCAGCCTCTAAAGTATAAATATACCAGTCACATACAAATATATTTATATTCATATCATATCATATATATACTGTAACAACTTCGGTATATATAATATATTCCTTCTCAATTTCGTCATCTATGCGTCCTAATATCACATCTAGAATCCCCTACAATAATATCCAAGTTATAATTTAACTCCTCATGCACTTGAGGGAAGAAAACTGACAAATTCAGTAAAGGAGAATCGATTCACCCCTAATCCGAATCGATTCGGGATAGAGAATCGATTCGGTCTTAATCCGAATCGATTCGAAAAGTCTTCTGCAAGCAGGTCCTCAAAGGCGAATTGATTCGATCTCAATTCGAATCGATTCGACTTGAGGCAGCCTTACAGGTCCCCTTATGCGAATCGATTTGGTCGAAACCCGAATCGATTCGCCCTGTTTGGAGCTCACTGTTTGGGTGATTTCATCTTCTCCAAAATACCCAAATATCAACCCATTCTCCATTGTGTTTTCTAATCTCAACCAACAACACTATAATCATCCTAACACTAATTTATAACTAACACATCAATTAATTTGTGGTATTAAACCATTTCTCTTAGATTTAAACCCTAAAATCATTAAAACCCTAGTTTATCATTTCTTCCCATTTCTACACACCATTAACATGGGTTTAACACTACAAGTCATCAAGAGTTAACAATACGTCAATTGTTTTCTCCCAATGTCAGGTTTGATTTCTGATTGACAATTTCGACCTCGGACACCCTTTCATAGAAAAATCATTTTGCTAATAAAAAAAGTAGGGGTGTTCAGAAAACCGATTGGACTGGTGGACCGAACCGGACCAAACCGAACCGGACTATTTTTATCGATTTTTTTAAATCGGTCCGGTCCATATTTTTTTTGATAGACCGGTCTAATCGGTTCGGTCCTCGGTCCGTCTTATTAAATAACCAGTCTGGAACGGTTACATATTAATATATATATATATATATACTCAAAGAAGGAATGGGGGTACGCTCGTCAATTTTAAAAAAGAAGAAAACAACCCTAATAATCTAATATGAGAAAACAAACGCACAACACTCCTTCTAAACTTTAATTTCTTTCTACCATTTACACCGCTCCTCTCACCACATTCTTCTCTCTCAAACTTTCTTTCTACCACTTGCGCCGCTTCAAACCTTTACACCGTTACTTTCAATTCTAGGTGCGAGCAACCGATATCTAAAGCATCTACAAGGTCACACTCTTTCTCACTATATATATATACTCATACACACGCATATAATCCAATTATCAGGGGTATTGATATTGTTGTTGTGAGTTGTGTTTTGTTAGGTGTTCCAATTAAGAGTTTGTTTGGAGCAGGATGTGAAGAGGAAAAAGGTAATGTGGGAGATAACATGGACACGCTGCTGTCAAAATTTATTTTATGTGCTCTGACCTTAGTGGGTTTTTTCTCAAGGTACTCACACACTTCCCTTTTACTTGCTTCTTAAGTTCATTTCAGGGCTCTAGATAAAGTTTCATTCTTTATGTGAATTATTCTTGTCTAATTATCATTTTTCAATCCATTTGTTTTGTAATCAAGTTTTCTCATATTTCTGTTGTGGGCTATTTTTTGTTCATGATTTGGAGTTTTGAGGTGCTTGTCGATTGATTTATTTGTTTGGTTAGAGTTTGGAGAGTTTAAAATTTGGATAGTTTGAAGTTGATTTTCATTTTTAAAATGATTAATTTAATAAAATTAGGACCGACAAGTTAGACCGAACCGACCCTATAAAAAATTGAACCGATTAGGGTCGGGTGACTGATGCAATCGGTCCGGTCTTGGTCCCTTTTTTTAGGACCGATTTAATCGGTCCGGTCCTTAAAAATCCTAAAAACTGGACTGGACTGGACCACGAACACCCCTAAAAAAAGTTTAAAAAATACGCGGTCAGCGCCCACGCGACCGTATCTAAAAGATCTATAAATTTTATTTTTTGACCAAGAGCCGAATCGATTCGCTTCCTAGCCGAATTGATTCGGAAAGGATGCTAAGTTACTATTCATCATCTTCTCCAACTCCAAATCAAACCAACACCCAATAAATCCAAGATTTATGGTTTTTCACTTCATCAACCAACAATATAATCATCTACACATCTATTTTTAACCAACACAACATTAATTTCATGCGATTCATCAGACCACTCAAGATTCTAACCCTAACTCCATTAAATTCATTTCTCATAAAAACAACACCATTTTCATCCATTCAAGCTTAGATTTCTTATGGGTAAATTACCACATCAATTTCTATGAGTTGATTTCACAAAACCCCATTTTTATTCAAGAATCCCAACCCAAAATCATAATTTTCATTACCAACTATGATATGAGATACACACAAATGAATAAAGTAAGTAAACACTTGCCTCGTGGATAAAATCCGACGACCTCAAGTCGAATTCCATGGAGTTTGGCTCGAAATTCCCTTTTCTCTCTTCGTTTCTTTCCTTCTTCTTTTCTCTCTTTTTATTTCTTTCTCTTCCTCTCTCTCGTGACTTATAAGAGAGAAATAAGGGATTGTCCCTTATAAACCCCAAAAATGACTCGTTTACTAAAATGTGAGTTCATACTAGTCCAAAAATTCCCGAAACCTAAACACTGCCCCCGGATACTCTATTTTGACTATCTCGGCCATTTCGAAACCAACTATGCACTTGAAATCCCCATCTGAGTTACTTAACTAAAAATTACTAATCGGACCTAACACTTCTCAATACGCGTGTTTACAAGGGTGTCTACCTATAAAAAAAGAAGAAAAATACTTTTTTTAATGACATCCGAGAAATATCACCGCAAGGGTCACCGCAAAAATGTCATTTGAGAAGTGCCACCGCAAGGGTCACCGCAGAAATGACATTCGAGAGGTGCCCCACAAGGGCCACTGCAGAAGTCCAAGATTGATAAGTGTCACTGTAAGGGCCACTGCCGAAATATCATTTGAGAAGTGCCACCGCAAGGGTCACCGCAAAAATGACATTCAAGAGGTCCCCCGCAAGGGCCACCGCAGAAGTCCAAGATTGAGAAGTTCCACTGCAAGGATCACTGCAGCAATGACATTAGCGAGGTGCCCCGCAAGGGCCACTGCAGAAGTCCAAGATTGAGAAATGCCACTGCAAGGGTCACTGCTACAATGACATTCGAGAGGTTCCCCGAAAGGGCTACCGCATAAGTCCAAGGTTGAGAAGTTCCACTGCAAGGGTCACCGCAGCAATGACATTCGAGAGGTGCCCCGCAAGGGCCACTGCAGAATTCCAAGATTGAGAAGTGCCACTGCAAGGGTCACTACAGTAATGACATTCGAGAGGTGAACCGCAAGGGCCACCAAAGAAGTCCACGATTAAGAAGCTCCACTGCAAGGGTCACTGCAGCATTGACATTTAAGAGGTGCCCCGCAAGGGCCACCGCAGAAGTCCAAGATTGAGAAGTGCTACTGCAAGGGTCACCGCAGAAATGTCATTCGAAGGGTGTCACCGCAGGGGTCACTGCAGAAATGTCATTCGAAGGGTGCCACCGTAGGGGTCACTGGAGAAATAACATTTGAGAAGTGCCCCGTAAAGGATCACTCCAGAAATGTTATCTGAAAAGTACAATCGCAAGGGTCCTGGCAGAAACTCATATTGAGAAGGAACCCACCTAGGGTGGCCATGATGAGGGAGTGGCTACCATGAGTAACTCCTCATCATGAAACGTCATTCTTTAAAAAGAACAACAATATTAACACTTTTCTTTCTTATACAGGTTGCCTAGTTCAGCAAGCAGGGCTCAAATAGGCTAGTTGGGACCTCTTGGGAGTTTTGGCTTGGCGACTGAGGGATAAGGTATGTTGAGCAAGCTCAACCACTTAGTACTATAGGATTGAGAGAATACTAGTAGGAAGACCTAGAAGTCACTCAAGACTACACACACTTCACACTTGGTCACAAGTGAAGTGAGCAGCCAAAGAGCTGGCTACTCACAAGAAATAAACGCTTTATAAAGAATGACTTTTCCAGAAGAGGGGGTCCTCGAGGACCCTCTCGAGAAAAATAACAATTTTAGAAGAGAGGGGACCTTAAGGCCTCCTCTCTCAAGATTTGCAAAATTGCACCATAAGTTACCGTTTCAAAAGATAATTACCAAATCTGATATTTTGTCTTCATTAGGAGACATATGTGCTTTTTGACTTTTGGTCGGCGCCCGGTGGTGCCTGCAGGAGGGGACAGGCAGGGCTGCCTGCAGGTAGGGACAAATGGTACACTTCAGACATTGTTCCCCACCAACCCTCTCAATTTTGGTGCCCAAAAATGCCAACTCATCCCTAATGCCCTAGTATAAATAGACCTCTCGACAAGGTCAATGGGAGACACAATTGAAATTGCACTGTTACTGTGTTAAAATCACACCCAACCTACCTAAGTATTCTCTCCCTGCTCATTCTCTTAGTGTTGAGTGCCTTGTTCCTTCACTCCCCACTGATAGCCATCAATCCTAGGTGTTTCCCTTGAGAAAATTACTATTTTTGCTATGGAAGTTCATCTTCTTGCAGGAATGAGTTGAATCTTGAGTTCCATTATTACCAGAAGGAGAAGGTTTCTTGAGAAGTTGCACCAGAAGACCTTGAAGACCTTATAGGCAGTTTCCATTGGAGTGGGTCACGTCTCAACCTTTCCAGTTATTCATAGACCCCAGTCTCACTACCCTCCCACATTTAGCGACTCTGCTGGGGAGGTATTCTTGCTTTAATGTATAAAAAAGGTTTCAATGTCTCTAAGCAGTTGGTTTTTGAGGACACTCCATCTGGTAATAGAGCTCACAGTGACCAGATGACCCAGGAAGAAGTGGTGGTGATCGGAGCCAAGGCGCCTGCGTCTCAGGGAGGGCAGACCAGTTCGTCGGCAGTGGCTCGAATGGCAGGTATGAACCTTATGGCAATTTTTTTTACTTTTTGAAGAAAAATAATATAGACCTATAAAGTTTGGGTCAAGGTTGTGTAACACCAGCTATTGCCCCTTCTGGAGGGGTAACCACCACTGTTGCGATTCCGGCGGAGACATTTCCGTCCCGGAAAGTGGCGCTGGAGCAGGCGGTGGCGCAATCAGGTTTGCCAGCTGCTAAAATCATGTGTTTGGAGGAGTCACCTTCTAAGGATGTTACCATGGAGGAAGTGAGGATGATACTCTCCTCCTCTTAGAGGGAGGGTCCTCACCTATATGAAGAGTTACAAGACCCCTATCCGCAGGAAGTAAATGAGAAGTCATACCCTGAGGGGTATATCCCACCAAAATTTATCAAGTTCAGCGGAAGGGGGGAGAACCCTAAAGAGCACGTGAAGAGGTTTGTAGAGTACTTAGGAGTGCATGCTGGTGACAAGAACCTGAGGCTGAGGGAGTTATCTAAGTCCCTCACTGGGAGGGCTTATACATGGTATTCCCATTTAGCGCCTAACAGCGTCCCCACTTGGGAAGAGATGCACAGGCAGTTCTTCCAGAAGTTCTTTGTAGTGGAGGATGAATTTACATTGAGGCACCTAGTACAAGAGGTCCAGAATCCATGAGAAGAGTTGATGCACTACATCAAGCGATTTCGCGAGAGGGATTTAGATGTCCACGAGGATGTGGCGGAAGCTAGGTTACTGCAGATATGTGTGGAAGTACTCTTAGAAGAGTACAAGTTGCACTTGATCAACGGAACTAGAGACGGAACTTTTAGAGAGTTCATCAGGTCCGCTAGCAACATAGCTATGATAATCAAACCAAGGGCCCCGAGTTGGAGGACGCAAGTTCCACTGACTTTCAGGAGGTTTCAAGTTTCGAGGAGGCAAGCGGTTAACTATGTGGACGGGAGTAACAAAGGAAATAAGGGAGGCTCTGGGGCCAAGACTGACGATCCCAGCAATAAGAGAAAGTTTGGGGAAGATGCCCCACCTACATTACCATGCAGCGTAGATGAGGCTATGGATTGTTACTGCACCTTAGTACGAGAAGGGGTAGTAGGACCTCCTCACTTGAAAGGAGAGACCCCCACTGCAGCTGACAAGACCAACCCGAAGTACTGTGAGTTGCACCAATGGGTGCAACATTCTACCAAAGATTGCTACTACTTGCGAAGGATCATTGGTGAGCAGGTGGACAATGGTACCTTACAGATACCCCTTGTGGATGTTAACGAAAACCCACTTCCTATACATCACTTTGGTACCGCCAACACGGTAGTTGCTTATGATGAAGAAGCTACCAAAGGTCTGATGGAGGGGGAGAGCGGCGATCGGTTATGTGAGGAGTTGGAAAATCTATCACTAAGGAGACTTGAGCTGGAAAGAAAGCAAGAGGAGTGGTTCTTCACTCTGGAACAAGGAGATGGAAGTGGGGAAGTTGAGGAAGTGGCCCTGTCGGAGGGTGAGGTAGACATCATTCTTGATCTAGATGAAGGAGGGACCTCAGAGGCGGAGTATGTCTGCAGTGCCCTAACGTATGAGGTGGACCTAGATTCCTAATGTGAGGCCATAGCAAGGAGCCCCAAGTTCAAGTGGTTTTTTAACCAGATAGGAGTGAAGTACGACACAAGGATGTCCATCACGAGGAAAGTCTTGGAGGCAGTGCAGCAGCGCGGAGATTTTTTGCTAAATTGGCAGGGGCCAATCGGAAGGATGATTAAAAAGTATACTTCTGCAGTGGTGTTTTCAGAAGCAGATAGGTTGGTGCCTTACTTCCATAACCGCCCACTATATGTTACGGCCATGGTTAATGGGGTCTCATTTCACAGGGCGTTAATGGACGGAGGAGCATCTATTAACATCATGCCCATCAGTACATTGTATGAAACAGGAATTGACCAAGGGAAGGTGGTTCCTGTACCGCTGGTAATTCCCGAATTCGACAATACTGGAATGCAGTCTATTAGATACGTGAATGTGGGAATCAAGTTGGGTAATTTCACCTCCCATATCAAGTTCCATGTTATTAATGCTAACACTAGCTACCAATTGCTCATTGGAAGGGTATGGATGCACACTCATGGCATAGTGCCTTCCACCTACCATCAATGTGCAAAAGCAAACATTAGAGGTACGGAGATAGTGATCAAGGCCACGCAGAGACCCTTCGCCATTGAGGAGGCCCATCTAGTGGATGCTGCCTTCTACACTGAGTTAGATGAGGAAAGAAAGGTCTCTACAAGAAAGCTAGAGGGGATCAAGGTAGCCGAGGGAAGTGTCCTACAAAGGAAATCCGTTCATGACCGTCTAGGGGGAGGGTGATTCCCCACATGATAAAAGGCAAGAGGAAAGTAGAGGAGGCGACTAGGCCTCCTCAAACCTGTAAGAAGGTGGTCTTGCCTAATGGAAAGATTATCTACCGACCCAGCTCGGGCGGTGTTCTGGGATGAGAGAACCGACCCGGCTCCTGAGTGTTTTATTATTAATGAATCCCATATCATTGATCATGTCGAGGAACCAGAAGAAGCTTCAGAATGCATGCATAATGGACCTAGAGAATAGCTCCAAGAATTGGAAGAAATTAAGTTAAGATAGGAAGGGGGTGAGAGTAAACCCATTCTAATCTCCAAGTGTCTAGAACCGAAGCAGAAGGAAGAGCTCATTGGGCTACTCAGAGAGTTCACTGATGTATTTGCATTGAAGTACACGGAGATGCCAGGAATAGATGCAGAAGTGAGCTCCCATAGATTGAACATACTCCCCAATGCCCTTCCGATAAGGCAAGCCACATGTACTTACAAAGCGGACCTTGACTTGAAGATAAAAGCTGAGGTGGAGAAGTTGTTAGCGGCAGGGTTCATCAAGCCCATTCAACACCCCATATGGATTTCCAGCATAGTGCCAGTAGTGAAAAAAGACAAGAGCCAGATCAGAATCTGTGTAGATTTTTGTGACTTGAACAGGGCATGTCCTAAGGATGAATTCCCATTACCAAGTATAGACAACTTAGTAGACGCCACCGTGGGACACGAGATGTATTGCTTCATGGACGGGTACGTTGGCTACAACCAGATTAAAATGGACCATACCGATGCGGAAAAGACTGCCTTCCGCACACCATTGGGGAAATTTCACTATACAGTCATGCCCTTCGGATTAAAGAATGTCGGGGCCACATACCAGCGGACCATGATGAAAATTTTCCACGACCTATTTCATGATATACTGGAATTCTATGTGGATGACCTAGTGGTGAAATCTAAGAAAGAAGGAAAGCATATACAGGATCTTAGGAGAGTATTCGAAAGGTGCCGCCGATATAAGATGAGGATGAACCCCTCTAAGTGTGCCTTTGGGGTTACGGCGGGGAAATTCTTAGGTTTTATTGTGAATAGACAAGGGGTGCAAGTGGATACAGAGAAGATGAAAGCCATTGTGATGATGCCACCCCCCAAGAGTCAGAGGCAACTTAAGAGCTTCTTGGGAAAGGTATCCTACCTGTGGAGGTTTATACCTGCACTAGCAGAAGTAACTCATCCGTTCGCACCTCTACTAAAAGACAAAGCCAAGTGGGTCTGGGGAGAGAGACAGGAGAAAGAGTTTGAGAAAATTAAAAAAATCCTAGCCTCTCCTTCCACAATGATTCCCCTGAAGCCGGAGAGCCGCTACTGCTCTACCTCACTTCCACAGAGAGGTCGATAGGGGCCTTTTTGGCACAAGAGAAAGAGGGAGTAGAAAAGCCAGTCTACTACCTATCAAGAGTGATCTCTGGGACAGAATCGAGGTACACCAACGTTAAGAGACACTGCCTGGCATTGGTATTTGTGGCCCAGAAGTTGAGACACTATCTTCTAGCCTTCACAGTTCATATAGTCACCAAGTGTGACCCCATCAAGTACCTCCTCGCATGGACTATACTCGTGGGACGAGCAGCAAGGTGGTTTTTGATCCTGTCAGAATATGATCTAAAATGTGTAGTGCCTAAAGCCATTAAAAGACAAGTAGTAGCAGATCTGCTTGCCCGCTTCCCAAGTGAAGTTTTTGAACCACCCAGTGAAGAGATACCCGGAGAGAGATTTCAAGCATGACTGGCGGATGAGGTGAAGAAGTGGTCTATGGAGTTTGATGGTTCTAGTGCTCAAGGAACAGGGGGAGCCGACATCATACTGTCATATGGGAAAGAAAAAATCACTCTCTCCTTCAAGTTGGATTTCAAATGCTCAAACAATGAGGCTGAATATGAGGCCCTCATTCTAGGGATGCTGGAAGCACTCAAAAGAGGGGTCAGGGTATTATGTATACGAGGGGACTCCAACTTGGTAGTGAGGCAGGTCAATGGGGAGTTTTCCCTTAAATACGCCAACTTATCACCCTACAGACACATCATCCAAAGGCTGCTGGGATAATTCTTAGAAGTAACTGTGGAGCGGCAGGCGTAAACAATGAACAGGCACCCTGACACGCTCGCCACCATAACACAAAAGCTGGACATGGAGGAGTCAGAAGCAACCATCACAGTGAGGCGGAGAACGGTACCCACTACCTTAAAATCTTTGTTCCCAAGTAACGAGCTAGAAGATTGGAGGCATCTGGTGGAGAAGCAACTTGAAACTAAAGAAGGGATAATGAAAATGTTAGAGTTAGCCAACTATCATGTGCTGTAAGGAACTCTCTACTTTAAGAGTCCCGGAGGGTTTCTAGCAAGGTGCGTCGACGAGTAAGAAGCCAAGGAGAGGTTAATATAAATGCACCAAAAGCACTATGGAGATACTGATGTTCCCCTTTATAGACGACTGCAGCGAGGCGGGTATTATTGGCCTGCCATGAGCGCAGAAGCGGCCCGCTTGCAACAAATTTATTTAAAGTGCCAAGATAATTTTGACTAGCCGACGGAGGCTAACTTTGTGGAAGCCTTCAAAGATTAGAGACAGTCGTACCTAGCATATCTAAAAAATGGAGAGCTGCCCGCCGAGAGAGCGAATGAAATTTACCTTAGAAAAAGAATAGCTCGTTTCTACTTAGTTGAAGGAGAGTTATATAGGAAGGGATAAAATGAGAAGGCATTAAGGTGCATAGCCAAAGAAGACGCGGAGAGAGTGCTGAAAGAAGCTCATGATCCCTCCCACATAGGGGGTGCCAAACTGTATGATCAACTGATGATGTTGGGATACTACTCGCCGACCATGGAGGCTGACTCCATTGGGTATGTGAAGAAGTTTAGAGCATGTCAAGTGCACGGGAACATGGTACACGCTCCCTTCGTCAGTCTGCAAAGCTTGGCAGCTCCTTATCCCTTCCATACATGGGCATTAGACCTGGTAGGAAAGATAACCCCGACATCTTACGGCAAGGCTTTTATCATTGTGGCTACAGAATTGTACACCAAATGGGGAGAGTCACCGCCCAAGTGGTAACCTAGTTTATAAAGGAGTATATCATATGCAGGTTTGGTATACCCAATGTGATCTTAACGGATAATGGGAAGCAATTCGTATGCAAGGAGATGGCCCTCCTCACAGACAGGTATAAGATTGTGCATAATAGCTCAACCATATCCTACCCCAAGGGCAATGGCCAAACAGAGGCTACCAATAAGATCTTGATAAACATTTAAAAAAAAATTCTAGAGGACATGTCGGGAGCATGGGATGAGAAGTATCCTATGGTGTTATGGGTATATCATACTTCGAAAAGAAAGCCAACAGGGTTCACTCCTTTATCCCTAGTGTACGGGACCGAAGCTGTCCTACCAGTGGAACTGTTGGTACCCTCAGCCAGAATTTCTTTTAGTAATGGGCTCATCCTGACCCAAGACACGTGCAGCTGGAGGCGCTGGACGATCATAGGGACAAGGCGAGAGAGAATTTGAAAGTCTACACTCAGAAACTGTCCAGGGCCTACGAGAACTTAATCAAGCTTAGAGAGTTCCAGGTAGGAGATTTAGTCCTGCGAGCATCAACTCACCATCTCCGTAGCATATCGGCATCAAAATTCAAACCTAACTGGGAAGGCCCCTTTGTCGTCAGATGAGTGGGGAAGTCGGGCTACTGCCAAATATCAGAACCAGAGAGTGATTGCCTCCATTCCATCAACTGCAAGTGGCTAAAGAGGTACTATGCTTAGTAACAGCTAATAAGTTTTGTTTGTGTTTTGTATGTCTGTAATGAATTTTCAGAATTGCTCCCATACCAGAAAAGTCTTTTTTGTAAATTTTTTTAAAGCAATACCACATTGTAAACAACACACAAAAGTAAAGAAATGAAATATCAACACTTCTGGTCATTATTGATGCTTGATTTGTTTACTCATCTATATGTATATACATAAATATATATATACTTCCTAGTAAGTTAGAAGAGAGTACACAAAAATTAGGAACTCTGCTCACTACACTTGGGAGGTAAATCCACCCTAAGAGAATGTATACCGAGCAAAGTCCCCCAGACATAAATTAATAGAAAATATAGAAGGGGTCAAATTCCTCCTCTTTAATATTTCAAAGAATAGTGAAACTCTTAAAGAGAATATAGAGCAAGGACCCCAAAGACTAGGGGCTAGCTAATTCAAATAGTTTTCAATAAAACCAAACTTTCTAGAAAGGGATAGGGGTCACCCCCCCTCTCCAACCTGGCCTTTACGAATGCAAGTAGTAATATGCAGGAATACCCCTATAGACATGAGGGGCAATCCAAGACAGTAACATGAAAATACCTCACAGCTACAAGAGGTGCATTTTCAAAGAATATATACAATAAATATATATATATATATATATATATATATATATATATATATATATATATATATATATATATATATATATATATACATAACCTTTCATATTAATGCAAGTACCCCGTAGCATATGGGGCAGCCATCAGTAGACTAAATGCTCACAGAAATTAGAGCAAGTCATATAAAACAAACACCCACAGTATAAAGGAAGAACAAGGGAAAAGAAAAGTACAGAAGAAAAGAAGTGTCTCATCCATGAAGGATCAGCGATGTACGCATAACATTTTGAGCATTACAAAGCAAGAGGTAGTCTATCCGCTAGAAACGACAAAAAATAAATCATCACGAGTAGGGGTGTTCACGGTTTGATCCGATTCGATTTTAAGGTTTTTTTCGGACCGAACCGACTTGGTCGGTCTTCTAAAAAAATGGACCGAGACCGGACCGATAATGTCGGTTAACCGACCCTAGTCGGTTCGTTTTTTTATAGGGCCGGTCCGGTATAACTCGTCGGTCCTCACATTAATGAATTACATCATTTATAATAATAAAAATATACCCGAGTTTATTTTTTTCAAACATTAAAAACTAGAAAATATCAAAATTTACAATTTAGAAAAAACTAGTATTGGATTAAACTATAATTTAAACTAATCAAATATTGAAATAAATATTTTCACTATTTGTTTATCTTATATATATACATATATATGTAAAAATATATTATTTTATATATAGTCGGTCCAAGTCGATCCTAACAGGGTTTTTGAATCTGTAAATCGTGGACCGGACCGACTAGGTCGGTCCCCCCAAAAAATAAATCGAGACCGAACCAATTAAGAAAAAAGACCGAAAAAAGTAGTCGGTTCGGTCCGTCGGTCTAGTCGATTTTTTGAACACCCCTAATCATGAGCGATGGTGCCAGTATACGACGGACCAGCCTCCCGCAGAAACTCTTCCTCCAACCTGATGAATTTAGCCTCGTCTTCCTTATCGCTAGACTCGAGTCTAGCAAGTTTCACCTGCAGTAATGCGATCTGATTCCGGATTCTCGTGGCCTCAGTCTACTGCTGGTCAACTCTAGACTATCGGGAAGTGTGAAATATCACCATCTTCCGGAAAGGAATACTCAGAAAGGGGCGAACTCCCGTATCAAGCCAATCTAAACGAAAATGGTAGAACTGCTGCAAGTCGCGGAGAGCATCCAAGAATAGTGACATAGAAGACCTAGTCAGCTTAGCAGGGGAGGTAGCCAAAAACTCATGAACATGGCTGACAAGATCTTTCAGGTTTAAGGCCGTGAGACTATCAATCTGAAGTATACTCCGAGAAGTGAATGTCTCGGGATGGTGCTCTAAGATGAGATCCAAGAGCTGACGCTCATATGTCCTGAATCGTCCTGGTAACTCCTCACGCCATAGTCTACCCGCAATAGTCGCAGCATCCTCTACTTCACCATCGCCATCGAAGTGGCAAGATACTACCTCAGAAGGGAGGAAAGAAGACTCTCCACCAGAATCAGCATCACCGACCAGGGGAGTGGCCTTAGAACTATGATCTCTCTCCACAGCCATCCCACCGCCAGACTCCACAGTCATCGGAGTACTCTCATGCACCTGGAAACAATGAGACAAAGGTGAAATGAGAGTGCTTGCATAGTATACGCAAGAAGAAAATAGGATAATAGTAAAAAGAGGGGGTATGCTAGTTTAATACCTCTCTCGCAGTGGTCCCACTGCCAGACTCCACAGTCATCGGAGTACTCTCATACACCTAGAAAAAATGAGACAAAGGTGAAATGAGAGCGCTTGCACAGTACACGTAAGAAGAAAAGAGGGTAATAGTTAAAAAAAAGGGGGTATGCTAGTTTAATACCTCTCTCGCAATTACCCCGCTGCCAGACTCCAGAGTCATCGGAGTACTCTTATCCACCTGGAAATAATGAGATAAAGGTGAAATGAGAATGCTTGCACAGTATACACAAGAAGAAAATAGGAGAATAGTAAAAAGATGGAGTATGCTAGTTTAAATACCTCTCTCGCAGCCACCCCACTTTTGGACTCCATAAATATTGGAGCAACTTCATCGAACTCCATAGCCGTCGGAGCAACCTCACTCACCTAGAAACAATGCAACAAGGGGGAAGATGGTAATGCTTACACGATTTAAACAAAATAATAAAGGCATAAAAAAATTACATAAGGGAAGTGGATACCCTTATACACTATACCTGAATAACAAACTCCATAACGGTCAAAGGAGGAGATGCGGGGGCTCCCACAGGGGCAGTCACACTAGACGATGCTCCTATGGGGCCTGTCTCAGTGACCAGTGCTTCTGAAGAGGTTATCCCAATCTCGGGTGCTCCTAAAGGGGCTATCTCAGTAACCAATGCTCCTAAAGAGGCTACGTCAACCTCAGGAGCTTCTGGAGGAACAACCTCCCCAACGGCAATTGCAATGGACAGGCGAGGCAACGGAGGAGAAGAATGGGCAAGAGTTAATAAATCACCTATCTCATGTATAAAAAAAATATCTCAATTAATAAGGGGAGAGGGAAATTCCTCAATGGCACGGCAAAGATAGTTACCTGAAGGGGCGCGATAATAGGGCAAGTAGGCCCGTGTATAGGGGCTGTCGAAGAGACAATAGCAGGAGCCGCCATCGAAATAGCACCAAGGGATAACTGCAACAAAGGAGAAAGAGGGATACGATAAGTACAGACCGGATAGAGAAGAAATCTATAACTAAGCAAATATGAAAATACCTGGGCCCCATCCAGAGGGGAAGAGCAGAAAAGGACGATCGACGCAGCAGGGGCTGTGCTGATAACCTGCAAAGATTGAAAACGTGTTATTCATCACATATTCGAGGGGAAAGAGATTCCATGCTCGAATGGAAAAGGCCTAACCTGAAGTGTAGGCTCACTAGTTGAGGTCACAGTAAATATTGGGCCGCGAGAAATTGTTTGAACCAAGGGCCTGGCGTCCATAGATATGCGGACTCGGGGGATAGAAGTCCTCCCCGAAGGGGACAAACCAAGGATAGTAACATCAGGTAAGGGAAGAGTCCTTCCCTGAGAAGAAAATCCAAAATTCGTTAGGACCTGCTACCGTAAGGAAACAAACATTCAAGAAATAATAATACATACCTTAGATAAAGAGGTGACCAGGGGCTTAGTAGTAGAAGTGCCCACTGCGGAAAAAAGAGAAGATGAAGTGACAATACCGGAAAGCACAACCCCCTGCACATTGTAAGTGGTTAAACAAAAGGAAGGAGTAAAGAAAAAAGGGTGCACGGTGAAAGTTAAAAAAATAGCGAGGCATACCAGAGCAAAAGGAGATGAAATGAAAGTGGTCCTCGTGCCGGTATGGTGCACAGATGAAAGCTGCAGGGAAAAGCCAGCATACACAACCAAAATATAATTGGTGGATTAGCAAACTACATTAGATGGTAAAAGAAATAAGGAGATGACAAACCTCTTTAAAAAGGCCTCGGGAAGAAACAAGCATGGAGTTCCTCTCCCGCTGGAAAGGCGTCAGTCACAGCGGGGGAAGAGGAGAACTACTTGCTTCTAGGGAAATGACCTGTAAAATACGACAGAATACTTTACTTAACAAGTAAAATAATGAGGGGGGAGAAATAAAATTGTATACATCAAATTTCCAATGAAGGGGAACACTTATCGCAGCAGGTCCTGTAGTCTGGCCATAGGGGAGATGTCGGGTAGTGGGGATAAATCCCCCAGAAGAATGGGATGACACATCATCACTAGAAGACTCTCTCGAGACTGATAACAAAGCATAAGTGTCAGTAGTGCTTTTGCTATGAAAACCCAAGTCGCCCGTATCACCCGAAGAAGAACTATAGTCGTCATAGGAAGGGGTGCTCCCATAATTAACTAGTTCCTCTTTTAATGAAGGGGAGGGAGATCCAGGAGTTGAAACTCTGAGAGAGCTAGTCCCACTAAGTAAAGAATATCGTGATACAATACCTTTTGCAGTGGGAATAGATGAGACCCGCACCTCCTGGGAATAAAGGCCACAGGTTCTGTAACCTTTCTCTTTCACAACTCGATATGTCTCCTCCACCCCAAGATCATCAGTATCGAACCCTCGGTCCACCGTGGAGGAAGCAGTCGCACCAGCACCATTTCCTTTCTTTTTCTTTGAAACCCGGGTCCTCACTGGAGAAGGGGAGGAGAAGTAGTGGTAGCAGGAATGAAATTATATACATCTATGTCGTGGTGCTTCCTTTTGCTTGTGGTGGAGGTGCTCACTTTCACTCTGCTTTTCGATCGGCTTTTAGACTTCACAGGAGGAAGTTCAGCCGGTAGGGGGTGAAGTGACTCGTCAAGAAGAGGCTTAACTAAAATGGGAATGGCCCGTTCCAAGGGTGGCGTGGAAGTGGTACTGAGAAACCAAGGATCTTTCTGCGTCCGCCTGACCAAAAACTGGGCTTTGGTATATTTAATTGGGTTGGTCTCATGAGGGGGACCAACTACACATTCTCGAATAAGACGAACCTTCCTTTGCCAAAGAAGGAACCAAGATGAAGTAAACGAGGATGATAATCGCAGGGAGGCACATAGAGACCACCCAAACCGCTGACCCTACGAAATAATCCCCGAAGAGTGAAGTTGGCGCACGCCTCAGAAAACGCCTCAGAAGGATCGTAGTAGGTAGGAAGAGGAGGGATGCGAATGCCCTGATCATAGCCAAACTGTCATCTTGCCCTCTCAGAATGATAAGATTCAGCACGCGGACCTAACTCGGTCCAAGAAGGGAGGAGGCATGGTAAGAGCATTGTCACCACATTAATATGAGGACAAGTGGAAACAGACCCCACTACTGAAGGGAAATAGAAAGTCCCGCCATCGCTAGGGAAAGAAAGCCAGCTGAAAGTTCCCCCAAGGCTCTTGGTATAAGGCCGAAACTGAAACTCCTCAATATTATCAATTAATATTCCCAAAGATCTCTTCGGAATTTCCTTGTGCCATCGGAGAAGTCGCGCAGCATCTCTATGACAAGCGTGAGTCCTCGGAGTAAAGTGGGGGAAGTGCTCAAATAAAAAGGCCATCAAGAGAGCGGCATTTGCATAATCAGCAACATCATACCGACCGCAAGACCTCTCTACATCTATATGTGCTCGGTCCATCCAGGTGTAAAGAGAACCCAAAGTCAAGGTGGCCATAGGTACTGACCTACCACGTGATAATCGTACAGCCAATCTAAAAAGAAATTCGCGAGAGGAATCTTCAGGATTACCTGGCAGAAGGAACCAAGTCAGAAATGTAAATAAGAAAGCGGCCAAATATGAAGGAGAGTGGAGCTTGGGACCATCCTGGGTTCTGGGGACTGCGCGGTAAGTCTCTCCCTTCTGCAACTGCTCGAAATCTCTGAACCAGTACCTCTGCCATTTGGCAAAGGAATGCTTGGAATGACCAGTAATATTTATAACTACAGACTTTGAGCTAGGGCTGTCAATGGACCGGGTCTGGACCCGGACCCGATCCGGAGCCGACCTAAATTAACGGATCTGAGCAAATTTTATAGACCCTATTATCCGATTACCCGATTAGTTAATGGACCGGATCTGGATATACATGACTCTGATCCGATAAGGACCCGACTCGAATGTGTATATATATAATATAATAAATATATATTTATATATAATATTATATATATATAGTCTTACATATAGTTACTAAATATATATAAGTAACTTATATATATATATATATATATATATATATAACAGTTTAAAACTGTTATATACATGTTTATATATGTAAAACTGTTATATATATGTTTATATATGTAAAACTTTTATTTTTATATATGTAAAACTGTCATATATATGTTTATATATGTAAAACTGTTATATATATGTTTATATATGTAAAACTGTTTTATATACATATATATATCTAAGTTAGTTTATATATATATATATATATATATATATATATATATATATATATATATATATATATATATATATATATATATATATATATATATATATATATATATATTCGGGTCCTTAACGGATCCGGGTCTGAATCCATTTTCTGAGACCCGTCGGGTAATCAGGTAAGACCCGATCCGCTAAAAATATACCCGGAACGGATCTGGATATACCCAGAACCGATCCAGACCCGATCCGTTTACACCCCTACTTTGAGAACTCACTGAGAGCTGACTGTAGCTCCCCCACCATCTCTTGCTCTAAAGAATCCTCGCAGTCATCAGAAGAAACATGTTGCCCAAAGAAAGGAAGAGCATTCAATTCACATACATCCTCAAGAGTGATAGTAAATTCACCCCAGCCCATGACAAATGTGTGGCACTCCATACTCCATCGAGACAATAAAAGATTGAGCGAAAAAATATGCTTAGGTATGGTGCAAGACTTCAGGCAGCTGACGGCGGTAAAAAGACCCACCTCTTTAAGAATAGCCACATAATCAGGAATGCTCAAAACATAGTCAACCCAGCTAGCCCACTCCTCCGTGGGACCCCCCGTAGATTTAACTTCAACATTGGAATAAGGAAAGTCACCGTGGTCGACACGGAATCGGAGAATGGAGTCTGGAGAAATAGTAGGGAAATCAGCAGACTCACTTAACCCCACATGAGAGCGCTCGAGGACAGTGCCAAATTTTTTTCCCCAAATTCGGAAAGTGAAACCATGAAGTTGTCAGTAGGACCAAAAAAAGGAGCACGCCGATAAATACCAAAATCCCGACCTTGGCGAATGCGCATATAGTCCTTCCATGCCTGAGAAGAGGATGACGTAGATGATGAACTACCAAGAGTCATGGGCTCAAGAAAAGAACTCATCCTGGTAGAGACTTCGAATGATGGATCCTGGGTATCCCCTGTCGCAAAAAAAGAAGTGGAAGGGGCAACCCCCGTAGAACCCTGGGTCGTGGAACCCTCGACGCGACAAGAGGTCGAGACACCCCCAGCCGCCAATAGTTGATTTGGCGAGGAATCCTTGGTTGGGTGACGCAAAGAATCCCCCATGTCTAGCGCAAAGCGTGAGGAACCAACACCAATAGAAGTGGGTGTCGAGACACCCTTAGAGGTGACATCGGCGGATGAGGGACCTCCCCTGTCACAGCTAGCAGCTTGCCCCACATAGGCAGGCTTCGAGACACCCAAAGCAGAAAAATCAAACGGCGAGGACTTCCTTGTAATACTTCCAAATGCCGAGACACCACCAGCCATAAATGATTGACTCGACGAGGTACCCTCCGTATCTAGGGCAACGTGCGAGGAGCCACTGCCAGCGCTAACATATGTCGAGATACCCTGACCCAAACCATCTTATAAATCTACAGAGTCCAAGGTTGAGATACCCCAATCCAAACCAACTTGTAAATTTTCAGAACCCAAGGTCGAGATACCCCCACCCAAAATAACTTGGGTGTTTACAGAATCCAAGGTAATCTGCGAAGAACCCTCGGATGTGGGGTCCACTCGCGGTGAACCCTTAGTAGCAGCCATGATAAACGAGATACCCCTCCCTTCAAAAAATCCCAACTGTCGAGAACCCCCTCCCTCCAACACAGGTTCTGATAGACGAGGAACCCACAACAAAATCTAGGGTCGAGACCCCCTCCCTCCAAAAAATCCCAACTGTCGAGAACCCCCTCCTTCCAACACCGATTCTGACAGACGAGGAACCCACAACAGAATCTAGGGTCGAGACCCCCTCCCTCCAAAAAATCCCAACTGTCGAGAACCCTCTATCTCCAACACGGGTTCTTATAGATGAGGAACCATCCACATCTAAGATAAAGCGTGAGAAACCCCTTTCCTTACCAAATCAGGCAGCGGACACATCGTTGGCAGGCGTCGAGACACTCTCGGCTTCTAATGATCTGATAGACGAGGAACCCACAACAGAATCTAGGGTCAAGACCCCCTCTCTCCACAAACAAAACTAGGCAGGACCCCTTTCCACAAACAAAGTCAGGCGAGACCCCTCTATCTATCTCCAACCGTCGAGACCCCTCTATCGATTACTCAAATTTCAGGCCGTCGAGACCCCCATTCCCCAAAACTCATTCCGACAGCCACTGACGAGAGTGACAATGAGAATGGGGCAAAAAAAATAATAATAGGGAACTCCCAAAGAAACCCAATAACAAAAAATCTTCAGCGGTCAAAATCGGGAGTTGAGAAATGACACACGAGGAACCCTCAAGAGGATAGGGACCGTCGACAACAGTTGCCACGGACGAGACAAGAAGAAACCTAGCCGGATTTGAAATATTCAAACCGACATTTCTTTTTTTCCTTTTCTTTTTTCAATGGAAATAATGGTTGGGAAGAGTATAAAACAAGAGGACTATGAGGGGTTCACATTTGAAGAGGTATTGGATGGATTAGAAGCCATTAATGGGGTGTTTGAAAAAGGTAAAGAAAAAAAAAGATTGGGGCTATGGTGTTTTTTTTCCTCTCACTTTCTCTCACTACAAATTTAAGGACTCTCTATGAGGGTTTTGAAGAAGATGAAAGAGTTTAAGAAAAAGGCCATATGCGTTTTACACTAAAGTGGAAAAATGTGCAGGAAGGCAAAAAAGTGATGACATTTTTTTTCCAAATGATAAGAAGAAAGTTTCCCATACTGATGTGTGGGTTCTCGAAAATAAAAGCCTCGGATGACGGGACACTGCATTTAATGATCTTGGGATCCCTCTAAAAAAATATAATAATAATAGTCATAAAGAAGAAGCTGTTGAAATCGACTCGGCGTACGAAGCTTTTTTCGGTCTACCCAACCCAAACATTTTTGCACGAGGGGCTAATGTAGAAGGGTGTCTACTTATAAAAAAGAATAAAAATACTTTTTTAATGACATCCGAGAAGTATCACCGCAAGGATCACCGCAGAAATGTCATTTGAGAAGTGCCACCGCAAGGGTCACCACAGAAATGACATTCGAGAGGTTCCTCATAAGGTCCACTGCAGAAGTCCAAGATTGAGAAGTGCCACTGCAAGGGCCACTGCCGAAATGTCATTTGAGAAGTTCCACTGCAGAAACGACATTCGAGAGGTTCCCCGCAAGGGCCACCGCAGAAGTCCAAGATTGAGAAGTGCCACTGCAAGGGTTACTGCAGCAATGACATTCGAGAGGTGACCTGCAAGGGCCACCACAGAAGTCCAAGATTGAGAAGTGCCACTGCAAGGGTCACTGCAGCAATGACATTCGAGAGGTCCCCCGCAAGGGCCACCGCAGAAGTCCAAGATTCAAAAGTTCCACTGCAAGGGTCACTGCAGCAATGACATTCGAGAGGTGCCTCGTAAGGGCCACCGCAGAAGTCCAAGATTAAGAAATGCCACTGCAAGGGTCACTGCAGCAATGACATTCGATAGGTGCCTCGCAAGGGCCATCGCAGAAGTCCAAGGTTGAGAAGTGCCACTACAAGGGTCACCACATCAATGACATTCGAGAGGTGCCCCACAAGGGTCACCGCAGAAGTCCAAGATTGAGAAGTGCCACTATAAGGGTCACTGCAGCAATGACATTCGAGAGGTGCACCACAAGGGCCACCGCAGAAGTCCAAGATTGAGAAGCGCCACTGAAAGGGTCACTGCAGCAATGAAATTTGAGAGGTGCCCCGCAAGGGCCACCGCAGAAGTCCAAGATTGAGAAGTGCTACTGCAAGGGTCACCACAGAAATGTCATTCGAAGGGTGCCACCGCAGGCGTCACTGCAGAAATAACATTTGAGAAGTGCCCCGCAAAGGGTCAGTCCAGAAATGTTATCCGAAAAGTACCACCGCAAGGGTCCCGATAGAAACTCCTATTGAGAAGGAACCCACCTAGGGTGGCCATGAAGAGGGAGTGGCTACCATGAGTAACTCTTCATCATGATACGTCATTCTTTAAGAAGAACAACAATATTAACACTTTGCTTTCTTGTACAAGTTGCCTAGTTGAGCAAGCAGGGCTCAAGTAGGCTATTTGGGACCTCCTGGGAGTTTTGGCTTGGCGACTGAGGGACAAGGTATGTTGAGCAAGTTCAACCACTTAGCACTATAGGATTGAGATAATACTAGTAGGAAGACCCATAAGTCACTCAAGACTACACACACTTCACACTTGGTCACAAGTGAAGTGAGCAGCCAAAGAGCTAGCTACTCACAAGAAATAAACTCTTTATAAAGAATGACTTTTCCAGAAGAGGGGGTTCTCGAGGACCCTCTCAATAAAAACAATAATTTTAGAAGAGAGGGGACCTTAAGGCCTCCTCTCTCAAGATTTGTAAAATTGCACCACAAGTTACCGTTTCAAAAGATAATTACAATATCTGATATTTTGTCTTCATTAGGAGATATATGTGTGCTTTTTGACTTTTGGTTGGCGCCAGGTGGCGCCTGCAGGAGGGGACAGGCAGGGCTACCTGCAGGTAGGGACAAATGGTACACTTCAGACATTGTTCCCCACCAACCCTCTCAATTTTGGCACCAAAAAATGCCAACTCATCCCTAATGCCCTAGTATAAATAGACCTTTGGGCAAGGTCAATGGGAGACACAATTGAAATTGCACTGTTACTCTGTCAAAATCACACCAGACCTACCTAAGTATTATCTTCCTGCTCATTCTCTTAGTGCTGAGTGATATGACCAAAATGTACCCTCGTCTCTTAGGACGACGGGCATCACATCTCACAAGAGCCTCATATATCCTCAACAAGGTCGTTCAGATAGGGGTCGACCTCAGTAGGATCAGCCTCAACAGGATCGGCCTCAATAGGGTCGGCCACGACTTAATCCTCAGCAGGGTCATCCAGATAAGGGTCGACCTCAGTAGGGTCAGCCTCAACAGGGTCGGCCTCAATATGGTCGGCCTCAACAGGGTCAGCCACGGCTTAATCATTGGCAGGGTCATCCATATAAGGGTCGACCTCAGTAGGGTCGGCCTCAATAAGGTCGACCTCAATAGGGTCGGCCATGGTTTAATCATTGGAAGGGTCGGCCAGATAAGGGTCGACCTCAGTAGGGTCGGCCTCAACAATGTCGACCATGGATTAATCACTGGTAGGGTCGTCTAGATAAGGGTCTAAACAGAAGACGTTGGCCTCAGCCTCATAACTCTCAAAGAGCAACTCAGCCTCGACCTCAGCCTCATAGATCATCACGATTAGAGACAAGACAAAGAAACTACAGTTGATTCCACCAACCTCATACTCATCCAGGCTGAGGTTACATCAGTCAAGGACACAGGGCCGAGCATTTACAAGCACATGTGAGGTTTGGAACACTTGGGCAAATCAGTTATAACCGAATCATTACCCTCACGTGAGGGAATATTGAGGTCATCATTATCTAGATAAGATCATACAGGTATCATTCTCATACTGGTTCGATCCTCATGCACATGCTCATTGCATGCTTGGGGGGTATATTACACCCCCAAGCACTATATATAGATATCATCCTCTACCTTGTAAAGGGATCCGAAATGAGAAACCCTGGATGAAACTCTGTTCAAATACACAGTAGAGAGAGAAAGCTTGAGAGATTGTATATATGGCCATTAGAGCCCTCATAAATTGATACACATCATACACTTGCACAGTGGACGTAGGCCTGATTGGCTGAACCACTTATATTCCGGTGTAAATCCTCTTCTCCTCATCTCCTTCTACTATATGTGTGCCAACCCTTATACTGCCATTGTTAACATTGAATTGAGCTCTCAAACACCTTGGAGGGTGGTGTTGTTTCAAGCATCATCATTTTGGCGCCGTTTGTGGGAACGAGAAGCTATATCTTCCTCTTTTTATGCATAACCTCATCGGAGACTCTGGTGGTGAACCAGGCCTCACCCCTTGCATGAAGCTGTTTCACCATTGAAAGAGGTCCTGTAAGGTATTAAGCTTATTTACTACACCATCTCTTCTGTGCTAACACATGGCACAGAAATTATTACTGCCTCTTCCACTGCCTGGTGGCGGAGGACCTAGCTCCAGCCAGGCACCACCCCAGTCCAAAATGGCGGAGGTGGCCGCAGCCTTGAGGTCTTTGGATGCAACACAACAAGAGATGCAGGAGAAGTTTGCACATCTCAGCCAAAATATGATGAGGCCACCTGGAGTTTCACCAGAAATGATCTCTCCGACGGCTGTTCAGCCTCATCCTGACGTCAGGGGACCACCCCAGGCACCACGGAAAGACCAACCTACACCCCAGCGGAGGAGGGATGTTGCTGACCCTAGGCGCAGAGGCAAGGAAACCCTTACCCTGAGGACAAGTATGATGATCTAGAGACAGAAGATGTGCCGGAAGAATGTTGGGAGCCGTATGAGGTTTCGAATAATCCTGTGCGTCCTCTTCAACAGAGCCGAGGTTGTGGCAGCCGAAGAGGTGAAGAGGCCCAACAACGAGGATCAACTTTTGATCGATTGAGCAGAGGGTCGGCCTTTGAAAGGTTAGGCCCAGTAAATGACCTAAGACATAGGTTATCAAGGTCGAGAAGTGCAGTCGGCTCGCAAAAAGGAGACGGACAAGGTCGACCTCACCAAGGCCAACCTCATGCAGGAAGAGCTAGAGACCAGGAAGAAGTCAACAGCTGACATTGTGCTACGGATGGGGAACCCTCAGTCCACCCCTTGGAGGTGGTTGGGGACAACCTCGGTCAAGCCAATGTTGTGAGACCATGGAATGACTCCATCCAACGTCTTAAGGACACGATAGGAGACCTCATCAAAAGTAGGGATCCACTACAAAAGGGTTGCTCAGAAGGCTCTTCGTTCGTGGCTAAGATAATGAGCTTCCCTACCCCTGCTAAGTTCAAACAGCCCGTGGTATCTCCCAAGTATGACGGTAGCACCAACCCTATACATCACATTGAGATGTACCAGTCAGCGGCGGACATTTATTCAATACCAGATGAGATGAAGTGTCGGGCCTTCTTTGGGACTTTGACAAGAGCAGCACACATCTGGTTTACTTCTCTTTCGAAGAATTCAATTGAGAACTTCAAAGGCTTAGCTGAACGATTCATTCACAACTTCTGTTTTGGGATAAGGCCCCAAAAGAAGACCACCCATCTGTTGTACATCAAGCAGGGGAATAAAGAGAGCCTAAGAAACTACATTGCCAGGTTCAACAAAGAAAAACTTAAAGTTGAGAATAACTCAGAGACTGTAGAGGGGTCAAACATAAACGTCTTCCAAGATCCGAAAGAGATTGTATCCAAAGAGATCGAGATTGAGAATAACTCAGAGACTGCAGAGGGGTCAAACGTAAACGTCTTTCGAGATCCATAAGAGGTTGTATCCAAAGAGATCGAGATTGAGAATAATTCAGAGACTGCAGAGGGGTCAAACGTAAACGTCTTCCGAGATCCAAAAGAGGTTGTATCCAAAGAGACCGAGATTGAGAATAACTCAGAGACTGCAGAGGGGTCAAACGTAAACATCTTTCGAGATCCGAAAGAGGTTGTATCCAAAGAGACCGAGATTGAGAATAACTCAGAGACTGCAGAGGGGTCAAATGTAAACGTCTTCAGAGATCCGGAAGAGGTTATATCCAAAGAGACCGAGATTGGGAATAACTCAGAGACTGCAGAGGGGTCAAACGTAAACGTCTTCCGAGATTCGGAAGAGGTTATATCCAAAGAGATCAAGATTGAGAATAACTCAGAGACTGCAGAGGGGTTAAACATAAACGTCTTCTGAGATCCGAAAGAGGTTATATCCAAATAGACCGAGATTGAGAATAACTCAGAGACTGCAGAGGGGTCAAACGTAAACGTCTTTCGAGATTCGAAAGAGGTTGAATCCAAAGAGACCGAGATTGAGAATAACTCAGAGACTGCGGAGGGGTCAAACGTAAACGAGGTTGAACCCAAAGAGACCGAGATTGACAATAACTCAGAGACTGTGATGGGGTCAAACGTAAATGTCTTCCGAGATCCGAAAGAGGTTGTATCCAAAGAGACCGAGATTAAGAATAACTCAGAGACTACAGAGGGGTCAAACGTAAACGTCTTTCGAGATTCGAAAGAGGTTGAATCCAAAGAGATCGAGATTAAGAATAACTCAGAGACTATAAAGGGGTCAAACATAAAAGTCTTCCGAGATCCGAAAGAGGTTGTATCCAAAGGGACCAGGAATGAAATAGCCGAGAATGAGGAAGGTCGGTACCTCTTCAAGTAAGGAATCATGTCAGAAGGGGGCTTCTCATCATATAAAGACATCTGGATCCTCTTCATTGACGGGTCTTCTTGCGATAGTGGAAGTGGTGCATGGCTGATACTTTCAGCTCCGGATGGTACCAACGTTGAATACGCTTTGAGGTTTAACTTCAAGGCATCAAACAATGAGTCAGAATATGAGGCCATGATAGCAGGTCTCTCATTGGCAAAGACTCTGGGATTAAGACGACTTCTACTTCATAGTGACTCAAGGTTAGTTGTTAATCAAGTGTTGGGGGTTTATGAGGCCAAAGATGAAAGGATGGTCAAATACCTGAAGAGGGTGAGAATGATATTGGAATGTTTCGAAGAGGAAAAAATGAAGAGAGTACCTCAGCAAAATAACAGCCATGCAGATGCATTAGCAAGGATGGCTTCAGCAACGAAGACAGACATCAGAAGGATAGTTCCAGTCGAGGTCTTGCCAAAGGCGACCATTGAAGAAGAAGAGGTTAGTAACCCTTACCTCAATTTGAACCCAGGGGACTCGTGGATGGATCCCCTTGTCAGATATATCAAAGAGGGAGAGCTATCAGAATCAAAGCTAGAGAGGAGGAAATTAAGATACAGAGCTGTAAAATTCTCCATAATAGGAGACGTCCTATATAAGAAGGGATTCCTATTACCTCTCCTCAGATGCGTTCATCCCACAGAAGTTCCTCACGTCTTATAGGAGGTGCATGAGGGTTTTTGCTCCAGTCACATAAGAGGAAGACCCTTGGCCAAAAGGATTATTACGCAAGGATACTAGTGGTCGACCTTGGCCAAGGATTCTGCAGCCTACATGAAGAGGTATGACAAATGTCAGATTCTCAACTATCCCTCATTAACCTCATCATCCTATGACGTCAATCAGTTCCCCTTGGCCATTCGCAGTATGGGGGATTGATTTAGTGGGCCCCCTGCCAAGGGCTACAAATAATTAATGATTTCTGATAGTTGCCATTGATTACTTCTCCAAATGGGTAGAGGCCGAGTCGATGATAATGATTACAGAGCATAAGACCTTCCAATTTATTTGGAAGAACATCATATACAGATATGGCCTCCGAAATACACTCATCTCAGACAACAGAACCCAGTTCAAGAATTCTTCCTTGGAAAAATATTGCGAAATAGTTGGGATAAAGAAATTTCTCTTCTCTTGGCCGACCTCACGCAAACGGTCAGAACTTATAACATCATAATGTGGTGACAAGGTCTGAGGTGAGACATCGTCCTTAGATGACCTCAAACCTTAAACATCATAATTTGATGAAAAATTGTTTATGAGGATAACATCTTAGTTGATGACCTCAGACCTTCAACATCATTAACTTAGTGATCTCATATCTGAAACATCATTAACTTGGTGACATGAGAGTTAACATCATTAACTTGGTGATCTCATATCTGAAACATCATTAACTTGGTGACATGAGAGTTAACATCATTAACTTGGTGGCCTCATATCTGAGACAAACATCATTAACTTGGTGATCTCATATCTGAAACATCATTAACTTGGTGATCTCATATCTGAAACATCATTAACTTGGTGACATGAGAGTTAACATCATTAACTTGGTGGCCTCATATCTAAGACAAACATCATTAACTTGGTGATCTCATATCTGAAACATCATTAACTTGGTGACATGAGAGTTAACATCATTAACTTGGTGGCCTCATATCTGAGACAAACATCATTAACTTGGTGGTCTCATATCTGAAACATCATTAACTTGGTGATCTCATACTTTGAAAACCTTTATCTTGGTTAGAGACAAAAATCAGTGATATGCCCAAGTATACCCATATTATGACTCGGCCTGGGGGTCGACACAGGAAGCCTCAGCCTCATTCATGACAGTACATTCGATGATCTCATTACCACCAACTCTCCTATCAGAAGACGGACTTATCATCTCGACCTAGACCCACACAACCTCATCCTGTTAAAGGAATAGCTTATTATCTCAGTCTCATCAGAGAAAGGACCCCTCGGTTAAGGTCGACCAGTAGCGGGACCATCAGTTCATGCAAAGTACATAGAAGGATTTAAGCATTCGAGGTCTTATGACCCAAGAACCCTCGACCTCGTCCCCCATATGAAAGAACGTCTCATCAACTTCTCGGCCCGAATATACCTTATCCCTCAGCCTTCTATCTACATTGAAGACTAAGGGCTAGGGGGTAATTGATATGACCAAAATGTACCCTCGTCTCTTAGGATGACGGGCATCACATCTCACAAGAGCCTCATGTATCCTCAATAGGGTCGTCCAGATAGGGGTTGACCTCAGTAGGGTCAGCCTCAACAGGGTCGGCCTCAATAGGGTCGGCCACGACTTAATCCTCAGCAGGGTCATCCAGATAAGGGTCGACCTCAGTAGGGTTAGCCTCAACAGGATCGGCCTCAATAGGGTCGGCCTCAATAGGGTCGGCCATGGATTAATCATTGGCAGTGTCATCCATATAAGGGTTAGCCTCAGTAGGGTCAGCCTCAACAAGGTCGGCCTCAATAGGGTCGGCCATGGTTTAATCATTGGAAGGGTCGTCCATATAAAGGTCGATCTCAGTAGGGTCGGCCTCAACAAGGTCGGCCTCTATAGGGTCGGCCTCAACAGGGTCGGCCATGGATTAATCACTGGTAAGGTCATCCAGATAAGGGTCGAAACAGAAGACGTTGGCCTCAGCCTCAGCCTCATAACTCTCATACAGCAACTCAGCCTCGACCTCAGCCTCATAGATCATCACGATTAGAGACAAGACAAAGAAACTACAGCTGATTCCACCGACCTCATACTCGTCCAGGCTGAGGTTACATCATTCAATGACATAGGGCCGAGCATTTACAAGCACATGTGAGGTTTGGAACAGGTGGGCAAAGCAGTTATAACTGAATCATTACCCTCACGTGAGAGAATATTGAGGTCATCATTATCTAGATAAGATCAGCCAGGTATCATTCTCATACTGGTTTGATCCTCATGCACATGCTCATCGCATGCTTGGGGGGTATATTACACCCCCAAGCACTATATATAGAGATCATCATCTACCTTGTAAAGGGATCCAAAATGAGCAACCCTAGTTGAAACTCTGTTCAAATACACAGTAGAGAGAGAAAGCTTGAGAGATTGTATAAATGGCTATTAGAGCCCTCATACATTGATACACATCATACACTTGCACAGTGGACGTAGGCCTGATTGGCTGAACCACTTATATTCCGGTGTAAATCATCTTCTTCTCATCTCCTTCTACTATGTGTGTGCCAACCCTTATACTGCCATTGTTAACATTGAATTGAGATCTAAAACACTTTGGAGGGTGGTGTTGTTTCTAGCATCATCACTGAGTGCCTTGTTCCTTCACTCCCCACTGACAGCCATCATTCCCAGGTGTTTACCTTGAGACAATTACTATTTTTTCTGTGAAAGTTCATCTTCTTGCAGGAGTGCGTTGAAGCTTGAGTTCCATTATTACCTGAAGGAGAAGGTTTCTTGAGAAGTTGCACCAGAAGACCTTGAAGAACTTGCAGGCAATGTCCATTGGAGTGGTACACGCCTCACCCTTTTCAGTTATTCATAGACCCCAGTCTCACTACTCTCCTACAGCGTGTTTTCCAATTAAAATATTATCATTTGTCGCTTTACCCAACTGCGACATAAAAATAATCCAACTCATTTATTTTGTCCCGTAAGAAAATATAACCCATGTAAATATTAATCTGACACTTGCAAACTAATATTTACTACTTACTTTAAATTCTCAATTTATTAAATTATACTCATAAATTCTAAAATTACAATTCATAGTAATTTCCTCTAATTAACAAATTACACCCACATATGTAGTTTAAATATCTATAAAAGTACGGGGTATTACACTTTCCCCTTTCCCTTTTACCTCATTTGCTTGTTCATTTTCAGTTACCACTCTTTCCTGCTCAACTGTTTCTTGTAATCTTTTGATTTTCCCACTTGACACATTCTCCTGGACTTCCTCTGTTCCCCTTACTTCATTAACTTGCATACCACTAATATTAGTTCCCTTATACAGTATACTAGCCTGAGTTAACTCTTTCACCCCAACACAATCATCATTTTCCTTAGTAACTTCATTCATCTTCTCATTATTCAACATCACTATATTCTCAAGTTCCTCAATATTTTTTGTTCCACTAGTACCAACATTCTCCATTATCCCATTTGCATTCTTTACTCCAACTTGTTTCCAGACTTGCATTGATTTCTTATTCTTTAAACAATTCTCCCCTTCGGGGCCAAAGACTTTACAATTATTACATTTTGCTGGAATCCATTCATATTCAACTGTTTGCATCACCAAAGTTCCATCATAACATATAACCCTTTCACTCTCCACTTTTATTTCTTTGATGTTTTCAATTTAACATCGTATGAAAGACATCGATATAAATTTACCTGTGGCACAAATGGAGAATTATGAGAATGATAATAACAATTTATCCGGTGTGTACGAGAGAAAAAAGCTTAGACCGTCTAAAACACAATCGGGGGTGCTCCAAGATATGTTGAAGGTGAAAAACAGTCTCACTCCGGTTAGACTAGAGGTGACAATTTTAGAAACGACACGAAAAAATGACACGAAATTGATTCGAAATTGACACGGAATGCCGTGTTTGTGTCGTGTTTTTTTACACGAAGTCGTGTCGTGTCGTGTTCGTGTCTGAATTATGAGTCGTGTCGTATCGTGTTATCATGTTATCGTATTTTTTAGGAATGAAATTTAAGAAATTCGGGTGTTCGTGTCGTGTCGTATTGTTTTTTATTCGGTCGTGTTCGCATCAACTAAAAAAAATACGATTCCGTGTCGTGTTGTGTCGTGTTTGTGTCCGAAAAAAATACGATTTCGTATCGTGTCGTATCGTGCCGGCCTGAAACACGTCCCGTTGACCCGAAATCACAACCCTAGTTAGTGACGCTATATTAAACATGTTTTTAAAAATAGCTTAAAAATAAGCGTGTGACTTAAAAATAAGCGTGTCAGTCAACCCTAGTTAGTGAAATTACTCGGATATAAAACAATAAAACCCTAGTAGCACGAGGGTCATCTCATAATCAAACAATGGAAACAAGGTTAGAGTTGAAAGCAACATTGCCGCAGCACCTCGGAAATGACATAGTGGTGGAGATACTGTCCAGAGTACCAGTGAAATCCCTATTGCATTTTATTTCCGTTTGCATGTCATGGCGCTCAATCATAATGGATCCCAAATTCGCTTCCATGCAACTCAATCGATCCCTTCAAAGACCGCTCACTATCCTCAAGACTCAATCAACCCGGGGGGAGGTTCTTTTTCTTTCTATATCCCATGATTTAACTCCTCTACAAGATTTTGGTGATTTTCCATGGACAGCATATAGGAATAAGCATCTCCGTATCATGGGTTCTTGTAACGGTTTGCTTGTTATTGATAATTGGTTCGACTTCTTTATATGGAATCCTCTCACCAATTGTGGTAAAATAATTAATAGGCCACCATACTCAGCTGGGTACGCGTCTCTAAGTGGGCTTTGTTACGATTCTAGTCTTGATAATTACAAGTTGGTGCTGGGTCCTCCCACAGGCCGTGCAAACATTTTTAGTTTCAAGTCCAATTCTTGGAAACAAATTAAAATGTTTAAATTTGATGTTCCTCGCGGCCACAGTAGATTAGCTACCCTTGTGGATGGTGTCCCACATTGGCAAATTCGGTCTCTTAAATCTGACCGTGGTAGTAGGCACATTGTTAGATTTGACTTGGTGGATGATGAATTTAAAAGAGTACCGCAACCTGAATGGTTTCCAAAAGACTTTAGTTGGCTGAGTTTTAATGGATGTCTTTCTATACTTGGTCATACCAAAAATTGGGTGGAGTTATGGACAACGACAGATTCTGGTAGCAAGGACTCGTGGAGTAAGATGTTCGTCAGCCCAGTCCCGGATGTAATACAATTAACGAGTTGCACTATTGATTCTTGGAAGCCTTGGTATTTCACACCAACTGGTGCAATTTTAGTGAAGTTGGATGGGGTAGGAGAATCAATTATCTACAACCCCAAAGAAGGGACATATGAAGTTATTATTCAATCGGTAGATTACCATTCAAACTCTGTTCCATTCGTGGAAAGTCTTGTATCTCCTATGTCTCTTCACAGCATGTAAGGGAGACATAATGCCAGCACCAGGTAGTTGGTCTAACTACATTTATTTTCCTTTTCTTTTGCTTTGCTACAATGATCTCTCTCTCTCTCTCTCTCTCACAGATAATGTTATAAATATATTATGGATTGTGTTTCCTAGTTCTGTTATCGATTGCCATTTATGATTTTGTTTTATTGGTATTTTTTGAAATATAGTACATGTTCAATTGACTTCTACAAAACAACAACAACAAAAGACCTGCCAAACCAAATTTGGAATTACTGAGTTTATATGTTTCGCTTGTGCGGATTGTTTCGCATTTGAAAAGTGCGGACTGGATATGTGTTATCTGACAGTGAGCCCAGAAAAAAGATAGAGTGCGCCTATAATTTAGTCGATAATTTCTAGGGTTACGGCCAGGTGACACATATCCAGTCTGCACTGTTAAAATGCGGGACAGTCAACAAAAGAGCAGTACTGTATATATATAAATAAATAAATAGACCCTTGCATCTGTAATTTGTTATTTATAATCATAATGGCCTATTTATTTATTTTTCGGACAATTAAAATGACTTTCCGACATCGTATAAAATAGGGTTGTCAAAATGCTTCCTACAATTAGGGATTTAGAGTATGCCCATAGCGACATGCCTACCTATTGTCTTTATTGAGCAGTAATATTTAGGATTTAATGATAGGTATTGGGATTAATCTATATTATACCTCTAATACAATAGTATTACGGGTATAAATGAAAGGATTGGACATTTATTATCTCTTTCAATTTTCCCTTTCATTAACGTATTCTTTAGTCTTTCTGTCGAAAAGTTTGTACACTTTGCCTCTCTTTCATCTCCCAAAAAAGAACAATTCGAGAAAATAAGACTTCATCTTCCACCCTAATCTTACCCACATATAAAACTCACCAGAGAAAGCAATAAAATCTTAAAACCATTGAAGTTATAATAATGCATAGTCGCTTATAAATCTCACCCCTCCAATTTCTCCTACCATTAAATTTATAAACACTCCATATTTGGCCTTCAATGTTTCTCTAATTCAGACGCCCATCATCTCCTCCTTTTCCTAGATGGAGTTATGTAAAAATCAACAAACTATGAATTCTTAGTGGAAAATGTGATTTGACAATGATGGCATCATCCATTCATGTCTCCCGATCCATACAATGTGTGGGTGATGGGTACATAGATGAACATTTCAAATAAAAATGGGTCGTTCCGACCCGAACTCCCTAGAGCGAGCAAATCCGTTATCCGGCATCGGGTTATCTCGATTCAACTCTGGTTATCGATCAGTGTGCCCGTCGACGCAACATTTTCTCTATGTTCTAAACAGATTCCGGAAAGTTCAAAACTCTGACGGTGGCATCAGACTCATCTTATTTTGCCCAATTCACATCTGGACCAGATTTATATGAGCTTCACTCACCAGATTTATATGGATTGTGTGAAGCTCATATTGCATAACAGATGGTCGGGGTGTACGCCAGCATAACAGATGGTCGGAATACAAAGTCTCAACTGTCGGTCCAGATTAGAAGAATTGATCAAGAGAGAGCAAATACAATTGGCTTTCTGAAGTTATGTTTCTGTTAACTCTTATGATTGTTTATTAAAATTGTGTATTGTGCTTTCCAAACTTTTTAAAGTCATTTTATTATCTATATATATAACAATGATTGCCAAACTATATGTATTGTTATTTTATTGTTGTTTGTATGTTTATGGTATCTACTTTCACAAAAACAATTGCTTTTAGTCAGTCGTTTTCTACCAAGAGATCAAAATTATTATTATTATTATTATTATTAATATATAGTTTAGATGTGTTTTTAAACTATACGATGAATTTTGTGGTGAAGTCCTCGGCGCATCCAACTTTAGAAGTTGTCTATCTTATTTATTGGATAATATGATTTGAATTTTATAAATCAAATAAAAATACAATTTAAATGAAATTCGACAACCCTTTTAAATCATGAAACTATTTTTTTAAAGGAAATTATGAAATTATTAATTATTACATTATTTATCCCTTTATCATGGCCCAAATATATAATAGTAATTTAGTTTTATAATTACCAAAGTATTATAAATGTACAACATATTGTTCTATTAAAAGGAGAAAGAAGTAAAACATATATTTTTTGTGTCTTAAATTAAGAGGCATAATATTTTAAGAACATCATGGATATACAATTTGAAAAATAAAATAAATGTGTATCTAAAAATTTCAATTTAATCAAACTATTCAAATAATAACACAGATTATACTAACTTCATTTTTTACATCAAGTAAAAGCCTTACCATAGTATTTAACTGGAGTAATTGATTATATATATAAATGTGCATTTTCTATCTCTTTTATAAAAAATTTAATAACACATTAAAGGTAGAAAGAATATTATTTTTTGCTCCGCTATTAAAACAATTTTGAATTTGCTTAAGAATGATGATATACTCATTCCCACTTTCAATTGAATTTGTATCAATTTTTGTCATCAACCTCTCTAAGTGTATTCATTAACACCTAACTCTTAAATGTACTTTTAAGAATTTAACTAAACATGTTAAGGATGTGTGTGAAGCTTTTACTCTACTTGCACTGTTTATTGGATTGTTCACTATGAATTATGAATTCATGATATACGTTCAATATGTATACATGTATGCGTATACAACTTACTTAACAAGTTGTGAGATTCATTTTTTGTGTTTTTTTATTCAAACTGAATTATATCATTATATGGGTTTAGATTGTTCATTGCGACTTTTGTATTTATGATTTATTGATCCTACTCTAAACTTTTTATATCGAAATATTTCTTTTATAATTATATTTATTTGTTTTGTTATGTCTTTTCAAAATAGTTTATAAGTAATATTATAATACGCCCGCGCATCGCACGAGTTACATGCTAGTTTGATTTATGAATAAAGCACACTTTATGAGGTGCATGTTGCTCGAAACTTCCAAAGGTTTATGGAGAGCAAAGTTAGTGTTGTATATTGATTGGTACATTAATCTTGTTTAACATTAAGTATATTTTTTCGCCTCATTTATATTTAAAAATGAACATTGCCCCTCAATGTGTAAAGTTTGAGTCTTTCATATGCACCAGATATGATGAATTTAAAAATTTGTTTATATCTAGACAAGCCCAAGAGCTTATTCTGTTTTAGAGCTTATTCTTAGTTCATGGAAAATAGAGGCTAGTTTTTATGTTGGGGTATTAGTACCTTTGAGTTATCCCATTTCAGTCACAATTCTTTAGGAGAGCTACATTCTACGTCATGTTCGCTAATAGGTGACTAGAGAAAATATACTTATAAAAAAATGGGTGTAAACAGACCCTTAGGATTAAAGTGATGGATACCTTGAGATATCCAAAAAATAAAATTAAGGCATTAACTTCAAAAACAGGTTTATATTTCTTATACATATTTATCTTGCAATCAGGATATACTGAGATTAGATTCAGTCTAGTTTAGCGGAACTGCAATTCGGTGATTTTAAGGAGATAATATCAATTGGTGCTTTTGTATAAATTATACACAAATTGAGTATAACTGTCTAATACAGATGTTATCACTATAATCAGGGGTGGAGCCACAGGTAGGCTAGGGGGGCACCAGCCTGCCCTAAAAAAAAATAGTGTTAATTTGAAAAGAAAAAAAAATTAGTGTTAAAATTTTAATTTAGCGCACCCTAAATTTAAATTCAGCCCACCCTTAAAAGGACTTTTGGTGATTTTTCGCAAAAAAATTTAAATAACCTCAAAAAAATTCGACTCGGGACTCCCGCCCCCAAACCCCCAAAAATCACAGTTAATATAGCCCGTCCAAGCGTGAAATCCCACTAATTATAATCATATTTGTCAGCGCACACAATGTAAATCTCACTCTCTACATATATACTAGTAGTAACTAGGGCTGTGTTTTTTTTCCGAACTTTTCGATCCGATTTTTTCCGAATGTGGAATGAAATTTTAGTTTTGCCGATTTCCGATTTTTCCGAAAAAAATCTGATCGGAAATAGTTTTGAACTTTCGATTTTCCGATTTTTCCGATCCGATTTTTCTGAAACTATGCCGATCTGAATTTTTTGAATTATTTTCGATTTTTTCGGAATTATTTCCCGATTTCCGATTTTTTGAAAGTTTCCCATATCCCACATCGGTTGGGAGAGGGAGAGGACTCCAAAATATGCTCTATAAAAGACGAACATCCTCCTAACTTCTACACAAATGAAACAATTAGTCAAATCCTCATGTATTTACATGTTGGGTTAAGCCATTTTCTTTGTTTCTTTAAAATGAGGATTTCGAGTAATCAAAAAGCCATAATTTATTTTTTTGAAATTTTGGAATTTCGGAAATTCCTGGATTTTTAATATATTTTGTGAATTTTTGATTTTTTCCGTTTTTTGCCGATTTTCCGATTTTTCCGAATTCGGATTTTTTTTTAATTTTCCGAAAAAATCGGATCGAAAATCGGAATAGTTATTTTATTTCCGAAAAAAATCGGATTTTTTTTCGAAAAGACATTTTCCGATCCGATCCGGCCGAAACATAGCCCTAATAGTAACCCATCCAAAAGGCACGACTAGAAATTTTGAAAAAGTATACCCGCCCCTGCAATTTTTACGATATGGATGCTGGAAACGAGCAAACGGCTTGTTCGTCCTCGCGTGTACTCTCTTTCTCATACCTATTTATGTGGCTTTAAAAATATTAAAATTATCTCCTCTGTTTTGTCCTTTTTTTTTATTTTTTTAAATAACCAACAACTCCAATGTTAATAGATATAAAAAAGAAATAACGATTTACCCAATATAAATCATCTTAATGATAGATTTCAATAGTTCATCCTAATGAAAAAGAATAAATTTAGGGAGACCCAGAAAAAAAACCTATTTCGTAAACCCAGTGCATTAAAAATTTATACCTTATGGTTGCGGGTCTCGCCAGGGTATCAAAATATGCATTAAAAACTTGTACCCATTTTTGTCTTATGCACTGAATTTACGAAATGGTTTTTTTTTTCCTGAGTCCCCTAGTGCTACTCAATGAAAAATGGCAGCGAAGGTAAAGCAAAGCAGTTCATGATACCACATGAAGTTCATTTTGGTTGACTTCTTATGGTTGGTTCCCTAAACTTTTACAATATATTGCGGCTAATAGTTTATCAATACTACTTGTATGGAAAGTGACAGAAAATTGGGAAAGATAAATAGGATGTTGTTGTTGATAACGAGAGGCTTTTTTTAAAGATATTTTTCTCATTATTCACTTTTTTTTCTATTTTACTTATTGGCAGTTTTGTTGGAAAAATCGATAGATATTTTTTGTTCTTATTTTATGCACATTGCGCCTCTCATGCTCATCGCGCAGGCTTACACCTAGTAATACTATAAAACGAACTCCTGATATTATATGCCACATGTCAATCATTTAGAAAAAAGGGTTTTAAAATTCTACCCCTCACTCTTTCTTCTATTCAACATTATCTATGGACACCTTTATCACCCGTGCAAATACCTTTTTTTTTTTTTTGTACAAATATGGCATATTAAATGTGTCTATAAGAAGGTGAAAAGTTAATTTTCTGATTCCTTATTACATTCATGTAATTATTTTCTTGAAGATTCATCGACCCCTTTGCTCGTGGCCAGTGGCGGAGCCAAGAATTTTAGGTGGCTTGGACACCAAAGGAAAATTCCGGGAGTTCGGGACGGGAGCCCCCGATTTTTTTTTTTGAGGAGTAAATTAAAATTAACATTCATTTCAACTACTTCATGCCCCAAAAATAAATACTACAAACCAATAATAACAACATTTATACTAATATTAAAAGAAGTAAAACAACACTGTGATATTAAAAGGGGTAAAACAACTGTGACATTTATACTAATAATTACTACAAACCAATACGCACATTTATACTAATATTATAAGGGGTAAAACAACACTGATATTTTCAGAATTTCATAATCTCAGCAATATTTTTAGAATCTCAGCAATGTGTACATATATATATTTATAATAAAAAGGGGGAGGGGGTACCTAGGCTGCCTGGGCCTGTGCCCAGGTCGGCAATCATAAATGATAGCAAACCCTATATAATTACTTAAATCCGTCTGTTTCATAGATTATCGAAAGACTATATTCGCCTCCTTAGCGAACTATTTATCTTCCTCTCTCTTAAATAATTACATTCCACTCTTCCTCTCTACTGCCCCCATCATAGCCGATGGTTAATTTCTCTCTGTTAGGTATTTTAGCTTCGAAAGCTTTGTTTTTTGTATTGAGGAAAAGTTTTAAATCGTATCTATATCTAGGCAAATTGCAGAAATATTTATAATATACATTTATTGTGTTTTTTATGTTTTGGTATGTGGAATAATTCAGTGTGCAACTTAAAGTATCATATTCTTCCATTTTTTTTTCCTTTTAACAAACTGTTGTTGTAAATAGAGTGGTGTTGAGTACATCGGTAGCACAACTTAAACTTAGTATTACATCTATTTCCTCTTCGAAAGCTTTGTTTTTTGTATTAAGGAAATGTTTTAGATTGTATCCATATCTATAGGTCAATTGCAAAAATATTTGTTAATATACATTTACTGTTTTTTTTATGCTTCGATATGTGGAATAGTTCGATGTGCAACTTAAAGTTTCATATATTTTATTTTTTTTCTTTAACAAACTATAGTTATAAATAGAGTAGTTGTTGAGTATATACTTCATTATTTTTTTCTTTTCTCCTCTAATCATTCATGTTTTCTTAAAATTTCATAGCATCACATCCTCATAAACTCAAATATATACACAGTTGTGCACTCGCACAGTTGTGCACTACAACTCTGTTTGTTTAACAGGAAAAAGAAAATTTATCATCCAATGTCACTTTTTTTTAACATTAAAATGTAAAATCAAATACAAAACTTAAAGGCTATCAAACGCTTTTGTCTGGACTTTGACAAACGTCCGAGTGGCATTTTACAGACGAAATCAAATACAATAATGTGTTTCACGTGAAGTTTTACGGCAAATGCTGACATTTTACAGACGAAAATTAAAAAATTAGTAATAATTATTGTAAAAAAGATAATGTAATTAAGAAAAAAGTGCATATCATAAACTGTATTTGTTGGGTATGGGGAGAGAATAATAACAGTGAGGTGTTTCCTTGGTGGGGCTGTGAGGTTACTGAGGAAGAGGGAGAGAGAAGTGAGGAGATTGTTTCGACTCTTTTTTTTTTTTTTTAAATAGATTATATACTTTGAGGACTTAAAATAATATTGATTATTGATATAGGACAATAAATATTTGGTTTTCATTTGTACCTCCTATTTTCAAATTAAAGGGACACGTGTCATGTTGTTATTGGTTGACGCTTTATGAATATGGGTCCGCACCAGCGGTTTTATTAAAAAATAGTGACTAAAACTATAAATAAAATGTTTGTTGTCCTATTTTTAAAATACATATTACAATAGCTCCTAAATTTAAAAACCCTCTTTTAAAAAAGAACAAATGAGATTGTGTGCAACTTCCCCGAATTCGTGCGATTGAATGTTTTTTTTTTCTTTTTTTTTTTTTAAATAAGGAAATGTATTTCGTGAGCTGAATATACGTGTTTTAAAATTTGAAAATTTGAGAAATACTATAAAATAGGTTCCGGGGTTTGGAAGGTCTTGAGGCTTCCACCACATTAAAATATATAAAAGTAATTTTTGGAACCAATGGTTTTCAGTTTCAAACCCTAATGCCAAATTTCACATAACATTTTGTAGCAACCCGCCCTTTTGGAGACGCTTAAATCCCACATTTGGGTATAAATAGGGACTTGGGGGAATTTCTCGAAATAGTGATTTTGGGGATTTTCGAGGATTTAATGATTTTCGATGGGTGTTGTAATTATTTTTTAGACTAAATATGTCGAAGTATTTTAATTATATGTCGCCATGGAGAAAAGTGACAAAAGAGGTAAGATTTTAATTGGAAATACTGCATTTACTTATTAAGGGTTAGAACAGTGATTTGCGGTCAAGTGCCTCGGATGGAAATTTCGACTGCGTCGTGAGTCTCGGAATGTCCGAGATAGTCGAAAAAGAGTGTCCGATTGTCGAAATTGAGTTTCGCGAAATTTTAGAATTAAACGGGCTCGTAATTAAGTAAACGAGTCGTTTTTGGGTTTTAAGGGTTAAAACACTATTCTCCTTATAAAAGGAGGGTGAGAGGGAGAAAAGAGAAGAGAAAAGAGATAAAAGAGAGAGAGGAGGAAGAAAAGAGGAGAAAATGGGAGATTCGGCCAACCTCTGTGGGATTCGGCTCGAGGTCGTCGGATTGTATCCACGAGGCAAGCGTTTACTTGCTTTATTTATTTTTGAGCATAAATATCTCATATCATTGTTGCTATAACAAACCCTAAAGATTTTGGGTTGGGTTTTCGTTAATAAAATGGGTTTTCGGGAGATAAAATGAATAACCCCTAAAATTTGATAATTGGAGAAACTTAGAAATTAATCAAAATTAATTGGTGGTTTAGGGTTCTAGGATGTTTAGAACCCTTTATATATGTGGTTTTGTAGTTGATTGAGGTTGTAGGTCGTTGGTTGAGGCGACAAAAGCTTGGGAGAAGCTTTAATGACCGAAACAGCTTCTCGGAGAAGAAGCTTCCCGACATGATCGATCGATCATGGGGGCTTGATCGATCGAAGCCATCGATCGATCGACGGTTATGGATCGATCGATCGACCCCTGTTGAAAGTAGGCAATTTTCTTAAGATGAATTGGATGGGATGAATTCCAATTCTAATTGATTCGAGGTCATTTATGAGATGACATGAGGGATCTTTTAGGACTATATGGTCCACAAATTGAGGAAACCTAGGAGGGAAGGGTGAGGGTTTAATGTATAACCCTTAAGTTATATTTTCGAGGAAAATAGGATAATTGTAGAATTTGAAGGATTAGGGTTCCTAACTTAGGGTGGGGGCCTTTAAGTGATTATGGACAAGAGGTAGTCCTTGGGTTCACGGGAAATGAAATCCATAACCCATTAAATTTAAGGTTGTTCGGAAGAAGAGATAAATCCCAAGAATAATTCTAGTAGGCATATAGGCCTATATAATTATGATTAATGGCTTGACGAGTGAGAGGGTAAGCATTCTTTTGTCCTTGAGACTGTTGTTTTCCTTTGATGCCATTTTATTGATAACGATCCTTCACTTTTGCTGGGGATTTATAGGTCACCTTTATCCCTTGGGGACAGCTATTCAACACATCGGGGTGATTGGGGGACATGGACAAATGCGGCGCCTACTGTCATGTGAGTTTGGCTACTCCTGGTATCTTGGGGAGAGGGCTTTCCATCAGATTGTTGAGGATGAGGTTGCGATGCCACGGGCAAGGCCCCCTATGTTCATGAGGTGCGTACGGGAGATGTCTGATGATGCCCGTGTGGCTACGATGATGGGAGAGCCATGCTCCCTGTATACTGACATAGAGGTGATGTACGACTATCTGGACTTCATCACGAGTTATTTGATGCCCCTAGAATTTATGATGTGATGCCTCTCCCTGGGCGGGCTCGAGTCGGAGGTGGGGTCTTCTTATAGCGCAGGCGGTGTGGCTACGTCGACGGCCACAACGATGACTTCAGGGCCTTCTTTTGTGTGGCTTCATTCCCCTAGTTACAACCTTCGGCGAGATGATGGGGGATCTGTGCGTCTACCGTATCGCCCTCATGTGATGGACTCGGAGGAGTTGGGTCTGACGGAGGAGGTTCTTCGGCCTGCGGTACGTCCTTTTTTGATTTCCTTGATTTCTTTCTCTTTCCTTATGCTTGATTGATTTGATCTTTTCTATTCTTCCTTGCAGCATATCAGTGTTTCGACCACTTGGAACTCGACTCGAATTGATATTCTGATCCATCGATGAAATTGGTATAGGCTTTCTCCTCGTCTTTCGATCTACGTTTTGGTGGGATTTGTGGTGCGATTTCTTGAGTTTTGCACCAAGAACACTTATGGGTTCCCTCCTTCTTCCTCTGTGGTTCTCTCTTTATCTCTTATAGGTTTAGAAACTGACAGACACCCTTTCACCCATGTACACTCTATTTTATTTTCTAATTTTTGTCCATATTATTTCCCAAAAAATCCAACGAACAAAAATACCCCTACAGGGTGCCAGTTAAGCCTAGAAATATTCTGGAGTCCAAATAAAATACTCGTGTAGAGTTTTTTTACTATCTCGTCCCTTCCGGATTCAATGGCGCACTAGAAATGACCATACGAGTTACTTAAAAATAAATTATCTTTTTATTTTATTCAATTAGTCCCGACACGACTCACACGCGCATCCTGACTTAATGTACCAAACTGTCGTATTTTCCACTCTCGACAATTTATAAAATTTCATAATTCCATATTATGTATTCACACAGTAATATTCAATAATTCTCATCAATAAGTATTAACCCTTGGCACGGTAGTTAATATTTATTTTTAATCCAAGTTAATTAACAATTAATTTCTCACATTTTTAATTTAATTAATCAACCAATAATAATTAATCCCATAATTATTTAATATCATAAAAATATTGGGTGTTACACTGATGTCAATATATAACTTCATAATAACAATTAGGAGCATTACCTAAATAAAGAATCAACATATTGATTCATAAACAAAATGAAGCAAAAAGTAAATCAAATTTTAAAGTCTATAATGATAGATATCTTAAAACCTTTATTAGTTCTATACAACAACCTGGAAAATAAAATCTCCTAGTACCCTATTCCATATAAAAAAAACTACGTAAAAAGTAAGTGAAATTTCCAGTGGAAGTATACATAATGTCCCCCGCTGAAATTATGCACTACAAGTGTACATACTTTTGAATTAAAGATTACTCCACTGCAATTACATACTTTGCCCCAATGAGATGAAATTCTCAACATAAACAAACCTTCAAAAAATGAATAAAATCAAATAAAAGGCCCAACACAAAACACCAAAACTAAACAGATGTACATATGAGAAAAGGTGCAATAAAAGTACATTAACCAAAAATCAAAAAGTCCAAAACCCAACATGAAATAAAAAGGTACAACTTTAAACCTTAGCAAAGTACCTTGTGAGAGGAACGGCCGAACCTTCTTGTTGCATTCGAACAATAAAACTTGCCATTATTCTTGAACCATTTCGAAAACTCCCGGTGTCAACATCTTGAAAACCCCCAAACTCATATCTCCTGAATTTTAAGGAGCTTTAGCCATATACGGAGCTTTTTCCTAAATTTTAGATTTAAACAATCAGTTATTAAAATCAGCAAATATAAACCTAATCAATTCAATAATGTATTCAAACAGTACATCGACACATATCCGTCGAACTAATCCATTGAAAACTAATTAAAGAGTTGAGATAGCATATCCAAATAGATCTTCAAAATAAAAAAACCCGCCAAAACAAAACCCTAAAAATTAGGGTTTACAAAAAATTAAAATGTCAAAAAAACCCTAAACAGAGAAGAACTCATACCCGAATAGATCTTAAAAACAAAACCTGGAAAAAAAACCATTAGATCTTCAAAACAAAACAAAAATAAACCATTAGATATGTAAAACAAAACAGGAAAAGAAAATGATTTACCTTATTTGTGTGTGCGTGTAAGAGGGTGAGAGGCGAAGGCTGTAGCGGAGGCAGAGATGGTGGGGAGGTGGAGTTGGGGGAGCCTTTGGGTCCTAGGATGAGGTCTTCGACGGAGGGGTGTGTGCGTGTGTGTATGCATGAGTAATAGGGCAAGAAAGACTACTTGTAGGTGGAAGAGTTGGAGGCGGAGGGAGGCGATGGATAGGGTTGGTGTGGGAGGGTTTGTTTGTGTTGAAGAGAGAGAGAGAGAGAGAGAGAGAGAGAGAGAAGAAATGAGTGAGAGGGATTCGAATGAAGGAGTCAGGGAAGGATTTGGGGTTCAAGGGGTAATCCCTTCATTTTCCATGTCACAATGCTAAGTGGTGACATGGCACTCTCTCACACCTTTAAATCGCCAAAAAAATTCGATCTCAACCATTAATTTGTTGACACTATTCAAACATCCCTCTCCTATATATATATATATATATATATATATATATATATATATATATATATATATATATATATATATATATATATATATATATATACTAGTATATGCCCGTGCCTGAAGGCACAGCGAAATTTTTTCAAAATACATAATCGCAAAACGGGAAAAAAAAATTCAAAGTCCATAATCGCAAAAGGGAGAGAAAATTTCAAAGTACATAATTGCAAAAAGGCAAAAATTTTATTCCCCGACACAACATAGTGTAGCCTAAAGTATTGAAGGTGTAAACAATTTACGTTAATTTTTTACAACACAAACGTGAAAACAATTTAGAAAATTTGGACAAAATTTCCTCTATTTATAGGACTATCCACCCAATTTGAAAAAGAAAAATAGTCCACAATAAAGGTTTCCAAAGAACGTATTATCAAAATGACAAAAAATTTCAAGGTACACAATTGCAAAGGAAGTTTTGTTCTCCAACACGTGCCATACATTTACATTAGAAAATGAAATTAATAAATATATACAATGCACTCATTGAAAATAGGAAAATAAGATAGAAAAGTATTAAATAGAGTTTCAACTCTAGACTGACACGGGATTGGGAATCTAATCAGACAGTAGTTCTAGATAAACATTGTACTGAACCTTATTCTATTTAAGATGTTTGTACTGAGCCTTTTTAGTGTAAGGCATAATAACAATAACATACCACTATATTCAATAATATTCAATTAAAAGAGGCATTTTAACAACCGTCACATAAGCCTTTGGCAAATGCATATTTCAACAACATTTAGGTATTTCAATAATATTTAAGTTAGGTCTATATACTCTGCCACAAATAGATAAAAGAATATATATCTTTAAAATGAAAAAAAACATTTACGTATATTAAATGCACACTCGCAACATTTAAATATATTAAACGCACACTCACAACAATAAGAGAGTGACGGTAGCTAGTGTCGCAACTTAGATATTTGTGCTGACAGAGCTCTGTCCAAAGTTGTCTCCGGAATCAGATAATCTGGCAGACCTTGTGCCGAACCGGTGAGAAGTTACCTACCATATAAAACAACACATGTTATATTAAAAATGTAAATTTACAAATTAAATCTTACCTAAGCACCCTTGGATACATAAGTTCGTTTATATCTCGATTATCTTCCTTATTCCTTCATTAATTCACCCTAGCCCCTCTTTCTTTCATGGAAAACCTTAACCCACTTGAAATTATGATATCAATGAAGAATGAAGGAGATTTTAAGGTCTTTAAGTCGACATAAGGGTACATCCCTTTGGTCCAATCAAAATATAACATGTGTGAAGAGTGCCCAATATGTGTGTTTTATAATAAAACCAATTTTTCTTCGAAAAAGATTCAAATTTTAATTATGCACCAAACCAAGTTGTGAAAAATCCAATTCTTACTTTAAACCAATTTTATCTTGATTAATCCTAAACATGCATCTAGTGATTAAAGTAAGTAAAGTAAAGTAAAGAATACTCACAACGCCGAATGTACAAGGAAAAAACCTAAAAACGGGAAAACAACATCAGACGGCCCAAGCCAGACAATCACTATGAACAATGGTTGTACAAAGACAGATTAGCCTTACACTAAGACTCGATCCCCACGGGTCTTGACGCTCCTTCTGATCTTCAATCGTTCTTTATTAGTGCCCACGCTAAAATTTCATCTTCCACGATACCTGTCCACAACACACGACTCCACGTATGTCTCGGTGTCCACCGATATGGCTTTGATTCGTCTACGATGTCGAACACGATGTCCGTCGCTTCTTCACCGCAAAACCCTTTGTGTTCAATGTGTAGAATAAACAACTTTGGTGCCACAAGATCACTTAAACATATAAGAATGATAACTTGGATCTTTGCAAACTCTAAGGATGTGTTTAAGACTTTTAAACCTTAGAAAACATGTGCAAACAAGGTTCTGGTTCGTAAAACTGTTTTCCCCAAAGCACACTTACGAAACAATGATGAAAAAATTGTTTAAATAGCATTTAGACGACGCCTCGAAAAAGGTGTCATTCGAACGACTTGAGGAACTCATTCGAGCGACATCCCATCTCGTTCGAACGAGATTGGATGTCGTTTGAACGACAGCACGAAAGTTTGACTTTTTGTTTAAAACGTTTCTTCCAAAGAGAGATCCAAAAAATTCAAACTCTTTTACGAGCTTATCATCATAAAACGTAGTGTAAACCTTTAAAACACTTTTAAAACATTTAAAAACATTTTTCTTTATAAAAATTACATCCTTATCTTTTTATAAAATAATTCCAAGCACCATTAATTATACGCATTCATACCTGAGTGATCTCAGAATGAAATTATCTTTAAATACGGGTAAACTTGCACCAAATAAACATCGGCATAATTTAATTCTTTGAAGCTTTGTCGCAACGTCTTCAATTTCTTCAATACGTCATAGACCAAGTGGGATCGTGACAAAATAAACTTCTCCCTATGACATATTACAAACACAGTTTTGTTCACGGAATTAAGCCAAAACAATACAGGGACTCAATTGGAAATTTATTTCCTTACAAATCTCCCCCTTTGACTATTTCGGGACAAAACTAAACCAGTGAAATGCCTAACCGGGCCGTCAAGCCGTATGACTCCTAAATCCTATCCCATAAACCCAAAAACAAAAATACAAGACACAGACTAGAATATGTAGCACCGGCAAGCATGAATTGTCTGAATGTGATGTAGACTTGAAATCTCGAATCGCTGAAGCATACCTACACACATGAAACAGACAAATAAATACCCAATGAAGTATGGAGGAATAAATGAAACCAATTTATATTTCTAATAAGCACAAATCATTTGAAACATGTGAGCAATTATTTGATACCAATTTGAAAGAAATATAATCAAACAATATGTAAATCCAAATATCAGTAGTAACGCTCAATAAATATCCCCCTGCATCACAGACATCTCTCCCCCTTTTTGTCTCGAATAGACAATCCGGTGAAAAGATAAACCAATTTGAAATATCTAGCATGAGAATCTGATACCAAATTGACTCAAGTTGATACCAATTTTGAGAATTGAAAAACGCTAGATAAACATGAAACAACCAGCTAAATAAGATCATGTAATGACAAATCAGTAGCTAGTAAACTAAGGAATCACACAAAGAATATAGAAAATTAATCAGGTGTGATAAACGGACTCATATGCAAAAAACCAATTTGGAACATAAAAGAACCTGCATATAAACCAAATAGTCCAGAAAGCTTCCAGCAGTATCAAAAAATATACCAATATAACCAGAGGATTGCAAACCAATCAGAAGCTTCAAAACAGCCTGTCGTTCGAATGAGCCAGGGACTTCGCTCAAACGAGATGAGTAAGTCGCTCGAACAAAGTACAGATGTCGTTCGTGCGAGATGAGGTGTCGTTTGAACGACTTCGAGCGACCTGCCATAATTTCCCAGTTTCTCATAAATATTATAAAGTATTGCCCAGTGAAAAAATTTCCACAAAAAAATTCCTGGAAGGGCCTGACAGAAGCAAAATAGTGTTAAAACAGTAGGCTTTTAACACAAAACGCAAAAACTCATAAAAACTAAAAATGTGAGTTACATGCAAACATAGTACCGATGTGCTCAAACATGGACATGGAATGAATGGGCGTGAAACTACAACAAATGAGTTACAATTCCAACACATCGAAACGATCAAGAAGCTCTAATTGATAGCGATAAATCATCAAAATTTATCATAGCCTTATGGCAATTGAAGAGTGAGCTTAATGAACTAAACATACTACATGCACATAAATCCAGAATTTTGACAATTCTACAAACAATAGAGTCAAATTGCAATGTTTCAACATTAGGATTAGTTGTGCAAACCCGTTTAAATTTTTCTGCAACCAAAACTCCCTCATATATATATACTTTTTCAAGTTATTTTGAGGTTTCTAGCATTCTCAACTTAGAGAAAATCTTATTGGCCCTTTTCTTAGCATATTGCATTTTCTTTTTGGGCTCTTTTAAACGGTGGCTTTCACGACGAGTTAATTTTGAACTCTCGCAACCCTTTTCCGTGAATCACTCATCATTTTTCAATTCATCAATTCAAATCCTCACGGTAAACGGTTATTACATGCACACTTCCCCTTAAGTCTACTTACGCATAGATGACAAGATTGAGATAACAACACCTCACCAAATTCAAATATGCAAGAGAAGTCAAACATCCATATAAACTCGTGCATGTGTGCTATGTTGGCATATATACAAAATCGAATCAAAATGCATATCAACTTCGAAACAACCCCATATAAACAATGGTTAAGATCATTCTAAGCATCGATAATAATGACCAAATGTCCTAGCCATATGGATAATGAAACGATGGGGGGGGGGGTAAGGACACCAATATGCCACATCAAACATTTAAACACAAAAACAAAAAAAAAACTCAAAATCTTTTTGGATTTTCAAACATATTTTGACTCAAAGAAAAGAAAAATCTTTTTGGATTTTCAAAAGTTTTCTCAAAAACAAAATCTTTTTGTATTTTTCAAATAGGGCTCAAACAAATGAAAACTATAATACAAAATGATACACATGTCATAATACTAGCAATGAATATATCATGAAGCAAACTAGCATATGACAAACATGGCAACACTATCATCCTTTAGATTTAGCATGGGAATAATCAAGTGCACCTAAACGAGAATCATGAAGTTTAATTCCTAAAGCCACTAAATTCGATTTCCTAACCCAAGTAGGTGTAAAATGATGCATGGAGGTTTTAGGAACCGGGGTGATTTTTTTCCTAAGATTCCTAGGAGCTTGTATAAGGTCGTAACAATAACGCCTAAGGTGACCTTTCCTACCACAAAACGAGCAAGTGTAGCAGTGGTGGGAATGATTACCTATATGAGGACCTTTTCTAACCTTCCTAGTGTTTCTCACACGTGCGGGGGGAATGGGAACAACTCTCTCATCAAAACCTATACCTCCCATATCTTCCTTAATTTGGACGGTGCCTAGTATCTTATCTAACTTCTCTGATCTAGCCTCCAAATCAAACTTGACTCTAGACGAGTCTTTCAACCTTTTCTCCAACTCGTGAATCCTAGACTCGAGTAAACGCCTAGACTCCTCAAACTCTAAAATCTCCTTTTTTAAGGACTCCATCAAATCACGGAGATTGTCTCTCTCTTTCTCCATAAACTCTAGTTTCTGCCTAAACTTCTTCTCTCGTTCCCTAAGATCCTCAATGAAACTATCATTATTTTCTATGGCACGCACATTTAACTTAGATTTCAATTTTAAGTTAGCCTTTTTCACCTTCACCATTTCGGCATACAACTTATTAAACGCATTTTGTAATTCTTTCACATCTATCTCCTCCTCGTCACTCTCTTCACCCTCATTAACATGGGATACACTCAAAACTTTCTCAAAAGTGTCATTCACATGATTATTTTCGTCGCTCACATGAGATGCCATAAACGCAACAAAGTTACGCTCAATGGGGGAACTCTCTCCCTATTCCGGTTCACTATCACTTAAGGTGGCACTATAGACAATGGGTTGCTTGCCCTCTTTCTTAAGTCTAGTGGGACGCTCCTTAACCTTGTGACCGTACCCCTCACACCCAAAACACTTATCCGACTCATCTCTCTTAGGCTTCTCAAACTTATCCTTAGAGGTGGGATCTACTTCGTTGTTCTTGAATTTTTCAAATTTCTTGGCATCTTTCGATTGCTTTTGAAACTTGATAATTTTTTTAAATTTCTTTGCCAATAAAGAAACATCCTCAAAATCGGAATCGGAATCCGAAACTTTAATTTCCTGCTTCCGGATTTTCAAAGCAATACCCTTTTCTTTCTTAGGCACTTACTTGGAGGTAATCATGTCGATTTCATAGGTTTGTAAGTCACCTACAATCTCTTTTAGGTTCATTGACTCTAACCTACCTAAGGAGTTTAAAATTGTCACTTTCGCATCAAACCTACTAGGCAACGACCTAAGAATTTTCTTAATGACACGGTTGTCGAGAATTTTCTCACCTAGGTTAAACGACGAGTTGACAATATTGGACAACCTAGCATAAAACTCATCAAAGGTCTCACTCTCTAACATCCTAATGGTCTCAAACTGTGTAGTGAGATTTTGAAGTTTTGACGCCCTAACCGTGCTAGTGCCCTCGTGAGTGAGTGCCAAAATATCCCAAGCCTCTTTTGATGTTTCACAAGTCATAATTCTGTTATATTATTCCTGTGTGACATGTGAAACAATAACATGTAGACCCTTATAATTATATTGTGCAGTCTTTGTTCAGTTTCGGTCCATGACTCAACAGGCTTTAAACTAGTGACCTCACCTACAATAGTGACAAGGGGTGTCCAACCTTTCTCAACTGCAAGCCAAACACGCTCATCAATAGATTTTAAAGCACATCTCATTCTCATCTTCCAATAGGTGTAATTAGTGCCATCAAAAACAAGCGTTCGAGAAAATTCATTATATCCAGAATTCATCTTTGAAAAACACACGGGATCACAAAACAAATAAAAATATTTTCTAGCTCTGATACCAATTTGAATAGTGCCCAATATGTGTGTTTTATAACAAAACCAATTTTTCTTCGAAAAAGATTCAACTTTTAATTGTGCACCAAACCAAGTTGTGAAAAACCCAATTCTTACTTTAAACCAATTTTATCTTGATTAATCCTAAACATGCATCTAGTGATTAAAGCAAGTAAAGTAAAGTAAAGAATACTCACAACGCCGGATGTATGAGAAAAAAACGAAAAAGGGGAAAATAACCTCGGGCAGCCCAAGCCAGACAATCACTATGAATAATGGTTTTACAAAGACAGATTAGCCTTACACTAAGACTTGATCCCCACGGGTCTTGACCTCCTTCTGATATTCAACCGTTCTTCATTAGTGCCCATGCAGAAATTTAATCTTCCACGATACCTGTCCACAACACACGACTCCACGTATGTCTCAGTATCCACCGATATGGCTTTGATTCGTCTACGATGTCAAACACGATGTCCGTCGCTTCTTCACCGCAAAACCCTTTGTGTTCAATGTGTAGAATAAATAACTTTGGTACCGCAAGATCACTTAAACATATAAGAATGATAACTTGGATCTTTGCAAACTCTAAGGATGTGTTTAAGACTTTTAAACCTTAGAAAACATGTGCAAACAAGGTTCTGGTTCGTAAAACTGTTTTCCAGAAAGCACACTTACGAAACAATGATGAAAACACTGTTTAAATAGGATTTAGACGCCGCCTCGAAAAAGGTGTCATTCTAACGACTTGAGGAACTCATTCGAGCAACATCCCATCTCGTTCGAACGAGATTGGATGTCGTTTGAACGACAACACGAAAGTTTGACTTTTTGACTTTTTGTTTTAAACGTTTCTTCCAAAGAGAGATCCACAAAAGTCAAACTCTTTTACGAGCTTATCATCATAAAACGTAGTGTAAACCTTTAAAACACTTTTAAAAACATTTTTCTTTATAAAAATTACATCCTTATCTTTTTATAAAATAATTCCAAGCACCATTAATTATACGCATTCATACCTGAGTGATCTCGGAATGAAATTATCTTTAAAGACGAGTAAACTTGCACCAAATAAACATTGCCATAATTTAATTCTTTGAAGCTTTGCCGCAACGTCTTCAATTTCTTCAATACGTCATAACCAAGTGGGATCGTGACAAAATAAACTTCTCCCTATGACATATTACAATCACAGTTTTATTCATGGAATTAAGTCAAAACAATACAAGGACTCAACTGGAAATTTATGTCTTTACAATGTGGCACCATATAAGACAAAATATCATTTAAAGCTGAATGACTACTTTACACCATGTTCGTAAAAAAATGATATATTATCACTCGAATATTCGTTTGATGCACCGTTTATTGTGTTACAAACTTAATTCATATATCTACAACTATATAGTTTTTACCTCAAGTCAATTGTTATATTATAATGGTCAAAACTAGTCTCCAACGTGAACATTCCTATCAAAAACTTCCAAATTTTGTGTTTGTAACTAATTCGATATTTCATGCTTTCTGAAGGTAGGATCAGACTAAACATAATAATCTAACATCGTATATATTAATAACACATTACCCATATTACATAAGGTAAACATGATTCAAACATTAATTTGTCATAATTATATTTGGGTTGTCACAACTCTCCCCCCGTTAGGAAATTTTGTCCACAAAATTAACATACCTTAGTTGCTCAAATCAAACAAATACGGATAATGCAACTTCATGTTATCCTCGCTCTCCCATATATCTTCTTCCATGGAATGACTTCTCCACACAACTTTCATAAGTGGGATCACTTTGGATCTCAATATTTATTCCTTCTTATCCACGATAGCAAGTGGTTCTTCCATATAGCTCAAGTCTTCCTTAAAGTCAATAGCCTATTCCACCAATAGATGTGAAGGATCCGCTACATACTTTCTCAACATAGAAATATGGAAAACATCATGTAATCGATCTAACTATAGTGGTAATGCTAAGTTGTAGGCAACCATCCCGGCCTTCTCAAGAATTTGTTAAGGTCATATATAGCATGGACTTAACTTCCCTTTCTTTCCAAACCTCATAACTCCTTTCCATGGCGATATTCGAAGAAATATATAATCCCCTTTCTAGAATTCTAAATCTTTTCATCATTTATCCGCATAACTTTTTTGTCTGCATTGGGATGTTCTCATTCTATCTTGAATAGTCTTTACCTTTTCAGTGGTTACTTTAATTAATTCTGGACCCTCTATCTTGCTTTCATCAACTTCAGCCCAACATACTAGTATACGACACTTTCTACCAAACAATGCTTCATATGGAGCCATACCAATAGTGGATTTAAAACTATTGTTAGATGCAAATTCTATCAGAGGTAAATATTCATCCCAATTACCTTTGAAATCAATCACACAAGCTCTAAGCATATCCTCCAAAATCTGTATTGTTCTTTCAGACTGCCCATCCATCTGAGGATGAAAAGTTGTACTAAATTTTAAGTTAGTACCCATAGCATACTATAAACTATACCAAAATTTGGATGTAAAAGTAGGATCCCTATCTGAAACAATAGAACCAGGTGCTCCATGCAATCGAATAATCTCATTAATATATAATCTCGCATACCTATCAACTGTATACATAGTCTTGACTGCTAAAAAATGAGCTGACTTGGGCAATCTGTCCACCACTAACCCAATCGAATCTGACCCCTTTCGAGATCGAGGAAGCCCAACTATGAAATCCATCGTTACGTGATCCCATTTCCATTTCGGTATTAGCAATGATTGACGCGAACTCGCATGTTTTTTATGTTCACTTACTGAGATATAAGACATTTAGTAACAAAATCAACTATTTCTTTCTTCATATTATTCCACCAATAATGCTCCTTCAAATCCTTATACATTTTAGTACTACCAGGATGAATAGTATAAATGAAATTATGAGCCTCATCTAAAATTTTCTCTTTCAATCCATCCACATTAGGCACACATAATCGCTGTTTATACAATAAAGTGCCATTATTAATAATACAAAAATCATCAGACTTCCCATCTCGGATATCTTATCATTTCTTCTCAATAAAAGGATCCTTACTTTGCAAATAACGAATACGAGTGGGTAACAACGACATCACGCTTACATGAGCAAGGATTTATCCCCATCGGGTAGATGCAATTCCACTCCCATCAATCTCAACTCCATAACGTGGGTAACTCTATAACACCTATAGAAAACACATTTTAGGACCCCCTAAATCTCTTCTTAGACTCCTAGCACTACCCCTTTTCCATCATAAACCTAAGTCGTACTCCGAGTACCAATCTAGAGACCATCGAGCGCCCCTAGGCTCCCATTTCACTCCGTTAAACTCTTTTATCATAATAAAATCTCTTTGAATCTTTGAAAGGCTCCAAATATCCATTCCAACGGCCCACCCCGTGCGCAAATCGGCATAACAATTGGGACGAACGAACGATTTCACTACCGAAAATTGATTCAGAGACCATTGGGTGCTCCCGAGCACCGAATTGACCCCAATCAACTCCACCGTCAGAGAGAAAGCTCTTAGAATCTTCGAAGGCCACTGTAACTCCTTTCCAACGGTCCACCCCGTGTGCAAAATAGCATAACTGTTTGGACGAACGATCAGTTTCCCCTCAAGAATCGATTCGGAGGCCACTGGGCGCTCTCGTACTCCGTTTGACCAAAGTCAACTTTTCATATTGAATGAGACTGAATGAATCTCCGAAGGGCACTGAATACCCTTTCTAATGATCCACCCCGTGTGCAATTCTAACCTACGGTGCAGACGAACGATCTGTTTTACTCCAAGAGGTCACTAGGCACTTCTGGGCCCCGATTGACTAAGGTCAACTTTTTGAACAAAGCAAAACTCTTTGTAATATCGAAGTACATCTCCTAACCTTTTCAACGGTCTGCCTCGTGCGTGATTATGACTTACCATGCAGACAAACGATCCGTTTGCATCAGACGATCTCCCGTCCAAAGGACGGACATGAGCTTTCGAGCCATATTTAACCTAAAGTCAACTCTTGGACCCGGTAATGATCCTATGGAATCTCAAAGGCCTCTGTAATACCTTTCTAACAGTAGGCCCCATGCATGATTCGGATCAACGGTTTGTGATCTACAGTCATTTTTCCAAAAAAGTTCGCACGAGATTGTCAATTGGTAGGTCCTGGACCTTGCCTATCGGCACAGTGTCAAGGGTGACCTGCCGATAGGCACCCTCTGGGGTAGGCATATCTTCACCCCCTTTTTTCCCTATAAATGAGGTCCATGACCTCTTTACCAGGACACACAGCAAACCCAAGCGGAGGGAATCTTTAGAAACGACCCTCTTCACGTCACCAAGAGACATCGTCACCGCCTCCGACGTCACTCGCAGCGTCCTGTCCACCTCAATTTAGGCACCCTCACAGTCTAGCCCCAGCAACTGCTGAACGTCAATGGGAGTCACCGTCATCTCCTCGAAGCCAAAATGGAAGGTATGGGTAGTGTCCCACCACCTCTCTCCCAGGTCACATAGAACCGCAGTGAAGTGGGGCGTCTCATCTAAAGCCTATACTAGCCTCCCAAAACCCGAAGAGGACACCATCTAGTGCACCACTGCAGGAAGGTGCTTATAAACATCCTCAAGCCCTATCGTACCACGAGAACGAATAGTCGACATGGAGATGTCAGACTGTCAAGAAATAAAGAAAACCCTTGTCAGATTCAGGAAATAAGTAAATCTCATCAAGAAAAGAAGAAAGGAATATCAAGGGTCATGCAATATTTACACAGCCACCAGGGTTCACCACCCTTGAAGAGCGATGACACGAAGGCTTGAGCAGAAGAGTCTGATCATCTGCCACTGGCTGAAACAAATCAAAAGAGTTCTTGCTACCCAATGCGAGGGGCACCCTAGCCCTCCACTCCAATCATGCCTAGTCATTGGCATTAAGCCATGCCATATGGGTCGCACTGCTTGAGAAGTCAGCCATTTCGGATGCTAGGACGATTTGCATAGGTTTATAGCAGAAGAAAAGAAGTCATAAAGTTGTGCAAAATGAGGAGAACCAGCCCCCTTTTTATAAGAGGTTAAGGGCCATGCCAATCGGCAGTTCCCTCCATCAACCGATTGGCACTGAGCCTTTCACCTGCTCGAGGCACCCCAAAAGTCTGTGCCAATGCCGATTGGCATACCCACACCCATGCCGATCATCACACCCCTTAAAATTTCGTATAAAAAATCCAAAAAAAATAGCATAAAACTGTAATACCACGTACTTTTATTGATATTTATTTATGGGATTAATTAAATTAAATGTGAATTAATTGAGAATTAATCCGGATATAATACTAACGAGATGTGAGTTGGTATTTGATTATAATGTGTATATATTGCAATATATGAATATTGAAAATATTGAAATTGTCGCGAGACTGAAATACGGTAATTTGGGAAATTTTGTTGAGACGCGCGTGTCAGTCGCGTCAGGAATGTTAATATTTGAATTTAAAAGTGAATTTTATTTTTATCAACCGAACGATCATTTTGAGTGCGCCAACGAGTCCGGAAGAGTCGAAATAGTCAGAAAACACTAGCCAGGGGTTTAGTTTGGGTCCCGGAGCATTATTGGGCCATACCGGCAACTTAAAAGGGTATTTTGGTAATTATGAAATTTTGGGAATTATAACCAACGAATTTTGGGAATTAAATATAGGTTAATTAATAACCCACTAAGCCATTACCAACACTTAACTGATTAGAGGGCTACGGGAGTTATAGGAGAAGTTAGAAGAAGTCCCAAAGAGAAAACCATAACCTCCATCTTCAACCTTCAACCTTGGGAGAGAAAAAGAGAGAGCAACCTTCAACATCCAACACCGAATTCTGAAGAATAATCCAAGGCAAGTGGTTTAATTACGTTAATTTCAAGCGAATGTTTCTTCCATGCTTAGAATTTGTAATAATTTCTTTATATTGGGTATTTGATGAAAACCCTTGAAATTTGAAATAGAAATTCATGACAGGTTATAGGAATTGCATGTAGATAGATATTGGGTGATTGTACTATGAGAAACACAACTTTTTATGATGTAAAAACGGATTTATAATGTGAAAATTGAAGATATAAAATTCTGAGTTCATACCCATAGGGTTTGGGGTAAAAATTGGGGATTGATGATAATTTCATGCTATTTAGGAAGATTTGACCCCATAAGTATGTTACGATACGACCTAAGAATGTTTAGGAATGTTTAGGAACCTTAAAACACTATTGGGATGATTTTTGGAGGAGTTTTGAGAAGAGGAAAATTTGAGAAAAATGAATTAGGAATTCTGGGTTCGAAATTGCCATCTCGTTAGAAAACCTGCCCAGGTCGTTCGAACGAGCTCGTTCGAACGAGCTTCTAACGAGGTGACAGATTGCCTTCTAACGAGTTGGTACTTCATTCGATGCCCTTCGTTCGAACGAATTCTCGTTAGATGCCCCTTCGTTCGAACGACATCTCGTTCGAACGACATCTCGTTCGAACGACCTCGTTCTAATGAGGCTTCTAACGAGTTGACAGAATGGCCTTTTTGGCCTGATTTGATTTCTAGTGTCCCGTAACCTTGTTTAATTGATGAGATAACTTTCGCTTGTTAACTAATTGGTATAGTTGGGAGATTTGGGATATATTGAGGAGTGAAATATAGAAGAGTGGCTTGAAACAAATGATAGTTGTGAATTAGGACGCGAGTGACTAATCACGATGCGAGAATAATTGATGACTTAAAAATATAAACCGGGGACATGTGATTTGTGTAATACTAAAAGTTGGTATAAGAACGAGAAGTATACCACTAATGAAATATGGTAATTACTAAGATGTGTGCATGCTTAGTATATATGATTTTATGTGTATGACATACCTACCATACTTGCTATCACGGGAGGTTTGCGTTCATTTAGGGCCATCTAATCTTTGTGTGCCTACGGGGGGGATATAGATTGGTACCTCGGGGACATAGGTCAGAGAAGGACTTATTGTGAAGTTAATAAGTCTGTTGATCATGGGAGCGTAGGTATGTGCGTGACCCATGTGATGTGAACTATGTTCGCCTCCATTGTTTGTGATTGTTGTTATCTGAGAACGATTCCTGAGAGATTCGGAATGCGTGATCCTTATGTACGTGATGTACCGGGATGGGATAGCAGAGTATGTGTGCACCGCAACTTAGTCTCGGGGTGCTAGTATTGTATATTTATGATGTGAATAATATACGGTTAAATTAGAATTGTTCTGTTTAATTGTGAGAATAATTATAGTAACGCCTTGAGAAGATAAAAAGGGAATAACCTCTAGTAAATTGTATTGCTAATAATTGAGGATCCTAGAATTTGAGCAAAACTCTCTATCGAATTGATGAAGTTGGAATTAAAGCGCGAATCGAGTAGAAATGTTAGAATTTATTTTGGACTAGATAGATATGAGAATCACTTGAATGGGTACGGTACGTTAGGAGTGCACAATTAGTCTAGAGGTGAGTATTTCATGCGAGAGCACGTCCTAACATGTATTTTGCATTCATTGTTTTAATGTTATTAAGTCACTTGCTGTTTTTAAAACTATTCTCCACATTCGGGCTCTGACCCGTTTGCTTTCAAATCTATTTTTTGTAAAAACCTTTTTAGGTGCCCAGCCACAAGGACACCATGCATAGGAATTATATTCAGGTGACGAGCTGTAGCTGTTGTGGAAGTTACAGGGCCTTGACAGTAGACGCCTCCTTTTCTAGTCTTGACTCCATGTTCAGTTTTATCATTTGTAGGGCATGTCGCCCATTTCCTTTAGAGACATTTTATATTTCAGTTGTTCAAACTTTGGTTTGTAATTAATTCAGGATGCAGTCTTGTTGTATTTATTTCAGTATTGGGATTGTTATGAGGAGTGTTTCCTCCAGACTCATTATTATTTGTTAGTTACTCCTTTGAGACTTTATTGTGATGGTTATGTTATTCTTTTATAATTCATTTATCGCATGTTAATCAGATTTAATTTAAAATTTGACAACTCGCTTTTTAAATACTAGGTGGTTAGAAATTATTAGAATGTTTTCGACAATGATGCTATTAACTGAACCAACTTGACATTTTGTATTAATTTAATAAAGGAGTAGCTACCCGGTATTTAATTAGTCGGGGTGTCACAAAAATACTGAATAATTTCCGAAAAATTCCTAAAATTGCCGAATCCATTCTAGCAACTTGTCCATAAAGGAAAAACATTTGTTACACCCCCAGCGGAATTCCAAAGAATCATTCTCCCCAACAATGCCTCCAAAGTAGGCTCCAAATTTTCCCCCAGCTACCAAATCCTCAGATCATTCACCATTCCCTAATGGAACCTAAAATCCAATCCTCATCCCCAGTGGAATCCCGAAATTCCTCGAAGAAAAGGTACTCCTCTTTTAGGTAAGAATTGACCTCAGTCTTGGATCGTCACCTTAGTTCGGTCAGAATTTACCTCGATCCTCGATCGTCACCTCTCTTAGGTCAGAATTGACCTCAGTCTTGGATCGTCACCTTAGTTAGGTCAAAATTGACCTCGATCCTCGGTCGTCAACTCTCTTAGGTAAGAATTGACATAGGTCTTGGATCGTCACCTTAGTTAGCTCAAAATTGACCTTGGTCCTCAGTTGTCACCTCTTTTAGGTCAGAATTGACCTCGGTCTTGGATCTCACCTTAGTTAGGTCCGAATTGACCTCGGTCTTGGATCATCACCTTAGTTAGGTCAAAATTGACCTCGGTCCTCGGTCGTCACCTCTTTTAGGACAAAATTGATCTCGGCCTTGGATCGTCCCCTTAGTTAGGTCAGAATTAACCTCGGTCCTCGGTCGTCACCTCTTTTAGGTAAAAATTGACCTCGGTCTTTGATCGTCACCTTAGTTAGGTCAGAATTGACCTCGGTCCTCGATCGTCACCTCCTTTTAGTTCAGAATTAACCTGAATCTTGGATCGTTACCTTAGTTAGGTCAGAATTGATCTCAGTCCTCGGTCGTCACCTCTGTTAGGTAAGAATTGGCCTCGGTATTGGATCGTCACCTTAGTTCGGTTAGAATTGACCTCGGTCCTCGATCTTTACCTCTTTTAGGTCAGAATTGACCTCGGTCTTGGATCGTCACCTTATTTAGGTCAGAATTGACCTCGATCCTCGATCGTCACCTCTTTTAGGTAAGAATTGACCTCGATTTTGGATTGTTACCTTAGTTAGGTCAAAACTGACCTCGGTCCTCGGTCGTCACCTCTCTTAGGTCATAATGGATGTCGGTCTTGGATCATCACCTTAATTAGGTCAGAATTAACCTCAGTCCTCGGTCGTCACCTCTTTTAGGTCAGAATTGACCTCGATCTCGGATCGTCACCTTAGTTAGGTCAGAATTGAAATGGGTCCTCGGTCGTCTCCTTATTTTAGACCAGAATTGACCTCGATCTTATATCGTCACCTTAGTTAGGTTAGAATTAACCTCGTTCCTCGGTCCTCGGTCTTCACGTCTGTTAGGTAAGAATTGGCCTCGGTATTGGATCGTCACCTTAGTTAGGTCAGAATTGACCACAGTCCTCGGTCGTCACTCCTTTTAGGTTAAAATTGACCTCGGTCTTGGATCATCACCTTAGTTAGGCCAGAATTGACCTTGGTCCTTGATCATCACCTCTTTTAGGTCATAATTGACATCGGTCTTGGATCGTCTCCTTAGTTAGGTCAGAATTGGCCTCGGTCCTTGGTCGTCACCTCTTTTAGGTCAGAATTGACCTCAGTTTTAGATCGTCACCTTAGTTAGGTCATAATTGACCTCTATCCTCGGTCATCATCTCTGTTAGGTCAGAATTAACCTCCGTCTTGAATCTTCACCTTAGTTAGGTCAGAATTGACCTCGATCCTCGATCGTTACCTCTTTTAGGTTAGAATTGACCTCGATCTTGGATCATCACCTTAGTTAGGTCAGAATTGACCTCGATCCTTAGTCGTCACCTCTTTTAGGTCAGAATTGACCTCAGTCTTGGATAATCACCTTTGTTAGGTCAGAATTGGCCTCGGTCCTCTATCGTTACCTCTCTTTGGTCAGAATTGACCTCGGTCTCGGATCGTAACCTTAGTTAGGTCAAAATTGACCTCGATCCTCGATCGTCACCTCTCTTAGGTAAAAATTGATCTCGATCTTGGATTGTAACCTTAGTTAGGTCAGAATTAACCTCGGTACTCGGTCTTCACCTCTTGTAGGTCAGAATTGAGCTTGGTCTTGGATCGTCATCTTTGTTAGGTCATAATTGACCTCGGTCCTCGGTCGTCATCCCTCTTAGGTGAAAATTGACCTCGATCTTGGATCGTCACCTTAGTCAGGTCAAAATTGACCTTGGTCCTCAGTCTTCACCTCTCTTAGGTCAGAATTGACCTCGATCTTAGATCGTTACCTTAGTTAGGTCAAAATTGACCTCGTTCCTCGGTCATCACCTCCTTTTAGGGCAGAATTGACCTCGATCTTGGATCGTCACCTTAGTTAGGTCATAATTGACCTTGGGCCTCGGTCTTCACCTCTTTTATGTCAGAATTGATCTGGACCCTCTAAAGCGGCATCCACATCCCTTAGGTCCGCAGAACTGACCTACTTCCATCATGTGATGTCTATTCGATGACCATCACTTGTTCCAAGATCACTCGTAGAGGGGCTCTATAGACAGCACATTCTAGGACCCCCTAAGTCTCTTCTTAGACTCCTAACACTACCCCTTTTCCACCGCAAACCTAGTTCGTACTTCGAGTACCGATTTAGAGACCATCGGGCGCCCCCAAACTCCCATTTGGCTCCAGTCAACTCTTTCGTCAGAAAAAAATCTCTTTGAATCTTTGAAAGGCTCTAAATACCCTTTCCAACGGGCCACCCCATGCACAAATCGACATAATGATTCGGACGAACAAACCATTTCACTATTAAAAACTAATTCAGAGACCATTGGGAGCTCCCGGGCCCCGAATTGACCCCAATCAACTCCCCCGTTAGAGTGAAATCTCTTTGAATATTTAAATTTCATTGAAACCCCTTTCTAACGGTCCTCCCCGTGCACAAAACAGCATAACCGTTCGGACGAACGATCAGTTTTCCCTCGAGAATTGATCCGGAGGCCACCGGGCGCTCCCGTACTCCGTTTGACCAAAGTAAACTCTTTAGCTTTAATGAGACTGAATGAATCTCTGAAGGCCACTGAATACCCTTTCTAAGGATCCATCCCGTGCACGAGTCGGACCTACGGTGCGAATGAACGATCGGTTTTACTCCGAGAGGTCACCGGGCGCTTCCGGGACCCAATTGATCAAGGTCAACTTTCTTAACCAAGAAAAACTCTTTGGAATGTTGAAGTACATCTCCTAACCTTTCCAACGGTCTGCCCCATGCAGTATTCTAACTTATCATGCAGATGAACAATCCGTTTGCGTCCTAAGATCTCCCGTGCAAAGGACCAACATGCGCTTTCGAGCCACATTTGACCCAAAGTAAACTCCCGGGCCCGAGAGCGTTCCAAAGGACTCTCAAAAGACTCTGTAATACCTTTTCTAATGGTATACCCCGTGCACGATTCGAACCAATGATTTGTGATCTACAGTCATTTTTTTAGAAAATTCTGCATGAGACTGCCAATTGGCAGGTCTTGAACCCTTCCTATCGGTACAGTGTCATGGGTGACCTGTCGATAGGCACCCCCTGGGGTAGGCCGATCGGCACCCCTTTTTACCTTCTAAATAAGGGCCATGACCTCTTTACCAGGACACACAACAAACCTATCAGCATCAGTGATCTGAGCAACATTCTCTCGAAGTCAGTGAAGTTCCATATGAGAAGTTCCATTGAATCCTAAATACCCATCCTTTTCACACGAGATTTGGAAAATATCTTTCTCTATCATCAACATCCATCAACATTTAAAGGAGTTCATCCAAGATTCAAGATCAAGTTCCAAGGAAGGTCCATTTCCTTCTCCCTCTCTTTTGAAATCTCTTATTTTTGCATAAATTACTTTAGATTCATAATCTAGTTTCATTTTAGTTCATACATATAAACATCTAAGCTTTTATTAGTAGATTGCACATACTTTATTTTTCATAAAAAACCCAAAAACAAATAAAAGAGGGTTACACCCGTAAATTCTAAACGAAATTATCCACCACACTTTTTCAAAATCAAAAATACATTTTCTACATTCACACACCTAATAAAATTCCGTTCGAATCGAAGGGATAAACCCCACCCCTATTCTATATTCCATCTACGTGGACTTTGATGCCTTTATAAGCTACGTAGGCATCTAGGATTAAAATCCGAGACTCGAGTCTAACTTTTCAATTTTTCAATTTTTTTTATTTTCCAAATTTCTCAAAATCCCTCATTTTTATCATACATATACATATATCATGCTTGTTTGCATCTCATCGCACATATATTATCGTTTCCCAATAACGATCAATATCTCGATGGATGCTCATATTCTATCTTCTACATTTGTTACTATTTTGGGAATATTCTTATGGATGACCTCACCCTATCTTTTCCATGGTATGGGTCGAACGATTCCTCTCTTCATTATATAAACACATGCACACACTTCACGGGGATAAAGAAAAATATTAACATCTGCCCATGAGATACCGAAAGGGAGGGATGGGTTCCTAACACCTTCCTATTCCGTAACTTATCCCCCGGACCTTCGATCTAATGGTTTCACATGCATGAGTTTTTGTCCTTGATGCCTCTCTCTCGAAGTGGTAAAATCTTCTTTTGCCTGTTTTGAGCTAAACAGGCTGGCGACTTTCTCTCTTTACATTCACCCCACACCGACGATGGCCGAATCCCCCTTTTCGAAGAGAAGGGTGCGAGGCCGTGATGCAGTTTCTTCCTCGGGGGATCCTCCTTCTTCCTTTTCCCCCCGAAATGAACGCCGCACCGATCGGGATGGCCACAACACCGGATACAAGATAACCTGCTTAAAGCCTTTCTACTCAGAGCATCTACAACTACATTTTCCTTCCATAGATGGTAATGAATTGTACAATCATAGTCTTTAATTAACTCCATCCACCGTCTCTGCCTCAAATTCAACTCCTTTTGAGTATATAAATGCTTAAGACTCTGATGGTCAGTTAAAATTTCACACCACCATATAAATAATGACACCATAATTTCAAAGCAAACACAATAGCATCAAGTTCCAAATCAAGCGTAGGATAATTACGTTCATGTGTACGCAACTGCCTAGAAGCAAAAGCAATAACCTTGCCATATTGCATAAAAACACAACTCAACCCCTTATGTAAAGCATTGGTGTAAATAATAAAAACCATTTCCACCATGTGGAATAGTAAGAATAAGTGAAGTTACCAATCTTTTTTTCAATTCTTCAAAACTATTTTCATAATTAGAATTCCATTCAAACTTAACATCTTTCCGGGTTAGTTTAGCCATTGGCAAGGCAGTCGAAGAAAATTGTTTTATAAATCTCCTATAATACCCTGCCAAACCCAATAAACTCCTCACCTCAGTCACATTATTGGGCCTCTCCCATTTTACGATAACTTCTACTTTCTTGGGATCAACACATATACCATCTCCATAAATAACATAACCTGAAAATGCAACTTATGATAGCCAAAATTCACATTTGCTAAACTTAGCATACAACTGATTATATTTCAACACATTCAAAATAGTTCGGAGATGCTTTTTATGTTCAACCATATCCCGTGAATAATCAGAATATCATTAATAAAAACTATCACAAATGAATCAACAAAAAGATGCAGTACCCGGTTCATAAGATCCATAAATACTTCTCGAGCATTAGTCACTACAAAATGCATCACCAGAAATTCAAAATGACCATAACGAAGTAAGAAAAGCAGTTTTAAAAATATCGTTCTCCTTGACTCTCAACTGATGTTAACCTAATCGCAATTCTATCTTTGAAAACACTTTAGCACCCTGCAACTGATCAAACAAATCATTTATATGAGGTAAAGGTTACTTGTTCTTAACTGTAGCTTTATTAAGTTGCCTATAATCAATACACAAACGTATAGTAGCATCTTTCTTTTTCACAAATAAAAATGGTGCACCCTATGGAGATACACTAGGCTGTATGAACCCCCTATTAAGTAAATCTTGCAACTGAATCTTGAGTTCTTCTAATTCAATAGGTGCCATTCTATACGACGGCATTGAAATAGGGGTTGTCCCCGGTGCTAATTCAATACTAAATTTAACTTCTCTCTTGGAGGTAATCTAGACAACTCACTAGGAAACATTTTTAGAAAATCCTGTACAATAGGAACATCAACTAATTATAAAGCCCCCTTCCTAGTGTTAAGAACATATTCAATAAAACCCTCACAACCCTTACTCAACAATTTCCTCATCTGAATAGCAGAAATAGTGCAACTAGGAACAATTTTCCTTTCCCCCACAAATTTAAATTCAGACTCGTCAAGCATTTTAAAAACAACTTCTTTGCGAAAACAATCCATAGATGCATGATATTTCATTAACCAATTCATTCCCAAAATTATATCAAAATCAGATATATCCAATGGAAGTAAGTCTATAATTGTATCTCTAATCCCAATAGTCAAAACACAATCACGAAAAATATATTCATCTACAATTATATCCTCCGTAGGCATGGAAATACCCTAACCCACATCTAAACGAGTACATGATCTACTCATATATATAGCAAAATCATAGGACACAAAATAATGTGTGTAACCGGGATTAATCAAAATATAAGAATTTCTATTAGTTACATGAAGTGTACCTATCACCATATCTGGAGTGACCTGAGCCTCTTTCATCATAAAGACTCGTCCACCTGGCCTGGAACCACTAGCTTGTCATCTACCCACATTTTTTGCTCCACTGCCTGGAGGTAACACTCTGCTTGCTGCTTCATTAGGTGCTACTGGAATCTCTGCCAACTGCGGACAATTCTTCTTAACACGCCCCACTTGATGAAAATGGTAGCATTATAGTCCCTTAAGCTTAGGACACTCAGATTTATAATTCCCTTCCTCTTTATAAAAAAAAGATGTAATAACTCCCATTGGGGGGGGGGGGGGGGGCTCACCTCTTCCTGACTTTCTGACTGAACTTGAAGATCCTCCACCCCTGGTATCTCTACCGAATCTCCCCTGGCTTCCCACCAATATTTAGCCTCTCATTTCAGCCTAAACTTTCTGGTTATCTAGAACTTTCATCACTGCAAAGATAGTCTCTATATCTCTAACCCACATCTCATCTTCTATAGGTTCAATTGACCCTGAATATTCTGGAGGGTTAGGCTTCAAAAAATTTTCACGCATGGAATATTTCATTTCCTTCCTTGCCTCTTTCTCAATTCTAGCTACAGTCTTTGATTCCAGATATTTAGTATGTTATTCTGCCATTAATGCCATATTCCTTTCCTATTGTTTGGTTATCCTCAGCATTGCATGTGCCATTATTTTCAGCTTTGTAGTTTGGTAATGTTCTCTAACTCTTCCTTCTATACTCCACTCGATTTTAGTATGCCCGTGTGTATGAGAAACTGCTCCCTCTTCTCTATGTTATTCATTCTCAGTTCCCATATGTTATTATCTGTAATACAACAAAGTTATAACAACCAACATAAACGGTTTATAATACTAAACTATTTAGTAGTACATAAACAATTCAATAATATCAAATCAAACCAATAACTGCCATCTAACCATCACACACGTCCAGAATTTATAACCTAGACGCTCTGATACCACTGTTTGTCACGCCCCAAACCCAAATCCATTCTTATCATTTTCTTTTATAATAATTAAATCATGATCTTTAGGCCAATTAAAATATAATTCATTTATTAATATTTTCATGTATAATGTACATACTTAACATAATCATGTTCTTTATACCTTAACGTAATTAACATTAGAGTCATAATTAAGTCAATATACAACACTATGATTAACTATTATAGTTATCAAGATAAACTGTTCTAACTCAATATATACAATATGTGAGTGTAGTAAAATCCTCAGTGTGACAGTAACAAAATCCCCACATCTAAACCTCGGATCTTTCTAACGGTGAAACTCTCAAAATCACCGATCATATGATATCCTAGTTAGAAGCGTACAAATTTGAAAATGTTAAAATATAAACATTAAGCATTAAGTTTAGTGAGGTACTCCTTCCCTACAATGAAATAACAGTTCTATATCAAATCTGTGGATATAAAATTCAAACAATATTGCCCCATTATGGTAATAACAAATCCTGGAACAAAAGATCTAACAAATCCTTGTCATAAGACATAACGAATCATTAGATATTTATCTAATTACAATCCTGGATCATAAGACCCAAACAATCCTGAGTCATAAGACCCAAACAATCTTGGATCATAAGACCTAAACAATCCTGGATATTTGAATATCCAAACAAATTATGAATACTGAAGTATTCAAACCAATCCTCTCTTAGGGCTATATTCATATCCATCATATCATTTTCATATCTATATATGAAACAAACATAAGTACACTCACCTTGGAAATTTAACAGGCTTTTCCATTTCCTTTGTCCCGCACTTGATCAAGTGATTCTTCTAACCTCTCTATCATTATTACAATATTAGTATCATCATAATAATATTAACAATCCAAATAATAACTTAAACGTAACTCAATTCATAAGCATCATATGATTCCATTCAAATCATTTATCATAAATAAAGTTCCATCTAAATTTATGTTAAGTTATTTAACATATACAATTCATAGTCCAAACATACTTTAATTACTTCTTGTTAATCCAATCCTTATCATATTAGGTTCCCAATACAAAATACGGTGCATCATTTCAAGTTTCCTAGAGCAAGATATGCTCATTTCTTCATAACATAATAAATTTACCATATACACTCCTCTAGTATATAGTCCACTTCCATGAATTTTCATAATTTTTATACATCATAAATTTTTAAGAAATTCCACAAAATTTCAATACACATATTGAATAATACAAAATTTAAGTTTCATAATGTTCAGACTTCATTTGCTATGTTAAGCAAAACTTCAAACAGAAGATATACATATTTACCCTTTTAGGGAAAATTCTATACATCAACTTCAAACTATCACCCAAGATCCATTTCTTGGTATTTTTACATAATTGTTGGATATAACAAGTATTTATAAGTGTATTTTCATATCCAACTATAATCAATCTATTCCATAGTGTATTCACAAAGATACACCAGTTTGATCAACATAATGATTACACCCTTAGTTGTATGAATTCGACATGCTCCATACATACAACCTACACCAACCCGCATATATACAAAAAAATGTATCCCCTTGTACCTAAATATTATCCTTAACCTAATATAAAACAACATATGGCATGTTAATAATGTAAATTCATAAATCACATCTTACCTAAGCACCCTTGGATACGTAAAGTCATTTATCTCTCGATTATCTTCCTTGTTCCTTCACCAATTCATCGTAACCCCTCTTTCTTTCATGGAAAACCTTAACCCACTTGAAATTATGATATCAATGAAGAATTAAGGAGATTTTAAGGTCTTTAATTCGGCATAAGGGAACATCCCTTTGGTCCAATCAAAATATAACATGTGGCGCCATACAAGAAAAAATATCATTTAAAGCTAAATGACTACTTTACCCTATATTCGTAAAAAGACGATATCTTGTCACTTGAATGTCCATTTGATTCACCATTTGTTATGTTACAAACCTAATTCATATAACTACAACTACCTAGTGTTTACCTCAAGTCAATTGTTACACTATAATGGTCAAAACTCGTCTCCAATATGAACATTCCTACCGAAAACTTTAAAATTTTGTGTTTGTAACTAATTCGATATTTCATGCTTTCTAAAGGTAAACATCATATATACTAATAACACATTACCCATATCACATAAGATAAACATGATTCAAAACTAATTTATCATAATGATATCCGGGTTGTCACACAATTTCTCACCCCCAAATGAGTTCCAAACTTTATCCCCATGCATGTAAACACTACCCTATCAATTACCAACATTAGAAACCATGTTTGATTGATCTAATTCATTAAAATCATTCCTAATTATAGGATTTAATCATCAATATTTCCAAAATAAATATACACCTTAATTCTCATACAATTTCTAAATTCATAATTCAATATCACATCTTCTCCTGCCTAAACCTCAGATTTTCAATCTAGAACACAGTATAACTTTTTTATTCATAGATTTCTCTATCAAGAACCTCCTTTTTGTATGGGATTAAATCATCAAGATCATATAATCATCACAATTTTCATTCTTTCTCAAAACTCCATTTAAGATATTAATCCCACCCCAAAATGGGTTTCAATTTTACCAATTATGATATGACATAAATAACTACACAAATAACATTAAGCAAATTCACTTGCCTTAGATTTGAAGAATATTCTGAATCCTCCTTTGTATGTTGATTGAAGCCTAGAATTTCCTTCAAAACTTCTTCTCCAAATGACCTTCCTTGATTTTCTTTGTGTTTCCTCCTCTTTTCTCCCCAATACCCCTCTTAGATGTTTGATTATGTAAATTGGCAGCCCATAAGCCTTTAATCCCTTATTTAAATTCCATAATCCTGAAATTAAGTTAACTAGCAAGGTTCTAAAAAATGCGGGGCATGACCGAGGGGTGGAGGCCAAGCCTTAAGCCTTAGAAACCTAGGCGGGCCTTAGGATTAAAAAGCCATCTAGGCCTTTTTTAGTATATTTTAATATTTTTAACCATAACAAGGCTATTAAAAATAATAAAATTGTATATACCTTAAACATATGTCTGAATATATATGCATATTAAAATACTATTTGATTCTTTTGGACGAGATATTGGTTCGATTTGTAAAAAAGTCATTAAAAGGCGATATCGTTTCACTAAAGCATTTTTGTTTTAAAAAAGAGCGCCTTATGGCTTTTACCAAGAATAAGGCGTAAAAATATTAAGGCGAGGCGTTTTTTCCCAAGACTCAATCCTAGGCGGAGCCTCGGCGCGCCTTTTAGAACACTGTTAACTAGTAACATTAAAATGACCTAAGTACCCCGTACGGGTCCCGTATAGCTTAAAAAGTCCCTGAAACCCGATTGCAGCCATCGGGTGCCTAATTTTGACTATTTCGACCTATTTTGGATCAAACATGTACTCGAAATCACCGGCCGAGTCACTTATAATCAATTTACCATCTTATTCCCAATACAACCCCACACGCGGGTCCCAAATAACATCCCATCGACCCGTCGCCTTTACCCACTTACGACGTACGATAAAATAATTCAATTCCATTTACTTATCACACAAGTAAATATAATAACACATAAATAAAACTTCATTTCTTGCTAATTAATATATATTCAATTCAATTTATTTTTTAATTTAATTAAATTACTGGGACACGTGTAATTTAAATATTTTCAATCTGTGATACCCCACCTATTTCAATAATGGGTGATCAATCTTCTACTAAAATAAAATATGAATGTCATCTGGTTCATTCTTAACATTACTATGACACCCTGCGTAATTCTGGCATTGGCCGCCACCAAAACTATGTCGGGGGTGAACTAAATAAAATATCATTCTTAGCATGAGACATATATGAGACATAAATAAATCAATCCACAACATAAATAATTGAATCAATCCCAAATGCTAATAACTAGCTATGCGATAAAAGATCCATAACCATGCTAAACTCTAATAAATAAACTAATCTCCAATAGTATAAAAGTGAATAAAATCCAACTGAATCCATAATGAAATATCTGGATATAACCCATATAACTTTGGAACCGAATGACCCAACAAAACCATAAACTGAGTCTCAATGTAAATACGAAGGAAAGGAAACTAAACTAAACTAATACGCATAAAGTAAATAACTCCATTTGCACCTCCAACAAAGTCTCCAAATAACCCTCTGTAGTTTCTCCAAACTTATTCCTAAAAAGGTTAGTCAACACACGAGGTCAGATCCCCGAGCATGAATACACACTACTCCCCCTCAAATAGGGTCCGTGAACCCAGACAGTAGCAATATACATGATAAATATCACAACAGAATATTTTAATTAATACGAGATAATTAAATGCTAGAAATATAAATCACTAACCACCCCCAAAGATTCTTTATAACGTCACACCAATATCATTTTAAATATCCCAGAGTCCCCAAATTGTTAATTTAATTAAATTAACCCAAATTACCATTATTCTCACTTTTTATTATAGCAGTCCTCCCACCCCGGGTGGTAATTTCCACCAAAGTTTAACACTTCCCCTTACCAAAATGCCAGTCGAATCCGTTTAAACTGTCGATCCCCTGTAATTTAATAAGGTTCCACACACGACACGACATAAATTTCCAGCCGACCCGTTTAAACTGTCAGCCCCCGCACATTATGTCGCCACAAATTTTAATACCCGTCTTATTATCTTAGGTATTAATTCTCAATTCTCAATTTTCACAATTATCAAATTACCCCACCCTTTTTATCGATGTGAGATCCTCAAAATACCCCTTGTCCCAGACCTAAGGGTGCCTAAGTATACATACATCCTATCCTACATATAGGATGAATCACCAACATAAAATACGTCCTAGTATCATGCCTAGTCTAATGAAATATCGATATAACGTAAAAATATGCCCCACCCCGAAATATAAAATCCCTATGAATTTACATTAACTAGTCCCATACCTAGCAAGTATAAATTTTAACCAAGGCCTACCCACTAGTCCCATACCTAGTAAGCATCCTAAAATAGGTTTGAGAAATATACTATTCCAAAAGTCCCTCGTCCCCGTGATGGAAAATGTGAATAAAATAAATCACACAAAACACAATTCATACGAATAACATGGCAATTAATCATAAAGATCCCAATTCCATTTAATTCAATAAATAACAACGTCGTCGTTTTCAACATAATTATTTGCGTTCAATAATGTTAAATTAATTAACATGTAATAATCTTCAATATGACATAATCGTTCTCTTTCATAAGTTGTCAAATTTTTATAAGTGTGAACTCATCCCATTAACCACATAAATAATCTCTTAAAAATTCTACACGAGAACCTACGCACCCAAGGGTTTCAAAGATTAAATCATATTCAAAATTTTCATAAAAACAGTCCCAAAATTTAGTGTCCACTTTCTCTAATTAAGTTGCTAATTGCTTTTAATCAAAAACATATGATTAAAGGTTTAGGTGAAAATAAAACACATAATACTAAAGGAAAGGAATAGAGTATTCATGCCTATGATTTAGATGAAGAAGATCTAAGTTGACAGTTGGATTCCTCTCGAAAAATTAGTAAAGAGTCGCTCTTGAACAATCTTGAGAAAACACCAATTAAGCCTTCAAATATTGAATCAAGCACTTGATTAAGTTTGGGGCTAAAGTTCATAGATGAAAGAGAATAATTTTAGAGAGGTCCTCTGGTTGAAAAGTTGATGAAAAAGTGATTTGAAAAGCCAAGCCACGAATTTGTTGTGATATATAAAGGATTAAGAGTTTGATTAAGAAAAGAGTTCTAATCAGATACAAACACTAAAATAAATAATTCGGACGATCGGACCGTTGGAATTGACTGAAATTTGAGGGTTTAGTAGCTGAAGACGAGAGGAAGCTGCATAAGAAATTTCATCTCGATCGGACGATCGAATATTGTTTTTTTTCCTAGAGAGTTATATGTTTTGAGAACTCTTAAAGAGTTTTCTGTTTTGAGGACTCTTCTAAACTCCCCATGACTTATATATACTCATATTACGAGTCTTTTAAGATAGCTTTTCGAATTCTGAATATAAGAATTAACATATTTAATTATTAAAAATAATTAAATCCAAAATTTTATTTTTCTCTAATTTTTGAATAAATTAAATAATTAATTAATAAAAACACGGAGTGTTACATACTTCCCCACTAGCAAAGGAATTTCATCCTCAAAATTAGACGAACCATAAACATCAAATGTAAATCACGAAATATAAAATAAAGCTAACATACGCCTACCCGTTGAATGCCATAATTGGAAGCCCAAACACCCAACCCTACGCGCACCTACCCCACGAACAATAAAATAATATATATCGCTATATATATATGAAAGTAACGGCGTACCACACGCCCTTGCAAATAACCACTCGATTCTATTTTCGGTAATCTTCGCAACACATAAATCCTCAAAGCAAATCACATCGTTGCATCGATATAAGACATAATCAAAATTTATACTAATGATCTTCCAAATAATTCACGTCTCCAAAATAAACTCTAAGGATCCTCACATCAGGCTTACTAATTCTAAACTCAATGCCTACAACATTCTTAACACAAAACTATACATCTCCAAGAAACACAACAAACACGTATGCTAGACCTTCTACCTTAAGGAGTAAGAATCAGTAAAGGGAATCAAAGATCAATAACGCGAAAGCTAAACGGACTCACAACCTACGAGACCTAAGACCATGCTCTAATACCATCTGTCACACCCCACGTAATTCTGACGTAGGACGCCACCAAAACTATGTCGGGCGTGAACTAAATAAAATATCATTCTTACATTGCGATTTTATACACTATTCTTTCACCCATTTTAAATATTTAATATCTTATTATTGACCTGTGTTTATGTTTATATCTTAGTGTTTCAGTTACAATCTAGAACTTTGCACTTCGCATGTCGCGTGTCCACAGTGGGCGGTAGAAGTTCTAGTGGCGCACTTTGCACTTCGCATGTCGCGTGTCTGCAGTGGTAGCAGATTGTCGAGATTTGTTCGGGTCGGATCGCGGTAGCTCGGACGCGATCACTTTTTGGTCTGTGTAAAAAACTGGTTCAGTTTAATTGCACTGGTTTGAAAATGACTAATGACTGTTGGTATTAAATAGTCATACCATTTTAAAATTAATTAAAATTGTTAATCCAACAGTCATGACTCTTGAAAACAAAGCCTTCATTCCCTATAAATAAAGCCTGCCTAATTTGAAATTGCACATAATTATACTAACCCAGTTTTAGATTTCTTAACCCCTACAGTTACTCACTTACATTTTCAGGAGATACAAAAATTATCTTATTCTATTTATGTACATAACCAGAATAGGAACTTGCTTGTCTGTTCTTCGCTGCTACATCCAAGGACTATCTTTAAACATACAATTTATAGACAATGCAATTGCTTCATTGTATCTTGATTACGGATTTACAAATTTTTATTTGTATACCAAATTATCTTAGTGGGTGTTGACGCAAAAAATCTCCATCTACAAGGACCAATTAGAAAAAGACACATGTCATCTTACGTGGCAATATTTATACTTATTCGGCACCCGAGGAGAGTTGTTCGGCATACCAACCAACACATAGCATACCAAGCAACTCAAGGAAGACTAACCACCATAGAAGGCCAACAGTTATATTCATTGTATATAGATATAATTGTCTGAATGTATAAAGACATTGTATCTCTTTAACTCCCATCACTATAAATACATGTATCCCCTTAGCCAAAGAGGGGGGGAGAGAGGACAACTAAGAGGACGGACGGACAACTAAGAAACACCATATTGTGCTATTGTAAACCCCTGGGAATAAAATAATAGTGGACGTAGGCTTTATTTATAGCCGAACCACTTTAAAAACCTTTGTCTCTTATATAATGTTTATCTTCATCTTCAATCTCATCCTCATCATTTATCTGCTGTTGACGCCACTAAAATAGCAGAGGCCATTTTTTGTCTTCAACAGATTGGCACCGTCTGTGGGAACGTGTTACAAGCATTGTTCTCCATAAAAAGGGTTTCTTTGTCGGAATCACACGATCTAGTGGATTAGAGAATGGATTATTTAATTAGCAATCTTAATGCTTGGATTTTACATCGAATGTTATTTTTCTGATCTATTGGTTCGAGATATGTTGGGACATAGCAATATCATGAAAAATTCATCACCACGGCTCATATGGTTGTTCGAAATCATCCGCTTACAACCCCTATTTCTGGTCAGCCATACATATTGTTGGTCGACATCATCTTGGGCCATCTTTTATTAAAGGGAAGCTTAACCAGACAATTTTTATTTATCGAAGATAAGATGTGAAGATCCATCAGCAACATTGAAATAATTTTATCCAACTACGAGGTATCTTATTATTGGTCGGAGACTCATATTGTAGCTCGGTGGAACCAATTACAGGTTGACGATCATCTACTTCTTGATCGACGACATCTCAGTCTTGTTTGGAGGGTTCAATTTACTGGTCGGCAACTATCCAACCATCCACTTCTTGGTCGGCGACATCTAATGTTGTTCGGTGTCCATCCAATAGCTGGTCTGCAATATCAATGCACCATTTTTGTTGATCGGAGGAGTTATACTGCAATATCCCGACCATCTGTAGCTGCTCGGCGAAATTTGTTATCTGTTCACGACAAATGCCCAAATGGAGAAATATCAATTTTGACTGCCAAAATCCCCACCATGCTGCTAAAAAAACGAGACAACTCCTATATCCTTTATTAATTCACGACAAGGGAATTTCTAGTTAAATATTCCTATATCTGATTAGTTGCTGGAGTTTGAATAATTTTACGAAAAACTCTAGATTAAATTTTATGCCTTACATATGGCACATACTTGATAAAAATTTTCTCACATGACACACATTTGGCACAAAACATATTATTTCAAAATTTGAAATTTTTATTGCCTTATGTCTGAACGGATACACATCATATATTGATTGGATCACAAAATTATTCTCCTGACTAAATATCTGATCTAGTCTTAACAGGTGTTCGGGCAACTTATTAAAATTCCTTAGGTACAAGATTCAATCCCAACGAAAGCTCAGCCACAATCTTAAACCTCTGGAAACTGTTATTGCTCGACATCAGGCAATTTTGCCTCGACAGATCAACCAGACATATATTATTTCATATTTTGAAATTAATATTTTTTTTCTCAAGCATATACATATCATATATTCATTATATTGACTAGATTATTCTCATGATAACTAATCAATTCAGCCTTCACATATGGTAGGGCAAGTTATTACTTTTTACAGGTGCAATTTTCGGTCTCGACTAAGTATTCGGCCATGATTTCCTGGGAATCTTATTAATGCTCCGATATATATATATTCGATCGATCACAAATAGCTACTCAGAAACAATCTTACTCTTCGGAAAAATATGATTATAGCTCGGCAGTATGAAATTTCACCTCAGCGAGGAACTATTGATTTTATTATTGCTATGATATCTTCTCCAGCACAAATTATTTTATATATCCATTGGGATTCATATTCTATATTCATCTCAACATGGAGCTCGGCGAAATACTTATTATCATATTCAGCTCCGAGGAAAAGCTACTGTAAGGACATTTTTCTCATGTCCAACATGTTACATTTGTGTATGTCGTACGCCGCTACATTTGGCACGTCACCTCACGATCTCACATGACGGCCTCTATCCGAATTCCGAGAATCAAGCATTCAACATCTCCATTAATATGTCCCACATCTACCTCAACGACTTCACGGTCCAAGATTTTAGGGACTTAATGCAAGTGGTACGCAAGGGAAGTCAAAACAGTGAAAAAAGGCACTATAGGAGAGTTTAAGGGCAATTTCGTAATTTTACATCCATAGTTCGGAGGTCTGGTCAACTAGAAAGTTTAAGAGCTCGCCGCAACGAAGATACTGGAAAAAACGGCACCTCAATCCGAGCTACGGTGAAGGAGTTATGACCTTTTGAAAATAGAGAAAATTCTTTAAAGAATGCTGTTTTTTTTTTTGTACGCCGGATAGAATTTTAGAGTTTTAAGAACATGGGACTCTTAATATTTTTTCCTATAAATACCAACTTCGGGGGAGTTGCTTTGCAAGACTTTAGAAGACGTTTTTGAGAGTCCAAATTACTCTAGTCTTCATATTTTTGAGTCCCAAGACTCATGTTTTGATTCACACGATTGCCAAACCTTTGTGAATCTTTTTGGTAACCCAAGAACACAACCTTGTGTTTGTTCAAACCTTTATGGAGAGATCTTTGCAACCGAGGGCTGCGTGTCATTGCTGAGGGAGTCTCTACAAAGTTTCATGGCTGCGTGTCATTGAGGAGTGCTGCGGTTCTTCCTTTGTTGATTGGACTGAGGTTCATGTGAGTTCGCTGCGTGTGAATTCATTGCTGCCCTCCTGGAAAGGGACATTTTCAGCCGCCGACTACAGAATCCGATACCTGAGGGTAATTCTTAGTCACTGTATTTTCATTGTAATCCGAAATTTTATGTTACAATATTATAATGAAAATAAAAGGTTTTGCCCCTTTGGGGGATTTCTCCTGAAATTGTTTGTTTTTATCATGCATGCTATATTTTATTTGATAAATCATCTAGATGCATGTCTTAGGGTTTAACTAAAATTTGGGATTAATTAAAATTGGTTTTTATTTGAGAAGTCGCAATATTTTCGCTGTAGCTACTCTCTCAAATTGGTATCAGAGCAGGTTGCGCTAATTTATTGCGTATTCCTTTTTTCCGCAAAAATTGTGTGATATTGATTTTTTTTTTTAAATCAGTTTTATGAAAAATCGCAATTTTTCAATGGAACGCCCATTTAATGAGGAGCTTATTTTTGAAAAATTTCACGACCGTGCTGAAAAATTAAAAAGTTTGAATTTGAAACTTTGCAAAAGAATTAAAGTTTTAGAAAAAGAAAATTCTCTCTTTAAAAGTAAGATTGAATATTTGCAAGAGTTTCAAACTCAAAGTGATATTTGTCGTGAGCACTTTGGTAATTTGTGTAGCGATTTTGATTCTTTAAAAATTGCCAAAAAGAAGAGTGATGAGAGAGTCCTAATTTTAGAGAAGGAATTGGAGGACTTAAAAAATTCTAGGGTTCCCGTTTGTGCTGTCGAGGATAAAAAATTAATCGATGATTTTACGGCACGCGAAAAGACTCTTAGGAATAAGTTTGTTTTAATTGAGGGGGAGCGTGATAAACTGTTAAGTTTAATTGATAATTTGAAGAAGGCGTCCCTTAATTTGGAAGAGTCTAATTCTTTGCTTGAGTCAAAAATTTTGAAGTTAAAAAATGATTTGACAGACTCAAGTAGGTTTGATAGTGATGGTAATGGCTCATCGTGTTCTCATGCTTCTAATGCTAAAGCCAAAACCATTATTTGTTTTAAAGGGTCAACTAATTCCAAGGACGCTAGAAAAGATCACACTTTCGGTGTCATCCCACCCGTTTACACATGCTCATATTGTGGTAGGAATGGTCACCTTAGGCGATTTTGTTTTGATCTTGGAAGAGGTCCTAGGAATTCGAAGTCTAGTATTATGTTGGTTCCCAAAACCCCTTGTCGACGTGTTTCATCCATTTGGGTTAGGAAATCACTTTTGGAGGAACTAGATTTTAGACAAGTTGATTCCCGTTTGCTTGCACATGATTCTTCTCTTGCCATATCATATAGATGATTGTGTTCGCATGTGTGTCATATGCTAGTTTTTTTTTGGTTTCATGATATTTATGTTTACTAGCGTTGTGACATGTAATTTTTGTATGTTTTATTTTTTTGAAGAATTTTGAAAAATACAAAAAGATTTTATTTTAATAAAATTTTGAGAAAATCCAAAAAGATTTTTGTATTTTGTTTGCACCGTTTATGGATGGAAACTTTGGATGACCGAGTCACAACATCATTCCATTATTTTCATGTGACTATTTGATAGTGTCTTGAGACAATAGTTCAATTTATCCATGTGCTTTATAATGTTTGGAGTCATTAAGATGTAATTAAGTGTTACTTCCTACATGTTTGACTCATATTTCCTTTATTGCACACATGCACGGATTTATTTGATTATTGTGATTGTCTTATCACATGTTGGTTGGGTGTTTTCACTCCAATCCTGTCTTTAAAACGAACCAAGCGCGATAATTTTTATAAGGAAATTGTGCATATAAAAACCGTTTTGTGAGTTTGTGTGATTTGTTTGATAACGGGGAGGGGCTGCGAAAGGTAATCATCTATCCTTTGCGCAAAAGCCACCGTTGAAAAGGACCTAAAAAATTGAGGAATTTTATTATCCGAGGTCCAAAGAGGTTTAAAAGAGCCCAAAAAAAATTTAAAGGCAATATAAAAAAAAAAAAAAAATCATGCCAATTATGGGCCATTTAGGTTTTTGCACCAATTCTCCAAAGTTTGAGAATTTAGATTACCTCTAAAAGAATATATATATATGAGGGAGTTTGGTTGGAGAAGTTAAAGCGGGTTTGCACGTCCTTGAAATGCTTGAAAATGCGCTACATAGTTTTGGACGTTATTGGTGTGGAAATCACTTTGACTTTGATTTGTTGATTTGCATAAGACGATGTCATCTAAATTCAACAAAAATTTTTTACACCTAAGGATACTTTTGATGTTCATTCATTAGGGGTACACATATGCATCGTGCACATATGATTGATTGAGTTGATTTACCTATCGAATGTGTTCACACCCATTCATTCCGTTTTCATGACTTGGTTGTTTGAGTTTAAATCCATGGTGTGATTTTTGTATCATGTTTTACATTTTTTTTCAAAATGGTATCTATTTTTTGTATAAAAAATTGAAAAAAAATCAAAAATAGTTTGTGTATTTTTTTGTATACCGTGACACCCCGATTTTACTTGTTTGATTCATTCTTCTTATTTGTCTATTTGGGGACATCATAAAAAGGGGGAGAAAGAATTATCATTTTATGGGGGAGTTTGAATTTTGGGGGAGTTTTGAGATTTGACTTATGCTTATCATATATTGGTATCTATGTTTATCTCATTTCAAACTTGATACGTCACTTGGTATTTTTTTTCTTTATCTCATGTGTGTAGGTACTATATTGATGATCTCTGAATTGCACACCCTGATGAGAAAAGATTTGAGATTCCTGAAGATTTGAAGAACAAACGATGAAGACTATTCATTTGTACCTTTTCAGGCAATTTCATATTTGATAATTCAGATTTTTTATGTATGTATCGGCATAGACATAGGGGGAGATTTGTAAGGACATTTTTCTCATGTCCAACATGTTACATTTGTGTATGTCGTACGCCGCTACATTTGGCACGTCACCTCACGATCTCACATGACGGCCTCTATCCGAATTCCTAGAATCAAGCATTCAACATCTCCATTAATATGTCCCACATCTGCCTCAACGACTTCACGGTCCAAGATTTTAGGGACTTAATGCAAGTGGTACGCAAGGGAAGTCAAAACAGTGAAAAAAGGCACTATAGGAGAGTTCAAGGGCATTTTCGTAATTTTACATCCATAGTTCGGAGGTCTGGTCAACTAGAAAGTTGAAGAGCTCGCCGCACTAAGATACTGGAAAAAACGGCACCTCAATCCGAGCTACGGTGAAGGAGTTATGACCTTTTGAAGATAGAGAAAATTCCTTAAAGAATGCTGTTTTTTTTGTACGCTGGATAGAATTTTAGAGTTTTAAGAACATGGGACTCTTCATATTTTTTCCTATAAATACCAACTTCGGGGGAGTTGTTTTGCAAGACTTAAGAAGACGTTTTTTAGAGTCCAAATTACTCTAGTCTTCATATTTTTGAGTCCCAAGACTCATGTTTTGATTCACACAATTGCCAAACCTTTGTGAATCTTTTTGGTAACCCAAGAACACAACCTTGTGTTTGTTCAAACCTTTGTGGAGAGATCTTTGCAACCGAGGGCTGCGTGTCATTGCTGAGGGAGTCTCTACAAAGTTTCATGGCTGCGTGTCATTGAGGAGTGCTGCGGTTCTTCCTTTGTTGATTGGACTGAGGTTCATGTGGGTTCGTTGCGTGTGGATTCATTGTTGCCCTCCTGGAAAGGGATATTTCCAGCCGCCGACTACAGAATCCGATACCTGAGGGTAATTCTTAGTCACTGTATTTTCATTGTAATCTGAAATTGTATGTTACAATATTATAATGAAAATAAAAGGTTTTGCCCCTTTGGGGGATTTTTCCTGAAATTGTTTGTTTTTATCATGCATGCTATATTTTATTTGATAAATCATCTAGATGCATGTCTTAGGGTTTAACTAAAATTTGGGATTAATTAAAATTGGTTTTTATTTGAGAAGTCGCAATATTTCCGCTGTAGCTACTCTCTCAGCTACAACAGTTATTATATTTCACCCCCAACGGATAGTTGGTCGGGCAATTCTTATTTATATTCAGGCCCAGATATCGGCTCAAGAACAAATTATTCTATATATCCCTTGGGATTCATATTCTATATTCATCTCAACATGGAACTCGGCGAGATACTTATTATCATATTCAGCTCCGAGGAGAAGTATAACATTTATTATATTTCACCCCAACGGATAGTTGATAGGGGTAATTTTTATTTATATTCAGGCCCATCAAAGTTCTTGGCCATAGTCTTATATTGAAAATATTATTCTTGTTTGGCATTATGCAATTTTGCCTCGACAGATCAGCAAGAGAGTTTATTTTATCCTAAATCATTCTTTATGTCTACGCATATTTTATATTTATCTCAACATGGAGATCGAAAAATTTCTTATCTCTATATATATTCAGCTTCAAGGAAGTCTTCAACATGTATTATCTTATTCCCAACAATTGGTTGGTCAGCTCCGAGGAGGTCTCCAGCATTTATATTATCTTATTCCCAACAATCTGTTGAGGAGGTCTCCAGCATTTATTATATCTTATTCCCAACCATCTGTTGGTCAGCGCCGAGGAGGTCTTCAACATTTATTATATCTTAATCCCAACAATCTGTTGGTCAGCGCAGAGGACGTCTCCAGAATTTATTATATCTTATTCCCAACAATCTGTTGGTCAGCGCCGAGGAGGTCTCCAGCATTTAATATATCTTATTCCCAACAATCTGTTGAGAAGGTCTCCAACATTTATTATATTTTATTCCCAACAATCTGTTGGTCAGCGCTGAGGAGGTCTCCAGTATTTAATATTTCTTATTCCCAACAATCTGTTGGTCAGCTCCGAGGAAGTCTCTAGTATTTATTATCAACACGCCACCAATTCCGGTTGGTCGGGAAGCAAATTACCACCAACTCCGATTGGTCGGGAAGTAAATTACCACCAACTCTGGTTGGTCGGGAAGCAACACGCCACCAACTCCGGTTGGTCGACAATTTAATTACCACCAACTCCGATTGTTCGGGAAGCAACACGCCACCAACTATGGTTAATCGACAATTTAATTACCACCAACTCCGGTTGGTCGGTAAGCAACATCTATTACCACCAACTACGGTTGGTTGGTCATCTATCACCACTAATTCCGGTTGGTCGGTCAATCAGCAAATAACAAATTCGGTTGGTCGGACAGCAGACAACAACAGGTGGAGCAAATTTTATTGTCTATGAAAAATAGGAAAATTTGTCAAATAACTTACTTTAAGGCCGAGAAACCATTCAAAGATCATATTCCACACTTGGGGGCTCTATTACAAATCCAGTTGTTCATTCGGTGGCACATTCTCATAACATCATGCAGTCGAGCATTAGATTTAGCCCCGACTAATTATCATTCAGAAGTTATTTTTCTTGCTCAGGAATTAGTTTTGATATTGAAGTTCAGGAGTTATTATGCACATGCTATTGAAGTTTAGGAGTCAAATTCAGCATCTACAGCACTGAGATCTTTACTACTACTGTTCTGACCAATAATGAAGAAGAAGTATTCAGAGGATCATAAATCAAAAAAATCAAGTGCGTGAAGTTAGTACTCAGTTGCTCGGCACAGGAGGCAGTTGGTCGGCTAGAAACCAATCAACATAATTGAAGATTATGACAAGCTGCATACTATGGCATGGATGCATCCAAATTCCCAGGGGTGATACATAGCACACGGAGTTCCTCAAAATAGATATTAGCAACCATCGATCAGCCTGCATCATATATCGTCCAGGAGATAGTGCACTTTATGTTGAACAAATCAAGAAGGCAGATCAAGAATTTCACGAGCACCGAGCAACACTGCAGAATAAATACTCCATCCTTTCAGTGAACCATCAAGCATGGAGCATTGGGGACTTCTGTTGACGCAAAAATTCTCCATCTACGAGGACCAATCAGAAAAAGACACATGTCATCTTACGTGGAAATATTTATACTTACTCGGAACTCGAGGAGAGTTGGTCGGTATACCAACCAACACATAGCATACCAAGCAACTCAAGGAAGATCAACCACCATAAAAGGCCAACAGTTATATTCATTGTATATAGATATAAATGTCTGAATGTATAAAGACATTGTATCTCTTTAACTCCCATCACAATAAATACATGTATCCCCTTAGCCAAAGAGGGAGGGGGGGGGGAGAGGATAACTAAGAGGACGAACAGAAAACTAAGAAACACCATATTGTGCTATTGTAAACCCCTGGGAATAAAATAACAGTGGACGTAGGCTTTATTCATAGCCGAAACAATTTAAAAACCTTTGTCTCTTATATGTTTGATGTGAATGTTTATCTTCATCTTCAATCTCATCCTCATCATTTATGGGCAAATACTGTATTTAGGAAAGTGACATCACGCCTTGAAGTTTTTCAGAATTTATTTGAAGTTCAATAGAGTTGTATTGAAAAAGTGTTACATCATTGTATTGAAGTTGACAGAATTATGATTAATAAAAGAGTTTTATTTATGCCATTGAATATGTATTTTTCAATAATCTAAATACACTATCACCAAAAATGGCAGACTCTTCTAAACCACTTTGACAAATAACAGAAGGCTTTGTCATGTTGGACCATTTTAATGATGGTAATTTTCTGCGTTGGCATAAAAAGGTCCACTTTCTTATAACAACATTGAAGATTGTGTACATCTTGTCACAAGAGAAACGAAATGAGGAAGAAAATGAAACCGTGGAACATACTAAGAAACACACAAAATGGGAGAGCGATGATTACCTATGTCGTGGTCACATTCTCAATGCACTTGTTGATAATTTATTCAACTTGTACCAAAATGTTAGGACTGTGAAAGATTTATGGGACAAATTGGAGACCAAATATCTTATGAAAGACACTACAAGCAAGAAGTTCCTTATCGGTCAGTTTTTAAGTTTTAAAATTCATGATAATAGGCATGTGCTAGAGCAATTTCATGACATCCAACGCATCTTAAGTCATTGCAAACTTAAAAATCTAAATATGGATGATAATGTAATTATTTCTGCCATAATTGAAAAACTTCCTCCTTCATTGAAAGATTATAAGAAAGAACTCAAGCATAAAAAGGAAGATCTTTCACTTGAAGAATTAGAGACTCATTTAAGAATTAAACAAGAGTCTCGAATTCTAGATGGTAAAGAGGAACCGAAAAATTCTTTTTTATAGGCCAATATGATGGAGGAAGGAAGGAGTAAAAATATGGCAATCAAGGAAAGAATAACAAGCGAAAGAATTTTTCAAATAGTTCTAAAGCAAACAAAAATAAGAAAGGCAATTGTTTTCACTGCAATAAACCAGGTCAGTTCAAGAAGGATTGTCGTGAGTTCAGGAAACTGAAGCCCTTATACTTTTGACTCACTTGAGTCTAGACTGTATAAGAGCTCATCTAGTTTGGAAATAGTGACAAAATAGAGTCCATCCTAGAAACCAAAGAACTTCAGAGATTGGGTTGCTTCTTCTTCTATCCATCTTGTGATGATCCTGAGACTATAGCCATCACTCACACACTTAGAATTTCATTCTTGCATTTCATATTGCACCACTATGTGTATTAATGTTGTGAGTGTGTTTAAATCCCTCAATTTGATTTTTAATAATTTTTTGGGAATTTAAAACATATTTTAAACAAGGTTTTATTTAATTAAAACTTGATTTAAAAAGTCTTGGGGTTAATGTATAAATATGGATTGTTGTGTTTTTTGTCCTAAAGTTACTCTGGGTAGAAACCGAAAGCGCTAGAGACTCTAGGGTTGGCTTTGTAATTATTTTGGGACGCGCGTTTACATTCATCCTCAGGCCTACACCTGCTGTCCTCTGATTGGCCTGAACTGTGTTTCTTTACTGAGACAAACCATCGCGTGCTTTCAGCCCTTAGATCAACCCTTATCGATGGCCTGCATGTCTTTTGAGTGAATCCCAATGTAAACCCTTTAACCAATCACAGCCTGTTTAATCCACCGCCTGCTGTGAACCCTTAGATTGTAGTCAAAGGAGCTTGACTCAATCACAGCCCTTGTTTTTGAACGAAGCTCTGGAATCTTCTTCTCTTCCTATTTAAAGGCCTCTCATCTCAGCCTTCGAAAGCTTTTGCCATTTTGAAAAGTCTCAGAGAATAGAGAGAGGAGAGAGAAGAGAGAAGAGAGAAGAGAGAAGTTAGAGAGAGAAACCAAACCCTAGTTAGAAACCCTAACTTCGTCCAAATACCTCTAAACCTAAACCACTTACCTCTCCATAAACACCATAACCAGATAAACACCATCCTTAGTGTTTCTTGAGTTATGAGAGTTCGAGTTGAGTGATTTCTGGGTTGCTGAAATCCTTGTGTTCATAAATCTTATTTCCAACTTAGACATAGACTCAGATCTTGTTTCTCTTTCAATAGAAATCATAGATCTGAAGTTTTTCATGTCACAACACACTTAGTTGCATTTATTTCTCATCTTGAGAATTTCGTTGTTGATTGTTTTCTGATAAAACATTTTCTTACTTCAGAATCAACAATAGATGTTTTTCTATTTTTGTTTTTACAAAACCTAACCTGACCTAGTGGGATTCGCACTTGGAGGGTTCTCAATCCCCATAATATTTTCAAAAGTGATTGAGAAAGGTCTTGACCGATTTCTTAAGCAAGATCTCCGTGGAATCTGGGTTATTTTGAAAGGTCAAAAAGGTTCTTGGTTTTGTAAGAAAGAAAAATAACAAATACACTGCATATAGACTTTATATGTGATTTGTTAGGATCGTTTGTAACTAATAAGTGTGTGTGTGTCTGCATACATGTGTTTTAGAATACGATTCACAAACATCTTCACACTACAAACACTCAAAGTGTTGGCTATAAGATTTTATGAACAATAAGTCGACGTAAAGTGCTGAAACAAAGAAGAGTTGACAAACTGAGACAACTACATCAACAAACAAGATCTGCAGAAAAGTTAAGGACGCCAGAGGGTACAATCCTGAACTTGTATAGATTTGTTTTTGTGTGCATGTTAGTTAAATAGGTTGTAACTCATATATTTGTTTTAGTGATTGTTTTTGTTTTACTCCGTAGAGGGAGTCGTGGATGTTTCCTCAAGGTTGAGGTTTTACCACGTAAAAAATCCTGAGTATCAATATTTCTACATCTTCTCATCTCATTCTGATTGTGTGCTGAGTTTAAAACATTTTAAACTGTTTACTAAAACTTGTTATCAAATCTTGTCTTAATCTCGTACATACTTTTGTTAACACATCTTGTGTTCAAAATCTTTTTGATTTAAGTAAAGAGTTTCTTCAACAAACTTTCGGAGTTGCTTAAATAGTTTATTTTCATAAACGGCTTTGGCAACGCTTTTTCAATTGGTATCAGAGCTTTTGGTGAACTTTTTTCAAAAAGATCCTGAGTTTCTGAAACTGTTTTCTCAAAATCAATTATGGACGAGAAAAACGAAAGATATGGTAACTTGACCAGACCTCCAGTCTTTGATGGAACCAATTTTTCTTACTGGAAAGTAAGAATGATTTCTTTCATTCAAGGCACTCTGGGAGATGATGTCTGGGATATTATTGAAAATGGATACTCTTATCCAACTAAACCAGCCACTGATGGAAGCAATGAAAGGATTAAGAAAATATTGAGTGAGTTTACTCAAGAAGAGAAACAGGTTTCTCGAAATAATAACAAAGGCAAGAACGCTATATTTATGTCTATTAACGAACATGAGTTCAAGAGAATCTCATCCTGTACCACTTCCAAGGAAGCATGGGATACCTTGATTACTGCCCATGAAGGAGACTCTAGGGTAAAAGGTGCTAAGACTCAGATGTTAATCCAACAGTATAATACCTTAATCATGTCTGAATCTGAGTCTTTCGATGATTTCTATATGAACCTTACTGATATTGTCACTAAACTTCATGCCAATGGTATAACTTATGATAGACAATAAATTGTCTCTAAAATTCTCAGATCATTACCACAGAAATTTGACAATAAAAGATATGCTATTGAGGAGATGTGTGATATAAATCTAACTCCTGAATTACTCAGTAGCAAATTAAGAACTGTGGAAATGGAATTAGAGTTTAAGAAACAATTGACCCACAGTAATAGGAAACATACCAATTCCAATCTTAGCTTTACTTCTAAGATGACCAAGCCTGAGTTAAACACCCCTAGTAATGATTCTGATGAGGACTGTGACTTAGAAAGTCTAGATAATCAGATTGCCCTAATGACAAAACAATTTAAGAAAATTATTAAATTTAGAAACAGTGTTGCAAATAGACAGGGCAAGTCTAATTATTCTACTCCTTCAAATCACAAGCCTCATGAGAAACCTCATGACAAACAGAACAAGGACAACACAAGACCTCACAGAGACCTCAAGAAGACTGAATGCTATAGATGTGGTAAACTAGGACACATTGCTCAAGACTGTAGAGTTAACTTAAATACCCAAAACAAACACTCTAGAGCCAACATATGCAAAACCTGGGATGACTCAAGTGACTCTGAAAATGAGGAACCTGAGACATCTGATGGTTTTGATCCTTGTTTATCCTTCTTTGCCAAAATCATATATAATGATGATATGCCTATACTTGATAGTGAGGATGAGTCTAGTAATACTAGTTCTGTTGCTGTGAATCATACTTTAACTGGTTTAGATGCTTTACTTACTGAGAACATCAATACTTCTTCTTCGGGGTGTGTGAGTCAAAGGGGAATCGATACTGCTGATGTCAATGGGTGCGTGAGTATAAGAAATGAAACCTTAGGGGTCACTTCACACACTTCACTTAGTGACTCTGACAATGATGATCTCCCAGACATCCACACTCTATATACTAAAACTCTTAAGAAAAGTACTAGACTAGAAAAGATTGTGAAAGATCTTACCAAAAAGCTAGAGGATCTAAGCCTAATGGTAAAACTGAATGCTGAAGAGTATACTACTCAATGCATGTCTCATGAAAGTGAAGTTAAAGTGTTTGATGAAAAACTGAAAACTTTAACTGAAGCTAATGAAATTCTGGAGAAAAAATACAAAGGGACATTATTAGAATTGGAACAAACAAAAGAAAAGACAGCAACTGTTTTCAAAAAATTTACCAAATTTGAAAACAATTCTAAATGTTTTGAGGAATTCGTTGCTGAATCTAAAACCAATTCTGATGATAGAACTGGAATAGGTTTTTGCCCCAATTTGAAGACACAAACTAAACATGTTGAACCTATCAAGTTTGTGTCAGGAGGCAAAAGACCTATTGAAACATGTCCAGACTTTCATTCTCTAAAAACTGAGTTTGATCATCAAAACACTAACACTGGAGACACAAGTTGCTCTAAGCATGAAAGTTTACCAAAGGGAAAATATGTCTGCCCCCAATTAGGAAAAGTGAACCTGCCTTCAAATCTGTGCTACCTAGGAATAAAATTCAGCCTCAAAATTTCTCAAAACCTTTGTTTAGAGACTTTCCTAAGGAAAACCCTATTCTGAGCAATCTTTATTGCTCCTATTGTGATATATATGGTCACTCTTTCGATAATTGCTATGCTAGGAGACTGATTAAGCCTATCTACAACACTCCTATGTATCATAACTTTAACTATTCTAGGAGGAGTCGTAACAATTATGTCCTTCCCAGGCCACCAGACAAAAACTCTAACTATAAGAATAGAAAGACTAAACCTAAAAGGACATTTACTAGAAGGATTCCCAGAAACTTTTCTAAATCAAATGCTCAGGTATTTAATTTTACCCAAAATCATGCGCAAAATGTTTTTCAACAAAAATCTACTGCTCGCAAATTTTATCAAATAAGAGCAAACAAGCGCAAACAGAAAACCAGAGCAATTTGGATTAGAAAAGATGATCTAGTACCCCAGATGAAGTGTAATATTGTTGTTTCTGCTCTAAAAGCTGAACTTACTACTTCTGGTTGGTACTTGGATTCTGGATGTTCCAAGCATATGACAGGTGATGATACAAAACTTTTAAATAAAACCCACTTTGATGGTGGAAAAGTTGTTTTTGGTGATGGTATATCATCCCAGATCATAGGCAAAGGAACCCTTAAAGAAAAAGGTCTTCCTGTTCTTGAAAATGTCCTCTTAGTTAAAGGTCTTAAGGCTAATTTACTTAGCATTTCGCAATTCTGTGACTCAAACTACACTGTTACCTTTTCAAAGAACAATTGCAAGATTTTAAATGAAAAGGGAGAATGCTTAATTACAGGATTCAGGACCCCTGACAATTGTTATACTGTCATGTCTAGTTCTGAAATCTGTAATGTTGCCAGAATGGATGACAACGAGATATGGCATAACAGAATGGGTCACATTAATTACGAAAATTTGAGTAAATTGTCTTCTCAACAAATAGTTAGAGGAATATCAAAAATTAAACTTATTCATAACATTGTCTGTGGTCCCTGTCAAGAAGGAAAAATTGTTAAAGCACCTCATAAAAGGGTTAAAGATATCCTTACCTCTAATCCCTTAGAACTCATCCATATGGACCTAATGGGTCCTTCTCAAACTGTTAGTCTTTGTGGACACAGTTATATTCTATGTATGGTTGATGACTTCACCAGATTCACTTGGGTAGCTTTCTTAAAACAAAAATCCGATACTTTTCAAACTTTTTTAAAGATTCTTTTACGGATTGAGAATGAGAAAGACACTCAAGTGAATAGAATCCGAAGTGATAGAGGTGGTGAATTCAAAGACACTGGTATTGTAGAATATTGTGACTATAATGGTTACAAACATGAGTTCAGTGCTCCTAAGACCCCTCAACAAAATGGAATAGCTGAGAGAAAGAATCGAACTCTTCAAGAGATGGCACGTGTCATGCTCCATGCTAAGAACTTACCTAAGTATTTTTGGGTAGAATCTATTCGTACAGCTTGCCATCCTATTAATAGGGTCTATCTTAGAAAGAATTCGAAACAAACCTCTTATGAACTTTGGTACAATAAAAAGCCTAATCTTAAGTACCTTAGAACCTTTGGTAGTACCTGCTATGTTTGCAAAGATAGGGAACACTTATCTAAATTTGAGAGTAGAGGAGATAAAGCCATATTCTTAGGTTATTCACCTAACAGTAGAGCTTATCGAGTGTATAATCTTCGCACTAAGACCTTAATGGAATCCATAAATGTAATTGTTAGTGACACTACTGTAGAAAGCAAGACTAGTGAATTAACTATAGAAGAAGAATCGTCAAATATTTTAGAAAATGACTCTTCTGAAATAGATAATTCATTACCTATTGAGTCACCTGAAGTACCTAACTGGGTTTCTAAAGATCATCCCATAAACAACATAGTTGGTAACCCTAGTGAACCAGTACGTACAAGATCCCAACTTAGAAATTATGCTCTTTATGCATGCTTTGTTTCTCTTGTGGAACCAAAGAATGTAAATGAGGCATTGAATGACACTCACTGGATTTCTGCTATGCAGGATGAACTTTTATAATTTGTCATTCATGATGTTTGGTTTCTTGTTCCACGTCCTGATCACAAAAAGGTTATTGGTACTCGTTGGATTTTCAAAAATAAAACTGATGAAAATGGGATGATAATTAGAAATAAAGCTAGACTAGTTGCTCAAGGTTACTCCCAAATAGAAGGACTTGATTTTAATGAAACGTTTGCTCCTGTTACTCGTTTAGAATCAGTTCGTCTGCTTCTTGCTATAGCTTGTCACATGCATTTTACATTATATCAAATGGATGTTAAATCTGCGTTCCTTAATGGAATACTTGCCGAGGAAACCTATGTAGAACAACCTAAAGGGTTCATTGACCCTAATTATCCTAATCATGTATTTCGGTTGAAAAAGGCTTTATATGGTCTTAAGCAAGCTCCTAGAGCTTGGTATGAGCGCCTGTCCAGTTTTCTGCTGGACAAAGGATTCAAAAGAGGTGGAAATGACCAAACCTTATTTGTCAAACATTTTGGCAAACACATTACTATCGCTCAAGTCTATGTAGACGATATCATATTTGGATCCACTTCTACCTCAGAAGTAAAATCTTTTGCTGAAATTATGAGTAAGGAATTTCAGATGTCTCTTATGGGGGAGTTACAGTTCTTCCTAGGTCTCCAAGTCAAACAACAACCAGATGGCTTGTTTCTTTCGCAGACTAAGTACGCATTAGAGATCGTTAAGAAATTTGGCCTCGAGAGTGCTAAAAGTGCTAAAACGCCTATGAGTACTACAGAGAAATTATCTAAAGATGAAAATGGAAAATCTGTAGATTCTACCTTATATCGTAGTATGATTGGCACATTACTCTATCTGACTGCCTCGCGTCCTGATATCATGTATGTTGTTTGTGTTTGTGCGCGTTATCAAAACAACCCCAAGGAGAGCCATTTACACGCTGTTAAACGCATAATTAAATATGTTAAAGGCACTCTAAATTTAGGAATTTGGTACACGAATGACACACCTAGCACTATTATTGGGTACACTGATGCTGATTGGGCTGGGTGTACTGATGATAGTAAAAGCACTTCAGGCGCATGTTGTTATATTGGTAATAACTTGGTAGGATGGAGTAGTAAAAAACAGAACTGCACATCTCTCTCAACTGCTGAATCTGAATACATAGCCGCCGGTAGCTGTTGTGCCCAATTGTTATGGCTTAAACAAATGCTAAGTGATTATGGTATTCTAGAACCCACACTTCATCTCTATTGTGATAATCAAAGTGCGATTAACATTTCTAAGAACCCAGTTCAACACTCGCGAACTAATCACATTAAAATAAGACATCATTTTATTCGTGAATTAGTTGAAACCAAGGAATTAGAAATCAATTATCTTTCTACTGATCTACAACTTGCAGATTTATTTACCAAACCTCTTGATTATAATAGATTCATTTCTTTACGTAAATCTATTGGTATGATTTGTGTTGAGTAAATACCTGTTATATTTGCCAAGTTCTTTCCCTTTGTCCATTTGAGACAAAATGGGGGAGAAATTTGAGTCTACTGCATATACTAAAAAGCTTGATCTTAGTAATTCTTTGCAGGTATTCTTCTTGTACAGTCATTCTTTATTGTAATAATAGGATGTTAAACTGTATATAGTTGAGTTATGTAATTTTTGATTTCTAGGATTTGGGTAGATAGAACTTTTATAAGAATAAGTTTTTCTTATTTATTGTTGCCCTACGAGTTGAGATGACTCAAAGGAGATTTTGTCTCATATTTCCAAAGGGGGAGATTGAAGCCCTTATACTTTTGACTCACTTGAGTCTAGACTGTATAAGAGCTCATCTAGTTTGGAAATAGTGACAAAATAGAGTCCATCCTAGAAACCAAAGAACTTCAGAGATTGGGTTGCTTCTTCTTCTATCCATCTTGTGATGATCCTGAGACTATAGCCATCACTCACACACTTAGAATTTCATTCTTGCATTTCATATTGCACCACTATGTGTATTAATGTTGTGAGTGTGTTTAAATCCCTCAATTTGATTTTTAATAATTTTTTGGGAATTTAAAACATATTTTAAACAAGGTTTTATTTAATTAAAACTTGATTTAAAAAGTCTTGGGGTTAATGTATAAATATGGATTGTTGTGTTTTTTGTCCTAAAGTTACTCTGGGTAGAAACCGAAAGCGCTAGAGACTCTAGGGTTGGCTTTGTAATTATTTTGGGATGCGCGTTTACATTCATCCTCAGGCCTACACCTGCTGTCCTCTGATTGGCCTGAACTGTGTTTCTTTACTGAGACAAACCATCGCGTGCTTTCAGCCCTTAGATCAACCCTTATCGATGGCCTGCATGTCTTTTGAGTGAATCCCAATGTAAACCCTTTAACCAATCACAGCCTGTTTAATCCACCGCCTGCTGTGAACCCTTAGATTGTAGTCAAAGGAGCTTGACTCAATCACAGCCCTTGTTTTTGAACGAAGCTCTGGAATCTTCTTCTCTTCCTATTTAAAGGCCTCTCATCTCAGCCTTCGAAAGCTTTTGCCATTTTGAAAAGTCTCAGAGAATAGAGAGAGGAGAGAGAAGAGAGAAGAGAGAAGAGAGAAGTTAGAGAGAGAAACCAAACCCTAGTTAGAAACCCTAACTTCGTCCAAATACCTCTAAACCTAAACCACTTACCTCTCCATAAACACCATAACCAGATAAACACCATCCTTAGTGTTTCTTGAGTTATGAGAGTTCGAGTTGAGTGATTTCTGGGTTGCTGAAATCCTTGTGTTCATAAATCTTATTTCCAACTTAGACATAGACTCAGATCTTGTTTCTCTTTCAATAGAAATCATAGATCTGAAGTTTTTCATGTCACAACACACTTAGTTGCATTTATTTCTCATCTTGAGAATTTCGTTGTTGATTGTTTTCTGATAAAACATTTTCTTACTTCAGAATCAACAATAGATGTTTTTCTATTTCTGTTTTTACAAAACCTAACCTGACCTAGTGGGATTCGCACTTGGAGGGTTCTCAATCCCCATAATATTTTCAAAAGTGATTGAGAAAGGTCTTGACCGATTTCTTAAGCAAGATCTCCGTGGAATCTGGGTTATTTTGAAAGGTCAAAAAGGTTCTTAGTTTTGTAAGAAAGAAAAATAACAAATACACTGCATATAGACTTTATATGTGATTTGTTAGGATCGTCTGTAACTAATAAGTGTGTGTGTGTGCATGCATGTGTTTTAGAATACCATTCACAAACATCTTCACACTACAAACACTCAAAGTGTTGGCTATAAGATTTGGTGAACAATAAGTCGACGTAAAGTGCTGAAACAAAGAAGAGTTGACAAACTGAGACAACTACATCAACAAACAAGATCTGCAGAAAAGTTAAGGACGCCAGAGGGTACAATCCTGAACTTGTATAGATTTGTTTTTGTGTGCATGTTAGTTAAATAGGTTGTAACTCATATATTTGTTTTAGTGATTGTTTTTGTTTTACTCCGTAGAGGGAGTCGTGGATGTTTCCTCAAGGTTGAGGTTTTACCACGTAAAAAATCCTGAGTATCAATATTTCTACATCTTCTCATCTCATTCTGATTGTGTGCTGAGTTTAAAACATTTTAAACTGTTTACTAAAACTTGTTATCAAATCTTGTCCTAATCTCGTACATACTTTTGTTAACACATCTTGTGTTCAAAATCTTTTTGATTTAAGTAAAGAGTTTCTTCAACAAACTTTCGGAGTTGCTTAAATAGTTTATTTTCATAAACGGCTTTGGCAACGCTTTTTCAGAAACTAAAGGAAAAAGGAGGGTCGTCAGACACAGAAAAATTTGCCGTTATGATATCCGAGGTATATGCTTGGAGAAGATAACTCTTGGTAGATTGATTCTAGTACCACAAGGCATGTATGTAAGGACAAGAGCTTGTTCTCTACCTATGAAACTGTGGAAGGAGATGTTCTCTTTATGTGAAATTATTCAACTGTTGTAGTTAAAGGCAAAGGTACAGTGGATCTAGAATTCACTTTCAAAAAAATCCTAAGTCTCACCAATGTCTTTCATGTTCCTCATGTTAGGAAAAATTTAGTTTCTAGAAGTCTTCTTAACAAATTTGGCTTTAAACTTGTATTTGAGTCAGACAAATTTATTCTGACTAAAAATGATACCTTTGTAGGCAAAAGATATTTGTATAAGGGCATGTTTAAGCTCAACATCAATGAAAAAGATTCTTCTGCTTATATCATTGATTGTCTTTCATTATGGCATAGTCATTTAGGACATGTTAATATAAAGAAAATGCATTTCATGGTTAATTTAAATTTAATTCCTAAATATGAGAATGATATGAATGAAAAATATAAAATATACATGCAAACAAAAATAACAAGATTACCTTTTCCCAAAATAGAAAAAGCTACATCTTTGTTGCAATTAGTACATAGTGATGTTTGTGATTTGTATGGAACGCCTGCTAGAGGCAGTAGTAAATATTTTGCTATCGATGACTTTTTAAAATATTCTTACGTATACCTTTTAAACTCTAAGGATGATGTGCTTAATAGATTTAAGACATATAAAAATGAAGTTGAAAATCAATGTGATGATAAAATCAGATGTCTTAGATCTGATAGAGGTGGTGAGTATCACTTTCCTCGATTTTGTGAAGATATGGGTATTATACATGAAGTCAATACACCTTATACACCACAATAAAATAAAATGGAGTAGCAGAAAGAAAAAATAGGACACTAACTGAAATGGTTAATGCTATGCTTACATATTCTGGTTTAAGTAAAGGGTTTTGGCGAGAAGAACTTTTAACTGCATATCATATTCTTAATAGGATACCTATTAAAGATAATGAGAAAACTCCTTATGAATTATGGAAGAATAGAAAACATAATTTATGTTATCTTAAATTTTGGGGTTGCAGAGCTATTGTAAAACTACCTGAAACTAAGAGAAAGAAATTAGGAAGTAAAGGCATTGAGTGTATTTTCATAGGTTATGCACAACATAGTAAAGCCTACAGATTTGTGGTTAGTGAACCTAATGATTCTATTGAGGTAAATACTATAATTGAATCAAGAGATGCAATTTTTTATGAACAAAGGTTTTCTTCTATTCCTAGAATAAATAATGAAAAAGAAGTACACACTCCTTCACAATTACATGATACACCACTAATAGAACAAGAAGAGATTAGAAAAAGTAAAAGACCTAGAAAAGAAAAAAGCTTTGGTCCTGACTTTGTAGTCTATCTTGTTGAAGGAACTAGAGACACACCTTGTAATCATTTTGCTTTGACTCTTAGTATTGAAACGGACCCACAAACTTATAACGAGGCAATTAAGTCTGTAGATTCAGAATTTTGGAAAGAAGTTATAAATGATCAAATGGATTCAATCATGGGAAATAAAACTTAAAAGTTAATAGACTTACCTCCAGTATCTAAACCAATCAAGTTTAGATGGATTTAAAAAAAATAGATGGAACAATTGATAAATTCAAGGCTAGTTTGGTTGCTAATGGTTTTACACAAAAACAGGGAATTAATTATTTTGATACCTATGCACCAGTTGCTAAAACATCTACTATTAGAGTTTCGATTGCATTAGCATCTATATATAATTTTGAAATTTATCAAATGGGTTTGAAAACTGCCCTTTTAAATGGTGACTTAATAAAAGAAATTTACATGGATCAATCTGAAGGGTTTGTTATGCCTGGACAAGAACATAAAGTATGTAAACTAATTAAGTCCTTATATGACCTAAAATAAGCACCTAAACAATGGCATGAAAAAATTGATAAAGTCATTGTTTCTTATGGTTTTAAAATTCATGAATCTGATAAGTGTGTTTATAGTAAATTTTCCAATGGTAAAGGTGTGATCATTTGTTTATATGTAGATAACATGTTAATTCTTGGTACTGATTTAGAAAGCATTAATAATACAAAGAGTTTTCTGCCTTCTAAATTTGATATGAAAGATATGGATGTAGCTGATGTTATATTAGGAATGAGAATAATAAGGAAAGATAAAAATATAATTCTCACTCAATCTCATTATGTTGAGAAAATTTTAAAGAAATTTAATCACTTTGATTGCCTACCTCTTAGTACACCTTTTGAACCACAGCTAAAGATGATCCCTAATAGTGGTAGAGTTATTTCACAATTGTAATATGCACGAGTAATTGGTAGTTTAATGTATGCCATGACATGTACTCGACCTAATATTGCATATGATGTTGGTAAATTAAGTAGATATACTAGTAATCCTAATTTATTGCATTGGCATGCTATTAATAGAATATTAAAATATTTAAAATGAACTATGGACTAATAGAATATTAAAATATTTAAAGTAACTATGGACTATGGTATATACTATAGTGGATATCCTTCAGTATTAGAAGTTTTTTTATGCTAGTTGGATAACTGAGCGGGAGGATAATTCCTCAACAAGTGGATGGATTTTCACTCTTTGTGGAGGAGCTATTTCTTGGGGATCAAAGAAACAGACTTGTATAGATGATTCTACAATGGCAGCTGAGTTTGTAGCATTAGATGCAACTAGTAAAGAGGCAGAATGATTAAGAAAATTATTAATTGAAATTTTAGTTTGGTCAAAACCAATGCCTCTAATATGCATATATTTTGATAGTGAGTATACACTTTCCAGATCTTATAGTAAAGTCTACAATGGAAAATCTAGACATATTGGCTTGAGACATATTTATGTTAGACAAATGATTAAAAATAGTGTAATCAGAGTAGATTATGTAAAATCAAGTTAAAACTTAGCTGATCCATTTACAAAAGGTCTTGCTAGAGGAATGGTGTCTAAGACATCATTGGGGATGGGGATAAAGCCCACTAACAATAATCACTCTTGATGTAAACTCAACTTGATATTTGACATATTCAAGTCTCAAGTTCAACGATTAAAGTACATCATATGATGTGATTGTAAGCACTAAAAAACCAAACAACCCAACGATAAGTGCTTAGTACATGTAATGAATAATAAATGAGGATGAGTTTAATCTTAATAGACTTATGGTGTTTTGGTTACATGGACACCTATTATAGTCTACCTATATGCATGTGTAAGTGGTGCCGCTTCCTATGAGAATTCATCTTGACTCTAAACCACGCATGAAATCAAGGTACAAATACAAGGTCTAATATATGTATCGGCTTATATGGATAATCAGTGACTAAAAGATTTATGTGTGTAGACAAGTCCAGCTGATCAATAGAGATTAATAGTTCAAAGACAAGTCTATTATACTTTCATGCTTAGCCTTGACAAATCTCCCCAGGGTATTGGTTTAAGTCGTGAGACACCAGTATTTATACACAGTCTTACAGACTATCAAAGATTTACAAAACTTATTTTAAAAATGGTGGAGGAATGTTGGACATTTTTAAAATAAGTGAGTAAAATCTTGGTGTGTGAAAGCTTGTCCCACATTGGAAGTGTGTGGAGGAAAGTGGTAAACAAAGCCAATATAAAAAGGAGAGAGTCACACATTGGAAAATTAACAAAGCTAAGTGAAACCCACTAAGCTATAAAAGAAGTGGTCAACCTCTATGTCCCACATTGAAAAAATATAAAGAATGTGTGCACTTAATAAGTAGACATGGAAGATGAAGAGTTACTTCATCAAGCATTTAATAGGGCTATTCAAGAGAGATCTAATACAGTGTGAAGCAGTGGGCTGTAGAGGCGCTAGTGACGCACTTTGTACTTTGCATGCCGCGTATCCGAATTGGTAGCGGGTTACCAAAATTTTTTCGGGTCGGATCGCGGTAGCTCAGGCGTGATCACTTTTTGGTCCGTGTAAAACACCGATTCAGTTTAGTTGCACTGGTTCGAAAATTATTTATGACTGTTGGTATTAAGCAGTCATACCATTTCAGAATTAATTAAAACTGTTAATCCAATAATCATGACTCTTGAGAACAAAATCTTTTATTCCCTATAAATAAGGCTACCTAATTCAAAATTTCACATAATTATACTAACCCAATTTCAGATTTCTTAACCCCTACAATTACTCGGTTACATTTTCAGGAGATACAAAAATTATTTTATTCTGTTTGTGTACAAAAACAGAATATGAACTTGCTTGTCTGTTCTTCGCTGCTACATCCAAGGACTGTCTTTAAACATAAAATTTATAGACAGTGCGATTGCTTTATTGTATATTGAGTACCGATTTATGAATTTTCGTTTGTATATCGAATTATCTTGGTGGGGGCAAATACTGTATTTAGGAAAGTGACATCACGCCTTGAAGTTTTTCAAAATTTAATTAAAGTTTAACAGAGTTGTATTGAAGAAGTGTTACATCATTGTATTGAAGTTGACAGAATTATGATTAACAAAACATTTTTATTTATGCCTTTGAATACATATTTTTCAACAAATTTGGGTCGAGCTATGGTTGAGTTAAAAATTTCAAGCCCGAACTCTATTCAGGAAGATCTTGAGCTACATGTGCTAGAGCCCGAATTGAGCATGAACTCGAAAACTATTTTATTTATATATTTATTTATTTTATGTAAATTAATGTACATTATAGATTTAAAAAATATATTTGAATAGATATAGACAATGGTTTTTGTGTTTTATTCTGTCATACTAAAACTTTTAAAAAATGTAATGTTTATTTAAGTATTGGAGACATTTTTTATCTTATTATTTTCCATTATTTTATTTTAATTTTTATGATTATTTGGCGTCAATGAAATAATTTTAAAAAAACATGCTCATTGATATTGAGTTCGGGCCACCTGAACTCGGGCCCAAAGCCCGTAATACTATGAGCTAGGCTTGAACCATGAGACGTAATTCTTACTTTAGAAGAGAAAACTTGCCTTAGGGCATTTATAATCTTCAGACTCCCTACTTTAGGTGTAAAGCCTCGCAAATATCATTAAAATTTGTTAGAATCTTGTTCTTAGAGTCTTATATTTTCCTTAAGTTCTTTTCATTATCTTGTAAGCCATTGAGGAAAGGCTATTTTTCCTCTTTTATAAATAAAAGATATCTTTCTCTAGAAAAAATATAATTTCCTTAATTAATTTTCAGTGACTATATGCCCTTAATATACACCTCAAACATAAATGAACTTACATCTTTTATTACTGGACAATTTCATCAATTTCATTAATCAATACTCAGTTGCATGTTATCTTTATTTTTACAATTTTTTTTCAAAAATCAAAGGTTAAAAACTAACCACACGTGATATTATTTTCCTCTCTACACTAATGTATTCAAATAAACATGATTAAGACTTGTGTGTGTGTGTGTATATATATATATATATATATTATAAATCTTTTGCGGACTAGTCCGCATTTTAAGAATGCGGACCGGACACGTGAGCATATAAATTATCAGTTAAATTATAGGCACGCTCTCTCTCTCTTCCAGGTTGACGGCCAGGTGACACATGTCCTGTCCGCACTATTAAAATGTGGACTGGTCCGCACAAGAGCAGTACTGTATATATATATAAGAGGGGATCCTTGACGGCCTCCTCTCAAAGAGTGGGGAACATTTTTTGTAAATAAATCCGAAATTTTTATTTTTTTTGTGGTGTTTAAAGATTTCAGTATACCCATAAAAAATCAACTCAATATTCATTTTTTTGCTATTTAAAAAATTGAGTCCAATATATGTAAGTTTTTTACAACTTAAAACTTATATATATTTGACCCATTTTTTTAAAATACCAAAAAAAAATGCATTTTGAGTTGATTTTTTACGTGTACACTAAAATGTTTAAACACAACACAAAAAAATAAAAATAAAATATTTTTTGGATTATTGAAAAAATCCGTTCCCACCCTTTTTGAGGAGACTCGTCAGGGATCCGTTCTCTCTCTCTCTCTCTCTCTCCCCCTCTCTCTCTCTCTAGAGAGAGAGAGAGTCAGGCTCTCATACACACCAAGTTTACATATTCGATTTTTTTAAAATATTAAAAGAATTAATTTTGAGTTGAATTTTTTTTTATATGGTATTTAAACATTTCAAGAGACCCATACAAAAAAAACAGCCCAAAACAACCTTTTTTGCTATTTTTAAAAACGCAGTCAAAATTTCACTACTTTTAAAGTGCTTTAAAAAATGTGAAAGTTAAATCGATTTTTTAAAAATAATTAAAAAAATCATATATATATATATATATATATATATATATATATATATATATAGATAGATAGATAGATAGATAGATATGATACTTCTCTTATGCAGATTGTCCCGCATAATAATAGTGCGGACTGGACATGTGTAACATGGTGGTGAACCCAGAAGAGAGAGAGAGAATGTCGATAATTTCTAGACTCACCGCCAAACGACACATGTCCAATCCACACTGTTAATATGCGGAACAGTCCTCATAAGAACAGTACTATCTATCTATATATATATATATAATAAGATAACATGATTTTTGAATTGTCTAAGCACAATAAAGGGTTGAGATTGTGCCATCTCACCCACTAAAAATGAAGGGTTTAGATTAACTCTTCAACTTTCATTCAAAATTTAAAACTTCTACCTTCCCCCATATTTCATCCCCCCCCCCCCCCCTTTTAACTTTTTCCTTCCTCTCACAAAAGCATCTCTCTCCTCTCTTCTCTCACCTCGCTCCCCCACTCACAATTTCTCTCACGTTCTATCACGAACAGGTACTCTCTCTCTCTCTCTCTCTCTCTCTCTCTCTCTCTCTCTCTCTCTCTCTCCACCCTCATGTTTCTCACTATTGGATTACTTTCTTTACTCGCAACTTGATTCAATTGTCCAGGTCGAGTACACATTATTTGGCAATACACAATATCTTACACACGCACACACACACGCGAGCGCGCGCGCGATTTTGAACCATTTGTTTCAAAGTTAAATTTTTTTATCTAATTTTCAAACTGGGAATTTTTGGATTGTTTTGTGCTGGTTATTTTTCAACAATCTTTAGATTTTAGGGTTTTGGTAACCATTTTGTAAATTTCCATAACTTTTATAGTTTTTGGAATATGGATTTTATTCTAGGGTTTGGGGTATTATTATATAAGATCATGTTAGTACCATTGGCACAGTAGCTATATTTTTTAGTTTTGTTTTATGATTTGATTGTAAAACATGGAAATTTATATAACAAGGGTTTCTCAGGTCGAGTTAAGTAGAAGTCTGAGGTCAGAAGAATCGAAGTTCACAGCCAAAGCAGTTAAGGAATTTGCCATATTGGGGGTTCCAATTTCATTCCATTTACTAGCTAAGGAATTTTCTTCTACACAGATAATGTCAATTTTAGTTTTACTTTGCATTTAAGATGTAAAAGTTGAAGTGTTCCACATCTAATAAATATAAATCAACTCAATTTTTATCCAACGATCACTTTTTTTAGTCTTAATCAACATTGCATTGAGATTAAGGCGTGTAGTTTTACAAGGTGAAGCAGTGATATTAAACACTTCAAAACAAACAAGAAAACTAAGTTGTGTATTTTTACAAGGTTATTGCTTTATCAGATTTGCTTCACACTCTTCTTCACATTAAATTTTTATGACAAAAATTATTGTGCTAAACCTCATGTGATTTCCTATACATATGTTACTTTTTTTTAATTTATTTTGTACTGTAGGTTTAACTATTTTACATTTTGTTGCAGATTAAACACGAATAAAATGGGTGTTCTTTTGAAGTAATGTTACGTAATTTCATGACTTCGGAACTGTGTCGGTGTTTACTCAATTTTTTGTTGGTAGTATGGGAATACAAATCGTTGCACTAAACCATTTCTATGTTTAAATATAATTTGGAGCTACTTCTTTGATATGTTTAAATGATATCCTTATATTTGGTTGAAGTGCACTAAACCATTGAGATGAGACTCAATTATTTTTTTAAAGTCGGTAGCTGAATACAATAATTTACTTTGAGCTACAAATGGTGTGGTATTTAATTTATGCAATTTTTGTAAATTTTATTCCAATTGATATTTATGATGTTGAGGTATTTATTGTCATAACTGTGAAAAAGAAATTTTGCTCCAAATTGAGCTTGGGTTGGGAGTATTGTTTGAGCAGAGTACTAGTTAGTTTATTCACATTATGTTTGTGTATATTCTGAAAACCTTTGAGATTTTGTTGGTGTTAAAATTTTCATGGTCTTGGTAAAGCAGTGAATTGCTAAATTATATATATATATTCCCTATTTAGATTTTCTTGGTAATTAGAAACTAATAAGCGTAAATGGGGAAATAAATTTTGGTTTGTTATATTCTTTGTTTTTTTCTTTCCTTTTTTCAATTTCATTACTTTAATGTTATTTTGACTTTGTGGGGGTTTGTGATATTCCTTGGATGAGTTGTATTTATAGTTTCAAACCTTATTTACGTGGGTTTGAAGCTCCTACATGATGTTTTCTCTTTTCTTCCTGAGATTTAAAGATGAACATTGATATGCATACTCAAATTTTTTTTATCTTACAGATGTTAAGTTGAAGCTCAAGCTACGAAGGCATAAAGCGAAGGATGTCGTTTGCTAGAGGGATGAAGGATCATGTAAGTAAGGAAAATTTTACATTAACTTCTTGATCTAATATCAGGTTAAAATGTTACATTTATGCACTACTTTGTGTTAAGTGTTTATATGCGTGCCTTATTTATTTTATCGGTGTTCTAGGTACAAGAACATCAATATAAAAAGTTTATAAATCATTAATTTTTTGAAATAGTGTACTTATATAGAAATAAACACACAATATGCATTGAGTTCGTGCGATTGTACAGTAAGATACATTAGGAACAAAGGTTTAGGCATAGGCAACCGGAATGAAATTAATTTATTGTTTTCTATTGAGATGGTAATTGCCTATTTTGTTAAGCTTATATATTTTATTTTCATATTGGCTGAGCTTTATGATTTCTTATGTTTGATGTGTTGTCTATTGAATTATGTTGGTAATGCGTATTTTTATAAGTTCAAACATGGCCTATATTATGACTATAATGTTGATTTTATTAATGGCATCTTAGGTGATTTACAAAATGTCAAAGAAAACAGTTGAGTTATGTTGTCCATCTTCATCACCACCTTTGTGTGTTTTCTTCTTACAGCAGGGAGTCTTCGTGAAGCCCATGTAACATAATAAGGTAGATGGATATGTTTTGGAGTCTCTTTGTCCTTTCATGAGAGGTTCATTTAGAGTCCCATTTTTCAACGTTTCTTAGTTTTATATAGATCAAACTCCACCACCATTCCAAGTTAGTGAGAAACCTGACCATGGCTCTGTCATGGATATGAGGTGTTGGTGCACTTAAGTTTTGGTGTACACCAATTGTTAAGTGTTACAGTTCAACATTAAAGACTTGTGTTGTAGTTTTGTTGTACACCAGAACATGTTTTATGTGGGATAACTTGTGATGGAACTTCCATAAGCCCATGTTTTTAGCCTAAGCTTGGAAAACCAGTGGTGTAGTCAATATTTATTAACGTAAATGACGTCAATGGGAAGAAAAAAATATAATTCTCTCTCAAACTCTCTCTAATCAAATCTCATAAAATGGAAGAATTCCTCATTGAGGCTACAAAATGGCATTTATAGAAAGGAGGTTGCTTGGCCTATAAGTTAAGTATCTAATTACAATTATGCCCTTAGGTGCCCATTAAGCTTCCTTCCTCTAAATACTAAACAAAATAAAAAATACAATGAATACTAAAAATAAACGAAATACTAAAAATGACTAAAAATGATAAAAGATGAAAATGACCATGATTCTCATCACTCCCCCCCCCCCCCCCCCCCCTTGAAAGAGTTCATCCTCGAACTCAGAGGGGAAGACCTTCAGTGTCACTATCAAGGATAGTAATGAGAGTTGGCTAGGGTGGGACCTCCAGTGCCTCCTTAAGATAATCAAGGTCTCCCGAAGCTAGGAGAGCATGATGGCGAGGAAGGGAACAATCTGAGGCTCGATGACCCATCACCCCACAGTTGTAGCATTTGAAGGTGACCGGATGAGCGGGTGCAGGAGGAGGAACCGTGACAGTAGAAATAGCTCAGTAGAGGGAGTCACAGTAGGAGCAGAAGTCATTGGTGCTGGAGGGGCTGCTAGGGAGCGATCACGAGGTGGAGGGGAAGTCTGATGGAAGGACTCTACTATTGGGGAGTGTGATACCCCGCTTAATAAAATAGCAGGTGATCAGTCCTATACCAAATGAAACAGGAATCTCATCTGGTTCATTCTTAGCATCACTGTCAAAAAACTTTTTAATTACTAATCACCTAGTCTTAAATTAAGCTGATGTCAAATTTTATCTAATGAATTAAATCAAACCCAACCAATATACTAGGAAACCAAATTAACTATTACAAGAAGGAAACTAAACATGTCACAAAATAAGTACCAATGTTTGTCGAGCAACATCGACTACAAGCAACCTATAAAGAGCAAGTATAAAAGAATACTGATACATGCCAAGACTGAATATATAAGTACAAACCCGATAGTACACCTGAAAAAGTCCCTATCTAAAGATAGAATGAGACAAGCGTCTAAACAAAGATCCCGCAGCAATCCACATAAGCTGAAGATGTGCACCCTGTAGCAAGGATCAGGCCTGGCGCCCCTGTGGTAGGACACCTAAAAAGGTTTTTGAAAATATTTTATAGCAAGGGTTAGAACCCAAAATATTTGAAAATATTTTAGCAAGTGTATATAAATTCAAGAAATTAAAAATGCAAATGCTCGTCATATTTAAGTTAGTGTCGTACACTCCCTTGAGTACACCTTACCCCTCATCTAATGTGTACGCCTAACGAATTATACATAACACACCTAGCCACTCTCCCCGTAACTAGCCATGCCCCAAATATTATACTAACATCCCCACTATTATACCCCGAGTGAGTTTAGCATACACATTATAAGTTGTTATGCACATTAACTTATTTGAACCAAATCTCATCCAATACTATATAACTGTTTCACAACTTATCTTAATTATACATTTACACCATGTATATCTATATCTGTATATAATTCTGCACTATATATACGTATCATATCATAACAATCCCGCACATATAGGATATAAATGCTATCACCCAACGCGTAGAAGGCGGTCATAGTTCCCCCCGGAAGTGCCCGTTCCATACCAAAACCGCCCACCCCTGTAAACAGACGCTATGACATGGGGATTATACTCACCATGCATTCGCTAGTCAGGGGACTCACCCACATCGCGCAACCTCCTAAGATAGCAATAATATTGGTATGCTTTACTATAATTATTATTCACACAAATATCTATATCATATATATACTACACATCACCGTATATGTATATATATATATATATATATATATATATATATATATAACAAGGCTACCGGTGTACTATGCCCATACACAAAGCCTAAAACATTTAAGTCTACGGTCCGACTTCATTTTAATTAATTACACACTAATTAATTCTCATTATTTTAGTGTATCCCTATCAGGTATACCCGAACTCTCTACCTCTCGGCCCGAAATTCAATAGTTTCAATCCGCCCTTCAATTTCTTGCAATCAAGCCTAATCACTTAACAACAAGATTACAATATGATAAATCATGAACTTACATCTTCAATTTCATTAGTCCTCTAATTAATTCAAGGTTAGGTATTCCCAAAGTAAACCCTAATTCAATACTCAATTTCATAATTCAGTTAGGGAAAAAATTTTAAATCTCCAACACAACAGGTCTGAATCAGGGGAATTACAGATTTCTGGTAGACCTAGCAGGTGGTTCAAACGAAGAGCCCTGTTATTCGAATGACAGTGGATCTCGTTTAAATGAAATACCAGGTCATTCGAACAATCCTGGTATTTCTCCTTCTCTCTCTTCAGCTAAAAACCCATTCCACCATTAACAAGTTTTCAACCTCTATTCTGAACAGATTTCTGCATCAAAACGTCCCGAGATTCATCCTAATTCCCTATTATATCATATTCAATCTAACCCTAACCATTTCATCAATTAGAACATCAATTTCATTAAATCTTAGCCCCTCTACAGATTTATAACTTCAAATTAAAAAATCCCCAGTTTCTAATGAATACAACCCTAACATTTTAATTGAGTCTCACCTCCTTTAATATGAATAAGTAAATACACATTAACAATTTTTAAATTAAACCACTTGTCTCAATGTAGATCAAGGTCTTGGATGAGGGAGATGGATTGAATCCAAGGGTTTCTTCTTGTTCTTGAAGCTCCTTCCAAAATCCCCAAATTCTTCTAATGGCTTTCCTCTCAAGCTCTCCTCACTTTTAATCTTCTAAAATGACTTTAGGTTGTCTTACCTTTACATAATTGGGGTAAAAATCTTAAATCCCGTTTTTGGGCCTATGGGCTTCCTAAAAAGGGTCCAAACTCACTATTTGGGGCTCAAACATGTCTAATTAAGATCCGAAACCCATTATATACATATTTCCACCCATTTTGAAACTATTTTGACCCTAACGGACTCAACCGCGCGCTTAAAATCACCATCCGAATGATAATTTTTAAAATTAACTTCCATTAGTCAATTTATTTAAATTGACCCACTTTTTAAATATCCGAATAATTAATTCTCATTAATTTAGGACACAAGTAAATTACCAAATTTATGAATTAATTAATAAAGATAAAACCCAGAAATTACGAGGTGTTACATACCTATCTTGGGCTATACGGATACGCCCCCGAATTAACTCAATCTTGGAGGATGTGTCCTGAATCATCTCCGTCCCTAATAGTCTGTTGTCCCCCACCTCCAACCAATAAGCTAGTGAGCAACAAGGTCTCCTGTACAACGCCTCGAATGGGAACATGCCAATAGTGAATTGGTACGAGTTGTTATACGCAAACTCTACCAATGGAAGGTACTGCTCCCAACCTCCCCCAAAATTAAGGATACACATCCGTATCATATCTTCGAGCATCCGATTCACCCGCTCCATTTGCCCATCCATTTGAGGGTGATAGGCGGTGCTCAACCTCAACTAGGTACCCATTGCCTCCCGGAGGCTCTACCAAAAATGCGATAGAAAAATCTTATCCCTGTCGGATACTATATTAATTGGGACACCGTGCAATCTGACTATCTCCTCTATGAACAGTCTCGCATACTGTATAGTCTCAAAGTCTGTATGAACCGATAAAAAGTGGGCCACCTTGGTCAATCGGTTTACTATGACCCATATAGAATCGTGAACCCTCTATGAAGTAGGTAACCCCTTAATGAAGTCCATTGAGATTCTCTCCCACTTCCACACCGGGATCTCAAGTGGTTGCAGCATCCCTAATGGTTTCTGATGATCTGCATTCACAAGTTGACACATGGCACACTTCGAGACAAACTCCATAATATCTTGTTTCATCCCCGCCCAGCAGTACTGCCTCCTTATATCTTGGTACATTTTGTCCCCACCGAGATGTACTATAAATCTGGAGCCATGAGCCTCAGTCAAAACGGCGTGTCTCAAGTCCTCATCCTCTGGCACGACCAAGCTCCCATTGAAGCGTAGCCCACCCTCGAAGCTAATGGAGTAGGACTCTGCACCCCCTGCTAGCAACTGCTTCACCCCATCCTGGAGAAAAGGAGCATCCACCTGAGCCCTCACCACCCGCATAATGATCTCGGGGGTGACTGTTAGAACTTCCATACATGCCTTGGCAATCTCATCATCGTGCCTAAGATCGCTCCATTTCGCCTTCCAAACTGCCGCTAAATATTCCTTGGGTCGTCGGCTAAACGCATCTGCAACTATGTTAGCCTTCCCGGGATGATACTAAATATCAAACTGGTAATCTTTAATGAACTCCAACCACCTCATTTGCCTCGTGTTCAATTCCTTCTGAGGGAACATGTATTGGAGTGATTTTTGATTCATTATTAAGGTGAACTTCTCTCCCAAAAGGTAATGCCTCCAAATCCTCAAGGCAAAAACCAGCGCGACCAACTCTAGATCATGAGTGGGGTAGTTCCTCTCGTGGGGTTTTAGCTTCCGGGACGCATAAGCTATCACTCGTTCCTCTTGTTGTAACACACCTCCGAGTCCTTGCAAGCACGCATCAGTATAAACCTGATAGTCCAACCCTTCCCTTGGTAACGCCAATACGGGGGTCAATGTCAGCTTGTCCTTTAGCTCGCGAATTCCATCTGACACGAATCGCTCCATACAAAGGGCACCCCTTTAAGGGTCAAATTATTCAACAACCCAGCTATCTTGGAGAACCCTCTGTTAAAATGGTGGTAGTAACCAGCTAACCCCAAAAAGCTCCTTATCTCTGTTGATGTCATGGGTTGACCCCACTCCCTTACCGCTGACACCTTGCCTGGGTCCACGGCAATACCCTTCTCTGACACAATATGGCCCAAGAACTGCACTTCTCGAAGCCAAAACCCATATTTCTCATACTTGGCATATAGCTGGTGATTCCACAACATTTGCAAGACCATACGAAAGTTCTCGGTATGCTCCTCCTTCGTGCGCGAATAGATCAAAATGTTGTCTATGAACACTATGACAAACTGATCGAAAAAATCTCTAAAAACTCGATTCATAAGGTCCATAAATACCGCCAGTTCATTGGTGAGTCCGAATGGCATCACCCGAAACTCATAAGAACCATATCGTGACAGAAAGGCAGTTTTTGAGATGTCTCCTCTCTAATCCTCAGCTGATGGTACCCCGATCATAAATCTATTTTGGAGAAATATGTTGCCCCTCACAACTGGTCAAAAAGATCATCAATCCTAGGAAGTGGATACTTGTTTTGGATCGTGACCTTATTCAACTCCCGATAGTCAACACAAGAGCGGAGTGAGCTGTCTCTCTTCTTCACAAATAACACGGGAGCACCCCATGGCGATGTGCTCCGTCAAATGAACCCTTGACCCAAGAGTTGCTGAATTTTCTCCCTCAACTCACGCATCTCCAGAGGGGCCATGCGGTAAGGCACTCTGGCTATCGACATGGTGCCCGATGCTATATCAATGACAAACTTAATCTCACGACTAGGTGGAAACCTCGGTATGTCCTGGAATAAGTCCTCAAAGTCCCTCACTACTGGGATAGAATGTATCGGAATCACCACCTCCTGTGAGGTCTCATCCTCAAGATAATATAAATGAGTGCGTGATCCACATTTTTAAAGGGGCATTGCCACTAAAAATATCTTCTGTCCCGGTATGCCGAACACTAAGGCTCTCTCATAACAATAAACCATCACTCTATAACCGACAAGCCAATCTCTACCCAAAATAACATCATAGCCCTCCAAATCCAAAACTAAGAGATCCGTCTTAAAACTCAAACCCCCAATCACAATGTCTTACCCCTACAAATCGAGTGAATAAGCGATCCACCCCCTATAAGTGACTCCACACACATGAGTAGGCTATCATCCATGTCTAGTAACCCAACCACCCTAGCAAAATGGATCCTAACAAATGAATGTGATGCACCAGTATCAAAAAGTATCCTACCAACATGACCATGGATAGGGAATACCTTCTATTGCCGGTGGTGTTGGCAGTACTGGGGGAATCGGGACAGGTCAGACATTGTACACACGTCCGTACTGCAACTGTCCTAATGACTGCTGAATCTAGGGAGCTAGTGTTGCCGGAGGCACCTGTACCTGAGGACCCTGTGGGGCACCCTGATGTGGACCTCTAACTAGATGTGGGCAATTCCACCTGAAGTGGCCTGCCTGATTGCAAATGAAACATCGTTTCTGACCGTCTCCCTGGTACCGTCCCTGTTGGCCCTGACGTTGTTATCCCTTGGGGTGGCCCCTGATGGCCCTGGAGAGGTTGTCCGGGCTGTTGGACTTGATGGCCATCCCCATTGTTCCCCTGGCCCTGAGGAACCTGCTGCTAATTTGGGCCCTACTGGCCCTGCCTGAACCCCTGTCCTCCATATCAAAATCTATTAGCGGGATTTCCCTGATGGGTATCCTGCCCCTACGGCGCACTACTAGAAGGACCTCCATTGGCCTTACCCTACTGGCTCGGCTCCCCACCCCTCTTGCTCCTCTTAAGGTGGAAGCGATGGTCCTGATAATGAATTAAGGCCGCATTAACTACATCGGTGTATGTCACAAAAGTTGGGTTCCCTATCAAATGTTGCCTGATCCTCCAGGCCGACCCATCAACAAACATAGCTTTCTTACTTTCCTTGTTGCTCACCTCATCCGACACAAGAGTGGCTAGACGAGTGAACTCCTCCTCGTACTCGACAATAGATCTATCTCCTTGAGTCAACTCACTAAGCCTCTTCCTCATCTCGGTCTCGACGGCCGGGGGAGAATACTTGCGATCGAACCGCGCCTAAAACTCTGCCACTGTCATAGAACCCCTATCTACAGTAGAGCTAGTGGACTCCCACCATTGCAGGGCGGTTCCCGTCATCCTAAACGTCATAAGAATCTGCCTTTGCACCTTGCTACACTCCACCATTCGTAGGTGCCTCTGCATATCACATCTCCACTGGTAAGCTACAATCACATCATCACTACCCTGGAACTCCGGGGGATGACCCTTCTGGAAGGCCTCCCAAACTCGCTGCCACTCTATCAGCCCTGGGGGGACCTGCCCTACTGGAGCCATGTGATGAGGAAGGTGAGCTGCCATCGCTGTCATGGCAGCGTTAACCGCCTGAGCCACTATACTCGCTACCTGCTCGATAGAAATAAACCCCTATGGCGGCTGTGGCTGCGATACATCAGGCTCCTAAGGAGACTCACCCTCTCCTCCCCGGGCGGAGATCCCTCACAGGTCTACCTCTCGCTATCTTGGGCGGCATCTGAAACATAGAACGAGTTATATTAGCTCACAATTTATACAAATCTTAATATAGCAGAAGAGCAATAGAAAGTAAAAATGAGTCAACAGTCCTAATAATAGGGCGTTATGCCAAAGAACGCAACGCTGAAACTAAAGCAAGCCGCACAAATCCTAGGGACACTAGAACCTGATGCTCTGATACCATCTTTGACACCCAGCTTAATAAAATACCAGGTTATCTGTCCTATACCAAATTAAATAGGAATCTCATCTGGTTCATTCTTAGCATCATTGTCGAAAAACTTTTTAATTACTAATCACCTAGTCTTAAATTAAGCTAATGTCAAATTTTATCTTATGAATTAAATCAAACCCAACCAACATACTAGGAAACGAAGTTAACTATTATAAGAAGTAAACTAAACATGCCACAAAATAAGTACCAATGTTTGTCGAGCAACATCGACTACAAGCAATCCACAAAGTGCAAGTATAAAAGAATACCGATACATGCCAAGACTGAATATAGAAGTACAAACCCAATAGTAAAACTGAAAAAGTCCCTATCTAAAGATAGAATGAGACAAGCATCTAAACAAAGATCCCGCAGCAATCCACATAAGTTGTAGCTGCTCACCTTGTAGGAAGGATCAGGCCTGGCACCCGTATGGTAGGACACCTAAAAAGGTTTTTGAAAATATTTTATAGCAAGGGTTAAAACCCAAAACATTTGAAAATATTTTAGCAAGTGTATATAAATGCAAGAAATTAAAAATGCAAATGCTCGTCATATTTAAGTTAGTGTCGTACACTCCCTTGAGTACACCTCACCCCTCATCTAATGTGCACGCCTAATGAATTATACATAACACACCTATCCACTCTCCCCGTAACTAGCCTTGCCCCAAATATTATACTAACAGCCCCACTATTATACCCCGAGTGAGTTTAGCACACACAGTATAAGTTGTTATGCTCATTAACATATTTGAACCAAATCTCATCCAATACTATATAACCGTTTCACAAGTTATATTGATTATACATTTACACCATGTATATCTATATCCGTATATAATTTTGCACTATATATACGTTGCATATCACAACATCCCTGCACATGTAGTATATAAATGCTATCACCCAACGCGTAGGAGGCGGTCATAGTTCCACCCGAAAGTGCCCGTTCCATACCAAAATAGCCCACCCCTATAAACAGACGCTATGACCTGGGGATTATACTCACCCTGCATTCGCTAGTCAAGGGACTCACCCACATTGCGCAACCTCCTAAGATAGCACTAATATTGGTATACTTTACTATAATTATTATTCACACAAATATATATATCATATATATATATATATATACTACACATCACTTTATATATATAGAAATCTAGGCTATCGGCGTACTATGCCCATACACAAAGCCTAAAACATTTAAGTTTACAGTCCGACTTCATTTTAATTAATTACACACTAATTAATTCTCATTATTTTGGTGTATCCCTATCAGGTATACCCGAACTCTCTACCTCTCGGCCCGAAATTCAATAGTTTCAATCCGCCCTTCATTTTCTTGCAATCAAGCCTAATCACTTAACAACAAGATTACAATGTGATAAATCATGAACTTACATCTTCAATTTCATTAGTCCTCTAATTAATTCAAGGTTAGGTATTCTCAAATTAAACCCTAATTCAATACTCAATTTCATAATTCAGTTAGGGCAAAAACTATAAATCTCCAACACAACATGTCTGAATCAGGGGAATTGTAAAAATATGGCAGACCTAACTGGTGGTTCAAATGAAGAGCCTTGTCATTTGAACGATGGTGGATCTCGTTTGAACTAAATACCAAGTCATTCGAACGACCCTAGTATTTCTCCTTATCTCTCTTATGATAAAAACTCAGTCCACCATTAACAAGTTTTCAACCTCTATTCTGAACAGATTTCTGCATCAAAACGTCCCGAGATTCATCATAATTCCCTACTTATATCATATTCAATCTAACCCTAACCATTTTATCAATTAGAACATGAATTTCATCAAATCTTATCCCCTCTACAGATTTATAACTTCAAATTAAAGAATCCCCAATTTTTAATGAATACATCCCTAACATTTTAATTGAGTCTCACCTCCTTTAATATTAATAAGTAAATACACATTAACAATTTGCAAATTAAACCACTTGCATCAATGTAGATTAAGGTCTTGGATGAGGGAGATGGATTGAATCCAAGGGTTTCTTCTTGTTCTTGATGCTCCTTCCAAAATCCCCAAATTCTTCTAATGGCTTTCCTCTCAAGGTCTCCACACTTTTAATCTTCTAAAATGACTTTAGGTTGTCTTACCCTTACCTAATTGGGGTAAAAATCTTAAATCCCGTTTTTGGGCCTATGGGCTTCCTAAAAAGGGTCCAAACTCACTATTTGGAGCTCAAACATGTCTAATTAAGATCCGAAACCCATTATATACATATGGCCAATCATTTTGGACTATTTCGACCCTAACAGAGTCAACCGCGTGCTCAAAATTGCCATCCGAATGATGATTTTTAAAATTAACTTCCATTAGTCAATTTATTTAAATATACCCACTTTTTAAATATCCCAATTAATTAATTCTCATTAATTTACGACACAAGTAAATTATCAAATTTCTGAATTAATTAATAAAGATAAAACCCAAAAATTACGAGGTGTTACATGGCGTACTCAACCGCCTTGGAAAAGGAGGTGATGTCACATAAAGCGAGATCCTGCTGAAGAGAAGTCTGTAGCCCGTGAATATAACGACTAATCCGCTACTCCTCACTCTCGTCAAGACGATCACGAGTACACAAAAGATGTAAGCGCTCCGTGTAGTCTAAAACTGAAGTGTCCTGTCTCAGAGACTGTACTCGGAGGAAGAGGTCACGCTCGTAGGTAGCGGGAAGAAAGGAAGCCATCAATTGTGCGCGGAGCTCGACCCAAGACTGGATAGGAGGTAGGCCCTCAAGGACACGTCACTGCTCCAAATCATTCCACCAAACACTGGCATAGCCCTGAAACTTGGTTGATGTTAGAAGAACACATTTACGGCCCTTCAATCATTTATACTCAAAACTTCCCTCCATGGCGACAAGCCAATCAACGACGACATCGATCTGTAGGTGGCCATCAAACATCAGGACATCCACTCTAATATCACACTGCATACTCCGTGAGAGTTACTGAAGTACCAACTAAGTAATGGCATCACCACCCTGAAGGACCAATTTGAGAGAGTAGCTACAGTGGAAATATTGCGACTTCTCAAATAAAAACCAATTTTAATTAATCCCAAATTTTAGTTAAACCCTAAGACATGCATCTAGATGATTTATCAAATAAAATATAGCATGCAGGATAAAAACAAACAATTTCAGGAAAAATCCCCCAAAGGGGCAAAACCTTTTATTTTCATTATAATATTGTAACATATAATCTCGGATTACAATGAAAATACAGTGACTAAGAATTACCCTCAGGTATCGGATTCTGTAGTCGGCGGCTGGAAATATCCCTTTCCAAGAGGGCAGCAATGAATCCACGCGCAGCGAACTCACATGAACCTCAGTCCAATCAACAAAGGAAGAACCGCAACACTCCTCAATGACACGCAGCCATAAAACTTTGTAGAGACTCCCTCGGCAATGACACGCAGCCCTCGGTTGCAAAGATCTCTCCACAAAGGTTTGAACAAACACAAGGTTTTGTTCTTGGGTTACCAAAAAGATTCACAAAGAATTGGCAATTGTGTGAATCAAAACATGAGTCTTGGGACTTAAAAAATATGAAGACTAGAGGTATTTGGACTCTCAAAAATGTCTTCAAAAGTCTTGCAAAACAACTCCCCCGAAGTTGGTATTTATAGGAAAAAATATGAAGAGTCCCATGTTCTTAAAACTCTAAAATTCTATCCAGCGTACAAAAAAAACAGCATTCTTTAAGGAATTTTCTCTATCTTCAAAAGGCCATAACTCCTTCACCGTAGCTCGGATTGAGGTGCCGTTTTTTTCAGTATCTTCGTTGCGACGAGCTCTTCAACTTTCTAGTTGACCAGACCTCCGAACTATGGATGTAAAATTACGAAAATGCCCTTGAACTTTCCTATAGTGCCTTTTTTCACTGTTTTGACTTCCCTTGCGTAGCACTTGCGTTGAGTCCCTAAAATCTTGGACCGTGAAGTCGTTGAGGCAGATGTGGGACATATTAATGGAGATGTTGAATGCTTGATTCCCGAAATTCGGATAGAGGCCGTCATATGAGATCGTGAGGTGACGTGCCAAATGTAGCGGCGTACGACATACACAAATGTAACATGTTGGACATGAGAAAAAATGTCCTTACAGACCAGGGCAACCTCATTGAGATTATCATCGCTTGGCGGAGGCTCGGGAAGTAAAGCGCACTGTGGGCGCCTCCGAGGCGGTGGATGAGGAGGTTCAAGAGCAGGTGGGGAAACTGGGTCTGCAGGAGGAGTGGTGTGAGGTGGAAGAGTCTCTCATGGCGGAGAAAGAGGTGGATCTAGGACCAACGGCTAGCGGTATGGGCAGTGGTTCATCTGATGCCCCATCTGATAGCATAAAAAATAATGGCACTTGGATAGAGGGACATATGGAGTAACCTTCAGACCCAGAGAGTTAAAAGGGGAAACATCGGTGCGCCACTCTATAGAAGGGGGTGTCTCAAACTTTGGAGCGGAGTGGGGTTGGGGTGAAGGCGGGCCATCATCGGGAGGTAGGATAATTCACTCACGTACCTACTCATGGGAATCAACGAGTGAGGAATGAAAGGAACGGGTATCCCATGGGGGTGGATTATGTGGTACATGGGGAGGTGCTCGCATGGTGGAGAGGTGTGTAGAAAAGGTGGGGTCGGAAGCGTGGGGAAAGTTGAATGGAGTGGGTGAGGGTGTGAGGTGACGAGTGGAGCAAGGGGTATAGGGAGTATTTGGAGGTTTTAAAGATACTTTCTTGGGTGGTAACGAGGGTAAATGGAGATAGGGGGCAAGGAGTAATCATGTGAGGGTGGAGTGGGAAAATTGGGTGGATATGGTAGTGGGGATGGGAGGGGACAAGAATTCGTGGTGGGGGAAGGCGTGGATAGGGAAAATGGTGGTGTGTTGATATGTTTGGTGGTAGAGGGGGAGGTATAGGGGTGGTGGTAAATTTTGGGGGGTGAAATTATTAGGAATGTGAGAGGGTAAAATTTTTAGGTTTTGGGGTTCAAGATTGGGGTTAAGTGTGGTTATGGGTCATTAAAAATGGAAAATATCACTGGAGGCTAAATTTTGGTTGAATTTGAACCTTTGGCGTGCCAGATGTCACGAATCATCTCGGCAAGAGTCGGGGAATGCATTTCAATCATAGGAGGTGCCTTTTGGACACAAATTGGAGAAAGAATGATGCATCAGACTGCACTGGAGCGATGGGAGGACCTGCTGCGATGTCGCTCCTTGATTGGTTGGTCCTAAGGCGTCAAAGGTGCCCAGGGCAGTCGACGGGTGGTGCGGTTCATCTCGATCTTGGGTCGAGGCTATACAACCTTGATTTATGGTTGGCCGACTGCGGAGATAGTAGCCGATCACAGGTTTCTCCTATTTGACGTTATTTACGTCAATTATACTTATTTTATATTTTATTGTTTGTACTAAACATTCACCATTATGTGCTTCATGTTGTCCACATGCTAAAAAGGATAACACTGTTTTTAAAAGATCAGCAATCGTAATTTTCATGTAGCTATCCCATGACTAGAAGATTAGTCCTGCTTGGGTTTGATTCGATATCCAACTTAAATATCTCCATTCTTACCTTGATAGAATCTTTTTGAACTCCAGTGGTTAGTATCTAACAAGTTCCAACCGACACATTTGTAGCTAACAGGAACATTTTGCTCCAAAGAAAATTGTTGCTCCTTTCAAGGTCCTAGTTGATAAACTAAACTTTTAGTACTGGAAACTTTTATTGTTGGATAATTTGTATGGAGGTTCATGTGACATTTCGCTTAATTAAATATCGGGTGATCAGTCCTTTATTAAATTTAAAACAGAATATCCACTTGGAATCAGTCTTAGCATCACTGTCGAAAACTTTTTATTAATTACTAACCATTTAGTATTTAAAAATCAGATGTTAAGTTTTATTTGTTTTATTCTATTAAAACATGCAAGCAATTAAATAATTAACTAAACATTCACCATCCAATAACAAATTCGTAGGAATTAAAATGACATAAAGAAATAAACTGAGTCTAGAGTAAATAATTCTAGTCTAAATCCCAAATACAATAATCTGAAATGAAATAAATCCCAACAACTGAAATATAAATGAATGTCCGAAACCACTACCTCTAAATAAGGATGGGCAACAAGCCTTGACTGAAATAAATAACTCTGAATAAATCAAGGATGAATGTGGAGGCGTCTAATAGTGAGGTCCTGTAACTTCCACATCATCTACAGCATGTCAACTGAATGGAACTCCTATGCTTGGCGTCCCTCTGGATGGGCACCTAAAAATTGTTTGACAAAAATAGATTTGAAAGAAACGGATCAGAGCCCGAGTTGAAAACAGTTTTAAAACAACAAGTATTTAAATGCATAAATACCAGATAATTATATACATATTAGTAACGTACTCTCACTTGAGATTCTCACCTCTCCACTATCTCACCTCTCCACTATTATGCATACCTAACGCATCATTATTACCCTTCCTAGTTACGTTACCCCACCTAACTAGATTTTAATAGTTCTCCATCTATGCCAACTAACCTAATGTGCCCACCCGTATAATAGAAATATATGTTATATAGTTCCTCATATTTTTTTAATTGATTCCAACTATCTCATTAGTCTATTAAGTTCTTACACACTTAATATATATTGGCATCATCATTAGGTTATACTAAACAACACAGTAGAATAAACACAGTGTATATATATATATATATATATATATATATATATATATATATATATATATATATATATATATATATATATATATATATATACTACCGCACCCCACATAGACGAAACTAACAGTGCGTACATACTCTGTTATCAAGTCCCGGTACCTCACGTACATAATAAGGACTATCGATTCCGAATCTCTCAGGAATTGTAATAAAACAAATCACACACAAACTGGAGGCGAACATGGACCACGGTGTAATGGGTCACGCACATACCTGCGCACCCATATAATCCAAACTTATCCACTCACAGATAAGTCCTCCTTAGATCCTATGCTCTGAGGTACCAATCTATAATCCCCCGAAGGGATCCTCAAGACAATATTGTCCCCTTCAAAGACCTCCCGGTGATAGCAAGTATGGTAGGTATGTCATACACATAAAAATCCATACAATAGGTATTCACACAACCTAAGTATTTATATGTTCAATATTGGTATACACACATTCCATATTACAAGTCTCACATGTTGTATTTATAACCCGTATATCATACGTAAATTTAATTAACGCTATAACTCTCGTCGTATAAATTCAAGTACCTTTCCCTATCCCAAAGATTTACGAAGTCACCCAATTATTCCTTAGGTTAATTCAGTACTATAGTGTCCCCCTACTACTGGTATTAACCATAAGTCATCATTTATCCGAATTAAACCCCAATCCATAAAATTTCCAAACGTAACGCATTTGAAAATACTCGTAAAGCTCCCCATTTAATCCCATATATAATGATACTTTTCGGGTCTTAACTATAACCCTATTGACCTTCCCTAAGTCCCATTTTATTCAATTAATCAATATTAAGGGTTCTTAAAAGTTGGAGTTGCATCGAAACTAAAGAGAAAAATAAGTCATAAATTTTAGGGGAGTCGATCGATCGAAGTAATGGGTCGATCGATCGACATTCTTGGGTTGATCGACCAATCGAACAGGTATCAGCCTAGATTTTCTACAAATTTAAGTTACGGGTTTCTTTAACAAGAATTCTGTAAGACCTTTTTAATTCATTCCCAAACTCCAAAACGAAGGTACTAAACATTAATTTAACACATATGGACAATTTCTATCGTACAAGAATCATTTAAACATCAAGATTCATTCAGTTTTCCATTAAATTCTACTCTAACTCTCAAGAACCCTAGTTATGGCTTTTCTTCAAGAACATGATAAAAACTCTAAATCCTCTACATAACGATTCCCAGAATGTATTAAATTTTATTTTTCCATGACAGTACTTCAATCCTACTCAGAATATGATTTAATCTAAAATTTGTCCTCTACATGCATGAAATTTAATTCTTAATCATATTTTACTAACATGGATAATTTATCTAGCTGAATTTAAGCAAGAACAATTCTTGCCTTAAGATAGTAGGCCTGATCCTTAGATGATTAAGGGTATGGCTACATTCCTCGTCTTCCAAACTACACTCTGGTGGCGTTAATTGCGAAAGAGGTGCAACTATGGGTGGTTTTTGGCTTGGGATCTCTTCTCCTTACTCTTCCAATAGCATCTATTATTTTTTTGTTTGATAACCTTAGAATACCTAACCCTAGCAGCTTATATAGCATTAGGAAATTCGTGGGTTTAATTATCCCCAAAATAAAAATGTCTAAAATACTTTCTTGGGGTGTCGATTTGGCTTAAAAATGTCCCGGGACCCAAACTAAAGCCCCGGGTAGACTTTTCTACCTATCTCGACCCTTCCGGACACTTTGACTCACTTGAAATGACCATATGGGTGACTTAATAATAAAATACTTTTATTCCATCAAATTTAATCCCGACACGACTGACACGCGTGTTCCGACTTAATTACCATAATGTCGTATTATTCGCTCGCGACAATTTATTCTGAGAAGCGTGTAATATGGATTTAAATTAAATTCGCAAGTTTCCAAGTAACCCTTATTTAATTAGAGTCTACTTTTAAATCAAATAAACCCAACCCCTAAACATGCATCTACCGTGCGTGTGTCAACCCATAAACAAATAAAGTATGAGAAACAAGTTTAAGGAAAAATCTCCGCAGGGCAAAACCTTTTATTTCACTATAATAAGTAAATCGCAACTTACACGGATTACAATGAAATACAGTGACACACGAATACCCGCAGGAGTCAGTCGGTGTCGTCAGCAATGAATCCACACACAGTGAACCCACATGGACCACAGTCCAATCAGAAAAGGAAGAACCGCAACACTCCTTAATGGCACGCAGCCATAAAACTTCGTAGAGACTCCCTCAGTAATGACACGCAACCCTTGATTGCAAAGATCTCTCCACAAAGATGAATAAAAGCCAAACAGTGTTCTTGGGTTCCAAAAAGCATTAACAAAGGATTGGCAAGAATGTGTGAATCAAAACATACTAAAATAAAACATTGCCAGCGTACAGGGTACCCGAACCGGTTCGACATCCCGTGCGAACCGGTTCGCCCCCCCGAATCGGTTCGGCCCTCGGTTCGGGGAAAATCGCTGGAAGAGGGGTTTAAACACTTAGAAATTTTCACGGATATTTCTTGAAATTATCTCCATTTTCAACGGGCCATAACTTGTTCACCAGAGCTCGGATTGAGGTGTCGTTTCTTCCAGTATCTTCGTTGCGGAAGGCTCTTCAACTTTCCAGTTGATCGGTCCTCCGGACGGTGGATGTAAAATTACCAAATTTCCCTTGAACTTCCCAATCGAGCCTTCTTTCACTATTTTGACTTCTCTTGCGTACCACTCGCATAAAGTCCCTACAATCATGGAACGTGAAGTCGTTGAGGCAGATGTGGGACACATGTTGGAGATGTTGAATGCTTGATTCCCGGAATTTGGATTGAGGTCGTCATGTGAGGTCGAGTAGAGACGTGCCAAATGTAGCGGCGTATGACATACACAAATGTTACGTGTTGGACATGAGAAAAATGTCCTTACATATTCATAATTACATATTACTTTACTCACTAAGTAATATTCAACATAATTCATATCAATAAATACTAATTCTCATCGCACTAGTAATTATTTAATTAAATCCGAATTAATTATAAATAAATTTTCCATTTTTAAGTCAATTAATTTCATAATTAAAACCATTAAAAATTACGGGGTATTACAGTTCAGATGAATTGTGGAATTGAAATTAAAATGTAAATTTATCACTTCAAATTAAAGAATAAAACACATATTAGTTTAATACATAAAGTCTATATGTGGATCTCAATTGTTTGTAGTTTCTTACTTGGCACAAAGTAAATTTAAATCAGTAACATTCTTACCATTATGTAGCAAAAAAGATCTTTGCCTGAATTATTAATTTTGTGAAACTTGGTGAATGATTTTATCCATCTTTCTTAAATGCTAAACATTTCCCTAGATAAATTTGTTAATGAGATGTTATGACTGTTGCATTTTTCACTCTAATTTATTTACTTTGCCAATTTTGTCATATTACCTGCAATTGCATTGGTTCCACATTTAATATAAAGGGCGCAATGCAGTGGCCCAACTGTCGAAAAATTAAGAAAGGTCAATGTCTTTATGCAAATGGTAATCGCCCATTTCCCGAGTTAAATATGGAGGAATGGGTTCCAGATGATGATCTTTATGATCTAAGCCATTCTAAAATGGTAATGCAAAAATTTAATATCCAATTTGTCTAACGCAATGTTATAAATTTTTATTATGTATTTTTTACTTAATTCCTCCTTCTCCCTCCCCCACCCCCACCCACCCACCACAACTTTTGTGTTATTCCTCATTTTTTGAAAATTTGATATAATTCCAAAAAGCATCACCAATGTTCACAAAGAGTCACTACTTGAGAATTTTTATGGCATTGTGTGACCTTTGGGGACCTTTTAGGGTTGTATCTCGGTTTTTTCTTCTTCTGGAAAGTTGGGGTGAAAGTGAAAATCACCATTGGTCTAACTTCAAATCATTATTTTCATTACTTAAGCACACACAACCAACAAATGACACTTTAAATTTATTCGTCTTTGCTCTACTTTAACTATTAGGAAGAATTGTTCCATAACAGTTACTTGGGTGTGGGTGATTATATAAATTTTAATTGTTGTACAATCTTTTGATTTTTTAGGACTTTATTGTCAGAATGATGTGACGGGGCAGTGATGATTCAATGGTATCTGGAGTATCGACATATGCTGCATTTAGATTTATAGATGGACCCATACAGGCGGCGATACATAACGGACTAGGAAAATTTGATTTTGACTGATAAATAGGGAAAATTCTGTCCATTTTTATTTTAAATTGCTTACAATTATCTATGTTATATAATAAATATTTTCTACTTAAGTATTGGTGTTATTTTCATGAATTGAGTTGAATTGATGATTTTGTTTATACGATGTTTAGGATTGACTATTAGTTTTATTGTTGAAGTATTTTTTATTTCTTAAACATGGTGAATAGTGCCATAAAGAGAATAAATTTTGCCCAAAATTTTTAAATTTTTTACAATTATTTGTGTTATGTAAAATATCTTTTTGATCTTGAATTATACATGATTTAATACTTTGAAAAATTCTCTTCATGCCTTCAGGCACACACAATGCGCTAGTATATATATATATATATCGCATGCTTTATTATAAGAAAACCATTTTGAATGACCCTCCACCTCTTAAGATGACACAAGACCCCCCTCAAAAGAGCTGCAAGCTTAAGTTCAAGCTGAGTATCCAATGGTTTCAAGCTCAACCAACTCCTCCTTAAATCCTCTTCAAAAATCTCCCTGAGAACTAAATAAAATGATACAGAATGCTACTTATAATTGATCTCATAGTTGGAATAAATGTGTTGTCTCGTAGGAGAAGACACCACACATTTCAACCTCAATTGGACAAGTACAAATAACTCACCCTTTCTTAGACAGGATGCAAGACTAGAGGTGTTCAAAATCAGGCTCTTACAAAAATAACCAACGAGTAAAAAGTCATATCAATTATGGGTGGCAATTCGTGTTTGCCGTGTTTTGAACTGACACGAACATGACACGATCAAGGGCGGAGCCAGAATTCTCGAGAGGGGTGCGCTGATATTTTTGGGCAACTGTATTTACTGATATCTACTATTAGTGCCATGTTATGTTAAGTGTGGGTACATCATACATGTATGAATGTGAATTCATTTGAGCAGCCAAAATGAATATATGTAAAATTGATAGCGCACTACCTTTAAATCTTATATTCCACAAGGGGAAGCACACTCAATGCATTTGAGATATACAAATATTCTTTCAATTACAAAACATAAACATCATTAAATTATATAATTAACATGGGTATTTGTATAATTTGTTAAAAAGTATTTTTTTCACAAGAAAAAATAAAATTTGGGAAAAAATAGTGTCACTATTAGTATATTATATGTAATTAAAAAAATATAAAATTAGTGGTCAATTTTTTTAAATTTTTACTATTATATTGATCATTAAGACCATATTATCATTTTAACCCTAAATAAAATAAAGGGTTATTGACACTTTACTCTCTCGAAATTTACTCCATTTGGAACTTAAGGCTCCAAAATATGCAAACGGCACATAAAACCCCAAAGTTTGCTAATTTAGTCACTTTAGTCACCGATCGTTGAGTTTTTTTGGTGGAAAACAAATTTTTTGTTTAATTTATTAGTTGAATTCTTTACAAAAAAATAGAACTTTAAATGTAAAATTCAGAAAATTCTAAAAAAATTTCATCGGACTCGTGTTATCGCATAGATGATTTACATATATAAATTTAATATAAGATTGACATACTTTGTATTTTTGGTCTTTGTATTAGTTAAAGGCCACCAAACATCACATTATTTATGAAATTTGGCTTCATTTTTGTATACTAACATGTTATAATTAATACATAGATATTTTTCAAAGTAAAATATAATTTAATTTATAAATTTAAGTAACAATTCGTAGTGGGGCTTAAGATATAGTAACAAATTTGTATATATTTTTAAATAAAATATTCTATACTTAATAATTATTTTAAGTTCTATAGATAAACAGATTTCCGTAAAGCTAAGTTTATGAATCCATTTTTTAAAGCAAAGTCTGAGTACTTTATGCTAACTAGGTTATCTAAATATAAACTTTAAACCTTCTTACCCAATCAATGCAACATATTTATCATACCTCTTTTAGTTGGGGTGAATATTCTTTCCTGGGTGAGCTGTACAGATAATCTGGAATGAGTAATGATACACACACACACAAATTACCCCAAAATTACCGAAATTGTGCTTTAAGTGGTTGTACCCTGGCGGGACCCACATTATAGTACAATACTGTTAAAGCACATTCGGTAAATTTTCGGTGCACAGTTTCGGTGTATACATCATTTTTCATCTGGAATAGATAACTTTGGATGTCTTCATGAGCTGAAATTTTTACCCGCCTTTGGACACGATACGTAGACATAATAGTCCGAATAAAAACGCGATTGACACGACAAAACACGATAATACGATTCGTAATTTTGACACACACATGACACATCACAACTTAGTGTAAAAAAAATCCGACACGAACACGACATCGTGTTAATTTCGTATCGTTTGGTGTCATGTTTTAATGCCATTTCAAAAATTTCCAACCGTAATATCAAGAGATGAATAGAATTGTGACCGCAAATTTAGATGGTACGATTGAAGCAGTAGCTTGTAAGTTACGCTGGCGATTTACAAAATTCAGTTGATCTGGTAACATGAAGGAATCAAATAAATTAATTAAATTGTATAAGAAATTTCCAAAACAATACTTGTATTGAACGGTTACAATTCCAATTCACTTTAACATATAAATTGAGACTCCACCATGGGTTAGGCACTGTACAAATTGTATACAATCCTAATTGATAACAAATTGGGGCAAATAGAGTTGTAAGATAAATGGCGGGATTGCTCTCTATTAACAAAATTAAAACAATTCAAAATTAACTTAAATACGTTGTAACCAATTTGTTACAATCAACATTTGATTAACCAATCAAAATAAAAAAAAAATATAATCCCACATGCAAGTTTAATACTACAAGTAAATTTAATTGTTTTATTCTTCCTCAAATTATATCACCCAAAACAACAATTTCAAACTCAACTAAAAATACAATTAGTTTTCCCAGGGGCAGACCCATGTAGGGCCGAAGCAGGGCGGCCGCCCCAGTTTACTTTTTTTTTTTTTAAAAGGGCATATACCAAATAGTCCCTCAAATATTTTTTAATACACATTTACTCCAAGCTTTTTTATTTTGCTCCAAAAAGTCCTTCACCATGGCGCTGGCGCGGACCTTTAAGAATAAGATAATATTAGTTAAATGAGTGTTTGAGGGACTTTTTGGTACAAAATAAAACACTTGAACTAAACTTGTATTAAAAAATGTAAAATTTTGATCTCCTCCACCACTTACCCTGCTGCTCTCTCCTCCACCAAGTATATTTTAATCTCTGATAATCCGATCCCCAAATTTTATTTATATTTCATCATTTGTTTATTTTGTGAAATTATATGTGAAATTAAATTTATAATGTAAAATTAAATGTGAAATTCAATTTATACTGAAATTATTGATTTATGTTGTATTAATTATCATATGATATTTTGATAATGATTTTTAGTGTTGAAAATGAATATTATGCTCAAAAAAAGTAAAAACAACTCAAAAAATGTCCGATAAAACTCGAAACAACCCAAAAAATGCCCGGTAACACTCGAAAGTTTCGCCCCAATTCATACAAAATCCTGGATCCGCCATTGAGTTTTCCTAAAATATCATGGTGTCAATATGAGTCACTTTTGTCTACTATAAACGACTATTATAAATGAACCACAATTAATTTACTTGGAAATCTCCCAAATTACTAAATTATATATAATAGCACAAACAATGAACAAAAATAATAAAATTCATAAAAAATACCGTAAATCCCTAAAAACTCCAAATTTCCTAAAATAAATAGGAAATAAATTATTGGGTCATTTTTAATTAAAATTAAAATGAGAGGTTATGTTTATTTACATATTATGAGTAGGGGGTTTAGTAAAAAATGCCACAATTTCTTTCAGGTAAGTTCACAATTATTTTCTTAACAAACAATTGCCTTCTAGAGATAGAAAGGATGTAAAAAATTAAAAAATTCTATTTGTACAGAGGATTCGTGCAGAATCGTATGTACAGATTGATGCATCGTGTCTGTATTTTGAGTGACACGGACTTTTACAGACACGACACGACTGTACATATGATTATGTACGAATTCACTGTACGAATAGAACAACTCCTAAAAATTAGATGGATTTTCCTTATCACTTAATGAGAACATGGAGTTGCCTCATCAATGACAATGACCAATGATTTGTAGCATACCCATTACAGAGAAGACAAGTTTTGCTTTAATAACCACTTTCAACATTTCTAATTTTAGCTAGTATCATGACCCTTTAACATATACAGTTGTTCGGTAGTCCCAAAATATTATTGGCATTTGCCACGTTTTGCTAGATTATTGTGTATGCCATCTTTCTAGTGGGCCAACATGCAGGATAAGAAGATGAGTTCAGGCCACACAATTGCTTTTCCAAAGATCAGAAAAGGATGTAAAATTTGGATGGAGCATGCTGTCCTTATCACTGAATGATTTGTAGCATACCCATTACACAGAAGACAAGTTTTGCTTTAATAATCGACTCATAATTTTCATGTGTCGCAATTGGTTATTGTCTTATGGATGTGGATCCGTGACATCGACACTAACCAATCACGACACACCACGTTAGTGTGTCGCGGCCGACACATGAAAATCATGTGTCGGTGTAGAAGGACTCTTAATGATCCGAGAACTCTAAATGAAATGAGATGAAATGAAATGATGATGTGACAAATTTTGCTTTAGTAATATGAGAACTCCAAATATTTTATGAATAATATTAGGGAGACCCTTTTTAGTGACCATTTTTTGTGACTCTGCTGATGTGTCAAACATACATTGGGTGGTGTTTCAAATGGACCTATGTGAATTACAAACACTACATATCGTGTGTTGGTTACAAAAAAGGGTCACGATAAAGGGTCTCCATAGTATTATTCATATTTTATACATACATAACACGTCCCCTAATAATTGGGAAAAAAGCTTTATTGAGATGAGTTGAGTACACACAACACGTGATGTTTGACTTATATTGCGAATCGATTAGCAAATTCTCCTACATTCAGCGCGATGCCCTTTTTAATGGGTTTGCGGTTACTGAACGTAAGGACGATGCTGTAATTCACTCACCTTTAATCGCCCAAGTCTTAAAAAATTCTATTTTTAAAGTATGTTTGCTAGTTTTATTTTAGAGAGGAAAGAAGAGAAAGTGTTCATTTTCTTTCATATGGGAGTTTAAATAAGAAATAAACAATACACTTTCTCGTGTTTGAAAGTTTAAAACTAGAGAAAAGAAGAGAAAGTGTTTCCTTTCTCTCATTTTTGGAGTTTAAATAAGAAACAAGGTGTAAACCCGCTCGATGCACGTGCTGGATGATTGTAATAGTCATTTTGCATGTAAAATCACAGGAAAAAAATCAACTAATTTTTTTATATTACCAAAAAATCAAGCCGGCATTACCGCCTCATGGCAATCGAATGCAAATTTGACTGAAAAACTAATGTAATCTCATAAATAAAAACAATATACTGAGAAATGTAACTCTTGGAATTTATTCCAAACCAGTAGAAGATTATATTCAGCAACAAAGAAAACAGAAATTTAACTCTTGGAGTTTATTCAAAATCATTGGAATATTGTCCGGAACAGTGTTAGGTCATTAGACATGATTAATTAGAAGTATTAGGTAATGCTGAACTCCTACATAACAAGAAATAAAAGACACCTAAATTATAACCTTTGAATTTAATCAACTTCATAATTAATACATTCAAAATCAATAATTAAGACAAAGAAAAATAAAAAATTTAACTAACTGGGAAGCTTGGAACCACCGTACCCAGGGGCGGTCCTGAGCATGTGCCAAGTGAGCGATCGCACAGGGCCCCTCGCTGATCTATTTGTTATTACTTATATGTTGAGGGTCCATTTTAATAAAATATGTATAAAAAGGGCTTATTTTTATCATTTTTGTACGGGGTCTTTTCAATTTTTATCAATCTCAGGAACGCCCCTGGCCATTTACCTTGTTGGTGGCCAGTGAAGCCAATATTGCTTTAGGGTGATTTGGTGACCATGATTGATAACCACTGTAAACATTATGTGTATATATACAGTGGATACATCCAAATTGTTTTTTTTTTTTTTTGGGGGGGGGGGGGGGCATGGTCCCCTCTGGCCATAAGTTATCCATTACAGAGAAGACAAGTTTTGCTTTAATAATCTGAAAACTCCAAATGAAATGAGATGATGATTTGACAAATTTTGCTTTTAACAATCTGAGAACTCCACATAATTTATACGTAACACGTGATGTTTGACTTATATTGCGAATGATTAGCTACATTTAGGAAAATATCATGTGGATGGGTTTGACATGTCCATTACAAGGCTGGCCCGAGGGTGAAGAAAGATGAGTGTTGATGCAAATATTTTGAGTTATAAAAAGCAGAATGGAGTTGGGATGAAGAAGCAAAACAGAGGAGAGGAAGATCATTGAATAACCAAGATGTCAATATTGCCAAAATTTGTGGTGTTGAGATCAAATTTGAACAACAGATACTTGCGCTACAGACATGAAGAGGGGACGGGGCAAGGGTATCTCCAATTCTCGGGTGAGGAGGCTGTGAGTCAGTATGCAAAGTTTGAAGTGGAGAGGTCGAGTGAGACCGCGACGGGACTGGTTCACATACGAAGTTGTTATAGCAACATGTATTGGGTTCGGGCTTTGGGCGACCGTTACATTGTTGCAGGGAGTGACAAACGAAATGAAGATACGTCGTCAACGTCATGTACGTTGTTCGAGCCCGTGTTTGAAGGTTCTATAGTGAGATTTCGCCATGTCAATCAACGGTCCATGGTTCACTCATGGCAGACAGGTGGCATGTTGGCTAACAGCTTATTCATCCCAGTAGCACCACAAAACACTTCAACGTGGACTGCCATGACGGCTATCGATTGGGAAGGGCTGTGTATCTTGCCTAAATACGTTGCGTTCAAGGGCGATAACGACCAATACCTCAGCTTGGCTACGCTGCAGGGGAATTTTTATCAGCAGTTCTCATCAATTGACATTGGTGAATTAAGGTGCCACAATGAGGTGTTCAACACTGGCGATGGGCACATCCGCATAAAGTCCATATCCAACGACAGATTCTGGAGGAGGCTCCCTTCTTCCGAACTTATATGGATTGACTCACTTGACACCACCAACAACAATCGGGACACGTTGTTTAACCCAATCAGAGTCGCAAGAAATGTTATCGCTCTCCGCAACGTGGGTTATAATTGGTTATGCAGGAGACACACAGTCAACGCCAACACTGTCGATGTTCTCCATGCCAGCTCCTCCACCATTACCAACCCAACACGCCTGGTGGTTGAAGAGACTGTTCTATCAAGGATCATCAATACTGTCGATTTCCGGCTCAGTCACGCCAGGATCTACAACGAGACAATCCGCACCATGGCTACTGGGCAAGCTACTAACTGTAGTCCAGATCCCACCACAGTAGAATTGAGGCTCGACTATACACAAACTACCAGCAGGACGTGGAATTCCAATGTCTCATTGACGCTGGGTGTCGAATCGACCATCACAGCTGGCATTCCATCTATCATAGAGGCATCCATCTCGGTTTCATCTTCAGTTACCTCCGGACACGAATGGGGAGAAACTCACGAAATTTCAGAGGCGGTGGGGACTACCTACACGGTTGTGGTGCCGCCAATGTCTAGGGTGATTGTGAGTCTGTTAGCCACAGAGGGTACATGCGATGTTCCTTTCTCATACATTCAGCGCGATACGCATTATAATGGGTTTGCAGTTACTGAACGTAAAGACGATGGTGTTTACACCGGCATTAATAGCTACAACTTCCACTATGAGAACCGACCACTACGGCTGACCGCTGCTGAAGTAGGTGAGGAAATCGCAAAGCAAGAGGTGCTCGCCATGACCACCCCAGCCGGAGCTGATGTAACCACCCAAGCTACTGACCCTCATGTTGAATGAACATGTGTGTGTTTCCCTTTTCCTTTCTGTTACTTTTTGTTGTTGTTGCTGCTGCTGCTGTTAGCTTTTGTTTTCATTTCCATGGTTTGAGGGTCTGTTTGCTTCCAACCAATGTTTGTGTGTGTTACGATTTCACTCCATCATGCATGAATGTGAGTGCCATTTTTAATTTCAATAGAAAATTTGTGTGTTTGTTTATTTTCAAGTGTTGATCATCAAGTAATGATTTATGAGATTGCAACCCAGTTTGAGTTGTATTCTGGACAAGACATCAAGCCTTGACCAATTTTGACCCGGTTTGTATGATTTTGCATCTGTATTTGGTTACCCACAAGACCATTGCTTTTGCATATTTGACATTTTCGTTGGAGTAATTTGCCTCTGAATATTTGCATCTGAACAGTGATTCTATGTTCGATACTCTGGCCTCTCTGCTTGGTTGCGTTGTGTGGAGCTACTGGTGGTATATGATTGGCATTTGGGTAAAACTATTTTTTGAGACATTATGACATATGATATGCATAGGCTGCCCGTGGGCTTCTCCTTTCTTGTTTGCATCAGTTCACTTGTTTGCAAAATGCAACAGTTCCTACACTTGCATTAGGTTTCAAGTGATGAAGAAGCACTTTTGTTCTATTAAAAGTAAGCGAATCTTCATAGATTTACTGTTCGCAAAGCCATATTTATTAATAAAAATGGAGACATACAAGGACGTTTTTTTTTTCACATCACTAAAGAAGTGCGCCGCTAAAATAATTTGACACTTCTAAGAACCAACATGATATAGCTTCCACAAGATGCGGGTGGAAAGCATACATGCGAGTCATTCTACGTCAATCATTCTATATTTTTCAAAGGAGCGGCATGTAACTCAGTTTGTTGTTGAACATAATCATGACCTTATATCTTCATCCGAAATGTATTTTCTTCCAATCAACCGAAGCATAACTGAAGCTGGTCAAGCTCGCATTTTTTCACTAAAAAACAGTAGGCTCAGTCAGACAAATAATACGTGAATGTGAATGTGAAGCATGGATATCTTCCATTTCTTGAACAAGATGTTCATAACTTGTATAGTAAGGTGAAAAGGAATAATTCAAAAAATGATGCTTTGAAAATTTTAGATTATTGCAAACTTGCAAGAGAAGAAAACCCAAAATTTCAATATACATTTACATATATTGATTATCGAAAGTCGGAACATATTTTTTGTGCCCCTTTCGTCTTGTTTTGATTGGTATCAAGATTACAGAGATGTTGTATTTGCCACCACCTACAGAGTAAATTCTTACAACATGCCTTTGGCATTTTTGTGGGAGTTAATAATCATGGGAAAATAATATTACTTGGTTGTGCGCTACTTCGTAATGAGACGACAATCACTTTTCAAGGATTAATAATGGTATGTTTAATAATTTTTACGATAGTCGTATGCTTAATAATTTTCATGTTATTTATTTATAATTTTGATTATTCTCACATGTTTATTTTTTGTTGTCTAGACGTCTTTTACACTTGATAAAGACACTAGAGACAATACTCACTGATCAAGATCCGCGACTAACGGAATGGGGTACACAGTAGAGATAATATCATTGATTGCCCACCACCCTCAAAAATAAAAGGACATCCGAAACAAAAGTGAGTGAAAGGTGGAAAGGAATTGGAAAAACAAAGTAGGGGTTGTGAACTTTGTAAGCATAGGGGTAGGGGTCATAATATTACCACCTGCCCGGAAAAGGAGAACGATGAGACATGCCATCATCTCCATTTGAAAAGGAAGAAGATGAAAGTGTCATCCTAAGAAATACTAACTTAAATACTAGTAGCAATCCTTGTGGATGTTTTGCATGAATTTATGGCTTAAACGTGTTTTTTGGGGGATTTTATTTTGAACGTGTTGTTTTGGGGATTTTATTTTGTAGACTTAGAGTTTTTTATTGGTGCAATATTTTCATTATTGGTGGAATCAACAAAGAAATGTTACAATGATCGTTATGTGTTTAGCATTTATCTACGGGTGGTAATATTATGAACAAAGTGACATTGAGCTTATAGGTAAAAATATTCACAATGGCATTCCTTAACAATTATTCACAGTGGCATTCCTAGATGTTAAAGAGAGGGAGACAAAACTTGGTAAGCGATTATTTCACCCGCCGATCCAAAGTGCCAATAATTCCTTGAAGTAGGTGGGTAGTAAATACCATTTTTATTTTCGAAGTGAGCACAGATTATTAAGCAAACCACCGGGTATTTAGTAGGGATGGCAATTCGTGTTTTAAATCAGATCATGGAGTAACACGACACGACATGAAACACAACAAGCTATTTTTTTACACGAACACGACACAACACAATACTGCGCTTTTTTATCTGACACGAACACGACAAAACACGATAACACAACATACACGACTCATAATTTTAATACGATAACATGACTATCACGATTCATAATATCGTGTCAATTTCGTGTCGTTTCGTATTTTCGTGTAATTTCTAAAATTGTCACCTCTAGTATTTAACATTATGGTTCTCAACAGGTATTAAATATAATGGTTCTCACCACTTTCAACATTTCTAATTTTAGCTAGTATCATAACCCTTTAACATATACAGTTGTCTACTAGTCCCAAAATATTATTGGCATTTACCATGTTTTGCTAGATTACTGTGTGTGCCCTCTTTCTAGTGGGCCAACATGCAAGATAAGAAGTTTGAGTGTAGGCCACACAATTGCCTTTGCAAAGATCAGAAAGGATGTAAAAATTGGACAGAGCATGTTGTCCTTATCACTGAATGATTTGTAGCACACCCATTATAGAAAAGACAAGTTTTGCTTTAATAATGTGAAAACTTCAAATGAAATTAAATGATTGTCTGACAAATTTTGCTTCAATAATCTGAAAACTCCAAATATTTTATACATACACAACACGTGGTTTTGACTTATATTGCAAATCAATTAGCTACATTTAGAAAAATATCATGTGGCTGGGTTTAACTTGTCCATTTCAAGGTTGGTCCGAGGGTGAAGAAGGATGGGTTTTGGTGCAAATATATTGTCTTATAAACAGCAGAATGAAGTTGGTGTGAAGAAGCACAAGAGAGGAGAGGAACATCATTGATAAGCAAGGGAAATAGAAGAGAGAGATTATTTCTTAAAAATATGTCAACATTGCCAAGATTTGTGGTGTTGAAATCAAATTCCAACAACGCATTCTTGCGCTACAGACATGAAGAGGGGAGGGGGCAAGGGCATCTACAATTCTCGGGAGAGGAGGTTGAGAGTCCGTACGCAAAGTTTGAAGTGGAGAGGTCACAGACTCAACCGGGACTGGTGAGTATAAGAAGTTGTTATTGCAATAAGTATTGGGTAAGGGAGAGTGCGACGGGTCGTTATATTATTGCTGGTAGTGAAAAACCAGACGAAGATACGTCAGCATGGTCATGTACGTTGTTCGAGCTGTTGTTCCAAGGATCTACAACAGTCAGATTTCGTCATGTCCAACTACAGTTATTTGTTCGCTTACATCCGTCAGGTGTCGCGTTGCAAAATAGCTTAACAGCCACACCACAAGGCTCAACAGACGGGTCGTTACATTTTGAAAACATGACTTTTATCGATTGGGAAACCCTGTGTATATTGCCCAAATACATTGCATTCAAGGGCGATAACGACCAATACCTCAGCCTGGTTGCGCTACAGGGGAATTTTTATCAGCAGTTCTCATCAACTGACATTGGTGAATTAAATTGCCACAATGAGGTGTTCAACACTGGCGAAGGGCACGTCCGCATAAAGTCCATATCCAACGACAGATTCTGGAGGAGGCTCCCTTCTTCCGAACTAATATGGATTGACTCACTTGACACCACCAACAACAATCGGGACACATTGTTTAACCCAATCAGAATCGCAAGAAATGTTATCGCTCTCCGCAATGTGGGTTACAATTGGTTATGCAGGAGATACACTGTTGACCGCAACACTGTCGATGTTCTCCATGCCAGCTCCTCCACCATTACCAACCCAGCACGCCTGGTGGTTGAAGAGACTGTTCTATCAAGGATCATCAATACTGTCGATTTCCGGCTCAGTCACGCCAGGATCTACAACGAGACAATCCGCACCATGGCTACTGGGCAAGCCACTAACAGTAGTCCAGATCCCACCACAGTAGAATTGAGGCTGGACTATACACAAACTACCAGAAGGACTTGGAATTCCAACGTCTCATTGACGCTGGGCGTCCAATCGACCATCACAGCTGGCATTCCTTCTATCATAGAGGCATCCATCTCGGTTTCATCTTCGGTTACCTCCGGACACGGATGGGGAGAAACTCAGGAAATTTCAGAGGCAGTGGGGACTACCTACAGCGTTATGGTGCCACCAATGTCTAGGGTGATTGTTAGTCTATTAGCCACAGAGGGTACATGCGACGTTCCTTTCTCCTACATTCAGCGTGATACCCTTTACAATGGGTTTGCAGTTAGTGAACGTAAGGACGATGGTGTTTACACGGGCATTAATAGCTACAACTTCCACTATGAGAACCGACAAGTACGAATGACCGCTGCTAAAGTAGGTGAGGAGATGGAAAAGCAACTGCTGCTCCCCACCCCAGCCGGAGCTGATGTAATCACCCAAGCTCACTGACCCAAATGTTGAATGAACATGTGTGTGTGATTCACTTTTCCTTTTTGCTACTTCTTGTTGTTGTTGTTGCTGCTGATATTTTTTGTTTTTCATTTCCATGGGTTGACAGTTATTTGCTTCCAACCAAAGTTCGTGCGTGTTTCGATTTCACTGCATCATGCATGCGAGTTGCATTTTGAATTTCGATAAAAAAGTTGCGTGTTTGTTTATTTTCAAATGTTGATCATCAAGTAATGATTTATGTTTTATTATCAAGTGTAGATGAAATTTTCTTTTCACAAGAAATTATCAATTTAATCGTTTAGAGTACTTTTACTACCCAATAAATGCATCTTCAAAATCAGATTTCAAAGCAGAAAAATTCAGTGCTATAAAATAACATAGATACGTTTTAAGTCCAAAAACAGAGCATCTCATACCAAATTTGTTCAAGTTATATAAATTTTTCGAACTACAATCTAGAGGAAATTATTATTTTAAAACATATGAAATGTAAAGTACAAAAAGCAATAATAATAATAAATGAATTCGCTAACAATTGAGTAGGTACCATGCGTATTGCAAATCTCACCTATCTAACAAGAAATTAAGAAGGCTCAGCACAACTTGATTCTCCAAGAAGTATACCGGAACAGCGACAGTTTTTTTAAACAACAAACTTTCGTTAAAAAACTCATAAAGCGGGAACATCAGGACGTAACAAGGCCGTCAGAGGAGTTGAGATGTTACAGAAACAATCCTCTGGAAGGCAGTGTCTAACAGCACAACTAGCCGCCCAATGTGCTGGCCTATTTTCTCGTGTCTACCAGAACTAAAGGCGAGTTTTTGCAATAATGGTATCAATCTAATATCCAAGATGATTGGGGCTAGCTCCCAAGGAGGGTCCCAACCTGAAGAACATAAATCAATTTCCTCACAATCATTTTCAATCACACCATTATACGGACCATTGTCCTTGAAAAATTGAGAGGCTCTCCTTATCGCAAGAGCTTCACAAGCTCTATCTGATTGCACTTGCAAAGTGCTGAGAAGACATCCAAAAAAGATCCTTTCTGGTCTCTTAAAACACCACCAATTGCTTCTTTGGTGAAGACAGGATGAAGGCCCCATCTCATTTTTTTTTCAGAGTGGGAGGGCAGCACTCAATCAATCCCGAACTTTTCCTTGATATCTTATGCAGTTCATCCCAGCATAACATACTCTGATCAATCACTTTCCTGGGCCAAATTTTGTCCTTTTAGAAGATAAATTTATTCCGAGCATTCCAAATATGAAAGCAACCCAGACCACTATACTAAGATGATCCAGTGCTTGTCCAAATGATTTTGCTTGATCCAGATTCTTTGAGTCCAATGCAAAGAGGATTGAGATGTCGCCGTGCATTTGATCCGATCAATTCCCCAAGCTCTCCAAACCTCTGCAGTCCAGTTGCACCTAATCAAAACATGCTCCATAGATTCAATTTCTTCCTTGCATATCACACAAATTGGATCGTTAGCACATTTTCTTCGATAGACGGACTTTCCACTAAAAGGTTTTAATTTTTGGTAATGATTCATACGCCACACGGATTTCCGTAGTTTGCTGTTAGGGACAAAGGATGAACTTGCCATTTAATTTTCAGTTGTTGAGCTTCTCTCCTTTTCTTCTTTCAATTTGATGGCCTCTTGATAACCAGAACTTACTTTATATATACCACTGTCCATGATATGCCAAATGAGGGAGTCTTGAACACCATTTTGGGTCATGGGCTGAGCCATAATCTGAGTTGCTTCTTCTGTGGAAAAACATTCATTAATTGCCTCTTCATTCCAAGATTTAGATATTCCATCTATTAGGTCTGCTACTACCTCGACTGGATAGTTAGTAGGTTTAATAGTGTTAACTAAAACCCCGGATCTCTCATTCCGTGCCCACTTTGTGTTCAAAAAAATATTTTAGGTAAGAAAAGTAGTAAAAAAATTATAATATAATGTTATTTGTTCACCTTATCAAATATCAAATTTCCTTATTGTTATACTTTTGTTCCCTAAATTTTAGTAATACGGTCAATCCTTTATTCATAGAAATAAAAATTAGAAAGAACGAAAAGAAGGGAAGCACACACTATAAATAGCTGAATCATCAAAGATAACAAACACAGTGCTCTTAAAAATCCAACCCTCAAAAAGTCACACAGCTAGTATCCTTCGTTTGAAAGAGAACTTTTGAGCTTAATTCAGACCTTAGAATGGGAAAGGTGAAAGTGATTGGGAATTCAGAACTTTCGTCACAATTTTTTTTGCCATAAATTGGAGCTACATTTGCCACAAAATACATACAAACATCGTTTTGGTAGAAAAATTTCTCCATTAAATTAATTGTTTTAACACTTGTTCCTGCGTGTTTTTATTTCATGACTTCCTATTTCATTTATACTGAAAATAATTCATGTACATAGATATAATTATAAATAACTTGCTTCATTGCATCGAAAATAAAGTCAATGATATTTACATATCTCAAGGATTCTCATGCTAAGCACTGTTTGAATAGTACATTGACAAGAATTGTGCCACCATTCATTAAAAAAATAAAAAAGGAACTCTACTTCATGATTCTCCAATGATACTCTACTACTGCTCTGCTAATGCTTCTATTAGGCCTGCATAAAACAACAAAGATCTTGTTAAGAACTACAAATTACTTTTTAACAATAACAATAGATTTTGGAGGAAAAATCAAAGTACATTTATAAATTTCACTTACATGTCTTGCGAAATAATAAAAAATCATCATATATCATATACATTAACATCAAGTTCTTTCCAGCATATATCATCCCCCCCCCCCCCCCCCCCTCCAAATACCCCAACCAACCTTATATTGTGAAACAAAATAAATAAAAACACAACACAATAGATGATCAAGAAAAAAAACACAAAATGATGTTCAATAATACCAAAGAAATTAACTTAAGCCAACTTGATATCACTAAACCAAGTGTTTTCTAATTTTAACCAACCCTGCATCATTAAACTAAGTGTTCAACATTTTTTCACTGTGTTCTTTTCTTATAATAGGGATGAGTTTTGTGTTGGGGTGTTTGTGAGGTTGGAATGGGTGAAATACGAGTTGTAAAAAGTGAATGCATTGTAGCGGATTCAAGAGAGAAAATTTCATAAATTTCACTTGATTTCTTAAAATCCCAAGTATTTAAAAAGATAAAATAAGTTTTGGGTTAGGTGCTCACCACAAACAGGTACATTGTCGTGTTACTAGATAGGATAACCCTCAAATTTTCCATTAAGCTCATTCATTTGTTCGTTCATTATTGCGTTCTCCTTTCTTGTCCTATTTAAAAGATAAAAAAACATTAACTCCAACATCAAATGTGTTTGCCTCATATATGAGCATCGGTAGCTTACCCTCACAAGAATCCACATATGTTGTTTGTTATCATATGGAACTTAACTCCAAATTCTGAACTTCAATGGGGCATGATCTCGAATAACAATGCCTGCCCCAGATTTTAAATTCGACGAAGAAGTCCAAAATAAACGACCCTCCAAGACTAGGATATGAATGTTCTTCCCCAATTATAGCTTCTTTTGAAAACCAAGCTCTCTTTTTGGTCCCCTAACTCATTTCCTGGAACAAGAACCTATTACAAAGGAATTAACGAAACTAAGAAACGTTGCTTAATAAGGACAGAAAATCTGTTTTGGGAGGAGGGGAGGATCCTCTAAAAAATTGTTTAGGCATTTAGTTTGACACATAACATGCGTAGATTACTTTTATGTAACATCAATTGAGCTTAATGACCACAAGACCTGTGATAATATATATTCCTTGTTTAAGTTCTAATCGCAGAATCACTTGTACACATTAAATGGCTTTGATTAAAGTTTCCATCGAGATAATGTGTAATTTTTTTGTAGATGAATAGGTAGTTACTTAATAATCTGAAAAAAAATAAGCAATTCCATTATTAAACTTAATGACATTGGATGAAAGTAGATGAACCATCGGGTGGTAAATTAAAAATACTCCAGAACTTTCAACCAAAATAAAAAATAAATTATAATAAAATCTGTGAAGTCAGACTTTCTACTAAGTTACTCAGGGAAATCACCACTATAATCCCTGTTAACAGTACCATCATAGCCATTTCCAAGAGAATGAAACATGAAATTGAAAAGTATAAATATACCTACCCAAATATATATAAACTCAAAAAAAAAGAGGAAAAACAGAAAAAAAGAACTAATAACAGTTCTAACCAAACTGAACACACTCACAAAAAGAACACAGACGCGGACGTACAACACACAACATTCAGATACTCATTTCACAGTTTGGTAATGGTAGAAAACAAAAAATTAATATACAATAGCATGACCAGAAATATGTACAACAGATTCAGAACAAAAACCATTGGACATCACACATATGAAAGGCTGCCACTAAGGTCCTTGCCATGCTCATACATATTAGTTAGGAACATGGAATCTGAGCACAAGAAAGAAGAAAATCCATTACTAGAAGAACTCGGTGAAAAATTATTTCTTGTCAATAACATCGAACTTCAAATAGAACTTTACCTATTGACCCCTTCATTTTGAAAAATCATGAACCTAACACGACTTTAAGAACGTTGCGTTTACATCATAGTGGATACTACAATGAATGAAGAACAAATGTCAAAATGAGATTATTTTAAAGAGATATCGTACCTATCTTCTATTAGCACCCGATATAATAGTGTCCCCGGAGTCAGCTACATTTGGATTAGTAGGTAGTGAAGGAGGGTGGATAGAGTCTGCCATGTATGTTTCTCTTCAACCTATAACAAGAAAGAAATGGGTTAGCATGTCACTAATTGAAACTAAACATAAATGAACATTGGTATATTTTACATAAATGAACATTGGTATATTTTGTACTTAACATTAATACCCTCATTGTTGTTAACACCAGATGCAATAGTATAGTGAGAGTCGGCGACATATGGATCAATAGACTAAGAAGAAGGAGAATGCATGGACTTGTATGTGAATCGTGGATGTGTAGAAGACCTTGGGGCACGTGCACGGCGGAAACTATGCATAACTATACAAGAAACCAACAATATTACCTAAGGAGATATGTATGTGTGAATTAATAAAAACATGACTATAGTTTTAAGATTACAGCTAATTCTACCACAAACACTGGAAAAAACACAACAGTAATGACAATTATACTTCCAATTATGAAATCATATGAATTTCAGTTAGATTGTTTATTTTTATAGGTAATTTATCAAACATTGACAAGTTAATTAGCACACCTAACGGATATTCATCATCATCCTTTCGTCCACTGAAATAAGATACTCTTCATCTTTGTTATACTCTCCTCTTTTCTTTTTCCCTTCATCTCACTCTTATTATTTTGGGTTAATTATACTTTGATGCCTTCAACTTTGCACATAATTTCATTTTACTACCTGTACTTTTATTTTCTGGATTTAATCCCCTCAAATTTTAAAAATGCATCATTTAACCCCTAATCGTGATAGTGTTAAGTTTTCGAACAAAAAATTAGTCATTTGCACAGGTTGTTGGACAAAAATACTCTCATTTTCAGCACACATGATTCATTTTCCGTCCAAAAATTTAACAATGTTAGTGTTTGGGAGTAAAGTGACGCGTTTTTAGAAGTTGAGGGGGTTAAGTCTAAAAAATGAAAGTACGGGTGACGAATTGAAAAGGGAAGTAAAGTTGAAGGGGACAAAGTGTAATTAACCTTATTATTTTTCTTATAAGAACCCATATATAATTTAACCCCTCTATGCAACCCCATCACCTTCATTGTTTCTCTTGAATCCTACTCATCCTTTTTTTCTCATAGTCCGTCATTGTCATTATATTCCTAATACAAAAATACATTAAAATGCAATTTCTAGTGTATTTTACAAATTAGGTTGTGTTTAACTAATTTGATGATTGATGGATGATCTTATCAAGTGTTTTGTTTTTATATAAATTGTGTGTTATTTTTAGTCTTGTTAGTTTAAGACTAGTATTTTAGTTTAATTTGTTTTTTTTGGTCCCTATTTTAGTTCCGAGCTATTCGAGTATTTGGGTAGGGTAATCGGGCAGGATTGTCGGGTCCTTAACGGATTAGGGTCTGGAATTTTTTTTTTTTGAGACCCGATCCGGTAAGGATACCTGGATTACTGAGGCTACTCTACTCTACATCATGTGTTTAAACTTTCGGTTGTGTTTAAATTAGGTTGTGTTTAAATTTTCGGGGATTATTAAGATTTAAAGACTAATTATACAGTTATAATAATACTTGTAATCAATCAAGAGAATTGAGAAATCGAATTGGGATCTAATTAGGAGTTAGTTGGATTGATTAAAGATATATTTGGCGAATTAATTTATTCAATTGGGATTATTGACAAGAATATTGTTATTGCCCCAACCAAATTATTAAAAATTCAATTTTTATTCTTTTATATTTTATGAATTTGGTGTATGCCCCACTCAATTCTTTAAAAAATTATTTTTTGCCTTTGGAAATTATTGAATGTAGTATAATCACCGGTCTTTTTTTCATACATCCAAGAATTAATTATTAGTGGCACACTATATAGTTTGAATTTCTAATGTTTCTTAACTAACTCAATATGTAATATATGATGTCCTAATTATTTTTTTAGATATTTATTCAAATGTAATAGTCTAACTTTCCTTCTTGTATGTCCCAATTTAAGTGTCGTCTTAGAACATTGGGGTAATAGTTAGCAACTCCCATTCACTTTGTCAATGAATCAAGAGGACCTTTGATTGAGTCAATAGTGTCAAATGTCTTATTTTTTACACCCAACAAATTAAAATAACAAATACACCTTCAAAATATCTTTGGCAACTGAGAGAGTAGCTACAGCGGAAATATTGTGACTTCTCAAATAAAATCCAATTTTAATTAATCCCAAATTTTAGTTAAATTCTAAATCATGCATCTAGATGATTTATCTAATAAAATAAATCATGCAGGATAAAGCAAACACTTTCAGGAAAAATCCCCCAAAGGGGCAAAACCTTTTATTTCACTATAATTTGTAAGAAAACGGCTTACACGGATTACAATGAAATAAGTGTGACATACGAAATACCCTCAGGCATCGGTTTCGATGTCTCGATTGAAATCTCCCGCAGGAACTCCAGGTGGTCAGCAATGAAGAAGAGAAACGGCTTCTCCACAAGTTTGTCGGCTGGAATTTTCCCTTTCCATGAGGGTAGCAATGAAGAAGAAAGACCGCTTCTCCACAAGGGTTGAACAATAACAAAATTGTGTTCTAGGGTTCCAAAAGATTCACAAAAGTAATTGGGATTTTTTTGTGTGAATCAAAAAGATGTTTGGCACATCAAAAATTGAAGTCTTGTTGTGTTTGTACTCTTAAAAACGTTTTCTCGAAAACTTGAAAAAATACACCAACGAAGTAGGAATATATATAGAAAATAAGAGCTGGTGGATTAAAATCTCACGGAACTGTTCGAACTTATCCCAAGCGGATCGGTCCGACCTCGGATCGGTTCTTTTAAAATTTGGCTTCTTCGGTTCGCAATCGGTCCGTGGTCTACTGGACAACGCAAGGCGGATCGGTGCGGGTAAAGGGCGGACCGGTCCGGAGGCGGATCGGTCCGGTATAGAGGCGGACCGGTCCGGAGGCGGATCGGTCCGGTATAGAGGCGGACCGTTCCGGCTTCCCAGAAAACTAAAAAACTTTTAAAAGCCTCATTTTGCTTGAAAAAACTTACTTCTAAAAAATATTTTATAAAAATTTCCCAATACTAAATATGAACTTTAAGGAACGTAAAAACAAAATTTTACCAAGTTCATTCTGGCAGAGGCTATGACGTTGAAGACATTTTGATATTCGGATCCGTTGATGTAGATGCGATCTTAAGTTTCTTCAACGGTGTAACGGCGTACGACATACAAATTGATAATGGACAAAAATGTCCTTACAAATCTCCCCCTATGTCTATGTCGGTACATACATAAAAAATGTCCGAATTATCAACTAATGACCTATACAAATCTACCCTCCCATGAACCCTAAAGATGGAAAGATACAAATGTTTAAATCTTCATCGTTTGTTCTTAAATCTTCAACAATCATCGAATCTCAAAGCTTTTCTCATCAGGGTGTGCAACATATTGATCTTCAATCTTCATACCTACACACATGAGACAAATCAAATACCACGTGACATATCGAGTTTGAAATGAGATAAACATATATACCAATTTATGATAAAAGCATAAGCTATATCTCAAAAACTCCCCCAAAATTCAAACTCCCCCATAATATGATAATTCTTTCTCCCCCTTTTTATGATGTCCCCAAATAGACAAATGAGAAGAATGAATCAAATAAGCACAATCGGGGTGTCACGGTACACAAAACAGGGCATCAAAGAATATGGTAAACGTGCTCTTGCAAGGAGATGCTCAAACAAATCTTTACAAATTATTTTTGAATTTTTCAAATTTTTCGTACAAAAATAAGACACCAATTTGAACAAATATGATACAAAAATCACACCATGGATTTAGACTCAAACAACCAAGTCATGGAAATGGAATGAATGGGTGTGAAGACATTCGATAGGTAAATCGACTCAATCAATCATATGTGCACGATGCATATGTGTACCCCTAACGAATGAACATCAAAAGTATCCTTAGGTGAAAAGATTGTTGAATTTAGATGACACTGTTTTATGCAAATCAACAAATCAAAGTCAAAATAATTTTCAAACCAATAACGTCCAAAACTATTTAGCGCCGTTTCGAGAACTTTTCAAAGGACGTGCAAACCCATTGATATATCCATCCAAAACACCCTCATATATAATAATGCAATTTTTTATATCTAAAGAGGTACTAAATTCTCAACTTAGAGAATACCTATTGGCCCAAATTTTTGGCATATTTCATCTTTTTATTGCCTTAATTTTTTCTGTGGGCTCTTTTCAAACGGTGGCTTTCACGACGTGATTATTATTCACTCGCAGCCCTTTCTCGTGTTCACTCATCATTTTTCAAACTAAACAGTAATAACTCACGGGCATTTGTTTTTACATGCACTACTTTTATTACTCTCGTATTATTGCACTTGGTTCGTTTTAAGGACAGGATTGAGATGAAAACACCCAACCAACATGTGATAAGTCAAGCACAATAATCAAACAAATCCGTGCATGTGTGCAATAAAGGAAACATGAGTCAAACATGTAGGAAGAAACACTTAATTACATCTTAATGACTCCAAACATTATAAAGCACATGGATGAATTGACCTATTGTCTCAAAACACTATCAAATAGTCACATGGATAAATAGAATGAAATTGTGACTCGGTCATCCAAGTGTCCATCCATGAATGGTGCAAACAAAATACGAAAATCTTTTTGGATTTTTCAAATATTTCATCAAAATAAAATCTTTTTGTATTTTTCAAAAATTTATACAAAAAGTACACATGTCATAACACTAGCAAACAAGTATAAATCATGAAACCACAACTAGTGTATGACAAACATGCAAACACAATCAACCAAAAGATTTCACATGGGGTGAATCACGTGCAAGCAAACGGGAATTGTGGACAAATAAATCATAAGCCTTTAAATCCGATTTTCTAACCCAAATAGATGTGTAACGGAGTGTGGGGGTTTGGGGAATCGAATTTATTATTTCATTAACCTTCCTAGGTCCATTTAAAAGCTTGTAACAAAAGTGCCTAAGATGACCTTGCCTACCGCAATGTGTGCAAGAGTAAATCGGGGGGGGGGGTGTTACCTAAAGGTGGCCCCCTCCTCAAATTTCTCGGTTGCTCTCTCAGAATTTGCCTAGGTGGGTCTCTCCTAATGATCCTAGGAGGTTCTCTCACGATGTTCCTATGGGGTGATTTCTTAACAAACTTAGGTGCCTCTTTCTTAACAATCCTAGGAGGCTCTCTCACACGTGTGGGAATGGGTGCAACATATTTTTCAAGACCAATCCCACCCCTATCCATTTTGATCTCGATTGTGCCTAAAATCTTATCAAGTTTTTCAGACCTAGACTCCAAATCGAATTTCACTTTACTTGAATCTTTCAATTTCACCTCAAGTTCACCTATCCTAGATTCAAGTACTCGTCTAGAATCCTCAAACTCTAAAAGCTCATTTTTCATAGTCTCCATCAACCCTCTAAGACTATCTCTCTCACCCTCGACGTACTCAAGCTCCTCTTTCAAAATTTTCTCATGTGCCATAAGTTCTTCAACTAAAAAATCATTATTTTTTATGGCACACTCTTTCAATTGAGCTTTCAATTTCAAATTTTCTTTCTTTGCTTTCAAAGTTTCAGCATAAAGTTCATTGAAAGCAGTTTGCAAGTCACGCTTATCTACACTTTACTCCTCACTTTCATCCACACTCCCATCACCTTCACTATCATCACTAATTACATCGATGGGAAACTCTCGCCTAGAAGCATAAAAAACTTCTTCTTCCGAATCACAATCACTAAGGGTAGAAACATGAGAAATCGATTTATTCAATTTCTTCTTTAAATTTGTGGTACACTCATGTAACGTGTGACCAACACCCTCACAACAAGGACACCTCTCAGATTCGTTTTCAACAGAAGATTTAAAACAAGAGTTCGTGTGAATTTTCCAATTAAATTTGTCAAAAATTTGACATCGAAGATCATCAAAACCATCAAAATCCATTTTTGTGCAAAATCAGGATCAAAACACAATAACTTAGTGCAACAGGCTCTGATACCAATTTGAGAGAGTAGCTACAGCGAAAATATTGCGACTTCTCAAATAAAATCCAATTTTAATTAATCTCAAATTTTAGTTAAACCCTAAATCATGCATCTAGATGATTTATCTAATAAAATAAAGCATGCATGATAAAACAAACACTTTCAGGAAAAATCCCCCAAAGGGGCAAAACCTTTTATTTCACTATAATTTGTAAGAAAACGGCTTACACGGATTACAATGAAATAAGTGCGACATACGAAATACCCTCAGGCATCGGTTTCGATGTCTTGGCTGAAATCTCCCGCAGGAACTCCAGGTGGTGAAGAAGAGAAACGGCTTCTCCACAAGTTTGTCGGCTTGAATTTTCCCTTTCCAGGAGGGCAGCAATGAAGAAGAAAGACGGCTTCTCCACAAGGGTTGAACAATAACAAAATTGTGTTCTAGGGTTCCAAAAGATTCACAAAAGTAATTGGGATTTTTGTGTGTGAATCAAAAAGATGTTTGGCACATCAAAAATTGAAGTCTTGTTGTATTTGTACTCTTAAAAACGTTTTCTCAAAGACTTGAAAAAATACACCAACGAAGTAGGAATATATATAGAAAATAAGAGCTGGTGGATTAAAATCTCACGGAACTGTTCGAACTTATTCCAGGCGGACCGGTCCGGCTTGGAGGCGGATCGGTTCGACCTCGGATCGGTTCTTTTAAAATTTGGCTTCTTCGGTTCGCAATCGGTTCGTGGTCTACTGGACAAAGCAAGGCGGATTGGTCCGGGTAGAGGGCGGACCGGTCCGGAGGCGGATCGGTCCGGTATAGAGGCGGACCGGTCCGGCTTCCCAGAAAACTAAAAAACTTTTAAAAGCCTCATTTTGCTTGAAAAAACTTACTTCTAAAAAGCATTTTATAAAAATTTTCCAATACTAAATATGAACTTTAAGGAACGCAAAAACAAAATTTTACCAAGTTCATTCTCGCAGAGGCTATGACGTTGAAGACATTTTGATATTCGGATCCGTTGATGTAGATGCGATCTTGAGTTTCTTCAACGGTGTAACGGCGTACGACATACAAATTGATAATGGACAAAAATGTCGTTACAGCAACTGTTACCTAGTTAGTTTTTTGCAAAAAAAACCCATCAAATATTTAAAAGTCCATAACTTCAAATCTGTAAATCTAAAATTTACAAAATTTATATATTTGGAATCTACTCGTCAAAATCTATCAAACAAAACCCATATTCAATATTTTTTAATGAAAAAATAAAAACAAATAGATTTACTATTTCTGTAAAACCTTTATTTTTTTCGGCGAAAACTCTTCTTCTCCAGCTCGGGCAATGGTGTCGCTGGCGCGGACTAGAAAAAGCAAAGAAATAGACGGAGAGAGAGAAACACTCCGGCGAGAAATTCCGGTGAACTGTTTCCGTCGAGCCTCAAATGGGGTGGGGTGGGGGTAGGGGTGGAGGTGGGGTTGCTAGAGAGAGAAAGGGTGTAGGATTACGTGTTTGTTTTTTGAGCGAGAGAGTAAGTGGGTTTAAAATGGATATATGTGAGAATACATTTGTCTAAATATATATAGTCTATAATAAAAAAAGACTTGGTGCATTAAAAAAAATTATTGAGATTTGATGAATCTTTGACTCAATAAATGGAACTAGTCTTGAATTATCCCTTAAAAATTTACCGAGGTTGATTATGTTTGAAGTCATTTTTGTAACATGCACTCTTAATTTGGATGAAGAGAGTAATCTGAATGCGCATAGGAGTGCCTCACCTAGCAAAATTATCTGGCATCGTCCTCATAAGCAACAGTTGAAGCATTTTGTAACATCCTACATATGAATTCCAGTTTTATCTGAATTATATGAAACTTTGGTACATTTCTGACGTTTGTACATTGAATGGTCAACAGAGGCCACAATGAATAAATGAATTGTTTGGAAATCTACCATAAAGAAAAAGGTAGTGATTCAAATCCATCTGTTTAATTTCTTTTGAATGAATGATTTACTTATTGATTTCATACATAAGCACACACAAACATAAATAAAGCAGGACAAACTATGAATATCATAACACTTTACTTTCATTAAAATTGGCAGCACTATTATGACTGGTCATTACAAAAGTTTCCAAATGAAAGCAAAATACATCATTCTTTTTACAAAAGGAAACTTGGGTCATTTGCTTCCAAAAATTTCTTCCCGGGACAATCAAATGAAACCCTTAAGACTTTTTACACAGCTCCATCAATAGGTCATCTTTAGCGGAAGCTTGAGCCTGAGCCCGAGCCTCTGCTTCTTCTGCATTGGCCAGCTGAATTTCCAAATCCTTGACAATTTTTCTTGCTTCCTCAAGAGAATCCCTAATCAATACGGCTTGATATTTCTTCACAGTGAGCTCGTCTATTAAAGGTTGAAGTCCAGGAAGAGCTTCATTGAACTGCTTTCTTAACAACCTGATGGAAGGACCACCAAATTTCAAAAACCCTGTCAGTAACCACTCCAGCTCAAACCCCTCAGTATGATCACGAATCCCACCTCGAAGTTTTTTGAATATTTTTTGGTCCAACTTATCGATAGGGGTCGTTGATATATCATGAAGAGTCTGCCCTAAAGATGAGAGCATTCATGCCATCATTTGATAATTGCTCAGCAAGCATCTCGGAGAAAATGTTTCTGGGTGCTGGGACACCACCTTCTCTATAATAACTTTGATTTATGTAGGGAATAATGTATCCTCATTCACAATAGACTTGAAAAACTCAGCATACGAGGTGCGGCAAACAGGAGTATCATAACCTTCCTCCGTATCAGAAGAACCTTCGTCCTTAGAAACCTCTTGCACATTTTCACAAGGTTCATTTCCCTGGGCACCCTCAACAGAGACCTACAGCAAAAGTTCATCATTTTTATAAAATAAAAAAAAATAAAGAAAAAGGAAAGAATAACAAAAAGCAAGTTTGACTGAAAGTAACTTAACAAAATTTTACCAAATTCTGTTCAGAAACTTGAATTATTTCAAGGACATCATGCTCAGATGATGGCTCTTCAACTTCCCCAATGGAAGTAAGTTAATCGACCTAGAATGAAAAAGGTCAACAGGATAAACCACAGGCACTATAAAAGCCTAAAGTATGAATATGAAAAGTAAAAGGAAATGAATATACCTTTTCTTTTAACTTCCCCGATGGAAGTAGGTTGATCGACCTAGAACAGGCACTAGAAAAGCCAAAAGTATGAATATAGCAAAGAAAAGGAAATGACTTTGCCTTTTCTTCACCTTCCCTAATGGAAGCAAATTGATCGATTTAAAATGAAAAAGATCGCTAGGATCAAGAATTGTTAACAAAAATCAAATACATGGGATAAATTCCAAAGAGAAGAATATACCTTTTCTACTTCCTGAGGATCAGACAAGGCAATTTCTGCTAAGGTTGTTTCTTTCACAACCTACGAAAATATGCAAAGCATCAGAATGATTAAACAGATAAAAAAATGAAAACAAAGTTTCTCAGATGCATACCTCAGCTGGTTCTTCTTGAACCAAAGAACCTTTTGCAACAGATTCCTCGGAAGCATTATCATTGTCTTGGAAAATCAAAGGTTGATCTTCAACACCAGGCCCATGATCAACCACTTGATTAATGGGGGATTCTTTGGGACCAACCTAAGAATAAGCACGTTGAAGGTTGTTCGAAAATAAAAAGAACAATTAAATGCATCATCACCGCCCCACTTCTCCTCCTTTAGTTTCGGTGGGATCGATCTCCCATGCAGATAATGATTTTCTGGAGTGGATTTGGCAGCCTACCTGGGAGGAAATTCTGGCGCAGTCAGAGGGCAGACATTGGTTGACGTTGATATGAGCCGTGCTTATTGCTGGCATAAAGAGAGCCACCATTTATTCGGAGTATCGGCGTATGGAGCGCCCTCGGGTGTTGGTCCCAGCTGACCAGTTATCTCCTCCTCCTCTTGGGCCGGATGTTGGTACGGGGGGGGTTGGGTCCTCCCCCTACAGCTCCATCTTCTTCTGGTTGGCTTGATGAATGGCTTGATAGACGATTCGTGTCTGTTTCTGATTTTTCTCTTCATGTACTGTATTTTCTGCCGAGCCTTTTACCTGCATTATAGGTTAGCACACAAAATGCATGGTAGAGGCATATTCTTCTCTTTGTAATTATAGGTTAGCTCAAGAGTTTGTCTATGTAGCAGAGTGCAAAATGTTTGTTCCACCTGCTTATGTTTCTTTCAACTTCTATGAGATTCTCAGGTATGGATAGATGGATGTTGTTTGCTGATCCCTGTGACACCCCGCTTAATTAAATTCCGATTGATCAGGCCTTTATCAAATGAAATCAGGATATACATATAGTTCATTCTTAGTATCACTGTCACGACATTATTAATTACTAACTACCTAATCTTTAATTAAGCCGACGCCAATTGTTTTTTATCTTGAGACTTAATCCAAATCCAACAAGTTATAATAAGAATTCAAATAACCAACACAATATGGAAGAATCTAATCATACCACAAATATCTAGAAGAGTGTTAGCCGAATAACATCGACTAATACAAGCAAACCAACAAAAGTCCCAAGTATGTAAAGTGTAGCTAATACATGCCAAACCAAATGTAAAGAGTACAAGCCAAGGACAACATGCCTAAAGTACAACTAGGATCATCCCTATCTAGATGAGAATGAAACAGGCGTCTAAAACAAAATCCTGCAGCACCCACATTTACTGCAGCTACGTACCCTGCAAGAAAATCATGCCTGACACCCATGTGGTAGGACACCTAAAAGGTTTTGAAAATATTTTATAGCAAGGTTAGAACCCAAAACATTTGAAAATATTTAGCAAGTGAATTTAATTACAGGAAATTAAAATGCATGAATGCCTTTTATATTTAAGTTAGTGCCGCACTCTCTTGAGGACCACCTCACCCCTCCACTAATGTGCACACCTAACGTACCTCTATGTGACACATCTAGCTATCTACCCCGTAACTAGTCTTGTCATATATATAGACATATCCTACTCTTCCCATTACTCTATCCCGAGTGAGTTTAGTATACGAGTTATAAGTTATTAATCACATTAACTTATTTAAATCATTTCTCATTTGATATCATATAACGATCTCACAAGTTATATACGTAATATCATACTACAACATTCACACATACATGTCGTAGATATATAACTGCTCCCCGCATCAGAAAAATGTAATAAACGTTGTGGAAGCGGTCATAGTTTCCCACGCTCACTCCTGAACTCAAACGCATAGATTCCCACGATAGTGAGATCGAATCATACACAAAGCGTCTCACTCCTGAACTCAAACGCATAGATTCCCACGATAGTGAGATCGAATCATACACAAAGCATCTCACTCCTGAACTCGAACGCTATGACCTGGGGACTATATTCACCCTGCATTCTCTAGCCAGGGGATTCACCCACATCGTGCAACCTCCCAATATAGCACTAGAGTAGGTATGCTTTATTATAAATATTATTCACACAAATATTTATAAATCATATATATACTACACAACCACGTATATATATAATAAATCCAGGCTACCCGTGTACAAATCTCCGTAACACTAGCCTAACACATTCAAGTCTATAATCTGACCCAAATTAATTAATCACACATTAATAGTTTTAATTATCTTGGCGTCACTCAACCAAATACACCCGAACTATCTTGCTTGGCTCGAAATTTAAAATCCCCTATTCATTATTGAATTTCTTCCAATTAAGTTTACTCACTTAATTTACAATGTTCCCAATTATTCAACATAAACCTTAATTCTCTATTTGGATTTATCCTCTATCAATCCATGGGTAAATTTCTATAGAGTCAAACCCTAAATTATAAATCATACATTCAGATTCATCCAAAACAGGAACATTCATCACAAATTAACAATCAGGTCTGAATCAGGAGAGGAGAGAAATTTGTCAAAATTAAACTACGTCGTTCAAGCGACCAGCCATGTCGTTCAAACGACTCTGGCTGTCGTTTGAACGAGACACCAGTTCGTCGAATGACCCTGGTGTTCTCTCTCCTCCATCGTTGCCCAAAAAACTCAGTCCGCCATTAAAGAGTTAAAACCTTCGTTTATGTGCAGATTTTCCCCCCAAAACCTTCCAAGATTCATCATAAATCCACCCATTTGATTTTCTCAATCTAACTACATCTATACAAATTGGGGAATCAAAATCCACATATTCTTATCATCTCTACAGATTTTTAAATCACAATCATGAAATCCCCAAATTCAAATGTAAAACTAACCCTAACATATAAATCAATTCACACCTTCTATAATATGAATAGGAAAATGCAATTAATCAAATGCAAGTTAAACCACTTGCCTTAGGGTTAGTAGAATCAGATTCTTTAATGAAGATGATGGGTTGATTCAATGGTCTCCTCACTTATTCTTGGTTTAATCTCCCAAAATCTCCTCTAGTTGCTCTCTTCTTTGGCTTTCGTTGATTTGGTCTTCTAAAAATGAATTAAAGTTCCCTCACCCTTAACCTAAATCCCGTTTTTGGGCTTATGGGCCTTCTAAAAAGCGTCCACACACTTATTTGGGAGCTCAAATGTGTTTAGAAAAGTCTCGAAACTCATATTATACCTGTGGCCACTCATTTCGGACTATTTCGACCATACCGGACTCAACCGTGCGCTCAAAATCGTCATTCGGATAATTATTTTTAAAAGTTAACTTCCCCCCATTAACAAATTTGAATTCACACTTATTAAATAAAACTAATTAATTAATTCTTATCAATTTACGACATTTGGTAATTTTAATAGTTACCGAATTAATTAATTAAAATAAAAGCAATGTTTTAAATCGCGGTCGCGCAGGGTTTCGCGTTCTGGCTCCTAAGTAGCGTCGCGCTAATCGCGTCGCGCATCGCGCAAGCAATTCATGCATTCCCGCTTTTTAATTAAAAAACTTATAAAAAAAAATATAAATAAAAAAATAACATTTTAAAATGAAATTTGTAAGAAAGTAACATTTTAAACTGAAATTGGTAAAAAAAGTTATAACTGAAATTGATTTTTTTTATTTTTTTCTAAATTTACTTTTTAAATTGACAATTAAAAAAATAATAATAATAACATTTTAAACAGAATTCTGAAAATAAGTAACATTCAAAGCTAAAATTAATAAAATAAATAATTTTTTTTTCTAAAGTTACTTTTTAAATTGCCAATTAAAAAAATAATAATAATAATAACATTTTAAACAGAATTCTGAAAATAAGTAACATTCAAAGCTAAAAATAATAAAATAAATAAAATTTTAATATGAAATTTGTAAAATAAGTCAAGTTTAAACTTAAAATTATAATATAATAACATTTTAAACATAAATTTATAAAACAAGTAGTATTTTAAATTGACAAATATAATAATAATAATAATAATAATAATAATAATAATAATAATAATAATAATAATAATAATAACAACAACAACATTTTAAACAGAAATCTTAACAATAAGTAACATTTAAAGCTGAAAATCATAAAATAAATAACAATTTAAGCATATATTTATGACACATGTAGCATTTTAAACTAACAATTATTAAAAAAAAAACATTTTGAACTGAGATTTGAAAAATTAGTAACATTTAAAACTGGAAATTATAAAATAAAAAATATTATTTACTGAAAAATGTAAAATAAGTAAACGTTTAAGTAAACCGAGAGTTTGGAATAGAAAATATTAAATAAAAGTAACCTTTTAAGCTAAACTTTTTAAAAAAAGCAAATAACATCATTGAGACCTTCGTAAATAAGTAAATTGAGGGTTTGGAACAAAGAATACCTCACCCAAACAAAATCCGTTCGTGAAATAAGGTAACACTTTTCCCCCTCCTTAACTAAACTGTGATTTCTAAAAAAAACATGAATAGCATTCCTGTTGCGCCAAATAGCGCAAAATAGCGCAAAATAGCGCCAAATAGCGCACGCTTTTTGAGCATCCCAAATAGCAGCCTTGTTTGCCTTACTTTTTTCCACCGCAAAACGCAATAGCGCGCTTTTAAAAACACTGAATAAAAGCCCAAAAATTACGAGGTGTTACAATCCCTTTCACCGAGTACTCGGGGTTAGTGAGAGGAGGTTTTATGTTGACTGAGGATCTGCCTGCTCTGTTGGCAATGCAGGTTCGGAACCCGAATACCATCTCCGCTGGGGATGTAAGGTTTTCTGTTAGACTACTTTTTGGAGCTTAGGATTTTGCTAGGTTTAGCTTCTTGTTTGTACGGAGTTTTGGGCTTTTGCTAGATGTAGCTTCTTGTTTGTTTGGATCCATGGGCTTTTTCTAGATGTAGCTTCTTGTCTGCCTGGAGTTTGTAGGCTTTTGCTAGGAGATTTCAGCATGTTTCCTGTATATCTTATTTGCTGAGGATATGGTGTTTTTTGCTCCGCGGGGGTTATGGGTTCCATGTGAGGATAAACCCTTGATCACTTGAGCATGGGCTTTGTGGGGATACGAGCGTACATCTCGGATGTATCTCCTGCTGGGGATGTGGGATGTGAGTTTGAGTATTGACTCTGTGGGAATATGTAGCTTGGTTGCCTTGGAGCTATTTGTCTTGCCATGACCAGGGGACTTGCTGGAGACTTTTATTTTTGGTTAGCTAGGCTGTTTTATTGGGTTATCTGTGGCTCGTTGGGGAGGTTAGTTTCTTAGGTGCTTGGACCTAAACACAAAAATTGATTTAGAGTATCCTATAGATTCTCTGGCTTTAAAGGAGATGATGAATTATTATCAAAACATTGTTTGAACATTATTTTGGTAATCCGCCCCGAGCCTTAGGATACCTTTGACAACCAGTCGAAGGATGAAACGATCTTTGGCCTACCAAGGTAATGGGTGATTTTGCTTGGGAAAAAGGTTTTAGGGAATTGTTTTCTTGGCGGGTCTGCACCCATGATGGGCTACTTACATATTCGCTGGGGAATTAGGTCAATGTAGTTCTGTGGGGATGGATTTTTGTTTGGTTGCAAAAGTTGGAGTTTTGCAAACGAGAGGTGTTGGTATAGGTTGTTTCAGAGAGAAGGATTCGGGGAATTGGTCCCTTGGTTAGGCTGCACCCATGATGGGTTACATACATATTCTATGAGGGAATCTAGTCAATGTAGTTCTTATATATATATATATATATATATATATATATATATATATATATATATATATATATATATATATATATATATATATATATATTCTTGTGAGGTTAAAGGTTTAAGTTTTTTGAGAAAAGGGGTATAAGGGTGATTTTTGTGTTTTAAAGAAAAGGGTTTATGGATTTGTTTCTCTCGGGGGTCCGCACTGATGATGGGTTGCCTACATATCCACTGGGGGAATCAGGCCAATGTAGAATGGCCTAACCTGTTTCTTTTTTCCTATCTTCAACAAACTTTAAAAGCTCCTCTGTAGCTTTCTCCACCTCATAAACAGTTCCACTATACACAATATGGCCTCCAAAAGTCATTTCGAGGTACTTCATTAAATTATCTGATACAAGGAACACATAAAGTATCAAAACTGTTACTTTACTTTTGCACATTACTTGGATTAAATTACTCACAGAAGTTATGCATTCATTGACTTTATTTCACTTTGCATTCCGAAAGAATGCACAACAAATCAAGGAAGTTATAATTCTTGAACGAAAAGAAAATGGTATAAAAGGAAAAACAATGACCCATGTGTGGATGTGTCGGTAAGAGATAAGTACTCACAAGATGGGGGATCAAAAGCCATGTACCTCACTTAAACATCCTCGAGGTATGGGCCAAAAGGTGGTAGGTGGGATGACATTAGCCGAAAATGCATACTTGGTGATGATACGAGAAATCGGACACAAGTTGTTCTCAAGCATCATGTCAAGTGTAGAATAAAAGTAAAGAAAGCAACAAGGAAAATAACACAAAATATAGAGTGATTCGACTATAAAAATGAGTCCACATCCACTTTGTTGTCGTACTCTCATTATATGCGTTGTACAATACAAGATTAATGGCCATAAGAGGCGTACAAGTGAGAGATGAGAAGAGAATACATGAGTATAGTGATTCCGGGTAGACCGTATGTGGACTGCAAAGCGGTTCGTGTGCCGGCTGCAGCCTGGTAAGCCCCGGGTGGGTGTAGCTCTGTAGAGAGAGGTAGTGTAGAGAATTAAGCAGGGCTTCGCCGGGTAATTCTCCTTTCGGTCCCCTAATAATGAGGTGAGCACCTCTATTTATAGGAGTCATAATGGTGGTAGCACGTGCTTGACAAACGTGACATATGGATAAGTATGATGAGTGATCAATCCTCCTAGAAACTAATCAGTTGGCTAGTTTGTTTTGAGAGTAGGGGTTGTGGCCTGCTTAAACCCAGGCAATGGCTGTGCTGAAGGAGATGTCACGGCTTGTCTGAGCCAGGCATCGGCCAATGTTGACCAAGGCTGGCTTGGTATGAGGCCTGATAACTGTATGGTGCCGCGGCCTGTCTGTTTGTTAATGCATCCGCGGCAGTAGGGATTATATTGGCCATATCAATAAACCCCCAAGTCTTAGTGCCTAGAGGTGGCGAGTAGGGGCTGCGGCTGTACTAATGCTCATTGCGTTTTCAAATGCTGCCGCGGTAATTGCAAGGTGACACTTCACCTTCATGTGCCCTCTTATATAAATGCGAACCAGTAGTGGCCTTCATTACCTTTCCCAAACCTTTGAGAGCAAATCGAGAGCGAAGCTTTGTCATTTTCTTCCTTGAGTTTTTCGGTGAGCCTACTGTGCTAGTTCAAAGCGGATTAAGGCGGTTTTGAGGCGGAGTTGAAGATGAGCAACCAGTGGTTCGATTTCCAGGTAATCTTTCGTTTGCCTCCACTTTTCTGGTTTTCTTGTATAATCCCTTTTTCTGTAATTTTACTTGTTTGAATCTGTTGGCTGAATTTTATGAATCCATTCTTCCCGTTCATACTATTGCTAAAACAATATATAAAAACTCTTGCTGCAATCCTTGATTTCTGAACTTGCATACCGTTTTTTGGATAAAAAAAATTTCACACTGTTTAGGTCCCATTCTTGGATTTTTGGATGGACAGAATTGCTGGGTATTGATGTTGATGTTGATAAAATGGATTCTTGGGTAGTTCTAGGTGTTTGTTGTGAAGTTTTTGGTTAGCAATTTGGGTTCTATGGGCTTAATCCAAACCATGACCCCACTTCGGATTTTATTTTTTGCCAAGAACATAGGTGCATTATGGATGAGGAATGGATCGCCCAGGTCGCCGCGGCCTTTGAATTCCCTCTTAATACAATCTGCACACTTCCATCTGTAAAACAAAGATCATGTTCTGTAGTCCCCAATGAGGGGATTTGCTTTCCTCTGCATGCATTCCTCCTGGGTCTGCGGCTACCCATTCCTATACCAATCAGGAGAATTTTTAGTGAAATGAATTTAGCCCCAACCCAATTAGATCCAAATAGTCAGAGGGCTATTCTCACTGCCTTGGTGATCTGGCAGAAGAAATTTAGTAGGGGTATTACTCCCGCGGAGTTCCACTTTAACCGGCCAAAGGAGAACTCTGTGGACTTTCCGTGGTACTACTACTTTACACTGCGGAATAATAAAGAATACTTGTATACTGAGAGGCCTTCCGATGTTAAAAGCTGGAAAAGGAAATTTTTCTTTATCTCTTGGGAAAATGGGGGAATCCACCCAGGAGAGTGAGAGAGAGAAGACATATAGGATGCCGTGAACATGGGGGCGTCCTTCCTAAACAGGTAACATGTTTCTTCTGTCGTAGCCTTTTAATCGTTGCCAATATTCATTTTATTTTCTACTGCAGCCTATATTGACATTAACACTCGTGTGCAGCTCTTAACAATCTAAGGCTCAATAGTAACGCCAAAAAGAGAGTTGAGGGCACAACAGGCTTTAGTGATGAATCGAATAGATTTAGTGTATTGGTGACTTCCGTGAACATTTATAATCAAGGATATTTTACCAATAAAGATATCCCGAAGAAAATGACTGATAAAGGTAATTCCCCTCTTTTCTTTGCTAATACAGTGCTGATAATGCCGTGGATAATATATTGTTATGGCGTATATTTAAAACTTGTCATTATTTTCAGTGGAAGAGATTGATCGCAAACTTTTGGCTGCCCAGCTTGCTGAAATGGACGAGGACGCAACTGTCCTCAATCAAGCCCTAAGAAGAAAGGGAAGAAGAGAAAAAGGGCACCCAAGGAGACAACCCCTACAGCTGAACCCATTGTTGAGCCTTCTTCTCAGCAAACTGCTACGGCTAAGACTGGATTGACCCCTCCTGCAGAGAAAGCTACAGCCCTTGATAATGCTGCTATGGCAGGGGAAAAGCAAGTTGATGATGACATAGCTGATTAACTTATCGCAGCAGGAATAATGTCCCCTGGGGACTTTCAAGGTGGGTAGTAATTACACAGTCGGATAACCATCCCATCTTCGTGATTCCGAAGCTTCAGAAAGATCGAATGCAAATCCCACTGTGTGATTTCCCCCGTATTCCTGGGAACGCCTAGGCGCTCGTTCCCCGACCCGCCCACGTCGCCGCGATCCGAACACTTCACCGGACCATTCAATCGGTAGGAGCGACGGGCGGTGTGTACAAAGGGCAGGGACGTAGTCAACGCGAGCTGATGACTCGCGCTTAGCGTGACCGAGTTTTCTCGGTAGCGTGAGGTTCCTTCCCGGTACTGTTTTTCGTCGGTCGACCGACGTCGGCTGACCGACATTGCCTTGCTGTTTTTCGTCGGCCGACCGACTTTGCCCATTTTGGGCCGACTTTGCTTGGTTACTTGCATCACCCTAAATACTTGTTGGGTGGTTTAGGTATTACCTTGGCAACATGCGTCACGGCCAGCTTCTTAGAGGGACTATGGCCTTTTAGGCCACGGAAGTTTGAGGCAATAACAGGTCTGTGATGCCCTTAGATGTTCTGGGCCGCACGCGCGCTACACTGATGTATTCAACGAGTCTATAGCCTTGGCCGACAGGCCCGGGAAATCTTTGAAATTTCATCGTGATGGGGATAGATCATTTCAATTGTTCGTGAAGCTTCGGAATCACGAAGATGGGATGGTTATCCGACTGTGTGATGCGATGTCCTGGCATCCTTCAAATTTTTTGTCTAGTTATTTCTTTATACTAACCAACCTTCAAATTTTAGGGTGCGGACGTTGTTATGTCCCAGAGGGCCAAATATGAAGGCCTCTTCAAGTTATATCGGGCTGCATAGTCATTTGATAAGACTGATTTGGAGACTGCTAGGGCCACATCTTTTGAAGCAGGGAAACAATCATTTGTCGCAGCACTTCAGCTGGCTAATATGAATTTGGAGGCTGCTACCAAAGGCAAAAGATGAGGCCGAACAAAATTTCACCGAGGCCACAAAATCCGTTACGATTGTTGAGGCTAAGGCTGCGGAGGCTGCCAAGCAAGCTGCCTCTATTGAGAATAAACTTGACCTCCTTCAGCATATGATAGTTGGAGCAGAGCAATACTTCTGCACTGCAACAAAAGGATAATGATCATAATGCAGCCATCAAGTAGAAAGATGAGGAACACGCTTTAACCTTGAAGCAAGCTGCGGATGAAGCCGTGGAAGCTTACAAGATCTCCAAGGACTTCTTTTTGACCAATAATAACGCTTACCTCCGCGGCCTCCAGGAATTTAGGCATAGGGTGGTAAAAAACTTCCTAGAATCAAAAGAGCAAATCATGTCCCAGAAGTTAAGTGATGCTGAGCACGCTAAGTGCGTGGTCGACCTGAAGGTTGCGGAGGAGGAGAAGGCTAATAAACAATAAGAAGATACAGCTGTGACAAATAATGAAGGGACTGGGACCGCAGCAGACGAAAAAGCTGAGGATGATGAAGATAATACAGCCTCATAGCTGACTGCTGGTCCTTGTAATATTGAACTTTTTGTAATATGATTTGAACATCACATTTTTGTACTTTCATATACCTTCTGCAGTACTGAAAATTAAACATGCTTGTAATCATTCAGGGTCGGGGCCACTTTGAAAGGCTGCAGACCCTAATCAATACTTTGTAACCATTGAATATTTAACTTGTCTGCATATTATTTTTTGATCTTCGTTTTGACTTCTTTGAATGCTTGAATGTTTGTTTTACTTTGCTCTTTGCAAGAACCTCCTTGGGGATGTCTCTTAAAAATTATTCTGTCCCAAGAGCCTATAGCTCCAAGCTTAGGCTTTCTTTACAATGCTGCAGACTTTGATGAATGCAAGCATTTCCATTTATAAATAACCTTGAACTGGTTGCAGCCATATCATAAGGCTGCGGTAATCTTTCACCTATATTGCTTTCTGTTCTGTTGAATGTGCATTTCTTTGTAACAGAATTTGAACGTCGCAGCTACTTTATGTCCCTTGATGCTGGCTTGTATTTTTGAATTTTAGAGCAGCTGTTTGCATCAACTGATGGGTTAGTTTTGTAGAGGTCGAAGCCAAATTATTCAGATAAAGCTCTTTAATCATTTATGTATGACTTAGCAGTGTTGAATAGGTGGATTCTAGGGACCAAATTCCCACACCACGGACATTTGAGTCCTTGGCCCAAAAAAGGAATTTTCTACAGCACTTTTTCTCTGAGTTGGTTATAACAGTAGTGGTTGTTGAACTAGACATTTTGGAAATTGCCTCCTATTGCCGCAGACACAAAAGTCTGCAGCCCACAATTCAGACCTATCTGCTGAGTTTTTGAGAAGATAGCAGTGATTGTTGGATTTGTTGGCGATTGAGAATTCCTTTCAGAACACCAAACAAATGTGTCTTTGGCTCACGCTCCTTATCTACCTGTCGTTTTCTTTTTTCTTGGGGAACTATCAAGCCTCCCTCGGTTGGGTTCACTATCAAGCCACCCACGGCTATAATCGGATATATATCAAGCCATCCCTGCTTGGGTATTATGAGCCCCATGGCTAATTGAAGCATCTCGAAAGCTAAAATCGAGCATTATGAGCTCCCAGGGATAATTAAAGCATCTCAAAAGCTAAGAACGAGCATTATAAGGCCCTGTGGCTAATTGAAGCATCCCGAAAGCTAAGAATGGGCATTATGAGCCCTGTGGCTAATTAAAGCATCCTGAAATCTAAGAACGGGCTTCGTGATTATAGCCTCTCATGCCTTCACATTGTGAGGGGTGAAGTTGTCTCCCCAATAAATTCTCCCTCCAGAAATAAATAAATAATCTCCGGGATAATTGGTCATCGAGTTCCATGGAATTTGTTTAAGATGAAGGTCTTTCATTAGAATTTTACGCAGAAAAGCAAGAATTAATATATGACCATGATCGTTATGGAAACTACATATATATATATATATATATATATATATATATATATATATATATATATATATATATATATATATATATATATATATATATATATATATATATACAGCCAGGCTCTCCGACGGGCTAATTTAACGGGCTTCATTGGCGGGCTTAATATCGTCCACACGATTTTAGGACCGCTATCATCTATTGGACCACCTGGGGGGACCGCTTTGTCTTTTTATGCCTTTTGTCTTTTCCCAATGTTTTTGGGAATATAACTTTCTACCCCAGTGATTTCTAAGGTCTTTTAAGCTTATTTTAACGCTTAATTAATTTGGAAGTCTAAGTGTAGAAGTTTCAGGGCTACTGCTACTTCTCAAGCTTCTTCCGTCACTATCGTACTGTCGTACTGTAGTTCTGAATAGCGAGGATTATCTATATAAGTAATTTCTTCAGGGAGTCTAGATATTGAAAGAGGTTTTGATGGAAAATATTCTAATCTTAAATACCTTATACGGTATTGTGGGTTTATCAGTCTAGTTTCTTCACATATTTGATTAATAATATCAATTATATCGTTGTCTATAAATTCGTCTAAATTATTATCACCATAAGATAACAAAAATTTACGGTATGTTCTAGGGGCCGCTGTCTCTACGTTTTTAATAAGAGGGCGGATTCCTCCGGCTCTAATTAAAGTAGCCTTTGTTTCAGCTAACCTTTTTCGTCTAATAAATTTTAATACGTCTATACTGTCTTCAAGTATCCTAGTGTATTCTTGGTATTTTTCAGGTCATGATAGTTCTTCTGCAAAATCTTCAGTTCTTAATTTTTATCTAAAGAGATCACGGATCCCTGTTCTAATTATTTCTATTCTAGGTACTTCTCTTCCTAACCACTCAATGATCTGATTTATATATTTAAAAGTACCACCTGCATATGTTAAAGCAGTTTCTATAAGTTCTTTGTCTTTAGGGTCTGTGAGAGTCCAATCTTGGATTTCTCTAGTTAAGTCTAAACTTGTTTGATTAACAAATTCTAAAAAGTCTTTAATGATTTGTAGGCTCATACAAAATTCTTTTAAAACAATAATATGTAAAATAGTTAAGGGTTTGGTTCGAGTTATACCTTCCTTCTGGTCTGCAATATCTTTATCTTCTTCCCTTCGTCTCTTCAGCCTTGTTACTATTCTTTTCCGATCTCGGCCTCCTGCAACTCCCTTTTTATGTGTCGCACCTCAATCCACTACTTTGGCGCTGAACCCGTTTCCTGTCTGTACGCCTTCACGCCTAACGCCCACCTGGCTAACGGCTCATAGCTAATCGACATCTGAGGGCGGTTCACCAGTATAACACCTTGTGTGCTACACCAGAGGTTCCACACAATAGTCCTCTATGAACAGAAAGTTGGAGACAATTTGAAAAATAACAACTTAACATAAGAGATTTCTGGAAAAGGAAATACTTTTATTGCATAACACAAGTAAATACAACTCTCCCCTCTCCCCTAACTATGAGAGGTTTACTCACTCATATACATATTACTCTCTACAAGCATACTCTCTCTAGAAGTCTAACAACTGATCACTCTCTAACTCCCTTTTTCTCATGCCCCCTAAAACTCAAATGGACGCTCCCTTTTATAGCACAAGGGCACTACAAATGACTGGAAACCGGCTATCAAAAGCGATCCGGTTGAAAGCATAATTATTAAAAAGTCTGCAGTCTTGGAATCTTTCGAGTCTTCTCCTTTCTGCTTTTTTAAAAGCAATCTTAGCGTTTTGCAATTATTTTGCACCTAACGTCTTCCACCTTCTTCCTTTATCTTTAAGAAAGGAGGATGTCTGGGCCCGTATGGGGCACGTCTGAGCTGATTTATTCTGCAAGGGCATCATTAGTCTAAATAATGGAGTCTTCTTGTCTTCTTGCAATAATGCATAGGTCTAGTGCAGGGCATCTTCTGTCTTTAATAATTCTTCTGCTAACGAGGGGCCCGTCTTTGTTTCATCCGCGTCTTCTTCTTTCTTGTCTTGGTTTGGTAGGGCATTGTTGAAAAATTCATCAATGAGGCCTACAGTTCTAACGCTAGCTGGCAAAGCTATCTCTACCATTTCTTTGGATTCTTTCTTGAGCCTTCCGTTGAATGGCTCATCAGCTTGGATTATTAGGTCTTCTTTGTGGTAGGCAGTGTACCACCTATCTTCTCCTGTCAATAACTCCATGATTTCTATGGTATCCATGGTTTGAGCAATCTGGAGCTTGGACTTATCAACAATTAATTCCTTAGTCTCGTCTTCTGATAAAATCTCAACGTCTTCGAATATATAACTGGAAAATCTAATAAGTCTAAATCCTTCAACTCTCATTCCTTTACAGGAACTTGGAGCAATCTGATAGATTCTAGCAAATAGAGGAAGGGAGTCTCCTACCTTCTTAACATACTCATGACTATTTTTCCAAGAGCAATAGAGTCTTCAATATCTTTTATCTGGACGAGTCCAATGAACCCGTGGTCTGTAAGAGTTATATGAGCCATTTCTAATTTTCCAAAAATATTTATTTTTGGCACGTCTTTGAAGAAACCCTTAATCATTAAGGCATCTCCATTTATTTCTGATAATAACATATTAAAATGATCAATAATGTTATTAGATTCTTTTTTTAAGTCTTCTGTTAATGGGAGATTATTATGACCAAATGGTATAACAATCTAAGTCTTAAAAGTCTTTTTCTAATAATAGAAATCAGTAGGTCTAATTTTGGAGGATTCTCTAAGAGTCTGAGCATAAGTCTGAGTCTAAGGTCTAGGTATAGCAGTACCACTGAGCTGGGTAACTGCAAGTCTTTGAGTTCTCATAAATCTAGCAATGGCTACCAAATTTTGTTTGAACTCAATCCAAAGTCTATTCTTGACGTTCCACCATATAGCGTCTATGAGAGTATTTTCATCTTCCAAAAATTCTCGTCTAAATTTGATCAAGTCTGGATATCTTTGATCAGGTCTATATTGGGGGAAATACATTTTCCCAATGAGTCTATTTTGAGAAATAATCTCTTGTCTAGATTTTCCAGGAGGAACTAAGATATCATCAAAGTTCTCTAGGATTGGTCTTTCTTGAGAGTCTTGAATATGAGTCGGTTTTTGCGTTACACCAGCATTTGGTCTTACGCGTCTAAGATAGTCTGCAACGTCTTCCTTGTTCAGTCTATTCGTTCCAAAGGAACTCATGTCTTCTAAGTCTTCTGTTTGCAACATAAAACATGAAATCATATTAGTGTTAGCAAACATTGGCTCTCTTGATATAATATCTGGAATGATATTTTTACTTCCCTTAATATGTATAGCAAAGAAGTCATAACCATTAAGCAATTGTTGCCATCTAATTAATCTATTAGTCCTTGATTTGGACAAGTCTAAGTCTCTGAATTTTACTGCATAAGAAGAGTCAGTATAAACAGTAAAATGTTTAGGTCTAAGAAACAGCATATATTTTTCTATTGCCCTTACTATGGCTAAAACTTCTTTTTCATGGGCAGTGTATCTTGTTTCTGGGTCTGTAAAGGTTCCAGAACTATGTCTACAAAGTTTCTTCTTTTTTGTCTGATGATCAATGGCAAAGTATACTGCTCCCCATTGTTTATCAGAGGCATCTGTTTCTACTATAAATTGGTCTTCTGCATTAGGCAGTTCAAGTAAAGGAATATTCTTGACTGCATCTTTAATTTGTCTTACTACTTCAAAATCATCTTTAGTCCAATAAAAGGGATTAGTTTTGTCTGTTCCTTTTAATTTGGTCGTTAAGCGTTGTCTTTTTGAAGCAAGGTCTTTAATAAAGTCTGCAGCACAATTAAGCAACCCTAAAAATAATTGTAATTGTTTTCTATCTTTAAGTTGGTCTGGAAACTCAAGAATCTTTTTGGTTATGTGTTCTGCCAAGGATAATTTTCCTTTATTAATATGCATTCCCACAAAGTCTATTTCAGTCTGAAATAATTGCATTTTTCTTTCGGAAATAACAATACCATGATAATTTTTTTAAGATGGTCTACTTGCTCTATCTCAGTCTTACTAGCTACAAGAATATCATCTATATAAACAAGACAAAATTCTAAATAAGGTCTAAATATATTATCCATTCTTCTTTGGAAAACTTATGGCGCATTCAAGTATCCAAAAGGCATTACTAGCCATTCGTATTTTCCTTGGGGCACACTAAAGGTTGTGCAAGTAATACTGTCTGGATGCATCTTAATTTGCCAGAAGCCTGATTTGCAATCAAACTTACTGAATATAATTCTATCTTCAATTAGATTAATCAAATTATTCTTGTCTGGTATCTTATAAGAATCAAATTCACAATTCTTATTTAATTGTCTATAGTCTATAACCATGCGTCTTTTTCTTCTTTTACGTTCAGATTCATTTTGAACATAGAAGGCAAGGCTATTATGTCTACTTTTGCTTTCTCTAATAATTCCTAACTTAAACATTTCGTCTATGTCTTTCTTAAATTCTTCCTTATCTTCTTGTGAATATCCTTTTTTATAGGTTCCACCATTAATAGTGGCGTCTGGGTTAATAGGGATGATTTCACAATAGCTTTGGTCTTTATCCCACTTAGCGATGGGATTTTCTCCTAAAGTAGGTTCTGCTAGTTGCCTAATCTTTTCTTTCTCTACTTCTATATCCATTTTCTTCTGTTTGGATATAGCTTAAACCTATAATAAGGTATGCTGGGCTTGATCTAAGATGTCTTGTTGTATAAGCGCTATTTGCTTATAACACTTTTGGTCTGGACACTTGCACTCTTTTTGTAAGGGTTTAGCAATTTCTAAAGCTTCTTGTTGGGTTGTAGGTCTAGGTCCACCATGCTCCGCTGAAGAACTCTGATGTTTTATGGGTCTATAATTGGGTTTGACCTGCATAAGGTCAAAGGCAGTCTTGTGATCTATTAGAGGGGCTTTAATATTAAATTCTTTTGTATCACTAATTAATATCTTATCGTTATACTGAGTATAAGGATGATATTTACTAATAAAGTCTTGTCCTAAAATAATATTTCCTGTGAAACTAGGACGAGGATCCATTATCCAAAATCGATGATTAACGGTTTTGTTGGTCTGATTTCCTAATTTAAAATAAATAGGAATAGTCTGGAAATATAAGGTAAATGGATCTCCATTAGCCACTTTACCATAGATTTCTTGAGTACTTTCTAAAAAATAGTCTTTAGGGGAGGCATTAGCCTTGCAAATACTCTGAGAGCATCCTGTATCTATAAAAGCTGAAAGTCTTTTAGGATAGTCTTTATGTTTAACAAATAATTCTACAAAACAAGTATGTGGTTTAGTAGAAATTCCTAAATTGTTCTTTTCTAAAATAGATATTCCTTTCTGAGGTTTATCTATAAAATATAAGGGTATTTGGTCTTCTTAACTACTATCAGAATGGTATTCTTCTAAATCATAGGAAATTCCTTTTCCTTTGAAGTCTTCATTTTCTTGCAATCTTTTGGCTATATTTTGATCTATGTCTTGATAATATGTTTTAATATCTAAGTCTATTTGAGCGTCATACTGGTTAGAATAAATTGCTCTAAATCTAGTTCTCCAACAGTCTTCATGGTAGTGTAATTGACAAACAATACAAATCATAAATAATTCTGTTTGTATAGTCTCAAAGCATTCTATGCATATAAAGTCTTTTTTACAACATTTCATTTCAAATGTGCAATAATGTCTTTCATCAAAGTAGCATCTAGGTATATAGGTTAGTAACTCAGGATTACTAATTGTCCATCTTTTCTTTAGAAATGGGATTAATATACACTTATACCAAGCTTCTTCAAAGTCTATGTTGATGTAAAAAACTAGATCACTCTAATTCTTCAATCACAGATAAATAAATAAGACAGAGATTTTTAAAGTGGTTCGGCTAGGAATAAAGCCTACGTCCACTGTTATGTTATTGCTGAGTGTTTGTGGAATTCTTGATTACAAGTTCTCTCAAGAAAATTCCGGTCCCCTTGAATGGGATTGATACAAGGTATTTATAGCCTCAAGGCTGTACATGAAAGGTCCACTACATTAAATGATATACATATGAATGGGTAATACATTTAATGCGGCGTGTGCGTCAAGAATCTAATGAATAGTTGAACAGTTGTCCGTCTGATAATTGATGACACGGCCGAGGTGCAGTTCGGACCGCCTTAGTTGCTCGTCGATCAAGAGTTCCTCGGAGTGCTTAGAGTATCTCGGGATGAAAGAGTTCCTCGGATGGAGTTCCTCGGCATGATAGAGCTCCTCGGTGTATTCTCGTTGCTCGGTACCAACCATGGTTGTTCAGTAAATGATCTTCCTCGCTGTTATTGTGCCACGTAGATTGACACGTGTCTTCATACTATTCGTCCACATCAGCATATTAATTTTGGTATCAACAGAAGCCCCCAATGTTTCATATTTCGAACTTTGAGGAGTATGGGACATTCTTTCTCGGTATATGGTAATATTAAATGACCTTCCTGGGTTTTAGGAGCATTGTATTCAAATTTCCTTCTCATTTCGCAGTTTCCGCCTTTTTTACAAGCGCTTCGATCTTCGTGCAACTTTTGTCTTTTTAGCCGCCGGAAGTTCAATAGTTTCTTTTTAGTAATCATTTCTTTCACCGCTTCCCAATGCAAAGTATTTAAACTCCTTTGGTAACCATACCGTCGTCTACACTTTCCATTTTTCTGCATTCAAGTTTTCTATTCTCTTCCTCTCTCTTGTGTGTTCATCATTGTTTCCGTTCGTTGTCAACATATCTCCTTTCTTTCTGTAAGATCTTCTTCTTTTCTTCTGCATCTCTTTTATTCAATATGGTTTATATTGTTGAATCTGCTGAGAAATTTCGTTCTGACTTTTCCATTCCTTCTTGGGTAACTCTAGAGGTTCTTTCTGAGCCTTTAGATTACTTTCGATTGGCTGAGGGACATTGGTTCCCCAGTCTTTTCATTGCTGAATGTGGTTTTTCTTTTCCCCCAAACTCATTATGTCTTGAGTTTTGTCAATATTTTGATCTTGTTCCTGCAAAAATAGCCCCCAATTCATGGAGAATAATTAACGGGGTGCACAAGTTAAATCTAACTCATGGGACTCGTATAGGGATCCCAGAAATCATGTACTGCTATAAATGGGCCACTTTAGATAATATTTATTATTTAAAAACTAGGTTTTTAAATAGAGCCCTTGTAGTTAACCTCCCTGATTCAAATAGAGATTATTTTGAGCATGGGTTGGTCATAAAAAATTGGCAACACGCGCCTTTATCTGGGAATGAAGTATACAACGGTCCCAGATGCCCCCCATACGGCAATGGGATAGGTTTATTTTTCATTTTATTTTACTTATGAAATTGCGTATTCATCATGTTTGACAAAATGTATGACTGAGATTTATGTATTTATTTGCAGTTGATAGTAAAAGAAAAACTCCAAAAGAGTCGGAAGTGAATATCAAGCATTTAAAACTTATCTGGAATTTGCATAAGACGATTGCAGACGAGCATATTAGATCTGCATCATATTTGTTGCAGTATAAGAGCTACACAACCTCTTATACTGCTCGCCCTGTTGAACCAGCTTCAACACCAGAAAGTTCATCTTCAGATTCTCATATTCCCCTATCTCAGAGAATGGGCAAGAAAAGAGCTCCTCCTGCTCTATTTGGTGACAATTCTTCTGTTGCTGGAGCCCAGAAAGGCAAAATTGATGTCCCGGAGGGGACTAAAAAAGTAGATGCTGGTTCCTCCAAAATTGCCGAGAAGCCCCCAGTGGCCCCGAGCAAGAAAAATGCTCCTGCTGATGTAATTGCCATCTCTCCGACCAAGACTTCTTCCTTGGTTGATGCTACTGACCGTCCTTTGAAGAGATTGAGGAAATCATCCTCGGTTAATCTTGCTGGAACTGCACCTTCTCTACCCGCTGGTGGTAGTAGTATTTCAAAAATCATTCTTCCGAGCTCTTCAACGAGCTCAGTTATACCCGAGGTTCTCGGGGTTGATGAAAAGATTCCTAGGGATACACTGACATCCCTAGCTGCTCGCCATCTTTCTTCAGTAAATTTCTCATACCTTTGGTCTTTCTTTTCTTTTTCCTGAACTCTTGTATTTGTGTTGACTCTATTGTTTTTCTTATCTTTCAGCTGGTTAACTGTTTCAATACCATTGTGAAGAAAGATCAAGCTATTAAAGCTTCCACTTCCTCGTCCGATGTTGACGATGCTTTGTTGGGTTTAACCCAATCTGTCAAGGAATCTCACCAACAGTACATCGAGGAGAAAACTGTTTGGGAGACAAAATTGGCTGTGGCTGAGGCTGATAAGATGAAGATGGCCGAAACCTCCAAGAATTTGGAGGAGAAAATTAAAGATCTGGAAGTTAAACATCAGGAATCTGATGATAAATTGAAGAAGGCAGAAGAAGAAATATCTACTCTGCGAGATATTAAAGTTAAGAAAGAGGAACTGGAGGTGAAGCTTTCCTCGGAGAAATCGAGGAGAAAAGTTGCTATCAAGAAACATTTCAGTGTTGGTTGGGAGAAAGGATGGGAGAGAGGGATAGCTGCAATGACGTCCCAAGTCCAATATGGGGAGTTGAAATACTTCTATGATGGTTGGGTAGCTGCTCTGCAAGAGCTAAAAGTCCAAGCTGATTCTGAGCTATTCCAACGGCATCTCCCTGGTCCTCCTCCACCAATTGTGGAAGAAGAAGAAGATGAACCTGCATCAGATGAATCTTCCATAGCTGTGGATGTCCCAATCTCTGCTTCTCAACCCTCTGTCATTGAGGACATTTCTTCTATGCCTCCTCCTGCCGAGAAGATTTCTGCCGACCAAGCTGTTGTTATCACCGAGCAACCGAGCTCCTCGTCCCAGCCTCCCGAGAAAGTCTTGGGAGACAAGGAAAAGGTGTGAAGTTGTTCGGTATCATTCTTATCTTTTATCATTTGTAATCGAACACTGTACTCCTTTTATGATCTAATAAAATACTTCTTTACTCATCGCCGTTATTGATGATTCTTTGTTGATTGTTGTCTTTTTCTTGTCTTTAGTTTGTTGCTAGAATGGAACTAATCTCTTCTCATGATACCGAGCTGATGCAGCAATGTCACCAATACTATAGGGCTGGTCATACAGACCTTAGTTCTTCTGAAATTGCTGACATTCTTGGTTATGATGCTTCAGAACAGGCGACTGAGGCTTATCGGTATTTAAAAAGTTTACTCGACCGAGCTGTAGCTAACAATGTCGCTTACTATGAGTTGATTGAAGAGCTTAATGGTTCCTTAAAGGATCTTCAAAATCAACATAACGAATCAATGGCTTTGTTACATGAAGATTATGAAAATAGATACCAGCAGCTCTCTTCCGAAACAGGTCACAAGAAAATCATTGCTGGGTATGACGTCAGGGAGAGGACTCTAAAAGGTGAAATTGAAGCCTGCAGACAAATCGCTGAGATCCTGGAGCAAGAAAATAACAATTTGCAGAAGAAATTAGCTCAGTATGAATCTGCTGCTTCATCCTCTACTGCATTAATACCAGTCACTGATGAAGGCTTCTCGTTCTTAGAAGTCGAAAATGCCAAACTGAGGCAAGAGCTGGAGGATTTAAGAAGATCTTCCATTTCTGGAACTGCTCGGGGACGAGGAAGGAGTTCTCGGGGACGAGGAAGAATCGTCGAGGAACAAAATTCTCCAATTGCTTCTCGGAGCCGATCAAGAGTTCTTAGCCGTAGTGTTGAAGAATCTCGCACCCAATCTACTCTGGAAACTCAAGCATTCCAACTAAATGTTAAGGATCGTGCTCTGTCTGATTTGTCTAAGAAAAATTTATCTTTAGAGGATCAATTGGTTGCGATGAAGTCTGATCTGAATAATAAAGATATTCTTATCAAGAACTTTCTCGAGCAAGTAGATAGATTAACTTTCCAATTCCATAAACAGCCTCGGGAGTTCTGGAATGCAGGCTATAATGAAGCTCTTTACCATTTGGATGATCGCCTTGAAAATGCTAACAACGAAGGTTATAAGCAGGGATGGTTGAACGCCCTGGGTGTATTAAAATTGGAACAAGGTCATTATTTATGGGATTATCATGCTCCTGGATTGCTAGACTTGCCTGTTCCTCCCTATAAATTGGATATGGCATGGATTCCTGCTCGCTCCATTCCTCGGAGTTTGATCTCTAAATATCTTGGTGATTATAACCTTCATTCTCAAGTTGAAGTATCTCGTCCTGAGCACCTGTTGGACACTCCTACAATAATGAATGTCAGAATGCTGAAGGATATGAACTTTATTAATTCTCCTCTTTGTCTAGAGGATCCTCCTGCCGGCGAGGAACCTGTCTCAAAGGATAAAGGAAAGAAACCAATAGAGTAGGAATCTTTAATGTAATAGTTAGCACATATATGTAACATGTAATACATTTTTATCTTAATGAAAGAATTTCATTTTCTGTTTTGCCAATAGCTATTTTTCTGTTTGCAAATTATATGGTTCATCAACCAACTTAGAATTTATAATAAGCATAAATTGTTCAAAATTGTTTCCAACCAACCAAGGTGGATAAATAATGTTTGTCGACCAACCACAGTTGATGGGTTTCTATTCCCGACCAACCATACTTGGTTCAATTTTCAAATATAAACATATGTCCGACCAACTAAGGTCAATACTTTTATCCTCGTCGACCAACTACAGTTAATGAGTTTTTATCCCCGACCAACCATACTTGGTACAGTTTGGAATATTTTGTTCTTTAAAGAACTTTTTGTAATAATGTTACCTCCCGACCAACATAAGCTGTAATGCGAGAGTATATAAAGTCTTACCAACCGTAGTTGATCATGCTGGTCTACACCTCCTAATCAAAGGAGTAGTAGGGTTCTTTCGAACTTTTTGGCTCCTTGGAGCATGTCCTCCTAACCAAAGGAGGTTGGCCACTTATAGCACTTTTGCTCCGTAGAGCGCTCCGGAGAGCTTATCCTCCTAACCAAAGGAGGTTGGCTACTTATAGCACTTTTGCTCCGTAGAGCGCTCCGGAGAGCTTATCCTCCTAACCAAAGGAGGTTGGCTACTTATAGCACTTTTGCTCCGTAGAGCGCTCCGGAGAGCTTATCCTCCTAACCAAAGGAGGTTGGCTACTTATAGCACTTTTGCTCCGTAGAGCGCTCCGGAGAGCTTATCCTCCTAACCAAAGGAGGTTGGCTACTTATAGCACTTTTGCTCCGTAGAGCGCTCCGGAGAGCTTATCCTCCTAACCAAAGGAGGTTGGCTACTTATAGCACTTTTGCTCCGTAGAGCGCTCCGGAGAGCTTGACTCCGTAGAGCATGGCTCCGTAGAGCATGACTCCGTAGAGCAGTCTTCTTCTTGTCAAGCAGTGTAGTGTTCAACACTAATATTCCCCGAAAAACTTTCAACAGAAAGAAAATGGTGAACCATCCTCGTTTTATTCATAATGAAGGAAATACTTTACATTTTTCATTACTGATAATACTTTCGCAGGTGTTCAGCATTCCATGCATTCTGAAATTCTTCTCCTTCTAGAGTTGCTATTCTGTAGGTTCCAGGTCGAACAACCTCTGTAACTCGGTAAGGTCCATGCCAGTTTGCTTCCAGTTTATTCTGTTTCTGAATGACTTTCTTCAGCACATAATCACCCTCCTTCAAATCGCATTTCTTCACCCTTTTGTTGTAGAACAGAGCTGTTCGTTGTTGATAAGCAGCATTCCTAATGGCTGCCTCTTCTCTTACTTCTTCGAGCATATCCAAATCCATTCTTCTCATCAAGTCACTGATCGGAGAGTTGAAATTCAGCACTCTATGCGTTGGGAGACCCAACTCGGCCGGTATCACAGCCTCACTCCCAAATGCCAGCATATATGGTGATTCTCCAGTTGCTGCTCGGGGAGTTGTTCGGTAGGCCCATAATACTGATTGGAGCTCATTAATCCAATTTGCTTTAGCTTCACTTAGCCTCTTTTTCAACCCATTCAGTAATGTTCTGTTCGTCACTTCAGTCTGTCCATTGCTTTGGGGATGGCCTGGTGCTGAATGAAACTTCAAAACATTCGACTGATGACAATAGGCAGCAAATTCTTCATTATCAAATTGTGTTCCATGATCTGTGATGAAAGCATGAGGGAGACCATATCGACAAATGATATTCTTCCATACAAACTGGTATACCTTCTCGTACGTCATATTGATAAGAGGCTCAGCTTCCACCCACTTAGTAAAATAGTCCACTGCAACTACGAGATACTTGAATCTTCCTCGGGTGGTCGGCAGTGGTCCAACCAAATCAATTCCCCACATGGCAAATGGCCAAGGGGAAGTTATTGGTGTTAGCAATGCTTGTGGAGTTCGTCGGATGGAGGAAAAACGTTGGCACTTGTCACATTTCTTGGCATAGGCCATACAATCAGCCCTCATTGTCGGCCAGTAATATCCCTGCGTCATCACTCTTTGTAAAAGTGTTCGACCTGCTACATGAGCTCCACAAGATCCTTCATGGATTTCTTCAATCAATTCTTTCACTTCGGTAGGATGTACACATCTCTGCAAACCTGCCATAATTCCTCGTCTATACAAAATACCATTAGTTAATACATACCGAGCAGCTTTATACTTCAGTTTCTTGGCAGCGAGTTTGTCCTCCGGCAATTCGCCCTCTTCAACATATTTCCTGATTGGATCCATCCAAGATGGTCCTAAATCAAGGGTAATCACATTCGTTGTCAGATCTCCATCTATGCTCCGACCTTCTAATACTTCAATCGGTATGGTTCTTCGCATCTCGGTACGAGTAGCTGATGCTAGTCGGGCCAGTGCATCTGCTTGTGCATTCTCCATCCTCGGTATTCTCACCAATTGAATGGCCTCAAATTCTGTCAACAATTTCATCACCTTTGCATGATATTTGATCATTAAATCTCCTTTAACCGCATACATTCCCATCATCTGATACACAATTAATTGAGAATCACTGAATACCATCATTTGTTGTGCTTCCATAGTCTTTGCTAGATTAAGACCTGCTATCATGGCCTCATACTCCGCTTCATTGTTAGAGGCTTTGAATTGGAATCGCAAAGCATATTCCATGTCAATCTCGTCTGGAGTGATCAAAACAATTCCTGCTCCACAACCAGCTGTGCAGGATGATCCATCTACATATAATCTCCATGTAGGTATTTCGTCTTCAAATTTCTTATCTGTCAGAGTTCCTCGATAAAATATCTGCTGTTTTCTTCCATCATCCCCCGGTATCTTTTGCTCCTCGTCAATCATCTGCTCGTACTCTTTTACCAACCGTGGCTGGTCTGAGTTTGAATATAATGATTTCTCTACATCCACAGGTCCTTTTACCAACCTTGGTTGGTTTGGACCTATTTCTGCTGATCCTGTATCGTCCACAGGTAGGTCAGCAAATGTTTCTGTTGATCCTGTATCGTCCACAGGTAAACCAGCAGGCATCTTTTGCTCCTCGGGGGTATCAGGGTATGTGAACTCTGCTATAAAATCTGCTACAGCCTGCCCCTTCAATGATGATCTGGGCTCATAGACAATATCATATTCACCAAGTTCTACTGCCCAGTACATCAGTCTCCCTGATTTTTCTGGCTTATGGAGGGCTTGTCTCAATGGCATATCAGTATAAACGATGATGGTATGGGCTTGGAAATATGGTCTCATTCTTCTACTTGCTTCAATTAGTGCCAATGCCAATTTTTCTAGCTTTGGGTACCTGATTTCTGCACCTCGGAAAGCCTTACTTGTGTAATAAATTGGCTTCTGGACTCCATTCTCCAATCTGATCAACGCTGAACTAACTGCGTTCTCTGATACTGCCAAATACAAATACAACTTTTCTCCTGTTATTGGTCTTGACAACAGTGGAGGTGCTCCCAAATATTTCTTCAAGTCTTGAAAAGCTTTTTCACATTCCTCATTCCATTCAAAGGTTTTTCGAAGTGTTTTGAAGAATGGTATGCATTTATCAGTTGCTCGAGATACAAATCTGTTGAGCGCTGCAACTCGTCCGGTAAGACTCTGCACTTCTTTCTTCGTCGTCGGAGATCGCAGCCCTAGAAGAGCTTTGATCTTATCTGGATTTGCCTCAATACCTCGCTGATTGACGATGTATCCGAGGAACATTCCTTCTCGTACTCCAAAGGTGCACTTCGTCGGGTTAAGCTTCATTTGGTATTTATCCAATTGATCAAAAGTTTGACTCAAGTCAACCAAATGATCAGTAGCTTTCTTGCTTTTAGTGAGCATGTCATCGACATAGACCTCCATGTTGCGGCTGATTTGTTCAGTAAAAACCTTGTTCATCAACCGCTGATATGTTGCACCTGCATTTTTTAAACCAAAAGGCATAACATTATAACAATAAGTTCCCCTAGGGGTAATAAAAGAAGTACTTTCCCTGTCTTCAGGTTTCATTTTGATCTGGTTGTAGCCAGAGTAAGCATCCATGAAGCTGAGTAGCTCGTGTCCCGAGGTGGCATCCACTAGTTGATCAATTCTGGGCAATGGAAAATGATCCTTGGGGCATGCCTTATTGAGATCGGTGAAATCGACACACATTCTCCATTTGTTGTTTTTCTTCTTTACCATCACCACATTAGCCAACCAATCTGGATATTTTACATCTTCAATGAATTGGGCTTTCTGGAGTTTCTCGACTTCCTCCTGTATGGCCTGGTTCTTCTCGGGACTAAACACCCTTCTTCTCTGCTTTACAGGTTTAATCTCCTTATTCACATTGAGTTCATGACATAAGAAGTTTGGATCTATTCCTGGCATGTCTTCATGACTCCAAGCAAAAGTATTTTTCCTATTCTTCAAGAAAGCTATCAACTCCTCTTTTATCGACATATCCAACGATGAACCTATCTGGGTTATTCGTTCAGGATGTTCGTCGTCCAAAATAACGTTTTCTGTAGATTCCATCACCTGTCCTTTTACAAGTTGAGATTCATCCCTGGGATCAAGAGTTTCAATTTCTGTACCTTCCTCCACCTGGTAAGTAGTAGTCTTTTTCATCGATCCTTCTAGTTCTTCTTGCTCGGCCGACGAATAATAGCATTCCCGAGCTACTTTTTGATCACCTTTCACCACTCCAACTCCAAAATTTGTTGGGAATTTCAAACATTGATGTACTGTAGAAGGAACGGCTTCGAACTTCTTCAATCCAACTCTTCCCATGATGATGTTGTAGGCTGACTGCACATTCTTATCCATCACAAAGAATCGTATTCTTTCTGTTCGACAAACAGGCCAGGTTCCAATGAATATATCCAACTTGATCGTCCCAAGTGGAAAAACTTTCTCGCCAGCAAAACCCAGAAGGGGTCTGTGATAAGGTTCCAATTGAGATAATTTCAAATTCAGGCTATCAAAGCATGAATAGTACATGATGTCTGCCGAACTACCATTATCTACCAACACCCTTGAAATGATCACGTCCTTCATTCTCATTTTGATCACCAAAGGATCATCATGAGGGTAAAGAACACCTGCCAGGTCATTTTTTGAAAAACCAATTACTAGCTTCTCTTTGTTTACCTTCCTCGGACGATCATCCTCGGCCAGGTTTATTCGCTGAATATATGAGCAAGCTTGAGCCTCTCCGAGATAAGCTTTTCTTTCTGCAGTAAGGTCTCCTCCTCCTGCATCTCCCCCTGTAATAACGTTACAATGAAATGATCCAAAACGTATGGAAAATACCTCTCGTTCAGGTTTCCTTGGCTTCTTGGGAAGATCGGGGTCATCATCTGGATCCTCTTCATGGGCCCTCCTCTTTTTCTCCTCTGCACGACGAGGAGATCTAGATCTCTCTCTAGTTCTATCATCATTCCTCCTTTCACTTCTGCGATCTACATACTTTGATAATTTTCCTCTTCGAATGAGTGTTTCAATCTCGTTCTGAAGGGCTATACAATTTTTGGTCATATGGCCATGATCTTTGTGAAACTCGCAATATTTGGTCTTATTCCTCATGTCTGGATCTGACTTCAGTTTCTCTGGCCATTTGATTTCCTCGTTATTCCTGATTTCTTCTAAAACATGATTAATACCCATTCTCAATGGAGTATAATTATCATACTTCTTTAGGGCTTCCAACTTTATCCTGTTATTCCTGGAATATTTGTCACCACCATTACCTTTCTGATCTTTCTTCTTAGAGTTGTCGACTTCCACTTTAACTTCTTTATCCATATTTTTCTTCGCAGTCATAGCCTCCTCGGCATTCATGATTTTGGCCGCCTTTGCCATCAATTCCGACATATTTTTAGGCGGATCTTTGGCCAGAGTATAGTATAGCTTGTTAGGTAGCAAACCACTCATCAAAGCAGTGATTGCTGTCTTTTCTTCATAATCTATGACTTCCAACTTCTCGTTATTGAAACGAGTTATGTAATCTCTAGTACTTTCTCCTGATTTTTGTCTAACACTTAATAAGTGCGCTACTCGCTTTACTGGTTTTGCTCCAAAACAAAAATTACCAATAAACAGCTCGGCTAACTGAACAAAAGTTGAAATCTTACCCCGAGGAAGATTATTGTACCATATCTGTGCAGATCCGGTAAGAGTTCCCGAGAATGCTCTACACCTCATCTCGTCGGGGACTGCATAGATATCTGCAGCAGCTTGGTACTGTTCTATATGAAGTACGGGATCTGTCTTTCCATCGTACTTGGGGGTCACTACAGGTGCTTTGAATTTCGACGGTGTGGGGAAATCCACAATGGCTTGCACAAAAGGTGTCCCTTGAACAAAAGTTCTCTGTAAAGGGTTCCTCGCCTTAGCCATTTCTCCCAGTCTATCCTCCAATCGTTGAATGGAACCTTTCCATGCTTCATTCCCTTCCTCGGGCCGCTTAGTCCGAGCAACTGATTGCCCTGACGTAGCTTCCTGAGATTTATCTCGACGAGTAATTGGTCGTGATTGTGCAGATCCTTCTCTCAAACCTGGTGGTGGTCGAAAACTTCCTGATGGAGCCCTAGATGGACTCATGTTCCTCCTTGGTCCTAACCGACTGAAAGGAGACACCCTGCTTAATCTTTCTAAAGCGCTAGTTCTCTCCGGAGAAAGAGAGATATGTTGATCTGTATCCGTAGCCTGTATTGATGAAGTTCGCCCAGGTTGATAAGAAAAATCATTGGATTCCCCATTGCGATATGACCCAATACGTCTGGATCGTGATTGCCCATGATCAGTCCTTTGCCCTGAATGAGTAGGTACACCGCCTTGAAGAGTTTGAAGGAGTTGCCTCATAGATTCTTGCATGGCGGTTTGTCCCTGAGCCAGATTCGTCATAATTCCGGCCAGATCTGGAGATGCAGATAGATTTGGAAGATTTCCAGTATTTCCAGCATTCCGATTACTGGATTCTGGATTATCTGCCATTGGTGACAAATGATTTTTATGAAAAACGATAACAACAGTCGATTCCCACAGACGGCGCCAATCTGTTGATGTAAAAAACTAGATCACTCTAATTCTTCAATCACAGATAAATAAATAAGACAGAGATTTTTAAAGTGGTTCGGCTAGGAATAAAGCCTACGTCCACTGTTATGTTATTGCTGAGTGTTTGTGGAATTCTTGATTACAAGTTCTCTCAAGAAAATTCCGGTCCCCTTGAATGGGATTGATACAAGGTATTTATAGCCTCAAGGCTGTACATGAAAGGTCCACTACATTAAATGATATACATATGAATGGGTAATACATTTAATGCGGCGTGTGCGTCAAGAATCTAATGAATAGTTGAACAGTTGTCCGTCTGATAATTGATGACACGGCCGAGGTGCAGTTCGGACCGCCTTAGTTGCTCGTCGATCAAGAGTTCCTCGGAGTGCTTAGAGTATCTCGGGATGAAAGAGTTCCTCGGATGGAGTTCCTCGGCATGATAGAGCTCCTCGGTGTATTCTCGTTGCTCGGTACCAACCATGGTTGTTCAGTAAATGATCTTCCTCGCTGTTATTGTGCCACGTAGATTGACACGTGTCTTCATACTATTCGTCCACATCAGCATATTAATTTTGGTATCAACAGTCTATATATTCATTATCTAAATCGTCTTGATTAGTTTGCATCGTGTACAAGTCTAAAGTATCCTGAGAGTCTTCGTACTCATCAGTATCACTATTATAGCTTTCTGAGTCACTATCTGTATATGCACTATAAATACTAGTATTGTCATTATCTTCTATGTTTGATATTTCTATAGCATATAGGATATCTAATTCTTCTTGATCTGCATAGTCTAATATTGTATTAATAATCTTAATACTTTCTTTATCTTTCTTATTTGGGCAGTCTTTAGCAAAGTGTCCTTCTTTGCCGCAAGTCCAACATTCTTTGGTGGCATTCTTAGATTGAGCTACATCTTTTTCTTTCCTATAATTGGGAACCTTCTTATACTTACTAGTATTTTTCTTATAATATCTTCTTTGATTAAATCTATTTTTCTTAGTCTTAGGATTCTTTTCTCTAAAGGTAGTAGATTGTCTAAATTTATACTTCTTTGGAAATCCTAAAGGTCTAGTCTTAAACTTCCTATGTTTCCATTCTAATTTCTTTTTGAATTTCTTAGATTCACTTCCACATCCCCATTGAATTGGAGCGATGTCTCTTTCGTCTTTGATTGGAGGGATCTGCTTGAAAGTCTCTTCTATCAACTTTCCTTGAGTTATATCACGTCTCTTAGATATGATATAGTCTTTGGCGAAATTGATTCTTTCACCAAGGGAGTTGTTCTTAACCGCCAATTCCTATATTCATTAATTAGGATTTGTCCTATGGCAGGTATCTTTCTAAAGTATTCATCTTTTAAGGTCTCTCCAAATTCTTTAATTTGGTAATATAGCTGCTCATAATTATTGCTATATTCATTTATCTTATCTAGTTTGCAAATGCTAAGGAGGGCTAACTTAGTTTTTGTTAGGTCTTGTTCATTGATCTGAGCTAGATGTCCAGCTCCAATGAATTCTGATGTGAACAATTGAATATATTCTTCAATTGATCTTTCTTCTAAGTTTTCTTTCATCTTCTCAACCTTAGCTAAGGAGTCTTCATCTGTAGCCTTTCTTAGACTATCTAAGTAATCTTTTGCAATGCCTCTAATGGATTTCTCAGCGTTCTTAGATTCTTTTAATTTTAATATGCGGTCTTGGGCTATCATATTAAATCTTTGTTTTTCTTGAAATCTAACAGAATGACTTTTCTTAAGGTTATCTTTAAATGTCTTCATATCCAATTCTGAGGGTTCATGTCCAAAGTTTTGGATTCTAGCTTTTTCTTTAATTAAGTCTTTTTGTTTAAATGATCTTCTAGGTCTAATTACCGGGGCTTGTCTTAGTAAACTAGCACTAGTCTTACTACTACATTCTCCTTCTGAAGGATCGTTAATTATGGCTTCTCCCATATTCCTAAATCCAATTTCTTCGGTCTAGATATTCTTATTGACAATCTTAGGAGGACCAAACTGGATGGTAACATTTCCAGTGACGTTGTCTTGATTAATAAACAAAGGTTTATTTTGTATAGTCTTAGTTTCTTGAAATTCTGGCAATTGCCATAGGGTCTTAGCTTTTTCTTTCATAGGTCCAGTATTCCTAATACTGTAAGTATGATTATAGTCTGAAACATTGGTACTAACTAAGATTTCTTCATTAAGTCTACCGCTAGGAATTCCCAATTGCATTCCTTCATAAGGAAATTGGGAGAACTTCACATAGCCTTGGAATTCTATATTTATATTAGCGTCTGGGATAATATAGTCTTCATAGCCACTAGCATATAAGATTAACTTAAAATGTTTGGCTGTGTCTACGGTTACGATAAATGCCGGAATGACATTAAAGTATCCTATATTGTCTGACATTTCTAATTGGGCTATCCCAATAAGTCTTTTCTCAAAATCTTTCCATCTTTTGTCTACTAAACAACACAATATGTTAATATTATTTTGAGGTCTATGTAATCCTTGGATTCTTGCTTGAAAGAGTCCAAAGGTTAAAGAATTGGAACTTCCTATCAGTTCCTCTAGATCTAAGTCATTCTGAGTCAAATACTTAGAGCTCAGTATAGGATTTGTCTAACACATGATTTCTACAATGGTAGGTCATGTTATAATTGGGAGTCTTAGGAGTGGCACCTTCCTTAAACAAGTCTATGTATCTAACGGCTGGAAGTTGTCCATTATGAATGGAATCTTCAACAATCTTCCAGTCAACTTCACCCCATTCTTTCCATTGGAGAGGATTGGTGAAATTTCTCTCCTTCCACCATGTTCTAACATTGGAGGATGAGTCCTTAAGTCTTTGGAGCATATGGTCACTCTGTCCAATATTTGGGATAGAGCTAACTATCTTACTAGTCTTATCTAATCCATCATTTATGACTCGTCTACCTAAGGTCTTTCCTTCTCTAGTTTCTATAGGCGGGGGTTCTCTAAACTTACAGGTGGTTACCTGTTTTTGTTCAAGTCTTTTTTCAATTCTTTCTAAGAAGTCTGAATAATCTTTTTGTCTTTTTATCTGATTAAGGATTTCGTCTTTAAAATTCTTATTCTCTTTTCTAGTCTTCTCAGAAGTTTCTTCACTATGTCTAGCTAGAGAATTAACTAGGGACTTTGCAACATTTGTAATATAGTCTTTTATTTCATTATCTTTTTCTTGTTGTTGCATAGTTCTAACTTCTATGGCTTCTACAGTCTTTTCAATTTTATCTAACCGCGTTAGAATAAAAGGAGAGTCTATTTCTGCTTGGGAAGGTTTATTATATACGGCCTTAATTCCATTTATAATTTCTCCGTATTTTTCTTCTACTTGGGTCATGTTTAATCTAAGTTCATTAATAATACTATCCATTTTGGATAGGTTATGGCTTTCCCTTAAGGTAATTTGCTAAATTTTATTGAAATTTAACAAAGTCTGTATAGAAGGTGGTTAACCCTTCTGTCTTAGCCTTTAAATCTAATTGCAAGTCTTTAACAAAGCTACTATTATAGTCTTGGGTAGCTGCTATGGATGTAGAAATTAAATTCAATCTTTCTAATATAAGTCTAGTTGTTTTAGCCGCGTTGGCAATCTCATTTTCATTTATCTTGTAATAAAATCTATCATCATTTATCTTTTCTAAAATTCTTTGGTAAAATTCTGATAAAGTCTGAATGGAGAGGTTTCTTGGTACCTCATTCCAGTTCGATCTAACTATCTCCATTGGGAAGATAACTATCTAGTTTAGGGATAAGCTTAGCTTGTTCTTTGGTAAGTTTAATTAACTCACTGTCTTGATTTTTAATTAAAGTTTTAATTTCTAAAAGGTCTTTGTTAAGGACTTCTATATGATTAGTCTTAATATTTATTTCTTGTAAAACCTGTACTAAGTCTATTGGGATTTGATTATCTATGTCTAATAATCTTTTAGAGATATTTTTTATCTCTGTTTCTAAGGTTTGAGTGTCTTTTATTAATTGTCTTAATATAAGCAGTATACACTTATTTTGGTCTATTATGCTATTAATAGCACTAGCAGTAACTTGTCTACTGTCTGCGTGTTTGGCTGGGATGTGTTAATGTGTGAACAACCGTCTATATGTGTGGTTAAACAACCTTCTGAATCTAAATCAGTTATGGGTATAGGTTGGTAATCTGGGTTGGTTCCAAAAATATCTTGGTAAATGCGAAGGATAAATCCCAAGGGCATTAAGGTTTTTATACTTTTAGTCTACAAGGAACGTCTTATGGCTCTGATACCAGAATTTGGGTTTTGGTCGGAATTTGGTGAGTTTCTAAAGTTCTTAAGGTCTTGATACCAATTTGGGTCTAGATTAGAATTCTTTTAACTATACAGTCTTAAAATAGGGTTTTAGTATAAGACAAGAGGGGGACCATCTAAAGAAAATAACAAAAGTCTTATGGACCATGAGGGGACCACAACCGGATAAGGACAAAAGTCCGTTAATCCATTCTTTAAGGACGTCCGTTTAAGAGAATGTCTATATATATATATATAAACAAATTACAAGTCTAGAAGATATAGCTACAAAGAGTTTCACAGATAGAGTTTAAGAAGAGGAAAATGGGAACAAGTAGAAAATAAGGCTGGAATCTGGGAAGCGGCCTCTCAGGTATCGGCTGCACCCCCTAAGCATCCTTCAGGAACCGTTGGAGCTCTCCTTTCCTGAAAAGCCTTTCGATCTCATTCCTCAAGGCGTAGCAACTGTTAATGTTATGGCCATGATTGTTATGGAAACTACACCATTTGGCTCGGTCTCTCTTGTGGGAAGGGGACCTCAGCTTCTCAGGCCAACGGAGCAATTTATCTTCCCTGATGAGCTCCAGGATGTCTTCAATGTGGCAGATCAGAGGGTGTAGGTCTCATAGCCTTTTTCTGGTTTCGGCTGCTCCAGCTTCCTCTTTTAAGCCTTGGCCGCAGCCACTGCGGCTTCTGTTATTGTTATCTTATTCATGGAGGTGAAGGCTACGGCTTCTGCTGCTGCGACCTGTATTGAGGTGAAGGTCGCGACCTCTAATGTCAAAACTCTGTGCTTTAGGAAGTTGACCTAGTCCTGGAGTGTGGATTGACAGTCATACAGGTGATCAATGTAGCTCAGTAATTGGGCACTCTCTTCACTCTGCTCTACGCCTGTCTTAGAGGTTCCCTCCATGGATTCTGTTGTGTTAGTCTTTATATTTATATATTATGAGATCAACCAAACAATGGTGAGAAATCAAGGAATTCAGAAAAAGCCAAGTATATGTAACAGGGATGTAGTATTTGGAATTCTGTAAGATTATTCTGTTGTGGCCATGACCTAAGGTACATATGCAGGTACTGCCGTGGTCATATCAAAGGGAATTTCCCACAGCTGAGTCCAAGGACATTATAATAAGTTCAATTTTCCCAAATGAACTGTAGAAGCTGTAAACACTAACTGTTCTAAGAGTGTTGCGGCATTCTGGCAATAAAACTGCCTAACCGCATCCTTCATGAGGCAATAAAGGGTGTGATCCCAAAATTAGGCTCAAAACCTGAAATTAGATTATAGATGATGTATAGAATATGCCTACTAGGAGTATCTACCAAGGGCAAAACAGCCACTAAGTACACGAAATATATTGTGACTCGAAACTGGTGTCCAACCAAGTCAGTGGAGATTCAACGCCAAGGACGAGAGAATGGCGGCATACGTCGCGGTGGCACGCAAGCTGACTTCAAAGTTTGAGTAAGTCCACTTTTAACAGCTCCCCAAGGGACACAACAATCATGCAGATGCCTTAAAAGCCCTAATCTCAGCATTAGACTCCAATCTCAAGAGAACAATTGAAGTGGAGTTCCTCACTAGGCCTAGCATTGAAAAAGCGATGCCCTTCGAGCATGTTCTCTCCTTCGAAAAGGCCCAAGCTGGCATTACTAGCTGACAAAAAAAATGTACTTGCTAATCATCAAGTCAGGATGAAAGCCGCTTATTTCTACTTAGGACCTGGGGGAAAGATTTATAGATCTTTCACGGGCCCTACCTCCGGTGCGTACACCCAAATGACGTCGATCAAGTTCTCTACGAACTTCGTGATGAGATTTATGGAAGTCACGCAAGTGGAAGGTCCCTGGCATTCCGAGCAATCAAAGAAGGCTACTGGTGGCCATGTATGCAGAAAGACACAAGTATCTATGCTCGAAAGTATGAAAAGTGCTAAAAATTCTCCCCCATGCTTCATCAACCGGCCATAGCTTAAAACATTGACCAGCCCATGGACGTTTGCACAGTGGGGGATGGATATCATAGGACCGCTACTCACTGTGCCAAAAAATTGCAAGTACCTATTGGTCAACATGGATTATTTCACTAAGTGGATTGAGGCAGAATCACTGGCAAATATAAGAGATGCCGACATGATCAGGTTCATATGGAGGAACATTATAACTCGCTTCAGGGTACCAAGGACCATTATAATGGATAACGGTACACAATTTGAGAGTAGACCCTTCTAAGGCTTCCGAAACGAGCATGAAATCAACACCATTTCAGTTATGTGGCATACCCCCAAAGCAACGGTCAGGCTGAGGCCTTCAACAAGACAATGTTCGACGTCTTGAAGACAATGCTGGAAAGAGCAAAAGGTACTTAGGTGGATGAGATCCCGCTCCCTCACGTCCTCTGGGCGTACCGTACTACGCTGAGAAGAATCACCGGGCACCCTTCTCCCTCACATATGGAATAGAAGACATAATTCCACTCGAAGCTGGCCTCTTGACCATGAGAGCAAAGGTTGCCGATCAAGGACTTAATGATGATGCCCTTCACACTGAATTAGACCTAGCCGACGGACGAAGAGAGAAATCCCTGATCAAGTTGGGCTCCTACCAGTAGCAATTGGCAAAGCAATACAACAAAGAGGTTAGTTTAAGAAAGTTCCATGTTGGGGATTATGTCCTTCGAAAGGTTCTCGGTAGTGCCACAAGGCCGACAAACGACAAGCTAGGCCCTAACTGGGAGGGGCAATTGAAAGTAATCGGAGACAATTTACAAGAAGCCTAGAGATATTCTAAGAGCACGGAATGTGACCAATCTCAAGAAGTTCTACTTTTAGTTTCATTTTTCAGCACTTAGTTTTTGTAAATTTTCATTTTGAAACGCATGTTGCTCACAGTTTATTATTTCAATTATGAATAAAGGCCTTTCTCATTCTCTCAATCTCTTAGTTGTTCACTTAATGCACATTGTTTCCATATCGAGATCTCTTTCGCAAGAATATCTCATAAGATGAGTTAAAAGAGTGGTGAGTCTTCACTGCTTGTACATTTGTGCCCTATCAGTAATTATGGTAATTAGATACTTTTGGTCATAACATCCTCTACATTTGTATTTCAAAATCAAGTTCCTTATTCAAAGAATAATAAGAAGATTACAAGAAATAATTAATGCATATCCACATAAATGTCAAGATTTTAAGTAATGCCCCAAAAGAATATATACCATCACAAGCTTAGTCAGTTTCCTTTGTGACGAGTCAATGTATTGGCTTATCTTCGCCTGGGACTTGGTTATTTGATTATTTGGTGGTTCTTCATATCCCTAAAGACCTTATCAACAGTCTTCTTGACAATGGTCTTTAATTCCTCCTTGCTCATATTACCTTGTCGTCACGATGGCTTTAAGACCTCCTTCACAAAATCAGCAAAGAAGGTTTGAAAAGTTTCATATATCTAGAATCCTTGATCTTCTTGCTTATTTCTAGTGTCTTAACCTGATCAATCTCAACATCTCATGTACCTGTAATTGCTAGATCAATTGGACCACTTGGGCTTCCATTCTCCACAACCCCCACTTCTGCATCTGTTCTCTCTCCGTATTCATCATTGTCAAGACATATAGTTGCAACAGCCCAGATTCTTTCTACTTATTATTCTCCTCTACATCTTGTGGATTACTTGAGCAATTGAGCTTCAACATGATTTCAATGTCATCGGTTGCTTCACCCTTTTGACCCTGATCTGATTTTCTAAAAGAATTCGAAGATGGTTTGATGTTGTCAAAGAGCAGTACCACTAAATCGATGTAGAAGAGGAAGTCATATTTCTTGATCCAACACCCTGCCATCAACCGATTATGCCCAAACGTTGCCACTATTTTCACAATGCTTCACTAAACTACAAACGTTATCAAGGATTTGTAGAAAAAGAACATTGAAATTGCTCCATTAACATAAAACCATTGAAATTGATCCACTAACATTGAAATCTAGTTATCTAGAAAGAGGTCTTTTGTAAACCATTCATAATGAGTGAAAATCACTTAGTTTTGTGCTTCACAAAAAAAATCGGTCATGAAAAGTAATTAAATACAATCCAAATTCATTATCGAAACGCACTACCTTATTAAGATTAGCATATACTTTGAGTATTTCCTAATGATACTAAGATGAAAAGTGGTAGAGATCACTCACTGTGCATTTTATCTAAAAATAAGTGGGCATGTCAATATTGTTTTATTAACCGACTCTAATTTAATCCTCATAACAACCCAATAAGGTATTTCAAATCAACCAACAAAGCATTCAACTCTAACCTTGTTAATTTTCTTGGACCAACCAAAGGAAGTCGCAGTTGTTTTGATATGACTCAGTGTTTGAGAGGTGTAAATATAAAATGTTTTACTACCAAAGATCCTAGAAATGATAATCATGGGCATTTCTAACAGAATGCATAAGACAATATATATTGTACAAGGTCCACTTATTTTACCAAAATATTTAAATCCAAACAATTACATTTACAAATACACACCTATAATATTTAATCTCATCCATACTAACTACCGTCTTACACCATTAAAAAAGACTAAAAAAAATTAACACGATTATTTAATATCACGTGATCCATACCAAAATTAGAATCTCAGCTCTTCTATGTAAATATTTGTAACCATCAATAGACTACATTTCAAAATTCAAACATCTCAACTATGCAGAATAAATAAATTACTTAAAAAAAATTTCTTAAACAATACCCATTCATCATTGCCACACAACAAAAAGCAATAAAAAAGTTGCCAAAAATAATAAAATTACCACTTGCTTCAATTCCTCGTTGCAAAAATTCTGATTTCACCATAAAATTGAACCTTTACCAATAAAAACTGCCAAACAAACAGTACATGAATATCGAAACAAGTAAAGAAAAGCATATAATTAAAATAAATCCTAAAACCAAACCCCCCCAAAATAGAAACTTATTCCCTTCAATAATAAACTAAAACAACGAAGTGATATAAAATCATTTTAAATCAATATTGAAAAGATAAACAAGCCATAAATTTGAATAAGGCAACAAAAAGCTAGCTCCACCATGAACAAACCCTAGATGGGACTTAGCTTTAGCAGGACAAATAATGAAACAAAATTTAATCAAGTTTAGGTTAATTAATACAAACAGATAAGAAATTAAAACACTAATCTACAAAATGAACATTTTTTTTTCTATAATCAATAGTAGTTTAGTATTTGTAATGGTGTACCTTCTTTATGTGTAAAGTCGTAGCTGGAAATTTAGCTAAAAAACTCAAACTCCGATACAAGCAACTGGTTTCCTTCTAGATATCTCAAAATTAGGCTTTGGTTTGCGATTATGGTTTTGTGTAGTTCGCAACAATATTCTCAATAATAACATAGCAAAAAATAACAAATATAACAACGATTTTGAGCACATACAGGTTTTGTAAGTGTCAAGAACCGTTGTTAATTTTGCAAGTGTTGCAATCACTTAAAAATTAAATATTTTATTAGTTGCAAAATAGCCATTATGGTATAGTGTAATGATGGAGCGAAGTGTGCGTTTTTTGTCTTCATATTGGACTTATATCGTCACCCCGTAGCAAATGTGTGGAATATCTTCAAAATCTAAAGAACTTATCCTATCATATTGGTAAAGTCATGAATGGGCAATAAAAAAAAAGGTTTTAAAGAACATAATGCATCTTAAAGCAAGCATTCAGTGCATGCGATTTATTGCACTTCAAGCGATGGATTTTAGACATCACGATGATGGCCCATATTCATTGAATCGGTGGAATTTTATTGAATTATTAAAGTTTAAAGCTGAAGTGAATGATGAACTAAGTTTGATTTTAGAAAATGCACTGGGAAATTCCAAGTACGATTCTCACATTATTCAAAAGGATATTCTTAATATCTTCTCCAACAAAGTGAGAAAGATGATATCTGAAGAAATTAGGGGTGGTAAGTTTTGTACTCTTGTGGATGAATCCCATAATGAGTCTAAAAGGGGACACATGGCCCTCGTATTGCGATATGTCAAGCATGATGGTTTGGTATCCGAACAATTTCTTGATACTGTTGGGGTTGAAAATACATTAGCATTAACTCCTAAAAAAGAGATATCTGATATGCTTGTTTGTTACAATCTCTCAATTGAAAACTTATAAAGTTAAAGGTATGATGGTGCTAGAAATATGCATGGTCAATGGAATGAATTACAAGAATTATTTCTTAACGAGTTCCCGTAAGCATACTATGTTCAATTCTTCGCCCATGAACTATAACTTGCTTTAGTCACGGTTGCAAAAGATGAGCCTTGTGTTTGTAAATATTTTTCGCATCTGAATTGTATAATCAATATTGTCTCATATTATCTGAAAAGCCTTTCTAAGTTAAAATATGTACATGAGAATGAGACTGAGCGCATGTTGGCTAGTGGTGAACGACAATTTGGTAAAGAGGATAATCAGATTGGTTTTTTTGCATCAGCTTGGAGCTACACATTGAAGCTCACGCTATGATTCAATGAGGAACTTGATGGGCATGTATGATTCAATTTCTATCAGTTTGGAAAGTCTTAAAAATATTGGATCAAGCGCAAAAATGTGCGCGTAAGCCCGTAGTGTTTACAAATCTATGGGAGAGTTTGAATTTATATTTTTTTTCACTTAATGAAAAATAATCATAGCAATCACTGACAAGATTTGTCAATATTTACAACACAAAACTCAAGACATTTTAAATTTTGTGAAGTTAGTTTATACAACAAAAACTCTCATTCGAAAATTGAGAGATGATTATTAGGGCCCTTTCTTTGAGACTGTGGTGTTAACTGATGCTATATGCGTCAACATTAAGATCTATTATTCCTATCCTGGCAATGTTCCCTTGATTTATCAACCATAATATCAAGTTCATTCATGATCAATGAGTATTTGGGTCAAAGTGTGGGTCATTTTATAGCCACAACACCTAAACAATCATCTTCTTCTTGAGCCATGGTTAAGGGAGAGATAGAGGGTCCGATGCCTTGGGTTTTAAAGAGGGGGAAATATGTTCGGCTTATTTATCATGTTAGATGAAATGAGGGATATAGATAGAAATCCAGAAAGAGAGACTATTCAATTTTAATTTTTAAAGACAAAGAACGCCGAAGTTAAATTTGAAGGTGTGACAACCCGCTCCAAATAATAACTAGTGGCAAGCCCCATACTACATAAATCAGGTATCTCAGATGGTACAGTCTCAACATCAACAACTAAACACTATAATATAAGGCTAACTACCCGAAATCATAAAGTGCGAATTGCCAAAAATTTAAAACTTTTACTTTAACAACAACAACAAAACCAATAATGCATCTCAACCAACAATATACATCTAGCTATGATGAGTGAAAAGTGCATGCTCCAATGATATGAAAAAGTACAATACATTGTACAACAAAATCTCAACAATGAAATACCCGAATATGCGGTCGGGCAACAGACAATACAATAATCTGATAAATAAAATATGGAAGTGTTAATCTACAACACTTAAATACAAACTCAATACAACTGAATCCTAATCTAGATGTACAATAGATAGGAATCGACTAAAGCAAAGTGCCGCAACAGTCCGCTACTGCCACAGCTCCACAAATCCTGAATGGAGGAACATCAAAGGCGTCCTTGCGGAGGAACACCTGAAGTAATACAATATGTACATGGAGGAAGAAATATAAACGGGTCAGAGCCCGAGTTTTGAAAATATTTTATAGCAAGTGTATTAAAATGCATAATAATTATAAATGCATTATTACATGACTTAGTTGGAATCGAGCTCTCCATAAAAACCATCTCACCTCTCAACTAAAGCGCGCACTAAGCGTATGCACGTGATCTCCAAATGGATGTCTGATTCTAATTTAGGTAAGAGGATTCTAACTTAAACCCAAGTGAAGTATTTAAGTGAAACCATCTAACTTATGTCCCAATCTACATTTACCTCAATTATCTTTAAGTTAAATGCTTTAACTTTAATATAATAGTTACAGTTATCCTTATAATGTTCATTTGTTGAATATATAAAGTTACATGATCTAATCATGTCCACATCATCACTATACATCAACAATCTCATTTACTAGAATTTATATTCCAGTGATGCCCATATAAGGCATGAAACCATATATATAATTATTATAGATGAGTTATTAGCATCAAGAGTTAAGGACTAAACTCCTCCCGATTCTCAACACGGTACTGCATTTCGTGCGTGGGACGTCTTGCCGAAGCGAAATCCAAACAAGGAACCCCCCCGTTACACTACTCCTGACCGTATCGATCCTCGAGGCTCATTATGCCCTCAATGCAAGATGCATGTAACCCAAATGATTATTATCCAATTTTATTTAATTAATATTCCCAATTCTCAACAGTACACGGCGTTTCATGCGTGGGACGTCTCGCCGAGGCGAAATCCAAACAAGGAACCCCCCCCCCCCCCCCGTTACACTACTCCTGGCACTGTCGATTGTCGGGATAGGTGATATATATATATATATATATATATATATATATATATAATTATGAGCATTAAGGACTAAACTTATCCCCAAGTTCCAGCATTACACTGCGGTTCGTGCGTGGGACGTCTCGCCAAGGCGAAATCCAAACAAGGAACCCCCCCGATACACTAATCCTGGCAATGTAGGTCGTTGAGGTCCATTATGCCCTTGACACCCAAAACAAACACAAGCAATAATAACCATCCAACTGAGCTATAACTCGAAGGACGCAGGCTCACATGCTATCATCTTCCAGCAGCCCATATACGTAGCAAACTGGGGCCACCTGGTGGGGTTCAACGACACCCACCTCGTGATCTACTCACGCACACGACGTCCGGGAAGCGGTCATAGTTCCTAACCGGCAAGTGAGAGCGTCACATACCCCCGAACTCTCACCCCAAAAATAAATAAATATATATAGCGTAAATGTCATTTGCTGACCACAAAGGACGACTATGACCTGGGGAATATCCACATCCTGCTTTTCTAGTCAGAATGCTCACCCTCTACGCACGAAACTTCCCAATGATAGCAAGGAGGGGGTATGCTTAACATGTATATAAACCATCATATAAGGTATACATACATCCCACAAAATAAAGATATACCATTATATAAGGTATACCTGCAACAATCATTTTCATTTTCATTATACGCTCTTAGGCGTAATTTGATTAACATCATTGTTTAGTATATCTCTCTCATGATACACCAATCGTCAATACTCACACATTTACCCCACTTAGTATATGCTATACTAATTCTCGCTTGAAGCTCTCATGTCGCTTCTATTATGAATTGTCTTTCAATTCTATTTAAGTTAAGGATATTCTATATCCTAATGAACCTCAATTAGCATTTCTCATTGTGTGAGATATCTCCCAAATCAATCATCAATAAGGAAATTTCTATATCCGTATGCACATCAAATAACATTTATGATTCTCCATCCATTACAGGGTTCAATTCGGTTTATGAACCTTTTTAAAGTTATCCCATTTGGGATTGGATTCTAAAATCCATTATCTCTAAATTTGTCTCATTTATTCATATAATTATAATTATCATCTCCTAGTCGAAACTCCAAATAAAGGTGGGCTTCCCCACTTAGAATATACCAAAATCTCTAATCGGTACTCCTCAACTTTAATTAATATGACTCCCATAATTTCGTACGATGGAAACCCTCTAAAAGTCTCCAAAACATACTCCAAATGTCTCATATAGAGGCCCCAAATCGATAACCTCGAACAAAACGGGATGAAATTCTCCTTAGAAAACATTTCCAAAAATTCCCCTGTTTTCGAATCGATTCGGCCTAGAAACGAATCGATTCGGCCCATCCGAATCGATTCGTTCCAAAGGACCTGGGAGTCTGCTACATGCCGAATCGATTCGCAAGGGGAGAATCGATTCGGCCCTAAAGACCTGGGCAATCTGCAACAAACCGAATCGATTCGGTAGGGGCGAATCGATTCGGCAAGTGCAGCAAGCTACGAAATGGGTTGTTTTCTTCTCAACCCAAAATACCCAAAAATCATTTTAATCATCTTCCAACTATTTTGATTCAACCCAAACACAAATATGACATTAATATTCCTCCAAGAACACATATATACAAGTTTCTAACCTTAAATTCATTAATGCAATGCAAATCTAAGATTTTTTCCAAAAATTAGGTTTTGTCAATTTAAACCTAAAACCCAAAATTCAATCCACAAATCATGCAATAATTGATACACAACAATTATTTAGCAAGTTTAATCACTTGCCTCGGGTTCGTAGGGTCTGAATCCGCCTTGAGATCGCGTATTGGCCCGAAAATCCTCTTTCTCCCTCTTTTTCTCCTTCCTTTTCTTCTTCTTTCTTCTTCTCTTTCTTTCTATTTCTCTCTTTGGAGAATTGTTTCTCCCGTAGGCTTAATAAGCCTAAATCCCAAAATACACATCTTTAAATGGTAATACACACTTTAAATGACTTAGTGACTTTAATTCGAGTCAAACGGTCCTAATTTATTTTGGAACCCATATAGACCCCAAGTACAGTCATTTCGACTTTCTTGACCCTTCCGGACACAATAGTACCCTCAGAATTTCCATTCGAGACTCTTTCTAACGAATCTAAATTTTGACCTCAATTGCCAATTTAATTATTTCTCCAATAAAATATTATTTATTTCTCCCAAAATAAATAAATATTCGTCTCCAAGACCTCGGGTTGTTACAAACTTCCCCACTTACAAAAATTTCGTCCTCGAAATTTAGCTAAGCCTAATTCTCCAAAGCTCAACTACTTCTAATCTACCCATACTTACAAATCGTATCTCCAAACTTCTAACCTCCCACGGCGAGTTCATTTTAAATTCATTTTATTATAAGTTAATTAAAACCAATTTCTGCAATAAGGGCGCCCATACACCCTTTATATTCGAGTTAGCACTCGTACCAATCATAATGAGGCCTTATTTGCCTCCAAAGTTCCACAATTCCATTAATATAGAATATATTAACATTTTAAGGATAGAAAAATTTGAATGGTCCAAAGAAATAACTCCTCTCAATTCCTGACATTCGCCACTTCCGTGCGGGGGACGTCTCGCAAAAGCGAAATCCAAACAAGGAACCCTCCCAATACACTACTGTGTGGCGACGTTGGGGATTGAGAGTTTGTTAAATCCGGACTAGAATTTGAAAATATTTTAGTGGAAAATTTATTTTGAAAGGGCCCGAAGGCTGATAAAAGTTTTATTTTAAAAATAGTTTATTTTAAAACGGCTTATATATTATAATATAATATGAAATGCCTTATGTCCAACACAAGGTCTTTTGAATCATCATCTATATAACATGTAGCTCACAAATATTATCATACTTATGAGCTAAAATTTTACCTGCGTCCCATCAAACCACAATCAAACTTCCAAACATAAACAACATCTTACATCATTTCAACATATTGCCATTTATAAGGCGAATCCATATCTGGAATACAACAATCATAATAGTCTATCATGACTATATAAAAAGAAGTAGCTTTTATCATTACTACTTATCACCCTTATCATTCTTACATTTACCATAAGGTAGGCCTGTCAATGGATCGGGTCTGGACCCGGACCCGACCCGAACTCGATCCGTATAATAGGGTCTGAGCATATTTTTTGGACCCGAGACCCGAAGACCCGAAGACCCGTTTATTAAACGGGTAGGGTCTGGATCTTATACAAGACCCGGACCCGAAGACCCGACCCCAACTGTACATTATTATTTTGTATATATATACATATATACTATAAATTTATATATATTTATAAATATATCTTATCAATATAACATGTAAGTATTATATATAAAAATATATATATTTATGTATATAATAAATATAAGTAATATATGTTTTATTTATACTAATAATATTCTACAATACATTACAAAATATTTTAATTTAAGATTAAATAATAAAGAAGGGGGATAAAATAAAATAAATGTACATATTTGACCAGACCCGGACCCGGACCAGAGACCCGAAGACCCGAAACGGATCCGGGTCTGGATCCAATATTGTAGACCCGATGAAGACCCGGACCCGAACCCGAACCCGATGAAGACCCGATTACACGGATCTAGATCTCCCTAAACCCGACCCGTCTCCGACCCGTTGACAGGCCTACCATAAGGTTTAAAGCTCTTTTTGAGCACCTTGCAAAATCACCTATCCTTTTACAAAATAATAGAATAAGAGATTATCTTGCTCAAACTTCCCCTTAGGGTCATTACATACATAATAGGGCTATAGTACTACCCTTACTCAAATATATCCCACACGATATTCCAAAAACTTCATATAATAATAATCCTATTAATAAAGGAAAATTAACTTACATCATCCATCTCTAGTTCGATTGCCCTTCCTCATTAATGGGCTCCCAAACGTAGTCCCCCGGTCTAAAGCGACCTCGAATCTGCTGTAGGGGTTGCACTTCCAAAATTTCATCAAACTGTGGTCCTTTACCTCTTTTAGGACAATCTCTCTTTTTATGACCTATTTCTTTACAAAAGAAACACTTACCCATAAACCCTTTCTACGCACTCGCATTACTGGCACTCTCTTTGCCAAACTTACTTGATGAACTCGAATCTCTAAAGTTCTTACTCTTTTGAGAACGAAAACGATATTCATGACATTTTAATAGTGCCGCATTCACTACCTCGATGAAAGTCATTAACTTAGGACTTTCTAACAAATGTTGTTGGATTTTTCAATCTAAACCTCGAACAAACTTCGATATACGTTTCTCTTCCGTATTTACCTCATTAGGTACTAATCTCGCCCATCTAGAGAAGTCTTCCTCATATTCCGTCACCGTTCTATTTCCTTGAAAAATCTTTATATCTCGATTAGGGGAAGGAAAATACCTTCGATCAAAAAGTTCCCAAAATTCTTTTATAGATAAAGTATCTCTCTGTTCAGATGTGGTGACAGACTCCCACCATTGAAGAGCTGCACCCGATAACCTAAAGGTGACTAAAAATTATTTCTGTACCTCACTACACTCAACCATACGAAGATGCCTCTGCATAATATTTTTCCATTGACTTGCAGCCATTGCATCAACTCCCCCTACAAACTCGGGAGGATGCCCCTTACTAAAATCTTCCTTCACTCTCTCCCATAAAGACAATCCTAAATGGGGTGGGGCTGCTCGAGAGGAAAATTGCTGAGCCATCGTAGAAACGGCAGCAGTTACTACTTGTGCCACTATATTGGCAACATCATCCGTAGTCATGTTCCTTTGAGGCATTTGGGGTTGCACATTCCCTTTATTTTCCCTGACTGAACGACCTCTCTTCGGTGGCATCTGAAATAAGAACAATTGTATCAGAACGCCTTTTAAATATTTTCGAATCATAGAAAGATATGGACGTATGAATGTAATCGTCCTAATAATAAGGCTCTACATCAAGAACGCTTACGGAAGATCGTAGTAACGCACACAGATCCTAAAGACACTAGAACCTGATGCTCTGATACCACCTGTGACAACCCGCTCCAAATAATAACGGGTGGCCAGCCCCATACTACATAAATCAGGTATCTCAGATGGTACAGTCTCAACATCAACAACTAAACACTATAATATAAGGCTAACTACCCGAAATCATAAAGTGCGAATTGCCAAAAATTTAAAACTTTTATTTTAACAACAACAACAAAACCAATAATGCATCTCAACCAACAATATACATCTAGCTATGATGAGTGAAAAGTGCATGCTCCAATGATATGAAAAAGTACAATACATTGTACAACAAAATCTCAACAATGAAATACCCGAATATGCTGTCGGGCAACAGACAATACAATAATCTGATAAATAAAATATGGAAGTGTTAATCTACAACACTTGAATACTAACTCAATACAACTGAATCCTAATCTAGATGTACAATAGATAGGAATCGACTAAAGCAAAGTGCCGCAACAGTCCGCTACTGCCACAGCTCCACAAATCCTGAATGGAGGAACATCAAAGGCGTCCTTGCGGAGGAACACCTGAAGTAATACAATATGTACATGGAGGAAGAAATATAAACGGGTCAGAGCCCGAGTTTTGAAAACATTTTATAGCAAGTGTATTAAAATGGAATCGAGCTCTCCATAAAAACCATCTCACCTCTCAACTAAAGCGCGCACTAAGCGTATGCACGTGATCTCCAAATGGATGTCCGATTCTAATTTTGGTAAGAGGATTATAACTTAAACCCAAGTGAAGTATTTAAGTGAAACCATCTAACCTATGTCCCTATCTACATTTACCTCAATTATCTTTAAGTTAAATGCTTTAACTTTAATATAATAGTTACAGTTATCCTTATAATGTTCATTTGTTGAACATATAAAGTTACATGATCCAATCATGTCCACATAATCACTATACATCAACAATCTCATTTACTAGAATTTATATTCTAGTGATGCCCATATAAGGCATGAAACCATATATATAATTATTATAGATGAGTTATTAGCATCAAGAGTTAAGGACTAAACTCCTCCCGATTCTCAACACGGTACTGCGTTTCGTGCGTGGGACGTCTCGCCGAAGCGAAATCCAAATAAGGAACCCCCCCGTTACACTAATCCTGACCGTATCGATCCTCGGGGCTCATTATGCCCTCAATGCAAGATGCATGTAACCCAAATGATTATTATCCAATTTTATTTAATTAATATTCCCAATTCTCAACAGTACACGGCGTTTCATGCGTGGGACGTCTCGCCGAGGCGAAATCCAAACAAGGAACCCCCCCCCCCCCGTTACACTACTCCTGGCACTGTCGATTGTCGGGATAGGTGATATATATATATATATATATATATATATATATATATATATATATATATATATATATATATATATATATATATATATAATTATGAGCATTAAGGACTAAACTTATCCCCAAGTTCCAGCATTACACTGCGGTTCGTGCGTGGGACGTCTCGCCGAGGCGAAATCCAAACAAGGAACCCCCCCGATACACTAATCCTAGCAATGTAGGTCGTTGAGGTCCATTATACCCTTGACACCCAAAACAAACACAAGCAATAATAACCATCCAACCGAGCTATAACTCGAAGGACGCAGGCTCACATGCTATCATCTTCCAGCAGCCCATATACGTAGCAAACTGGGGCCACCTGGTGGGGTTCAACGACACCCACCTCGTGATCTACTCACGCACACGACGTCGGGGAAGCGGTCATAGTTCCTAACCGGCAAGTGAGAGCGTCACATACCCCCGAACTCTCACCCCCAAAATAAATAAATATATATAGCATAAATGTCATTTGCTGACCACAAAGGACGACTATGACCTGGGGAATATCCACATCCTGCTTTTCTAGTCAGAATGCTCACCCTCTACGCACGAAACTTTCCAATGATAGCAAGGAGGGGGTATGCTTAACATGTATATAAACCATCATATAAGGTATACATACATCCCACAAAATAAAGATATACCATTATATAAGGTATACCTGCAACAATCATTTTCATTTTCATTATATGCTCTTAGGCGTAATTTGATTAACATCATTGTTTAGTATATCTCTCTCATGATACACCAATCGTCAATACTCACACATTTACCCCACTTAGTATATGCTATACTAATTCTCGCTTGAAGCTCTCATGTCGCTTCTATTATGAATTGTCTTTCAATTCTATTTAAGTTAAGTATATTCTATATCCTAATGCACCTCAATTAGCATTTCTCATTGTGTGAGATATCTCCCAAATCAATCATCAATAAGGATATTTCTATATCCGTATGCACATCAAATAACATTTATGATTCTCCATCCATTATAGGGTTCAATTCGGTTTATGAACCTTTTTAAAGTTATCCCATTTGGGATTGGATTCTAAAATCCATTATCTCTAAATTTGTCTCATTTATTCATATAATTATAATTATCATCTCCTAGTCGAAACTCCAAATAAAGGTGGGCTTCCCCACTTAGAATATACCAAAATCTCTAATCGGTACTCCTCAACTTTAATTAATATGACTCCCATAATTTCGTACGATGGAAACCCTCTAAAAGTCTCCAAAACATACTCCAAATGTCTCATATAGAGGCCCCAAATTGATAGCCTCGAACAAAACGGGATGAAATTCTCCTTAGAAAACATTTCCAAAAACTCCCCTGTTTCCGAATCGATTCGGCCCATTCGAATCGATTCTGTCCAAAGGACCTGGGAGTCTGCTACATGCCGAATCGATTCGCAAGGGGAGAATCAATTCGGCCCTAAAGACCTTAGCAATCTGCAACAGACCGAATCGATTCGGTAGGGGCGAATCGATTCGGCAAGTGCAGCAAGCTACGAAATGGGTTGTTTTCTTCTTAACCCAAAATACCCAAAAATCATTTTAATCATCTTCCAACTATTTTGATTCAACCCAAACACAAATATGACATTAATATTCCTCCAAGAACACATATATACAAGTTTCTAACCTTAAATTCATTAATGCAATGCAAACCTAAGATTTTTCCCAAAAATTAGGTTTTGTCAATTTAAACCTAAAACCCAAAATTCAATCCACAAATCATGCAATAATTGATACACAACAATTATTTAGCAAGTTTAATCACTTGCCTCGGTTCGTAGGGTCTGAATCCGCCTTGAGATACCGTATTGGCCCGGAAACCCTCTTTCTCCCTCTTTTTCTCCTTCCTTTTCTTCTTCTTTCTTCTTCTCTTTCTTTCTATTTCTCTCTTTGGAGAATTGTTTCTCCCGTAGGCTTAATAAGCCTAAATCCCAAAATACACATCTTTAAATGGTAATACACACTTTAAATGACTCAGTGACTTTAATTCGAGTCAAACGGTCCTAATTTATTTTGGAACCCATATAGACCCCAAGTACAGTCATTTCGACTTTCTTGACCCTTCCGGACACAATAGTACCCTCAGAATTTCCATTAGAGACTCTTTCTAACGAATCTAAATTTTGACCTCAATTGCCAATTTAATTATTTCTCCAATAAAATATTATTTATTTCTCCCAAAATAAATAAATATTCGTCTCCAAGACCTCAGGTTGTTACAGAAGGCCAATCATCTTAACAACCTTTTGTGTTCTAAACTTTGTAATTACTACTCCCTACATCTCAACTTAAGTGTCCATGTCTTTATTTTTTATAGATTAAGGATACACTCAATCAATGAATAGGATTAATGATTTCTAACCATCATGGAACACGGTTCATTGATTATTTCCAAAAAGGAAAGTTGACTCTTAATTTGGGATGACTTATATAGGAATAGTTTAACCTTAATTTAAGACTAATGGATTATTGTACTTTTAAGCTCTCAACTGAGAAATTTCGAGTTAAGTTGAGAGATTTAAATGAAGACACATAGAGAAACCACGTTAAAGGAGTTAGTTTTATATGTATGTTATAGGATGAGTGATTAGTCTTCTGGAATGTTGAAGCTGAGGTGAGGTTGTGCCCGGTCGCTTTTGGGTCAGGCTTGCAGCCATGAGTAATTGGGTTGCATATTTATTTGAAGAGCATCCTGATTTGCCTTCTATACCTAGTGCTTCCTGGCCTAGGCGTTCTCTTTCTGATGGGTTCTTAGTAACATTTAGTTAGATTCACATGCTTTTATTTTCTCTATATATATGAAGAAAATAAGGATCATTTAAAAAAACATATAAGTACATAAAATATCCTGTAAATAATAGGCAGAACCCTATATACAAAATCAACATCTATTGACCCCCCTTATAAAATCAGACACCTTAAAACCTTAAAGGTCTTGGAAAGATTAATGCCTCCCTAAAAATATTATTTATTGAGTATAACTACACGAACACACTTTCCTACCCATTTCCCTACTCGTCGAATAAGACAAACAAAATAAGGGCCCACAACAAACCAAGCTCCAAAGTCTAAACTAAAAAAAGAAAAGAAAAATGACATGATCACCTATTAACCTTTGTGGCATAAAAAATGAGTCAGTAAAAAAAACCACAAGTGCTACACTTCTATAAATTATTTCTCTCTTCAAATTTTTGCAATCAGCAGGTGCTCTTTCTCTCTAACTGTGTGTGTATGTGTGTGTGTGTGTGTATATATATATATATATATATATATATATATATGACACTAATTTTCTATCTCCAATAAATTTGTAAATACACATTGTGATTAGTGTTGATTTATTATTAATGTGAGTGATTTAATCAATATTCATTGTATACTATGTTAAAGTATAATGAATTTAAGCTTACGTATTACTAGAAGTTGATATTAATTGAAAAATGTGTCATTGGTATGTAGGACCACAAATGACATCTTCTGGTGATGAAATGGATGCTATTTTTATTAATGACGAGGAGATTGAAAATGAAGTAGTGGAGGCCAATAAAATAAGAGATTCCGCAGTTGGAATGGAGTTTGATACATTTGAGGAACTTTTTGACTACTATAAAAAATATCGTAATGAAAATGGATTTCCAGTTAAAAGAAGATCATCGGAAAAAAATCCAAACATGGGTGTAAGCTTCATTTGGCGGCATGCTCTCATGCCGGAAAACCAAAAAGTAACATAAAAAATATTTTTGAAAATTGTCTAGTTGCGATAACTAATTATAAGGCCAAAGTAAGAATTTTACTTTTCTCCGATGAAAAATAACGGGTGTCGGTTATAAACTTGGATCATAATCATAGGGCGAGCCCCGAAAAAGAAAGATATTTAAAAAACAATCGGGTCATAAGTTCTTTTGTTAAAATAAGGCATGAAATAAAAGGTAACACCGGTATCCGGTTATGCAAGAATTTTACTTCATTAGAAATTGAAGAGGGTGGACATGAGAATTGTCCATTTTTAGAGAAATATTGCTATAATTTTATTTATAAAAAGATGTGATTAAGACTCGAGGAAGTTGATATTATGGCTCTTCAAAAATACTTCATGAAAATGCAACGTTTTTTATGTAATGGATTTTGATTAAGAGTGTAGGATAAAAAAATGTAGTTTGGGAAGATGCATGGAGGAAGGCCACCTATGAAGAGTTTGGGGATGCTATTTTATTCGACATTACATACTTAACGAATAAATAAGACATTACATTTGTTGGTGTAAATCATCATGGCCATTCAACATTATTAGGGTGCGGATTAATATCTAACGAGGATAGTAAGACATTCACTTGGATTTTTAAAGAATGGCTAACATGTATGGATGATTGTCCTCCTTTCGCAATTATTATCGATCAAGACAAAGCAATGAAAATGACTATTGAGGTTGTCTTCCTGGATACACGATATATATGGTGCTTGCGGCATATAATGAAGAAATTTCCCAGAAAATTGCGAGGTTATAATCAATATGAATCAATGAAGTATTCAATATAAAATGTCGTGTATGATTTGTTGACCCCCGTAGAAATTGAAGGATGCTGGAAAACTCTTAACACCATGATAATGAGTGGTTGAATGGCTTGTACTAAGGGAGGAACCGTTAAGTCCCTAAATTTGTGAAGAATACTTTGTGGGAGGGAATGTCATTGACTCAAAGAAGTGAGAGCATGAATGCATTATTCGATGGTTATGTGAACTCAAAAATGACATTAAAATAATTTGTGGGTCATTGTGAAAATGCATTGCTACGTAAAGTACAAAAGGAGGACTAAAATGACTATAACTCCTTCAACTAATTCATTCCATGTATTACACGTTATGCAATTGAAAAGCAACATGAAGATGCTTAAACCACTTTCAAATTTAAAGAACTCCAAAAGGAGTTGACCGGGAAGCTTTATTGTGAAATATGTCGTATTAACGAAGGAATGTGGTTTTGTTGGATATGTCATTTGTGAAGATATTGTTCGAGAGAGAAATCTTCATGCAACCTATTCTCTATGGTTTAAGGAGGAGGATTGTGATATAAACTGCAGTTGCCAATTATTTAAATTTTAAGGAATCTTATGCAAGTGTCCTACTACTCTGTTAATTTAAAAAAGGGTTCAAGTTATACTTGAGAAGTGTATTATTCATATATGGAGGAAATATGTTAAGAGGAAGCACACAAAAGTGAAAATCATATGCTTCGATTGGACGTTCCTCCTACAAAATGAACGTTTTGACAAGATGTATATTGCATTTTATGAAATCGCTGACTTAGCAATCGACAGTGAAGACAAGACAAGAGTGGTAATAAGTTGTATTAACAAACTGATCAATAAATTAAATAATTTTAATGTCACGTGTGATAGTAGTAAACAAATTATCGTGGAAGTTGACCAAATGTAATTTTTTTTATCAATATTCATAGTTCCGTGGCCATCCGTGGTAAAGTTCGACCGCCCTACAAAAGAAAATAGTCTAAGCTAAAGCAAGTTGTTAGAAGTTGAAAGGAAAAGAAGAAGAGTAGAGGGAAAGAGAAAATATAAAATAATGACAAAATTAATTTGGATTTGCAAATGGTTAGTTCTTCTAAGTTTTATCATGGTAATATATTTCCGATTTTGAATTTATTTGATAGTTTCTAAATATATTTGTTGTGTGTAGGCTTCACGTGCATTGAATGCGTGCGAATGTGACATAAATTTTGGGAATTTAGGGCAACAAACAAGGGACTACCTCACACATGGTTCATAACAGCCTACTCTAGGAAGAGATTTTGAAACATATTAATTTTAATCCTAATTTTCTCAAATTCAGAATCCTTTTTTGGGCAGGGCATTTGAACAACATTCACAAAATATTTTATGTCCTTCTTGTAACTATTTTGACATCCATTGAGTTGCTAGCTGTTTTGTAACTATTTTTTCAAATGTAATTTTGTTGTTACTCTGTTTTGTAATCCATCTACTCTCTTGACATCCACTATTTTGTAATTCATTAACTGTTTTGAGTTGCGAATATTTCTCGCCATGTCTTAAGTAACTAATGATTAAATAGGTTTCTATAATGCTGTAATTTTGAAATGTTAGCTATGTATTGTCTTGTGTAATGCCAAATTTGTAATTCTAGTGTTTAGAGATGTTCTTGTAATGTTATAGGATTGCAACAAGTTTGTTCTGCATTGTCAATAGAAAAAAAATAGAATCCATCATTAAAAAACAACGTAAAAAAATTAGAATTCACATGAACTCGCCAATAATGGTGTAATATGGCCGAAATGATTTTTGCGGTCAAATGCAACCCTCCAGATGGGTCGAAACATTTGGGGAAAATGTTAGGGTTCTTTAGTTTTAGTGGTTTTCAAGTCTTTTTTTTTCTTTTTTAATTCTAGAGTTTGGTGCTTGTTTTATTGTAGGTCCTTGTTTTGTTTGTCTTATTCGGTGGGTACGATAAATGGGTAGGAAAGTGTGTTTCTATAGTTTTACTCTTACCTATTCGATATTGTGGCCATCCCCGATCCTCACCCGCGGGCGGGCGCGTGGAGGAAGGATCCTTGGGTCCCGCGTGTCCCTTTCGGGAGCTCTTCGATCGACATTGTTTGAGATGAGATGTAAAAATATAGAGAGATTTAGAGTCGCCAGTCTATTTCACTCAAAACAGACAAAAGAAAAAGGGGAAGCCATCCCGAAGGACGGCATCCAAAGACATACTGGTGCATACGAAACCAAAATAATTTGAGAAGGGTTCGGAGGCTAAGTTACGAAATGGGAAGGTGTTAGGCACCCATTTCGCCCTTTCGGTCTCTCATGGATATTTGCTATTTTTCTTTATTTTCCCCGTGATATGTGTGCATGCGTATATATATAATGGAGATAGGAATCCTCGACTTGTATCATGGAAGAGATAAAGCGAGTCATTCGTAGGAAGATATAAGGATAATATTAGAAAATAAGATTTACGCGATTACCCTTACGTCGGTCATTATAATGGAACGATAATGCATATGGAGTAATACGTCACTAAGAGCAAGTATATAGAATATAAGAAAATTGGATTTAGAGAAGATAAAAAATGAGAAGAAAAGTGAGAAAAAGGACTCGAGTCTCGGGTTTTACCCCGAGACGCCTACGTAGCCTATAAAGGCATCAAAGTCCACGTAATTCGCATACAAAACGAGGGGTGGGGTTTATCCCATAAATTCAAATGGGGGATCTCTTATTTGTGAGAGTGTGTGTGTAGAAAAAGTGTTTTAGTTGTGAGAAAAGTATGAGAATCCGTATTTGGAGTTTATGAGCAAACCCTCTTTTTCTTGTTTTTTGGGTTTTATTTATACGAAAATAAGAGATGTGCGATAATACTAAATAAAAAGTATATTAGGATGTGCGAGATGAGATAATAAAAGTGCTAAGTAATAAAACAAGTTATTGCAAATTTAAGAGAATTTGAAGAGAAGGTTGAGAAAGATGGACCTTCTTGGAGACCTTGAGCTTGATCTTGAATGTTGGAGAGCAGCCCTTGCACTTGGATGATGATGGAGAGTGGCTAATTCACCAAGTTTGATGAAAAGGATGATGAAAAGTGGAAGTTAGAAAGGGATTTGGATGTTGAAATCGCGCTGCCTTCGAGAGAGGTTTTTGGGATTCGCTGAGAGCGATTTGTATCAGATCTGGGATCCTCTTGCAAATGAGGTGAAGGCCTCCTTTTATAGGCTCAGGTCACTACCGATCAACATAGATCTGGTCCTACCTATCGGCACCTGCCGATAGGCAGGGTCTGGAACATGTCATTTGGCAGTGTGTTTCAGGCCTTTTAGGAAAATTAGCTGTCGAAGGCAATCTGTTGATCAGAATTATGCACGGGATGGACCGTTGGAAAGGTAATTCAGAGACCTTTGGAAGTCCTTTGGATCACTCCCAGGTTAGGGAGTTGACTTTGGGTCAAATATGGCTCGGAAGCGTTTGTCGGTCCATTGGACGGGGAATCGTTCGGACGCAAACGGATCGTTCGTTCGCATGGTAAGTCTGAATCGCGCACAGGGTGGACTGTTGGAAAGTTTAGGAGATGTACTTCGACATTCCAAAGAGTTTGACCCGACTTGGAGAGTTGACTTTGGTCAATTGGGCCCTGGAAGCATTCGATGACCTCTTGGAGTCAAACGGATCGTTCATCCGCATAGTAAATCGGAATCACGCACGGAGTGGACCATTGAAAAGGGGATTCAATGCCCTTCAAAGATTCATTCAGTCTCGATCGAGCTGAAGAGTTGACTTACCCAGGAGCGCTCGGTGGCCTCCAGATTACGTTTCGGACGCAAATGGATCGTTCGTCCGCATAGTAAGTCAGAATCGCGCACAGAACGGACCGTTGGAAAGGGTATTCGGTGCCCTTAGAAGATTCATTCAACCTCGATCGAGCTGAAGAGTTTGACTTTTTGGTCAAACGGAGTCTGGGAGTGCCCGATGGCTTCTAGGTCGCTACTGGGGGTACGACCTGGGTTTGTAGTGATGAAGGGAGGTACTCGGGACCTAAGGAGAGTTAGGGGGTAACAAAATGGGGTGTCTACACATACTTTCCATACGAGGGAAAAAATGCGTATCAATATAACATCCCCTAACTTAAGAGATCTCATCACCATTCTCGTGTCACCCAATACGTCCTAAAAAGTGCATGAGAGCAACGAAAATCATTCTCAACCTTTCACAATAAATCAACACGTGTCTAATCGTTTCTTCCACACCCTTGTACATTTAGCCCCAATTGTTCATACACCTGCCTCTTTCTTAGGATGGCCATGCATATATTAATGTATAATTTATTTCTTCCACCTCAATATATTTTATTATACTTATTAATATCATGACCATTGGAGCCAACCCTAGGACCCTTACCATCACATAGACGGTGGGAGGTGTAACACCCCGTATTTTTGACGATTTAAATAATTATGTGATTAATTATTATTATGGGAATAAGTATGCGATTAATTATTGTTGTTGGATTAATTAAATTAAAATGTGATTAAAATAATTATTAACTAGCGTGCCAAGGGTTAATACTTATTGTTGAGAATTATTGAATATTACTGTGTGATTTGTAATATGGAATTATAACATTGGATAAATTGTCGAAAGTGAGAAATACGGCAATTTGGTAATTTAAGTCTGACACGCGTGTGAGTCGTGTCGGGATTAATTGAATAGAATAAAAAGAGATATTATATTTGTTAACTCGTATGGTCATTTCGAGTGCGCCGTTGAGTCCAGAAGGGTCGAGATAGTCAAAATGGTATACCCGGGTGTTTAGTTTGGGTCCCGGGGCAATTTTAGGCCTAACCGACGTCCCGAGAGGGCATTATGGTAAATTGTATTTTTGGGTGGAATTAATGGACGAAAATTAAGAATTATTTTTATCAGTCTAAAGAAGTCCATTAGGGGTGAGAGTTGTAAAAGAAAATAACGGCCATAGAAAGTGTGGGGGAGAACCAAAACCCAAGAAGGAAGGCCAAATCATCCTCACCTTGCATAATCGTGACCACCAACGCGTAGATCGAGAAGAGAGGAATGCGTATATACCAACATCGCCAACGGATCAGACCGTCATATTCGAGGCAAGTGTTTATTACTTGCTTTCTTTATCAATAATCATACTCATGTTAGTGTAGGTGAATTCAATCCTTCATTTACATGTTAATTGGGTGAAAATTGGAGGTTAAATGATTATTAGAGGTTGGTGTAATTAGTTGTTAATATTTTGTCATGAATGTAGAGGATGAACTACGAAATTAAATTATATATTGATGAACGAATCTGGGTTGATTAGGTTATTTAATTGAAAATTTGAAAACTAGGGTTCATATGAATTGATTTGGGGATTTTATATAATTATGATGATTTATGATGAATTAATGATCCTAGGAGGTTAGGAATGATTTATAACCTGTTAGGGTTGATGGGTATTGATGATGAGGCATTGGGTGTTGAATCTTAGAGGTTTCTAGGTTAATAAATGGTAGAAAAATGCAGAATTCTGGGAAAGAAGACGAACAGTGACATCTCGCGCGATCTCGTGCGAAGTCGTTCGAGCGAGATGGCATCTCGCGCGAAGTCGCTTGAACGACACGTGGAAGTCTTTCAAACGACAACCCTTCTGGTTCGAGCGACATAAGGAATTTTTGGGGATTTTCTCAAAGTCCAGTTTTGAGTTTGCCGGTTTATTGGAGTGAGAGAAAGTGCCAAATAATGAATTCAAATAGGACAAAATTTTAGAAAAAGTATGTGAGAATTAATACTTTAATTATTTCGGTATAGAGAGAATGTACCTTGGAGATTACGAGAGAGATAGTAATCTAAATATTTATACTATACGTAGTGATGATATTAAAATACATATGAGGAGTATATATGTAGGTTGGAGAAATACCTATAATTTATAATAGGATGTGTGTATGCCTATTATGTGATATAATTGTAAGAGCACTAATGGATGGGTGTAGAAACTCTATCGTTAAGTGTACTAATGGGTGATAACCTGGGGGTACAAGGATGATTATTGTTAGGCGCACTAATGGGTGATAACCCGAGGGTGCTGGATTATTATTGATAGGTGCATTAATGGGTGCTAACCCGGGGATGCAAGATTCTATTGTTAGGCGCACTAATGGGTGATAACCCGGGGGTGCCGAATTATTATTGATAGGTACATTAATGGGTGCTAACCCGGGGATGCAAGGTTCTATTGTTAGGCGCACTAATGGGTGATAACCCGGGGGTGCTGAATTATTACTGATAGGTGCATTAATGGGTGCTAATCCGTGGATGCAGGATTTTATGGATAGGTGCACTAATGGGTCTTAGCCCGGGGGTGCAGGATTAGTATATATATATATATATATATATATATATATATATATATATATATATATATATATATATATGAACTTGTGAATATTGCTACTGTGTGAAATTAGTAGACTTGGTAATAATAATAATCATTACATTGCACCATGTGGTCTTAACCTAAGGGTGCAAGATTAGTGTATATATATAGGGATGATGAGACTGTATATATGTATGAGTGTACTTGGACAACTTTCTAGTTTGTGAAACTAATAGATATAAATGGAAATGAGAAATAAAATAATCTTAGTGAATAAAAGATTAACCATTTAAACGGTGAATAATGAAACCTAGTATGTGAGATAAACTATCTGATTAGCATATTGTATGGGTGATACGGGAATACTACTAGTGAGCATAGTTAGTATTAGTATGGTTTCTGACTAGTTAGACTGGGAGGTATAACTAGGGGAGATTTGATGTACGTTAGGCGTGCACAATAGACGAGAGGTGAGAAACTCGTGTGAGAGTTCGATAACTAACAAGCGTGTAAGACTTGTTTTAAGAACCAATTTTAAATACTTGCTAAATCATTTTTGCACATCGGCCTCTGACCCGTTTCTTGTATCTCTTCTCTCTTTTGCTATATATATATGTATTATATCAGGTGCTTATCCACAGGAGTATCAAATCTAGAGATTTGGATTGCTTGACGTGGTGCAAATGTTGTGGAAGCTGTAGGTCCTTGTAGTAGACGCATCTATCTTTTCCATTCAGTTTCATCTAGACTTCTTATTTAGGGCATATGTCGCCCACTTCTAGTTCTTCATCTGAGATATTATATTCAGTTTATTTTATGGTTTGGAGTTTTGAACTGGGAGGTTTTATCCAGTCTTATTTATTTCAGTATTTGATTCATGTTCCGTATTTATTACATTCCTATGTGTGGTGAATGGTTTATATTTTAAGACTGAATGAAAATGGATTTACTTGGTTTTACTAAATTGGAAATGTTTTGACACCTATCTTAATTTTATATTAGGTGATTAATATGTTAAAAAGTTTTTCGACAGTGATGCTAAGAATGAACCAATTGAATATCCTGTTTTGAATTGATAGAGGACTGATCACCCTATATTTAATTGGGCGGAGTGTCACAGGAGGTTTGAGGGTTCGACTCACCGCCCCCGCCCTCAACCCCCGAGTCGCTTGTATATATGTAATAAATTTTATAACGATAAATGTAACATCACCTTTGGTATTATTTTTTTAAGTTTGTTTTAGTAGTTATTTTTGGTAACATAAAAATAAAAATGGACCGACACTAGTGCCTTTTAGAACATTGCCTTTGAACTTAATATGTATAAGTTATAACTCACTTTCATTATACACATAAAAGAAATCTCCAATGTTGCATGCATTCTTGACATCTCATAAGTGGCAAAAGAGTCTCCAATATCTTTTGTTTTTGTTCTATTTTTAATCAATTTTTTATATAGCTTATAAAAAAGGATATGGGAAAAATATACTCATGTGTTTTTTTTAAATATGATGAAGTTTATACATACGAAGAAAGCACATGATAAAGACCTGAGGTGTACTATGATTTAAGAAAAAAGAATAAGTTGTGATATGATTAATTTTATGGCTTTTAGATATCGCCCCTTGGTATAAGTAAGAAAATTGTAGATATAGAACCATCTCATTTTTAATTACACAACTCGGCCCTATCACTATAGTTAGCCGAGAATATGATTTTAGGCTAAACAAACTACGTATATAGTCTTAAGATAATCTCTAAGCTCACATCCCTTAGATTCATAACTGTATCGATATTGGTCAAGCCAACAACCTCTCTTTTCTTTTAAAAAAAATAATCGAAGTACCATCTTGCGGGATTTCAACGAAAATTCCATTGGATAATAATAAATAAATATATAAATAGATACCCAATTGCATTCACATATTTAGTATATAATTAAAGTTGTAGGCTCGCTTAACATCAGATTGACATGTGTCATTCGTAATTACATATCTCTTTAACTTCTATGATAATTGACATTTTTCATATTTCCTCTTAACACAATGTCTCTCTCTTCCCATAAAGTCTTTACATTTTCCACGATTCTTTGAAATAACATGATAGAGAACATTACAAGTTATATATATATATAGTTAGTTAGTTAGTTAGTTAGTTTATTTTTTGGTAAAGCTCATGTGTTTGTGTTAAGATAAAAAAAATTCTTTTTGATATTAATAGTGGACAAGAATTAATATGTTTTATGATAATTGAATATTGGACCCATCAGGCAATTTTTTTCCTTTTATATGTTCATTATAATTCTTTTACTTTTTCTACTATTATTTTACTAATGGATATAACTTTGCTAAATATTTAATTTTTTTGTTATATGGTAATGCATGTACAAATGTTTGTATTACTCACTTGTTAAAAACAATTATATGACAAATATGTGATGGCTTTTAGGAATTTGTTGTAAAACAAATTGAAGAATTTTGATTGCACATAAAAATTATCAGTAGCTAGCGCATATGAAAGATTAATTTCCAATTGTCAAATATTACATCCATATGTTTTTTAACTTTTAAAGACTTGGTATTTGATGGACTATTTATGAAGTATAAGTTTAAAGATCATTACAAGTTTTAGTTTACGTTATTTCTTTATATTAGCCTATGTTTATAAATCTATCATGTTAGACTTTTTTCCCTTTTGCGTGGATTTATTTTTATGAAGATGTAGAATTATTGAGTTCTAATTTATATGAATTTGATAATGTGTCTTGGTCTATGCATAATATGAATTACAATATTAACATGAACATGACACGACACGAGCATAATATATCGTACTATACTAAGTAACACGAACATCACTATAAGTGTATTACATTTTATCTTTTATCCTTTTTGCATTTTTCGTGTAGGTGCTATCTACATTCTTAAATATGGAGAAAATTTTCATGCAACTGGCACCACTGGTGATGAAGGAAAAGAAATAATTGAGTCAAGCATTGGTGAAATTTTTTTCATTCCATAATTATAATATCTAGATTGAAATCATAGGCACCATTTGATTTAAGACGAAAATTTATTCTGTATGAAAAAAAAATGAAAATTTGTGTAAAACACTGTGACATGTTGGAATTCATTTAACATGCCATTCATTATTTAGTCAATTTATTTTCATTATGGTAACACTAATTTATCAAAGGAATTTACTATTCAAATTGAAAATATTTATCTTTAAAATAAGTGTTGAATTTAAAGTCCATAATCAAAATGTATGCTCATTACAATAGTGTTTGGATACATGTATGTATTGAATTATGATGGTAAAAAAATACCACATGTACCGGCGCATCGCGCGGGTTACATGCTAGTATATATAAAAAAGATACCCAAGTATAATAAATAAATATATAAATATATATCTAATTTCATTAATATACCAATTGCGATGCTTGTAAAATTTAAGTACATGATTTTTAATTTGAAATAAGAAGACAAGGGATTTCAAGTGAAACAGTTGTGAAGTTCTCAATTTTGATCAGTGAGACATGCAAGCCACAAATATGGAAAATCAGGACACATTCTAAAGGGTTAACTGAATTCATGTTTATAATTAGGCATATCTAATATATATATATATATATATATATATAACTGTAGTCTTAACACCTTCTTACAGCGAAACATGTCAATCTTATTTAATACACCTCTTTACTTATTCAAACGTTTCCCCACAAAAATATCTTTTGGTTAATTTAAATGTTTCCCAACGATTCATTATATTTAGACCCTTCACTGACTTTCGATGTCTTCTGAAATCAATTTTCAAATAAGGTCTAAATCACTTTTTGGCTGAGTTTTTTTGTTAATGGTCTCTTTAAAAGAGGCAATGTTAAAAAAAATCTGAGCGACAGTAAGGTGTTTTGTATGAAACCAAAAACTCAAGTAGAAGTAAAGTAACTTTGTACGCAAAGACAGAGCAAACCAACGACACCGGATACAAAAGATAAGACTCCTCATTTTCAGTCTCAAAGGTAACTTTAAATTCCTTCATACGTTATAATTTTATGTTTTCATAATCTTGAATTTTTAGGGGTTAGGGTTTGCATATATGCATTTACACAAATAGCTTTGATGCCATTATTAGAATTATAATTTGAAAGCAAAAAATTGTTTAATATGGTCACTTTTTATGAGATGTAGAATTTCTTGCATGTGTATGGATTTTTGCCAAAATCAAAGTTGGAATTTTTTTAAACTTTATGTTATGTGTAATTATAAAGTTTTTTATTTATTGATTTAGTTCTAATTTAATTTAAATCTATTATTTATAATTGTATAGGGTTTATTTATCCTTAGAAATTCAATTAAAACAATACAATTTATATAAATTCGGCCATGCATTGCTTGGCCTACATGCTAGTCTAATTATAGTATATAACTAAAGTTGACAACGGAATACGGTGAAGACATTCGTCGCATATACAGTAAGCCACGTGGACAAAGGTAATTAAGATTATATTAAACTTATTTAATTTTTGCATTATGTGTTCCAAACCAACTGTATATATAGTAAACCATTCAAGTTCTAATGAATTAATTCACACTCTCTCCCTTCCTTAAAAAACGGAACTCAATAATATAAAAATGATCCACTCAAAAGATGGATTTGTTCTTTTAATATTTATTAGTCCCTTCCATTTCTCTACCTATTTAAATGCTTTTTGTTTATATTAAACCCTAGCCGTCGTGATTTTTCAACGCAACATATTTTTCCTTTATTCTTATGAAGGGTCTTTAACTTACAAAACAGATCTATCAATCTCACAAACTCCTAGAACACATGAGACATGGCAACACTTGCAGGTTTACCCTTCTATTCTTCATTTTCAACCTTCTCCTCTCTTTGTCTCTATATGTTGAAGCTTACAGAAAATACACTATTGGAGACTCTTCGGGTTGGTGTGAAAAGGTAGAAAAACCAACTGTTTATTATCAGAAATGGGTTGCTGGCAAAAGATTCGATCTTGGTGAATTTCTTTGTAAGCTCTCTCTTTCTCTCTCTTTATATATATATAATTATATTTGGTTTTCATTTATCTATCTTCCCCTATTTTTTAATTTGATTAGTGATTAATTAATTACATGATTGAATAATTAGGACATTATAGTGAATTTTATTATCAAGAGTAGAAGAAGGTGATTTTCTTTATGGGTTTGTTCTAATATTCAATATATGTGGATCCTTTTGAGGATGTGCTTACGGTTTTTTATGTTTTCCTTTTCTTGTTTGCCATATAATATTTGATTGCATACATTCAAGCAATTCCTCCTGCACACACACATACAACTATAGTAATGCTCCGGTTTTCTGTTTCTGAAGGATGAGAAGCTTCCAAATGTGTTGGGCCATTTTCAGAAAGATTTTGAAGGCAAGGTTTCTGCAGAGATTTGGGTAAGCCAAAACAATGGATTTTTTGGACCAAAAAGAGACGTGTAATGCTTTTGTTTTTATCTGTAAAATGATACCGTGAAATTTATATTTATATAACAGGGGCAAAAATTTGGTGGGCTTGTTTATTTATGGTTTTTGATGATATATATATATATACGATATATTTATACTCCAATATATTTTTTACATTTTTATATAGAGGCAGAGAAATGGAGACGTGAGGACCAGAGACATCAAGTAATATCCGGTGGGCGGTGAGAGGCAAACAAATGAGGTGGGAATGTTTATTTATAATTTTCGATGATAAATATGATATATTTATACCCCACTAATTGTTTTACATTTTTATATAGACCTTATTATTAATTGTAAGTCTAAATTTCAAGCATATAATCATTTCAGGACCAATATACATGGGTAAATGCCATTTTATATCAATTTATAACTTTAAACAAAAATAATGAAGAAAATTTAACTCTAAATAGTTACAAATATAAATGCTACATTTTTAGTGAGATAGAAGTTATGGGACGTTATTACTCTCATAATGATATCATTGTATTTGAAGAAAACCATAACATAATTGTTTTTTTATTAGTTTTTTGGATTTGAAGCAAATTACAATTTTTACTTTATCATTTAGGGTTATGTTTGACAAATTTCTACACATAATAATTTTTTTTACTGAATATTTTTTTTTATGATTTCAAAAGCACACTTTTTTATATTTTTGTGTATATTTTAACAATTTCATTAAAAACGATCTCGCATCGCGGGGTTTGGATGCTAGTATCTATATGTGGTGACAATTATTATTCAACACAAAGAGATAAGAGAAGCACAATCACCAAGCTAAATAAGGAATACAAAATGTCAATCACACAACAAGAGATGTATGTGGTTCAGCAAGAATGCCTACGTCCACGGTGGTGCAGTCAGTATTATTTCTATATACTCCGGAGAGCGATTACAGAGAATACAGTGCGTGTCCTATGCCCCGGACCTAGGGTTTACTATATACATGTTCATTTTCAGGGAGTGGGGGTGTTGGACTCCCCCACGTTTTCCATCTTCTCCTAGAACACCTCGTAACGAGAACATGAGAGAAGACCAAGTCATAATCGAGAACATGAGAGAACATGAGAGAACATGAGAGAAGACCAAGTCATAATCGAATTTAATTGTTAAGAAATGAGGGGTTTGGACTTTGGGCCGCTTTAACTGGGTTACTCTCCCAGGCCCGTCATTTTAATTCCGGGTACCCACAATTACCCCTAAGTTTGTTGGGCCACAATTTGGGCTCAATAAATTTAAATGATTTGTCATAATGGCTCCTTTGTACATCGTGCAACTCTTCCTAAAGTTTGAGGACTGATTCAGGCGGCACTTGCTTCATGTTCTATGCACTATGATTAGTAACATTCAAAAGTTATCCCAAGCAGTCGTTTCACGATCACCGTTTCAAGCTTCTCAGTACTCTTCCACTTTCTACCAGTTCTAGCGATTCACGTTCTCTTCTCCCGGTCTTCATTCTTTTCGCTTTCGATCTTCCTCGTCATTTGGGCCTATGATTCTTCATCGTTCAAGTCAAACTTTCATCTTGTAAGTCTCCTGTGCCTTTTCTTTGTGTTTTCTCTTTGAATTTAGGGTTTTCAGATGGCAAAGATTAGTAATAGATCAGTGTCTGAGTTTAGGAAGTTTTACAATATCCCAGAGTGGGTAGAGATTGAGTGCGCCTCTCCCCCTAGAAATGTTAGAGAGATAGAGGGTGCCCATTGGATTCATGTCTTGTTTTTTTCCCAAGGGGGGACTTATTTTTCCTCCCAACGATCTATTCTTGCACTTTTTTTGTTATTTCAACATTGTTCCTGCACAGTGTTCGCCCAATGTGTGGAAGATAATCAATGGCGCCCATAGAATAAATCAGCTCTATAGCACCAAATTAGGGCTCGCCAAAGTCTGCTTTTGCTATTATTTTTTTCGAACTAGTTCTGGTGTTCTCTATCTCAAAGGCAGGAGTCGTGACAGGGTATTGGTAGTAAACCTACCTGATTCCCACAAGGACTATTGGCAAGATGGTTTTCTTGCTAGAAATTGGCAGTTTTCCCCTAGACTGAGGGGTCGAGGTCCGATAGGTTTACTGTTCCCTTTTATGGGAAAGATTATATAGGTAGTCTCTGCTCTGTTCTTTCAATTTCTTTATTGATGTGTGATTTTTCTGACTTTTCCCTATTTTTTCTTCAGCGAGGTCGAAGAACTTGGAACCTGCTCTCAACGAGGTTTATCTTTCTGAGTTGGTCAAAGCGTGGAATATCAGGGAGCCCCTAACTGATGGCGAGCATCTTCGGTCTGTTGCTTTCTTGCTTGAGTATAAAAACGTTCGTTCTAGCTTCATAGCGAGGCCGATAGATAACATTCCCGAGTTTAATACCTTTGAAGAGACTGCTGCTGATCCTATTCAGTTAGACGAGGAGGAGAATAGTTCTGAGAGTGATATCGTAGGCGGTGATGGAAGCAATTTTCGCGAGGGGAGCTCCAGTGGTGATAGTTCTTCTGATTTAGAAGAGGCTTCTGAAGCCCGAGAACCGTCGAGCACGTCCAGCAGTTCAAGCGAGGAGATGGCTCCTCTAAGGAAAAAGTTAATTCGGGACAACGATGATGATGATCATGTGCTCCTCGCTCAGAGGTCGAAGAAGAAGAAGTTCAGTACTGGGGATGTTGCTTCTGGCTCTCGGTCTACTGCTCAGGAGCAGGAGAGGAAGAGGAAAGAATAAGAACAGATGAGAGAGAGAGAGAGAGAGGAAAAAGGAAGAGGAAATAAAGAAGATAGAGGAAAAAAAAGGATAGAGGAGAAGAAAAGAATGGAGAAGGAGAAAGAGGAAGAGAGGAGAAAAATGGAATCGAGGACGAAGGCTGGGAAGGCCTTAGTCCCGGTGTCTGCACTGCCCGAGGGGGCCTCAGTTGCTATTTCTCCTCAATTGGCCCCTGTGCTGCTCGAGAGGGTAGTTCTTCCTACAGATCGCCAAAGGGCGCTGGGGTCTGATCAATTGGCCCTGCAAGCTAGCCAGAGGCTAGCCTTGGTAAAACCTTTTCCTTTCTCTAATGCTTTAATAAATTTCAGTTGTTTCCTTTTCCTGATATCTTCTTTTATTCGCAATTTGTGACTGACTTCGCCGTGCTCTATCGCTCTCGCGATGAGCTGGTGAGCAGGAACAGCGAGCTGGAGCAGTAGAATGCTGCCTTGAAAGTGAGGGGCACATAACTGGAAGCTGGTCTGAAGACTACTGATGTTGCCCGAGCTTCTTCTGACCTGGCCCTCGCTAATTCCAACCGAGAGAGGGATGCGGAAATTAAAGATCTGAATGAGCTGGGGTGAGCCTATGACCTGGTTTGCTAGAGCAAGTTGGCCGTTATAGAGGAGAACAAGGTGATGACCGAGCAGCTGAAGGAAAAAGAGTCCCAGGTAGCCACCATTAAGGAAGACTCGTATAACTCCGGGTGGGCTACTGCATACGAAGATGCCGAGGTTCAGATAGGCTACATCGGCCGTTTGAACTTAAAAAAAGGCTAGAACAAGGCCCTCATAGCTGTTGGTGTCGATGTTGCCTCGCCTTTATTTGACGAGCATGACCCAGGTCCAAAGCCAGTCGTGGATGAAGTCCCTACCCCAGTTACTGAAGGAGTTGATCCTGCCTCCCAGACAGTTCTTACTTATGCTTCTCCTGCTCAGGTGATAGAGGTTATCCCTGCTAAGGGAGGTGCTTCTACTACGGTTGACAAGGGGAAGCAGCCAGCATCTTCTGAGCAGCCAGAGGTTGCTAGCTAATTTTACCCTTAGGGTTGCTCTTGTATTTTCTTTGTTTATAATTTTCCCTTTGACCCTTCAATGTATTCTGATCCTCTTCGTATTAATGAAATGAGAAGGTTTTTCATTCCCTTAGTGTACTGAATGATTTTGTCTTTCATTGCTCTTTTATTGCCTGTAGTCGATTGATGCTGATGATTATATACCAGCCACTTCTCAATTGGGAAGAATGCTTGGACCTGATGTGATCTCTGAAGTTCGTCATACCTTTGTGAGGATTTGCAAATCACTACAATTAAGGAACAAGCGCTTCATGGAGCAGACTGAGCTTGTCGTTAAACTGAAAGACAGGCTCCAAGAGATGGAGAAAGTTGATGCCTTAGTCCAAGAAGAGGTGAATACACTAAGAGCAAAGCTTCTAGATGCTTTTGAGATTAACTAGGTTGGAGAAATTCTTCATCAAGAGAATGAGGCTTTGAGGAGAGAGGTCTCGCGACTTAAGGAGCATGCGCCGAGCATCGCTCCTGTAGTATTGTGAGGTTCTTCCTCATCGCGAGCTGGAACTGGCCCGAGCGACGTTCCTCCGGTGCTGCGAGGCTCTACCCCTCCAACCATTCTGCGAGCTGGCATGAACACCAAGAGTTCAGCTAGGGAAATGGAAGAGCTTCGTGGTGATGTCCAGCGAGCGTATGTGATTGCCGCTGGGCTTCAAAGGGACGTCACCCGGCTGAGGCATTTGTTTAGGAGAGGTCCTCGGCAAGTATGGGTCGACGGTTATAACCAAGGCTGGCTAGATGCTCCGACGAGACTAACAGAGTTTGAAGAGCTTGCCTTTATCAAGGGATGGTTGAGTGCCCTGAATGAGCTGCGAGTCCCAAGGAACTCGATGCTTTGGTACCGTCATGAGATTTCTCCTTCTACTCTACTGCCTAATCCCTTCCGGAGAGATGATCAGTGGATCCCTATTGACGCCATCCCTCGACAGCTATTGGAGTCGGATGCGAATGAAGTCGAGGAGGAGTTAGTTCCTCATCCCGACGATGGTCGAAGAGCCCAAGTGGCTGATTATCTCGTTCAGAGGCCTCACCCTCACTAAGATTTTGCCAGTAGTAACTCTGTGTATTTTGTAATGAAGTGATGTAATGTTGATGTTTTAGGCGAGTCTCACCGACTAAACATGTATTGTATTTGCTGTAAATGTGATGAATTAATATAAAATTTATGTTTTGGGCGAATTGGCCGACTAAACAAGTGTCTTATATTTTCCACATCTTTGCTTAATAATCTTGAGCCTCTCTTGGCTGACTAGATTTATACGTTCGCAATATCAAGTAAGTGTCCCTCCAGTCCAGTATGCCAACGAGATACCATTCTGCCCCACTTTACCTTTTAGGTTATTTCGTCACACTCCCTTAGACCTAAGTGTGGTAATTGGTAGGGACACACCTGGTGTTGGATGCTCCATCCGATCAGGATTTTATTTAACCAAAAATTGTTTGGTGACCAATTTTGACTTGGCCATGTTGCGTAAGGATCTCCTGTAGGGCTTCATATATTGCTAGGGGCAATGCTAAGAGGTCTTTCATATTTCATAATGAAAACCTGAGGAGGGTTTTTTCCCTGCTATAGTGTAATGATCAGTGTGCCTGTCACTTGGAAAGGTGTGTGGGTTATAAAGTTTAATTAACTGACACCTAGAAAAATGCAAATTAGTTAACTGATACTTGGTAAAATGCAACTGCCAAACAACTTTTATTAATGATAAAGAAATGAACATTCAGTTTCATAATTAAAGATCAAAAGAAGAATCTAGAAATAGAATTTCTTAAGATTGGCTACATTCCATGCTCGGGGTATCTCTCTGCCTTCCAGCGTTTCTAAGTGATAGGCTCCCTGCAGATCATCTCTTGTTATCTTGAATAGTCCTTCCCAGTTTGGCCCTAGCTTGCCGTCTGATGGTTTTACTGCACTGCCCAGGACTTTCCTCAGGACATAGTCCCCAACTCGGAATGTCCTTGGATTGACTTTCTCGTTATAATGCCTTGCGAGCTGCTGCTGATAGCTCGCCAGTTTTACTAGGGCCAACTCGCGGTGTTCATCGGCTAGGTCGAGCTCAGCGAGCAATGCTGCATCATTACTGCCCTGGTCGACAAGGCTGGACCTCATTATTGGTAAGCGTGCTTCCAAGGGGATGACTGCTTCCATTCCATACGTCAATGAGAATGGGGTTTCCCCTGTTGCTCATCGTGGAGTAGTACGGTAGGCCCATAGAATATGTGGTAGCTTATTTACCCATGCCCCTTTGGCTTGCTCTAATCATTTTTTTAATCCGTCGATCATCATTTTATTGGAAGCCTCGGCTTAGTCATTGCTCTGAGGATAGGCCACCGAGCTAAAATGGTGTCTGATTCCATGCTCATCACAAAAACTCTGAAAGGAGCTGCTCTCGAGCTGCGTTCCATTGTCAGTGATGATGGTTCTGGGGATGCCAAAATGGATGATTATATTTCTCCATATGAATCTTATCATATCTGTATCTCGGATGTTCGCTAGGGGTTCCGCCTCGATCCATTTGGTGAAGTAGTCAGTTGCGACCAATAGATACTTGCGATTGCCGATAGTCGTAGGAAGTGGTCCTACGATGTCCATTCCGCATTGGGCGAATGGCCATAGGCTGGAAAGTGATTTCAGGTTGCTAGCAGGTTGGTGGACCATAGGAGCATAAAGTTGGCATTTCAGGTACTTGCGAACGTACACCGCAGAGTCCCTTTGCATATATGACCACCAATAGCCTTCTTTTATTGCTCGAAAAGCCAGAGACCTTCCTTCAATATGGCTTCCACAGATTCCCTCATGAAGCTCATGTAAAACTTGCTCGGCATCCCTCGAGTGAACGCATTGAAGGTAGGGACCGAAAAAGGATCTCTTATATAGCTTGCCCTCTGGAGATAAGTGAAAGCGAGCAACTTTGACTCTTATTTGGTGAGCGGTCTTCTTATCATCTGGGAGTGTTCCATCCTTCAAATAGTCCCTTAGAGGGTTCATCCAGCTGTGTGCTGACTCAATTTGGAGCACCTGCTCCATGCTTGGTGGCTCGCTGTTACGTCTAATGCTTGGATGAGTGAGGAAATTGATGGGGATTGTTCTTTTTAAGTTGTAATCGATTACTGAACTCAGGGATACTAGCCGTCAGCATGGCTGTTCTGTCCTCTGGGAAACTACTGGACATTGACTTCCTCGAAGCTAGCCATTAGCCTTTTTACTAAGGCGAGTTAAGCTGCCATTCTTTCATCTTTTGCATTGTAGTCTCCACTTATCTGATTGGAAACTAATTGAGAATCGCCGAACACCTGTAAATGCTTTGCCCCAAAGTGTGTGCCTTCTGGAGGTCGGCTATTAAAGCTTCGTATTCTGCTTCATTGTTGGAGGCTGCAAATCCAAGCCTGATTCCTTGCTCGAGGACTGTATTTTCTGGAGTAATAAGGACAATGTCTATTCCTTCCCCCTTTGAGTTGGAGGGTCCATCAATAAATAATTTCCAAACTTCCTCCGTTGCGTGATTTTCTCTTCGCATTACTGGTTGAGATTGGTCGAGGGGCTGCTCTCCTGTGAATTCGACTATGAAATCAGCAAGGACCTGCCCCTTGATTGCGTTCCTTGGTTGAAATTGGATGTCGAATCGTCTGAGCTCAACTAACCATTTAGATAGTCTGCCCGGTAAATCCTCCTTCCTCAGGATTGCTTTGAGGGGGTGCGATGTAAGGACGATGATAGTGTGAGATTCAAAATAGTGTTTTAGCTTCCTCGAGGCAACTACGAGAGCAAACGCGAGCTTTTCTAGTGGTAGGTACCGCTGCTCGGCCCCAAATAAGGTTTTGCTCGCGTAGTAAATGGGGTGCTGGATTCTTGCTTTTTCGCACATCAATGCAAAACTGACAGTGTGGTTGGAAACGGAGAGGTATAAGTACAGGGAATATGTTTCCTGTGGTATGGCGAGCAGTGGTGGGGAGCTAAGGTAAGCCTTGAGCTCATCCAATGCCCGCGAGCAATCTTGATTCCATTCTACCGTTTTGTTTCCCTTCAGGAGCTGGAAGAACGGTTTGCACTTCTCGGAGGACTTGGATATAAAACGGTTCAAGTCAGCGATCATGCCAGTGAGCTTCTGTACATCACGGATGGTGTGAGGAGGTTGTACCCTATTTACTGCATTGATTTGGTCTGGATTAGCCTCGATGCCTCTCTTACTGACCAAGTACTCGAGAAATTTTCCTGACTGGACACCAAAAGAACACTTGCTCGCGTTAAGTTTCATTCGGTACTTCCTGAGGATTTCGAAGGTTCTTGATAGGTCTGAGAGGTGGTCTTCTTTCTTCCTGCTTTTAACGAGCATATCGTCAATGTAAACTTCCATGGTGTCTCCCATTTGATCTTTGAACATCTTGGTGACCAGTCGCTGGTAGGTTGCCCCTGCATTTTTGAGCCTGAAGGGCATGACCTTGTAACAGTACAATCCAACGGTGGTGATGAAGGCTGTCTTGTCCTGGTCTGGAGCGTATAAGGGGATCTGATGATACCCTGAGTATGCGTCCAGAAAACTCATTCTCTCGTGAGCTGCTGTGGCGTCCACTTGCTGATCGATTTTTGGAAGAGGGAAGCTGTCTTTAGGGTACGCCCTATTAAGGTCAGTGAAGTCGATGCAGACCCTCCACTTTCCGTTGCTCTTGGGAACTACTAGTGGGTTGGATAACCATTTGGGGAATTGGACCTCCCGTATGGATCCTGCATCTTGCAGTTTTTCAACCTCTTTCTTCACTACTTTTGCCTTATCGGGTGCAGTTCGTCGTGCCTTCTGTGCGATTGGTTTGAAGGTGGGATCGACGTGCAGCTGATGACAAACCATACTAAGATCAATTCCAGGCAGCTCGTATGGCTCCCATGCAAAGACATCTATATTATTTCTTAGCAGAATCGTCAATTCCTTCTTTTCCTGATCTGTGAGAGAAGCTCCAATCAAGAAGATCCTGCTACCGTCGCAATCTCCAGCTGTGATTTCCTCCAGGTCCTCGATGACACGTTCAGAGGGGAGCAGCCTGGTCTCCTTTACTCTGGGCCTTTCGTATTTTAATTGCTATTTTTAAGGTATCAGACCTCCTTGTTCTTCAACCTCCTCGCTGGACTTATCGGCCTTCTTTTCTGGTCTTAGGCGAATGGCTTCTATGAAGCACCTTCTTGCCATTGCTTGATCGCCATGGATCTCCATTACTCCTCGCTCGGTTACATATTTGAGCTTCTGATGGTAGATCGAACAGACTACCTTCATTGCGTACAGCCATCCTCTGCTGAGGATAGCCTGGTATGGCGAGTTAATGTCGACCACCAGAAACTCGATCATTTTAAAAACATGTCCTGCCCTTACTGGTAGCATCCCAAGGGCATAGTCACTTTTCGAGCAAATCCAACTAAAGGGATAGTAGCTTCCTTTAGTTCGGCGATGCTTAATATTAATTTTTTAAAGAGGTCGAGGTACATTACCTCGGACGAGATTCCTTGGTCGACGAGCAACTTGTCGACGTCATAGTTAGCTATTCTGAGAGTAATGATCAGAGCGTCATGATGTGGGGTTCTTACTCCCACCAAATCTTCCTCTGTAAACACGATATGCTTACTATAGTCGACTTCATCTGTTCGCTGGCATTTTCCTGATAGTGTCTTCGCTGGATCGATCTGAAAAGCTTGCATCACCGCTGTAAGCTTTTTTACCTCCATTCAAGCTGAATTTCCTTGAATCTGTTTCACGTCAGATGCCCCATGAATTACTGCGAATTCATGGCCGGCATCGTCTTCGAGTACGTTATTAGGCCTTGCTTATCTATGGGCAGTAACTTTCTCTTCCTTTTTTCCATGAATTCGTTCAGATGCCCGGACTGGGCCAGCTCTTCGAGGTGGGACTTAAGAGCTTTGCAATGCTCAGTTTTATGTCCTCCCTCTTTGTGAAAAGCGCATCTCAGTGCGTTGTTTCTCTTCGAGGGATCTCCTTTCATCTTCCTGGGCCACTTGATGAATGACTCGTCTTTGATTTTTGCGAGAATTTTATAAATTAGTTCTTTGAAGACGATGTTGACCGCCTGAAATGCTTTCCACACATCATTGTTGTCTCCGTTCTTGGAGCCATTCTTACCCCCATTCTTTCCTCCTTTCTTCTGGTTCTCAGTCTTGTCACTGCCCTTGGCAGCGAGCTTAGCTAGACCATTTTCCCCTGTGCTGAGGCGGGCCACATCTTCCACCTTGGCATATTTCTCGATGCGGGCCATAAGGTCGTCGATGGTCATGGCTTCTTTCTTTGTTAGGGATTGGTACAAAAGGGAAGAGCTGGGTAGCTCAATTTTTAAAGAGTCCACTACCACTTGCTTCGAGCAGTCCTCGACCTCGTTGAATAACTCCCAGTACCTCTTCACGTAGTCTCAGAGGGTCTCTTGAGGTGTCTTTTTCATTGTTAGCAAAGCATCCATCCTTTTGGGATGGGAGCTACTAGTAATGAATCGGGCCGTAAAGAGCTCGGCCAGGGACTTGAAACTCCTGATGGACCGATGGGGGAGCCTTTTGAACCATTTCTGCGCCACGTCATGCAGGCTCGAGGGAAAAATTCAGCACATTAGTGCGTATCTATTATTCCAATGGGTCATGGCCTGCCGGTACTGCCTGACGTGATTAATGGGATCAGTCTTACCACCATAAATCTTGAACCTTGGAATAGCAAACTTCTTGGGGGCTTCCTCTTCTTCTATTTCCCTCGAGAAAGTTGATTTCATCTGAGTTTTGAGAGCTCGCCTAGCGAGTTCTCGGGTCGATCTGGTACCGTGATGTGCAGGGTGTTGGTCCATCTCCATTCGAACCAGACTTCGTATGTTCTCCTTGCTGCGATCTGGGCTCCTGTGATTACGAGCTAGTCGCAGTTGCTCGAGCAGGTCGTCCTCTGACTCGTTTCCCTTAGCTTTCTGGGATCCGTGCCTGGGGCTCCTTCCTTGGCTGCGATACTTGCTCGCCTGAGGGCTAGGAGTGCGGTATGGACATCTCTTGGTACCGCGATAGAGTTCTCTCTCCATTATTTATAATCTTCTTTTGAGGCGAGCATTCTCAGCTTTGTGCTTGCGAGAAGAATCCCTCTGCTCGTGGAGCCTCGCCTCATATGCATCAATTAGCCTGGATATCTGTGTGGACCTTGCTGGTCCTTGGCGTTGTTCTGAGGCTGGCCTTTCTAAGCGAGCCCTTTGATCTGAACGCCGAACTTCAGATCTAATCCTGAGAGGAGCGGGTGGTTCTTGGATATCTCCTGCCTGGGGAGCATTACTACTGTGACCAGACATTTCAAACTCTTTTCTTGGTGTGGGCTTTCTCAGGGAAGATAAACGCTTCCCACAGACGGCGCCAATTGTGGTGAAAATTATTATTCAACACAAAGAGATAAGAGAAGCACAATTACCAAGCATAATAAGGAATACAAAATGCCAATCACACAACAAGAGATGTACGTGGTTCAGCAAGAATGCCTACATCCACGGTGGTGCAGTCAGTATTATTTCTATATACTCCGGAGAGCGATTACAGAGAATACAATATGTGTCCTATGCCCCGGACCTAGGGTTTACTATATACATGTTCATTTTAAGGGAGTGGGGGTGTTGGACTCCCCCACGTTTTCCATCTTCTCCTAGAACACCTCGTAACGAGAACATAAGAGAACACCAAGTCATAACCGAATTTAATTGTTAAGAAATGAGGGGTTTGGACTTTGGGCCGCTTTAACTGGGCTACTCGCCCTGGCCCGTCATTCTAATTCCGGGTACCCATACTATATAACTATTATAAAACGGAGTACGTACCATTTGTTCATTCCTCTCATTAGGCTTTCCACGTTGACGTTATTTTTCTTCTCTATCTTATCCGTGAAACCCCTTACTTGATTCACTTTGACATCCTATTTTGTTTTTCGTCCTCTTCTCTTCTCTCATCTCTCCCTCTCCCCGACCTTTCGATTTCCTCTATAATAACCCTATTCCCAATAGTCGAGTCACTTTCACCTTTTATTCCCGTTGAATATTGTATATAACCGTGGGATATTGTGGCCTCACATTGAGACTCAAAGTAACCTTGAGTACGGAAACTGAGTTAGCCTAAAATATGGGCATATGAACCTTAGGTCCTTTATAAAAGAAGGAAGTTTCTTACAAACGCAAGATATATTCTTCACCAAGAGAGAGATAGAGACATTGCATCTTTCTATTTATCATTCTCACCAAGAGGCACTTTTCTGACTCAATGGTGGATGATTCTTTTGTATAAATGTGTTTGTGTGCATGGTCCTTCTGTATATTCACAATTCAAAGCTAATTTTTTTGGGCATTTTTGAAATTCATTTCATGGCTAATTTATGTGTTTTGTTAGGTGATATTATATTTAGTTTCTCTTTGGCTAATGATAATCATAAACTACATTTTAAGATGTACAAAAATTATTAAATCGTTACATGTAGATAACTCAATTCTATGTGGTTTTGTTTATGTAGATTATGTTTGTGTGTTGTAGAATTTTAAGCAACAAGAATTTTATTAAAGATTTATCACACAAACAAGTACAGTTGCATAACTATAATTATAACAAGTACATGTAAGTGGGAATCCTAGGGAATGTTGAAGTCAATTTCGAAAGTTTAGAAAGAATGGAAGCGTGACTTAGAGGCTCTGGGGTTTGTGAAATAAGGCCATCTCCAGGGGGACGACTCAAAACAACAAAATTTTACATCTTTGGCTTACATTTTGTATTGTGTGCACACAGTGGGATGATGGAAAAAGAGGTCGGACAGAGGATGGAGCCTGCCCTTGGCGGGAAAGCCTTACCCGCCCAGCAATAAATCTTTATTTATTTATTTAGGATCTTGGATGGACAATCCTTCACCGCCCACAGTCTGGACGGGCAAGCCTTTGCCTCCCAGCTATGGGTCCCCCCTTGGCCCCACCACCCCACCACTACACAATGTTTAGTGGAAGTGTAAAACTACATTTTCTCTCACCTAAAACAACCCAAAACAATGTAAATATACACATTTACATCTCCCATTGGAGATGACCTAAGGCTGTCTTGAGGATTTTGAATATTACCCACACGTTTTTGAGTTGTGTTTTTTACATTTGTTAGAGAAATCATTTTTTGTTAAGGGGTGAAAGTGTTTCGGGAGCCATTTTTGTCATAAAAATATAATTTTATCAGTAGTATGTGTGGAATGATTGTTTAGACTTAAAATATCACAATAGTTTGGGAGGTTCATATAAATTATAATACTCACATAAAACCCATTTATTTATCTCTATGCATTTCACTTTCCAGTTATGTAAGAATCAAATAGTTTGGGTTCTAAGACTATGTGAATGACACGACCACCATGATTGTGATGACATGGCAAATGGGTTTCGATTTTAAGGCTCTTTGAATAACACAACAAATGGGTATTGGTTTTTTTCCTGGTAGTTATTCCTATCTCTCTCTCTCCCCACCCTAGCAATGAATGGGTTTTGGTTTTGAGGTTCTGTGAATGACATGACAAATGGGTTTCAATTTTATTTTTTGTGTATTTGTTGGATTTTTTTCTCACTTTTAATTAAATATTTTGCTCACTAAATTTATATCTTTTTAATTTAAATATCACTACAAGAAAATTTGATTTTAGCAATGAATTCTTTAGCAAGGAAGTAATTTTTATTGCTAAAAGTGTATTTTTAGCAAGAAAAATGGAAAAGACGTTGCTAAAATTACAATCTTGTTATAAACATGTTGCGAGGAAATTTTTCCTCGGAGAAGGTAACTTTTAGCAAGGAAATTGTAGAATTCTAGCTAAAAATATGGCGGCAAAATTTCCCTCTTTTTTTTAGTATTCATAACATTTTTCCTAACATTTTTATTATTTTCCTTGCAAAAAGTAGCACAGACAATAAAAAATAAATTAAAACCCTAACTATCTCTAAAAACGATTTTGGACTTCATCTTCGGTTATTTCAACTCATACGGCTCATATTCTCTCTCCAAAAATGATTTCAAACTTCATCTTCGGACGAGCCCCAAAAGCTGTTGGACGCCGCCGCCAGTACACTTTATCTTCTTTCTCTTTTTCGGTACTTCTTTATTCTTTTCTAGTATTTCATCTTCTTTTGGATGCCGCCGGTACTTTCATGAGGAAGTATGTTTTTTGTTTGATGTTTCCGCCGGTACTTCCATAAACAATATTGATAGATGCAAACCATATGTTAATTTGATGTTTTTATGTGGAAGTTTGTTTTTTGTTTATGGCTTCTTGAGATCTGATGTATCCAAAATTATCTTAACTAATATAATTAGTAATTTTTACAAGCAAAATCTTTGGGTAGAATTTGATTTCTCCATCAGATCCACTGGAATTTGTTTATGGCTTCTTGAGATCTGATGTATTCAAAATTATCTTGAGTAATATAATTAGTAATTATCACCAGCTAAATCTTTGGGTACTAATTGGTATTGGAAATCAAATTCTACCCAAAGAATTAAAGGAGAGTGGGATTTGACAAAGACTATTGGGTAGAATTTGATTTAGTCAATAGGGGAGTGATTAAAAATAATAATTTTCCACTTTTTTTTTCTGTTATCAATGTGAAGACTATTATATTATTATTTCAATTTTTTTGTTCATATAATGCAAATTTTAACCTTAAATGAATAAATATATATTATATTGTCGATAAAAAATATTTTTATATATTTATTTATGGCCCCCTTTAACAATAAATCATGGATTTGTCCCTAACTACTAATTGGTATTGAAAATAATAATACAATCGGTATTTTTTTCATTTATCGATATTGAGAGATCAATAAATGAGCATGAGAGATGGAGAATAAGTCATGAGATTTAAAGAAGGGGGAAAAATTCATTCACTGAGATGTAATTAGAATTAGGGATTTTAAATTTCGGCAGGATATAGTGAATTTGTGTGTTGAAGTCTTTAGTTCAAAAGAATTAAAAGAACGAGAGATGCAATTGAAACTAGGGATTTAAAATTTTGGGCATAACTAAACGTGTTTCTATATTCGGTTTGGTTTGGGTAATCGATATATTTTTAAGGATAAGACCACACACGAACTTGAATTCTTTTACGCTTTTTAGGTCATGATAGTAACATTAGTAGTCACAGTGCTAAATACATAACTAGCCTTTTGGAAAAATCCTATTCTTTCCATCACACTTTAAATTATTTTTAGGTTTGGTGTTTTTATGTGCTATTTTATTCCAAGCTTTGCTTTGGGATATTTGGTATTTGGTCCTATTACTCATGTTGCTATGAAGTTGTGTTATCTGTCTTAGTAATGGTTAATTACGACAATCATAATTTATTTTTCCAAACAAGTAACAAAACAAGTAATGATACGTTGGTGTGAAATAACAGGAAGATAAAGATGGATAAGAGTTGGATGTTTCTGCCTAATAGGTTTTCTAAGCAATATAAATTCGGTGTTGATTCGTTCATCGGGATCGCAAGAGACCACCTTGATGAAAATAACAAGTCACTATGTCCATCTAGAGATTGTCAAAACGCATATTTCCATGATCTGAAAATAACAAGTCACTATCAGGAGTCATTTGTTGAGTCGTGGAATGTCTTATAGTTATACTTGCTGGATAAATCACGGAGAGGAGGTGAATGATGAACAAAACTTTTCAAGTGCACAAGTTCCGAAAAATATAGAAGTTGAGGAGGAAGATGATGGCATGTTCGGGCTGTTAAATGATATGTTTGGACCCAATGGTTCTCCCGAGCATAGTGAAAATGCTGCTAGTATATATAATAAATTATTTAGTGAACTCGGAGAAGAGCTATATCCGGGATGTAAAATGTTCTCCTCATTTCAGTTTCTTATAAAATTGATGCATGTTAAGGTTCTTAACCGCTGGAGCAACAAATCCTTTGATATGATACTCCAACTGTTGAAGGAAGCTTATCCAGATTCAAATACCCCCTCTTCACATTATGAAGAAAAACAAAAGTTGCGAGATTTGGGACTCGGTTACGAATCGATTCACGTGTGCAATTATGATTGTGCATTATTTTGGAAAGAGAATCAAAATGTGGATAGGTGTCCGGTATGTGATGAGCCTAGGTACAAGTATGATGATAAGAAAGGGAAGAATGTTCATCATAAAGTACTGCGCTACTTCCCATTGAAACCAAGGTGGCTACGATTGTATATGTCAAAGCATACAACCGCTGATATGAGGTGGCATAAGGAAAAACTAGTCGATACGCAGGATGTTTTGAGGCATCTGACTGATGCCGAGGCATGGAAAGACTTTGATAAGCAGTACCCTTGGTTTGCGGATGACTCTCACAATGTGAGGTTAGGCCTTGCTTCCAATGGTTTTAATCCATTTGGAAATATGATTAGCTCATAAAATATGTGGCCGGTAATTCTCCTGCCTTACAATTTGCCACCCTGGCTATGTATGATGGAACAATTTTTCATGATGGCTTTGTTAATTTCGGGTCCACAAGCACCAGGTAAGGACATGGACATCTTCTTATAACCCTTGATAGATGAGTTGAAAGATCTTGGGCATGTTGGTGTAGAAACATGGGATAATTTTGGTAAGGAATATTTTCGTTTACATGCAATTGAATTATGGGCGATTAATGACTTCCCGGCATACGATAATTTGTCTGGAGGGAGCACGAAAGGGTACAATGCATGTCCAGTATGTAATGAAGACACCTCTTCGTAACAACTGAGAAGTAAAATATGTTATATGGGTCATCATCGTTATTTTCCTTCCAACCATGCTTAGCGAAAAAGTAGTCTACATGATGGGAGAAAAGAAGAGAGACCAACACCGAGGGATTTTACTGGAGATGACATATTGGAGCAGTTAGAGAAGATAAAAATTTTGAAACCGGGTAAGCATCCAAACAATAAGGATAGGAAGAGAAAATGTACCTCCGAGGAACTAAACTGGAAGAAAAAAAGTATTTTCTTTGAGTTAGAGTACTGTTCAAAGTTAAAATTAAGACATAATCTCGACGTAATGCATATTGAGAAGAACATATGTTATAGCGTTCTTAGAACATTGATGAACATGGAAGAAAAGACAAAAGATGCAGACAAGGTTCGTCTAGATTTAGCTGATATGAAGGTAAGAAAGGAGTTGCATTTACAAGAACAAAGTAACAGATGGCTGAAACCACATGCATCTTATACCTTAACATTAGAAGAGAGAAAGGACTTTTGTGCATTATTAAACTCGGTCAAATTCCCAGATGGTTATGCAGCCAATATATCTAGAAATGTGAGCATCAAGGATGGAAAGATATCATGCTTAAAAAGTCATGATTGCCATGTTATTCTGCAGTGACTTATTCCTGTCGGCATACGTCGATATTTGCCAAAGGATGTTAATACTTCATTAATTGAGTTGTCAAACTTCTTTCAGCAACTATGTGCAAAAACTTTGAATGTGAAGGACTTGGAGAAACTAGAGGAAGGGACTGTCCTTATACTCTGGAAGCTTGAAAGAATTTTTTCGCCAACATTTTTTTATGTTATGGTCCATTTAGCCTTTCACTTACAACTCGAGGCTATGCTTGTCGGCCTGGTAAATACGCGATGGATGTTCCCTTTTGAGAGGTAATTTAAAAATATTTATTCAAATGTTTAATTATGAACTTTCAATGTGTAAAATGATTTATCTATGTAACATTTAATGTAACCAGGAATCTGGGATCACTGAAGTTAAGCGTAAAAAATCAAGCTCGACCCGAAGGATCGATAGCAGAGGCGTACGTTGTTAATGAAGCTGTAACTTTCTGTTCAATGTACCTTTGTGAGGTCGAAACCAAATTCAATCGAGGAGAACGGAACGATGATACATGTGGAGGAAAACGCAATGCAAAACTCTCTGTTTTCTCTCAATCTGTTCGTCCCTTGGGTGCCGCACAACCCGCTCGATTATCCCAAAGCATTATTGATAAGGTCCACCGGTATATCTTGAATAACTGTGAAGAAATACAACCTTATCTTGAGTAAGTATCATTTTACACAATCTTTATTATTATTTCACAAAATAAAACTAAATCTTATTTTGTATGTGTAGTGAACATATGACACAATTAGAGATTGAATCTCCTGACAATTTATTTCAAAGGCAAGAACGTGAATTTCCAAAGTGGTTTGCGGACCGTGTAAGTTGATAATTTTAATAACGCGTTTGTTAATTTTCTGATATTAAAACATAATAGTAAATATACCACTAACATCTTCTTTATATAGATGAAAACTTTGCGTCATCAAGGGTCACTAAAAGACACAAATGAGTTGTATTCATTGGCATGCGGTCCAGATGTTCATGTGGACAAATACTTTGGTTGTATTGTTAATGGGATTCGATTTCATGCTAAGGATCGTGACGATCTTCGCACAACTCAAAATAGTGGAATTCTTATTCCCGGAGGGCATGATGATGAAGTGGTTGATTTTTATGGACATTTGTGTAGTGTCATGCAAATGAAGTACCTAAATCAGTACATTGTTTTTATATTTGAGTGTGAGTGGTTCGATACTAATCCTAAGAAGAAGAGAGTACAAACGGACTATCACCTCACTTCTATTAATGTTAGTTCGACATGGTATAATGATGATCCCTTTGTGATTGCAACTCAAGTAACACATGTATTTTACTTAGATGACTACAAGTTGGGTCCTAACTGGAAAGTAGTACAAAAAGTGAAACATAGACACATTTGGGACATTCTAGAAGAAGCTGATGCTGGAAATACCAACGATTGTCCAAATAATGCTGCATACCAAGAAGATCTCGTGAACTTGATTTTGAAAAATGTATGTGAATTTATCTTGCTCCTACAACACGTCTTCCCATTTTTAAGGTGCTCTATTTACATACTATCCATTCCTAAATGCACACTTATATAATTAGATGAATGCAGATGACTGTTTTTCAGAACTGAACCTTATTTCAGAATACTTAGCCAACTGTAATACAAAATTATACAACCTAACTTCAATTACAAATTAGGCATTATTTTACAGGAATCTTTACCCTGTCATTTTTCGATAAAATGCTTTCTTCAGATAATTTCTCCTCCATCAAGTCACTCAATTTTGAGAGCCCGGATGATTTCATACATTCCAAAACTTCTACATAAATGGAGAATGCTTGTAGAAGTGAGAGGGATGAATTGAATTCAACTGAAAAGATACCATTCTTGAACGAAGATAGACAAATAACAGTCCTGTTATTAAGAACTTCTCCCTATGAAAAAAACAAAACACAAGTTACAAGACTGAAATAGCAGTTATAACTGAAATATACGTTTTAGAGTTTCTTAGTTTGGAGTTATTGTGTTTTCCTACATATTAAGTTTCAGATTTAGCAGTGTTGAAAAAAATATCACCTAGGCACCTGCTCGCCTACCCCCAAATATATATCCAGCATTTTACTCTATTGGTGTATATAATGTTATAACTACATTGATTTGGTGATTTGGATAGTACTAGATTCTGTAGTTACATATTTAAAATTAAAAATAAAATACTGCCTAGGTGTCCTATTACCCAGCTTCTGCCTAGCGCGTTTGCGTACATTGAGATTTAGGAAAGAAGTTGGGCAATTTGTTATTCAAATTCTTGACACGAATTATAAGAACATTTTATGTGAATGTTTCAACTTGAAAATATAGAAAAGCTCCAAAGCACAAAACAAACATGCAAAAATAAATGGTATGAGGGAAAGAATACCTGAGAGAATAATTTTATTATTGATGGAATGTGGCTATCCTCCTCATTATCAGTAGCATACATTGACTTAGCAGCCTGATTTTTCTCATTGTTAGGAAATTTAGTACCTCTCGGAGACAATGAACACTGGTCCACAATCATTACTTCTTCATTAGACAGGTCATGATTATGACTCTTGGAAATGTGGCTTTGAATCTTGTCACACCTGTTGCTGAATTAGCAACACCCTTAATATTAGAAGACAACAACCCTAATTATATTTTTTAATTAGGCAATAGCGATATCATATGATGAACCTTAGGAGCAGAATCAGAGGGTATTTCCTCTGTTTGTATTTTAGTAGTTCCTTTAGAATTGAACTGGACCTGAGTTAAAGGGAGTTCCAACATGCTGTGTAATAGAATACAATGATTGGGTTTGGGTCTATAATTTTAGTTAGTTCCATAACATAATCAGCTGCGAGGGATAATTTTAACATGATCTTCAATAATAAGACTTGGTGATGCTATTGTTTATTCGCTTAGATAATTTACCATCTAAGAATGCTTTTGCGTACTATATTGCTACAATAATAACTGTAATGGTTCTTTGTACACATTTGTATTATAATATAATGGTATACTTGCATGTTTATGCTAGTGTGGATACAAAATTTATTAGATAAATTTGTGGTGTTTTTCAAAATCTGGATCCACTTCTAAGAAAAAAGTTCATGGCAGAACACGTGGGATAGCAACTGATGTTCTTATTAAAAGTTTTGGGGGTTCCAAAATTCCAGTTTAATGGGACTCAATGCATAATAAACCGATTGGACGTACCGCTACCTCTTTGGCTAATGAAATTGGCTTTGTCATACGAAATTTTGCCCCGTTAAAGGTGGAAAAATGGGAAAATGTTAAAGAGAAGGAGAAGACATCAATGATTGATCGAGTTTTGGTATATTTAATTTTTGTGTTCTATTCCCCTAAAAAGTTGTGATTTTATATTCTAAACTCGTTACAACTTGTGTAGTTAAAATTTGAGTTAGTCATCACAAATTCGACGGTTGTGAGCTATTTGCATATATCAATGTCCGCACGTTATAGTAGATTTCGTAACACATTGAAGAAACATTTTTCTAAATTTTTGAATATTGAGGAGGCGAATAAAAACAAACCTAGTGATGTGGAAAAGGACGAAGATTGGAAATTTCTGTGCTCGTTTTTTAGTACAGAGGAACATAAGGTAATAATTTTCGATTTATGTTTTATGTTAAAATTGTATGTTTTGTTAAGTTTCAGTAAATTAACTTGAAGTATATCACTTTTTGTAGCGTAAATCTGATGCTTGCTCTACTATTCGTTCAAATGCCAAGTATGTTCATCGCGATGGGACAAAGTCTTTTGTCCAATACTTATATGAAGATAGGGTAATTTTTTGAGCACTTAAAATTTATTAAATTTTAATTTACGTGGATACATGTACTTATGTATTTTATTTTCGTATGTTAATAGGATAATGCATATGAGATACTGAAAGGACAAATTGAACTCATTGGACGAAGGACAATGGGAGGATTAGTGAAAAAGCAGAGTCTGACTATGTAAGTATATAAAAGAAAATAATTTTACATGCTTAGACATAAAGAATTATTCTCAAGCCGTGCGGGCTGGATTGATTTTTTTATTATTGATTTGTATCACAACAGGTTGGATTTCATGAATAAATAAAGGAAACTGTGCCCATTTTTTTTAAATAAAGTGAAATCGGTGGAAGGGATGCATTGATGATTTATTTGTATCTATAGTTGTTCGATTAGTGATTTGTGTCACAACATGTTAGATTTCTTAAATAAACAAAGGAATCTCTGTCGATTTTATTTTTTAAAGTTTAAAAAATAGTCAAACCGATAGTGTAACATATTATTTTATTTTTCTTTATAGAAAGAGATGATTGTAAGGACATATTTTCATAGGTCCGTTATCAATTTATTATGTCATATACCGCTACACCGTCGAAGAGCATTCAAGAGACATTTACATCTAAGACGAATCCGAATTACTCAAGTTCTTCATCATTCAAGACTCCGCGATTTTACTTTGGTAAGGTTATGTTTTAAATACCTTTACTTTTCACTTAGAGCTTTTGGGATATTTTTACAAAATATTTTCTAAGTGTTGGAGCGGAATTTTTCGTCAAAATTTGAGAATGAGTATTTTTTTCTAAGTGTTGAAGCGGGTGATTTTTCGCCGCAGTCGTTCGAGCGACATAACATGTCGTTCGCTCGAGATAGCATGTCGCGCGATCTCGTTCGAATGACATCTGCCCTTCGTTCGAGCGACTTGCTTATCTCGTTCGAACGAGATCTGTTTTCGAGGCGGCGCATTTTTCTATATATACTCATTATTTGGTAACGTTTTCATTAAGAAGTCACAGCGTTTTGACGAACAGAAAAACTGCAAAAGCAGAATTCTTTTAGGCTTCTTCTTTTAGGGTTTAATCCCTTTTTGTTTTCAATTCACAAAACTCCCATATGCTTTAGTGAATTGTTTTGGTTTTCAAGAACATACTTTGCTCTTGTTTATACTTTGTGGGGAGATCTCTACAATCGACAGTTGCATGCTATTGTGGAGGGAGTCCTTATAAAGTTCACTCTTGTGGAGAAGCCGTTTTCTTCTTCATTGCTGACCACCTGGAGTTCCTGCGGGAGATTCCAGCCGTAACTTGTGGAGGAGCCGTCTTCTTCTTCACTGTTGCCCTCCTGGAAAGGGAAAGTTCCAGCCAAGAGATTGAAACCGACACCTGCGGATATTTCGTATGTCACCCTATTTCATTGTAATCCGTGTAAGCCGTTTTCTTACAAATTATAGTGAAATAAAAGGTTTTGCCCCTTTGGGGATTTTTCCTGAAATTGTTTGTTTTATCCTGCATGTTTTATTTTATTGGATAAATCATTTAGATGCATGTTTTAGGGTTTAACTAAAATTTAGGATTAATTAAAATTGGATTTTATTCGAGAAGTCGCAATATTTCCGCTGTAGCGATTCTACAATGATTGAATTGTAAAAAAACTCAAAAGATTCAGATGAAGCATCAATCTATCAAAAAGTCCTTGGAAAGAGGTCGGGATACGTAAAGGGTCTTGGTACCCGACCTTTGAAATCACTATGCAGGCAGAATTTTGATTTGGAGAACAAAAAGTTACAAACAGAGATCGTAGATTTGAAAAAACTAGTCCAAGGTCTTGTGTCATGTAATACCCCATACTTTAAAGGTATTTAAATTACACTATAGATGTGACTTGGTAATTTGAGGAATTTCTATGAATAGTAACTTTGGAATTAATTAGTAAAATTAAATAAATTAAATATTATAAAGTGAATAGTAAATAGTAGTTTTCGAGTGTTGGATAAATATTTACATGGATTATATTTCTCTTACGAGATTAAGTATATGAGTGGATTATTTTAATTACATGTCGCAGTTGGGTAAAGTGACAAAGGGAAATATTTTAATTGGAAAACACGCGTATTGAACGTGTTGGGTCTAATTAGTGAATTTTAGTTAAGTAACTCGAATGGAGATTTTGACTGCACCGTTGGGTTCGGAATGGTCGAGATAGTCAGTGTTAAGGTTCCGGGGATTTTTGGACTAGTAGGGATTTGTAAATGAGTACACGAGGCATTCTACAATTGGGTACACACCCAATTTCGGGATTTAAGACCCAAGGGGCAGCCATATCTTCCCTTAATCAGACCTAAGAGATTGAGAGCGAAGAGAGAAGGAAGAGAAGAAAGAAGAAGAAGAGAAGAATAAAGAAAAGGAATTTTCGGGCCAAAATTTGCGGGATTCAACTCGAGGTCGTCGAATTTAATCCACGAGGCAAGTGTTTAACTTGCTTTATGATTTAGTGTGTTTATTTCTCATATTATAGTTGGTGTAAAACTATAAAGATTTTTGAGTTGAAATTTGCGTAAATCAAATGGATTTTTGGAAGATTAAATGGATAAAACTCGATTTATGCCCAATTTGAGAAACTTAAGAATTAATTGAAATTAATGGTTGGTTATGGGTTCTCTGATGATTAGAACCCTTTTTATGTGTGTATTTATGGTTGTTTGAGGTTGGATGATGATGATAGAGGAGATAAAAAGCTTGGAGGTGCTTTAATGGAGGTTTGGATTTTTGGCGAAGAAGGTTAATAGTGACCAGCGTCACTTCCAAATTGTTTCGGCTAGGAATAGAGCCGATTAGGCTCTTAGTCAAAACAAAAGTTGTAGATCTTTTCAATACGGTCGCGTGAGCGCCGACTGCGTACTTTTCTGATTTTTTTTCGATTTGATATAATTTTTCTAAGAAAGCAGTTTCGTGGTTGAAATCATTAACTCGGAAATCAAATCGAAAATTGGAAAAATAAAGGCTAGAATTGTTTGGAGATAAATATTTGGGGTTCCTAAAAATAGTGTGGGGACTTCTAAATATTTTTTTTGAGTAAGGCGTGCACCTTGGGTTAGTTGAAAGTAAAATCCAAGACTTACCCAACTAGGGGTGTTCGTGAGGAGTAATACTTAAAGAGGTATTTTGGTGGGTAATTTTATATAAGTAATTGTGCGCGTAGAAAAGGTAGTTATATACCGACCTTGGTTAAGTAAAATCCTACGAAGTGACTAGGATGAAATTTAGGATACATACTATAATTGAGAAATTTTCCTAAGCGTCTATGGACGACGATTATTATAAGTGAGGAGATACCTAAGGAACTAAGAGAAGTAGTGCGTACGCTATTTAATTATTATGAATGGGTACATTCAGGAATTAATTGTACAAATCTTTATGAAGTGATTAATGAGTGATTTGAATATTAAAGAAGAGAGTACGTATTGGGGTAGTTGTGACAACCCGCTCAAAATAATAACGGGTGGCCAGCCCTATACTACAATAAATCAGGTATCCCAGATGGCACAGTCTCAACATCAACTGACAATGCTAATAATATAAGGCCAACTACCCGAAACTATTAAAACTTTTTTTAATATAAGGAGAATTGTCAAAAATTTAAAACTTTTTTTATTTAACAACAACAACAAAACCAATAATGCACATAACCAACAATATACATCTAACTATGATGAGTGAAATGTGCAAACTCAAATATATACAAGTGTGCAATACACGGTACAACAAAATCTCAACAATAAAATACCCGAATATGCTGTCGGGTAACATACAATACAATAATCCAAGAAATGAAATATGAAAGTGTTAATCTACAACACTTGAATGCTAACTCAATATACAAACTGAATCCTAATCTAGATATACAAAGATAGGAATTGACTAAAACAAAGTGCCGCAACAGTCCGCTATTGCCACAGCTCCACGAATACAGGATGGATGAACATCATTAGCGTCCTTGCGAAGGAACACCTAAAGTGATACATATATATACATGGAGGAGATGATATAAACGGGTCAGAGCCCGAGTTGAAAAATATTTTATAGCAAGTGTACTAAAATGCATAATAATTATAAATGCATCATTACATGATTAAGGTGGAATCGAACTCTCCATAATAATTCATCTCACCTCTCAACTAAAGCACGCACTAAGCGTATGCACGTGATCTCCAAATGGATGCTCGATTCTATTTAGGTAAGAGGATTCTAACTTAAACCCAATTGAAGTATTTCAGTGAATCCATCTAACCTATCTCCCAATCTACACTTATTTCTATAATCTATAAGTTATATACATTAACTCTAATGTAATAGTTATAGTTATCTTTATAATGTTCATTTGTTGAACATATAAAGTTACATGATCCATCTCATAACCACATCATCACAATACATCAACATTCTCAATTTCTAGAATTTTATATTCTAGTGATGCCCTTATTTGGCATGTAAACAATATATACATCTAATTATTATATATGAGTTATTAGCATCAAGAGTTAAGGACTAAACTCCTCCCGATTCTCAATAGGGCACGGTGTTTTGTGCGTGGGACGTCTCGCCGAGGCGAAATCCAAATAAGGAACCCCCCATTACACTACTCCTGACCGTATCGATCCTCGAGGTTCAATATGCACTCAATGCAAGATGCATGTAACCCAATTTATTATCCAAATTTTAATTAATTAATATTCATAATTCTCAACAGTACACGGCGTTTCATGCGTGGGACGTCTCGCCGAAGCGAAATCCAAACAAGGAACCCCTCCCGTTACACTACTCCTGGCACTGTCGATAGTCGGGATAGGTGATATATATATATATATATATATATATATATATATATATATGAACATTAAGGACTAACTTATCCCCAATTTCCAACATTACGCTACGGTTCGTGCGTGGGACGTCTCGCCGAAGCGAAATCCAAACAAAAAACCCCCCCGATACACAAATCCTGGCAATGTAGGTCATTGAGGTCCATTATGCCCTTGATACCCAAGTACAAGCACAAGAAATAATAACCATCCAACCGAGCTATAACTCGAAGGACGCAGGCTCACATGCTATCATCTTCCAGCAACCCATATACGTAGCAAACCTGGGGGCCACCAGGTGTGGTTCAACGACACCCACCTCGTGATTAACTCACGCACACAACGTCCGGGAAACGGTCATAGCTCCTAACCGGTAAGTGAGAGCGACACATACCCACGACCTCTCACCCCCAAAATAAATAAATGTATATATATGTCGTTTGCTGACCACCATGGACGACTATGACCTGGGGAATATCCACATCCTGCTCATTGAGTCAGGATGCTCACCCTCTACGCACGAAACTTCCCAATGATAGCAAGGAGAGGGTATGCCTAACATGTATATATACCATCATATAAGGTATACATACATCCCACATAATAAAGATATACCATCATAGAAGGTATACCTGCAACATCATTTTCATATTTATAATACGTCCATTGGCGCAATTTGATTAACATCATTGTTTAGTATATTACTCTCTCTTGATATACTATTCATCATTTCTCACACATCTTTCCCACTTAGTATACACGATACTATTTCTCACTTGAAGCTCACATGTCACTTCTATTTATGAATTGTCTCTCAATTCTAATTTAGTTAAGGATATTCTATATCCTAATGCACCTCAATTAGCATATACAGTTCTCCATCCATAATAGGGTTCAATTCATTTTATGAACCTTTAAAGTTATCCCATTTGGTGTTCGATCCTAAGATCCAATGTCTCTGAACTTATCTCATTCTTTCATATGATTATAATTATCATCTCCAAATCGAATCTCCAATCAAGGTAGGCTTCCCCACTTAGAAAAATACCAAAATCTCTAATCGGCATTCCTCAAATTTAGTCAATATGACTCCATTTATTTCTTATAAGAGAAACTCTCTAAAAGTATCCAAAACATACTCCAAATGTCTCCTATAGAGACCCCCAATCGATAACCTCGAACAAAACGGGATGAAATTCTCCTTGGAAAAACAATCCCCCAAAAGCCCTGCTTCCGAATCGATTCGGGCCAATTTCGAATCGATTCAGCCCAGCGAATTGATTCGGCCAGGAAGGCGAATTGATTCGGGTCATCAGACCTGGGATTCTGTCTCAGGCCGAATCGATTCGGCTGGGGTCCGAATCGATTCGATCACTCAGACCTGGGCACCTGCATATTTCCGAATCGATTCGGCTAGGGGGCGAATCGATTCGGCCTACCTGGAGGCTCGAAAATGGCTACTTTTTAGTAAGCCAAAAATCCCAAAATACATTTTGGTCATTATCTCTTCATTTCTCCTCAACCCAATCACATATATATCATCTATAAACATCAATGAACTAACTTCTAACCTAGAAATCATTTATACACCACAAATCTAAGGTTTTCCCAAAAAGTTAGGTTTTATCAAACTAAACCTAAAACCCAAAAATTCAATCCAAAAATCATGCAATAATTGGTACACAACAATTATTTAGCAAGTTTAATCACTTTCCTCGGGTTCGTAGGGTCTGAATCCGACTTGGGATCGTGTGGATGCCGAAAAATCCTCTTTCTCTCTCTTTTCTCCTTCCTTTTCTTCTTCTCTCTTTCTTTCTTTATTTTTATCTTATCCACTTTGGAGAATAAATCTCCCGTAGGCTTTTTAAGCCCTAAATCCTAAGATACACATCTTTAAATGATAATACACACTTTAAATGACTCGGCGACTTTAATTCGAGTCAAACGGTCCTAATTTATTTCGGAACCTAAATAGACCTCAAGTACAGTCATTTCGACTTTCTCGACCCTTCCGGACACAACTACACCCTCAGAATCGACATTCGACACTCTTTCTAACAACTTTAAATTTTTGACCTCAATTGCCAATTTAATTATTCTCCAATAAAATAATATTTATTTCTCCCAAAATAAATAAATCCTCGTCTCCAAGACCTTGGGTTGTTACAAACTTCCCCACTTACAAAAATTTCTTCCTCGAAATTTTAGCTAAGCCTAATTCTCCAAAGCTTAACTAATTCTAATATACCCATGTTCACTAATCCTATCTCCAAACTTCTAACTTCCGACGACGAATTTATTAAATTTATTTTATTTTAAGTTGATTATGAGTTATATAAAACCAATTTCCACAACTAGGGCCCCCATACACCCTTTATATTTGAGCTTTATGCTCACAGCAATCATAATGAGGCTTTATTTGCCTCCAAAGTTCCACATTTCCATTAATATAATACTAACATTTTAATAGTGTAAAAATTTTGAATGGTCCAAAGAAATAACTCCTCTCAATTCCTGACATTCGCCACTTTCGTGCGGGGGACGTCTCGCAAAAGCGAAATCCAAACAAGGAACCCTCCCAATACACTACTATGTGACGAAGTCGGGGATTGAGAGTTTGTTAAATCCGGACTAGAGTTTGAAAAAATAATTTTATTAAAATCATTTTGAAAGGGCCCGAGGGCCGATAAAAAGTTTTATTTTGAAAATAGTTTATTTTAAAAACGGTTTATACAATATAATATAATATAAAATGCGTTATGTCCAACACAAGGTCTTTACAATCATCATATATATAACAACATGTAGCTCACAAAAATTCGCATAATTATGAGTTAAATTTTCCTGCGTCCATTAATCCATAACCTCAACATCAAACATAAACAACATCTTACATCATTTCAATATATTGCTATTTATAAGGCTCATCCATATCTGGAATGCAACAATTATATAAGTCTATCATGACTATATAACAAGAAATAGCTTTATCATTACTACCTATCACACCATTACCATTCTTACATTTACCACAAGGTTTATAGGTCTTTTTGAGCACCTTGCAAAATCATCTATTCTTTACAAAATAATAGCATAAGAGCCTATCTTGCTCAAAATTCCCCTTTTTCAGGGCCATTACATACATAATAGGGCTATAGTACTACCCATACACAAATATCTCCCATACAATATTACCGAAACTTTACATAATAATCATCCTATTAATAAAGGGAAATTAACTTATATCATCCATTTCTAGTCCGATTGCCCATCCTCATGAATGGGCTCCCAAATAAAGTCTCCCGGTCGAAAACGACCTCGAATCTGTTGTTGGGGTTGCACTTCCAAAACTTCATCAAAACGTGGTCCTTTACCTCTTTGACGACAATCTCTCTTTTTATGACCTATTTCTTTACAAAAGAAACATTTACCCACAAATACTTTCTGCCCACTTGCATTACTGGCACTCTCCTTGCCACTCGAATCTCTAAAGTTCTTACCCTCTTGCGAACGAAGACGATATTCATGTCACTTTAATAGTGCCACATTCACTACCTCCTTGAAAGTCATTAACTTAGGACTCTCGAACAAATGTTGTCGGATTTTCCAATCTAAACCTCGAACAAACTTTGATATACGCTTCTCTTCCGTATTTACCTTATCAGGTACTAATTTTGTCCATCTAGAAAAATCTTCCTCATACCCTGCCACCGTTCTATTTCCTTGAAAAATCTTTATATCTCGAGAAGAAGAAGGAAAATACCTTCGATCAAAAAGTTCCCAAAACTCTATTATAGGCAAAGTATCTCTCTGTTCAGATGTGGTGACAGACTCCCACCATTGAAGAGATGCACCCGATAGCTTAAAGGTGGCTAAAAATTGTTTCTGCACCTCACTACGCTCAACCATATGAAGGTGCCTCTGTATACTATTCTTCCATTGACTTGCAGCCATTGCATCAACTCCCCCTATAAACTCGGGAGGATGCCCCCTACTAAAATCTTCCTTCACTCTCTCCCATAATGACAATCCTAAATGGGGTCGGGCTACTTGAACTGCAGATTGCTACGCCATCGTAGAAATGGTAGCAGTTACTGCTTGTGCTACAATATTGGCAACATCGTCGGTAGTCATGTTCCTTTGAGGCATTTGGGGTCGCACATTCCCATTATTTGCCTTGACTGAACGACCTCCCTTCGGTGGCATCTGAAACAAGAACAATTGTATCAGAACGCCTTTCAAAAGTTTTCAGATCACAGAAGAAATATGGACGTATGAATGCAATCGTCCTAATAATAAGGCTCTACATCAAGAACGCTTACGGAAGATCGTAGTAACGCACACAGATCCTAAAGACACTAGAACCTGATGCTCTGATACCATCTGTGACAACCTGCTCAAAATAATAATGCGTGGCCAGCCCTATACTACAATAAATCAGGTATCCCAGATGGCACAGTCTCAACATCAACTGATAATGCTAATAATATAAGGCTAATTACCCGAAACTATTAAAAGCGAATTGTCAAAAATTTAAAACTTTTTTATTTAACAACAATAACAAAACCAATAATGCACATAACCAACAATGTACATCTAACTATGATGAGTGAAATGTGCAAACTCCAATATATACAAGTGTGCAATACCCGGTACAACAAAATCTCAACAATAAAATACCCGAATATGCTGTAGGGTAACACACAATACAATAATCCGAGAAATGAAATATGAAAGTGTTAATCTACAACACTTGAATGCTAACTCAATATACAAACTGAATCCTAATCTAGATATACAAAGATAGGAATCGACTAAAACAAAGTGCCACAACAGTCCGCTACTGCCACAACTCCACGAATACAAGATGGATGAACATCATTGGCGTCCTTGCGGAGGAACACCTAAAGTGATACAATATATATACATGGAGGAGATGATATAAACGGGTCAGAGCCCGAGTTGAAAAACATTTTATAGCAAGTGTATTAAAATGCATAATAATTATAAATGCATTATTACATGATTAAGGTGGAATCGAACTCTCCATAATAATTCATCTCACCTCTCAACTAAAGCGCGCACTAAGCGTATGCACGTGATCTCCAAATGGATGCCCGATTCTATTTAGGTAAGAGGATTCTAAGTTAAACCCAATTGAAGTATTTAAGTGAAGCCATCTAACCTATCTCCCAATCTACACTTATTTCTATAATCTATAAGTTATATACATTAACTCTAATGTAATAGTTATAGTTATCTTTATAATGTTCATTTGTTGAACATATAAAGTTACATGATCCATCTCATAACCACATCATCACAATACATCAACATTCTCAATTTCTAGAATTTTATATTCTAGTGATGCCCTTATTTGGCATGTAAACAATATATATATATGTAATTATTATATATGAATTATTAGCATCAAGATTTAAGGACTAAACTCCTCCCGATTCTCAACACGGCACTGCGTTTCGTGTGTGGGACGTCTCGCTGAGGCGAAATCCAAACAAGGAACCCCCCGTTACACTACTCCTGACCGTATCGATCCTCGAGGTTCATTGTGCCCTCAATGCAAGATGCATGTAACCCAATTTATTATCCAAATTTTAATTAATTAATATTTCCAATTCTCAACAGTACACGGCGTTTCATGCGTGGGACGTCTCGTCGAAGCGAAATCCAAACAAGGAACCCCCCGTTAAACTAATCCTGGCACTATCGATAGTCGGGATAGGTGATATATATATATATATATATATATATATATATATATATATATATATATATATAAATATGAGCATTAAGGACTAACTTATCCCAAATTTCCAACATTACACTGTGGTTCGTGCGTGGGACGTCTCGCCGAAGCGAAATCCAAACAAGGACCCCCCCCGATACACTAATCCTGGCAATGTAGGTCATTGAGGTCCATTATGCCCTTGATACCCAAGTACAAGCACAAGCAATAATAACCATCCAACCGAGCTATAACTCGAAGGACGCAGGCTCACATGCTATCATCTTCCAGTAACCCATATACGTAGCAAACTGGGGCCACCTGGTGGGGTTCAACGACACCCACCTCGTGATCAACTCACGCACATAACGTTCGGGAAGCGGTCATAGCTCCTAACCGGTAAGTGAGAGCAACACATACCCACGACCTCTCACCCCCAAAATAAATAAATGTATATATATGTCATTTGCTGACCACCATGGACGACTATGACCTGGGGAATATCCACATCCTGCTCTTTGAGCCAGGATGCTCACCCTCTACGCACGAAACTTCCCAATGATAGCAAGGAGAGGGTATGCTTAACATGTATATATACCATCATATAAGGTATACATACATCCCACATAATAAAGATATACCATCATATAAGGTATACCTGCAACATCATTTTCATATTTATTATACGCCCATTGGTGCAATTTGATTAGCATCATTGTTTAGTATATTACTCTCTCTTGATATACTATTCGTCATTTCTCACACATCTCCCCCACTTAGTATACACGATACTATTTCTCACTTGAAGCTCACATGTCACTTCTATTTATGAATTGTCTCTCAATTCTAATTTAGTTAAGGATATTCTATATCCAAATGCACCTCAATTAGCATATACAGTTCTCCATCCATAATAGGGTTCAATTCATTTTATGATCCTTTAAAGTTATCCCATTTGGGATTCGATCCTAAGATCCAATGTCTCTGAACTTATCTCATTCTTTCATATGATTATAATTATCATCTCCAAATCGAATCTCCAATCAAGGTGGGCTTCCCCACTTAGAAAAATACAAAAATCTCTAATCGGCATTCCTCAAATTTAGTCAATATTACTCCATTTATTTCTTATAAGAGAAACTCTCTAAAAGTCTCCAAAACATACTCCAAATGTCTCCTATAGAGACCCCCAATCGATAACCTCGAACAAAACGGGATGAAATTCTCCTTGGAAAAATAATCCCCCAAAAGCCCTGCTTCCGAATCGATTCGAGCCAATTTCGAATCGATTCAGCCCAGCGAATCGATTCGGCCAGGAAGGCGAATTGATTCGGGTCATCAAACCTGGGATTCTATCTCAGGCCGAATCGATTCAGCTGCGGTCCGAATCGATTCGGTCACTCAGACCTGGGCACCTACATATTTTCGAATCGATTCGGCCTACCTGGAGGCTCGAAAATGGCTACTTTTTAGTAAGCCAAAAATCCCAAAATACATTTTGGTCATTATCTCTTCATTTTTCCTCAACCCAATCACATATATATCATCTGTAAATATCAATGAACTAATTTTTAACCTAGAAATCATTTATACACCACAAATCTAAGGTTTTCCCAAAAAGTTAGGTTTTATCAAACTAAACCTCAAACCCAAAAATTCAATCCACAAATCAGGCAATAATTGGTACATAACAATTATTTTAGCAAGTTTAATCACTTGCCTTGGGTTCGTAGGGGCTGAATCCGCCTTGAGATCGCGTGGATGCCGAAAAATCCTCTTTCTCTTTCTTTTCTCCTTCCTTTTCTTCTTCTCTCTTTCTTTCTTTCTTTTTCTCTTTCTCTCTTTGGAGAATAAATCTCCCTAGGCTTTTTAAGCCCTAAATCCCAAGATACACATCTTTAAATGATAATACACACTTTAAATGATTCGGTGACTTTAATTCGAGTCAAACGGTCATAATTTATTTCGAAACCTAAATATACCTCAAGTACAGTCATTTCAACTTTGTCGACCCTTCCGGACACAACTACACCCTCAGAATCGACATTCGACACTCTTTCTAACAACTTCAATTTTTTACCTCAATTGCCAATTTAATTATTCTCCAATAAAATAATATTTATTTCTTCCAAAATAAATAAATCCTCGTCTCCAAGACCTCGGGTTGTTACAGTAGTATTTTAAGTGTAAGAATGTTTATATTATTAAGAAAGGGAACACTTGAGGTTATTGGCTATTGCTATAGAGTTTGGAAATTATAGCCATAATATATTGGGAAGTGATTTAGATTGTATAGAAGATGTCGTTTTTTTTATATATATAATATAAGACGAATAAATATAACGATGTTATTGGTATTATCATCATGCGGTGAGAAAAGCTTGGAAATAATATATTGAGGATTGGTTATAATCTATAAATACGTAGGATATTCGAGATATAAATATACTACGTATGGAATTTATTATATGGGCTATGCGTATGCCCTGATATTAATATGTATATGGGTTAAATAAATACCTATGGGGAATTGTGTATAGGAAAGATAAATACCTATCGTTATCATATGGTTGTGTAAATACCTCATTGATGTTATATTTATATAGGTGGAATGTGTGCCTATATTATTGTTTATTATGTGTATGACACACCTACCATACTTGCTATCACGGGAGGAGGACTTTCGAAAGAGGACAATCTTATCTTGTGTTGCCTTCGGAGGGATTTAGATTTGGTACCTCAAGAACATAGGACTATGAAGGGCTTATTTGTGAGTTAATAAGTCTGCTGACTGTGGGAGCGTAGGTATGTGCGTGACCCATGAGTATGAGAACTATGTTCACTTCCAATATGTGTGATTTGTATCGATACGGTTACTGGGTGATTCGGGACGCGTGATCCTTGTGTACGAGATGTACTTGGATTTTATAGCAGAGTATGTGTGCACCGCAGCTTAGCCTCGGGGTGCTATATATGTATATATGTACTGAGAATAGCATATATGTATACTTGAGATGTTTCACCGTTGCTTAGTAGATAAAAATGACTAAGCCACCTATATTATAGCTCGGTGGATTGATTAATATACTTGTGCTGTATAGTATACTGTTTATATATGAGATGAGATGTCATATAACGTAGCCTTATATAAAAGGGAAAAGAATGAATAAAGTAATATACTCCTTCCGGTAAATTTATATTCGGACTTATATGATTATGAATCCTTGGTTTTAATGAGAACTAAATATATATACGAGTTAGTATAAGATGTTGTATGTACTGAGGGCCTAATGGATCCCGATGATCGACATTACCCCGTAGTAGTGTATCGGGGGGTTTCTTGTTTGGATTTCGCTTCGCGAGACACCGCACGCACGAACATAACATAATATTGGGAATGGGGAGAAGTTTAGTCCTTCGTACTTGGATAAATAAGGATTATTAGAATATGGCAAATACATTAGTTAGGCAGGGTAGCTTAACTTGGTTGTTTAAAAGATATGCGATAGTTTTGCACTATTAGAAGAGGGGTGAGGTGTATCTCATGAGAGTGCGATACCAGTTTAAATATGAGAAATATCATATCTTAAAATATGGATTTTAAGCACTTGCTAAAATATTTTCAAAACTCGGGCATATATATATATATAGGTGTCCAAACACAGGGATGCCTGGATGATGATTCCTTCGAGTCAGACGTTTGCTACAGCAGCTGTGGATGCAAGAAGGTTTATTATAGACGCTTCTATCATTGAGATCTAGATAGGAGGTATAGTAGAAATATTCGGGCTGATGGCCCAACTGTACTCATTTATTCTTCTACCGCCTTTTGTGAGGCATTCGATTTGGTTGTATCATTTTGTACCGAGTGTTTGGTTACTTCATTTCATTTCAGTTATTGCATACAATTGTTGTAAGTATTTTATTTGAATGGTTTGGTTAAAAAGATTAGTTAATTTAAAATTTGACGACGGCCTAATAGGATATTAGTAATTAAATTGGTTTTTGACAGTGATGCTAAGAATGAACCATATGAGACTCTTGTTTTAATTTGATATAGGAGTGATCGCCTGGTATTTTATTAGGCGGGTTGTCACAGGTGTATCAGAGCATCAAGTTCTAGTGCCCTTAGGAATATGTGCGGACGTACTACACTTTCAGAGTTGATTTTGATTTGATATAGAGCCTTATGATTAGGACTGTTAATATACTCTTGTGAGATTTCGTTCTCCTGCCATTATGTAAAATTATCGTAAATATTTTGCACGCTCGTTCGAGATTCGTGTGTTGATCGATGAAGGGCGACCCTGAAAGTCCGTTGTGAGGGCAGTAGGAGGCGAGGCTTAGTTAGGGCTATAAGTTGATGTTGGAAATGAGGACCGTTGTAAAGGTCATTTTCCTTGTGGCATTGTCATGAGTTGCTGCATTGAATACTGAAATATAGTAGTTAAAATTATCAAGAACCTTTGTACTTGAGAATGGTGCTAAACTTGAATTACCCAGTGAGGTTAAATTAGGAAAAAAAAGCTTAATTGGTCTTTGATGAGGATCGTACGTTGAAGTTGAGCTAGGTGGAAGTAGTGTACTTTCATCCAAAGGAAGTAGAAGGCTCATAAGCTCTTTCTTAGAGTTGGGTATGGAAATACCCATATGTGAAAATTTGAGGAAATTTTTTTCACTTGTAAGAGAATTGTTGAAATGGTGGGGACGATGGTCACCATATTTGGGGGAGCATGACGTATTGCCCATAAATTAATCTTACAGATGGTTTGAAACTCTAAATTCCTTTGATTTAGAAAGAATAAAGAGAATGCAGTTTCTAGATTATTCACATAAGAATCGGTCAGAGACCGACGGTGAATAAAGAGTGACATGGTTAAGTGAACTTAGTACCGAAATAAGAGAGGTACAATGGAGACGAGGGTTCTTTTGTGGAATGATAAACTCACTAGTGATTGGATTTCTTTAGAGTGAGTTACAACTGTTTTAGGGCAAGGTGTGTAGTCTGCCATAAATTAAACTTGTGAGAATTGGTGATTTTAAGGATTCTTATAAGAAAAAGGACCCTTGGGATTCGAATAAGATTCTCGAATGTTAGTGGGATACAAGCTAGTTGTAATAAGCTTAATATTTATTTATATTAATGGAATTAAATCAAAATTTTCTAATCGGGAAATACGGGCTAACGTTACGAGATATATGCACGATTAGCAGGATTATATTATAATATATGTATATGTATATACGGACATATTGAGATGTATATATGTGATATGTTAATAAATATATATGTATGTGATTGGTATACTTATATGATTTGGTTTTTATCGAGTCGGTGTGATAGTCCGACCACTGGTACCCAGGATGATGTGTAATTAATTCCCTGGAAGATGATAGCATTGAGAGACTGCATCCACTGAGTTATAGCTCTGAGGGATGGTTATTATACTTATATAGTGTGTAATATATAAGTATGGATATACATGATATGTATGGTATATTATATATATATTTATGTAAGGTGTGAAACATATACTTACGGATATAATAAATAATGGAATGCGAGATAAATTCTAGATGAGCTCGCCTTTAGTATATGGTTAGGTTGAACTGCGATATGTAGATGTTTCCTTGCCATAATTTTTGGTGCATGAGGACCTTATCGGTATAATTTAAAGTATGCATCATTTAATGTTGAGCTCTGGGATTTAGCTCATTGTTAGTAGCGCTACGGACTTAGTGTTAATGCAACAGACGTTATAAAATGCAAGGATGTTGGTTTTGACGATAAGTCACCTAGTGTAGAGGAAACACTATAAAGTGAGAGACATTTGATGACGGTATAATTATATAGAGATATAAGTGCTACGGAGAAGCACTGAAATTGTTCTCTCACCGCAAGTATGTGGTTGAGGTATGGTAAAGGAAATCGATTTGAGACTTATAGCCAGGCTTTGAATAAAAGGAAAATTGAGAGGAAATACATTTTGGGTGTGATGTTCATAATGCTTTTGCAGAGAGTAGGTACCATAATTAGTTGGACTTTCCATTTGGACAAGATGGAAGGATTTTATGGTAAAAGTACGTTAGTAGGTTAACAAATAGGTTTTAGAACGTCCCGTTTGTGTTCCTTAGACCGTTATATCTCGATGACCGACGAAGCGAGGGAGTAGTGTATCGGGAAGGTTTCTCGTTTGGATTTCACTTTGAGAGACATCCCACGAAAGAAACCGGGCAAATGTTGGAAGTCGAGAGAGGTTTTGGGCACTAGGGATATAGTTAGAATAATACTCATATTACGTGTGTTAGAAACACCTTGATCTTAGGACTACCACGAAATAAGGGCAATAAGACTATCGACACTGATATAGGAAGACTATTGTGAGTTAACCACAAGAATATTGATGGGATAATCTTGAGAAGGATCGAATTTTCAAGTTTCGGGAGAATTAAATTTCAAAATTATTTAGGTTCAGAGTACCCAGGTGTTACTACTAGGCCGACAAATTGAGGCCCATTATTTAGAAAAAGTGTTACGTATCAAACCTTTATAATAGTTGTGAAGTTAGGCACAAGTTAAAAGGTGTATGGGAACCTTGGTAAGTTGATTTCATATACCGCCCGAAATAGAAGGGACGTATTATATAAAGTTAGAGATTATGCTGTAGGGATGTTATAAATGGATTTGAAATGGATTGGATGGAACGTCGTAGGTAGTATGCAATGATCCAATTATATTTGTGTAATACGAGTTGGCACACTTAGGATAAGTGAAAAGACTGACGGGAATAGTCGAGTGCTAATATAGTTTCCTTTTTTAGGGAAATTAGGTGTCCTGATGTAACTGAGTGAATACTTGGAGTAACGGATCTCCGATGGGGCCAATAAGTTCGAACAATGGTTATAAGCTCGTTTTCTTTATATGCACTTAAAGAAGCAATAGGTGAAATATGATGTTAGAGTCAACCTTACGACCGAGGTAGCGTTGTAACATATAGAGATTTAGTAAGCTTTTAATTAAGCTAGTGCATTAGAGCACACGCCTTGAGATAGGTGGAATATGGTAGGAGACCATTGTATTGGGCTATATCTAAATTTGGCTAAGCTAGGACATAGTGTATGTAGCAATCCTAGAGTAAAGGAGTAGGCTATATCTCAATTTTGAGGATGAAATTTTGTTGTAAGGATGTAATACTCCGTACTTTTAAAGGTATTTAAATTACACTGTAGACGTGATTTGGTAATTTGAGGAATTTTTATGAATAGTAACTTTGGAATTAATTAGTAAAATTAAATATTATAAAGTGAATAGTAAATATTAGTTTTCGAGTGTCGGATAAATATTTACATGGATTATATTTATCTTACGAGACTAAGTATATGAGTGGATTATTTTAATTACATGTCGCAGTTGGGTAAAGTGACAAGGGAAATATTTTAATTGGAAAACAAGCGTATTGAACGTGTTGGGTCCAATTAGTGAATTTTAGTTAAGTAACTTGGATAAAGATTTGGACTATGCCGTTGGGTTCGAAATGGCCGAGATAGTCCAAATAGAGTATTCGGGGGTAGTGTTTAGGTTTCGGGGATTTTTGGACTAATAGAGACTCGTAAATGAATACACGAGCCATTTTACAATTGGGTGCACACCCAATTTCGGGACTTAAGACCCAAGGGGCAATCATATCTTCCCCCAAACATACCTAAGAGATAGAGAGATAATAGAGAAGGAGGAGAAGAAAGAAGAAGAGAGAAGAAGAAAGAAAAGGAATTTTCGGGCCAAAATTCGCGGGATTCGACTCGGGGTCGTCGGATTTAATCCAAGAGGCAAGTGTATAACTTGCTTTATGATTTAGTGTGTTTATTTCTCATATTATAGTTAGTGTAAAACTATAAATATTTTTGGGTTGAAATTTGCATAAATCAAATGGGTTTTTGGAAGATTAAACAGATAAAACTTGGTTTATGCCCAATTTGAGAAACTTAAGAATTAATTGAAATTAATGGTTGGTTATGGGTTCTAGGATGATTAGAAAACTTTTTATGTGTGTATTTATGGTTGTTTGAGGTTGGATGATGATGATAGAGGAGAGAAAAAGCTTGGAGGTGCTTTAATGGAGGATTGGATTTTTGGAGAAGAAGGTGAATAGTGACAAGCGTCACTTCCGAACTATTTCGGCTAGGAAGAGAGTCTATTCGCTCTTGGTCAAAACATAAAAGTTGTAGATCTTTTCGATACGGTCGTGTGAGCACCAACCGCGTATTTTTTTGATTTTTTTTCGATTTGATATGATTTTTATAAGAAAGCAGTTCCGAGGTTAAAATCATTAACTCGAAAATCAAATCGGAAATTGGAAAAATAAAGGATAGAATTGTTGGAGATAAATATTTGGGGTTCCTAAAAATAGTGTGGGTAATTCTAAATATTTTTTTTGAGTAAGGCGTGTACCTTGGGTTAGTTGAAAGTAAAATCCAAGACTTACCCAAATAGGGGTGTTCGTGAGGAGTAATACTTGAAGAGGTATTTAGGTGGGTAATTTTATATAAGTAATTTTGCGCGTAGAAAAGGTAGTTATATACCGACCTTGGTTAAGTAAAATCCTACGAGGTGACTAGGATGAAATTTAGGATACGTATTACAATTGAGTAATTTCCCTAAGCGTCTATGGACGACGATTATTATAAGTGAGGAGATACCTAAGGAATTAAGAGAAGTAGTGCGTATGCTATTTAATTATTATGAATTGGTACATTCGGGAATTAATTGTACAAATCTTTATGAAGTGATTAGTGAGTGATTTGAATATTAAAGAAGAGAGTACGTATTGGGGTAGTATTTTAAGTGTAAGAATGTTTATATTATTAAGAAAGGGAACACTTGAGGTTATTGGCTATTGCTATAGAGTTTGAAAATTATAGCCATAATATATTGGGAAGTGATTTAGATTGTATAGAAGATGTCATTAAATTATATATAATTTAAGACGAATAAATATAACGAAGTTATTGGTATTATCATCACGCGGTGAGAAAAGCTTGGAAATAATATATTGAGGATTGGTTATAATCGATAAATCGCAGGATATTAGAGATATAAATATACTAGGTATGGAATTTATTATATGGGCTATGCGTATGCCCTGATATTAATATGTATATGGGTTAAATAAATACCTATGAGGAATTATGTATAGGAAAGATAAATACCTATCGTTATCACATGGTTGTGTAAATACCTCATTGATGTTATATTTATATAGGTGGAATGTGTGCCTATATTATTGTTTATTATGTGTATGACATACCTACCATACTTGCTATCACGGGAGGACGGCTTTCGAAAGAGGACAATCTTATCTTGTATTGCCTTCGGGGGGATTTAGATTTGGTACCTCAAGAACATAGGACTATGAAGGGCTTATTTGTGAGTTAATAAGTCTGCTGACTGTGGGAGCGTAGGTATGTGCGTGACCAATGGATATGAGAACTATGTTCGCCTCCAATATGTGTGATTTGTATCGATACGGTTCCTGAGTGATTCGGGACGCGTGATCCTTGTGTACGAGATGTACTTGGATTTGATAGCAGAGTATGTGTGCACCGCAGCTTAGCCTCGGGGTGCTATATATGTATATATGTACTGAGAATAGCATATATGTATACTTGAGATGTTTCACCGTTGCTTAGTAGATAAAAATGACTAAGCCACCTATATTATAGCTCGATGGATTGATTAATATACTTGTGCTGTATAGTATACTGTTTATATATGAGATGAGATGTCATATAACGTAACCTTATATAAAAGGGAAAAGAATGAATAAAGTAATATACTCCTTCTGGTAAATTTATATTCGAACTTATATGATTATGAATCCTTGGTTCTAATGAGAACTAAATATATATACGGATTGGTATAAAATGTTGTATGTACTGAGGGCCTAATGGATCCCGATGATCGACATTATCACGTAGTAGTGTATCGGGGGGTTCCTTGTTTGGATTTCGCTTCGCGAGACACCCGACGCACAAACGTAACATAATGTTGGGAATAGGGAGAAGTTTAGTCCTTCGTACTCGGATAAATAAGGATTATTATAATATAGCAAAGACATTAGTTAGGCAGGGTAGCTTAACTAGGTTGTTTAAAAGATATGCGATAGTTGTGCACTATTAGAAGAGGGGTGAGGTGTATCTCATGAGAGTGCGATACGAGTTTAAATATGAGAAATATCATATCTTAAAATATGGATTTTAAGCACTTGCTAAAATATTTTCAAAATCGGACTCTGACTCGTTTCTCAATTTTTCCCTCTCTTTCTATATATATATATATTTATATATATAGGTGTCCAGACACAGGGACCCCTGGATGATGATTCCTTCGAGTCAGACGTTTGCTGTAGCAGCTGTGGATGCAAGGTTTATTATAGATGCTTCTATCATTAAGATCTAGATTGGAGGTATAGTAAAAATATTTGGGTTGATGTCCCAACTGTACTCAATTATTCTTCTACCGCCTTTTGTGCGGCATTCGATTTGGTTGTATCATTTTGTACCGAGTGTTCAGTTACTTCATTCATTTCAGTTATTGCATACAATTGTTGTAAGTATTTTATTTGAATCGTTTGGTTAAAAAGATTAGTTAATTTAAAATTTGATGATGACCTAATAGGATATTAGTAATTAAATTTGTTTTCGACAGTGATGCTAAGAATGAACCATATGAGACTCCTGTTTTAATTTGATATAGGAGTGATCGCCCGGTATTTTATTAGGCGGGTTGTCACAAGTCAGATATGGCTACAATGAAGGCCACCTTACAGCTAGATAAATACGTTGCTCCCGAGGAAGATGTCCCTAAAGGATCTTCTACCCCTTCGAATTAAGTTGCATGATGGCAATTGTTGATTTTATCATTTTGTTTGTGATGAGAAAACTAGTTTAAACTCATCTCTTAGTTATGAAGTATTATTAACTTTTGAGCGTCATTGTGACAAGAACAGTAGTATATTTATGTTTTGAAAATAATATAACATCTTTTAATTATGTGTGTTTATTTAATTTTCTTTTTATTTATTTTAATATTTAATATAATTCTGCAACGAAATAAATGTTGCAACGAAAAAGAGTGTTACAAAAGACTATTGGCAACGAAGAATTGAGATTTGGCAAGGAATTTTAATTCCCTTAATATTTTTTGCAAGGATTTATTAGTATATTTTGCAATGAAATATTCATTGTAAAATATTTTTAGTCTAAATGTGAGAACTTTTCTACAACTAAAAAGAGTGTTACAAAAGACTTTTAGCAATGTATAATTAACATTTGATAAGGAATTGAAATTCTCTCAAAATATCTTTTGCAAGGATTTGTTAGTATCTTTTGCAACGAAATATTCGTTTTAAACGTTTTTTAGTCAAAATTCGAGAACTTTATTGCAAAGAAAAAGAGTATTACAAAAGACTTTTACCAATGTAAAATTAACATTTAACAAGGAATTTTAATTCTCTCAAAATATCTTTTGCAAGGGTTTCTTAGTATCTTTTGCAATGAAATATTCGTTTTAAATGTTTTTTAGTAAAAAATCGAGAACTTTTTTGCAATGAAAAAGGGTGTTACAAAATATTTTTATCAATGTAAAATTAACATTTAGCAATGAATTTTAATTCTCTCAAAATCTCTTTTGCAAGGATTTGTTAGTATCTTTTGCAACGAAATCTTCGTTTTAAACGTTTTTAGTAAAAAATCGAGAACGTTTTTGCAACGAAAAAGAGTGTTACAAAAGATTTTTAGCAATGTAAAATTAACATTTAGCAAGGAATTTTAATTCTCCCAAAATCTCTTTTGCGAGGATTTATTAGTATTTTTTGTAACGAAATCTTCATTGCAAAAGATTTTTAGTCAAGATATGAGAACGTTTTTGCAACGAAATATCTTGTTTTCCCCAACGAAAAATTTTATTGGAAAATATTTTTAGCGACTATGACAAAATTTCCTTGCAAAAGATCTATAGCATGTTGGCTAATGCGAGGGATCCGACAAGGAAAAAAAACGTTACAAAAGATGTTTTGGAACGAAAACATACCTTTCGCAATGATTTTTTTTCCTTGCTAAAAGCCATAAGTCTTGTACTGTATGTTTTTTGAACTGTAATTATAAACTGTACTTTGAGTGAATATTAATTTTTCACTTTTTTATTTTACTAAATTAAAATACAACGCGTAATCATTTTTATTGGCTTTTCATCTAGATAGTTTTGCAACACCATTAGGCTTAAAGGATTTTTCTTGTTTAATGATGAATTTGATTGGAAAATGTCTATCACTTAGGTTTCTATAGATAGTACATATGGAAATTTAAAAAAAAAATTGTCCCGAATAAAAAATAGTCTACGAATAACTTTTAACATAATTTTATTAGATGTCTCCTTTACATGATACTCTTTTTAATTCACATATGGTTACATATATAGTAAGCTTTTTTAGGCATCCGAAAATACTTCATCAATGATTTTTTTTTATAATATTTAGTTTTCAATACACATTAATAAATACCCGCGCATCGCGCGAATTGTATGTTAGTACCTATATAAAAATGGTGTCTTCAAGTGTGGCTTTCCCATGTGGCTCTATTATCAATGACCAACGTGTCTTTCTCTTTCTCTTGACAAACCTCTCTCTACCTTTCCATCTCCTATAAGAGATATTGGTCATCGAAGAGAAAGAGACATGTGAAAGCTCTTTATATATATAAAAATACAGTAAGCACCATTGCATAAAAATACATTAAGTGAACACGTCTCTCTGCCCCGAGCCATCATACTCCTCTCTATGCTTTTTGTATAAAATCACGGCCCTCCCTCTCTTCCTCAACGTCCCGATATCAATCTCTTGACCCACCTTTATTCACATGATTAAAGTTAACTCACCTACGACGTCGATAAGACCAAGACAATCTGACTTCTTTGATAAATAAAGTGGTAAGATATAGATTTGCATTAAATTAACAATTAATTTTTTAAAATACTACCCGAACAAGTAAATATCTACCATTGCCCTTCCATTTCAATTACGTTCATTTGTAATACTTATATTGATTTTTATGTACTAATAACTTGATGTAAGCTACTCATGGACAGTAAATGAGATGTGAACATCCTAAGGCGTTATCACTTTAATTTATTTGTTTAATTATGTAAAATATGCCATATGTTGCTATTTTAAATTACCTTTGCTTTGTATTAACTAAAATGATTGAGCCTAAAAATAGTAGGTGTGTTATCTTTGCATAAGTATGTCATATTGATTTATGTTAAAAAAATGTAAAGAAATAAATTTCTCTGTGTGGATGAGGTTTTGACATGGTAAGTATGTTTGTTTATTTTTTTATGTGCCATTTTTCATCTACATTAGAATACTAATATTTACCTTGATTTTGGGTCTTTTTGTGATGTGGTTTTCTATCCTATGGATGATCTATTATATGATTCCAATTGAAAATTCAGTTAATTAAAAGTTTTTATTTTCTATTTTTCCCCTGCATTTACAATCATGTTGGATCTTTTGTGTCGTCCTTTTACAATTTATATTGGTGGATAGACTTGAAAAATGTAATAGGGGTTTAGGTGCTTAGAGACACACCATATGATTTGAAATTACTTTTGGAATAAACATTATGTGACACACCCCAACCCAGTTACTTATAATTAAGTTTGAAAGTCAAAGTGAGTCAAATCATAATTACCTTAACCAAACCATAAACACGAGTATCTTTTTTTTCCTGTTAAGGTAATTATGCTTATTCAAACTTACTGAATAGATAATAGGCTTAAATTACCCCATTTATGTTTGACCAAATCATAGTTTTATACATCCCTTGCTAACCCCATCGACATCCTAGATTTGGCAGTGATATCATAAAACCTGAAAAACATAAACATAGGAACCATGAGCAAAATAGCTCAACAAATGCATCACTACTACACTATTGCATAAAACTAAATGCAATAAATCATATCCATGTGATAATATATGCATACTTATCCGGCCCATTCATAAAGAATTACCAATTATATACTTATCCGGCTCATTCATAAAGAATGACCAATTATATACTTATCAGGCTCATTCATAAAGAATGAATAATTATATACTTATCCGTCTCATTCATAAACAATGACTAATTATATACTTATCCGACTCATTCATAAAGAATGACCAACTTATCTGAATCATGATTCACATATCCTGTCTGCAATACACAATTCTCCCCCATTCCTGGCCGAGGAGTAACCCCTTATCTTTAATAGACAAATCTCACCCATTCCGGGTCGGGCAGTAACCTCTCATTTCGGTAAACCAAAATGAACAAATTCATATTCAATATTATTATGATCATATCCATAACCATGTATAACCATCTTAGCAATAAGTGATATTCGAATCATATCCATAACCATGTATAATACATCATCGTGAGTGATATTCAGATCATATCTATAACCATGTGTAATACATCTTACCCATGAGTGATATTCAAATCATCTCCATAACCATGTATAATACATCTCTTTTCAGTGAGTACACTCACCTTCACCATTTCATGTGTTTTTCCTTTGCCTTTTTTCTGGCACTTGTTCAATCGGTTCTTCTTCCATTTCACATATAAATTCTTACCATATTAGTATCATCATAAGCATATTAACAATCCAAATAATAACTTAAACTTAACCCAATTCATAAGAATAATATATCCCATTCAAATCATATATCGTAAATGAAGTCTAATCTAACTTCATGGTAAGATATTTACCACACCCAAATAATAGCCCAAATATACTTTAATTTATTTTTATTATTCTCATCCTTAACATATTGGGTTACAAATTCAAAATATGACATATCATTTCAAGTTTCTTAGAGCAAGATATGCCCATTTCTTTGCTACATAGCAAATTTTCCCTATAGGCTCCTTTATCGTTCCGTCAACTTCCAAGAGTTTTCATAATTTTTATGTAATATAACTTTCTATGATATTTCACCCAACATCAATAAACGTATTGAAAAATACAAATTTAAAGTTTCATAATTTGTAAGGTTCATTTGCTATGTCAAGCAAAACATCGAACACATGGTGTGCATACTTACACTTTTGGGGTAGATTTTCTACCTGAACTTCAAACTATCACCAAAGATTCATTTATTGGTATTTTCACATAATTTTTGGATATGTTATACATATATGAGTCTATTTTTATTTCCAACTATAATTATTCAATTCCAACAAATATTCAAAAATATATAGAAGTTTGAACACAAAAGGGTTCTAAACAAGGTCATATAAATGATTTACACCTTCGACTTTCTTTAAACGTGTATCCATTCATGCATACCCACAATGGCATGAAAGTTTAATAAAAAATTTATGATTTATATCATTTCAATCAGTAATATCAAAAAAAGAAACAAGATTTATGGATAGAATTACCTAAGGGACGTTTACGTAATTTCTACACATTTTTTTTCAATTTTTCTCCTCACTTTCTTCTTCCCGAAGTTCCCGACTCTCTCACCTTAGGCTAAAACTCTTCATTTCTAAAATATGCTGAAGGAATAGCGTATTTCAAGAGTTATAAGTCAGCATAAGTCACCTCCCCCTTGGTCCAATTAAAATATGACATGTGTCGCCATATAAGACAAAATATCCTTTAAAGGTAAATGACTACTTTACCCCCAGTTCATAATTTCAGCATAACTCCTTCCTCAGACATTTGTTTTACACACCATTTATTTTGTTACAAACTTAACTCATATATCTACAACTATCTAGTTTTCACCTCAAGTCAATTATCATATTATAGTGGCCGAAACTAGTCCCGAACTTGAACATTCCTACCGAAGACTTCACAAATTTATGTTTGTGACTAATTCAATATTTCATAAGTTATAAAGGTAGGGTTAGACTAAACACAATAACTTAACATTATATATTCTAATAACTCATTATCCCCATCCCATACAGTAAGCATGATTTAAACATGGTTGATCATAATCATATCCGGGTTGTCACAACCTTCCCCCCTTAGAAAATTTCGTCCCCAAAATTTAGGATGAATTTCACTTATCAAACAATTGGGGATACTATTATCATTCTATATTCACTTTACCAAGTTGATTATTTAATTTCAGGGATCCTCCACAACAGTTTGACTACGAAACTAATTTTATTCCCTAATACTTCCTCCTTATGACCAAGAATTTCAATCGGTTCCTCGATGTACAAGAAATCTTTTTTTTCATAATAACTTTAGTTTCTTTATGATTACACGTAAGAATCGTCTAATGATTTCTTATTAATGAAAACCAATCCCCAACTCATATATTACCTCATACCTTTATATACGCATGTCAAACACTCACACATACTAGATTATCAGTTGTATCATCGCATATTCACAATGAGTAAATATTCTTAACAAACCTAGTATCATTCTTTACCTTTCTTCCTTCATTACTATAGTCTATCCTTATCATTGTGTAATATTTCAAATAATAAATATCATATTTCCAGATTAGCTTATTATATGCCATATTTCCATCTTCCTGTAATACCCCGTAATTTTAATGACTTTTAAAATGGGTTATATTTTAAATTAATGGATTAATTAGATTTTATTATAAATTAATTCATTTGGGTTTTATCCAAATTGTGGATATTAAAATGGATGATTCTGAATATTACTTAAAGATATTTAGGTAATATATGAATGTGATGTCATTGATATAGCTGTGTGATGTTAATTCGGTAATTTGAATTTTTAGTCAGACGCGGTATGGGACGTGTCGGGACTAATTTATTAAATTAAAAAGGAAATTTATTTTCTATCGACCTTATAGTCATTTCGACTGCGTCGTTGCATCCGGAAGGGTTGAAATAGTCAGAAAAGTCTATTTGGATGTTGGATTTGGGTCTCGGGACATTTGGAAATGAAAAGACAACCCAAAAGGGTATTTTAGTCATTTTTACAAGGGGGATGGATAGTGATTTCGGGTTTTGTCTTATTATAAATATTTGGAGATTAGTGTACGTAGGTTTATTTCATCTCTTCTACACAAAATTAAAAATTCATCTTCCTAGAGAAAATGAAAGGTTGCTTGGGAAGAGAAGAGTTTACTTGGGAAGGAGAAGAACCAAGAACCAAAGGTCACCACCACCGACCACCACCGGAAGCTCACCGAAAAAAGGGAGAACCATCTGAGATATGCTACACCAAAGGATCAGATCTTCATTAGAGGCAAGTGTTTGATATTTTCAATTTAAGTTCGTATATTGTCCATGTTAGGATAGTTATAAAAAGAGATGATTTTCATGCTTGGAAGATGAAAGGATATAGTTGTTAATGGATTTTCTGGAAACTGAAAATAGATAGGAATCAAACTCATGTTGTAGGTTGATAATAATCCACGAAATAATCATATATCTATTGAGGAAATTCTGAAAACCATGGTTGTGTTCTTGAAGATATTAGTTTTATAATTTTCTGGAAATAAGGAGAGAAACATGCTTTTTAATCCAATCTCTTGATGATTCTAGGATGTTTAAAGTATTATAAATCGTTCATATATGTTGGTATATCATGTAGTAAGGATTATAAATCATTTGGGATGTTCATATGAAGGTTAGAATGAATAAAAGTGGCTAAACCCGTAGTTGTAGAAATGCAGAAAAACCAGGCTGTGACCTGAGTGATCGATCGATCGACCCCCTGCCTTCGATCGATCGACCTCCCCAGAATTCCTAAAGTTGCTTCTTTTTAATGTTGATTCTTATCGCAAGACTTTGGTAGATCTTTGGTGATTATTAATTGGATATTATGGGACTTAGAAAAGATCAGTAAACCCTTGATAAGACTTGGATTAATTTGATTGGGAATTAATTGATAAAGAATAATGATAATTAATTTAAAGGAATTTCGGTTGCTAGATTCAATTGTTGGATTCTTATTGGTATGCATGAGGATTAAATATAGGACCAGTAGGGGTGATTGAATATAATACCTGGGTATCCTTAAGTTTACAAGAGGGTTTAATCCTAAGTGAAAGAAGAGGTGTTCATAAGAGAATTGAAACTAACGGTTTTAACCCTAATGAAAGGGAGAGTTTAATTCGTAGTAATTTGGGAGTTATGACGATATGGACCAGTAGGATATTAATGGCTTCTTACTGAATATATGTTGAGGAAAAACCTATTTGAACCTTGAGTAATGAGTGAGTCTCGGGGGTAACTAAATTTAAGAAGTAAAGTTATGATAATTTAATATGTGGGAATTAAAGTGATAATTTCGTCTCCAAAAATAAATTCCTCACATCTAATCAAATTAATCATTGTGTGGTTAGCAATTTTTGGAGATAGAAAATTTTTGGTGATATTCGTGATAGGCATCTAGATTAGATGTGAGGAATTTATTTTTGGAGATGAAATTATTTTTGGAGATTGTTAGCCTGATTTTTTAGAGTTAGGCATTCGGCGAATTTTGAGGGCAAAATTTCATTGTTAGTGGGGAAGTGTAATAACCCGCGTAATTTTTAGGGTATTTTCAAAATAAAGAGGAAAAATAAAGTTTTTGATAAAATTATTTTTATTACTCAAACTTGTTGGTTATTATTTTTAAAGGCGAGAACTTCAAACGGTTTCGAAAATGGAGTTAAAACGGATTTTAAAATGATTTTTAAATGTTTTTAACTCTTGGAGTTGTTTTGACTTCCAACTCTTCATTTCTTTGCCTTATTTAAATGAGTCTTTTGGATTCCAACTCTTCATTTCTTTGCATTATAAAAGGAAGTCGTGGGCAACCTTTTTAACATACTTTTGGCACAAATTTTGGCAGCAAATATATTTTATATTCCTCTTCTTTTTATATACACATTGGCCCTTGAGATTTGTGAGTTCCAACCTTAGATTAGAGGTGTTCTTGGGGTTATTTTGTTGGAGGTTCTTGGAGGATCTTTTGTAGAACTTTTGTGTTGATCTTGAGGATGTGATTATTGGTTTCTCATCATGGTATGGGGTATGGGGTTTTACACAATATGCTCCTTAAATCTCGCGAGTGTCATTCTCTTTGAATTCTTGTTTAATTGAACTCATATTTGAATTGATAAATTCATTGAAATTTGGAAAATAATTGTTAAAATTATTTTGATTCATGTGATATCATTATATTATTGATGAGCACGTTGTCATGAGATTTTAATATGGCACGGATGTTGGGCACCCGCCAAAATTTCTATTTCCCGAGCTATGGCTTGATAAAGCATATACGGATGTGGTGAGGCCTGGTGACCCGGTTAAAGTGTTGTTGAGAAATTATATTGATAAATGCTTTGAGATTTGCATTTTTATTTGAATATTCGTACTCGTGTTGTTACGTTTTATTCATCGCTAACATATATTTGTTGAGCATCTTTCCTGTCGTATTGTGTACTTCCCCATATTTTCTTTTAGTGGCAGGTTAGCGTGGATTTGAGCGCTATGGATTATTGGAGATTGATTTTAGCGTGGATTATTTTGGGAAGAATTTTTAATACAAGTTGGAAGAATTGTATTATTTTGATGTATAGAGCTTTGGAGATTTGTATTTTATTTTTTTAGTTAGTTGTTGTATTTTTTATTCGAGAGACTTGTTGTAATTGAAGAGATTGAGATTAGTGGATTTATATTATTGTGGATTTATTTAGATGCTCTATATCTTGTTACTTGTGGATTTAGTTATTTTATCTAAGTGGCTCTCCGTTCTCTCTCCCCGAGCGGGCGGGGTGTTACACTTCCATTCAACACAAAATACACGTGTTTGACTTTAACTACCATCCGTATCATTTCTAATGTTTAAGAGTATGTTAAATATCGTTGTTGACGTAAAAAATTAAATTATCTCTAATTAATCAATCACAGATAAAATAAATAAGACAAAAATATTTTTAAAGTGGTTCAGCCTTGTAAGAATGGCCTACGTCCACTGTTTTTGTTATTGCTGACTGTTTGCTTGAAATTCTCGATAATGGATTTACCAAGAAATTTCGAGTCCCCTTCTAATGAGGAGGTTACAATGTATTTATAGCCTTGAGGCTGTACATGTGAAAGGACAATGCGCTGTTATCTAGTAGATATATACATCTGTACGATAATAATGAGCATTTAATGCACAGTCGTCTCTTTGATTATCCTGATTTGAGTGCTCTGTACGCTAAGTAACTCGGCACGCTTGAGCTACTCGGACCGCCTTAGTAGCTCGGCACGCTTGAGTTGCTCGGGGCCCATGAGTTGCTCAGGGAACTTAAGCTGATCGATACGCTTGAGATGTTCGGAATGTATGAGCTGCTCGTGGCTCTTGAGCAACTCGGTGGCAGCGAGTTGATCGGTAGAAGTATTTGCAATTACCATGTTAGTTGACACATGTCTTCAAGTGATGGGTCCACATCAGCAGATTAAATTTGGTATCAACAGAAGCCCCCAATATTTCGTAGTTTGATGTTAAAGAAAAGTATGGAACATTCTGCTGCTTAGATTTTCGGTTTTTATGGATTTTAGGCAAACTTTCGTTGTATATAACTCCTTTTTTGAGTGTATAGTATCAGTCTTTTAAAGTATTTTGAATTTCCATAACCGCTTCGATTTTTGTGCCCCTTTTCTTCTTTTTAGCCGCCGGATACGCAAACGTCCTCCTTTGTAATCATTGCTTTCTCTATTCTCGAGGTAAAGTATTTAAGCGCGGCAGAAATCCTATCGTCTTTCACTTTTCAAATCTGTATCTTTGAATTATTCATTTTCTTTCTGTATCGTGCCTTCGTTCTTTCCATCGTTCATTGTCACCTGATTTCTTTTTCCCTGTATGATTTTCTTCCCTTTCTTTTATTTTGATTTGTTCATCATGGTTTATCTTGTTAAGTCATTGGACAAGTTTCGGTCTGAATTTTCAATCCCTTCATGGGTCATTTTGGAGGAGCTTTCTGAACCTTCTGATTATTTTTCTTTGGCTGAGGGACATTGGTTCCCAAGTCTTTCTTTTCCACCAAACCCCCTGTGTTTGGAGTTCTGCCAATATTTTGACGTTGTACCTACAAAAATAGCTCCAAATACCTGGAGGATAGTTAATGGTGTTCATAGATTGAACTAACTCCATGGAACCCGTTTAGGGATTCCTGAGATTATGTACTGTTATAGATGGGTTGTCAGTGATTCCACCTTTTATTTAAAAACTAGGTTTTTGAATAGGGCTTTAGTTGTCAATCTTCCAGATGCCAATAGGGATTACTTTGAGCATGGGGTTGTTATGAAAAATTGGCAACATGCTCCATTAAATGGAGGTGATGTATATCAGGGTCCCAGGTGTCCCCCTTATGACAATGGAATAGGTTGTTTTTATTTTTTAAAATATTGTTTTCTTGGTGTTTGATAAAATGTATCACTGGCATTTATTTTTATTTGTCACAGTTGATAGTAAAAGAAAACCTCCAAAAGAAGCTGACGTTAATTTGAAGCATTTGAAACTTATCTGGGATTTGCACCAATCTATTGCCGAAGAACATATTAGATCGGCCTCTTATTTGTTACAGTACAAGAGCTATACTTCATCTTTTACTGCTCGTCCAGTGGTGGTTAATCTTGACCAGCCGCTGAGACTAGTGTGGCAGGTTCTTCCTCTGAATCAAGTGTTCCCATCAGCAACTTAATGAAGAGAAGAAGAGCTCCTGATTTCTTTAATAAATCCGCCTCTACTAATGTGGAGGCAAAGAAAAGCAAACAAGATGTCCCAGAAGAAGGGACGGGAATCATTAATGTACCTCCTGCTGCTACTGCCAAGAAAGCTGTTGAAAAGCCCCCAGTGGCCCCGAGAAAGATTGTTGTTGTTTCTCCTCCAAGTGAGGTTATTGTTATTTCACCAACAAAGACAACGTCTTTGGTTGAAAATGTTCCTGCTCCTTTGAGGAGGCTAAAGAAATATTCTTCTGAGAGACCTGCTGAACCTGTCTCTCGGCCTTCAAATGTTGAAGGTGTTATTCCATCTTTTGTCGCTCTAAGCTCCGCTGTGAGTTTGGTGAGATCTTGGACTATCCTAAAAGTCCAAGGTATTGAGGACTCCCTTTCTCGTGATAGAATTACTACCCTTGCAGCTCAACACATCGCCTCAGTAAGTTTTGTTAGTTTAAGTCATTCACTTTCTAATATTATGTCATATATTGACCTAATGTTATTTCTTTTTTCAGCTGGCGACGTGTTTCAACAGCATCTTGAAGAAGGATGAAACTATCAAGTCTTCAAGCTCCTCAGGAGGTGTAGAAGGAGCTTTTATTGGTCTGATTCAGTCTTTAAGAGACTCTCGTCAAAAGTATGAGGAAGATAAAGTTGCTTGGGAGAAGTAACTCAAGTCCATCGAGCTAAAAATAAATCAAGTTGTGAATGCCTCCAAGGATTTAGAGAATAAATTGACAGAGTCTGAGCAGAGCAATAAAGTCTTCGAGCAAAGTAACAAGGAGCTGGAAGTGAAGCTCAAGTCTCCTGAAGAGGAAATTGTTAAACTTCATGATGTTGAGCGACAAAAACTGGAGGGGGAGGAGAAATTGAAGGTTGCCGAGGAGCTTCTTAGGGAAAGGACCTCCTCAGAGAAGGCAAAAAGGAAGAGGGCAATTAAAAAATCTTTCAGCGCTGGTTGGGACAAGGGCTGGAACAAGGGCCTGGCTGCCATATCCTCTCAAATGGAGTATGCAGGTGTCAAATTCTTTAGGGGTGGATGGGTGGCTGCGTTGAAAGAGATGAAAGTTGCTGAGAATTCTGAATTGTTCCAGCAACACACTCATGGCCCTCCTCCATCTCCTGGAGAAGAAGAAGAAGATGAAGCTGCTTTAGATGAATCTTCAATGATGACAGGGGATCAGGTCCTTGCTGTTCCTATTGTTCATCTTTTCGAGAAATCCCAACCAGCCAGTACTTCTGCCTAGCAACTAATCTTGTCTTCCGAGCAACCAGTCTCTTCCTCAAAACCTTATGAGAAAATCATAGGAAACAAAGAGAAGGTGTAGAGTTGCTCGGGTGTTTATTTTGTTATTCTATGACTTGTAACCTCAGAGTTTTGTATATTCCCCTTATGATGAAATAAAAATTCGAACTTTGGTTATTTGTCTTGACTTCTTCTTTTACTTACTCTGTCTGCATCCTTATTGATTCTTTGTATTTCTTCTCTTTGTTAATTTATGGCCAGGATGGAACTCTTATCAACTCATGACACAGAATTAATGAAGAAACGTAATGACTATTTTATAGCTGGTCATGCTGATCTAAATGAGGCCCAGATACTTGACATCCTTGGTTCAGATGCTTCTGAACGGGCAGTAGAATCCTATCAATACCTGAAGTGTTTGCTTGATCGTGAAGTCGCCAATAATATGGCTTACTAAGAGATGATTGAGGATCTCCAAGGAACTATCGAGGAACTCCAGTTGCAGTACAAAGAGTCCTTCACACTTTTGCATCAGGGATATGAGAGGAAATATCAACAATTGAGTGCTGATAAAGGATATGATAAATTCATATCTGCTTATGAGAAGAAAGAGAGCGTTCTGAAGCTTGAGGTTGAAGAACATAGACATATTGCTAGGTTATTGGAATAGGAGAACATCGCCTTGCAGGAAGATATAAAACAATTAAAATCTACTGCATCTTCCTCGGGAGCTTTGGTCCATGTTAATGATGAAGGTTTCTCTTTCTTGGAGGTAGAAAATGCCAACTTGCGAGATGAGTTGGAAACTTTGAAAAGAGATGGACCTTCCACTTCTACTGGTGGACGAGCAAGATCTTCTTCTTGGGGATGAACTAGGGCTGGTCGGGTCACAATTGTAGAAGCTAGAACGCAATCTGCTTTGGAGAATCAGTCTTTTCAATTGATGGCGAAGAACTAAGCCTTAGCAGAAATGTCTAAGAAAATTTTGAGTCTCAGCGAGCAACTTACTACTCAGAGTTTTGCCTTAGAAAGTAAGGAAATCTTGGTGAAGAATCTCCACAAGCAATTGGAGAGGTTGACTTATCAATTCCATAAACAACCCAGAGAATTTTGGATGGCTGGGTACAATGAAGCTCTTTACCATCTTGATGATCGGATCCAGCAGTCGAATAATGATGGGTATAAGCAGGGATGGCTGAATGCTATGTGTGTGTTACAATTGGAGCAAGGACACTACTTATGGGATTATTATGAGCCTGGAGTGATCGATTTTCCCGTGCCTCCTTTTAAGCTTGATTTTAGTTGGATACCTGCTTGGGCAATTCCTCGATGCTTAATCTCCAAATATCTTGGTGACTACAGTCTTCATGCTAACGTTGATATATCTCGCCCAGAGCATTTGCTTGCTCGGCCATCTGTGATGAATGTTAGAATGCTGAGAGATGTAAATTTTATAAATTCTCCTTATGCCTTAGATGACCCTCCTGCTGGAGTAGAACCTATTTCAAAGGAAGAAGGGGAAAAACTGATAGAATACACTACACCAAAAATAGGAATTTGACACGGTTTAAAACTGTGCCAGATAAAATCTGGCACGGTTTTGAACTGTGCCAGAATCAGGTGTTCCAAAATGGCAATTTTTTTCTGGCACGGCTCAAAAGTGTGCCAGATTTGGTCAAACAGGAACACTTCTGGCACACTTTTAAACCGTGCCAGAATTTGATATTTCTGGCACACTTTTGGCACAGTTTTTAACTGTGCCAGATTCAGCCAAATAGGAACACTTCTGGCACACTTTTAAACCGTGCCAGAATCTGATATTTTTGGCACACTTTTGGTACAGTTTTTAACCGTGCCAGATTCAGCACAGTTTAAAAAAAATTGGCACAGCTCAAAATCGTGCCAAAATATGATACACTTTTGCCACGGTTTTGAACTGTGCCAAAATTTTTATATAATTTTTTTTTTTAATTATTTGAAAACACAAAATTCACAAATTAATAATATTGCGCGTTATTAATAAACTAATGTACATACAAACTTCAAAATATTACTAGTCTTTAACAGCTCACAGGCCCAAAAAAAATTGGGCAGAGTTTTCTCTATTTTCTGGACATTCCAAAACCTGTTAATACAAAACCTGCCTAACATAAAGCCCGCACGACCACAAAATATAAAAATTAACTTACAAAAGCACGCACGGCCATAAAAAGTCAACAATAAAACAACAAAAGATCGTACGGCCACGACACAAAAAATGGAATCATGAATAAACCCCTTGTTGTAAACCATTGAGTTCTTTGTGTGTTCCACGTGAATAAAATCCAACGATTATCCTGCAAAAAAAAATAGGATACAAAAAAGATACGATATTAGTAACCCAATAATTTATAAAAAAAAATTTACTCAAAATAAAAAATTACATATATGAGTGGAAATTATCGTCATACTCTCAAACCGGGAGACCCGGGACTACGCGGTCAGTTCCTACAAGTTACAATGGTCCCGTACGAGGTGTTCGTGCCCCCTACGGGGTCGTTTGGGGCGTGGTTTGGGTTTTCACCCTTTAACGGCATGTTTTTAACTATAAGTGTGATTTTTACAAATTATCATCATACTCTCAAATCGGGAGACCCGGGACTACGCGGTCAGTTCCTACAAGTTACATTGGTCCCGTGTGATATACCCATATATACCCTCCAAACCGGACGACCCCTTAGGGGGCCGACCCTTCATCAGGTTCTAGACGACCCCTCAGGGTCCGACCCTTCCTCATGTTCCAGACGACCCCTCAGGGGGCCGACCCTTCATCATGTTCCAGACGACCCCTGAGGGGGGCGACCCTTCATCATGTTCCAGACGACCCCTCAGGGGGTCGACCCTTCATCAGGTTCCGGATGACCCCTCAGCGGGCTGACCCTTCATCAGGCTCCGAACGACCCCTCAGGGGGGGCCGACCCTTCATCAGGCTCCGGACGACCCTCCGAGGGTACGACAGTACGAGGCCTAAATTAGGCCAGACTCACTATCGGAAGGAACTTTGCCCTCGGCCTCGGCTCATAGGCCGAGGGTGACATCATCACATCGCGTGGTTTGGGAGACGCATGGAACAGTGCGCGTGAGGCTCACATGGCACATAGGAGACCGTTATAACAAAATCACACCCTCACGTGAGGGAATATTATGTCATCATTTGGCATCTACAGGTGTCAACAGGGGATTGGCTAGATCATCATTCACATGCACCATGCATACTTGGGGGGTACACTACACCCCCCAAGACCTATATATACTTGTCACCTACAACCCTACAGGGGATGGAAAATTGTAACCCTAGCTAAAACTCTGCTTGTACACACAGTAGAGAGAGAAAGTGAGCTTATGTGCATTGTATCCAAGGCCATTAGTGCCCATACTTAGTGGATCACACACTCACAGTGGATGTAGGCCAAATTGGCTGAACCACTATACATCATTGTCTTATTCCTCTTATACTCATCTCCTTCTACACACTTATACACTTACATCTCTATGACTGCCATGGTTACTACTGTTTGAGCTCATTATCACTTATCCGGTGGTGCTAAATCTCAGCATCATCAGTTTGGCGCCGTCTGTGGGAACGAGAAGACATCTCTTCCTTTGTACAACTTGACCTCACTCTGGTGGTGAGCCAGCACTCCCCCTGAGAGGAGATGTTTCACCATTGAAAGAGACCCACTAAGGTTCTCAAGCTCACCAGTCTTTTCTTCAGTTCAGCTTTTCATAGCTCAAACACATGGCACCTGAAATGCCACCGCCACCGCCACCGCCACCGCCACCGCTTTCCCCGTCGGATGATGGGGGAAGACCCAGTTCCAGTGAGCCGCCACCTCAGTCTGAGATGGCTGATGTGGCGGCAGCCTTAAAGTCTCTGGTAGCAAGCCAGCGGATGATGCAGGAGCAGTTCACAGTTCTAAGCCAGAACATACTAAGACCACCAAGGGTTTCACCTGAGATGATTACTCCGGCAGCAGCTCCAGGACAACATGAGGCCAGGGGACCACCCCAGGCACCACGCAAAGACCTGCCACCCCCTCAGCGGCGTAGGGATGTTGCTGACCCCCGGCTTCTATGCCTGGGGAGGTAAGGAAACCCTTGCCCTGAGGACAGGTATGACGATCTGGAGGGAGAGGAGGCCCCTATAGAATGCTGGGAACCGTATGAGGTCTCCAACAATACTGTATGACCTCTCCATGATAGTAGAGGAAAGGGAGGGAGACCAAATCCTGATGATCGCCTGAGAGGCTCTGCTTTTGATCGCTTGAGCAGGGGGTCAGCCTTTGAGAGGCTAGGCCCAGTAAATGACTTGCGGGAAAAATTGTCCAGGTCAAGAAGTGCTGCGAGGTCCAGGAGGGAGGCAGAAGATGGCCGACCCCAAGGACGGGATGACGGCCAAAGGGAAGTAAACAGCCGACACAGGCCTGCTGCAGCAGAACCCTCCGTCCACCTTAAAGAGGCGGCAGGGGATAACATCGGCCAAGCCGACCCTGTGAGGCCCTGGAATGACTCAATCCAGCGACTAGAGGATAAGATCGATGTTATACTGAAGAGCCGGGACCCTCTTCAGGAGGGATACACCATAGGCTCACCCTTTGTGGCGAAGATAGTCAACTTCCCTACGCCATCAAGGTTCAAGCCACCTGTGGTCACCCCAAGATACGACGGGAGCACCAACCCTGTCCACCATGTTGAGATGTATCAATCAGCAGTAGACATATACTCTATCTCAGATGAGATGAGGTGTCGTGCCTTTTCTGGTACCCTGACAGGGGCTGCACATGTCTGGTACACGTCTCTTCTAAAAAATTCCATTGAAAACTTTAAGCAGTTGGCAGACCGGTTCATCCACAACTTTTGCTTTGGGGTGAGGCCACAGAAGATGACCACCCACCTGCTCTATGTTAAGCAGGGGAAGAATGAGAGTCTGAGGGACTACATAGCCAGATTCAATAAAGAGAAGCTAGAGGCGGAAGACTATGAGGAGAGCATAGCTATGACAACCCTGATTGGAGGACTCCAAAAGGGGAAGCTGTTATGGAAGCTTGCTGAAGACCCTCCGAAGACGATGGATGAATTGTTGTCGACAGCAGGAAAGGTGATGAACGCCGAAGAGGCGATGGCCGAAAAATATGAAGACGAAAAAGGAGGTGCTAGTGGGGGTAAATACCCTAAGAAGAACAAAGAGGGGAAGAAGAGGTCCACGGATGACAAGTTCGCTGGTTACACCCCTCTAACGGTCAGCTGTGAACAGATTCTCAATGAGATAAAGAGTGACCGGTCCCTGAAGTGGCCTGAGAAGCTGAGGGCAGCCCCCAGCAAGAGGAATAAGAACCTGTGGTGTGAATTTCACCAAGACCACGACCACGTAACAGACAAATGCTTTGCTCTGAAAGATGAGATTGAGAAGATGCTGAAAGAAGGGAAGCTCAGAAAGTACGTCGACAAAGGTGCCTTCAAGAGGGGCCGAGGGGATGACCCCAGAAAGAAGCGAAGCGATGCATGTAGAGTAGGTCCTTAAAAAAGAGGGGACGACCCTTCTGATGATGAGGACGACCCTAACCTCCTGCCGAGAGATGACCACGACCCTGTCAAGAGGCTTAATATGATCTCGCTCAGAGTGGGAATGATCTCTGGGGGTCTAACAGGAGGAGGGTCTGAGGTCGCCGACAGGAAGGCCCATGTGGCTGAGGCCAAGGCAGTGACGAAGACGGTACACTCGACCTCTCTGGAGGTCATGTCAGAAAAGAGGAAGAAGGTTGATATGGACACTCTGATAGTGGGATTTTCAAGAATGGACTTCAAAGGCCTCTTAGCCCCACATGATGACCCTCTCGTCATCACTACCAGGGTGCACGGGTGCGAGGTGCCGAGGATCCTAGTAGATGGGGGCTCATCTGCAGACGTGATGTTTTGGCCGTGCTTCAAAGCCTTAGGTCTCAGTCATGATAGACTCGTCCCGTACCATCATCCATTGATGGGGTTTAGTGGGGAAAAGGTTCATCCCCTTGGAGTGTATGAGGCTGATGTCAGGATGGGGGACGAATGGCCGAGATGGCTCACCAAGAAGGTCAGTTTCTTTGTGATGGATGAGCATGTGTTTTCGGCCTACAACATCATACTGGGGCGTGTGGCCCTCAAGGGGTTTGAAGCTGTGCCATCTATGGTCCATCAGATGATCAAATTTCCTACCCCTTACGGGGTGAGGGAAGTTCAGGGAGACCAGACGATAGCGCGAGAATGTTACTACAACTCCGCTGAAGAAAGGGAGGCACACAAGAGGGCTACGACCACTTACAATATTGATACCCTAGACCCCAGGGATGAGACGAAGCTCAAGAAAGGAGAGGCCGCGGAAGAGGTAGAATCCATCATCCTCGATGAGGATGACCCGGAAAAAACCGTCCAAGTCGGCAAGTCTTTGAAGCCCAATATCAAGGAAGACCTCATTAAACTGTTGAGGAGAAGACGAAGCGTCTTCGCATGGAGTCATGTAGATATGTCGGGGATTGACCCTGAAATCATGTGCCACAAGATCAATGTGGTAGAGGGAGTGAAGCCGGTAAAGCAGAAGAGGAGAATTTACTCTAGAGAAAAGTATGAGGTCATTAGGGACGAGGTCAAAAAATTATAAGACGCTGAATTTATCAGAGAGGTCATCTACCCTGAATGGCTGTCCAATGCAGTCATTGTCCCAAAGGCCAACGGGAAGTGGAGAATGTGTGTGGACTTCACAGACCTCAACAAGCACTGTCCCAAAGACAGCTTCCCTCTCCCCCGCATTGACCAGATGGTAGATGCTACCGCAGGCCATGAGCTCATGAGCTTTATGGATGCCTATTCAGGTTACAACCAGATCTTCATGAACCCCGAAGACTCGGAGAAGACAGCCTTCATTACTGACAAGGGGACGTACTGTTATAGGGTCATGCCCTTTGGTCTAAAAAATACGGGGGCAACGTACCAGCGGCTCATAAATAAAATGTTTGAAGGCCAAATTGGGAAGTCTATGGAGGTCTATGTAGATAACATGCTGACTAAGAGTTTGAAGGCAGAGGATCATGTGGCAAACCTAGAAAGGACCTTTAATACGATGGACAAATACCAGATGAAGCTCAACCCGACCAAGTGTGTCTTCGGGATCGGAGCAGGGAAGTTCTTGGGGTTCATTGTCAACCAAAGAGGCATCGAGGCCAATCCTAAAAAGATAAAGGCCCTTGTTGAGATGAAGACCCCCAAGTCCATTAAAGACGTTCAGAGACTCACGGGGAGAGTTGCCGCCTTGAACAGGTTCATGTCTAGGGCCACAGACAAGTGTTTACCATTCTTTAAGATCCTTAGGAAGGCCTTCGAATGGAGTGAAGAGTGTGATGAGGCTTTCAGGGATCTAAAGTCATACTTAGGGTCTCCCTTGCTGCTGTCACGACCCGTGCAGGGTGAACGACTTTATGTGTACCTCGCCGTCTCAGAGTCGGCCATCAATGCAGCCATTGTGAGAGACGAAGACGGAATACAGAAGTCTGTGTATTTTAACAGCAAGGCACTCCAGGGGGCAGAGCAAAGATACCCGAGGATGGAGAAGTTGGCCTATGCCTTGATCCATGCCTCAAGGAAGATGAAACCGTACTTCCAATCCCATACAATGGTCATCCTCACTGACTCTCCTCTTAGGCAGGTCCTACACAAGCCAGAAAAATCAGAAAGGTTAATGGCCTGGGCTATAGAGCTGGGGGAGTTTGACATTGTGTATCAGCCTAGGACGGCCATTAAGGGGCAAGCATTGGCAGACTTCGTGGATGAGTTTACTTGGGAAGATGATGAAGCCGAGGATGAGGGCCTCGAGAAGATAGATACCCGACAGGGTGAGCTCACCGACATGCCTACAGATAAGGCTGAGACGAGCACCGCTAGAAGGAAAGTGGTTGAAAAAGAAGAGGGAAGATATCTCTTTAGACAGGGGTCACTCACCGAGGGAAGTTTCTCAGAAGAACACACCGTGTGGAGTCTCTTCGTCGATGGGTCCTCTTGCGAAAGCGGGAGCAGAGCTGGGTTAATAGTATCAGCACCCGACGGCACATACATTGAGTACACCCTGAGGTTCAATTTTAAGGCCTCCAATAACGAGGCCGAGTATGAGGCCTTGATAGCAGGCCTCTCCTTGGCCAGATCACTTAGTATCGGTCAGATTTTGGTTCACAGTGATTCGAGGATAGTAGTGAATCAGATGCTAGGAGCCTACGAGGCCAAGGACGAGAGGATGGCTAGGTACCTTGAGAAGGTGAGGTCATTACTAAAGGGCTTCAGAGAAGTGAAATTAAAGAGGATACCTAGGCTCGACAATGGCCGTGCTGATGCCCTTGCTAGGTTGGCCTCGACAACGAGGACAGACATCAGGAGGACAGTCCCAGTAGAAATTTTACTTCGGCCAACTATTAAAGACGCTGAGGGAACACTTGGCAATTGCCTAAATGTTTCTCAAGAAGCTTCATGGATGGACCCTCTGATCAGATACATTAAAGAGGGTGAGATTCCAGAATCAAGGCAAGAAAGGAAGAAGCTGAGGTACAGGGCTGCAAAAATTCACTGTCGTCGGAGACACTTTGTACAAAAAGGGGTTTTTTCTCCCCTTACTTAGGTGTGTTCATCCTTCAGAAGTCCCTTCCATTTTGTAAGATGTGCACGAAGGATCGTGCTCAAGCCACATCGGGGGCAGATCCCTAGCGAAGAGGGTGATCACCCAAGGGTACTGGTGGCCGACCTTGGGGAAGGATGCCACAGCATATGTAAAAAAGTGTGACAAATGTCAAAGATTTGCCACCATCCCTCACCAACCCCATCAGCCTCTTACTTCCATTACATCCCCATGGTCATTTGCAGTGTGGGGAATTGATCTAGTAGGATCCTTGCCTAGGGCCGTCAATAACTATCGGTTCCTCATCGTAGCCATTGACTATTTTTCAAAGTGGGTGGAAGCGGAGCCGATGGTGACGATCACAGAGCAGAAGACCTTCCAGTTCATCTGGAAAAATATTATATGCAGATATGGTCTCCCCAACACCCTCATCTCGGATAACGGGACTCGGTTCAAGAATACCTCTCTACAGAAGTACTATGAAAGGGTGAGTATCAAACAATTTTTCTCCACCCCAGGCCGACCTCAGGCCAATGGGCAAACAGAAGTTACAAACAGTACAATCCTAGATGGAATCAAGAAGAGGCTTGAGGAGGAAAAAGGAGGATGGGTTGAGGAGTTATATGCCGTGCTGTGGGCATACAGGACGACAGTGAGGACCTCTACCGGAGAGACCCCATTCATGCTAGCTTATGGCTCAGAAGCCGTCATCCCCACCGAGATTGAGTTTCCTACTCATAGGGTCCAAATGTATGACCCCAAGAGAAATGCAGAAGAGAGGAGACTCGACTTAAACCTGATTGAGGAAAGGAGGGAGGATGCTGAGATCAGGCAGGCAGCCTACAAGCAGAGGACCGCAAGGTTTTACAATCAGAGGGTGAAACAGAGGCCAATCGCAGTGGGGGACTTGGTCCTTAAGAAGACTTGGCAAAATCCCAACAAGCTCCATCCTAATTGTCATGGCCCATATAGGGTCATCGATGAAGTCGTCCCTGGGATCTATAGACTAGAGAACCTAGAAGGGGAACCCTTTTCCAACCCCTGGAATGCAGATCATTTGAAAAAATACTATCAGTAGTGTTGTAAGGTCTTGATAGACCATTATTGTAATAAGAGTTTCTCCAAAAGAACGCTTGGAAAATTAATGAGAAATACCAGTGTTTCCTCTCATCCTGTGTTCATCAGTTCTAGTACGCATGGAAACATCTACAGAGAACTACCCTCGGCTACTATGAGGGCCAGTGGTGGGGACGACCCCACCATTGTCCTCAAGAAAGACGAGGGAATACTCTGTTAAAAACCATTAATTTGGTAAGATTGAACCCTCGGCTATAATGAGGGTCAATGGAGGGGACAACCCCGCCATTGTCCTCAAGAAAGACGAGGGAACACTTAAAAACCATTAATTTGGTAAGTTGAACCCTCGGCTATGATGAGGGTCAATGGAGGGGACGACCCCACCATTGTCCTCAAGAAAGACGAGGGAAAACTTTATTTAAAACCATTAATTTGGTAAGTTGAACCCTCGGCTATGATGAGGGCCAGTGGAGGGGACGACCCCACCACTAACCTCAAGAAAGACGAGGGAACACTGTTAATAACCATTAATTTGGTAAGTTGAACCCTCGGCTATAATGAGGGTCAATGGAGGGGACGGCCCCACCATTGTCCTCAAGAAAGACGAGGGAAAACTTTATTTAAAACCATTAATTTGGTAAGTTGAACCCTCGGCTATGATGAGGGCCAGTGGAGGGGATGACCCCACCACTGACCTCAAGAAAGACGAGGGAATACTTGTTTAAAACCATTAATTTGGTGATAAACCCTCGGCTATGATGAGGGCCAGTGGAGGGGACGACCCCACCACTGACCTCAAGAAAGACAAGGGAATACTTGTTTAAAATCATTAATTTGGTGATGAAACCTCGGCTATGATGAGGGCCAGTGGAGGGGACGACCCCACCACTGACCTCAAGAAAGACGAGGGAATACTTGTTTAAAACCATTAATTTGTTGATTAACCCTCGGCTATGATGAGGTCCAGTGGAGGGGACGACCCCACCACTGTCCTCAAGAAAGACGAGGGAATAATTTGTTTAAAATCGTTAATTTGGTGGTTAATCCTCGGCTATAATGAGGGCCAACGCAGGGGATGACCCCTCGTTCACCCTCAAGAAAGACGAGGGAGAGGTTAGTGGCATTAACAAAGACAACATAAATAGTACAAGAAGCAAATATGGAAGACAACAAAGGAGACGATAGTATAAATGAAATATCAAGTGTTCTACAAGTAGAGTACAAAAATGTTGATTACATCAAGAGGGTATAGTCTACAGACAACCACCCTATGGAACAGCATCAGAGGGCAGGGCCTCAATATCTACAAGAGGGGTCTCCTCAATAACCACAACTGGATGATCTTCAAATGTGCCGACCCCCTCGACTTGCACTTGGGATTCCACTTAGGTTAGAGCCTCGGCAATCAGGGGGTCGTCTAGTTGAACGGCCTTTAGAGAGGGACGAACGGAAGATATGACGTTGCCAAACTTGAGGACGACCCACCGACAAGCCGTCCTTATCCCTCTCTCCAAGTACTCAAGGCCGAAACCTTAGAACTCATCTGAGAGTTTATATGCTTCCACAGCGTCAGCCTCGGCTTTCTTCACAACCTCAGACACCTCAATCTTAAACTGGGCCTCCCGATGGGTCATGGCTTCATCCTTCTCCTTCAGAAGAAAGTCTCTAGCCTTCAGATCCTCATCATGCTTCCTCGTCAGCTCGTCCATAATTCGTGCATGTTCGGTTCTGGCACTCTCTAGCTCAGCCTTTGCAGTATCTAAGTCAGCCTGCAGGTCGGCCTCATACTGGATGGCCCTCTCGGCCTCATGGAATTTCTCCTGATTCTCAGCCATCCATTTAGTTGCTGAAGTAAAGGCACATACAGACTGCACAGAAAAATAAACAGATGTCAAGAGGCCGAGGAAACAGTTGGTGAAAGAAAGCAATTAAAAGAAATGAATCAAGACCGATACCTGGGCTAGAGCGTGCAGACCATAGTCATACACTTTGGCTGGAGGCATCTTTGACAAGAAGTCGTAATCAGCAGCCGAGGGAGCAGAAAACATTGATGCCTTGGCTGCCCTAAAATTTGCAATGAGCGATGACGGCTTGGACCTCAGGTGTGCTAAGTTCTGGGACCAGAAGGCCCCCATGCTGGACGAAGAAGCAGCCCCTTCAGATGCTTCGACCCTGGCCCTCGTCCGAGAATCCGGCCGAGGGTCAATAGGAATCTCAAGCTCCTTTCTTTTGTGGCTATCGGCTGTCGGCTCAACAATCGTCGGCCCCACAGCCTTCGTCTTCCTTGGAGCCTGCTGAGGCTCCTTACCCTTCTTCTTTGCCAGGCCTGATAGTAAACTGGAAGCAGTCATTTCCCAGAGAGAGTCTGATACACAAGCAGGACGACCTGAAAAGGGTACGACACATGAGAAAAATACAGAGATAAAAAGGAAACACTTGAAAAAAGTAAAGAAAAGTACAACTCACATAGTTCTGTAAGGGGGCCGACCTTCAGACCAGCTTTCTTGAGGAACCGAAGGGTCATCAGATCTTCAAACTTTGGAAGTTCACCCCCTCTCCCTCGTCCTCTCAGATACTCAACGATATCCTTCTCCTCCAGACTAAGTCCGGGGTTTGACCTAGCCATCATTGAAGGGTTAGACCATCTTCTGGGGACCCTCGGACCATCGTCTACAAGTTGAGCCTCGGCGGTGAACTCCCACTCCTCAGAGATAAAGAAGAATCTCTTCTTCCAATCGTAGTTGGAGGTTTGTGCCACGTGGAGAAGTTTTTTCTCAAACCTCCTCTCCCCTAGATGATAGTACCCAGGATGTTTGGACGAGGAGGTGATATTGTAGCAGGCCAAGAATACGTCAGCCGAGGGCTCATCAGTGAAAGCATTCTTGCACAGGGAAATGTAGCCCAGGATCGTCCTCCAAGAGTTGGGAGGAAGCTGAGAGGGGGCAATACCAAGGGCTGACAGGATATCTACGACAGCAGGATGCAGAGGGAATCTGACACCAACCTTGAACATCTGTTCATATACTACAACCTCTCCCTCTTCACAATCAAAAACCCTCTCAGACTCAGAGGGAACCCTCATAGTTATGCTGGGGGGCACTCCATAGGCATGTCTCCACAATAAGAGGTCGCGGTCCCTAACGGAGGAGATATAGGACGAGGCATGGGAGGTATCAACGTGGTCATTTGTATCATCGCCCTCGTCCTCAGTCCCCTCTCCCTCGGCCTCGTCATCTGCTAGAGGACCATGGGGAAGGGCCATCTGGAAGGAATGTGGAGATAGGGTTGTCACAGGGGCAGCCTCGGAAGGGACCATGCCCTCGGCCTGTCGGCCTGGGCTTAGGTCAGATGTCTCTATTCTACCAGAAGGTCCAGCGACAGTTGGCGACGAGGCTCTCTCATCCATCTCACTTGAGTAACTCTCGGTTGGACGAGAGGACGAGGCACAAGACTCATACGGTTCAAATGGTTTTATTGTGGCTAGAGGAATGGGAAATATGGGTCGTACACAGTTAGGGTCGGCCCCTCATCTCCTCTCTTCCTCTTTCTCTATTCGTCTGATCTCTGCAAAGAGCTTCTCTCTCAAGGATGGGAATTCAGATGCTAAACTATAAAGCCTCCTAAGCATTAAAAGGGAAGACCCTACACTTGGAGGAATTTGGGGAACTTAACTACAAACAAGTTTGCAGTTGACCAAATTAGACTTTTGGATTAAAACAAAGGGAATCGATGGTTTTCACTCAAGAACACTCAAGAACACTCAAAAACCAGTCGCCGTAAAAGTTGTAAAACGACCCAAATCAAGCCCTACAGGCCTAAAACCAAAAAGCAAAAAAAAAGTAATGAAAGTAAAGAGGACGCTGGGGGTGAAGGATTACCTGAAGAGAAAGGGCAAAGTTACTAAGCTTGAAGGATCGAAGACTGCAGAAATGGCAATGAAGACTGGTGAAAGGCTAGAGAGAGAGAGCTTGGGCGCCAAGAAGAAGAAGAAGAAGAAGAAAGATAGAGTTCAAAAATCTCTTAAATACCTTACTAATTAGTGGGCCCATTAACCAAGGCAGGGCATAGCCCACGAGGAAGGCATCATTAGGGCACAAAGCCCCAGGCAAAGTATGCATCCGCCATGCCTTGGAAACTGGAACAACAATGAGTATCTGCCCAGGTGTCACTCACCTAACTGATCATACACACATCTCAATTACAACATTATCCCTCAGCCATCTCAACAGCACCTATGGCTAAGGGCTGGGGGTGATTGATATACCCATATATACCCTCCAAACCGGACGACCCCTCAGGGGGCCGACCCTTCATCAGATTCCAGACGACCCCTCAGGGGCCGACCCTTCATCATGTTCCAGACGACCCCTCAGGGGGCCGACCCTTCATCATATTCCAGATCCAGACGACCCCTCAGGGGGCCGACCCTTCATCAGGTTCCAGACGACCCCTCAGGGGGCCGACCCTTCATCAGGCTCCGGACGACTCCTAAGGGGGGGACGACCCTTCATCAGCCTCCGGATGACCCTCCGTGGGTACGACAGTACGAGGCCTAAATTAGGCCAGACTCACTACCGAAAGGAACTTTGCCCTCGGCCTCGGCTCATAGGCCGAGGGTGACATCATCACAGCGTGTGGTTTGGGAGACGTGTGGAATAGTGCGCGTGAGGCTCACATGGCACATGGGAGACCGTTATAACAAAAAATAGCCGGAATTGTGAAAAATGAAAAATTCAGATTTCAAGTCCAAAAAGTGCATGAAAAGGGGCAAGAAACAAAAGTGTATGCTCAACAAAAACAAAAACAAAAAAAAAAAAAAAAAAAAAAGAAGAACAAATTGAGCAATAGCCCGGAAAAAGCACAAAGGGACATCACGAATGATTTTCCCAATTCCAACCTTCCATACCGCCTTTACTTTAACCAATACAACCTTTAACCCGAAAAAGTCATAACCGAGTCCAAATTGCGAAAATTTAGTACCGCGTGGAGAGCTAATACACCAAAAGATAATATAAGAGGCTAAGAGCGCGAAATAAAGGCAATGATTCCGTTTTTCAAACCGTAGTCCGTTGATGAGATCCTTTCACCATGAAATTTCCGTCTTTCTAATTGTATGCGTGATTTTGCATCCATTATATTTACTCTTATTATCACGCATACCGAGCGAACAAGCCATATTCCGAGTAGTTCGTTTGAGAGAGCTTCCCGTGAGAATTCGAAATCAAAACGAGTTTTCGGATAAGTAACGTAATGATTAATCAGTGGAAATTGGCGGTTATATTTCTGGCTTCGCACACACGCACTACAGTTTGAGACTTGTAAACATGACTTAATGATGACTATTTTCTGGAAAAGTTTGAATTATACAATTTTTGGTTATTTTGAAGTTCTTTGAGTCGAATTTTGTGGGTATATTCTCTGCAAACCCTCACGAGACACAACTCGTCCCACTAGGGTAACCTAGGGGTTTAAAGGCTTGTTGCATACGCTAAATGCAATCGCGTGCCCGCGAAAGAGGCATGTTATCCAAATAAAATGTTTTTCAAAAGTTGAGCCTTGCTAGAATTCTTTTACATTGCTCGGGACGCACAAAGTTCTAAGTTAGGGGGGTTTAATTAGGCATAAATTCTTCCTAATTTATCCCTTAATTTCGGTACTTTAATCACCTCGAATAACGTAAATGGATTGACTTTATCTCATAATCTTGTTATTGACTTATCCTAACAAGTACACCGAGTTTCTGGTATTTCGTTATGATTTTACAGGTATCTAATGTCAATAAATGGAAGAAGGAAACCGGAAGAATAGAGAAAGTCAACGAGAAAAGTCAAAAGGGCAAAAGAGTCATTTCTACCCAGAATCCGGATGAGGTACCGAAAGAGAAGTTGAAGGTATCATCCTCACAAGCATCTAGGAAGAAACGGCACCTCAATCGGATACCCGGAGCAAAAGATATGGACAGTCAAAGCTTGAGAGAAAAGTCAAATAGGCAGACCGGTCCGCCCTCAACCCGGACCGGTCCGCCCTGCAAACTCCAGAGGACTGCGAACCGAAGGCAAACCGAAGAGCACAAAAATTAAAAGAATCGGTCCGCCTGGAAAATAAAAGAACCGATCCGCTTTAGAAGCGGACCGATCCGCCCAAGGGTCGGACCGGTCCGCCCATCGAAGATTTGTTTCCTGATTCTCCTCTAAAGACTCCGGCTTATACTCAATTTCTTGGAATTTCATGTAGGGTATAAAAACCCGAATTATTTTCGTTGTAAAGGAGGCTAGAACGTGGGGAGTTAATTTTAATTTCTCATTTTCTTCCACAAACCCTAGCTGTAGATACAATTCCCAGTTTTAGTCAAGGATTGATATTTTATTCAAAGTTTGTGTGATCATCAAGTTTATTCATTGCTGCAATTGTTCTTTGGGTAATTTTAGTAAGTTGTTTCTTCTTTGTGATTCTATTTTACAGTATTCCATCAATTGTCCTTAGATTAATCATGAACTCTTGCATGTTAAACACTGTTTTCATCGTTTTCGGTATGTCCGGCTAGATTTCCAAGGTCGGGTTACATGAACCCAACCTGATGTGGTCATTGCACGTATAAAGTTAATCCTCTGAATTTAGTAATCAATTTTGACCGTATTGCGTAGGGACACAACAATTGTAGGTCTAAATATCTCGTTTGCCCCTGGGTAACCGGGATGATTGAGAATACAATTCGAGTGTCGTTATCGTGATACTGATTTACTCGTCCTTTGATTAAGTATGACGCGGGCTTGAACCTCGTAGACGTAATGCTTGGGAGTACTAAATTCTGGGTCAAATTAATCAGTTAAATTTACGATTAGTTTTATACCATCAATACTCTAGGGTTGGGGGATTGTGTCTCTACCTTAATTTTTCCAATTAGTTTTAGTTAACTTCTTTATTTTTCCCTTTTTCCTTTCTCACTCAATCATCATCTTTTACACTTTAATTTTTTTGAAGTATTAAATCAATTAAAATCTATCAAACATTCCCAGTGGATTCGATACCCAGACTCGCCACTATACTCCACAAGAGTGTAGTTAAAGTTTAGGTTTTTGTATTGTGGTTGGAAGCCGATAACAACGATTAGCGTATTTACACGGACGCTCGGGTTTCCACCTCGATCAAAATGGCGCCGTTGTCGGGGAGTGTTTTGTTATAGATTATAATTGATTTACTATTTCGCAAGATATTTTTTTTTCTTTTAATTTTTTTTTGCAGGCTTGCACAATTGAGCGCCAAGAAACGTTGAATCCCTAGCCGCACACCTCTTTAAGTGGATTGTCCGTTTATAAACTATTCGGTAATCATGTCTTTTTATAGTGAGTTCGGTAATTATAATGGTTCATATGGGAATAGTTTTCAATCTTTTTATTTTCAAGAATCTCCGCCTCGACCTATTAAAATGGGTGAGTGGCTTTTAATTCATGAATATGAAAGGCTTGAAAACAAATATCGGGAAAAAAATCGTTTTTGGGAGAAAGAGTTGGATGCATTATTCGAATCCAATGACGATTTTTCTTCCGAGGTTATAGAGCCAATGAATCCTACTTTGGAAGAAAGAATGCTTTTTCTAATCAAACAAGTACTCGATTTTCTTTCCACCCAAAGTGCAATGGATGTTGGTCTTGTTACGAAAATGATCTCACTTTGCGATGAGATACGTTCTAATTTGGAAAACAAAGAGGAGGTTGAGACTTGTGTGTCACCTCAAATTTTTGAAGAACATCTCATTGAAAGTGAGTCTTCCTCCCTTGAAATTCAATCTCCGAGTGATGATGAATCACTTGAGATTGAGTTTATTTCATCACCATTTTCGTTCACCGTTATTGAACCATTAGAAGTACCGCTAGATTCCTATGAGTCGGTTGAAAATTCTGAAACGTTTACACCTTTTATCGACAAAGACACTTTGCTAGAATTGTTTTCTAATATGGACTCTTCCTTTTTGTGTGCCCCTCTCCCCATACTACTTGAAAAAGATTCGGGAGGTGATTATATTTTTCTTGGATCTCAATTGTACTTGTCCCACCTAGCACCCAAACCCCCCATCATCCCGTTAAATTTTTTAATTGGTGATGGTTCATTTTTTCCATCTCACACATGCCTTCCGTTGTTCAAACGGAATCCTTATTTTTCGGGAGGCATGCATCCTAGTGAGGGTACACCATTAATCCCTCAAAGTCATATTGTATTTTGGGTGGACCCTCAAATTTTTCGACTTCTAGTGTATAATTTATTAGAATTTGAAAATCGTAGGTTGTACAATAGTTAGCTTATTTTTTTTTTATTTTTTTTTTAGTATCGAGTTTTTGTTATTATTTTTGCTATGCTTGGTTCTAACATGTTTTGTAGATTCAATGGACTCGCATTCATCGGGGATCGCTCCAATTGGGTAATATCTTTATTTTCCTCTCTTTATATTGTCTTCTTGATTCGCATTGAGGACAATGCAACATTTAAGTTAGGGGGTGTGGGATATTCTTCCCATTTATTGTTTAGTTTCATTGATTTGATCACGTGTTCGTTCCAAGTATGTTTTTTTTTAGAAAAAAAATCAAAAATTTCAAAAAAAAAAAAATCATAAAATTTTGAAAAATCCAAAAATATTTTTGTTCAAAATAAATAAAAATTGGAATTCAAATTTTTCAAAAATATCATTAAAAGTCGAATTGGAGTCTCAAATTGTAAACATCCAACAGACACAAAGCCGAAATTGACCAAAGATGGAAATTGAGCGAAAATTGACGACTTAACGAATAAATGTGGAGATTAACAAACCCGGTGAGATTCGAGCCTATCACGTTTTGCGAGTTTTTAAATCAATCCGAGTTAATTGTTAACTCAAAGTTCTTTTTAGCGCCTAATAAGTTGTCAAGGATCTCAATCCTTTCATTTCATTTTGATCGAGTTCAAAAACCGAGGGTCCGTGTAAATACGCTAATCGTTGTTATCGGCTTCCAACCACAATACAAAAACCTAAACTTTAACTACACTCTTGTGGAGTATAGTGGCGAGTCTGGGTATCGAATCCACAGGGAATGTTTGATAGATTTTAATTGATTTAATACTTCAAAAAAATTAAAGTGTAAAAGATGATGATTGAGTGAGAAAGGAAAAAGGGAAAAATAAAGAAGTTAACTAAAACTAATTGGAAAAATTAAGGTAGAGACACAATCCCCCAACCCTAGAGTATTGATGGTATAAAACTAATCGTAAATTTAACTGATTAATTTGACCCAGAATTTAGTACTCCCAAGCATTACGTATACGAGGTTCAAGCCCGCGTCATACTTAATCTGAGGATGAGTAAATCAGTATCGCGATAGTTGCACTCGAATTGCACTCTAAATCATCACGAGTACCCAGAGGCAAACGAGATATAAAGATCTACAATTGTTGTGTAACTATTCAATACGATCGTAATTAATCACTAAATTCAGAGGACAAATTTTATACACATGCAACTACCACGTTAGGTTGGGTTCATGCATCCCAACCTTTAAAAACCTAGCCTAACATGGTGAATAATAATAAAAGTGCTTTAAATAAAAGTTACCACGATTGAAGAACAAGAACATGCAAGAAGAAATCAAAGATTGAAGAAAAACCGGAAAAGCTCTTGAATTAAAGGTGCAAAATATGTAAATTCTTCTCCTAGATGTTCCTACTTGTTATGGAGATTTTACATGAATGAAATCTTGATAAAAAGAGTCCTAATGACAAAATATATAGGCTAAGGGTCGTTTAGAAGAGTCCCCAAAACATAAAACTCTTTTGGCTAAAAGATAAGCACAAAATAAAAATCCCGTATCTACCAATTTGTCACACTTAGAAAGCGTGACTAATTTCGTAACGGATCTGGAGCGTGCCTAATTTAGTAACGGATCTGGTGCGTGACAAATGGGTGGGCCGGTTTTTTCCCTCAGCTTCGGTTCGGTTTGGGTCTGACAGCTTTTTTCTTGAATTTCTTCTCAACTTCAAATGGGCATAACTTCTTCACCGTAACTCGGATTGAGGTTCCGTTTTTTCCAGTGTTCTTGTAATTGAAAGCTCTTCAACTTTCCAGTTGGACCCACCTCCGGACTAAGGCTACAAAATTACGAAAATGCCCCTCAACTCCCCGATTCTTGGTTTCTTTCACTATTTTGAGTTCTCTTTGGCACTAACTTGCATGAAATATCTGTAAAACACATAGGAGATACACAAAATACGAAATACTTGCCAAAAAGGGTTATTAGCATAAATATGAGACAAATCCAATCTATTTACACCGCACGGGATCATAAAAATACCGAAATTAAGGGGATAAATATGAAGAATTTATGCCTAATCAGAGACCGTTATAACAAAATCACACCCTCACGTGAGGGAATATTATGTCATCATTTGGCATCTACAGGTGTCAACAGGGGATTGGCTAGATCATCATTCACATGCACCATGCATACTTGGTGGGTACACTACACCCCCCAAGACCTATATATACTTGTCACCTACAACCCTACAGGGGATGGAAAAATGTAACCCTAGCTAAAACTCTTCTTGTACACACAGTAGAGAGAGAAAGTGAGCTTATGTACATTGTATCCAAGGCCATTAGTGCCCATACTTAGTGGATCACACACTCACAGTGGATGTAGGACAAATTGGCTGAACCACTATACATCATTGTCTTATTCCTCTTATACTCATCTCCTTCTACACACTTATACACTTACATCTCTATGACTTCCATGGTTACTACTGTTTGAGCTCATTATCACGTATCCGGTGGTGCTAAATCTCAGCATCATCACCGTGCGAGGTGTTCGTGCCCCCTACGGGATCGTTTGGGGGCTGGTTTGGGTTTTCACCCTTTAACGGCTTGTCTTTAAGTCTAAGTGTGATTTTTGCAAATTATCGTCATACTCTCAAATCGGGAGACCCGGGACTACCCGGTCAGTTCCAACAAGTTACATTGGTCCCGTGCGAGGTGTTCGTGCCCCTACGGGGTCATTTGGGGGGTGGTTTGGGTTTTCATCCTTTAACGACTTGTTTTTAAGTTTAAGTATTGATTTTTTCAAATTATCATCATACTCTCAAATCGGGAGACTCGGGACTACGCGGTCAGTTCCTACAAGTTACATTGGTCCCGTGCGAGGTGTTCGTGCCCCCTACGGGGTCGTTTGGGGGCTGGTTTGGGTTTTCACCCTTTAACGGCTTGTTTTTAAGTCTAAGTGTGATTTTTGCAAATTATCGTCATACTCTCAAACCGGGAGACCCGGGACTACGCGGTCAGGTCCAACAAGTTACATTGGTCCCGTGCGAGGTGTTCGTGCCCCTACGGGGTGGTTTGGGGGGGGGGGGGGGTGGTTTGGGTTTTTACCCTTTTTAAGTCTAAGTGTGGTTTTTGAAAATTATCATCATACTCTCAAATCGGGAGACCCGGGATTATGCGGTCAGTTCCTATAACTTACATTGGTCCCGTGCGAGGTGTTCGTGCCTCCTACGGGGTCGTTTGGGGGCTTGTTTGGGTTTTCACCCTTTAACGGCATGTTTTTAACTCTAAGTGTGATTTTTCAAATTATCATCATACTCTCAAACCGGGAGACCCGGGACTACGCGGTCAGTTCCTACAAGTTACATTGGTCCCGTACGAGGTATTCGTGCCTCCTACGGGGTCATTTGGGGGATGGTTTGGGTTTTCACCCTTTGGCGACATATTTTTAACTCTAAGTACTGATTTTTGCAAATTACCATTGTACTCACAAACCGGGAGACCCGGGACTACGCGGTCAGTTCCTACAAGTTACATTGGTCCCGTGCGAGGTGTTCATGCCTCCTACAGGGTCGTTTGGGGGATGGTTTGTATTTTCACCCTTTAACGGCATGTTTTTCACTCTAAGTGTGATTTTTTCAAATTATCGTCATACTCTCAAACCGGGAGATCCGGGACTACGCGGTCAGTTCCAAAAAGTTACATTGGTCCCGTGCGAGGTGTTCGTGCCCCCTACGGGCTCATTTGGGGTGGTTTGGGTTTTCACCCTTTAACGGCTTGTTTTTAAGTGTAAGTGTTGATTTTTACAAATTATTGTCATTTTCTCAAATCGGGAGACCCGGGACTACGCGGTAGGTTCCTACAAGTTACACTGATCCCGTGCGAGGTGTTCGTGCCACCTACGGGGTCGTTTGGGGGGTGGTTTGGGTTTTCACCCTTTAATGGCTTATTTTTAAGTTTAAGAGTTGATTTTTATAAATTATCATCATATTCTCAAACCGGGAGACTCGAGATTACGCGGTCAGTTCCAACAAGTTACATTGGTACCGTGCAAGGTGTTCGTGCCTCCTACGGGGTCGTTTGGGGACTGGTTTGTGTTTTCACCCTTTAACTACATGTTTTTAAATCTACGTGTGATTTTTGAAAATTATCGTCATATTCTCAAACCGGGAGACCCGGGCTACGCGGTCAGTTCCAACAAGTTACATTGGTCCCGTGCGAGGTGTTCGTTCCCTCTACGGGTCGTTTGGGGGGTGGTTTGGGTTTTCGCCCTCTAACGGCTTATTTTTAAGTTTAAGTGTCGATTTTTGCAAATTATCGTCATATTCTCAAACCGGGAGACCCGGGACTACGCGGTCAGTTCCAACAAGTTACATTGGTCCCGTGCCCCCTACGGGGTCGTTTGGGGGGTGGTTTGGGTTTTCATCCTTTAACGACGTGTTTTTAAGTTTAAGTGTTTATTTTTGCAAATTATCGTCATACTCTCAAACCGGGAAACCCGGGATTACGCGGTCAGTTCCTACAAGTTACATCGGTCCCGTGCGAGGTGTTCGTGCCTCCTATGGGGTCGTTTGGGGGCTGGTTTGGGTTTTCACCCTTTAACGACATGTTTTTAACTCTAAGTGTGATTTTTGCAAATTATCGTCATACTCTCAAACTGGGAGACCCGGGACTACGCGATCAGTTCCTACAAGTTACATTGGTCCCGTGCGAGGTGTTCGTGCCTCCTACGGGGTCGTTTGGGGGATGGTTTGGGTTTTCACCCTTTGATGATATATTTTTAACTCTAAGTATTGATTTTTGCAAATTACCATCATACTCACAAATTGGGATACCAGGGACTACGCGGTCTGTTCCTACAAGTTACATTGGTCCCATGCGAGGTGTTCGTGCCTCCTACGGGGTCGTTTGGGGGCTGGTTTGTATTTTCACCCTTTAACGGCATGTTTTTAACTCTAAGTGTGATTTTTGCAAATTATCGTCATACTCTCAAACCGGGAGACCCGGGACTACGCGGTGAGTTCCTACAAGTAGCATTGGTCCCGTGCGAGGTGTTCGTGCCTCCTATGGGGTCGTGTGGGGGCTGGTTTGGGTTTTCACCCTTTTTAACAAGTATGATTTTTTCTAATTATCATCATACTCTCAAATCGGGAGATCCGGGACTACGCCGTCAGTGCAACAAGTTACATTGGTCCCGTGCGAGGTGTTCGTGCCCTCTACGGGGTCGTTTGGGGGTGGTTTGGGTTTTCAACCTTTAACGGCTTGTTTTTAAGTTTAAGTGTTGATTTTTGCAAATTATTGTCATTTTCTCAAACCGGGAGATCCGGGACTACGCGGTAGGTTTCTACAAGTTACATTGATCCCGTGCGAGGTGTTCGTGCCTCCTATGGGGTCGTTTGGGGGGTGGTTTGGGGTTTCACCCTTTAATGGCTTATTTTTAAGTTTAAGTGTTGATTTTTACAAATTATCGTGATATTCTCAAACTGGGAGACTCGGGACTACGCGGTCAGTTCCAACAAGTTACATTGGTCACGTGCAAGGTGTCCGTGCCTCCTAGGGGGTCGTTTGGGGACTGGTTTGTGTTTTCACCCTTTAACGACATGTTTTTAACTCTAAGTGTGATTTTTGAAAATTATCGTCATATTCTCAAACCGGGAGACCCGGGCTACGCGGTTAGTTCCAACAAGTTACATTGGTCCCGTGCGAGGTGTTCGTGCTCCCTACGGGTCGTTTGGGGGGTGGTTTGGGTTTTCGCCCTTTAATGGCTTATTTTTAAGTTTAAGTGTTGATTTTTGCAAATTATCGTCATATTCTCAAACCGGGAGACCTGGGACTACGCGGTCAGTTCCAACAAGTTACATTGGTCCCGTGCAAGGTGTTCGTGCCCCCTACGGGGTCGTTTGGGGGGTGGTTTGGGTTTTCATCCTTTAACGACTTGTTTTTAAGTTTAAGTGTTGATTTTTACAAATTATCGTCATACTCTCAAACCGGGAGACCCGGGATTACGCGGTCAGTTCCTACAAGTTACATTGGTCCCGTGCCAGGTGTTCGTGCCTCCTACGGGATCGTTTGGGGGCTGGTTTGGGTTTTCACCCTTTAACGACTTGTTTTAACTCTAAGTGTAATTTTTGAAAATTATCGTCATATTCTCAAACCGGGAGACCCGGGCTACGCGGTCAGTTCCAACAAGTTACATTGGTCCCGTGCGAGGTGTTCGTGCCCCTACGGGGTCGTTTGGGGGGGGGGGGGTTGGGTTTTCGCCCTTTAACGGCTTATTTTTAAGTTTAAGTGTTGATTTTTGTAAATTATTGTCATATTCTCAAATCGGGAGACCCGGGACTACGCGGTCAGTTCCAACAAGTTACAATGGTCCCGTGCGAGGTGTTCGTCCCCCCTATGGGGTCGTTTGGGGGGGTGGTTTGGGTTTTCATCCTTTAACGACTTGTTTTTAAGTTTAAGTGTTGAGTTTTGCAAATTATTGTCATACTCTCAAACCGGGAGACCCGGGATTACGCGGTCAGTTCCTACAAGTTACATTGGTCCCGTGCGAGGTGTTCGTGCCTCCTACGAGGTCGTTTGGGGGCTGGTTTGGGTTTTCACCCTTTAACGGCATGTTTTTAACTCTAATTGTGATTTTTGCAAATTATCATCATACTCTCAAACCGGGAGACCCAGGACTACGCGGTCAGTTCCTACAAGTTACATTGGTCCCGTGCGAGGTGTTCGTGCCTCCTACGGGGTCGTTTGGGGGATGGTTTGGGTTTTTACCCTTTGACGACATGTTTTTAACTCTAAGTATTGATTTTTGCAAATTACCGTCATACTCACAAACCGAGAGACCCGGGACTACGCGAACAGTTCCTATAACTTACATTGGTCCCGTGCGAGGTGTTCGTGCCTCCTACGGGGTCGTTTGGGGCCTGGTTTGTATTTTCACCCTTTAACGGCATGTTTTTAACTCTAAGTGTGATTTTTGCAAATTATCGTCATACTCTCAAATCGGGAGACCCGGGACTACGCGGTCAGTTCCTACAAGTTACATTGGTCCCGTGCGAGGTGTTCTGCCTCCTATGGGGTCGTTTGGGGGCTGGTTTGGGTTTTCACCCTTTAACGACATGTTTTTAACTCTAAGTGTGATTTTTTCAAATTATCGTCATACTCTCAAATCGGGAGATCCGGGACTACGCGGTCAGTTCCAACAAGTTACATTGGTCCCGTGCGAGGTGTTCGTGCCCCCTACGGGGTCGTTTGGGGGTGGTTTGGGTTTTCAACTTTTAACTGCTTATTTTTAAGTTTAAGTGTTGGTGTTTTCAAATTATTGTCATTTTCTCAAACCGGGAGACCCGGCACTACGCGGTAGGTTCCTACAAGTTACATTGATCCCGTGCGAGGTGTTCGTGCCTCCTTCGGGGTTGTTTGGGGGGTGGTTTGGGTTTTCACCCATTAATGGCTTGTTTTTAAGTTTAAGTGTTGATTTTTACAAATTATCGTCATATTCTCAAATCGGGAGACTCGGGACTACGCGGTCAATTCCAACAAGTTACATTGGTCCCGTGCAAGGTGTTCGTGCCTCTTACAGAGTCGTTTGGGGACTAGTTTGTGTTTTCACCCTTTAACGACATGTTTTTAACTCTATGTGTGATTTTTTCAAATTATCATCATATTCTCAAACCGGGAGACCCGGGACTACGCGATCAGTTCCAACAAGTTACATTGGTCCCGTGTGAGGTGTTCGTGGCCCCCCACGGGTCGTTATGGGGGTGGTTTGGGTTTTCGCCCTTTAACGACTTATTTTTAAGTTTAAGTGTTGATTTTTGCAAATTATCGTTATATTCTCAAACTGGGAGACCCGGGACTACGCGGTCAGTTCCAACAAGTTATATTGGTCCCGTGCGAGGTGTTCGTGCCCCCTACGGGGTCGTATGGGGGGTGGTTTGGGTTTTCACCCTTTAACGGCTTGTTTTTAAGTTTAAGTGCTGATTTTTGTAAATTATCGTCATATTCTCAAACCGGGAGACCCAGGAATACGCAGTCAGTTCCTACAAATTACATTGGTCCCGTGCGAGGTGTACGTGCCTCTTATGGGGTGGTTTGGGGGGTGGTTTGGGTTTTCACCCTTTAACAGCTTGTTTTTAAGTTTAAGTGTTAATTTTTGCAAATTATCGTCATATTCTCAAATCGGGAGACCCGGGACTACGCTGTCAGTTCCACTAATTTATGTTGGTCCCATGCGAGGTGTGCGTGCCTCCTATATCGTCATATTCTCTAACAGTATGTTTTTAATCAATTTAGAATGTTTATGGATTTTAGAAAATTTTGACATAGTTTCATTTGTTTATTCGTTAAATCCAACATGTTTTAACATTTAAAATAAACTCAACAACAACAGCAAATTCCAAAACCAAACCACCAGTAAGTCCCTTCCACCTATTTAACTAAATAATCTCATAAAGTAAGCCGTGAAGTGATTTTCAAACTTTAAAAGGAATGATCAGATATAGAATTAAAAAGACAAACTATAAATGTTGAGTAGAAATAATTCATTGCATTTTAAAAGGTTAATAAATGGGTACTAAATAATAGTTACCTGTAGTAACTTGATTAAGATTGGATGGAACTGGCCTGAGTTGAACATTTGTAAAACAAAGCCAAACAAATCACTGGCAGCCTATGCTGGCCTTTTGATCTCCAAACCTCCCCAATACCTGCATTCAATTCCCACCCAGCACTGGATCAAACTCTTTAATATTACAGTACCCATATATGATTATACACACATGTGTGTGAAATTGATAACATGTCCCTTTTATGAGTATAATTGGGTATCATTATGTGCCATTAGGACACGCGTTATATTGTGCTTTATTATATGGATATGTATGGATATTAATTAACACATTTGTGCATATAGTGAATAATCTACCTTTGATTGTGCTTAAGATGTATTGAATTGATCTAGAGATCAAAGATTGTGATGGAAGATGATCATGGTTAATCTTTTTAAGCTTAATCTAGATGTTTTAAAATTATCGTCATATTCTCAAAGAGGTAGAAAACTACACGAAACACCGAGTATAATAACATTGATATGGCGAAAGAAAAAGGGCATAGAATAATAGTGATTGTAGTAGTAGTAGTAGTAGTAGTAGTAGTAGTAGTAGTAGTAGTAGTAGTAGTAGTAGTAGTAGTAGTAGTATTAGTAGTAGTAGTAGTAGTGCTCACCTAGATTCAACTAGACAATCACAAAAATCAAAACCCATTTACAACACTAAAGTGCTCACCTAGATTCATCAGTTCAAATGTGATCTAATATTTCCAATCATCAATCCCTGTAATCGTCAATGCCTTATCAAGAAAACCCATTCGGTGCTCTTGTTCAGCCAAATTTCCTAAACACCCACAAAATCATAGATACATACAAATTCAATAGCGTTTCAGAAATTAGTTTTTAAGATTATCCCAAATTGACGAATCCAAACCATATCCGAGTCTAAAACTTGATTGTGCCCAACGCACCAATTAGAGAAGCCTTAGCATACTCCATGTTTAGCCAAAACTCCAAGTGTAGCAAGCATCTTCCTCTTATGATTTCTTTAATAGTCCCTGTTTAGCCAAACCCAATCAAATTCAAAAGTTAATCATCAATTCAAGTGTGAAATAAAACAGTATTTGCAATTGATGTATCAAAAGTTAATCATCAATTCAAGTATTTGCAATTGATGGACATTTTGTTATTCAATATACAAAATTTTGATACATCATTTTCCAATAACTAAATGGAGTTGAATGATAGCATCTTACATAGAGATACAAATGACTGTAAGAACAGTATTGAAACATAGATACATGTAACTGTTTCAACGATAGAGCCAACTTCATTACGAAGAATAAATAATGCTTTTGAAATAGATGACTAATTCAGCACAACTGATTTACCTAATCCGATTCGAACATCAAAAGACTCTTCACATGGTCACCCCTTATTTCCATCACCTTTGAGCATCTTGAAAGTTAAGAAAATATTATAAAACCAAATAAATACATACACAGATGATACATAAATTTAGACTTTCATACTTTTTTAGGTTAAAACATATAAGATGTGCAAAACATACCTTTTTTTTCACAAAAAATAATTGAACTATTTAAATTCTTAGAATAATGCTCTCAAAACTTCAAAATTTTAGAAGCAATTTCACTAGATTCAATTAAACACCCCTAATTCATAAAACTCTAGCTTATCAGTATACACACACACACACACACACACACACGTATAATCCAACATATTAAATAAGAAAAAACACAACAATTCATAAAACTCTAGCTTATCAATGCTTATTTTATACACGAATTTGAAAAGAAAAAATGGGCATTGAAATGGAAGGGCTTATTATTACCTTAACCTCATTCTTGGACAAAATTGGCCCAGCCTTATCTCACCTTCTTCCATGTCCGTTTCTTTCCTCGTCATTTCCTCTTCCACTTCATTTCCAATTTTTCTTCCCTCGTCACCATCATCATCATAACTACTATGACATTCAAACAATTTATTATTTCACATTATAAGCAAGGAGTGACTTGGGATTTTTCGACGTAAATTGTAATTTTTTTTATAGTTTAAATAGCCATTTGTATTTCATTCACATTGGAATTTCTTATCCCATAAATGGTTCAGCATCAGAAAAGGTAGAATTTAATTCACAATTATCATTAGCACGAGTCTTCAACTTTTCCATTAAAGTTTTCGTATGTTAAATTTAAGTTAATAGATGTTCAACATAAATTCCAAACAAATCCATAAAAATTTACCTTAGTACCTCCGTCGATAATGATGGGATGATCGCAGAGGTAAAGATACAACTCTTTCTTTGACCCAAACACCAGCGGGCAATCATCTTAATCCGAACGACCAATCATCTCCTGATAATCAGAAGGCAAAAATCTCTCCCAAACAGCGTCAGATTTCACCGCCGACCGAAAAGTAGACGCTACAAGAGACAGGCGACACGCATCCCTAAGACTCGTAAGAGACACTGCGGAGGCGTACCACTTCGAGGTCGGGGTTGAATCTCTATTGACGTCGGACAGAGGCGGGGATGTAGAGAGGTTATACAATGTAAGCTTTGTGGTTGTGGGTGGGTTGGTCCCAGGAAGAATCGGGCTGAGAAAAACTAGGGGGATTTCTTGAATGTGAGAGAGAGAGAGAGATCGGGAGACCAAAAATAATCGAGGGAAGTAATTTTTTTTTAGGATATTTATATTTTAGCAAAGTGTTCTTAATTTTGGCACACTTTTAAACGGTGCCAAAATTTGGCACTGCTTAAAAGTGTGCCAGATTATCATTAAACCGTGCCAAAATTTGGCACAGTTTTAAACTGTGCCAGATTTTTAACATCAAGGTGTGCCAAATTGGTGTTTTTGGTGTAGTGATAGGATTTATGTATTTTTCACAACATATGTAATTCTCCTTGTTTTGAATGAAGTAATATTTTTCTCATCATGTGTAATTCTATTTGATCTGAATGAAGAATTTTTTTGCCATTTCATTGTCTTCTAAATAATTTGTAGAATGTTCTTATCCCATTTATTGTTTAATTTGAGTTAATTTCTTTCCGACCAATCGGAGTTGTTGGTAAATAAGTTTCTGACCAACCGGAGTTGGTGGTAAATAAGTTTTCGACCAACCGGAGTTGGTGGTAAATAAGTTTCCGACCATCCGGAGTTGGTAGTAAAATGCTTTCCGACCAACCGGAGTTGGTGATAAATAACTTTTCGACCAAGCGGAGTTGGTGGTAAATAAGTTTCCGACCAACCGGAGTTGGTGGTAAATGGTTTCCGACCAACCGGAGTTGGTGGTAAATAAGTTTTTAACCAACCGGAGTTGGTGGTAAATGGTTTCCGACCAACCGGAGTTGGTGGTAAATGCTTTCTGACCAACCGGGGTTGGTGGTAAATAAGTTTTCGACCAACCAGAGTTGGTGGTAAATGGTTTCTGACCAACCGGAGTTGGTGGTAAATATTTTTCCGACCAACCGGAGTTAGTCATAATTGCTCTGAATTTGATGTGTAGTGTGTAGCACTAATATTCCAAAAAAATTTCAACAAAGAAAAAAACTGGATGAAGCCTCACTTTATTCATATTGAAGAAACTGCATTACATATGAATTACAATTACTGATAGTATTTGTGCAGATGCTCTGCGTTCCATGTATTCTCGAATTCTTCTCCTTCCAAGGTTTCAATCCTGTATGTCTCTGGGCGAACAACTTCTGTTACTCTGTAGGGTCCGTGCCAGTTGGCTTCCAATTTTTTGTTCTTTTGTATCACTATCTTCATCACATAATCCCTTTCCTTCAAATCACACTTCTTCACTCTTTTGTTATAGGACAAAGCTGTTCGCTGTTGATATGTTGCATTCCTGATTGCAGTTTCTTCCCTCACTTCTTCGAGCATATCTAGGTCTAATCTTCTCATCAAGTCACTGACAGGAGAATTCAAATTTAGTACTCTATGCGTAGGTATACCCAATTCAGCAGGTATGACAGCCTCACTCCCAAATGCTAGCATGTATGGGGACTCTCCAGTTGTTGTTTGCGGTGTGGTGCGATAAGCCCACAACACAGAGTGTAGTTCATTAATCCAATTTGATTTTGCACTATTTAGTCGTTTCTTCAATCCATTTAGTAGTGTTCTATTTATCACCTCAGTTTGTTCATTGCTCTAGGGGTGACCTGGTGCATAATGAGTTTTCAGTATATTGGATTGATGACAGTATGCAACAAACTCCTCGTTATCAAACTGGGTTCCATGGTCAGTAATGAATGCATGTGGGAGACCATATCTGCAAATAATATTTTTCCAAATGAATTAATAGACTTTGTCGTATGTCATATCAATAAGGGGCTCAGCTTCCACCCATTTTGTAAAATAATCCACAGTAACCACAAGGTACTTGAACCTTCCCCTGGTCGTTGGGAGTGGCCCGACCAAGTCTATTCCCCACATGGAAAATGGCCAAGGGGACATTATGGGTGTTAAAAATGCCTGAGGAGTTCTTCGGATGGATGAAAAGCGTTGGCATTTATCGCACTTCTTAGCATAAGCTGCGTAATCAACTCTCATCGTCGGCCAGTAGTACCCCTGCGTGGTTATTCTTCGTAAGAGCATCCGTCCAGCTACATGGGATCCACAAGACCCTTCATGAACCTCTTCGATCAAATCTTTCACTTCAGAGGGATGGATACATCTTTGTAGCCCTGCTATAACTCCTTGTCTATATAAAATTCCACTGGTCAATACATAACGAGCAACTTTAAATTTTAGTTTCTTGGCTGTATCAGTTGGTAAAGTCCCATCTTCAATATAGGCCCTGATGGGATCCATACAAGATGGTCCTAAGTAGAGGGCAATGAAATTCATCATTAGATCTTCGTCTATGCTCCGACCAACTAGGATTTCTATTGGGATTATTCTTCGTAGCTCGGTGCGTGTGGCTGATGCCAATCGAGCTAGTTCGTCTGCTCTTGTGTTCTCCAATTTGGGTATTCGAATCAACTGAACTGCAGTAAGACTTGATACAACCTCCATTGCTTTGGCATGATATTTAATCATTAATTCTCCTTTTACTGCATACACCCCCAGAATTTGGTTTATAATTAATTGAGAGTCATTGTACACAACGACTTGCTCTGCCTTCATGGTTTTGGCCAGGTTTAGTCCCACGATCATTACTTCATATTCGGCCTCATTATTAGAAGCTTTAAATTGAAAGAGTAGAGCATACTCTACATCAATCTCATCTAGACTTTTCAAAACAATCCCTGCTCCACTGCCCGCAGTGCACAAAGAGCCATCTACATACAAATTCCATATGGGTAACTTATCATCAAAATTTTTATCAGAGAGAGTTCCTCGGTGGAATATCTGGTAGTTCCTTTTGTCCCCCTCCAGTACTTCTCGTTGCTCGTCAGTCATCTTTTCTTGCTCGACTGGCATTTCTTGCTGATTGTCCACCGACGTAAGTTGGTCGGGGTTTACATTTGATGATCATGTAACATCTACAGGTTGATCTGCATTCAAATCCTGTTCTTCGGAGGCATTTTCTTGGGTGAACTCTGCGATAAAATCCGCTACTGCCTGCCCTTTGAACGACGTCCTAGGTTCATAAATTATATCATACTCACCGAGCTCCACTGCCTAATACATCAATCTTCCTAATTTTTTTGACTTATGCAGAGCTTTCCTTAATGGCATGTCGGTGTACACCACTATAGTATGGGCTTGAAAGTATGGCCTCATTCTTCTGGTTGCTTTAATTAGTGCTAGTGCCAATTTCTCCAGCCTTAGATATCTGATTTTTGCTCCTCGGAAAGCTTTGCTGGTGTAATATACTGGTTTTTGTACTCCGTCCTCCACTTTTATCAATGCCGAGCTCACTGCGTTTTTTGACACTGCTAGATATAAGTATAATCTTTCTCCCATCACGGATCTAGATAATAGTGGAGGTGTCCCTTGATACTTCTTTAACTCTTGAAAAGCATCCTCGCATTCACATTCCACTCAAAAGTTTTTTGGAGTGTTTTGAAGAATGGAAGGCATCTATCAGTTGCTCGCGACACAAATCTATTATGTGCTGCTACTCGCCCTGTGAGGCTTTGCACTTCCTTCTTCGTGGTTGGAGATCGTAGCTCTAATAGAGCCTTGATCTTTTCAAGGTTCGCCTCAATCCCTCGTTGATTAACAATGTATCCGAGAATCATGCCTTCTCGTACTCCGAATATGCACTTGGTGGGATTTAGCTTCATTTGATATTTCTCTAATTGATCAAAGGTCTAACCTAGATCAACTAGATGATCAATAGCTTTCTTGCTCTTCGTCAGCATATCATCAACGTAAACCTCCATGTTATGACTGATCTGCTCTGCAAACACCTTATTCATCAGCCGTTGATATATTGTACCTGTATTTTTCAATCCAAAAGCCATAACATTATAGTAATAAGTTCCCCTTGGGGTGATAAAAGAGGTACTCTCCCTATCTTAAGGCTTCATTTTAATCTGGTTGTAACCAGAATAAGCATCCATGAAACTTAGCAATTCATGTCCTGAGGTAGCATCCACCAACTGATCGATTCGAGGCAAAGGAAAATGATCCTTTGGGTAGGCTTTATTAAGATCAGTGAAGTCCACACACATCCTCCACTTGTTGTTTTTCTTCTTCACCATTACCACATTTGCTAGCCAATCAGGATATTTGACATCCTCAATAAAAGAGGCTTTTTGCAGTTTCTCTACTTCTTCTTGTATGGCTTGGTTCTTCTCGGGACTGAATACCCTTCGTCGTTGCTTCATTGGCTTGATTTCCTTGTTCACGTTGAGGTCATGACACAGGAAATTTGGGTCTATCCCTGGCATATCTTCGTGACTCCATGCAAAATTCTTCTTTCTGCATCTTAGAAATGCTATCAGCTCTTATTTTATTGATACATCTAGTGATGCACCGATTTGAGTTGTTCGTTCTAGATGCTCGTCGTCCAGAATGATATTTTCGATAGCCTCCATGACCTGGCCTTTAACGAGCTGAGACTCGTCTCTAGGTTCTAAAGTTTTAATCTCCGCATCTTCTATTTCATCAACCTGATAAGTAGTAGTCTTCTTCCTGGATTTTTCACGCTCCTCCTGCTCGGCAGATGAATAGTAGCATTCCTAAGCTACTTTTTGGTCGCCTTTCACGACTCCCACTCCAAAATTGGTTGGAAATTTTAAACATTGATGTACAGTAGATGGTACTGCTTCGAACTTCTTCAGGCCTACTCTTCCCATGATGATATTGTAAGCTGATTGGACGTTTTTATCCATTACAAAAAAGCGTACTCTTTCTGTTCGGCAAGCAGGCCATGTACTGATAAGCATATCCAACTTGATCATCCCAAGTGGAAAAACCTTCTCACTAGTAAAACCAAGGAGGGGCCTATGATATGGCTCCAACTTGGATAACTTCAGATTCAAACTATCAAAACATGGGTAGATCATGATGTCTGCTGAGCTATCGTTATCCATCAGTACCCGTGAAATCACCACTTACTTCATTCTCATCTTGATTACTAACGGGTCGTCATGAGGATACAATACGCCTGCTAGGTCGTTTTTAGAGAAACCAATGACTAGTTTATCTTTATTCGCCTTCCTCGGGCGATCATCTTTCGCTAGATTTATTCGTTGAATGTACGAGCAAGCTTGAGCCTCATTGAGGTAAGCTTTCCTCTCTGCAGTAAGGTCTCCACCTCCTGCATCTCCACCTGTAATAACATTGTAATCAAATAATCCAACACGAATTGAAAATACCTCACGTTCTGGTTGTCTTTGTCTATTGGGGAGATCGGGATCATCTTGATCATCTTGTGGATCTTCTTCATGACTTCTTTTCTTGTCTTCTTTTGCTTGACGAGGAGATTTAGATCTTCTTCTTCCTCGGTCGTTGGTCTTTCCTCCATTTGGCCGATCAACATATTTAGCCAGCTTTCCTCGTCTGATGAGTGCTTCAATTTCATTCTGGAGAGCTATACAATTTTTGGTCGTGTGACCATGGTCTTTATGGAATTCGTAATATTTGGACTTGTTTCTTCTGTCAGGATCTGCTTTCATTTTTGCTGGCCGGGCTAGCTCCTCGCTATTCTTGATCTCCTCCAGAATGTGATTTATATCTACCTTTAAAGGAGTGTAATTTCTAAATTTCTTCATCTACTCCAGTGTTTTCTTTGCTTTCGATTACCTGTTACCACCATTGTTCTTTTGATCCTTCTTTTCGGTTTTACCCTCTTCCACCTTGGTCTCCTTATTGTCTGCGTTCTTCTTCGCAGCCATGGCTTCCTCGGCATTCATGATTTTGGCAGCTTTTGCCATCAATTCTGCCATGGTCCTGGGTGGATCTTTGGCTAAAGTGTAGTACAATTTATGGGGCAACAGTCCACTCATCAGAGCAGTAATTGTTGTTTTCTCCTCGTAATCGATTACCTCAAGTTTCTCGTTATTAAAACGAGTAATATAATCCTTGGTGCTTTCACCTGCCTTTTATCTAACGCTTAGCAAATGTGCTACTCTTTTCACTGGTTTTGCTCTAAAATAGAAGTTCCCGATAAAGAGACCTGCTAATTGAAAGAAAGTCTCAATCTTCCCCCGAGGAAGGTTGTTATACTATATCTGAGTTGATTCGGTAAGAGTTCCTGAGAATGCTCTACATCTCATCTCGTCTGGTACTGCATAGATATCAGCAGCTGCTTGGTGTTGTTCAATATGAAGGACAGGGTCAGTTTTCCATTATATTTAGGTGTCACCACCGGAGCTTTGAACTTTGACGGTGTGGGAAAATCCACCATTGCCTGTATAAACAGTGTTCATTGGACAAAAGTTCTTTATAGAGTATTCTTGGCTTTATCCATTTCCCCTAATCTATATTCCAACCTCTGAATAGAGCCCTTCCATGCATCATTTCCCTCCTCGGGCCTATTGGTTTGAGCAACTGATCGTGTTGAATTTGCCTCTTGGGATCTTTCTGTGACACCCCGACTAATTAAATGCCGAGTAGCTACTCCTTTATTAAATTAATACAAAATGCTAAGTTAGTTCAGTTCATAGCATCACTGTCGAAAGACGTGTGAACAATTACTAGCCACCTAATATTTAAAAAGTGAGTTGTCAATTTTTAATTAAATCTGATTAACATGCAATACGAAGATTATGAACTGCTAACATAACCACCACAACATAATGACAATAGAATAACCATAGAATAGTAATGAGTCTGGAGGAATACTCCTCACAACAATCCAAATACATGAATAAACCAATACTAAGTCTGCATCACTATATTAATTACAACCCAAAATCTGATATGACTAGATAAATAAAGTGTCTAAAAGAAATGGGGCGACATGCCCAACAGATGAGGAAAAAATCTGATAACATAGAGTCAAGATCGAAAGTGGAGGCGTCTATTGTCAAGGTCCTGTAACTTCCACAGCAGCTACAGTACGTCACATGAATGGAATTCCTATGCATGGTGTCCTTGTGGCTGGGCACCTAAAAGGTTTTACAAAAAAAATAGATTTGGAAGCAAACGGGTCAGAGCCCGATGGTGAAAACAGTTTAAAATATAGCAAGTGTTTTAATGACATAAAACAATGAATGCAAAATACATGTTAGGACGTGGTCTCACATGAAATACTCACCACTCGACTATCTGTGCACTCCTAACGTATCCGTAATCGAATCTAGTTATGCCCGTATCTAACTGGTCCAATATAAAATCTAACGTTACTATACGATTCACGATTTAATTCCCGACATCTTATTTTTAACAGAGTGTTTTACTCTTCTACACAGTTTCCCATTTTAGTACTACTAATCACTAGAGATCCTCCATTTTATCTTTTACAAAACGTTGATATTATAGACACTCACATTTATACATTACAGTTCATTTCAATTAACAGTATATTATTCTCATCATAAATATACAATACTAGCACCCCTAGACTAAGCTGCGGTGCACACATACTCTGCTATCCAATCCCGGTACATCACGTACATAAGGACCACAAGTCCCCGATTTGTATATTAACATTGTCAACCCTTCTCACGTCGTAATTAGGTATTCATTTCCTATTCCACAAATTTCATCCGGATTACTATAAGGTTCTAAGTTTTACCCCTCAACGTACCCCAATTCTCACGATTATACCCACTAGTCAATAAGGGAAGGTTAATTCTCAATTACTTAAGTCTACGGGACATTTGAAATAAAATCAGGCCAAAAATGCCATTATGTCCACTCGTTAGAAGTCTCATTCGAACGAGGTCGTTAGAACGAGTGTCGTTCAAACGAAAGGCTTCGAACGAACTACGAACTCGTTAGAAGGGATACTGTCATCTCGTTAGAAGCTCGTTCGAATGAGGTCGTTCGAACGACCTGGGCAGGTTTTCTAACGAGATGGCAGACTGCGCCCAGAATTTTCCCAAATTCGATTATCTTCAAAATTCTCTTCTCTAAATCCATACTAAGATCATCCCAATTAAGTTTTAACGTTTTTAAACTACTCTAAGTCCTCCTAGGTCACTCTTTAACATATATTTGGGGTCAATGCTTCCTAAATTAACATGTAATCATCATAATTTCCAAACCTTGTCCCAAACCCTATAAATATAAACCCATAATTTTAATGTCTACAAGTACTCCTTATAAATCCGTTTTTAAATCATCAAAAGATATATTTTGGATATGGAATTCATTCATTACCATTCTACATGCAATCCCTATATAAGATTATGAGTTCTATCTCCAATTTCATGTGTTTTTCATCAAACTTTCAATACAAGACATATATTCAATCCTAAGCATGGAGGAAACATTCGCTTGAAATTATGTAATTAAACCACTTGCCTTAGATTTTCTGATTTGATGTTGAAGGATGAAGGCTAATTCTCCTCTTTTTCTCTACAAATTTCTCCCAAAGATGGTGATGGTGGCCTGGGGTTTCTTTTGGAACCTCTTAAGACTCTCCCTATAACTCCCGTAGCCCACTACTTGTTAAATGCTGATATTGGACTTAGTGGGTTTATTTCTAATATAAAATTAACCTCTAAAATTCGTGGGTTTTAATTCCCATATTTTTAAAATTACCAAAATACCCTTTTAGGTTGTCGGTATGGCCCAAAAATGCCCCGGGACCCAAACTAAACCCCTGGCTAGTGTTTTCTGACTATTTCGACCTTTTCGGACACGTTGGCGCACTCAAAATGATCATTCTGTTGATAAAAATATAATTCACTTTTTAATTCAAATAATTTCATTCCTGACGCGACTGACACACGTGTCCCAACTAAATTTCCAAATTGTCGTATTTCTGCCTCATGACAATTTAAATATTATCAATACTCATGTATCACCATACATACTCGGAAATAATAAATTTTTACATCATAATCAAATACCAACTCACATCTCGTTAGTATTTATACCCGGATTAATTTCCAATTAATTCTCATTTAATTTAATTAATCCCTTAAATAAAAATCAATAAAATTACTGGGTATTACATTCATGACCAGCAGTTGGGCGTGATTGGGTAGAGCCTTCCCTTAAATCAGATGGCTGTTGAGAGTTCCTCGACACAATCCTAGGGGGACTTCTATTCCTCCTAGGACCCAAGGGATCAAAAGGAGAGACTCTACTCAACCTTTCAAGAGCACTTGTCCTCTCTGGAGATAGAGTGACGTTTTGTTGAGTGTCTGTAGCTCGTACTGAGGAAGTCTGTCCAGGCTAATAAGAAGGATCATTAGATCTCTCAGTGCGATAGGAATCGATGCGTATGGATCGAGATTCCTCTGGAAATAACATTCACCTAGTTGTCGAAGAGGGTAAACGAGTATTTCACTGAACACTTCGTTGTCCTGATTGAGCCGGAACTCCGCCTTGAACGGTTTGTATAACCTGTCGCATGGTTTCTTGCATGGCCGTCTGGCCTTGGGCCAAATTAGCCATTATACCAGCCAGATCCGAAAAATTTGGGGGAGTAGATGGATTTAGAGGAATACCAGTATTTCGATTACTGGATTCTGGATTATCAGCCATTGATGATGAGTTGTTTTGGTGAAAAACGCTAATTACAGTCGATTCCCACAGACGGCGCCAATCTGTTGATGTAAAAAATTAGAATGGCCTACGTCCACTGTTTTTGTTATTACTGACTGTTTGCTTGAAATTCTCGATAATGGATTTACCAAGAAATTTCGAGTCCCCTTCTAATGAGGAGGTTACAATGTATTTATAGCCTTGAGGATGTACATGTGAATGGACAATGCGCTGTTATCTAGTAGACATATACATCTGTACGATAATAATGAGCATTTAATGCGCAGTCGTCTCTTTGATTATCCTGATTTGAGTGCTCTGTACGCTAAGTAACTCGGCATGCTTGAGCTACTCAGACCGCCTTAGTAGCTCGGCTCGCTTGAGTTGCTCGGGGACCATGAGTTGCTTGGGGAACTTAAGCTAATTGATACGCTTGAGCTTTTCGAAATGTATGAGCTGCTCGTAGCTCTTGAGCAGCTCGGGGGCAGCGAGTTGATCGGTAGAAGTATTTGTAATTACCATGTTAGTTGACACATGTCTTCAAGTGATGGGTCCACGCCAGCTGATTAAATTTGGTATCAACAATCGTCCTTATAATTTCTTAATTTAAATATAGCCTCACTACTTTTCATATATCGAAACTTAACAATCATTCACTAAATGTTTATTTTTAACCAATATTTCATATTCACGTTTATGTGTATTGTGCAATCATGCACTATGAACTCAATATAACTTCTCACTATATTCCCCTTTTCAATGTCGTATGATTGTTCTTTAACTAAACATATAATGACCTTAACAAGTCATTAATCTATCACAATTACTTTGCAATTATAATATTACCCCAATCCTTATTTACATGATAGTTTTATGCAACGTCATTAATTTACTAACATTACCAGTTTTCATAACCTGGATGTTAAATGTAACATCACAACTTAAAACCTTAACCATGCCCACCTGCTCCATAATAATTCTCTAATTATTATATGTCGTATTTCTTTCAATTAACCTATACAAATACCTTAATGTATCACATTATAGTATTTCACATAGCACATTATCCTTACACATATTTCTAGTGACTCATTATAATGTCAACCATATTCTTTATATGGCATACCCTTAGCGATAATACATAGGCACAATGACAAATACAACTCAATATCCACCCAAACCAGTTGTTAATATTCAAACCTGACTAACCTCTTTCTCATATTTATACACAACACATATTCTTAAAATGGCTCCCCAATATTTTTAAACTTCCAACCCTTTAACACCTTGTCTCAACTTTATTATTCATATTAGCATTTCAAAACATCACAAGGGTAATATCCACTACATATACTCATAATATTAAAGAAGTACATCTCAACTCTTATTACTCTTTTCTTCTACTCATTATAATCCAGTATGAACCCATATTCGGGTCAATTGTGATATTTTGACTAGTAATTGAATTTCAGACCATTTCACATATTAAATGTAAACATATACAACTTATTAATCTTTTCAATTCACCTTTATGTGAATATTCATTTTATTCACACTCTAAAAATTTACCATCTCATCTTTTTACGAAATATGGGTTTTCGTACCTCATTCTCCCACATAAATGGGCACACACCAAACCATGGCTTAATAAATGACACAACTCAAGTCTACAAATTCCAGTATAAGAAGAGATTACTTCCAATACTTCACAATTTTCGTATACCACATTTTGTCTTTAAAATTTTTCCTTAATTGACATGTTTATCCATACAACAAATAAAACAATGCAGTGATTCATATAAGAATACCTGTATTCGCTGTCGTCCCCGAATAAACCTTAACATCTCATTTCCTTTATTGCAAGATCCTTACATTTCATATCTCGCACAACAATGTATAACTAACAAATATTAGTTAACAAAAGCAAACTTACTTATGACTCAAAACAATTTCTACTTCCAATACCAAATCTAGGTGCTCTTCACCCCAGAACCTCCAAAATCGAGGATCTGATACTAAAGTTGACACACCAACCCAGTTACTTATAATTAAGTTTGAAAGTCAAAGTGAGTCAAATCATAATTACCTTAACCAAACCATAAACACGAGTATCTTTTTTTACTGTTATTAACATGAATCAATAAAACTAAAAGTCTAACCATAAACATGAGTATCTTTTTTTCTGTTATTAATATGAATCAATAAAACTAAAAGCCTTTCACAATTTTAAGGTAATTATGCTTATTCAAACTTACAGAAAAGATAAGTAGGCTTAAATTACCCCATTTATGTTTGACCAAATCATGGTTTTATGCATCCCTTGCTAACCCCACTGACCTCCTAGATTTGACAGTGTTATCACAATACCCGAAAAACTGAGCAAAATAGCTCAACAAATGCATCACTACTACACTATTTCATAAAATTAAATGCAACAAATCATATCCATGTGATGATATATGCATACTTATCCGGCCCATTAATAAAGAATTACCAATTATATACTTATCCGGCTCATTCATAAAGAATGACCAATTATATACTTATCAGGCTCATTCATAAAGAATGAACAATTATATACTTATCCGGTTCATTCATAAACAATGACCAATTATATACTTATCCGTCTCATTCATAAAGAATGACCAACTTATCAGAATCATGATTCACATATCCTGTCTGCAATAAAAAATTATCCCCCATTCCTAGTCGAGGAGTAACCCCTTGTCTTTAATAAACAAATCTCCCCCATTCCGGGTCGGGGAGTAACCTCCCATTTCGATAAATCGAAATGAACAAATTTATGTTCAATATTATTCTGATCATATCCATAACCATGTATAATACATCTTACCAATAAGTGATATTCGAATCATATACATAACCATGTATAATACATCTTACTATTGAGTGATATTCAGATCGTATCTATAACCATGTGTAATACATCTTACTCGTGAGTAATATTCATATTGTATCCATAACCATGTGTAATACATCTTACCCATGAGTGATATTCAAATTATCTCCATAACCATGTATAATACACCTCTTTCCAGCGAGTACACTCACCTTCGCCACTTCATGTGTTTTTCTCTCTCCTTTGTCTGGCACTTATTCAATCGGTTCTTCTTCTATTTCACATATAAATTCTTACAATATTAGTATCATCATAAGAATATTAATAATCCAAATAATAACTTAAACTTAACCCAATTCATAAGCATCATATAATCCAATTCAAATCATATATCGTAAATGAAGTCCAGTCTAACTTCATGGTAAGATATTTACCATACCCAAATAAGAGGCCAAATATACTTTAATTTATTTTTAGTAGTTTCATCCCTAACATATTGGATTCCAAATCCAAAAGATGATATATCATTTCAAGTTTCTTAGAGCAAGATATGCCCATTTCTTTACGACATAGCAAATTTTCCCTATAGGCTCCTTTATCGTTCCGTCAACTTCCAAGAATTTTTATAATTTTTATGTAATATAAATTTCTATGATATTTCACCCAACAACAATAAAGGTATTGAAAAATACAAATTTAAAGTTTCATAATTTTTATGGTTCATTTGCTATGTCAAGCAAAACATCGAACACATAGTGTGCATACTTACACTTTTGGGGCTGATTTTCTACCTGAACTTCAAACTATCACCAAAGATTCATTTCTTTGTAGTTTTAGATAATTAACGGATATGTTATACATATATGAGTCTATTTTCATTTTCAACTGGAATTATTCAATTCCAACAAATATACAAAAATATATAGAAGTTTGAACACGAAAGGGTTCTAAATAAGGCCATATAAATGATTTACACCTTCGACTTTCTTTAAATGTGTATCCATCCATGCATACCCACAAAGGCATGAAAGTTTAATAAAAAATTGATGATTTATATAATTTCAATCAGTAATATCAAAAAAAGAAACAAGATTTATGGATAGAATTACCTAAGGGACATTTACGTAATTTCTACGAATTTTTTTTCAATTTTTCTCCTCACTTTCTTCTTCCCGAAGTTCCTGACTCTTTCACCTTAGGCTAAAACTCTTCCTTTCTGAAATATGCTGAAGGAAGAGCTTATTTCAAGAGTTATAAGTCAGCATAGGTCACCTCCCCCATGGTCCAATTAAAATATGAAATGTGTCGCCATATAAGACAAAATATCCTTTAAAGGTAAATGACTACTTTACCCCCTGTTCGTAATTTCAGCATAACTCCTTCCTCCGACATTTGTTTTACACACCGTTTGTTTTGTTAGAAACTTAACTCATATATCTACAACTATCTAGTTTTCACCTCAAGTCAATTATCATATTATAGTAGCCGAAACTAGTTGAACTTGAACATTCCTACCGAAGACTTCACAAATTTGTGTTTGTGACTAATTCAATATTTCATAAGTTATGAAGGTAGAATTAGACTAAACACAATAACTTAACATTATATATTCTAATAACATTTTATCCCCATCCCATATGGTAAGCATGATTTAAACATGGTTGCTCATAATCATATCCGGGTTGTCACATTATGTTTACTAAATTATAAAATATTGATTGCATTACGAAACTCATTTTACCACAAAAATAATCTTACAATTTAACCTCTACTTTATAATTTCAAAAATTAATTTCTCTTAGAATTTTGGATGATCATTGTTGTACTTAGATTAAGGTAGGTGTTTTCATGGCTTTTAAAGCTATAATTACCTTTAGTATTTCTCTACATTTCGAGTCAACTGTAGTTAATTTTTATGTCAATCCTAATCATGCGCCGTGTAGGATTAAGCATATAGTTTTACTTTTGACGTTAATCACACTTATTTTTTCCCAACCTTTCTTTACAATTATTAGTCCTTCCACATTTTTTTCCACCTATAATGATTCCAACACAACTTATGTATAGCTACTAAGTAGGACCATCCTTGAGTACCACAATTTTATCATTAACTATTAACCATGATGAATATTCCTACTAGAATTAGACTTTCATTCCTCTTATTATATTGTACATCAATCCCTGCAAAGTGCCCGCGCATCGCTCGGGTTTAAATCTAGTTAGTTATTGATAAGTACCCAAAAGTGTACATTTTATACATCTAATAGACGTATTTTAGTTGCTAATTCTAGACAATAATGGTCTTAAGCGCGTAAATGTTCAATGTGCAGGCTTGATTGCGTTTGCGGTTCAAAAAGAATTATTTCGAGGCAAATGTGAGTCAAATAGAGCTAATACCATGTCCCACAACCCTGGCCTACCCCGACCCGAGCCTAAACCAGTCCCTAAACCTACCCCGAACCCTGTGTGTGTTTAGTTTGTCGCTTTTTAATATTTTTTAGATTTTTAATTAGAGTCGTTTTATTTTTAGAGTTTATTTTAGATTTATTTAGAATTTCAAGGTTTTATTTTCTATTTTATTTTTATTAGTATAATTTTATTTTGATTTTTTTTAGTTTTTTTTAGGATTAGATTTTTATAGGATTTATTTATTTTTAGTTTTATTCGATTTTACATTTTTTTTAGGATTTTAGTTTTAGTTTAATAGATTTTTATTTTTATTTTTATTTCTTTTTAGTTTCATTTTTAATTGAGTCTCTATTTTATTTTTAGATTTTTAGTTTTAGTACTTTTATTTTTATTAGTTAGTTATATTTTATTAGGGTCCAAATTAAACACACACATATATACTCACATACACACAAACAACACCCCCCCCCCCCCCCCCCCAATAATTCTATACCCCTTACTACACCTAAATAACCCCCCCACACTCACACCTCAATACCATACACACTCATTCACACAAACAACCCCTCATCCCTACCATATACCCATACACCCTCATCCACACAATCCCACCAAAACCCATCTTCAACCTCCCACCACTCTCTCTCTTCTACCACCATAACCAAACAACCCATTAACCCAAACACTCACCTCCCACCATTAAACCCACATCTTAACTCTCTCTCCATCCTCCATTAAAGAACCTCACTCAAACCAACTAACCAAACACCTACCCTTAAACCACCGATCGAAACCAACCCCATACCCGACCTAGCCCCAAGCGCAACCTTAACCCGTGACAACATTTTCTCTTACCAGGTTGTGTACCACAAAACCTTTTTCCCATTTTGTCACCCAGCCACGATATTCTTCCATCTGCCAAACAAACCAACCAAATCCAAAACTAAAATAACTAAACCACATAAACCCCATGTGCTATATATCCCATTTAAACCTCTTTTAAACCCACTTTCCAAAAATACCCCCAACTCATCCTAACTACCACATCTTCCACTTGCACCCTTTTTAAACCCCAAAGTACCCTCCTACACCATAACCACATGCTCACCCCTACCATTTTCCCAATTTACCCCTAGCTCCATGTGCCCAATATAAAAGGAAAAAGAAGACCAATATTAGGGAGAGGCTAGAAGTAGACAAAAATTTAGAGTTTAGAGAGAGAAAAAAATTGTAAAGAGTATAATTTCAATTTTAGGAATTGATTTTAGTTTTTTTAAAGTGATTGTAAACAATTGAGAAGAATTGTTGAATTAAATTGAAGATCAATTACCATTCTCCTCAAATTTGGTTTGATTTCCCTTTCTCTAATTTTTCATTCTCATATTTTTCATTCTTATTATATTGTTATTAATTGAATGATGCTCATGCTTGGCTAATTACTCCATTAAATGAGTGAAATGAAGCCCCATGAATTCAATTAAATGAATTAATTATTCTTATTTACTTTGTTCCATTTAGTTAATCATTTTTCATTCCAGCATTTGTTTATGCATCGAGATATGGTAAACCGTCCTTGAGAAATGATTGAAATCTAATATACTTTTAATTTTTGGATTCAAACTAGAGATAGAATGATCCACTAATTAGAGTATATTATATTTTGTTATGCTCATACATTAATTTTTGGGATTTAAAGTTAATTATATGAATTTGCTCTAGCGAGTGATTTATATAATTTTTCTAAATCATTTCTTCACTTGAGTAGTAGGAATGGAAAATGAAATAACTAAATCTATGTTAGTTTATTTTGTCAAATTATGAGAATCAGTTGATGAAATATATTAATATTTGGGTACTTAGTAAACTTGAATAATCTAATAAATTTAATTAATGAATTGGAGGTGAATTTTCATTCCTTGAATTTTTCCTACTCAATCTTATCTCAAATTAGTTATATCGCATTTTAGTTACTTAGTCTTGTTTTAGCACACTCCTTTTAGTATTGTTTTATATCTCTCACTTAGTGTAGATACTTAATTTTCACCATCATAAATATTGTTTTAATATTTGAAAAACAAAAAAAAAATAGAAAAACCAAAAAGTCTAAAAAAAAAATATATAGTCAAGTGAATTAGATTCATTATCTTCTCATTTTAGCATGTTAACACCTTAGATTAGGATTGACATCCTTACTTACCTCTATTCTAGTTTGTTATATTTTTATGTAGGTGATAAAGGTTTTGATTGAAGAGCTTTCATAACAACGACACACCAAAAAGCATTTCATCAAATGTCGCCATTGCCAATCTTTGGAGATCGGCGTACTTGAGAGGATTTTCGAATTTTGTGATTCACTTGTATTGCATTTTTCATTTTTAGTACGATTTTGTTTAGAAGGCTTGTATTTAAGATTTTATTACCTTGCTTGTATTGCGGTGCATAGAGACACCATTTCATTTTCATTTTAAATTTGTAATAATTGAAGAAAGCGTGATAGGGAAACCGAACACGGTAGAGAGAGGGCGACCATTAGTGAGGAAAAAAAGACTCTCTACCTTGGGTCAATCGGACTTCCGGGGCCGACTGATATTGGCGTAATCTCCCCCCTATCGAATCAACAAGTTCGGCACCCCACAGCGTAAAAACCGTGGGAGGTACATCTCTTATACCCTCGCGCCCTCCTGTTAGCGAGTTAATACCTTGTGTGATCCTACGTTCTCTTGTGTGATTTAATTCTTGCATTTAATTTTGAATAGAATGATGGATTAAATTGACTAAGACATACGCCCGGTCACTCGCGAGAAGGGATTTCATCACCCAACTCAATCACTTATCCTTTGAGTGCTACCCTTGCCATCACTAATTTAAAATCAATCAACTAGATAGCCCCATAGGATACGGTGTTCGTAGGCCCCTTTTTTATCATTTTGAATTGTAGGAGAAATCGTAAAGTCCTCTCCACCGGGAAAACCCTCGAACGGTTCGCTTTACGGCACGAAAGTGTATAGGGAAACTGAGTTTTAAGTGCGTCTGCCGAGTAAAATGGGTTTGTGTTGTCCCCAATGTTGTACCGGCCAATCATTTCGTCGCATTGGCTTTTTGGAGAATCTCTGTGGCAAGCCTCTTGTCATCGTGTGATTAAAGTAGGAACACACATTTTGCAAAAGGCGATCACTCATATAAATTCCGTGATTTTTATCGCCCGCGGATTTCATTAAAATTTGACTACCCCTTTCATTAAATTTCAAGATAAAAAATTGGATGTGCTAGTTAAGATTTTTTCCCTTAACTTGTGTGTAGGGGTGTTCACAGTCCGATCCGGTTCGGGTTTAGACATTATTATGGACTGGACCGAATTAATCGATTGATGTTTATTAAGACCCGAGACCGGACATGATTAATCCGGTTCGGTCTAAGTGTGTTTCGGTCCAAATAATGCTTGGGTTCGGTCCAATTCGGTTGGACATGATTTGATTAAAAAAATTGAAAAAAAATTATCTGTTGAAACCCAAACCATAAATCAAAAACCAGATATTTGTTGAAACCAAATCGAAAATCAGTCTCAACACATTTATTACCAAATCAAAAATCAGTCTCAATATGAACGAAAATCAATCTCAATATGAACGAACGAACGAAGGAAGAAGATCAGTCTCAATCGAAAATCAATCTCAATATCAGTTCAACCATATGAAGAAAAGCCAAAAACATGAAAAAAGATACCGACTGACGACAAACGAAGGAAGAAGATCCAACGAAGGGGGTAGAAGCGCAGAAGATCTGGCGTGGGTGGAGAAGAGAGAGCAGCGGCGTCTTTGAGAAGAGAGAGCAGCGACGCCTTTTCTTTGGAAAAGAGAGAGAGAAAATGAATAAGGGTTTTCTTTGTTTGTCTCATTCGTGACCCTTGTTATTGTATATTAACATGTATATTTTTATTATTTATTGTGTATATATTTAAATCGGTCCGGTCAGATCTTAGACCCATTTTTTACAACCAAATCCGAGACCGACCCGAATACATTCGGTCCTTCATTTTTAAAACCAATTTTGGATCGAATTTTTAAAAACCCGTAAAAGTTGGTTCAGTTAGGTTCGGTTATTTCGGTCCATTCGGTTTGATGCACACCCCTACTTGTGTGTGTCCAATTCCTTTTTCGGTAGTCCATTTTAGTGAAATCGTCCAAATTCCCCCCCCCCCCTCTTTTCTTCCCCAAAACAATCCACAAATATTTTCTTCTATTTTTTTTATCAAAAAAATTCAAAAATATTTTCTTTCTTTATTTTTTTACAAAAATCCAAAAACATTTTTCTTTTTTCTTGTTTTTTTTAAAACAAAGCAAACATCCAAAAACATTTTCTTCCTTTATTTTGTTCCAAAAACCAAAAAATATTTTCCTTTATTTTTCCAAGAAAATCTTTTCTTCTCCTCAATTTTTTAGAAAAACTCCAAAAATATTTTCTTTTCCAAAAAAAAATAAAAATAAAATAAAATTCCCTCTTTGCATGCCGATATGGCAACGAGTTAATCATCGATTAATTCGTTCCCATAGTCTTTCTCACGCCTCTTCCACGTTAGGAGAACCACGTGTTCCACTTGCTTCTTCCATTCCACCTCTCACTTTGAGTTGTCCCCGAGTTAACATCTCTACTCCCACCATCCATCCACCCACCATGGCTGAAGAGCGTGCCTTAAGGAACTATTTTGCCCCGATAACGGCTACTCCACCATCTTGCATAGTTCTTCCACCCACCCTGGCGGTTCAATTCAAAATTCGCCCGGCGAAAATTTCCATGTTGTCGAATTTCCATGGCCTTGAACGTAAGTCTCCATACACTCACTTGCGAAAATTTCTCACGGTTTGTGCAACTTTCAAAAATCAAAATCTAGATGAAGAAAATGTTCGTCTTCGCTTGTTTCCATTTTCTCTCCATGATAAAGCATCCATGTTGCTACATTCCTTGTCACCGGATTCTATCCATACATAGGAACAACTGGGGAAGAAGTTCATGTCGAAGTTTTACCCCATAACTAAAAACTAATGAGATGCGCCAAGCCATTCAGGATTTTTGCCAAAAGCCAACTTAACAATTTTGTGAAGCATGGGGCCGTTTTCAAGACTATATCAATAGTTGCCCACATCATGGTCTCGGGAAGAGTCGCATTGTCCATAGTTTTTACAATGGTCTCATTCCTTCCTCTCGCACCATGATTGAGTCCATGCACAAGGGAAAATTCATGCACTTAACTCCCACTGCCGCCTATAATTTTTTTCTTGAATTAAGCGATGAATCCCAAGATTGGGAGGGCAACAATGAATTTTTGAGATCCGATCCACCACGAGTAGGTAGCACTTATGAGGTAAAAAATAATCCCGATTTTCAAACCTTGCTTCATGGCTTAAACACTTTAACTAAGACAGTTGATGCTCTCAGTTGTTCTATGCAACAAACTGTTTCTCTTTCTAAACCAGTGATGAATGTCAACGAGTATAGTCCTTCTTGTCATGTCTGTTTAAGTCAAGATCATTTATCTCATTTGTTCCCCCTTATTTAAGATGGTCCCGAACCCACTCTAGCCTAAGCATGTGCCTTTGATACCACTAGGAAACCCGTACCCCCATCGTTTACTTACAATCTGAATAATAGGAACCATCCTTATTTTTCTTATAAGTACGATAATCACCTTACTCCATCACACCCACAAAAACATGTTGGTGGTCCACCAGGGTTTCACCAAAACCCACAAAGGCAACATCGCCCTCCTATCCAATACCACCTTGCTCCACCCCACCAACAACACCATCCATCATCCTTTGTCCCCCAAGGAGGACCATCCAATCCCACTAATCAAATTGTCCCTGTCCCACCTCCATCCTAAGAGTATTCACAGACGCTTAGTTCTAATCGATAGTTGGTTCCCCAACCCCTTTATTCCCCTCCACCCCAATCATCCACCTCCTCTATCAAGAATCTTTCCACTCAATTTTTCACGACTCAACAACAAATCACGCAAGCACAGACTCAAGCCATACAAAGGCTTGAGCAACGTCTTAACCAGTTTGAGTTCGAGAAAGAGAAAGGTCATTTTCTGAGTCAACCATTCCTAACCCTAAGGGGAATGGAAAGGAGTCGGCTTATGAGGTTGGTTCCACTTCCACTCCACCCACATACCAAGCGGACATGAAAGCGGCGAGTACTTTACGATCCAGTAAACAGGTTGACAATGGTGTTGCTGCTCCCCGTGATGTTCCAATCCCACCCACCCAGAATGGCCCATTATAACCACTCCCTACGATCCCACCACCCCATAAATCCACCGATAAGAATGCCACTAAACCTACTGAGGCCACCACTTCTTTTGTCCCTAAAGCACCCTTCCCTAATAGGTTGGCCCCAATAAAGAAAGCTCAACAATTTGATGAAATCAAGCAAGTTTTCAGAATGTTCACATAAACATTCCATTCCTCACCACGATTCAACAAGTTCCCTCCTATACAAAATTCTTAAAGCAATTGTGCACTGTTAAGCGACGGGCGAATGTGCTTAGTGATGCCTTTGTCACTGAGCAAGCCACGTCCCTCATCCATGAGAATGGTATTGTGAAGTATAAAGACCCTGGTCCTCCCACTGTCTCTTGCATGTTAGGAGATAATTTCGCTACTCGGGATTTTCTTGATCTCGGAGCTAGTGTTAATTTGCTACCTTATTCTCTCTACCTTGAGTTAGGTTTACAAAACATGAAACCTACATGGGTTACTCTTCAACTTGCAGACCGTTCTAAGAAAGTGCCTAAAGGAATAGTTGAAGATGTTTTGGTGAAAGTGTCTGACTTTTACTACCATGTGGATTTCATCATCTTAGACACTCCTGCTACTGACCCACCCAATATTCCTATCATTTTGGGTCACCCCTTTTTGGCAACTGCTAATGCCATCATCAATTGTCGATATGGGTCGATGAATCTTTCTTTTGGCAACATGACCGTCGAAGTCAATATTTTTCACCTCATGCAATAAAAGTCCAATGTTGATTCTATTGATGAGGTATACATGATTGACTCCTTAGTCCAAGACATGTTGGATCACACCTACCCAGGCGATCCTATCCACCAATGTTTGGCTCACTTTGGGTCTGACTTTGGTATTGATTCCTCCATATTCAAGGTAAATGCCTTGTTAGATTCTACACCTCTGCTGGACACTTCCACTTGGGCTCCTCCATTTGAGCCTTCCTTGTCGACACTCTTTTTTCTGTGGATGCCCCAGTCAACCCCTGTCCCGATATTCTCCCGGACATCTGCGTCTGAGTCCAATGCCTCTCCTGAGCCACGACCTAGTTTGGAGCTTAAGCCATTACCTGCTGAGTTGAAATATACTTTCTTAGGCCCAAACCAATGACACCCCGTCATTATTGCTCTTGAATTGACACTGGATAGAGAAGAGCAATTGGTCCACACTCTCACTCAACATAGCACAACTTTAGGGTGGACCATTTTCGACATTCAATGTGTCAGCCCCAATGCCTGTAGCCATCTCATTCAATTAGAGGAGAATGCCAAGACTTCTCGTGAGCCACAACGACGACTCAATCCAGTAATGAAAGAGGTCGTTGATCAAGTGTGAAAAGTAGCACGTGTCAAAACGCCGATTGTTGTTTTCTGTTCACCGCCTTAATACAAAAATCGAAACTATTGACTACACTCTTTTAAGGGAGTATAGCGGCAAGTCCGGGTATCGAAAATCCACAGAGACGAGTTGCTAGAATTTATAAGGTTTAAAATTCCTAAAATAAAAGTGTAAAATATATTTGGTAACAAAAATAAAAGATAACAAAATGAAAAGATTATACTAGGCGAGTGTATTTAAACTAAATTAACAAAGCGAATAAAAACTATAGGACGCATCGGATATCCCTCACCCCGAGTTAATTAGTATAAAATGGTTACATAGGCGTTGATGCCGATAAGATAACATGGATGCTGCCATTTTAGTGGCATCAACAATGGGTTCACGAGTTATTAAGATTGCATCTCGTTTCGTCAATTAATTAAAATAAGAGTTGTCACACCCCTAAATTCGAATAAAAGACTAATAAGATTTTAGCGTCAACAAATACCCTGGAAATTACGCACGAAAGATCGTAAATATGGAGCATACATGATATACACCGTTAAATTTCCTAGGCATAAAAACTAGGACAACACACCCGAAATAAACCCGTAAACTTCATCACCAAAGCAAAGCAACATGTCAATCCAAAGTGAGTTCAAACCGACACAACCTAGATTAAATTAGCCCCTAAGCATATTAAATGACATTAAATAAATTAACTAATTAATTAAAGCACAACCAATTAATTTAGCAACTAAAATTATCTAGGCATGAAAATTAATTAAGTATGGAAAATAAAGCAAATACAACTTAAAGGAGATAATGAATAGTAACACTTACATTAATGGTGGAAAACCAACACAAAATGAGGAGAGGGGTGTCTCCACAAATAAACCCCAATATTTCTCTAACCTAGGTCTCAAGAGAGAAAAGGAACAAAAAACTAAGATAAAACTAGATATCTTACAAAAATAACTAAAGTTGCTATTTATAGTAAGTTGGAAATAAGAAACAAAGAAAAAGAAATAAGAAAAGAAAAAAAAAGAATAGTTACAAATAAGGAAACAAAAATAAAAGAAAAAGAAATTAAAAAAATAGAAAATGGGCAGCAGGTATCTCGGCTAAAAACAGAACACTAGTCGACCGGGGTCCCAAGGTCGGTCGACCGCATGAACAAGAAAGGGACACACTGTCAAGGTGCAAAGGCAAATCAAGAAAATCCGGTCGACTGCCGGAGCATGGCCAGTCGATCGGTGCTGCAAATTCAAACCCTACATCGCAAGCTTTCATCTTCGCACACCACAAACCCATAAACACCACCATTATTGCAATATGCCGAGACCCACCTTCATAAAATCCACCATGCCAAAAAAAAAGCCACTTCCATAAAATCCACCATGTTTGTGCCCATTTAAAGCCGAGACTAAGCTCCAAAAGAAACCAACAACCTCCAAAAACTCAAATCTCCATTAAATGGCCGAAGACCCATTTCCACTATTAATGGCCAAAACCCAAGCTCCAAACATGGCCAAAGAGACCAATTTGCGCGTGTGAACCAAAATCGAGCTCCAATTTCGGACCAAAGTCATCAATTTGGGACGAACCCAAAACCCGAGCGCAAACCCGAGCCAAAGAAAAATCGTCCATGGAAGCTCCTGCGAAATGAAAGAGAAAAGGACATAGATGGAATTAAATAGATTGTTAATATATTAATAAAATAATAATAAATAAAGTCTTATATTTCTTTCCCGTTCAAAGGTCCGTGTTTCCTTTGTTTGGACTCTGATTCGTTCACCGTTCGCAGCCACGCGAAGCTTGGCCCGAGGACTACAACTTCCGTGAAGACTTTGATAAAAAATATCAAAGTGTGAAATTACAAAAATGCCCCTGAACGTGCGAATCGCGACGAAACTTAATCGGAACGCACTCAAACTTCATACTAAGAACCGTAACAACTATAAAAGCTCAATAATACCTTAAATAACATATTAGCGTATAAAACGGAGGTTGTCTGGTTAATGGGCATATTTATAGCAACTACGGTACCCGATGGGGCTAAAATGCCCAAGTTAAAAGGGTATAAAGTGCAATATTCGATACGAATCACACCCCCTAACTTACACATTGCTAGTCCCTAGTAATGAAATTTAAAGCAAGAAGAACTATAAGAAAATCACAGCATGTATATATGCATCGAAATATAAATGCCACTTTCGTAGGAAACATGATTGCATTTAGCATATGCAATAAGCCGTTAAACCCTTAGGTTACCTTAGTGGACGAGTGTTGTCTCGTGAGAGTTTTCAGGGATGAAACCCACAAATATCATATGGTTTCCTCAAAATATGGTCAACCCAACATGCGACGAACTCAACAACAACAAAAAAGATTCCATACGCATTATTAGCAAAGTGAAATAATTCACACAAAAGTCCGTATTATTAACATTATAGAATGAACTTCATTAAATTGAAACCTTAACTTATGGGAGGGGAGCGAGCACATGCAAAGTGTGATTTGGCAAAAACTTAAATAAACCGGATAAACATAAAGGCATATATTAAATCCTCACGGGCATTACACTCATCAAGTGAATTCACTCGAAACAGGGAGTTAACACACGGAACATGCGGGCATAAAGAGTAAATGTAAATGGAAACTAGGTCGCACATAGGTCACAAATGAAGAATGCTATGTATGAAATTAAAAATTGTAATCTCAATGAAAGATACTGCACATTAAAAGAAGCGAAATGCATTTTCACACATTATCAAAACTATTTAAACCTTTGAATTACATCTACTTAAGATCACATAGGACTTGATAGGGTTGTAATTTAGGCTAGGCTAGGCTAGGGTACGAAATGAAAGGAATGTATGTACGAATTCAAAGTGTTCGGGATGAAAACTCGGGATAATGGGAAAATGAGGGCAATAACAAAACTTGGAAAACAATTTCCAAAAATACATTTAATATATCATTGGGGAGAGTAATCAAAGCTTATTGAACTATACACAACATTTACAACTTTCTCTTTCTTTTTATTTTCTTCTTTTTCTCATTTTTTTCTTTTGTTTTCTTTTGCTTTTCACTTCTCTTTTTCACTTCTTTCTTTTCTTTACTTTTCTCACTCTCATATGCCTAAATTGCAATCGCAACACAACAACAACATTCAATCCCAAGTAACATTCCAAACAAAGCTATGTAAGTTAATATATATGGTATATAACTCCAATTCGGAGTTGGTTATGGCAATTTTGGGTTATGAAACGAAAGGCTAATACTTAGGCTCAAAGGGGTTGACGAGGGTAGACATATAAGGTGAGGTCAAGGCTAATATGGGTGATACAACAAAGAATGCCTATTATTATTTCATAAAGTTTACGCAATTCTTGAGTCAAAATAATATAATAAAATCATGCTCAAGTAAAACATTTCAAGATATAAACTCAATTAATGAACGATCAGTGAAAGAATAGAGAGATTACCCACGAATTCAATGTTTTCAAAGAGGAAAGAATAGTGTATAACACTCACAAACGACGAAAGGTACAAAGCTTACTCGGTGTAATTATATACAATGCAACAAAATATTACCGAGTTATAAAAATCTTAAACCAAATCCATAAAACAAGAAAAAAAACGCATGTGCTCATGGGATTAAAGTTTTATTCATGAAGTTATTCATAATATCAATGATTGAGGTCTAACGTCTAATAACTTCTAAAATCGAGAACATGCATCATTGAGTTGTCTATTGGATCGGGGAATTATTAAAATTTATCATAGAAAACAAAGGCGAAATGCCCAATAAAGGAGAAAAAGGAAAGAAAATATTTTTGAATTTCTTTGAATTTTTCTAAGAAAGCATACTAAGTAACTAACATGTGAGCAAAAACATGGTCTAAACAAAGAAATGGATAGAATATCCCACACCCTCTAACTTAAAACTTGACATTGTCCTCAATGTAAATTAATAACCAAGTCAAAGAGAGGAAAATAGCGATATTACCCAAAATTGGAGCGATCCCCATAAGAACAAGTCCAAAACATCTACAAAACAAGTTAGTACCGAGCATAGCAAAAACAAATAACAAAAAGTTAACTAATTACACTAAACTAAGTTAAAAGAAAGAAAAAATAAAAAGAAAGAAAGAATAAAAAGCTAACTATATACAATCTACTATTTAAGCTTCACACTAACTATACACTAGAAGTCTAAATAGCTGAGGGTCCATCGCAAAAACGATTTGACTTTGGAGGATAACCGGTGTACCCTCACATGCAAGCATGCCTTTCGAAAAATATGAATTTCGTTTGAACAACGAAAGTCATGTGTAAGGCGGAAGAAATGAACCATCATCAATTAAAAGTTTTGGAGGGATGATGGGGGATTTGGATTGAATGGGTGACAAAAATATGTGGGGACCGAGAAAAGCTGAATATCCTCCCAATGATTTTGAAATTGGAATGGGAGGTGGCGCACATAAAGGCAAAGATGCGATTGTGGGAGGCAACTCGAGCAAGTACTCCTCATCGGAGAAAAGGTTTAAAACATTAAAGTTTGAAACCGAATCATCAGGTACTTGTGACGGTGTGATAACAGAAAATGAAAATGTTGATGAAATAAATTCAAACTCATGAGATGAATCATCATCGCATGAAGATTGAGTTTCGAAGGAAATAATATCATTTTCAATGAAATGTTCTTCTTTGGGGGCCAAAGAAGAAATCATTTCACTGCAAATAGATATTATGTCATTATCATCCACACTCTTAATATCTATTATGCAACGGGCAAAGTCGACAATGCTTTGTTTCAAAGTAGGCACAAAGTCCTCATTTGGTTCAAAACATTCTTCGACTTCAAAAGTCTAGGAAGAAAAATCATCGTCGGACTCAAATAATAAATCCAATTCATGTTCCCACAAATGATTTTCTTCCCGATAACGATTTTCAGTTTTCTCATTCTCAAGCATACGCAAGCCCTCACCGAATGTCATAGGTCGAGGTGCAGATCCTTGAAAATGGAAACTTTGAAAATCACCATCGGACTTAAACTTAAACTCATTATTATAGAAATTTTGAAAACTATTGCAATTCGTTTCAAAATTCCAATTATAAGGAGGTAAAGGCCCAAAATCATTATCATCATCATCAAAATTCCAATAACCCAAGTTTTGACTTTCGTTATACTCGCCCAAAGTAATTTTTTAATTTGCAACTTTCTGGGACTCGAAGTATTGACCAAAAGTCATAGGTTTGCAAGAATTTTGAGAATTATCATAATGATTACCGAAAGAATTGAAATAAGACATGCTTACCCCCAAAATGGCTCGAAGTGGCAAAATTCACAAAGTACGTGCACGTGGTAAAAATTCAAGCATTTCTAAGTGCTCAAATGTGGAAGTCCTGCAAAAATGTTAGGCAAAAAATACAAATAGAAAGAAAATACTATGAAATAATAAATCAAATAAAGTCTAAAACAAACAAGTCCCCGGCAACGGCGCCATTTTGATCAAGGATGAAAAGTAGCGCATGTCAAAACGCTGATCATTATTTTCTGTTCACCGTCTTAATACAAAAATCTAAACTATTGACTACACTCTTTCAAGGGATTATAGCGGCAAGTCGGGATATCAAAAATCCACAGAGACAAGTTGCTAGAATTTATAAGGTTTAATATTCTAAATTAGAAGTGTAAAAGATATTTGGTAACAAAAATAAAAGATAATAAAAGGAAAAGATTATACTAGGCGAGTGTATTTAAACTAAATTAACAAAGCGAATAAAAACTATAAGATGCATCGGATATCCCTCACCCCGATTTAATTAGTATAAAATGGTTACATGGGTTCACGAGTTATTAAAATTGCGTCTCGTTTTGTCAATTAATTAAATTAAGAGTTGTCACACCCCTAAATTCGCATGAAAGACTAATAAGATTTTGGTGTCAACAAATACCTTGAAAATTACGCACGAAAGGTCATAAATATGGCGCATCCATGATATACACCGTTAAATTTCCTAGGCATAAAAACTAGGATAACACACCCAAAATAAACCCGTAAACTCCATCACCAAAGCAAAGCAACATGTCAACCCAAAGTGAGTTCAAACCGACACAACCTAGACTAAATTAGCTCCTAAGCATATTAAATGACATTAAATAAATTAACTAATTAATTAAAGCACAACTAATTAATTTATCAACTATAATTATCTAGGCATGAAAATTAATTAAGCATGGAAAATAAAGCAAATACAACTTAAAGGAGATAATGAATAGTAACACTTACATAAATGGTGGAAAACCAACACAAAATGAGGAGAGGGGTGTCTCCATAAATAAACCCCAATATTTCTCTAACTAAGGTCTCAAGAGAGAAAAGGAACAAAAAACTAAGATAAAACTAGATATCTTACAAAAATAACTAAAGTTGTTATTTATAGTAAGTTGGAAATAAGAAATAAAGAAAAAGAAATAAGAAAAGAAGAAAAAGAATAGTTACAAATAAGGAAACAAAAATAAAAGAAAAAGAAATTAAAAAAAATAGGAAATGGGCAACAGGTATCTCGGCTAAAAACAGAACATCGGTCGATCGGGGTCCCAAGGCCGGTCGACCGCATGAACAGGAAAGGAACACACTGTCAAGGCGCAAAGGCAAATTAAGAAAATCCGGTCGACCGTCGGAGCATGGCCGGTCGACCGGTGATGCAAATTCAAACCCCACATCGCAAGCCTCCATCTTCGCACACCATAAACCCATAAAAACCACCATTGTTGCAATATGCCAAGACCCACCTTCATAAAATCCACCATGCCAAAAAAAAAGCCACTTCCATAAAATCCACCATGTTTGTGCCCATTTAAAGCCGAGACTAAGCTCCAAAAGAAACCAACAACCTCCAAAAACTCAAATCTCCATTAATGGCCAAAGACCCATTTCCACCATTAATGGCCAAAACCCAAGCTCCAAACATGGCCAAAGAGACCCATTTGCGCGTGTGAACCAAAATCGAGCTCCAATTTCGGACCAAAGTCATCAATTTGGGACGAACCCAAAACCCGAGCGCAAACCCGAGCCAAAGAAAAATCGTCCATGGAAGCTCCTGCAAAATGAAAGATAAAAGGACATAGATGGAATTAAATAGATTGTTAATATATTAATAAAATAATAATAAATAAAGTCTTATATTTCTTTCCCGATTAAAGGTCCGTGTTTCCTTTGTTCGGACTCCGATTTGTGCACCGTTCGTAGCCACACGAAGCTTGGCCCAAGGGCTACAACTTCCGTGAAGACTTTGGTAATAAATATCAAAGTGTGAATTTACGAAAATGCCACTGAACGTGCGAATCGCGACGAAACTTAATCGGAACGCGCTCAAACTTCATACTAAGCACCGTAACAACTATAAAAGCTCAATAATACCTCAAATAATATATTAGCGTATAAAACGAAGGTTTTCTGGTTAATGAGCATATTTATAGCAATTACGATACCGAAGGGGGCTAAAATGCCCAAGTTAAAAGGGTATAAAGTGCAATATTCGATACGAATCAGTCGTTCGAGCTGAAATTTTAAAATTGCTTGATGCCGGTATCATTTATCCCATTTTGGATAGTCAATGGTCCAGTCCCATTCATATGGTGTCGAAAAAGTCTGGGGTCACCGTTGTAAAAAATAGTGACGATGAGCTTGTGCCTACCTGCATACAAACCGGCTGGCGTGCTTGCATTGATTATAGAAATCTCAATGTTGTCACTCGCAAAGACCACTTCCCTCTTCCATACATTGACCAGATGCTTAAACACTTAGCAGGCCATGCTACTACTGCTTCCTTAATGGATATTCAGGGTACAACCAAATACCCATTGCCCCTGAAGACCAAGAAAAAACTAACTTTACCTGTCCATTTGGCACATTTGCGTACTCTCGTATGCCCTTTGGCCTTTGCAATGCACCTGCGACTTTTCAAATGTGTATGACTAGTATTTTCTCGAAGTCTTTATGGATAATTTTTCTGTTTTTGGTTTATCCTTTGAACAATGCCTATCTCACCTCACTATGGTCCTTCAGCGTTGTCAAGAAAATAAGTTGGTCCTCAATTGGGAAAAATGTCATTTCATGGTAAAAAGGGCATTATTTTAGGTCATGTTGTCTCTAGCACCGGTATTGAGGTCAATAAAGCAAAAGTCGACTTGATTTCCTCACTCCCCATTCCTAAGTGTGTTAAGGACATTCGCTCCTTCATAGGACATACGGGCTTCTACCGGCGCTTCATTAAGGACTTTTCTAAAATCGCGCGACCTTTAACAACCCTTTTATCCAAATATGCCCATTTTGTCTTTGATAAAGCATGTGTTGCCGCCTTTGAGCGCCTAAAAGCCGAGCTCACTTTCGCTCCTATCATGCAATCTCCCAATTGGTCTCTCCCATTTGAGCTCATGTGTGATGCATCTAATTGTTCACTTGGTGTCGTGCTTGGCTAGAGAGTTGACAAGAGCCCACATGTCATCTATTATGCTAGAAAAACCCTGCATGATGCTCAACTTCATTACACGACCACCGAAAAGGAGTTGTTAGCGGTTGTGTTTGCTCTTGAAAAATTTTGCTTATATTTTATAGGTTCCCCTATCATTGTGTATACTGACCATGCTTCCCTTAAGCACATTCTTCATTTAGAAGGATTCCAAACCACGATTGATATGGTGGATTCTCTTACTCCAAGAGTTTAACCTTAAAATTCGCGATAAGAAAGGTTGTGAAAATATTGTTGCTGACCATCTCTCTCGCATTACTGTCACGCCTGACTGTGATCGTCTTCCCATTTCTGAGTCATTTCCCGATAAATAACTTTTTTCCATCTCCATCTCGCCTTGGTATGCTGATATTGTCAACTTTCTTGTTACCGATCAGTTTCCCAATCATTGGTCGAAATAGGATCGATCCAAATTCATGGCGAATGCGAAGTTTTACTCTTGGGATGACCCGTTTCTCTATAAGTATTGCCCCGATCAAGTCATTCGTCGTTGTGTTCCCGAATGTGAACAACTCAGTATTCTGTCCTTCTGCCATAATAGTGCTTGTGGAGGCCACTTTGGCTCAAAGAAATCTGCCGCCAAAATTTTGCAAAGTGGTTTCTATTGGCCTACCCTTTTTCGTGATGCCCATCAATATTGCCAGGCTTATTGTAATTTCCAACACTTTGGACGTCTCTCTCGTCGTCATATGATACCTCTCACACACATCCTCATTGTTGAAATTTTTTATGTGTGGGGTATCGATTTCATGGGACCATTTCCCTCCTCTCATAGTTTTCAGTATATTCTAGTTGCTGTTGACTATGTTTCCAAATGGCTTGAAGCAACTGCTTGCCGCACCAATGACCATCGAGTTGTGGTCCAATTTCTCAAAGAGCATGTCTTCACGCGTTTTGGAACCCCTAAAGCTATCATTAGTGATGGAGGTAAATATTTTTATAATCGAGTCTTTGAACACCTTGTCAAAAAGTATGGTGTTACCCACAAGGTTGGTCTCTCTTACCACCCACATACTAGTGGTCAAGTTGAGGTCTCCAACCGCGAGATCAAGCAAATTCTTGAAAAAATCATCAATCCTAATAGAAAATATTGGTCCTTATGCTTGAATGACGCATTGTGGGCATACCGTACTACTTAGAAGACTCCAATTTACATGTCTCCTTATCGCTTGGTCTTCGGCAAGCCTTGCCACCTTCCTGTCGAGCTTGAACATCATGCATATTGGGTCATCAAAGCCCTTAATTTTTATATTGATGAGGCGGGTGTCGATAGGAAGCTGCAACTTAATGAATTGGAGGAAATAAGAAATGATGCCTATGATATGTCCAAGAAGTATAAGGACAAGCTGAAGTGGATCCATGACCAACGCATCATGCGCAAATAATTCTACCCTGGTCAAAAAGTTTTGTTGTATAATTCTCGGTTGCATCTCTTTCCCGGGAAATTAAAAACCAGGTGGTTTGGACCATTTATTGTTGAGTCAGTTACTCCTTATGGTGCCATCACCGTGAAAAATACCAAGGATGGTAGCCTCTTTCAGGTCAATGGTCAACGCTTGAAGCCCTTATTGGATTTAGGCTCCACTCACATAGAACATATTGACTTTGTTGACCCCATTTATGAAGACTGACCGTTCAGTCTTGTTTGGGGCATCCCCCGATTTTTCTTCCACCCCGTTCTCTCCTCGTTTATCATTTCTTTTTGGGTGAGTTCCGATCGGTCTGGCTGGAGACTTAAACTTAGCACTACTGGGAGGCAACCCTCTTTTTCTGAGTATGAGTTTTATCCTGTTTGGGGGCAATTTTTCCCACCACCCAATGTTCAATCATGATTATAGACTTGTACATATTTTTCCATCTCACTCATTTATTCAGGTTTCATCTTAGCTTCATATGTCCCCTTCATTAGCGGTTGCTTCTGGTAATCTCTTTCCTCCCTTCTGCTCTCAATTTTAAAAAATAATTTTACTTAACATCGAGGACGATGTTCCTTTTTGTTTGGGGGTGGGGAATTTTATCAAAATCGTACCTCTTTTGAAAAAAATTGATTTTTGAACCTAAATTTTTAAAATTTCGTGCAGTTTCTTTCATCTCATTTAGTGACATGAATTTTCTATCATCCGTCTTTCAAAGTCTAGGAATCAAGCTAGAGAATATTTTTTTTAAATAGCTTATGTAATACGTAGCAAGGCATGTTGCACCATGAATTTCTAGACTCAACAAAATTTGCGCACTTATCACGTCACTACGGTTTAGAGTTGAAGAGTATTATAATTCTCAAGAAATCCTTAAGGATCACTAGTAGAGACTTTAACTTGTGAGATTCGTGCCTTTCACCTTTTAGAGAGTTTTACGCAATCTCTGAGTCACAAGTTGATTCAACTTTCTTTGGGTCCGCACTTAATTGTTGTATGATCTCATTATTCTTCAATTTTTGGCTTTATCACTGAGAACGACATCTTTTTCGAGTTGTAAGAAATGCGTGCTTGAAATTTGTACCGATCACCAGGCTTTCATCCATACACCTTCCACTTTTCCATATCACATTCCCATTCACTTCACCCCTTATATTCCCATACTCTTCCATATTCCCACATATTTCCCCACACCATCACCTATCATCTCCATTCATATAATATCCTTCATTTTTTAGAAAAGAGTGTGATTTCAAATGTAAATGTCTTTATTGTTGGTTTGAAAAGAGAAAAAAAAGAAGAAAAAAAGAAAGAAAAATAGAAAAATAGCAAAAATAGAAAAAAGAGAAAAGAAAAAAAAAAAGAAAAGAAAAGAGAAAAAAGAAAAGAAAAAGAAAGTTTGTAGTTAGTAGATTAGTCCTTGTTAAATAAAGACATTTTGTTCTTTAAAGTATCATACACTTTTCTCGCATATCCATCACACATCCATTACTCATCCATCATCCATCATATCACCCATCCTATCCTACCTCACCTCACCTCATCCCACATATCTCATCTCATTTTCCCCTCACTCATAAACATCCACATTTCCCCTAGGTGTTCGGGCGAATGAAAGTCAACGTGGTGAATAACTCGACGTTCTCACTATAATGATTAGCATTCTTTCATAAGCTCACTTTTCTTTCTTAATGTTTGTTCTTTCTTATGTGTGTGTAAGACGTTTGAACTTGCTTACATTTACTCACCTCCTCACACACAAGAGCGATACGCTAACCCTAGTCTCGAGAGTTCGTTTGAGAGAGTTATATCTAGTGAGATTTGAAGTTGAAGCGTTAATTCTGAAAAGTCAATCTAGGAATTACTCTTATGATACTCGACACATTTTGACTGATTCACACTACACACATTGAGTTCTAGGAAGGATGTGCCTTGAGTATTTACTTAGCTAAAATTATTACACATTCTAGCTTGTATTTCTCAAAACATTTATCTCATGATGGATTGTGCGATCATTCTACGTCTAATAAGAGATTGACTGCCGTTGCAAATAAGAATTTTGTGGGTATATTCCCTGCAAACCCTCAAGAGACTCAACTCGTCCTATAGGGAAATCTATAGATTTAAAGGCTTGTTGCACATGCTAAGTGCAATCGCAAGTGCCCACGAAAGTGGTACACTTTTGATTTCTTATATTTCTCCTTCTCTCTGTCTTATTGCTCGAGGACTAGCAACGCTCTATTTGGGGGTGGTGTGATAAACACCCAAAAGTGTACATTTTATACCTCGAATAGACGTATTTTAGTTGCTAATTATCGATAATAATGGTCTTATGCGCGTAAATGTTCAAAGTGCAGGCTTGATTGCGTTTGCGGTTCAAAAAGCATTATTTCGAGGCAAATGAGAATCAAATGGATCTAATACCTTGTCCCATAACCCTACCCTACCCCAACCCAAGCCTAAACCAGTCCCTAAACCTACCCCGAACCCTGTGTGTGTTTAGTTTGTCCCTTTTTAATATTTTTTAGATTTTTAGTTAGAGTCGTATTATTTTTAGAGTTTATTTTAGATTTATTTAGAATTTCTAGGTTTTATTTTCTATTTTTCTATTTTATTTTTATTAGTATAATTTTATTTTAATTTTTATTAGTTTTTAATTTTTTTTATTAAGATTAGATTTTTGTAGGATTTATTTATTTTTAGTTTTATTAGATTTTACATTTTTTTTAGGATTTTAGTTTTAGGTTAATAGATTTTTAGTTTTAGTTTTATTTCTTTTTAGTTTCATTTTTAATTGAGTCTCTATTTTATTTTTAGAGTAGGAATTTAATTGTTAGATTTTTCGTTTTAGTATTTTTATTTTTATTAGTTAGTTTTATTTTATTAGGGTCCAAATTAAATACACATATACTCACATACACACAAACAACACACACATCCATAATTCTATACACCTTACTACACCTAAATAATCCCCACACTCACACCCCAATACCATACACACTCATACACACAAACAACCCCTCATCCCTACCATACACCCATATACTCTCACCCACACAATCCCACCAAAACCCATCTTCAACCTCCCACCACTCTCTCTCTTCTACCACCATAACCAAACAACCCATTAACCCAAACACTCACCTCCTACCATTTAACCCACATCTTCACTCTCTCTCCATCCTCCATTAAAGAACCTCACTCAGACCAACTAACCAAACACCTACCCTTAAATCACCGATTGGAACCAACCCCATACCCGACCTAGCCCCAAATGCAACCTTAACCCGTGACAACATTTTCTCTTACCCGGGTGTGTACCACAAAACCCTTTTCCCAATTTGTCACCAAGCCATGATTTTCTTCCATCTGCCAAACAAACCAACTAAAGCCAAAACTAAAATAACTAAACCACATAAACCCCATGTGCTATATATCCCATTTAAACCTCTTTTAAACCCACTTTCCAAAAATACCCCCAACTCATCCTAACTACCACATCTTCCACTTGCACCCTTTTTAAACCCCAAAGTTCCCTCCTACACCATAACCACATGCTCACCCCTACCATTTTCCCAATTTACCCCTAGCTCCATGTGCCCAATATAAAAAGAAGAAGAAGACCAATATTAGGGAGAGGCTAGAAGTAGAGAAAAATTTAGAGTTTAAAAAGAGAGAAAATTGTAGAGAGTAGAATTTCAATTGTAGGAATTGATTTTAGTTTTTTTTAGAGTGATTGTAAACAATTGAAAATAATTGAGGAATTAAATTAAAGATCAATTACCATTCTCCTCAAATTTGGTTTGATTTCCCTTTCTCTTGTTTTTCATTCTTATTATCTTGTTATTAATTGAATGATGATCATGTTTGGCTAATCACTCCATTAAAGGAGTGAAATGAAGCCCCATGAATTCAATTAAATGAATTAATTATTCTTATTTACTTTGTTCCATTTAGTTAATCATTTGTCATTCCTACATTTGTTTATGCATCGAGAGATAGTAAACCATCCTTGAGAAAGGATTGAAATCTAATTTACTTTTAATTTTTGGATTCAAACTAGAGATAGAATGATCCGCTAATTAGAGTATATTATATTTTGTTATGCTCATACATTAATTTTTGGGATTTAAAGTTAATAATATGAATTTGCTCTAGCGATTGATTTATATAATTTTTCTAAATCATTTCTTGACTTGCGCAGTAGGAATGGAAAATGAATTAACTAAATCTATCTTAGTTTATTTTTTCAAATGATGAGAATCAATTGATGAAATAAATTAATATTTGGGAACTTAGTAAACTTGAATAATCTAATACATTTAATTAATGAATTGGAGGTGAACTTTCATTCCTTGAATTTTTGTCACTCAATCTTATCTCATTTTAGTTACTTTGTCTTGTTTTAGCACACTCCTTTTAGTATTGTTTTATATCTCTCACTTAGTGTAGCTACTTAATTTTCGCCATCATAAATATTGTTTTAATATTTGAAAAACATAAAAAAAAAATAGAAAACCCAAAAAGTCTAAAAAAAAATATAGTCAAGTGAATTATATTCATTAACTTCTCATTTTAGCAAGTTCACACCTTAGATTAGGATTGACATCCTTACTTACCTCTATTCTAGTATGTTATATTTTTATGTAGGTAATAAAGATTTTGATTGAAGAGTTTTCACAACAACGACACACTAAAAAGCTTTTCATCAAAAGATACAAAAGATAGAGGGCGAGATTTAAGGAATCTCCTTGTTTAAGGGCCGGCATGTTCAACAAACATTTAAGAGGGTTTAGTTGTATAAACACTATTAACTATGGGTCACATATAGTTATCTTCTAATTTTATGTATAATAGTGAGTTCATAATTACAATAACCAAGCGTCTTGCCCAGTGGTATAAGGTTGTCACTGGGACAGTCTTGAGGATGGATTGGATTTGGACCCCAGTTCGATTTTCGGCACTATCAAAATAATGTTTGCCCAGCGAAAGCCACAAATCGCGTATGTGAATTAGTCAAGGTGTACGTAAGCTGACCCGAACACCTCATGGTATATGCCACTAAAAAAAATTAAAATAGGCTTTTATCAGCTATGATCATCAGATTATTACTTGTCCTTTTGCTTTACTCGTGGTTTAATCCTTGTCCTTTTGCTTTAGATAGATTAATATAGTAATATTTGAAGCCCATTCCATGTATATGTGACATGGTTTTATTGAGCTATTTTGAATACGAAGATTGAATGACTAGGATCCCTTTCATTATCTCTGGTTTGGCAATTACCTCGACGCTCTTTAGATAAATGAAAGAAGAAAATTTTAATATTGTTAACCAAGTCTTATGTTAAGACTAGACCTGTCAATGGGTCGTGTCGAGTCGTGTTTGTGTCATTTTTTATCGTGTTCGGGTCTTATTGGGTTCGTGTCTAAACGAGTGACTTTTTTATCATGTGAAAAAAATCATAGCCAAACTCGACCCGTTATGTTAACGTGTCGTTTCATGTTCAATCGTTAATACCATTAAGATTATGAATTATTTTGAATTGCATACTCAATCAGAGGGACGTCACCAAACTCAATCATTTATTCAAAAAAAGGTCCTCGGTAAGTGTGGGAAGATGAATACAACCAAGGCTAGACAAGCGCTCCCACAAAGTTAAAGGAGGTCGAAGAGTTGGCCTTTATCAGAGGGTGGCTAAGTGCCCTCATGGAGTTAAAGGTTCCCAAGAATTCTGTCCTCTGGTACATGCATGAGATCACTCCCTCGTCCTTGGAGCCAAATCCATTTAGAAGGGATGACCGCTGGATCCCAATAGATGCAATCACGAGGCAGCTGTTAGAGTCAAGCCCGGAGGTAATTGCCCCTCATCCAGATGATGGTCGAAGGGCGCGAGTAGATGATTACCTTGCTCATTGACCTGGTCCCCCTTACGATGTAATTTATTTTATCGATGTTGTACGTGTAACTGTGTAACCTTTAGCAATAAAAATTTTATGTTTTGGGCAGCTGCCGACTAAACATATGTTGTCTATTTTTTATTTTTAATCTCTAGCTATTTTGGGCTTCTCAGCCGACTAAATATGACTTAGAGTTTATTTTTGAATGAGTATTCCCCCAGTCCAGTATGCCATAGGCATACAATTCCACCTCACTTTACCTTTTAGGTCGTATCGTCACACTGCCTTAGGCATAAGTAGGCTGATGGCGAGGATAAACCTGATCAATGGGCAATCCGCTCGAGCAAGATTTTGGAGCCAAGCTATGTTGACAACCAACCTGGGTTGCCCATATTGCCTAAGGGTCCCCTGTAGGTCTTTATTTGTTGTCGAAGCAACCTAGGAGGCCACTTGTGTTAAGAACAAAGGCCCGAGGAGGGTTATTATATGTCAACCCTACTAGCTATGCTTTAGAGAAGTTTAGTAGGTATAAACCCAACCAATGTGGTACAATCAAAAGAACAACTTATTGCAATCCATGCTCTTTATAATATATGTTAAAAGAGTGAAGCCTGTAACTTGGAAAGGGTGAACATAATAAATTATACTTGAGACAACCAACATATATAGAATGTTAAGGCCAATCGGGTTTTATTGATCAAAGTCAGGAATAGAGAGCAACATTAATTTGTAAATGAAAATTTGCCTAAACTAATGGTGCATAAATAAATCTAGAAATAGAATTTCTTTAGGTTGGTCACATTCCAAGCTCTTGGTATCTCCCTGCCCTCCAGCGTTTCCAAGTGGTAGGCTCCTTGTAGGTCATCCCTTATCACCTTTAATGGTCCTTCCCAATTAGGTCCTAACTTTCCATTTGATGGTCTCACAACACTACCAAAAACTTTCCTTAGAACATAGTCTTCGAGATGGAATTTCCTTGGATCGACTTTCTGATTGTATTGTCTAGCTAGCTGTTGCTGGGAAGATGCCAGCTTAACTATAGCCAATTCTCGCTGCTCGTCGGCTAAGTAAAGTTCAGTGAGCAACACTTTATCATTGTTACCTTGGTCGACTAACGTAGACTTCATGGTAGCGAGACCAGCTTCTGGTGGGATAATTGCTTCCATTCCATATGTGAGTGCAAGGGGTGTCTCCCCAATTACTTACCTTGAGGTGGTGAGATAGGCCCAGAGGATGTGGGGCAATTCATTCACACATGCTCCTTTAGCTTGCTCTAGGCACTTTTTCAATCCATCGATCGCTGCCTTATTTGAAGCCTCAGCTTGAACATGGCTTTGAGGATATGACATAGAGCTGAAGTAGTGCCTGATTCCATGATCGATGAAAAAGATTTGGAAGGGTCCACTCTCGAACTGGGTTCCATTGTCGGTAATAATCGTCTTGGGTATGACAAAGCGTGTGATGATATTTCTCCATATGAACCTTATCATATATGTGTCCCTAATGTTCTCCAGTGGTTCTGCCTCTATCCACTTTACGAAGTAGTCTGTGGCGACCAACAGATACTTCTGATTGCCTGCTGCAGTAGGCAGAAGACCTACGATGTATAGACCCCACTAGGCGAAGGGACATGGGCTAGTTAGGGACTTTAGGTCGCTAGCGGGTTAGTGGACCATGGACGAGTGCTTTGGGCATTTTTCACATTTTCAAACATATACTCTAGTATCCTTCTGCATGTACGGCCACCAGTATCCTTCCTTTATTGCTCGAAAGGCTATCGACCTTCCTCCCATATGACTTTAGCAAATTCCTTCATGAAGCTCATGTAGAACTTGCTCGACGTCCTATGGATGAACGCACTGATGGTAGGTCCAGTGAAGGATCTCTTATATAACTTGCCCTGAGGAGATAAGTGAAAGCGAGCGGCCTCAACTCTTATCTAATGATTTATCTTCTTATCACTTGGAAATTTATCATTTCGCAAGTAATCTATAACGGGATCCATCCAGCTCGGAGATTTTTGAATATAGAGAATTTGCCCAGGGTTTCGTAATTCAGTAGCCTGGTGAATGTTGGGTTGCGCAAGGAAATAAATTTGGATTATCCTTCTCAAGTTGTAGTCTATTGATGAGCTTAGAACTCCTAGGGCATCTGTATGGATATTTTGTCCCCTGGGGGAACTGCTGAACATCTACTTGATCGAAGTTGGCCATTAATCCCTTCACAATGGCGAGATAAGCTTCCGTTCTTTCATCCTTTACATTGAAGTCACCACTTATTTGGTTGGAAACTAGTTGTGAATCGTCGAAGTCCTGAAGGTGCCTAACACCTAGCAACTGTGCTTTGTGTAGTCCGACGATCAGTGCCTCGTATTCTGCCTTATTGTTGGAGGCTTCAAATCCAAGTCTGATTCCCTGCTCGAGCACTTTATTCTCAAGAGTCACTAGCACGATGCCTACTCCTACCTCCCTTGAGTTGGAGACTCCATCAATGTATAATGTCCAAACATTTAAGCCTTCCCTTGAATGACTGGTCTCGGGGTGATTGCAAGGTTGTTCTCCTACGGACTTAGCAATGAAATCATCCAGGACTTGCCCCTTGACGGTTGTTCTTGGTTGAAAGTAAATGTCAAACCTTTCAAGCTCGACTGACCACTTCGATAGTCGGCCAGAGAGATCTTCTTTCCTCAGAATATCCTTGAGGTGGTTTGAAGTAACTACGACGATGGAGTGAGCCTCAAAATAATGCTTCAGTTTCCTTAAGTCTATCACCAGTGCGTAGGCGAGCTTTTCCAATGGCAGGTACCGCTGCTCGACTTCCAAAAGAGTTTTAATTACGTAGTAGACTGGATGTTGGCTTCCCTCTCTCTCACATACCAAGGCAGAGCTTACACCATGGTCTGACACTGCTAGGTAAAGGTACAGCGGATCATTCACCTTAGGGATCACGAGCAAAGGGGGACTACTGTGGTAAACCTTGAGTTCTTCTAAAGCTCTCAAGCAGTCTTCATCCTAAGTTTCTCCTTTATTTATTTTTAACAATTGACTAAAGACTTAGAAATGAACCGATTGAGCGCGACGAGCATTCCTATGAGCTTTTGTGAATCTCTGACTATTTGAGGGGGCTGAACTTTATTGATAGCGTCGATCTGGTTGGGTTATGCCTGAATTTCTCTCTTACTGACCAAGTATCTAAGGAATTTTCTTGACTGGATGCCGAAAGAACACTTGCTCGCATTAAGTTTCATTCGGTACTTCCTGAGGATTTCAAAGGTCCTTACCAGGCTAGATAGGTGGTCATCCTTGAGCTTGCTCTTAACGAGCATGTCATCGATGTAAACTTCCATGGCATCCCCCATCTGATCTTTGACATCTTTGTGACTAGCCGCTGATAAGTCTCTCATGCATTCTGAAGGTCGAAAGGCATAACTTTATAGCAATATAAACCAACAGTGGTTATAAAGGAGGTCTTATCTTCATCTGGTACGTGAAGGGGGATTTGGTGGTATCCAGAATATGCATCTAAGAAGCTCATCCTCTCATGTTTTGTTGTAGCATCGACTAGTTGATCAATCTTTCGAAGAGGTAAACTGTCTTTGGGACAGGCTCTGTTGAGGTCGGTGAAGTCAAAACAAACTCTCCACTTTCCATTTCTCATAGGAACTACTACTGGGTTGGATAACCATTTAAGGAACTGAACTTTTCATATGGACCGTGCATCCAGTAGCTTCTGGACGTCCTTCTCTAGTGCCTTAGCCCTCTCTGGGGTTATTCGGTGAACCTTCTATGTAACTAGCCTGAAGGTTGGGTCTATGTGTAATAGATGACAAGAAATGCTGGGATAAATTCTTTGCATATCGTAGGGTTCCTATGCAAAAACATCCACATTACACTGGAGGAGGGTAATTAGTTCTTTCTTCTCGCGATCAGTCAGAGAGGTCCCAATCAGAAACCTTTTATCACTCTAGCTACTCCCAGCTATGACTTCTTCCAGGTTTCAAAGACCCTCTCAAAGGGAAGGAGCCTAGTCTCCCCCACTCTTGGTCGACCATACCTTAGCTGCTATTTGGAGGGCATTAACCCCTCCTGGGCTTCCTCCTTGACTTTTGATTCTTCCATATTCTTCTCCTATTTGGGGCGTATGGCCGCAATGAAACACTTCCTTGCCGTATCCTGGTCTCTATGGATCTCAACTGCTCCTCGATCAGTTACACACTTCAATTTCTGGTGATAGGTCGATGGGATGGCCTTCATTGCATGGAACCATCCCCGGGTGAGGATGTCTTGTTAAGGAGATTCAATATCAACAACAAGAAACTCAATCAATTTTGAGTTGTTTTCTTCCCTGACTGGAAGGATGATCTATCCCATAGGGATCGTGATCGGCGAAGCCGACCAATGAGACAGTGGCTTCCTTGAGATCGGCTATGCGTAGCTTCATCCTGAATAATTTAAGGTACATTACTTCGAACGAGCTGCCTTGGTCGACGAGAAACCTATCGACATCCCAATTGACTATCCTGAGTGTAATGACATGTGCGTCATAATGAGGGGCTCTTACTCCCACCAAATCTTCATCTGTGAAAAAAATATGCTTATTGTAATCGACGTCCTCTGGTCACCGACGCTTCCCTTCCTGAGACTTGCCTGGGTCAATATGGAATGCCTGCATGACTGCGGTAAGCTTCTTAACTTCCATTCGAGCTGCATTTCTTGAATTTGTTTGGGTTTCGATGCCCCATATATTACAACAATTATCGCTAGAGGGTGAAAACCCAAACATCCCAAAAAATGGCCCTGTGAGAGGCGCGATCATCTCGCACGGGACAAATGTAACTTATAGGAACTGATCGAGTGGTAACGCCTCCCCCCATTTTGAATGTACGATGATAATTTGAAAATTTTTACACCTAGGCTTAAAAATATGCCGTTAGATGGCAAAATCCAAAACAACCCCCAAACGACACCATGAGAAGCGAGAACGCCTCGTACGGTTCCAATGTAACTCATCGGAACTGATCGTATGGTCACAGGACCCCGGTTTGAGAATACGGCGATAATTTGAAAATATCAACACTTAATCTTAAAAACGTGCCATTAGAGGGCAAAAACCGAAAACACCCCCCAAACAACCCCGTGAGAGGCACGATCACCTCACACAGGACCAACGTAACTCATACGAATTGACCGAGTGTTCTCAGGACCCCCGATTTGAGAATACGATGATAATTTGAAAATATTCAAACCTAGGCTTAAAAATATGCAACTAGAGGACAAATTCCTAAAACATCCCTCAAACAGCCCCATGAGAGGTGAGATCACCTCGCACGGTACCAATGTAACTCGTCGAAACTGATCGTGTAGTAATGGCCCCCAGTTTTGAGAATACGACAATAATTTGAAAATATCTACACTTAGGCTTACAAATATATCATTAGAGGGCGAAAACTCGGATTACCCACAAAACGGGACCGTGAGAAGTGCGAACACCTCACACGGGACCAATTTAACTAACAGGAAATGACCTCATAGACACAGGACCCCCGGTTTAAGAATATGACGATAATTTGAAAATATCTACACTTAGGCTTAAAAACATGCCGCTAAAGGGCGAAAATATAAAAAATGCCCAAACGACACAGTGAGAGATGCGAACACCTCGCACGAGACAACTATAAATCGCGAGAATTGGTCGCATGGTCACAGGACCCCCAAATTGAGAATACGACAATAATTTGAAAAGATCTAGACACCTCCGATTTGATAATACGATGATAATTTTAAAATATCTAGACTTAGGTTTAAAAACATGATGCTAGAGGGCAAAAAACCCAAAACCCTACCCAAACTGCCTCGTGAGAAGCATGATCACCTCACTTGGGACCAATGTAACTCGCAAGAACTAACTACATGGTCACGGGCCCCCCAGTTTTAGATTACAACTATAATTTAAAAATATCTATAGTTAGGTTAAAAAGCATGCCGTTAGAGGGCAAAAACTCAAAACACCCCCTAAATGGCATCGTGAGAGGAACAAACACTTCGCACGGGACCAATATAACTCGCGGGAACTGATCGCATGGTCACAGGACCCTCGGTTTCAGAATACCATGATAATTTGAAAATATCTGGACTTAGACTTAAAAACATTTCCTTTGAGGGTGAGAATTTAAAACACCCCCCAAACGGCCCCGTGAGAGGCACGACCACCTCGCACGGGACCAATGTAACTCGCAGGAACTGATCGCGTGGTCACGGGACCCCTGGTTTAAGAATAAGATGATAATTTAAAAATATCTAGACTTAGACTTAAAAATATGCTGCTAATGGGCAAAAACTTAAAACACCCCTAAACGGACCTGTGAGAGGCACAATCTCCTCGCACGGGACCAATGTAACTCACAGGGACTGACCGTGTGGTTACAAGAGCCTCGGTTTGAGAATATAATGAAAATTTAAAAATATCTAGACTTAGGCCTAAATACATGCCGCTAGAGAGTGAAAAACCCTAACACCTCCTAAACGGCCCCGTGAGAGGCGCGATCACCTCGCACGGGACCAATGTAACTGGCAGAAACTGACCACGTCGTCACACCTCCCCCTCCTCCCATTTCGAGAATATGGTGATAATTTGAAATTCTTTGCACCTAGGCGTAAAAACATGCCGTTAGATGGCTAAAACCCAAAACAGACCCCAAATGGCACCGTGAAAAGTGAGAACACCTTGCAAGGGACCAATGTAACTCGTCAAAACTGATCGTGTGGTCACGAGACCCCCGATTTGAGAAGACGATGATAATTTGAAAATATGAGCACTTAAGCTTGAAAACATGCCATTAAAAGGCGAAAATGCAAAACACCCCCCAAACGACCCCTGAGAGGCACGATCCCCTCGTCCGGGACCAACGTAGCTCGTAGAACTGACCGCGTGTTCTCAGGACCCCCAGTTTGAGAATACGATGATAATTTGAAAATCTCTACACCTAGGCTTAAAAATATGCCACTAGAGGACAAAATCCTAAAACACCCCCCAAACGGCCCCGTGAGAGGCGCGATCACCTCGCAAGGGACCAATGTAACTCGTCGGAACTGACCGCGTGGTCATGGCCCCCTGTTTTGAGAATACGATGATAATTTGAAAACATGTACACTTAGGCTTACAAACATATCATTAAAGGGCGAAAACTCAAATTATCCACAAAACGGCACCGTGAGCGGTGCAAACACCTCGCACAGGACCAATGTAACTGACATGAAATGACCGCATAGACACGGGACCCTCGGTTTAAGGATATCACGATAATTTGAAAATATCTACACTTAGGCTTAAAAACTTGTCGCTAAAGGGCAAAAATAAAAAAAATCGCCCAAATGGCACAGTGAGAGGCGCGAACACCTTGTACCGGACCACTGTAAATCGCAGGAACCGATCGCATGGTCTCAGGACCCACGATTTGAGAATACGATAATAATTTGAAAATATCTAGACACCCCCGATTTGAGAATACGATGATAATTTGAAAATATCTAGACTTAGGCATAAAAACATGCCGCTAGAGGGCGAAAACCCAAAATTCTACCCAAACTCCCCCTTGAGAGGCGCGATCACCTCACTTGGGACCAATGTAACTCGCAGGAATTAACTGCATGGTCACGGGCCCCCCAGTTTTAGATTACAACAATAATTTAAAAATATCTATAGTCAGGCTTAAAAGCATGCCGTTAGAGGGCAAAAACTCAAAACACCCCCTAAATGGCATCGTGAGAGGAATGAACACTTCGCAAGGGACCAATGTAATTCGCGGGAACTGATCGCGTGGTCACAGGACCCCCGGTTTGAGAATACCATGATAATTTGAAAATATTCAGACTTAGGCTTAAAAACATGTCGTTTGAGGGTGAGAATCTAAAACACCCCACAAACGGCCCCGTGAGAGGCGTGACCACCTCGCACGGGACCAATGTAACTCGTAGGAACTGATCGCGTGGTCACGGAACCCCCGATTTGAGAATAGGACGATAATTTAAAAATATTTATACTTAGGCTTAAAAACATGTTGTTAATGGACAAAAACATAAAACACCCTCAAACGGCCCTGTGAGAGGCACGATCTCCTCGCACAGGACCAATATAACTCGCAGGGACAGACCGTGTGGTTACAAGACCCTCGGTTTGAGAATACAATGAAAATTTGAAAATATCTAGACTTAGGCCTAAATACATACCGCTCGAGGGTGAAAACCCCGAACACCCCCTAAACGGCCCCGTGAGAGGCGCGATCACCTCGTATGGGACTAATTTAACAGGAAGGAACTGATTGTGTGGTCACGTCTCCCCCTCCTCTCATTTTGAGAATACGGTGATAATTTGAAATTTTTTACACCTAGGCTTAAAAGCATGCCTTTAGATGGCAAAAACCCAAAACAGACCCCAAACGGCACCATGAGAAGTGAGAACACATTGCACAGAACCAATGTAACTCATCAGAACTTATCAGGTGGTAACGGGACCCCCGATTTGAGAAGACGATGATAATTTGAAAATAGCAACACTTAAGCTTGAAAACATGCCATTAGAAGGCGAAAACCCAAAACACCCCCCAAACGACCTCGTGAGAGGCACGAGCCCCTCGTCCAAGACCAACATAGCTCGTAGGAACCGACCGCGTGTTCTCAGGACCCCCGGTTTGAGAATATGATGATAATTTAAAAATATCTAGACCTATGTTTAAAAATATGCCACTAGAGGATTAAATCCTAAAACACCCCCCAAACAGCCCCGTGAGAGGGGCGATCACCTCGCACAGGACCAATGTAACTCGTCGGAACTGACCGTGTGGTCATGGCCTCCCGTTTTGAAAATACGAAGATACTTTGAAAATATCTACACTTAGTCTTACAAACATATCGTTAGAGGGCGAAAACTGAAATTACCCGCAAAACGACACCGTGAGAGGTACAAATACCTCGCACGGGACCAATGTAACTGATAAGAAATAATCGCATGGACACGCGACCCCAGTTTAAGAATATGATGATAATTTGAAAATATCTACACTTAGGCTTAAAAACATGCCGCTAAAGGGTGAAAATAAAAAACACCGCCCAAACGGCACTGTGAGAGGCGCGAACACCTCGCACGGGACCACTCTAAATCGCAAGAACTGGTCGCATGGTCATGGGACCCCTGATTTGAGAATACAACAATAATTTGAAAATATCTAGATGCCCCCGGTTTGTGAATACGATGATAATTTCAAAATATCTATACTTAGGCTTAAAAACATGTCGTAGAGGGCGAAAACCCAAAACGCTACCCAAACGGCCTCGTGGGAGGCGTGATCACCTCACTTGGGTCCAATGTAACTCGCAGGAACTCACTGCATGGTCACGACCCCCCCTCCAGGTTTTAGATTACAATAATAATTTAAAAATATCTATAGTTACGCTTAAAAATATGTCGTTAGAGGGTAAAAACTCAAAACACCACCTAAATGGCATCGCGAGAGGAGCGAAAACTTCGCACGGTACCAATGTAACTCGCGGGAACTAATCGCGTGGTCACAGGACCCCCGATTTGAGAAAACAATGATAATTTGAAAATATCTGGACTTAGGCTTAAAAATATCGTTTGAGGGTGAGAATCCAAAACACCCCCCAAACGACCCCGTGAGAGGCGCGAACACCTAGCACGGGACCAATGTAACTCCCAAAAATTGACCGCTTGGTCATTGGACCCCCGGTTTAAGAATGCAATGATAATTTGAAAATATATACACTTAGGCTTGAAAAACATGTCATTAGAGGGCGAATACCCAAAACACCCCATAAATGGCCCCGTGAGAGGCGCGAACTCCTCTCATGGGTCCAAGGTAACTCACAAGAACTAACTGTATGGTCACGGGACCCCCGATTTGAGAATAAGACGATAATTTGAAAATATCTAAACTTAGGCTTAAAAACATGTCGCAAGAGGGCAAAAACCAAAAACACACCCCAAATGGCCCCGTGAGAGGCGCGATCAGCTCGCTTTGGACCAATGTAACTCGGAGGAGCTGACCGTATGGTCAGGGTAGGCCCCCACTTTCAGATTACAATGATAATTTAAAAATATCTATATTTAGTTTAAAAAATATGCCGTTAGAGGGCGAAAACCTAAAACTCCCCCAAATGGCACCATGAGAGGCGCGAACACCTCGTACGGGACCAATGTAACTCGCTGGAACTAATCGTGTGGTCACAGGACCCCCAGTTTGAGAATACCATGATAATTTGAAAATATCTGGACTTAGCCTTAAAAACATGCCGTTAGAGGGTGAGAATCCAAAACACCCCCCAAACGGCTCGGTGAGAGGCGCGACCACCTCGCACGGGACCAATGTAACTCGCAGGAACTGATCGCGTGGTCACAGGACCTCTGGTGTGAGAATACGACAATAATTTAAAAATATCTAGACTTAGGCTTAAAAACATTCCGCTAGAGGAAAAAAACTCAAAACACCCCCAAACGGCCCCGTGAGAGGCCCGATCACCTCGCACGGGACCAATGTAACTCGGAAGGACTGACCTCGTGGTTACAGGACCCCTAGTTTTAGAATACAACAACAATTTGAAAATATCTATACTTAGGACGAAATACATGCCGCTAGTGGGTGAAAACCCCAAACACCCCTCAAACGTCCCCGTGAGTGGCGCAATCACCTCGCACGGGACCCATGTAACTTGCAAGAACTAACCGAGTGGTCACGCCTCCCCCTCTCCCTATTTTCAGAATACGGCGATAATTTGAAATTCTTTACACCTAGGATTAAAAACATGTTGTTAGATGGAAAAATCTCAAAATAGCCCCCAAACGGCACCGTGAGAATTGAGAACACCTCGTACGGGCCAATGTAACTCGTCGAAACGGCGTGGGGTCACGGGACCCCCGGTTTGAGAATACGATGATAATTTGAAAATATCAATACTTAAGCTTGAAAACATTCCATTAGAGGACGAAAACCCAAAATACCCCCCAAATGACCCCGTGAGAGGCACGATCCCCTCGCACGGGACCAACGTAACTCGTAGGAACCGACCTCGTGTTCTCATGACCCTCGATTTTAGAATACGATGATAATTTGAAATTATCTAGACATAGGCTTAAAAATATGCCGCAAGAAGGCGAAATCCTAAAACACCACCCAAACAGCCCCGTGAGAGGCGTGATCATCTCACACTGGACCAATGTAAATCACCGAAACTGACTGCATGGTTATGGCCCCACCGTTTTTAAAATACGATGATAATTTGAAAATATGTACACTTAGGCTTAAAAACATACCGTTAGAGGGCGAAAACTCAAACACCCATAAAACGGCACCGTGAGAGGGGCGAACACCTCGCACGGGACCAATGTAACTGACAGGAATTGACCGCATGGTCACAGGGCCCCCGGTTTGAGAATACGACGATAATTTTAAAATATCCACACTTAGGCTTAAAAACACGCCGCTAAAGGGAAAAATCAAAAACACCGCCCAGACGGCACAATGAGAAGCGCAAATAACTCGCACGGGACCACTGTAACTAGCAAGAACTGACCGTATCGTCATTGGACCCCCGATTTGAGAATACAACAATAATTTGAAAAGATATAGACACCCTCGGTTTGAGAATACGATGATAATTTGAAAATATCTAGACTTAGGCCTAAATACATGCCGCTAGAGGGTGAAAAAACAAAATACCCCCTAAACGACAACGTGAGAGGCGCGATCACCTCGCATGGGACCAATTTAAGTTGCAGGTCCTGACCGAGTGGTCACGCCCCCCCCCCCCCCCCCCCCCCCCAATTTTGAGAATACAACGATAATTTGAAATTTTTTACACCTAGCTTAAAAAACATGCGTTTAGATGGGAAAAAAACAAAACATCCCCCAAAACGGCATCGTGGGAAGTGAGAACACCTCGTACACAAAACCAATGTAACTCGTCAGAACTGACCGTGTCCTCACGGGACCCCCAGTTTGAGAATATGATGATAAGTTGAAAATGTCAACATTTAAGCTTAAAAACATGCCATTAGAGGGCGAAAACCCAAAACACCCCCCAAACGACTCCGTGAGAGGCATGATCCCTTCGCACGGAACCAACTACCTCGCAGGAACTGATTGCGTGGTCTCGGGACCCCGATTTGAGAATACGACGATAATTTGAAAATATCTAGACCTAGTCTTACAAATATGCCGCTAGAGGGCGAAATCATAAAACACCTCCCAAACAGCCCCGTGAGAGGGGCGATCACCTCGCACAGGACTAAGGTAACTCCCTAGAATGAACCGTGTGGTCATGCCCCCCCCCCCCCCCCCCCCCCCATTTTGAAAATACAACAATAATTTGAAAATATCTACACTTAGGCTTAAAAACATATCGTTAGAGGGCAAAAACTCAAAACACCCACAAACGGCACCGTGAGAAGTGCGAACACCTAGCAGGGGACCAATGTAACTGACAAGAATTGACCGCGGTTTGAGAATACGACAATAATTTGAAAATATCTACACTTAGTCTTAAAAACATATCTCTAAAGGGCAAAAACCCAAAACAAAGCCCAAACGGCACTATGAGAGGCGCGAACAGTTCGCACGGGACCACTGTAACTCGCAGCAACTGACCGCATGGTTATGGGACCCCCGATTTGAGAATACGAAAATAATTTGAAAATATCAAGACACCCCCGGTTTGAGAAAACGATGATAATTTCACAATATCTTCACTTTAGCCTTAAAATCATGCCGCTAGAGGGCGAAAACCCAAATCACCACCTAAAATCCCCGTGAGAGACGCGAACACCTCGCACGGGACCAATGTAACCCGCAGGAACCGACCAGGTGGTCAAGCGACCCGCAGTTTGATAATACAATGATAATTTGAAAATATCCAAACTTAGGCTTAAAAACATGTTGCTAAAGGGTGAAAACCCAAAACACCGCCCAAACGGCACCATGAGAGGCACTAACACCTCGCACGGGAATAATGTAACTCGTAGGAACTGATTGTGTGGCCACAGGACCCCCGTTTTGAGAACACGGTGATAATTTAAAAATATCTAGACTTAGGCTTAAAAAATTCCACTTGGGGGTGAAAACCCAAAACACCGCCCAAACGGCACCGTGAAAGGCGCGAACACCTCGCACTGGACCAATGTAACTGACTGGAATTGATCGCGTGGTCACGAGAACCTCCGTTTGAGAATATGATGATAATTTGAAAATATCTACACTTAGGCTTAAAAACATTCTGCTAAAGGATGAAAACCCAAAACATTGCCCAAACGGCACTGTGACAGATGCGAACACCTCGTACGGGACCACAGTAACTCGCAGGAACTGACAGCATGGTCTCGGGACCCCCAGTTTGAGAATACGATGATAATTAGAAAATATCTAGACTTAGGCTTAAAAACATGCCGCTAGAGGGCGAAAACCCAAAACACCGCCCAAACAGTACCCTGGGAGGCACGAACACCTTGTAAGGGAATAATGTAACTCGTAGGAACTGATCGTTTGGTCATGGGACCCCCGTTTTGAGAACACGATGATAATTTAAAAATATCTAGACTTAGCCTTAGAAAAAGGCAACTGGGGGCGAAAGGCCAAAACACCGCCCAAACGGCTCCGTGAAAGGCGTGAAAATCTCACACGGGACCAATGTAACAGAGAAGAATTAACCGCGTGGTTATGGGACCCTCTGTTTGAGAATATGAGGATAATTTGAAAATATCAACACTTAGGCTTAAAAACATGCAGCTTAAGGGTGAAAACCCAAAACACCGACCAAACGGCACTGTGACAGGCGCAAACACCTTGCACGAGATCACTGTAAATCACAGGAACTGACCGCGTGGTCACAGGACCCCCGGTTTAAGAATACATTGATAATTTGAAAATATCTAGACTTACGTTTAAAAACATGCCGCAAAAGAGGACGAAAACCAAAAAACCACCCAAATGGCCCCGTGAGAGGCACGAACACCTCGCACGGGATAAATGTAACTCGCGGGAAATGAACGTGTGGTCACAGAATCCTCATTTTTAGAATATGACTATAATTTACAAATATATAGACCTAGTCTTAAAGACATGCCGCAAGAGGGCGAAAACTAAAACACCCCCTAAACGGTCTTGTGAGAGGCGCGAACACCTCGTACGGGACCAATGTAACTCGTAGGAAATGACTGCATGATCACGAGACCCCCGATTTGAGAATACGACGATAATTTGAAAATATCTAAACTTAGTCTTAAAACATGCTGTTAAATAGCAAAAACGCAAAACACCCCCCAAATGTCCCCGTGAGAGGCGCGATCACCTGACGCGGAACCAATGTAACTCGCAGGAACTGATCGCGTGGTCTTGGGTGCCCCAATTTGAGAATAAGATAATGATTTGAAAATATCTACACTTAGGCTTAAAAACATGCCATTAGAGACTGAAAACCCAAAACACCCCCTAAATGGCACCGTGAGAGGCGCGAACACCTTGCATGGGACCGAAGTAACTCGCGGAACGGACGGCGTGGTCACGGGACCCCCGATTTGAGAATAAGACGATAATTTGAAAATATCTAGACTTAGGCTTAAAAACATGCCGCAAGAAGGCAAACCCTAAAATAACCACCAAACGGCCCCATAAGGGGCGCGATCACCTCGCTCAGGACCAACGTAACTCGCAGGAACTGATTGTATGGTCACGGCCCTCCCGGTTTGAGATTACAATGATAATTTAAAAGTATCTATAGTTAGGCTTACAAACATGCCGTTAGAGGGAGAAAACACCACCCCCCCCCCCCCCAAATGGCACTGTGAGAGGCGTAAGCACCTCGCGCGGTACGAATTTAACTCGTAGGAACCGGCCATATGGTCACAGGATGCCTGGTTTAAGAATACGATGATAATTTGAAAATATCTTGACTTAGGCTAAAAAATATGGCGTTAGAGGACGATAATCCAAAACACCACTCAAACGGCACCGTGAGAGGCGCGAATACCTCGCACTGGTCCATTGTAACTCGTAGGAACTGATCGCATGGTCACGGGATCCCGATTTAAAAATAGGACGATAATTTGAAAATATCTACACTTAGACTAAAAACATGATGCGATAGGCGCAAACACCTCGCAAGGAACCAATATAACTCGCAGGAACTGACCGCCTGGTCAAGTGACCCTCGGTTTGAGAAAATGATGATAATTTTAAAATATCTACACTTAGGTTTAAAAATGCCACTAGAGAGAGAAAATCTAAAACACCACCAAAATGGCCCCAAGAGAGGCGCGAACTCCTCGCATGGGACCAATGTAACACGTAAGAACTGATCGCGTGGTCATGTGATCCGAATTTGAGAATACGATGATAATTTGAAAATATCTACATTTAGGCTTAAAAATGCCTCTAGAGGGCGAAAACCTAAAACACAACCCGCAAACGACACCGTGAGAAGCGCAAACACCTCACATGGGACCAATGTAACTCACAAAAATCGATCGCGTGGTAACGGGACCCTTACTTTTATAATACGATGGTAATTTTAAAATATCCACACTTAGGCTAAAAAATATGCTGCTAGAGGGCGAAAACCCACCCCCTCCCCCTAAAATGGCCCCGTGAGGGGCGTGAACACCTCGCATGGGACCAATGTAACTCGCAGGAACCGACCGCATTATCACGGGACCCCCGATTTGAGAATACAATGATAATTTGAAAATATCAAAACTTAGGCTTAAAAGCATGCCGCTAGAGGGCGAAAACCCAAAACACCGCCCGAACGGAACCGTGGGAGGCATGAACACCTCGCAAGGGAAAAATGTAACTCGTAGGAACTGATCGTTTGGTCACGGGACCCCAGTTTTGAGAACACGATGATAATTTGAAAATATCTAGACTTAGGCATAAAAAAGGCCATTGGGGGGAGAAAGGCCAAAACTCCTCCCAAACGGCTTCGTGAAAGGCGCGAACACCTCGCACTGGACCAATGTAACAGACATGAATTAACCGCGTGGTCACGGGACCCTCTGTTTGAGAATACGATGATAATTTGAAAATATCAACACTTAGGCTTAAAAACATGCAGCTAAAGGGTGAAAACCCAAAACACAACCCAAACGGCACTGTGATAGGCACGAACACCTCGTACGGGACCACTGTAAATCACAGGAACTGGCCGCGTGGTCACAGGACCCCCAATTTGAGAATACGATGATAATTTAAAAATATCTAGACTTAGGTTTAAAAACTTGTCGCAAAAGAGGGCGAAAACCCAAAACACCACCCAAAAGGCCCCGTGCGAGGCGCGAACACCTCACACGGGACAAATGTAACTCACGGGAAATGAACGTGTGGTCACAGGACCCTCATTTGTAGAATACGACTATAATTTGAAAATATATAGACTTAAACTTAAAGACATGCCGCAAGAGGGAAAAAACCCAAAACACCCCCCAAAAGGTCGAGTGAGAGGCGCGAACACCTACACGGGACCAATGTAACTCGAAAGAACTGACTGCACGATCACGAGACCCCCAGTTTACGAATACGACCATAATTTAAAAATATCTAAACTTAGATTTAAGACATGTCCTTAGACGGAAAAAACCCAAAACACGCCCCAAACGGCCCTGTGTGAGGTGCGATCACCTGACACGGGACCAATGTAACTCGCAGGAACTGACCATGGGGTCCTGGGTCCCCCCGTTTGAGAATACAATGATAATTTGAAAATATCTACACTTAGGCTTAAAAAAATGTCATTAGAGACCAAAGACCCAAAACACCCCCTAAACGGCACCGTGAGAGGCTCGAACACCTCGCATGGGACCGATGTCACTCGCAAGAACGGACGACGTGATCACGAGACCTCCGATTTGAGAATAAGACGATAATTTGAAAATATCTAGACATAGGCTTAAAAACATGCCGCAAGAGGGCCAAACCCAAAACGGCCCCGTGAGGAGCGCGATCACCTCGCTCAGGACCAATGTAACTCGTAGGAACTGATTGCAAGGTCACGACCCCCCCAGTTTGAGGTTACAACGATAATTTAAAAATATCTACAGTTAGGCTTAAAAACATGCTGTTAGAGGATGAAAACCCAACCCCCCCCCCCCCCAAATGGCACCGTGAGAGGCGCGAGCACCTCGCACGGGACGAATGTAACTCACAGGAACTGACCACATGATCACAGGACCCCTAGTTTGAGAATACGATGACAATTTAAAAATATGTAGACTTAGGCTCAAAAACATGTTGTTAGAGGGCGAGAATCCAAAACACCGCCCAAACGGCACTGTAAGAGGCTCTAACACCTCACAAGGGAACAATGTAACTAGCAATAACAGAACGCATGGTCACGGGAATCCCGGTTTGAGAATACAATGATAATTTAAAAATATTTAGACTTTGGCTTACAAACACGCGCTAGATCGCAAAAACTCAAAACACCCCCTAAACGGCCCCGTGAGAGGCGTGATCACCTCGCTTAGAACCAACGTAACACGTAGGAACTGATTGCATGGTCACGGCAAGGCCCTCGATTTCAGATTACGATGATAATTTAAAAATATCAATAGTTAGGCTTAAAAACATGTTGTTAGAGGGCGAAAACCCAAAACACCCCCCAAATGGCACCGTGAGAGGCGCGAACACCTCGCACGAGACCAATGTAACTCGCGGGTGATCGCGTGGTCAGAGGACCCCCGGTTTGAGAATACCTTGATAATTTAAAAATATCCCCAAACAGCCCCTTGAGAGGCGCGACAACCTCGCACGGGACCAATGTTACTCTCAAGGACTGACCGCCTGGTCACGGGACCTCCGGTTATAGAATACGACGATAATTTGACAATATCTAGACTTAGGCTTAAGTACATATCGCTAGAGGGCGAAAAACTCAAACACCCCCCAAACGGCCCTGTGAGAGACGCGGTCACCTTGCATGAGACCAATGTAACTCGCAGGAATTGGTCGAGATGTCACGCCTCCCCCCCCCCCCCCCCCCCCCCCCGTTTTGAGAATACGACGATAATTTGAAATTTTTTAAACCTAGGCTTAAAAACATGCCATAAGACGGCGAAAACACAAAATAACCCCCAAATGGCACTGTGAGAAGCAAGAACACCTCGCACGGGACCAATGTAACTCATCGGAACTGATTGCGTGGTCACGGGACCCCCGGTTTGAGAATACAATGATAATTTTAAGATATCAACACTTAAGCTTGACAACATGCCATTAGAGGGCGAAAACCCAAAATACCCACCCCTTGAGAGGCACGGTCACCTCGCACGGGACCAACATAACTCCCAGGAACTAACCGTGTGGTCTCAAGACCCCCGTTTTTAGAATATAATGATAATTTGAACATATCTAGACACCCCCCCGTTTGAGAATACGATGATAATTTCAAAATATCCAGACTTAGGCTTGAAAATATGCCACTAAGGGGCAAAAAAACACCACCCAAACAGCCCTGTGAAAGGCGCGAACACCTTGCACGGGACCAATGCAATTCGCATGAACTAAACGTGTCGTCACGGGACCCCCGGTTTGAGAATATGATGATAATTTGAAAATATTTAGACTTAGGCTTAAAAACATGCCGCTAGAGGGAGAAAACCCAAAACACCCCCCAAACGGCCCTGTGAGAGGCGCAAACACCTCGCACGGGACCAATGTAACTCACAGGAACTAACTGCATGATCCCCCCAGTTTGAAAATATGATGATAATTTGAAAATATCTAAACTTAGGCTTAAAAACATGTCGTTGGAGGGAAAAAACCAGAAACACCCCCCAAACGGCCTCGTGAGAGGCACGATCACCTTACACAGGATCAATGTAACTCGAAGGAACTGATCACGTGGTCACAAGACCCCCGGTTTGTGAATACGATGATAATTTAAAAAAATCTAGACTTAGGCTTAAAAACATGCCGCTAGAGGGTGAAAATCCAAAACACCGCCCAAACGGCAGCGTGGGAGGCACAAACACCTCACACGGGAACAATGTAACTCATAGGAACTAATCGTGTGGCTACGGGGCTCCCATTTTGAGAACACGATGATAATTTGAAAATATCTAGACTTGGGCTTAAAAAATGCAGCTGGGGTGCGAAAACCCAAAAGACCGCCCAAACTGCACTCTGACATGAGCGAACACCTCTCACGGGACCACTGTAACTCGCAAGAACTGACCGTATGGTCCCGGGCCTACCGATTTTAGAATACAATGATAATTAGAAAATATCTAGACTTAAGCATGAAAAAATGCCGCTAGAGGGCGAACACCTAAAACACCACCCAAACGGCCCTGTGAGAGGCGCGAACACCTCGTACGGGACCAATATAACTCGGAGGAACTGAACGCGTGGTAACAGCACCCCCGATTTGAGAATAAAATAATAATTTAAAAATATCTACAGTTAGGTTTAAAACATGCTATTAGAGGGCAAAAACAAAAAAAACTTCCAAACGGCACCGTTCAAAGGCGTAAACACCTCGCACAGGACCAATGTAACTCGTAAGAACTGATCTCATGGTCACAGGACCCCCGATTTGAGAACAAAAATAATTTGAAAATATCTAGACTTAAGCTTAAAAACATGCCGTTAGAGGGAGAAAACCCAAAACACCCCCAAACGACCATTTGAGAGGCGCGAGCACCTCGCACCAATCCAATGTAACTCGCAAGAACTGACCACGTGGTCACAAGACCCCCGATTTTAGAACAATGATAATTTGAAAATATCTACAGTTAGGCTTCAAAACATGCATTAATAGGGAAAAAATGCAAAAGACCTCCCAAACGGCACCGTCAGAGGCATGAACACCTCGCACGGGACCAATGTAACTCGTAAGAACTGATTGTGTGGTCACGGGACCCTCAATTTGAGAACAACGATAATTTGGAAATATCTAGACTTATGTTTAAAAATATGCTGTTAGAGGGCAAAAACCCAAAACACCCCAAATGGCCCCGTGAGAGGCGCGAACACCTCGCATCGGACAAATGTAACTTGCAGGAACTGACCGTGTGTTCACGGGACCCCTGATTTGATAATATGACGATAATTTAACATTATCTAGACTTAGACTTAAAAAATGTTGTTAGAGGGCGAAAACTTAAAACACCCCCTAAACGGCCCTGTGAGAGGCGGGATCACCTCGCAGAGGACCAATATAACTCACACGAACTAGCCGCGTGGTCACGGGACCCTCGGTTTGAGAATACGGCAATAATTTGAAAATATCTTAACTTAGGTGTAAACATACAGCAAGAGGACGAAAACCCAAAACACCCCCCAAACGGCCCGTTAGAGGCGCGATCACCTCACACGGGACAAATGTAACTCGGAGGATCTAACCGTGTGGTCACGCCCCCGTTTTGAGAATGCGATGATAATATCAAATTTTCCACACTTAGGCTTAAAAACATGCCATTATAGGGTAAAAACCCAAAACACCCGCGAAATGACCCCGTGAGAGGCACGATCACCTCGCACGGGATCAATGTAAATTGCAAGAACTAACGGCATGGTCTCGGGAAGCCCGGTTTGAGAATACGATAATAATTTTAAAATATCTACCCATAGGTTTAAAAAATATGCCACTAGATGGAGAAAACCTAAAACATCCCCAAACGGCCCTGTGAGAGGTGCGATCACCTCGCACGGGATCAATGTAACTAACAAGAAATGACCACGTGGTCATGGCCCTCGTTTTGATAATACGATGATAATTTAAAATTTTCTACACTTACATTTAATAACATGCCATTAGAGGGAACTGACCGCGTGGTCACGAGACCAATGTAACTCGCAAGAACTGACCGCGTGGTCACGAGATCCTCGATTTGAGCATATGATGATAATTTGAAAATATCTAGACTTAGGCTTAAAAACATGCTGCCAGAGAGCGAAAACCCAAAACACCCCCCAAACGGCCCGTGAGAGGCGCGATCACCTCACACGGGACAAGTAAGTTAGAGGAACTGACCGCGTTGTCACGCCCCCCATTTTGAGATTACGATGATAATATCAAAATTTCTACACTTAGGGTTAAAAGCATGCCATTAGATGGCGAAAACCCAAAACACCCCCCAAACGGCACCATGAGATACATAAACACCTCACATAACACCAATGTAACTCGTCAGATCTGATCGCGTGGTCATGCGACCCCCGATTTGAGAATACAGTGATAATTTGAAATTATCTACACTTAGGCTTAAAAAAAGTCGTTAGAGGGCGAAAAAAACACCCCCCAAATGACCCCATGAGAAGCGCGATCACCTCACACGGGAGCAATGTAACTCGCAGGATTTGACCGCTATGTGACGGGACCCCCAGTTTTAGAATACGACGATAATTTGAATATATCAACACTTAAGCTTGAAAACATGATCTTATAGGACAAAAACCCAAAACACCCCCCAAACGATCCTGTAAGAGGCACGTTGACCTCGCACGGGACCAACATAACTCGCAGGAACTGACCGTGTGTACTCAGGACACCCGGTTTGAGAATATGATGATAATTTGAAAATATCTAGACCTAGGCTTAAAAATATGCCGCTAGAGGGCGAAAATCTAAAATACCCCCAAATGGCCATGTGAGAGATGCTATCACCTCGCATGGGACCAATGTAACTCGCAAGAACAGACCGCGTGTTCATGCCCCCCCCCCCCCCCCATTTTGAGAATATGACGATAATTTGAAAATATCTACATTTAGGCTTAAAAACAGGTCGTTAAAGGGCGAAATCTAAAAACTCCGCCAAAATGGCACCGTGAGTGGTGCAAACACCTCACATGGGACCAATGTAACTGACAGAAATTGACCGCGTGGTCATGGGACCCCCGGTTTGAGAATACAATGATAATTTGAAAATATCTACATTTAGGCTTAAAACACATGCCGCTAAAGGGCGAAAACCCAAAACACCGCCCAAACGGCACTGTGAGAGGCGCGAACACCTCGTGCGGGACCATTGTCACTCCTTAGAACTGACCGTGTGATCATGGGACCCTCGATTTTAGAATACGACGATAGTTTGAGAATATCTAGAAATCCCCAATTTTAGAGTACAACCAAAATTTTAAAATATCTAGCCTTAGGTCTAAAAACATGCCGCTAGAGGGTGAAAACCCAAAACACCACCCAAATGGCCCAGTGAGAGGCACGAACACCTCGCACGGGACCAATGTAACTCGTAGGAACTGAACGCGTGGTCACGGGACCCCCGATTTGAGAATACGACGATAATTTGAAAATATCTAGACTTAGTCTTAAAAACATGTCGCTAGAGGGTGAAAACCCAAAACACCCCCCAAACGTCACCGTGGGAGGTGCAAACACCTCTCATGGGACCATTGCAACTGACAGCAACACCCCGGTTTGAGAATACAACCATAATTTGAAAATATCTACACTTTGGCTTAAAAAGAAACCACAAAAGGGTGAAAACCCAAAACTACGCCCAAACGGCACTAAGAGAGGTGCAAGCACCTCCTCGGGACCACTGTCACTCACAGGAACTGACTGCGTGTTCACGGGACCCTCGCTTTAACGAATACGATGATAATTTAAAAATATGTATACACCTCCCATTTGAGAATACGATGATAATTTGAAAATATCTTGACTTAGGCTTAACAAAATGCTGCCAGAGGGGAAAAACCCAAAACACCCCCCAAACGCTCCCGTGAGAGGTGCGCACACCTTGCGCGAGACCAATGTAACTCGCAAGAACTAACAACATGGTCATGGGACCCCCGGTTTGAGAATACGATGATAATTTAAAAATATCTACACTTAGCCTTAAAATCAAGCCGTTTGATGGAGAAAACTCAAAACACACCAAAACGGCCCCCATGGGCGGCGCTATCACCTCACACAGGACAAATGTAACTTGCGGGAACTAATCGCGTGGTGACGGGACCCCCGGTTTGAGAATACAACGATAATTTGAAAATATCAATACTTTGGCTCAAAACTTGGCCGTTAGAGGACGAATTTCCAAAACACCCCCAAAACGACCCAGTAAGAGGCATGATCACCTCGCTTAGGACCAATGTAACTCGCAGGAACTACCTGCATGGTCACGCCCCCCCCCCGCCCCCCCCCCCCCCCCCAATTTTAGAATACAACGATAATTTGAAAATATCTATAATTAGGCTTAAAAACACGGTGTTAGATGGAGAAAATCCAAAACACCCCTAAACGGCCCCGTGAGAGGCGCGAACATCTTGCGCGGGACCAATGTAACTCGCAGGAACTGACCGCGTGGTAACGGGACCCCCAGTTTAACAATAAAATGATAATTTGAAAACATCTAGGCTTAGGCTTAAAAACATGCCACTAGAGGGAGAAAACTCAAAACATCACCTAAACAGCCCCGTGAGAGGTGCGATCACCTTGCACGGGACCATTGTAACTCGCAGGAATGGACGGCATGGTCAACCTCCCCCCCCCCCCCCCCCCATTTTGAGAATATGACGATAATTTGAAATTTTCTACACTTAGGCTTAAAAACATGCCGTGGTCAAAACCCAAAACACCCCCAAACGGCACCATGAGAAGCGTGAACACCTTGTAAGGGACCAATGTAACTTGTCGGAACTAACCGCATCGTCACGGGACCCCCGATTTGAGAATACAATGATAATTTGAAAATATCTACACTCAGGCTTACAAACATACCATTAGAGGACAAAAACCCCAAACCCCCCAAACAGCCCCATGAGAGGCGCGATCACCTCATACGGGACCAATGTAACTCGCAGGAACTGACCACGTGGTGACATAACCCCCGATTTGAAAATACGATGATAATTTGAACATATCTAGACTTAGGCTGAAAAACATGCCGCTAGAGGGCGAAAACCAAAAACACCGCCCAAACGGCCCCGTGAGAGGCGTGAAACCTCGTACGTGACGAATGTAACTCGCAGGAACTGAACGCGTGATCACGGGACCCCCGGTTGGAGAATACGACGATAATTTGAAAATATCTACACTTAGGCTTAAAAAGAAGCCGCTAAAGGGAGAAAACCAAAACACCTTCCAAATAGTCACGTGAGAGGCACGATCACCTCGCACTGGACCAATGTAACTCGCAAGAACTGATCGTGTGGTCATGGGACCCCCGGTTTGAGAATAAGATGATAATTTGAAAATATATAAACTTAGGATTAAAGACATGCCGCAAGAGGGGAATAACCCAAAACACCCCCAAACGGCCTCGTGAGAGACGCGGTCACGTTGTTCGGGACCAATGTGACTCGCAGGAACTGACTGCATGATCACGGGCCCCCCAGTTTGAGAATACGACAGTAGTATAAAAATATCTAGATTTAGAAATAAAAACATGCCTCTAGAGGGCGAAAACCCAAAACATAACCCAAACGGCCCCACGAGAGGTGTGAACACCTCAAACTGGACTAATGTAACTCGTACGAACTGACCGCGTGGTCACGGGACCCCTGATTTGAGAACAACGATAATCTGAAAATATCTAGACTTAGGCTAAGAACATGCCGTTAGAGGGCAAAAACTCAAAACACCGCCAATTGGCCCTGTGGGAGGCACGAACACCTCGCACGGGACCAATGTAACTCGCAGGAACTGATCGCATGGTCACGGGACCCCCGATTTAAGAATACGAGGATAATTTAAAAATATCTAGACTTAGTCTTAAAAACATGCTGTCAGAGGGAAAAAACTTTAAACACCCCTTAAACGATCCCGTGAGAGGCACGATTTCCTCGCACGGGACCAATGTAACTCAAGGAACTGACTGCGTGGTCACGACACCCCCGATTTGTGAATACGATGAGAATTTAAAAATATCTAGACTTAGGCTTAAAAACATGCCGCTAAAGGGCGAAAATCCAAAGCACCCCCCAAACGGCTTGTGAGAGGCGCGATCACCTCACATGGGAGCAATGTAACTCGGAGTAACTGACCGCGTGATCACGGCCCCCCATTTTGAGAATACGGCGATGATATAAAAAAATTTAGATTTAGGTTTAAAAACATTCCGTTAGAGGGCGAAAACCCAAAACACCGCCCAAACGGCACCGTGAAAGGCGTAAACACCTCGCACAGCACGAATGTAACTCACCAAAATTGACCGTGTGCTCACAGGACCCCTGATTTCAGAATACGATGATAATTTGAAAATATGTACACATAGGCTTAAAAAAGGTTGTTAGAGGGCGAAAACTAAAAACACCCACCAAACGGCCCACGAGAGGCATGATTACCTCACATGGGACCAATGTTACTCGCAGGAACTGTCCACGTAGTGGCGGACCCCCGGTTTGAGGATACGATAATAATTTGAAAATATCAACATTTAAGCTTGAAAACATGCTATTATAGGGCGAAAACAAAAAACACCTCCCAAACGACCCCGTGAGAGGCACGATCATCTTTCACGGGACCAACATAACTCGCAGGAACTAACCGCGTGGTGTTGGGACTCCCAATTTGAGAATACGGTGATAATTTGAAAATATCTAGACCTAGGCTTAAAAATATGCCACTAGAGGGCGAAAACCTAAAACACCGCCCAAACGGCCCCGTGAGAGGCGTGATCACCTTGCACGGGATCAATGTAACTCGCAAGAACTGACCGCGTATCCATGCCCTCCCCCCCCCCCCCCATTTTGAGAATACGACGATAATTTGAAATTATCTACACTTAGGCTAAAAAAATGTCGTTAGTGGGTGAAAACAAAAAACACCTCCCAAACGGCCCCATGAGAGGCTCGATCACCTCACACGGGTCCAAGGTAACTCACCGGAATTGACCGTATGGTCATGGCCCCCCATTTTGAGAATACAACGATAATTTGAAAATATCTACACCTAGGCTTAAAAACATGCCGTTAGAGAGCGAATACTAAAAACTCCCCCAAAACGGCACCGTGAGAGGTGCAAACACCTCGCACGGGACCAGTGTAACTAACAGGAATTGACCGCGTGGTCACGGTACCCATGGTTTGAGAATACGATGATAATTTCAAAATATCTACATTTAGACCTAAAAACATGCCGCTAAAGGGAGAAAACCCAAAACACTGCCCAAATGGCACTATGCAAGGCGTACACACCTCGCATAGGATCACTGTAACTCGCACGAACTGACCGCATGATCACGGGACCCCAGTTTGAGAATACAACGATAGTATGAGAATATCTAGACACCCTCGGTTTGAGACTACGATGATAATTTGAAAATATATAGACTTGCGCTTAAAAACAGGCCGCTAGAGGGTGAAAACACAAAACACCATCCAAACGGCCCGGTGAGAAGCGTGAACACCTCGCACGAGACCAATGTAACTCGCAGAAACTGAACGCGTGGTCACAGGACCCCCGGTTTGAGAATACGATGATAATTTGAAAATATCTAGACTTAGGCTTAAAAAGATGCCGCTAGTGGGCGAAAACCCAAAACACCCCCCAAACGGCACCGTGCTAGGCGCGAACACCTCGTACGAGACCAATGTAACTGACCGGAACAGACCGCGTGATCATGGCACTCCAGGTTTGAGAATACAACGATAATTTTAAAATATCTACACTTAGGCTTAAAAACATGCTGCTACAGGGCGAAAATCCAAAACACCGCCCAAACGGCACCGTGAGAGGCGCGAACACCTCCCTTGGGACCACTGTAACTCACAGGAACTGAACGTGCATTCACGGGACCCCGGTTTACGAATACAACGATAATTCGAAAATATCTAGACACCCCTCATTTCATAATACGACGATAATTTGAAAATATCTAGACTTAGGCTTGAAAACATGCCACTAGAGGGCGAAAACCCAAAACACCACCCAAACGGCCTCGTGAGAGGCACAAACACCTCGCATGGGACCAATGTAACTCGAAAGATCTGAGCGTGTGGTCAAGATACCCCCGATTTTAGAATACGATGATAATTCAAAAATATCAAGACTTAGGCTTAAAAACATGCCGCAAGAGGGGGAAAACCCAAAACACCCCACAAGCGGTCCCGTGATAGGCGCGCACACCTCGCACTGGACCAGTGTAACTCACAGAAAATGACTGCATGGTCACGGGACTCCCGGTTTGATAATACGACGATAATTTGAAAATAGCTGCATTTAGCCATAAAAACATGTCGTTAAATGGCGAAAACCATAAACACCTCAAACGACCCCATGAGAAGCACGATCAACTCACATGGGACAAATGTTACTCGCAGGAGCTAACTGCATGGTGATGGGACCCCCGTTTAAGAATACAATGGTAATTTGAAAATATCAACCCTCAGGCTTAAAAACATGTCGTTATAGGGCGAAAACTCAAAACACCCCCTAAACGGCCCGGTGAGAGGCGCGATCACCTCGCTCGGGACCAATGTAACTCCCAGGAACTGACTGCATGGTCACAGCCCACCCAGTTTGAGAATACAATGATAATTTTAAAATATCTATAGTTAGGCTTAAAAACATGGCGTTAGAGGGCAAAAGCACCCCCCAAAAAAAAAAACGGCACCGTGAGAGGCGCGAAGCCCTCGCACAGGACCAATGTAACTCGCAGGAACTGATCGCGTGGTCACACCACCCCCGGTTTGATAATACAACAATAATTTGAAAATATCTATACTTAGGCTTAAAAACATGCCGTTAGAGATCGAAAACCTAAAACACCCCCCAAAGGGCCCCGTGAGAGGCCCGACCACCTTGCCCGGGACCAATGTAACTCGTAGAAACTGACAGCGTAGACATAGGATCCCAAGTTTGAGAATACGAGGATAATTTAAATATATCTAGACTTAGGATTAAAAACATGACGCTAGAGGGAGAAAACCCAAAACACCATCCAAACGGCCCTTGAGAGGCGCGAACACCTCACACGGGACCAATGTAACTCGCAGAAACTGAATGCGTGGTCATGGGACTCTTGGTTTGAGAATACGATGATAATTTGAAAATATCTAGACTTATGCTTAAAAACGTTCCGCTAGAGGGCGTAAACCCAAAACACCCCCCAAACGGCACCATGGGAGGCGCGAACACCTCGCGTGGGACCAATGTAACTCACAGGAATTGACGGCATGGTCACGACACCCATGGTTTAAGATTACAATGATAATTTGAAAATATCTACAATTAAGCTTAAAAACATGCCGCTAGAGGAGGTAAACACAACCCCCCCCCCCCCCAAACGGCCCCGTGAGAGGCGCGCACACCTCGAACGGGACCAACGTAACTCACATAAATTGACCGCGTGGTCACAAGATCCCTGGGTTGAAAATACGAAGATAATTTGAAAATAGATACACTTAGCCTTAAAAACATGTCCTTAGATGGCGAAAAACCAAAACATCCCCAAAACGGCCCCATGAGAGGCGCGGTCACTTCACACTGGACAAATGTCACTCGCAGGAACTAGCCGCATGGTGACGGGACACCGGTTTGAGAATACGACGATAATTTGAAAATATCAACACTTAGACTTAAAAACATGTCGTTAGGGGGCGAAAACCCAAAACTGTCCCGTGAGAGGAGCGATGACCTCGCTTAGGACCAATGTAACTCGTTGGAACCGACTGCATGGTCACGGCCCATCCGGTTTGAGAATACAATGATAATTTCAAAATATCTATAGTTAGGCTTAAAAACATGGCGTTAGAGGGCGAAAACCCAACCCCCACCCCCCAAACAGCACCGTGAGATGCGAGAACACCTCGCATGGGACCAATGTAATTCGCAGGAACTGACTGTGTGGTCACAGGACCCCCGATTTGACAATACAACGATAATTTGAAAATATCTATACTTATGCTTAAAAACATGTCGTTAGAGGGCAAAAATAAAATAAAACTGCCCTGTGAGAGGTGCGAACACCTCGTCCGGGATCGATGTAACTCGCAGTAACCGAACGCGTAGTCATAGGACCCTCAGTTTCAGAATACGATAATAATTTAAAAAATATCTAGACTTAGGTTTAAAAACATGCCGCTAAAGGGCGAAAACTCAAAACACCCCGAAACGGCCCCGAGAGAGGCGCGATCACCTCGCACGGGACCAATGTAACTCGCAGGAATTGAACGCTTGGTCATGGGACCCTCGATTTGAGAATACGATGACAATTATAAAATACCTAGACTTAGGCTTAAAAACATGCCGCTAGACAGCGAAAACCAAAAACACCCCTCAAACGCCCCGTGAGAGGCGCGATCACCTTGCACGCGACCAATGTAACTCGCAAGAAGTGATGACATGGTCACCCCCCTCCCCTCGTTTTGAGAATATGATGATAATTTGAAATTTTCTACACTTAGCTTAAAAACATTCCGTTAGAGGGTGCAAACCCAAAACACCCCCAACAGGGCACCGTGAGAGGCATGAGCACCTCGTACTGGACCAATGTAACTTGCCAGAACTGACCACGTGGTCATGGGACCCCCGATTTGAGAATACGATGATAATTTGAAAATATATACACTCACGCCTAAACATATGTTGTTAGAGGGCGAAAACCCAAAACAACCACCAAAACAACCCCATGAGAGGCGTGATCACCTCACACGGGACCAATGTAACTCGCAGGAACTGACCGCATGATAACAGGAATCAAGGTTAGAGAATACGATGATAATTTGAAAATATCTACACTAAGGCTTAAAAGCATCCCATTAGAGGCCGAAAATCTAAAACTCCCCTGTGAGAGGCACGATCACCTCTCACGAACCAATGTAACTCGCTGGACCCGAATGCATGGTCACGGGACCCCTGGTTCGACAATACGATGATAATTTGAAAATATTTAGACTTAGGCTTAAAAATATGCCGCTAGAGGGAAAAAATCAAAACACACCCCAAACGGCCCCGTGACAGGCGCGATCACCTTGCACGGGACCAATGTAACTCGTAGGAACTGATCGCGTGGTCATGCCCCCCCCCCCCCCCCCCCCATTTTGAGAATACGATGATATTTTGAAAATATTTACACTTAGGCTTAGTAAGATGCTGTAAGAGGGCGAAAACTCAAAACACCCCCCAAAGGGCACCGTGAGAGGCACGAGCACCTCGCACTGGACTAATGTAACTCGTTAAAACTGATCGCGTTGTCATGGAACCCCCAGTTTGAGAATACAATGATAATTTGAAAATATCTACAATTAGCCTTGAAACCAGGTCGTTAGATGGCGACCCCCCCCCAAACGGCCCCATGAGACGCGCGATCACCGTACGAGACCAATGTAACTCGCAGGAACTGACCGCGTGATCACGGGATCATCGATTTGAGAATAAAATGATAATTTGAAAATATCTAGACTGAGGCTTAAAAACATGCCTCTAGAGGACAAAAAATCAAAACACCCCCCAAACGGACCCGTGAGAGGCGCGAACACCTCGCACGGGATCGATGTAACTCGCTGGAACTGAAAGAGTGGTCACGGGACCCCCCCCCCCCCCCCCCCATTTGAGAATACGATGATAATTTGATAAGATCTTGACTTAGGCTTAAAAACATGCCGCTAGAGGGCGAAAACTCATAACACCCCCCAGACGGCCCCGTGAGAGGTACGTTCACCTTGCACGGGACCAATGTAACTTGCAGGAACTGATCGCATGGTCACGGGACCCTTGGTTTGAGAATACCACGATAGTTATAACACGTATATGCAATTTTTCATCTTGAATACGATTTTTTTAAATTACTTGGTTACTGATATCATATCTTTTTTGTATCCTATTTTTTGCAGGATAACATTGTATCGTTTGCGTTTATCCACGTCGAACACACGAAAAAGGCAATGGTTTACAACAGGAAGATTTTTTTTATATAATGTTGTTGAAATTCTGGATTCTTTTTTCATTATGTGTTACGTCCATGTGGGATTTTGTAATATTATTATTTAATTTTATGGTCATGCGGGTTTTATAATTTTGTTATTTAGTTTTATGGTCGTGCGGGATTTTTGTAATTTTATTGTTAAATTTTATAGCCATGCGAACTATATATTACGCGAGTTTTATATTAAAAGGTTTTAGAATGTCCGTAAAATAGAGGAAATTATGCCCAAATTTTTTTTAGTTAAAAATGGTCATGGACAAAGTCCATGACCATTTTTTTTCACGTATAAAGTTGGTCACGGCCTAAAATCGTGGCCATATTTATTATTTTTTTGTCTCATATAACTAAGGTCACGGCCTGAAGCCGTGACCATTTTTTTTCACGCATTAGGAGGGTCGCGGCATAGAGCCGTGACAATTTTTTATTTTTTTTGTCATGACCCCATCCTTTGAGATGCCTTTGATTGGGTCAAGGCCCATAGCCATGACCTGAAGTTTGTTTGGGTTAGAGACAAAGTTTTTGACCCTCAGATCTGTTACCCCCTAATTGGTCATGGATTTTGGATGTGACCCAGGAAAATGGTTACGCCCAAAATGGTCACGGACTTTGGCCGCGACCAGGACTGGGGAAAAATCTTTCACTCACTGAGAAGTGAAAACCTGTGACTAGATCATCCTGAAGACGGATGCAACGAGAAGAAGTGGAATTTGCTGACTTAACATTTAGGTTTCGACATAACAAAGCTTGCACTGTCTTTTCGCACTTAGGTGCACAGCGTGCCATTGGTAATGATTCTACTACGGTGCCACAAATTCTCAAACTAATCCTAAGTAATCGTTGTTGGTCATTGGATTCCGGAGGAACTACTTCGTTAGGATTGGGTAATTGCTGCGATTCTTCCTGAATAGCCTGAATTCTCCCATCGAGATTAGGGGACCTTCGACGAAGAGAGCATTCTTTATGTTGGTGAGTATTCCTTCCTTGTCTACGAGCTCTGCTCACCTAAGGGCTAGGAGTTCATCAGCGGAATCCACACTTGCTCTTCTCTTTGTGGGATTCCTTCTCCAACTTCTCTGGGCATCACTGAAGTGCGGTGTTTTTCTCATGTTGGACTTTATTGGTAGCCCTTTCATCCCGGAATCACTTATCATAGTTGTCAATGAGCCTTAAGATCTAGTTGGTCTCTCAAGCTCATAATGGTTCATTGTTCTATCCTCCTGAGGATGATATGTAATAGCCCGAACCTACCATTTGACTACAATCTTATTAACCAACTAATATACATAGGATGTCCCGCTAATATCCTATACCCGTATGTGAACCATTTAAAAATTGAAAGTATAATTATTACTTAAATATATATTAAAGAAACAAAAAATTACAAGGAAGACCCCTAAGTTATAATAATTTCAAAATTAACCCTAAAACTTTGAAAATCTTGTTTAACTTATAAATCAACCCTAAACCCCAAAGTTATTTATATACATAACCCTATAAATATTCACAATCATTACCCATACATTGAGGTGCCTTGACAAAATAGAAAAAAAATGCACTTTAGCCCCTCAAAATTTCAAAACACTTAAAACGGACCAAATTTTTAAACTTAAACTGTTTAAGGCCTATTATTAAAACCTAAAATTATTACACACGAGCTCTTACTGACTAGTATGACACCTAGGCAGCCACGTAGGCCCTAAACCATGGCTTTCCATGTGGAAAAACATGTTACCCACCCAAACCCAAACTTAAAATCACCTAAAATTCTCCTAAAATCCACCTCCATGTCATCGGATCAACTACCCACCATCTCTCCTATAAAATGCCCTTAAACCCTCTATAGAAACGTACATGTTAGTGATACAAAAATCAAGTTCAAATTTTGAGAGTTTTTGGTATTTTATATTTATGCATTAAACTTTGTTTTATTGATTCTATATTTTTCTGCACCACTTTAGGATCAATTTCATCTTTTACATGCAAGCATTCACGTATATATGGAACTGAAATGGATAAAAAAATCAAAAAACATCATTAAATCTCGAGCTTCAATGCTGGATTTTGCATTCTTAACCTTGAACCAGTTTCAAAGTGTAACTATTTGATCTTTGGTCTCAAGAGTCCTAGGTGAAATGATCAATTTTAATGAAATATAGTTTAGTTACTCGAAATTGGATATTTTCATTTATGGCCTATAAAATTTCAGAATTTAACTTCTCTTTCTATATTATGAATTAACACCTCAAACGAAAACAATTTTGTTCTAGAATCACCTAGAAACAAAACCATATCTATGGCGTGATTCGAATTTACCTAAGGAACTACAAATATCAAATTGAAAATTTGGAAATTTTACAGAAATTGGATGCGAGGCTACACTCAACCTCAATCCATAAAAATAAAAATTAGAAAAAATGAATTTTTAATCAACTCAAAAAGTATTCTATGCGGGATTTAATTAGAGCTCAAAGTTTTAAAACCCTAAGTCAAAATTGCGAAAGGTTGAAGATGAAGTGGTCAACACAAGCGAGAGTGGGGTCAACACCAGCGCGTGAAATATTTGACTTCGCGCGTGAGGGCGCGTGCCAAACCAAAAAATTCTGAAATTTTTTTCAAAAAAATTATTTTAATTATCTGATCAAAATGGTATATTGTATCACATTGTTTGGTCAACCAGAAACCAAATTCAAATAAACCTTAAAATGGGATTTAAAAATCATATTTTTTTGTACATAACCTCCTGAACTTTTCCAACTTATGAATTTTAACCCCAAACTTCACACATAGATTTTCTGGTAACATTAGGGACAAAAAATTCTATTACACCAAAATTTAAATATGTCTGGAAACTTGATTAATTATAGAAAAAGGAAATTACAAATAAACCCCAAAAGTTATTTTCAGTACGCGATACAACTTTATATTGTTGTAGTACTTTCAAAATAAAACCTTTGCTTAGTTCTTTTCTAAATTTCAGACATCCCCGGACCACAACCTTAACACGATAACTTTAATTAAAACCAAAAAGCCCATATACAAGTAGGTCATTCTACTTCAATATTATTTCACGCAATGTTTTTGATTGCGTCAATTGTTCATATCACTATGTGATAGCCCCATCTATCTTGTTCCCATTTATGAACTCATTTGTGTACTTTATAATACATTACACTTGATTCGAGTTTAAAAAAGCTATATCGATTTTGAACTAATGATTTCAATTTAATCTAATTTCATTGAACTTGTTCTTACATAGAATAAATTATAACTAGGGAATAGACCGTTGTTATACCCATGATAGTATTATTTGGCTTATAGTACTCAAGGTATTGGGTGCCTAATTTTGCTTACCATATGGATGCCACTCTTCGGAGTTTAGGCTCAGCTACTTTATCTACAAAGGTTTTGGATTGATTTGTTAGTTTGATTGCTATTAAACGTAAGCTTATTTAACAGATAATTATGGGTTATCTTGTTTTAGAAACCACCAGCAATCTTAACCTTCTAATCTTAATATATTTGATTGTAGTTATATCCTCGTACTACTTGTTTATACTGCTTCCGATGGATTATTGTTGCTTCTAATCTCAATTTCTTATACTCACTTGATTATGTTGATATTCAAAAGTTATTTTTATAAATTCTTATATAATTAGAACTATCTATTGGGAAAAACTTTTTGTTTATTCTTTTCAAATTCAAGATGAACCCCGAGTGTAAGTAAGGCAATATTCCCCTTGAACTTGAGAACTTTTGTGCATCAACACATGTATCCTTATCGATTACATACATATGGAAAATCATTAGCAAGGCCGACAAAATAACTGTGATAATACATACCACTACTTATCAGTCAATGTAGTACCCACATGGAGTTTCTTTTTATGTTCTTATGTTGTTCGTAACAAACTTATAAACGTAATGAATAAAGTTCTTAGTAGCTATATTTAAATAAACTTTGGTTGTTATAAAACTTCTATTTCATATGGTGTACTATTATAGTATTAGTGGAATTATCGTTACTACATGCGAAAAGGTTGGAATGTGATAAGTTAGTATGAGAGCAAGTACCAGGTTTATTACTGCTATGTGGGACTTTAGGGTATATAGTTATTTTAAATTCATAACTTCTTTACAATATTATGTTACTGAAAATTTTCCTTGCATCCATGTTTATTTGGGATAACATCTATCTTAATACTGACGGCATCAGCCAAGAACATCTTAGTTAAACTATCAGGGACGAAGGTAATACGAAACTATCTAAAATAAACCGAGAGGTAGATAAGGAGTGGGAAATAACAACCCCTAGTATAAATCATAATCCATTTTCGTGCGGAGTGATGGGAGAGGAACATGTGACAAAATAAGCCCACGGGTTTTCAGAAAACCATGAGTTCTTAGAACAAGTAATCCACCTAGCCTGGGATTTGGCTTCAGCAGAAGAACTTCGCATGACACCTTCGTTATCCCTAGATGAATATGGATAAAAAATTCTCTATCTAAATACTTCCAAATCTTCGTCAGGATCATTCACCGGGGACTTAAGGGAAAAAATGGACCATGTCATACCCCCGATAATTTGACACCATAAGTAAGAAGATAAACCAGAATATTGTAAATAATTAACCCACAAAAGAAGGTGTGATATCTTTCACCTAGCGTGATGTGGTGAATTGGAAAGAGATAGTTACATTATAGCTAATAGTAGTTAGTACGTCAAAATGACGTGGTGTGTTATGTAAAAATAGTTAATGCGATAAGTCTTAGTTATTAAATGACGTGGTGTGTATAAGTCTTAGTTATTAAATTTTGTATCTCCTTAGGACTTGATGTACTCTATCGCAACTTAATTAATCTAACTACTTTCATTTATACTGTTACGTTATTTTTAAGTTGTTTATCCTATCGGATGGTGAAAACATGAACTTCAAAATGCAGCTGCAAGAAGGGCACAATAAGAGGATCATGCTTTACCAACTCCTCCCACGATTACTGAAAACATAATACAATGTTTACATGAACTCGTAGCGTTAAACCAAGCCCAACGAAATCCATCAAATGTAGTAGGTACGGGAATATCGGTCAAAGCTCGTATAATGAATGTCTTGAAGGAATTTCTTTGCTAATGACCCCCATTATTTCACGAGAAATCCGGGGCTCATGAGGCGAAACAGTGGTTTGGAAAGACTTTAAATTTATTAAATGGAGTAGGTATAATGCAACTTAGGGTAGGATTAGTAACATATCTTTTCGAAGGAGAAGCGGACCCCTAGTGGCAGTCAGCAGAACGTACCCAAAATATAAAAATGATGACTTCGGAGCAATTTAAAGGGAAATTTTTCAAAAAGTATTTTTTCAAATCAACACGAGATCAATTGATAGTAGAATTTCTAGGATTACAGCAGTAACATATAACGATAGCCCAGTATGAGGCACGTTTTATAGAACTCTCTCGATGCGCTTAAGAGTACATAAATATGAACATTTAGAAATGCAAGCATTTCGAAAAAGGATTAAAGACTAGCATTAAGGCATTTCTCGTTCTTATACAAATCTGGGGTTTTGGAAAAATGATCGAAGTAGATAACCTCATTGAACACAACCTAGCATCTAGTAGTAGTTTTCGAAGTAGAATACTAGTTAACAAAAATATCTTCAATAATCGTCATGCAAATAATTAAGTTAGGGCCGCCCCATTTTCAAACCCAAAGATGGTCAAATATAGCTAGAACCATCACTAAAATAGTGGAACCATGATCCATTATCACGAATGCAACAAAACTGGACATATTAGGCCCCAATGCCTAAGATTCTATAAGCCCAACCAAAATCCAATCCAATCATCTTTAGTAAACCTAGGTAGAATTCCTAAATTTTAAAGACCCCCGGAAAAAATCCTAATTTTGAGAGAAAAGTTACATATCCACGACCACTTGTAGTTATATAAGGAATGAAACTAGCATAAGGAAATAAGACGCATGGTTGAACTTTTTCCATCTTAAACAAATCAAATAATCATGATGTTATTGAAGGTAACATGTCTTTTCAAACTCTTAGGATACATATATTAATTGATTACGGATCTTCACACTCATTTGTTAGTACTAATTTCGTGGAGTTATAGAAATTAATTCCCTATCCTCTAGATTATTCCTTATCAATAGGCATGCCAACTGGCGACATAGTGCTAGCTCGTCAAATTAATAGTAACTGCAAGGTATATCCCGGAATGAGAACTATTATTGTTAATTTATTAGTACTTCATATCAAGGGATTCGATCTTATTATTGGAATGGACGCCTTATTATCCAATTTCATTCATATTGATTGTCACACAAGGAGAGTGATTTTTAGAAATTCTCGAACTAAAGTATTCTTTTTTTAGGGACATCACTCTGTAAATACATATAATATGTAATCCTACTCTCTTTCAATTTTGTATAGATATGAGGACATTTTTTCAGAAGAATTACCTGTTATTCCTCCACCCAGAGAAATAGAATTCGTAATCAACCTTTTACAAAATACTTTTTCCATATCTATACCCCCATATAGAATGGAATTGTTAGAATTAAGAGAACTCGTACTCCAGTTGGATGAATTATTCGCAAAAGGATTTATCTCGCTAAGTACATCCCCTTGGAGAGGACCAGTACTATTCGTCAAGAAGAAAGATAGAAACCTCCACTTATGCATTAATTACCGTAAATTGAACCAAGTTACCATAAAAAATAAATATCCAATACCTAGAATAAGAGAAATTTTTTACCAATTGTGAGGCGCAAGGGTATTCTCAAAAATTGATTTAAGGTCTAGATATCATCAAGAGAAGAACATATACTAAAGACTGCATTTAGAACTCATTATGGATATTTTTAATTTTTAGTCATGTCCTTTAGGTTAACAAATGCACAAGTAGCTTTTATGGACTTAATTCATCGAGTATTCCAATCATTTTTGGATCAAATTGTGATCATATTCATAGATAATATTTTGCTATATTCGAAAACCAAACATGAGCATGAATAACATCTACAATGGTACCAGAGAATTTACGACACCATCACCTATACGTAAAGAAAAATAAATGTGATTTTCTAATGAAAGAAGTGAAGTTTTTTAGGACATGTCATCACTGAATTGGAATAAAGGTTGATCTGAAAAAAGTTATAGCAGTCATTGAATGGCCATAGCCTACTAGCGTTACGAAAATTCATAGTTTCCTAGGATTAGCAGGTTATTACGAATGATTTGTGGAAGGATTTTCAACAATTCTGTTACCCTTGATGTAGTTGACTCATAAGGATTTATGATTCGAATGGATCAATAAATTCACACAAACATTTCAAACCTTAAAAGAATGACTAACTACTACCCCTGTGCTTACTATACCTTCTAGTGATGCTAATTATGAAGTATGCATAGACACCTCTTGCAAGGATTATGATGTATACTCATGCGACTAGTTAAGGTAATAGAATATGGATCTCGTCAATTAAGGACTTATGAACGGAACTATCCAGTCCATGATTTAGAACTGGTTGTGATTGTCTTCGAATTAAAAATTTGGAAATGTTATTTCTATGGAGAAGAGTTTCAAATATTTTCATACCACAAAAGTCTTAGAAATATATTTACCCAAAAGGACCTAAATCTTCAACAACGGAAATGGATTGAATTTTTGGAAGATTGTAAATTTCAATTAAAATATCACCCTGGTAAGGGCAATGTTATAGCAGATGCGTTGAGTAACAGAATGAGTGGAAGATTAGCAAGGATGTCTTCATACGAAGTTATGAATGCTTAGAGGAATATAATTTACAAAGGGAAAACACAAAAATTCCCATTATTCTCAACAGTATTATAACTACCCTACTATTTAGAACAGAATAATAAAGTAATAATCCAGCAATAATTACCTTAATCCCTAACACGAAAACATAAAAAAATGGGAAAGGAAAGGATGATTGTACTTATAACCAAAGAAGCGTATTACACTATAAAAATCGAATATACATGCCTTCCGACCCCGTACTAAAAGAAGAAGTGCTGTAAGAAGCACATCATTCTAAGGTCATCATATATCGAGGGAATACAAAAATTTACCATGATCTTAAAAGACAATATTGGAGGACAAGAATGAAGCAAGATATTAAAGCATTTATTGCAAAGTGTCTATCTTTTCAACAACTGAAGACTGAACATCAACACCCTCGAGGACTACTACAACCTCTTCCCATCCAATTATAGAAATGGGATCATATTACCATGGACTTCGTCAGTGGATTACCCCCGACATCCTAAGGTTATAGCTCAATTTGGGTAATTATAGACCGTTTAACCAAACCAGCACATTTTCTTTGAGTTCGAACCACTGATTCTTTCCAATGTCTAAGTGAAGTATACATACAAGAAGTAATTAGACTTCATGGAAATACCTTATCTATAACATCCATTCATGACCCTCGATCTAGCAAGCATTATAACATGACATGGGCACTAAGTTACATATAAGCACTACTTTCCATCCCCAAACAAATGGACGATCTGAAATATTAATTCAAACGCTCGAGGATATGTTACGCGCATGTGCTTTAGATTTGGCCAAAAACTAGAGTGACCACTTAGCATTAACTGAATTTTCTTATAACAATAGTTACCCAGCTAACATTTAGACTGCTCCTTATGAAGCACTTTATGGGAGACCATGTCTAACTCCATTATGCTGGAATGAATTTGAAGAAAAATTATCTTTGGACCCGAAATAATAGACGAAACCAATGAAAAGATAAGCCTAATTAAGGAAAGATTGCAGGAAGCACAATAGACAAAAGAGTTACGCATGTCTTCGAAGGGAATCCCTAGAATTTCAGGTGAAGGATCAAGTACTTTTAAAACTGTCACATAAAAAACGGAGCATATGATTCAGAAGAAAGGGAAAACTCACACCACAATATGTGATACCCTTTGAAGTCACCGAACGAATCGGTCCGGTACCTTATCTTTTAAACCTACCTTCTGAATTATCAAAAATACACGATGTATTTCATGTATCCCAATTACAAAAACATGTACTAGATCCAAGCCATATCATCACCTCGGAAGGAATATCCATATAATCCAATCATGACTTTGAATAAAAAAAAACCTTAAGATATTAGACTCTCAGGACAAAATCCTTCATAAAAAACCCATTTCATTACTCAAGGTTCTTTGGTAGAATAATGGAACCTAAGAGGGCACTTGGAAAATAAGGGAGGCAATGAAACAACGATATCCTAAACTCTTTGTGGGAAATTTCGAGGTCGATTTTTTTTTTTGGCAGGAAGACTATAATAGCCCAAACCCACAGTTTGACTAAAATCTCATTAACCTGCTAATTTGCATAGGATTTCCCTCTAATATCCTATAATCCACCTTCATATTATCTAATCAACTTCCCACCATCTCCCCTATAAAATACCATTAAACCCTCTACAAATACATACCTGTTAGTGATACAAAAATCAAGTTCAAATTCTGAGAATTTTTTATATTCTTATATTTTATATATTAAACATAGTTTTATTGATTCTAAATTGTTTCTACACTATTTTAGGATCAATTTTAGCTTTCACATGCAAGAACTCACGTATATATAACTATGAAATGGATCAAAAACCAGAAAACATCATTAAAGCTCGAGCTTCAATTGTGGATTCTGCATTCCTAACCTTAAACCAGTTTCAAGGTGGGAAAATTTGATCTTTGGTCTCAAGGAACCTAGATGCAATCATCAATTTCAATGAAATATAGTTTAGCCACCCAAAATTGAAAATTTTCATTTACGGCATATAAAATTTCAAAAATTAACTTCTCTTTCTTTATTATTGGTTAACACGTCAAACCAAAACCATTTTGTTCTAGAATCACCTAGAAACAAAACCATATGCCGTGATTCGAATTTACCTAAGGAACTACAAATATCAAACGAAATTTTGGAAATTTTACATAAACTGGATACAAGGCTACAGTCAACCTCAATCCATTATATATTTAGATTCCTCGTGAAAAATTAGAAAGAATAGCTTTTGGATCAACCGAAATGGTATTCTTTAAATGATTTAATAAGATCCCAAAGCTTTATCTCCAAAGTCAAAATTTCTTAAGATGAAATAGTCAACATGCGCGCGAGTGAGGTGAACACTAGTGCATGAAATATTCGACTTCGCGTGTGAGGGCACGTGCCAAATCATAAAATTCTGAATTTTTTTTGAAAAAATTTGTTTTTATTTTCAGGTCAAAATGGTATATTAAATCACACTGTTAGAAACTAAATTAGAATAAACCTTAAAAATGGGATTTAAAAACAAAAAAAAATTGCACATAAACCCCTGAACTTTTCCAACGTATGAATTTTAACCCCAAACTTCACACATAGATTTCTGGTAACATTAAGAACAAAAAAAGTCTATTACACCCAATTTTAAATATGTGCAGAAAACTAGTTAATTAAACAAGAAAAGGAAAATTACAAATAAACCCCAAAAGTTATTTTTATTATGTGATATAGGTTTATATTACTGTAGTACTTTCATAATAAAAACCTTGCTTAGTTCTTTTCTAAATTTCAGACATCCCCACACCACAAACTTAACACGGCCAATTGAATCAAAACCCAAGTAGGTGATTCTATTTCAGTATTATTTCAAGGAATGCTTTTGATTACGCCAATTGTTCATACCGCTATGTGATAGCCCCATCTATTTTGTTCTCATTTATGAACTCATTTATGTAGTTCATCATACTTTACACTTGATTCAATTTTCAAAACCCTATTTTGATTTTGAACCAATGATTTCGATTTAATCTTATTTCATTGAACTTTTTCTTATATAGTATGCATTACAACTAGAGAATAGACTAACATAATACCCACAACAATATTATTTCGCATGTAGGACTTAGGGTATTGAGTGCCTAGTTTTTCTTACCATATGGATGTCACTCTCTAGAATTTTGGCTCATCACTTTTTCTTTATATCCAAAGGTTTTGGATTGGTTTATTACTTGTATTGTTATTAACCCTAAGCTTCTTTAATTGATAATTGTGGATTATCTAGTTTTAGAAACCATACGCAACCTTAACCGTTCTAAACTAGATATTTCTAATTGTAGTTATATCCTCATACTACTTGTTTATACTGCTTTCGATGAATTATTATTGCTTTTAATCTCAATTTCTTATACTCACTGGATTCTGGTGATATTTAAAAGTTATTTTAATAAATTTCTACATAATTAGAATTATCTACTGGGCAAAACATTTTTTTATTCTTTCCAAATTCAAGATGGACCTCTAGTGTAAGGTGGGCAACATTCCCTCTGACCCCGAGAACTTTTGTGAATCATCACATGTATCCCTACCACTTACATACATATGGAAAATCATTAGTAAGGCTGGAAAAATCACCATGATAATATGTACGACTACTTATCAGTCGATGTAGTATCCACATGTAGTTTCTTTTTGTTTTGTTACATTATTTGTCGTAAACTTAAAAATGTAATGAATAAAGTGCTTAGTCACTATAGTTTGATTGTAATAAAACATCTACTATATATAGTATATTATATTACTAGAATTATTGTTATTACATGCGAAAGGGTTAGGATTTGAAACGGTAACGAGCATATGAGGATTGGTAATACTCACCGATCTCAGATCGAACCCGCTAAGAGGGAGGGGTTATCTGGAGACCCTCCTAGTCCTCATAATCTTCACGGTCGAGGGGATAACCATTTAGGTCTCCATAGTTGTGTTATTGAGGACACTCCTTGGTTAGGTTAATGAGGCACCCTAAGAATTTAGCTAGTAGCAAAAAACTTAGATTGTTTCCCACAAACGATGCAAATTATAGGTGGTAAATTCCTATAGTGTTTCTATCTAATGCACATAAGTTAAATTAAGAGAAGCATTCAAGGGTGAAGATCAAAAGAAAAAAACACAAGAATATATACAATTTTGCAACGTGTGTACATCTACGGAATTTGGGGTTTGGTATTTCATTAACAAAGAGAACACGTCAAAAAAGTTGCAGTACTGCTCAATATTAGAATATCACATGTCGCTCTTAAAGAGAGGAGGATTTACATTTATAGAGGAGCTTAGTTGTTAATAGCTATAACTAGAATTTCAGACCTATCTTTTATCAATTTGAGATGTTCTAAGGGATGGATATGAAGGAGTCATTTGTGATTTGGTCTCTTGATTAACTTGATGTGAAATAATATTATGGATTTGTGCCAAACATGTGCAGGTCATGAGCCATCATAATTTTGGTCCCCACAATGTGTATTTTGAGGAATTGGAATAAAGTAAATCAAGCTTTCAAGAAAGTTTCCCGTTTCACACATATAAAAAATGTTTTCACTGGTAGTGAGATATTCGATGGTAGCCTCGTTGATGCCTCACTCGTTGCAATGACTCATTTGATCTATCTTCCCTCGTAAGCACATCCAAGGCAAATTATGCAAATACTAGCATAGAACCTCCTAACTTGGTATCCCTTTGGTTATTGTCAACGTAGGCATTTCTACTTAGACCTTGCCCTTACCTCGCGACATGTTCACTAGATGCAATTCTGGCACCTGAGACCTACCTGAGAATACCAGAGAGATCTGACTAGTGAATCAATTCATGATTTTAAGCATCTTTTTGCTTTAGGTAAGTATGCATACCTACTTTTCGTCCTTTATATGACATGTGTAAGTGTCCTTAGCCTCAGGATTTCCTATATCTTGTGTAACTTTGAGGAGGTGGTCACGCAACCTCCCACTTGGGGTATATAATGTATTTTTGGCTCATATGTTGCCCTAAGGATTTTTTACCTAGGAAAGAGTAAACTTTGAGAGATTAAAATTATATTTTCTACCCTCTAAACTCCTTCCAAGAGTAAATAACTGTTCAATTCATCTACAGAAATACCTTTAAGACTTTGTATGTCTTCAACTCAAGTTTTTATTATTTTTTAGTGTTCTTCTCTCTTTGAGTTCATCATACTTGTGAGATTTTGAGTTTAGCTAACTCCGTAAACTTCCACATCTTTAAGATCTTAATCACATCTTGGGAAGCTAAACATATTTTGTGGCTAAATCTTGGTTCCATTTTCTTTGGAGGAAAGATTTCTTCATCTTTAAAGAAGATTTATTTTAGTTCAAGATCAATAAACTTAACTCTGGTCAAGCTGTTACAGCGTTGCAAAGCATCTTCAGTGGTGGATCTCACCCTCAGATCTAGGGTCAAAAAATAGGTCTTTGTAGAGTTAGAACACAACAAGTGTAAGTTTTTAGTTCAATGTAAATTCTTTACTTTAGTGTGACAAGATTTCCAATTTGGCCCAACATTTTTCCCTAATAGGTTTCCTTGTAAAAATCCTCGTGTTGTATGATTGATTTACTTTTTCCACACTTTGATTAATTGTCCTAACTTGAAGATAAAATTTGATTGAATTAAATGTGTAAATCATTTTTTTGACATAGATATAGTTTTTCATTTATGCCCTTGAAATGAAATTAAAAACTTTTGCCATTTTTTCTTGGTAAATAATTTTTACTAGGTAGCTACCATATAAATGCACGCACTCTCAAGATGCCTGAGAGATCAAACTCAAATCATATTCATTATTAAATTTCATAAACATTTCCAAAACAATAAAGTTATGTACCCGAAACACAACCCCCAAAGTCCATTAAGTGTTCGTACTTTGGGGTAAGACTCACATATGGTACAAACACTTTATGCATTTTGGTAATGTGGTTGGGATGTTTTGGTATGAATAGAATTACCAAAAACTTGACCCAAGAAGTAGAAATTGAACTCAATCCCCATAAATACATGTTCTATACGCAGTTTATACAAACAACTTCACTCTCTCTCGCTAGATCAAAACATTCCTCAAAACTAAAACTCAAAATCTTCCACCATACTTTTCGCCTCTCGACGGATCGAACCCAGATCGAACGAATATTGTGTTTTAAAACCTAGATCGAACCCATAATTTTGAGAGGGTTTTATGGGATCAAGTGTAACACCCCTATTTTCCATGCCCCATTGATCAGGCCAGACACAAAATACAGGGAGGGTTAAAATAATTTATATTATTCTCAGCATCAACATACACATAAAAATGACATCAAATAAAAAGCACCCACAGTAAAAACTCAATAAAAGCTAACAATGAAACCAACCGAACTGAGATAAGCTGAAACTCCAATATATAAAAATTTCTTTCATGCAAATGTCTCAGCTGGAAGAAAGAATTACAATAGTAACCATCTCTGAGCGAACTCCTGAATATAAATGATAATCGAATGAAACAACACTCCTACTATTAGGATGCTGACTAAATTTCCAATGTTGCAAGGATGAATGCTCAACCCTATTAAAAGTGTATATAATAATAGTACCGGTGGGGAGGGGGGAGATTTATAGATTTGGGTCAGAGTTAAAAAGTTGCGCAAGAAATATATCTAATAACATAAATGTAAATCATGCGACTCATCTATATAACAATTATAAAAATTCAATACACCATTTATTCATGTTGATCAAAGAGATACTCCACGTGGCAACCAATTTTTTCTTTCGCTTCTCCTCTCTCTTATCTATAATTTATTCAGACCTTTATTTTTATTTCTCTCTCCTCTCATTTATAAGTGAAATGTCTCTTTCCATCTAAATACTAATATCTTTGATGAAAATCCGTTCCCCTCGATGTCCATTTAGTTTTAGATGTCCAGTCGTTATCTTTATATCACCCCTACATCTTCTCCATAATTTAATTCATCAAAGTGAAAATGTCTTTTACTGAGATCTAAAATACATACCGGCTATTACAGAAAAGAATTTCAAAATTGCGGCTTCATTAGTAGGCCCCTCAATGCCCTTTTAAAAAATATAATTTCTCCTGATCCCACGAAGCAACACCAACCTTTCAACAATTTAATGTAGTTATGTCTTCCCTCACCAAACATCCTTTCATTCTCTACTTCTCTTATGATCACTATTGTTTTTGCAGGTGAGGTTTTATTGCAGGTAAAGTTTTATTACAGGTCACACAGTCCCTCACACAGTTATCTCTTTTTAGAAAAGTTTTCTAAATTTATGTTTTATAGTTTTTCGTTTTTTTATTATTTATGTAAAATGACTCTTCATTTCATGGATCTTTAATTGTACGAACTTAGAAATGCATCAGGTGTAGGACCCTTATTTTAATTTTTATATAATGTTAGTTTCTTATATTTTATTGTCCTTCATTTTATTTCTTGTCATTTTTAATTACAAAATCATATCAGTTTATTAATAGGTTATGGTCTTTAGTTTTTTAGCAGGGCGTAGTCTTTAGATGTTGTGAATGAAAATATAATGGATTTGGAGAGATGGTGCTCATAATAGGGTACTCTTGAGGTGATTTTTATTATGAGCACAATCAACAACTTGGGATATCTATCTCGGTTCATCTGGGTTCAAATATTTTATGTTGGGTTAAATAAAGTCATTAGTATTTTTTTTGGCATTTGAGTTATCTTTACTGCCATGTAAGAATTTTAAATGCGTTACTTTCCAAGACATGAGTTATATCATTTTCACATGCAATATAGGCAAATTTACTATTTTTTAGCAATGAATTGTTTGAGTGTATATTGCAGGAAGAGATAATCTTTGACATTTATCTGTACACCTTTTAGCAGGTTTAGTTTTCAACTTCCATTTTTTGTACAAAGTTAAAAAAATATTTAATAAAGTTAACTTTTTTAAAATTAAAATTAAATTTTTTTTATAAATACATCTTTAAGTGCGTCTTTTATTAAAAACGTTAGGAACGCAATTCATTCTTTCAACTTACGATGTTTATGATCAAAAGTTTCCCGGAGCGATCCATAATTTAGACTTCATCTATAAAAAAAAATTCCCTCTCTTCAGTTTTCAATCTTCTTCATCCTCTCTTATTGGGAGTTTTGTTGGAAAATTTTGAAGATTTTTTCTTATTTATGTTCCGCACATTGTGCCTCGCCCGCGCATCGTGTGAGCTTACAACTAGTTTATAATAATCATACAACCCATTGACCCTCAGATGCCATGAATACCACCTCTCATCTAGTGTAAGTACTATGATCATGTCCCAGCCCAAGGTGTCAACTATACTAAAAGTCTTTATCTCTCGACTAATAAGTGTGTAATTGATAATATAATACAATAGGGATGTAACTAACTACACGTGTACAAAATACAACACAATGTCCACTTTACTCAATAAGATATCCACGATATCGTAACATGACATTTCATCATTTTAATTTATTTTGATTAAACTTATTACAAAAGCGCACAATACAATTCTATAATAACCCCCACTCATGTCATCCAAATGATAAGATATACAAAATTTTATAACACAACAACGTAATGTGACATAGGGAATTAACTCAAAGTGGCCATTACCGGACTAACATAATATTACATTAAACTAATGAGTGCCTAATGAACTACTCTTGTGAATTAAGAATGTAACTAGTTACTCAAATGGAAATTCACCCCACATATTAATCCTCATGATATCACCCACAGTTAAAGTAACGTTAATTCAAATCGTACAATATAGTGACATAGGGTTTAATTAATATTTTCAACTAGATTTAAATATTAATCATTAAGTCATAATTTTAATCAAACAAGAAGGCATCAACCTTTCGGGGCATAGTCATGCCTTTATCATCAAGCTCGTAGGAGTCCCTCACAAAACGAACTTAAATTAACAATGTACACATGTGAGAATGGGGCATCACTACAAACTCAAACCCAAAAATAGTTCCATACAAAAACCCCACCGAAGAACCAGGTCGTCAACCACTTTCATCACAAACTTTAAACCAGATGAACATATGATATAAAATATAATACCTTCTAAATACCTATTGTGTCCATCTGGATCAGATTCCTCAGGTGCGGGCCAACCTCAAAATTGGAGGGAAAGAAAGCCATAGAAATATCTCTATCTGCACGTGCCAGGATACGAGGATAAGGGAATACTCTTTTCACCACTCGCGATGATTTTCGGGGGATACTACAAACATAAATCAATCATCGTCAAAGGGGAGAAAAATATAAAAATGGAATTGCCGGTCGATTTTTCTCAAAATAGAAAAAAAGAATATAGCCGTCGCGAGAGAATGACATCAAAAAAAATATCTAGGGATTAAGTTACGAAATGTAAAGGTGTTAGTCACCCATTCTTCTCTTTTGGGCTCTAATAGGCTATGATATTATTCTCGTTTTCTCCAAATGTGATACGTGTATACATGTGTGCGATGTGAACAATGAGAGAAGAAATCATTCGACTCATATCATGGGAAAGACAAAGCGAAATCATTCTAAGGAGACAACAAAAGAATAACATAATAATATAATGTGAGTGTCTGTTAAATCACAAATCACTATGAAGAAGTGAGTTTGCATATTGAGCTGAACACGAATATTTAGGAGTACGCATATTCGCAATACTACTAAATACAAGAAAACATAAAATGAATAAATGAGAAAATAGGAGTCGAATCCCAAGATTGGCTCAGGATGCCTACGCATCCCAAAAGGCATCAAAGTTCACGTAGTTCAATAACAAACAAGGGTGGGGTTTAATCCATATATTCTAAATTCAAACTTCCTTTAATTTGTTTTCAGAAAATGTGCACAAGTGTAGGGAGTGTGGAAAATGAGGAAATTCTAGTTTAGAGTTTATAGGAAAATCCTATTTTTTTCTTTTTTAGATTTTATGAAAATAAGATTTGTGTGTACTAACTAATAAAAAATGGGATTAAATTTGAAATGAAGAAATAAAACAAATATATCAAAGGTGGAAAGAAAAGTAAATAACTAATACTAATTGAATCCGTTGTAAATGGTTAAGAGTAAACCTTCTAGAGGACTTTAATTCTGATTTTGTAGTAGTAGAGGTTAATTTTTAGGTAGTTGGATGGTCATGAGGTAAGATTGAAAAGTGTGGTGAAATATGGATGAGAGTGATGTAAGGAAATGGAGAGAATGTTTGAAAAAATAGAATTTCGACGAGGAATTTCGAGGAGAATATTCTGACTTCAGAATGGGACCCACGAAAATGAGGTCATGATCTCTTTAAATAGTAAAAAAATAAATTTTCAAGGGGTGCTGATAGGTATAGCCCATGGAATGCCTATGGACACACCTCTACCTTATTGGCAAAGAAAAGTACACCCTACCGATAGGAAAGGGGTCTGGGTGCTTATAAGCAGTCCGGAATATACTTTTTCGAAAAAATAAACATAAAATGCAAATCGTAATTTTGAATCGAACATCGTCAGGGCCGTTAGAAAGGGTATTCAAAGCCCTATAAGAATTCATTGAGACACTCCTGGGTTCAACAATTGACCATAGTCAAATGGGGCTCAAAACCAGTCGAAGGCCTATAGACAGGAGGTTCTCAGAGTAAAAAGGTAAGTACACGCGAACTGTGAGGCTGATTCATGCACGGTGCGACACCCCACTTAATTAAATATCGGGTGATCGGTCCTTTATGAAATTAAAATAGAATATATAGTTGGTACATTCTTATTAGAAAACTTTCATTTAGTTATTAACCACTTAGTATTTGCAAAGCTTATGTCAAAATTTTATCTTTACAACTAACATAGACCAAATAATCAATTAAATCACATTACCACCATTTAAGTAACAACTCACAATGAATAAAGATAGAATAGTAAATATAATTGAATCATACAGTCCAGTCTAAAATATCCATTGTGATCTAAAAACCAAACTAATTCCACAATCTATTACATCATAAAATAATCCAAAATCTCTGAATAATAGTAAAATAAAAATGGACAACATGTCTAACTGAAATAAATGCTCATAACGAAGGACTGAATGAATATTGAGGTGTCTAATGTCAAGGACCCGCAACATCCACAGGAGCTGCAACATGCCAAAAGATAGAACCTGCTAAGGCTGGTGTCCCTGTGACTGGGCACCTAAAATGTTTTACAAAAAAATAGAGATTTGGAGAAAATGGGTCAGAATCCGAATAAAACAGTTTAAAATTTTAGCAAGTGTTTAAATGCAAAAATTGCAAATATTATATACATGTTAGGTTAATGTGCTCTCACTTGATATGCACACCTTTCATCTAGTGTTCACGCCTAACGTATATCTAACTCGGCCTAATTATACTACCCCATCTAACTAGTCCAACCCAAATATACTACGATACAAGATATCTTGTAACATTCACCCATATCACCTATACAATACGTTATAACATTCTTTCTATCCATATGTCAATTATGAATTTTTCATTTTATAATTAAATACTCATATACCAAAATTTTCTTAAATATCATTATCGTTCTCTTCTACTAGGCAAACACGGTAGAATAAGTCATCAGTGTATATATTTATCATCAAATATATAAATATAGCAATACTGCACCCTTAGGCTGAGACCTCCTGGTGCATGCATACTTTGCTATCATATCTCACTACCTCGCGTACTAAATAAAGGAGTAATGGTTCAATATCTCACTTGAACCTTAAAAATAATTCACATATATTGTAGGCCGTCAATACTATCATGCTCTTATATAGCACGTATCCAAGGTTCTATGTTCTAGGTACAAGTTTAAAATCCTCCCCCCCCCCCCCCCCCAACAATGGGCTCATCAGGATAAGAGTGTCCACATCGCGAAATCTCCACCCGATAACAAGCAGCGTAGGTATGTCATACACATAATGCATCATATAGTAGGTATACACACAACCTAGATAACCTGGTAGGTATACGTACACCCAATTACTCGGATTTATACGTAGTATTTTTCTTTGTAATACTCACGGTAATTTGAAACTCACGATTTTTCTCTCTATCGTATTCCATCAAATATAATTCACACATCTAAGGCCCTTTCACTTCCCTTTACATTTTCCTAGTAGTTAACCCAAATTTTAAGCTACTATTTCATGTAATAAGATCACTCAAATGTCATCATGGGTCATTCTACTTCTCTCGAAGTCACTATGTCCAAATTTAAGCTTGTCTGGGTAATATTTACTTTTCTAAAATCTCCCTAGAAGTGTCAAAAATCTTGCTCGAATGAACTTCGAACAAACCTAAACTCTGAAATCTCGTTAGAAAAGTCGTTTGAACGGGGTTTTTCGAACGGGGTCCTTCGAATGAGAAGTTTTCTAAAATATCATTAGAATTCTCATTATAATAGTCGTTCGAACAATTGCTACAGTCGTCGAACGAGAATTACAAGTGTAATACTCCGTACTTTTATGGATATTTAAATTACATAAGTGTAATTTATTAATTTGAAAATTTCAAGTGTTGGATTATTATTTATGTGTGCTATATTTACTTATAGGTTTATATCAGGTTGCAGTTGGGAAAAGCGATAAGGAGTAATATTTTATTTGGAGAAGTACGTGTGAAGTTGTACTGGATTTAAAAAGGTGAATTTTTTATAAGTGACTCGAATGGGAATTTCGAGTGCACGATTGGTCTCGAAAGGGTCGATGGAGTCAGAATGGAGTACTCGGGGTGGTGTTTGGGGTTCAGGGACTTTTTGGACTAGTAGGGACTCATAATTGTGTATACAAGTCAACTTTGAGTTTAATAAGAGGAGAACCTTTATTTCTCTCTTAAAAAGGAACGAGAGAAAGAAAGAAAAGAAAAGAAAGGAAGAAGGAAGAAAAGGGAGGAGAAAAAAGATGATCTCGGGCCAACTCCGGTGGATTCCCGTCACTAGGTCGTCGGATTTATCCAACTAGGCAAGTGTTTAACTTGCTTTAATTCTTGTAGTGTGTTTATAAATCCATATTATAGTTTGTGTGAAAAACTATATGATTTTGGGTTTGGGATTCTTGGATTGAAAATGGTATTTTGGGAAAGATTTCATATAATTTTGATAAGATAATGATCCTACATGAAATCTAAGTTAAAATCCATGTTAATGGTGTAAATTATGGTGAGAAATTGAAAGAGCTGGTAAATTCAAGAATTAGGGTTTAATTCTTAGAAATTGATGAATTCCATGAAATTAATTGTTTTGTTGGGTATATTCAACTGAGTAGATGTCATTAATGGTGTTGGGTGATGTTAGAATCCATAGAAATTGTGTTGGATTTGTTTTAGGATGAATTTCGGGAGTTGAAGAAAATGAACTCCCGAACTGATTAGATAGCCGGATCTGTTCATTTTTCAGGCCACCAGATAGGTTTGTTTTTGGGCACCGGACCGATTTGTTTTTTGTGGCCGGATTGGTTCATTTTTGGTCGGACCAGTTCGTTTTTGGGATACCGGATCGATTCGTTTTTAACAGTTAAAGTTTGAGAGACTTTTCTTAGACTAAAAGGATGGAAGAAGAATTCCTTTTGAGAGATGATTATTAAAGGGATCCTAGAAACAGTAGTAGGACTTCTATATGACTAGATGAGTAGAATATGACCCTTGATATCAGTGGGAATAAATCTATAGTATGGACATGTGGAGTGTTTGGAGACAAACGACCCTCGGTAAAATGTTTCGACAGTTCTAGTCATATATATATATATATATATATATATATATATATATATATATATATGTCGATGAGGTATGAGTAAATCCTAATTTGTGAATAGGGTAATATTAGAATGTGAGTTGGAAGTAAATAGCTAAAATCCGGGATGAATTAATGTGTCGAGTGTATCATAAACAAGCGGTATAGGCAGGGATAGCCTAATCTGTATATATATATATGGATGCCGGTGTTTCGACAATGCTAGGTAGTAGTGTATTGGGGGGTTCCTTGTTTGGATTTTGCTTTGCGAGACACCCCACGCATGAAACTTAGCGTAACAGATTTTGATGTTAAGGTATTGTTCCATAGGTTATTGTTAAATGTGATTGCAGGAGGAGATATAGCTCTTACGTCAAGAGACGGAAATTTAGAGGTACATGTTATGGACTAGGGGCCTAACGGATTTGCATGACCGACGATGTTAGGTGGTAGTGTATCGGGGGGGTTTCTTATTTGGATTTTTCTTTACGAGACGTCCCATGCACGAAACCTAGCGCAACGTTGGAATTGGAGAGATGTTTGTCCATTTGTCCATGAGTTTGTTACATCGGTCATCATTCCTATATGTAGTTCTATCTGTGAGATGAAAGTTATATTACGATTTAAGGCTAGTAAAGCCGGTAGTGCTATGGTAAAGCATTGAAGTTTTTACCACGAGTTGAAAAGTGGGACAGGGTAGAGAAGGATTAAATGTCGATTTACGGGGTGATTGAAAATACACAAATGCGTAGTCACAAGGAGACTACGAGAGTAAAATGTGTTACGAGTATGGGGTAATGATTTGATTTTATATATATCTATGCAGGATTGATATATATTTGAGATTATAGGCTAATGCTAAGTAAGATAGGCATGATAGCCAAAAATGATATATATATATATATATATATATATATATACGGATATAAAGACAGTATATATACTATATGATTATGAATATATATATATATAAATATACGTGTGTATGAATGATATATTTATGTGAAGCATACCCCTCTAGTGTTATCATGGGAGGTTGCGCGATGTGGGTGAATCCCCTGGCTTGAAGAGCAGGATGAGTATAGCCCTAGGTCATAGTCGTCCAGATATTGTACATTGTGATTTTTATTAGGGGTGAGACATGGTGGGTATGTTTCATTCTCATTTTCGGTTAGGAACTATGACCGCTTTCCATACGTTGTGATTTGGTTTTTACCAAGTCGGTGTGAGAGTCCAACCGCTGGTACCCAGGATGATAATGTGAGTGATTCCCTAGAAGATGATAGCATTCTAGAGACTGCATCTAATGAGTTATAGCTCTGAGGGATGGTTATTTTACTTATATAGTGTCTGATATATAATTATTCATATACTTGATGTGTATAGTATATTATATATACATACGCACACACACACACACATATATATATATATATATATTTATGGGCTAAAATAAGTAAAGGAAGGTGAGTTAATTTCTCGACTATCCGGGAGTATAAAATCTGGAATAAAACAGATGTGATAGATGTATATAAGGTGAGCATATTATATATGGGATTGATAACACTAAGTTAAGACTAGTGTAATAACTAGAGAAATTATTTTATATGGACCCAGAGATTTATAAGTGAGAATTATAGTGTAAGCTCGGGTGTAAGCTTAGGAGATTAAAAATGCGAGTTGTGAAGATAGACTATGGTATTTTGAATTTTTGGAGAGATGGTAGCTGGGTTGGGTAGCGTAACTAGGATGGTTAAAATATATGCGATAGGTGCGCACTGTTAGATGAGAGGTGAGGGCTATCTCATGTGAGTGCGACACCAGTTTAAATATGGAGAATAGCATATTTAAATATTAAACTATGTTAAGCACTTGTTAAAATATTTTTCAAAACCCAGGCTCTGACCCGTATCTATTTCAAGTCAGACGCTGTTGCCGCAGCTGTGGATGTTGACAAGAAATTGTATAGACGCTTCTCTCCTTGTGATCTAGATAGGAGGTAATGTAAGTTATATTCGGGCATATTGCCCAACTGTTGTCTTTTATTTTACTTAGCGCATTTTCGTTTACGCCTATTCGATATGGTTGTATTTATGCTTTACCGAGAGTTATCGGTTATTTATTTATTTATCCATTCTATTTGTTGTTTATTTTCCTGTGTGAATGGATTTACATGTGTGTTTAAGTTAAAAATATTAGAAAGTTTAAAATTTGACGCTAGGCATATTAGGTTAATAGTAATTAAATTGGTTTTCGATGGTGATGCTGAGAATGAACCACATGAGATTCCTATTTAATTTGATATAGGACTGATCACCTAGTATTTTATTGGGCGGGGTGTCACAGGTGGTATCAGAGCATTGGGTTCTAGAGTCCTTAGGAATCTGTGCGGATGTACTATGCTTTCAGCTTATCCTTCTATTTGATATAGATCCCTATATTTAGCATTGTTGGTTTATATGGTGAGATTTTGCTCTCCTGCTATAGTGTATATATTTAGTGAATCTTATTTGCATTCAGGTGTGTTCGTCTGTCGAACAATGAATGGATGACCGACGAAGGCCATGGGGAGGCAGCAGGAGGTAGGACTCAGTTGAAGTTGAAGAATATTTTGGAGATGGCGACCGTAGTCATGGTCACCCCTAGTGTTGCTTGGGAAGATGGGCTTGTAACGACTGCTAGGGTGTAGTATATATTTTCAAGTACCGCTACAGCAAAAACTGGTGCCAAACTAGACTCACCCAGCGTAGTCAAAATGGGAAAGAGTCAGATGGGTCTTTGAAGAGGACCGCCTATTGTAATTTTACAAAAGGCGAAGATTGCACATGTTAGCCATTGGAATTTAGATTTCCAAAGGCTTTGGCATATGGCGGAGTGTGGTATACCCGGAAGTGAAAATTGAGGTAAACTTTTTCTTAGCTCATGGGAGCAGAGTTGTAATGGTAGGACTAGATCACCACATTTAAAAAGTGAAATATTATGCCAATGGAAGGATATTATGTACCGTTTGATCGCAATTTCCTTCATATTTTGTTCAGAAGAATATGTGAAGGTAATTCTGAACTTATCACAGGAGGGATGGATGGAGACGTTGTCTAGCGAACTTTGTACCCGACGATGTAGGTACAGTGGATAAGAGAGTCCTTAAGTGGGTGATGGAATTACGAGAATAGTTGCCAACACTTATGGGAAATTCTGATTGAATAATTGATGCAGATGGCGACAATATCGTGTTATGTCCGGGAACCATGTGAGAAGCCAGGGTGATTGGCAAGTTGGAAATGTGAGTTTTATTCTCAGGTGAATGAGGTATGCTTTATATGACATGACCGAGTCATAATATTTTGATTAACGCTAGATTCGCATGTGATACGAGTTTAGTGGTTATATTGATAACATTATTATGTGTATGTATATTTCGTGGTATAGCAGGGTTATCTTTGGTTTCATCCACAAGGGAGCGAATGTAGGCAGTGGGAATGTGTTTTATTGTGATTACTCGTTTTAGTGATGTGTTATACGAGTATGATATTATCTTAGTTATGGCTTTATGGAAATGGTTAGAACGATAGTGGGAAGTTAATGCAAGGCTATTGGGGTTGCTGCTCTAGGGCTGAATGTGTTGAATTGGCGATGCCTCACTTACGAGAGGGTCGAGCTCGCATTTCGATTATATTATTATAAAGACTATGAATAGTATGGCTATCTCGAGATATTTCATCCCGGTATGTAGGGACTTTATTAATATCATTCGAGGTATAATAGATCCACTGTTGAGCGGAGAGATTTATCTCGTTATTACATTTAGCGCTAAGGATTTGGTGATAGGAAGAGCGCGCTATCATATTACTCCTTTAGAGACATGGGATATGAGATTTATATCTAAAGTTCATTGATTGGGTTGCCAACATCAGGATAAGGTCAAGACTTCCTTTGAATGTGCGGAACAAATTGACCAGGATGAAGAAATTGTTATTCTTCTAGGGTGAGTGACGGATGCAAGGTGTCGCACAATATGGTGGTAAGTCAGGGTGGGATCCTTGAACCCCACCCCCGATAGGGATTTTCGGGAAGAAGTGGGGATAATGTTTTGTTTTGGGCAAGTCGTGTCACCTATGACCCGATGAGTAGACGGGAGGTGATTGACGACTAGTAAAATGGTATGAATGAGATTCTGGAGACACTGTGGTTAGTTTACTTCCGTAACTGACCTAACTTGTAATTGAAGAAAAGCATATTACGGTAGAGTTATGTGTAGCCACTCGTACCTATTTATTGTGGACAAGGTACCTACTAAAGTTTTGTGTGGGAAAACCTAACCATTCTCCCTCTAGTTGGATAAAGGCAAGCAGATAAGTAGATTTTTGGGATCATACAAGAGTTACAGTACGTTGATAAAAGTGAAGAAATAAAACCTATTTGGAGTGGCTTTTGACTGTCGTAAAAGTTACGTCGTCATGAGCCGAGATTTGAATGATTGACGAAAGTGGTCAAATGTTTTTATGAATTTCTCTCAGGATGGGAGATTTGTGTTGGAATTGGACACGGGAATCTAGAACTTAGTGATATGCGTCTTTCCAATAATATTAAGGCAATTTAGCCAACGATTTATAGGCTCGTTTTATTTGAATTTCATTGGTAGAAGAACAATGTATGATGTGTTGTTATTGAGTTGTCATCTTATGACTGATGAAGTATATCCGTATGAAGAAGGTTGAATAAGCTTTTTGTGAAGCTGGGGAAACAGTGATTGAGCCTTACCTTAAGATTTATTACGAGCACTGAGGGATGTGGTGTTGTAAGATCCTCAGTTTTAGTAGCGGCGGTATCTAAATTTTGAGGACGAAATTCTTTTGTAAGGGGGAAATATGTAATACCCTGTACTTTTATGGATATTTAAATTACATAAAAGTAATTTATTAATTTGAAAATTTCAAGTGATGGATTATTATTGATGTGTGCTATATTTACTTACAGGTTTATATCAGGTCGCGGTTGAGCAAAGCGACAATGAGTAATATTTTATTTAGAGAAGTACATGTGAAGTTGTATTGGATTTAAAAAGGTGAATTTTTGATAAGTGACACGAATGGGAATTTCGAGTGCACGGTTGGTCTCGGAAGGGTCGAGATAGTCAGAATAGCGTACCCGGAAGTAATGTTTGGGTTTCAGGGTCTTTTTGAACTAGTAGGGACTCGCAATTGTAAATACGAGTCAACTTTGGATTTAATAAGAGGAGAACCCTTATTTCTCTCTTAAAAAGGAATGGGAGAAATAAAGAAAGAAAAGAAAGGAAGAAGGAAGAAAAGGGAGGAGAAAAAAGAGGAGCTCGAGCCAACTCCGACGGATTCTCGGCACGAGGTCGTCGGATTTATCCAACCAGGTAAGTGTTTAACTTGTTTTAATTCTTGTAGTGTGTTTATAAATCCATATTATAGTTGGTGTGAAAAACTATATGATTTTGGGTTGGGGATTCTTGGATCAAAAATGGGATTTTGGGAAAGATTTCATATAATTTTGATGAGATAATGATCCTACATGAAACCTAAGTTAAAATCCATGTTAATGGTGTAAATTATGCTCTCATGCACCCTATAATCCGCGCATATTAACGTAAACATCACATACGTTTCACATGTAATACACCAAATCATGTTGCCCTCGCATTCACAGCGTGGCTATCATACTTGGGTATTCTCAATCACCCCATAAATCAAAATTTTAATTCTCATGAACATCGTTCCACCTTTCAACTTATGGTGAAAAGAAGAAAATTTTCATGTGCTCTCTCATGGCACTACCGGCTCCACTGGCCTTAAATCAGAACATAACTTTCAAGTCGCAGTTATAACTAGATACTTGTAAAATAACCGAGGTACCACACTCGTGGACTGAAGACCCAACATTTCCCCACTCCCAACGATGCGCTAAATTTCATGCATGGGACGTCTCGCAAAGCGAAATCCAAATAAGCACCCCCTAGCCCAATACACTACTACCTAGCATTGTCGGAACATCAAAATCCATTAGGCCCTCAGTCATAGCATGTACCCTCAAACTCCTGTCTCTTGACACAATAGTATACTCGTCTACTATATGTTACACAAGACCACGTATATCATGGCACTCTTACTATCACTAGTTTCCTAGCACAAATAAATCACGAGTTATGTCTCTTTGCTCGATAAAAACCAACATACCCTGAATCACATTATTAAACATCCCTATTCACCGGGATCAAATATAACTAGACAACATATACATAGAAGTCTGCTCCCCGATATATCATAACGTATACACACACACACACACACACATATATATATATATATGCTCAACCCTATTACATAATGTAAATTCAAATTCTTCTCATTTACAATATAAGTCTCATTTCGCCAAAGGGATACACCAAATCCCAATAAATCTATCCATTTAATTATACTAAGAACAATAATCCAAAATGTCCTAGGGTTTGACATCTCCCAGCTCCCGGCATTTGCTGATTTCATGCATGGGAGGTCTCACAAAGAGAAATCCAAACAAGGAACCCTCCCGATACACTACTATGTAGCTCTATCGGTTATTGAGATATGTCGGTCCAGGACCTAAGTCGAATAATATGTTTAAATCAATATAAATTATATCTCGTATAACATCATACTCGTATAGCACATCACTAAAATGAGTAATCTCAATAAAAATATACTCTCACTATCTACACTCGCTAAACAACAGGAAATACATACACATAATAATGTTATCAATATAGCTAATAAACTCGTCTCCCACGCGAATCTAGCATTAATCAAAATACTGTGACTCGCTCGTGTCACAGAAAGCATACCTCATTCACCCGAGAATAAAACTCACATTTCCAACTTACCAATCACCCTGGCTTTTCAAATGGTTCCCGGACATAACATGGTTATCCGAACCGAACCAAAAACTATCTTAATCATTGTCCCCACTAGGCACCAAACTCTTATCACTTTATTCACTTTGGGAAAGTTCAATCGATGGTCTTACTCCCACACCAACCCCTAGCTCCATTGGCCCTAAGGAACGTACTACTGGCCTTACCAGTCCCGACTGAATCAACCTTCACTCGATAGAAATCCAGATGGGTCCCCTGATGGGTATCTCCCTCACGGTATTTCACTAACACCATTTCATCCAGTCTTACTCTCCGACTGAATCTTTCGATTGTTTTAGCTCCCCACTAAAGAAGCGTTAACATCTTCACAGATAAAATGAGACATTATCACCACCTGCATCGACCGTCCAAGCAGAATTTTCCACAAGTGTTGGCGACTATTCTCGTGAGCCAATTACCCACTTTAGGACTCTCTTCTCCATTGTACCTACTTCATCTGGTACAAAATTTATTTTCACAAATGGGCCTCTATACAGTCCTTCCTGTGATGAGTTCAAAACATTGTTCACATCTCCTTCTGAACAAAAAAATGAAGAAACTTGCAGTCAAATCGTACCTAAGATCCTTCTATTGGCATAATATTTCACTTTCTAAATGTGGGGGTCTACTCCCATCAATATATCCATTCTCTTAGGAGACAAATAAATTTACTCCAATTTTCATTTTCGGGTATACAACACTCCGCCATATGCCAAAGCCTTTAGGTATCTTACTGTGACAACCCGCAATCCGAGATAAGGGGTGGCCAGCCCGATACTCAAACGTAATAGGGATCATGGATGGATATCATTCTCAGCATCACAAACATAAACTGAGTATACGGGAAAACCACCCAATAAATCAGAAAACGGGTTGCCAAAAAGTGTAAAATTTTAAAAATGCGGTTATGAAAATTTAAACTAAACAACCCAATCTGACAAGCAAGTGGAATTCCAAAAGATAATATATAAAGTAACTAAAACGAATGTATACAAATGGACCGAATAAGCTGTCGGTCCACAACTACATAAGACAACGTACAACAATATAAATATCTTACATAGTACAACCATTAATCAAATACAAATGTTTGGGCCACACGCCCGAGGAACAAGACCCGATCATAACTAGAATAACAAGAATGAAAGCGTCTAATACAACATCCTGTAATAACCCGCAAGATCTTACAGCTCGTCAAAAGTGCAGGGAACTTGGGAGAGTCAAGTCGGGCGTCCTTGCGGTGGAGCACCTGAGCGGATACAATAATATATATACAACAAGGAAGTAAACCGGTCAGGGTCGGGTTCTATATGATTTCTAGAAGAATAAAAAGCATGATAGATATGAACAGTTATACATGAATGATGAGGATGATAATATGACATGCTATCTACAATATAAGCAAGAATTTAAGATAAAGCACTTTAAGTTAAAACCCTTCCTTATAAAATACAATTTCCATTTCCTTCAGACATTCCTTATTAGGAATAAAACCATATAATTGGTTAAATCAAGAAGTTATAATTTCTATTCATTAATTAAAACTTCCCATTTTATCTTTCCATTCCTTATTAGGAATATCATTTACATCAAGTGCTCTTTATGGCACATATATTATTCCCGTGCTCTTCCTGGCACATATTTATGCTCTTTATGGCATTTAACATACGCTCTTTGTGGCGTTTATCAACCATCAAGTCCAACTTGATGAAATATAGTTGTATTCATATACATATAACGATATCTAAGACCGCCCGTCCGGGTTTCCCCACTGTGCGCGCCCCTAAATGACCATCATCTTCCAGGGCCTAACATAAGACAACCTGGGCACCTAATGGAACACGTCGGGAAGCGGCCATGAGCCTGCGGGGTAGTCAAGACCACACCCGGAATCTCCTACCCATCGCAGAAGAAATATAACAATAAGCGCTCCCATGGCCTAGGACTATATCCACCCTGCATTCATTAGCCAGGGGGCTTCACCTCACGAGCGAACTTCCCTTATGATGTCATTTAGAGAGGTGTGTAACAGTAAATTAACATTTACATTTTATTATCATATTCATTACCAAGGTTCTAAAAAAAGCGGGGCGTGATTGAAGCGTGGAGGCCAAGCCTTAAGCCTTAGAAGCCTAGGCGGGTCTAGGCGTAAAAAGGCGTGAAAAGGCGTTTAGGCCTTCTTAATATATTTTTATATTTTTTAACTATAACAAGGCTATTAAAATACAAAAATTGCACATATCATAAAAATATGTCTGAATATATGCAAATTAATATACTATTTGATTATTTTGGATGAGATAATGGTCCGATTTGTAAAGAAATTCTTTAAAAGGCGACATCGTTTCACTAAAGCATTGTTGTTTTTAGAAAAAAGTGCGCCTTAAGGGTTTTACCAAGAATAAGGCGTGAAAAGCGTAAGGCGAGGCATTTCTCCCAAGCCTTAAGCCTAGGCGTGCCTAGGCGGAGCCTAGGCGGGTTTTTTAGAACAGTGTTCATTACCAAATCCATTTCCATTAATCATGAGATGGGTTCTTTTTATTTAAAGCTAACATCATTAAACAACGGGGTTCATTCTAGTTGAACCTATCATCTTTAAACACCTATGGGTTCATTTTATGCGAACCTAATTCCCGTCGAATATTATCATTTATTTTTCATCGAATTACAATTCCAGGCTAGGTCTCCAAATGATCATTATGATCCTACAAATCTCCCAGGTTTATATAACTTCGATAAGCCCTTAAGTCTCCAAGTTAGGGCATTTAACTTCCAAACTTCTAAAAGTTTGGATAAAAGAAGTAATGCCTTAACATTACTTTAAACCTCCCCGAAATAAACCCCAGAGGAATCCATTTCTAGTCCAGGGTAACGACCGAACTCCATAACTACTCTAGGACTCTAAGTTTACTTCTTTAAGGAAGTTTCCTAGGTCCTAATCCTAAAGAATAAGGATGAAAAATCAAAAGGAAAAGACCCCAAAACTGCTGGAACCGAATCGATTCGCTCTGAAAGCGAATCGGTTCGGACAACAAAATTTAGTTTCTGCAAATGCCGAATCGATTCGGTCTTAATCCGAATCGATTCGGACAACAAGACCTGGGATTCTGCATCTATGCGAATCGATTCGCCCAAGGGGCCGAATCGATTCGCCCCTGCGAAAATGCCAAGAATGGCTATGGAGTCTTGAACTCCAAAATTTATCCAACTCCAAAACCAAGCCCAACCGAAATCATTGGCTGCAATTTCTACATCCTAAATCCATCTATCTACCAACCTTAAACATCATTTATCATCCAAATCCATTTTTAGTGGTTAATACCCAAAAATCCAATCAAAACCCTAACAATTCTAAATCATAACAAATTCATAAATATCAAAACTAATTATTCTACTTAAATCATAAATTTGCAAGTAGATTACTTGCCTCAAGGTAAGAATCTGATTTGATGAAGAGGGAAGCAACAATCCAAGCTCCAATCTCCAATCTCTCTCTTTCTCCAAAGCTTTCTTCCTCTCTCTCTTTCTCTCTAAGTTAACAATTTGGGGCATAAAAGGAATAGTAAGTCTTAGCAAGACTAAATCGGGCCATAAGTCTAAAATGCCCAACTCTAATAACTAATGCGCGATAAAATAATACGCGATATCACTATTTAAGCCAAAACCAGTCAAAAGTGCCCGAAATGCCAAAATACAATATGGCACTTATTTTGACTGTCTCACACCTACCGGGACTAACTACACTATCCAAATTATCATTTGGAAATTTTATAACTCATTTTACTTCCGGTTTCATAATAAACCAAAATGTCATTTCAAATCCTTATGACATTATAAATCACTACATGAACATTTTATGTACTCACGGGGTAACTATGCAACATTTTGGTAAATATTGACCTTGACATAACAAATTAATATTTACTCAACATCTACCATTTTATAATTAATTTCTACCCAGTGTAAATAAATATAAAATGGGCTGTCAGAAGAGAGGGTTATTACACTTACATCCATTGGCAAACATGCAAAATCTCTGCATTTACTAAAATTCCAACAGGCGGTCCTCTTCAAAGACCCATCTGACTCTTTTCCATTTTGACTACGCCGGGTGAGTCTAATTTGGCACCACTTTTTGATATAGTGGTACTTAAAAATATATATTGTACCTTAGCAGTCTTCACAACCCTATCTTCCCGAGCAACAATAGGGGTGACCCCAACTATGGTCATCGTCCCCAAAATATTCTTCAACTTCAACTGAGCCATGCCTCATGTTGCCTCCTCACGGCCTTGGTCGATCATCCATTTGTTGTTCGGCAAACGAACACACCCTAACGCAAATAAGATTCACTAATATATATACATTATAGCAGAAGAATGAAATCTCACCATAGAAGTCAACAATCCTAAACTTAGGTATTTATATCAAATAGAAAGCAACGCTGAAAGCGCAGTACGTCGGCACAGATTCCTAAAGACTCTAGAACCTAATGCTCTGATACCACCTGTGACACCCCGCTTAATAAAAATCGGGTGATTAGCCCTATATCAAATTAAATAGGAATCTCAAATGGTTTCATTCTCAGCATCATTATCAAAAACCATATTAATTACTAATAACCTATTAGGCATGGAGTCAAAATTTTAAACTTTCTAATCTTTTTAAAATTAATACACAATTAAAATCATTCACACGGTAATAAAAATAGCAAATGGAATGAATAAATAAATAACCGATAATTCTCGGTAAACATATATTAAAACCGAATCGAATGCGCGTAAAATAAAAATGTCGCAAATAAAATAATGACAACTCTTGGGCAACATGCCCAAATATATTTACAATACACCCTTTCTAGATCACAAGGATAGAGGCTTCTAAAATGATTTTCTTCTAACAGCCACAGTTGCGGCAGTACGTCTGACTCGGAAGAGATAGTCATCCAGGCGTCCCTGTGTCTGGACACCTAAAAACTATACAAAAGGGGAAGAAAAAGAAAATAGATACGAGTCAGAGCCCGAGTTTTGAAAAAACTTTAGCAATTGCTTAATTTACTTTAATATGTAAAAATATGATACTCTTCATATTTAAATTGGTGTCACACTCACATGAGATACCCCTCACCTCTCATCTAACAGTGCACGCCTAATGCATGTATTTTAAAACACCCTAATTAGCTACCCAGCCTAACTAACACCTCAAAAAACTCCCAGGTCCATACAATATTAAGAACTCCGCGTATCTAAAATATTCTAAGTGCTCGCCCAAGCTTATACCTTAAAATTTATCGCTTATCATATACCCTTTCATTTTAAATAACCTTCACTAGTTATTACCCCATTCTCATTTCAGTGTTATTATTTCGTATATAATATACTCATCTTTATATACTTTTATTACATTTTATATTCCGGATTTTATACTCTTGGATACCAGAATTTATATATATATATATATATATATATATTCCCATCTCATAAATATATATATACTTTACACATCTAGTATATATATAAACAACATTCTTTATCTTATTCCATGTATATATATGTTTTCACATCTCATACACACACACACACACACACACACACACATATATATATATGCTATACTATACACATCAAGTATATCCATACTTATATATCACACACTATATAAGTAAAATAACCATCCCTCTGAGCTATAACTCAATGGATACAGTCTCTAGAATGTTATCATCTTCGAGGGAATTACTCACATTATCATCCTGGGTACCAGCGGTCGGACTCTCACACCGACTTGGTAAAAACCAAATCACAACGTATGGGAAGCGGTCATAGTTCCTCACCGAAAATGAGAAAGAAACATACCCACCACGTCTCACCCCTGATAAAAATCACATTGTAGAATATTTGGACGGCTATGACCTGGGGCTATACTCACCCTGCTCCTCAAGCCAGGGGATTCACCCACATCAAGCAACTTCCCATGATAGCACTAGAGGGGTGTGTTTCACATAAATATATCATTCACACACAGATATATTTGTAATCATATATATATATATATATATATATAGATAGATAGATATATATCACATCAAATCCGGCTATATATGCCTATCTCTTATGGCATTAGCCTGTAATCCAAATATACCAATTTATATAAATCAATAACTATACACATAACTTATTTTAATCCCATAAGTATTCACTCACTTATGATATAATTCTCACATTTCTTCTCTCCAAATAGTAACGTTTCACGTCTATCTAGTATTTTTTACATCACCTTACTCGCACCTTAGGTTATTACTTAAACAAATTTATATTCGGCATATGTATATATTCTACCCATATATAATCAGCATATATATACTACACACACACACACACACACACACACATATATATATATATATATATATATATATATATATATATATATATATATATATATATATATATATATATACGAATCCCCCGAATAATTCCTCGAATGTCGTTCGTCCCAGACATTCCTAACTTTAAATCCCGGATCTTTCCCACTAGCTCGAGACTTATACATCCCCCATTTACTCTTATAGAGGTCCCCGTGCTCTATTTAGTATCCTCTAACATTTATCTCTAAAAGAAATTCGTCTTCAATCCCTTTAGTCCAAGAAGAACTTTTTAGATTTTTTATGAATATCATCCTTGTCTTACAATTGTTATGTAGATGAGGAGAATATAAAAGAAACAAAGAGGACAATTCGTTTCTTTTCAATTTCAAAATACATGTATAAAAGAGAATATTTACTCGAGGAAACAAACAATCAAATTACATATGTAGAAAACATACGACCTTCCAAATGAGACAGTATGGGAAGACGGAGAAAGAGATAACATCCAATTCACCCTTTATTGTAGTTAGAGGTCCACGTGGAGTGCCTCGATTTCTTTGAAAATTAAATGCCAAGCTTCGAGTTTATAGTTATAATAATATAATATAGATATAGATACTTAGGTATACACACCTGAATACATTAATACACATTGGTATAAGAATTTATTAGTGTATTAAAACAAATTCTACATTATTTTTAATATAAAAATACTTTTTTATCAAATATTTTTATAAAATAAAAAAAATTCTATACAATGAAAAAGTTTTTACATACATTTATAAAAAATAGCTAACGTGGTATTAATAACATGATTTTCAAATAACATGGCTATAATATATATATATTTATAACGAAATGAGTAAAAAAATATTTTAATAATGTGTTTTCAAATAACGTTATTGATAACATTTTAGACAGTAAAAATAACATCATCGATAACTTTATTGATATTTTTAACTATTGTTTAACTTTTTATTATATAAATATAGTAAAAACTTACAATTAGAAGTAACGTAGGTAAGTTTAGGTAGGATTGTATCTTCTTTGTACGCTGGCCCCGAAAATTGTCCATTAACGATCAAAATATTCTTTGTTTTGCACAGCCTTTCATACTTTGCTTCCTTCACCTGCATTAAAAAGAAAGTTTTATATATATATATATATATATATATTGACTCTTACACATATACAAAGTATAAATTGATTGATATTTAAATATGCTCTATGTGTGCGCTTATTAAACTGAGAGAAGAAGAAGAAGGAAGGGGATGGGAAAGGATGGGAAGAGGAATGGGATATGAAAGAATCGGAAAAAAATTGTATACGTGGGGGTGTGAAGTGGCAGTTGAGGAAGAGAGGGAGGGAAATGAAAGATTAAAAAATAAATGAGGGTTAATTGTCTCTTGAAAACTAAAAAGCATTAAAGCCTATTTGGGCTTTGAAGTGATGGTTGAGGGAGAGAGAGAGATGAATGGTCAAAATTTAATGAGGGTCGATTATCTCTTAAAAAATAAAAAGCATTAAAGTCTAGTTATTAACTTCTAATACTATTGTATTAGAGGTATAGTAAGGATAGGGATTTATGACATCTAAAAAGTGTTGTAAAAATATTTATTTAAACTTTCATGTTTTCATCATTCGAAATTTATGCGACGAGAGTCGATATGATTTTGAGTTTTAAAAGAGAATTGCGAGTTAGACTAATTTATCATAAACAAGTATAAATAGTAAACAGATCTGAAATCCTAGTAACCTATCTCAAATATGTTACATATTATGTGTTCACTTGTTGATTATTATTATTTATTTTATTTTATCTCTACATCATATCTCTACACTCGTATTGCCTAGTTGGAAAGTTCGATGATTTGTACAACTTGATCATATCTCTGTAGGTTTGACCCGTACTTATACTCGCTATATTACACTAACCCGTGCATTTGCGATAATTTTATAATTTTATTTTGACAAGTTTTTCGCACCGTTGTGGGGAATTTATGTCGATTTTAAAGTTATTGACTTTCAGAATAGTTTTTTTCATTCGTGTTAACATATAACCCATAAAAGCATGCTCCATCAAGCTTCCAAGAAAGAACCCCCTTCAACTCCATGAAAACCCACATATATTCTCTCTCTAAAAGCCTCCCAATACCACACCAAAATTCGTATCTCTCCTCCTATAATGGTGGAAATCACCACTTCAGGCTTGAATATGGTGGAATATTACACGAATGGAGGTGGAAAGGTGGTGGAATGGTGGTGGAAGACTACCCACCTCTCTCTCTCTATCCTTCTTCCATTTATCCTAACTCAAAATAACCCAAATACACCAAACACACACTTATAAAACCCTTCCAAAGGCCAAAAATCCCGTTATGCCCCTTCTGATCTGATCTGAGCTCGACAGTTCAAGGATCTGATGGCTGAGATTGTGATAGCGCATAAGGGTAACTGGGATTAAAAATCCAATCTACGTCATTCGAACGACAACCCTAGGTAGTTCCAATGACTTCCTCATGTCGTTAAAACTGTAGATCCCATGACCCTTCATACGAACTTCTATTGTAAACCAGTAGCATATCGTTAGAAGCCCTGTATCTCGTGACCTTCTCGCGACATACCCTAGTCATTTGAACGACATTACCTTGTCGTTTGAATGCCCCTTTTTCTTTTTCTTTTATTTTTATCCCATTTTGCCCACAATTCTTCCATAATTATCATTAACTTCTCCTCGTTTATAATCCATATATAATTTTATTCAATTAATGGAGCAAGATATTAGAAACTTCCCTCCTTGGAGAATTTCGTCCCCGAAATTCTCTACCCATCAATCCCCAAGCATATAAGTCCACCAATTTCTAGTCTAAGTCCTAGAAATACCCCAAGACAAACCATTGAAGTCCTCAACACTAAGACTCAACATGTGACATGCTTTAATGCTCAACATCTCATTGACCCTGCAATTACATAATTGATCCCGAATCTCCATTTTGCCTTATGATCAAGTCCAAACCATTCCTAGCACTACTTATGCTAGTACCTAAGACAAACTGGCACCTCTATAGGCAAACCCTTTCTAGCGGTTAACGCTCACCCAAAGCAAATCACAATACAGCCAACCATCGTATATATTACGAAAAATCAATTCTAGCTTAGGAATGGAAATTTTGTGTCCTATAAATTTTAGGTTATTCCAACTATATAACTCGCATGAGTTTGCCGATAACCAAACTATGCCATTCTCTCAGTCAAAGGAGGAATAATCCCATCAAATCATTATTGTGCGCCCATTTTACACCTTTTGCTGCATCACTCTAATGAACCTAGTACTACCCCAGGTGTCTCATACTTGAGTAATTACTAGGGTCCCGCTCTAATCCACTCACTGTGTCAAAACAACATAGTGTACTAAGTTTTTTGATTTCCAACACTATACCGTATCCTCAAGACACTATCCCACTCTTCACAACCCGTGCCACTGACTGTAGAGCTATCCAATCGAGAGTCCACAAGTCTTAAAAGAGATTAATACTACAAACAAATCATGTGGCCAAAAATGTATCCACCCGTACACAAAACTTTATGCAATAGCAATAATACCTCAGATGGGCGCACCCAGTTACTGAGTTGCATTGACCAAACCAAGCCCACAGTGCTCTCATGAGCCCAACCACGTCATATCATGACATGGTACCAATCTGACTCACCAAATATGAGAATGCCAAATCTCAATTATAAAAATCGAAAGGAACACACTTGAGTCAGAAGGATAAGAAATCATCCCGAGGAATTTCGACCATAAGCGTACAACTCTAACTCAGTGAAGAGAACCTATGTCCTGCACTTGAAGTCATGTCACTCATTCCTAGAGTTCTCATCGAGCATAAGTCCTAGCCACACCCCCAACTTGGGCGCTAGCAGTGGCGAATCGAATCGCAACCATTAATTCTCGCAATACGAACGCAATTTACGAATCGGTAGTCCTTTAGGAAGTCAATGCCCGACATCCCTCCTTGGGAGAAAGGCCCTTCCTTTCACATTCTTGGCGTAAATGAATCATGCTAATCAGCAAAAACCTCACGCTCTAGCCATTGATCTTGTCCAATCACTAGTGACAACGTCACCAACCTATTACACCTAGGTTATCACCTGCCTTATCATATAATCATCAAAATCGAAAAATTTGATAGGCATTACTTAGTTCAAGCGAGGCACTCACCTAATTGTGTTCTTTTAACCACATAAGATTTCCACCAAACTTACCCTCAGTTTCTACCCTCACAGAATTTATGGGTAATGCCACACTGGGCTGAATCTTCTAACCCGTACCGTCTTGACAAGACATGTCCAAAACTAGTCCTTACATTGCTGAGGCCACCCTAGCATATATCATCGACACGTAAACATAATAATGATGTTTCGATACTACCCGACCTTCGTTGCCATTTTCAAGTCCCTATATGGCGTTATCACTCTAAGTCTCGAATACATCTCTTATTGTATCCCGAAACTGATTATCACCACACCCATACTGGTCGTTCCATGACATCCAAGTATCACTCCTATAAGGACACAACTATCACCCTAATTAGGAATTAGGCCAGACATCTGTGCTAATTGGGAAGCCATACCTGGCATGTATACTACACGGCCAGTACTCTGGAATTATCACCTGACCCTCAACACCATTGTTACAAGAATGCTATTGCCTCTTATTTTACCGGACTTAATTGGTTTCCTAAGAATACCAAACATGTTTCATGTAAAAGTTCCAAAACTCGACAAGGTTTCATCGTCTATACCTATATCATTATATGTGCACTCTACAAACCTTTCGATATCCACATCGATATTACTTGGGGCTCGCAAAGACACTAGTCTACGAGCTTCTATCTATGTGCACCTTAACCATCAAACACCTCAAGGCATCAAAACATTCGATATTTATCCTCAACGATGCCACACAAAATTTTCCCAATGGGTATCTCAACGGGCTTATGAACTACTCTCACACTAGTTTACCTCATACTTAGACATTACCTCGATGGCTAAAACGAGTCTCTACATTTAGATAATCATATTTTCTTCCCTTCAAGCGGTCGTGACTATAAGTCACATACAAACCACAACCAACGATACTACGGGTTATGGCATGATACAAAACATCGTCTACAGCCTATAAACCTCAAGATTCACCTCACCCAATCCTCTATGACTTTTCAAATTATGTTAATATCATATCGTGTGCTAACCTACCTGTCAGTACGACTATATAGATCTTTGTAGGATATGGGACGCCGAGTATTGCCTATGAATACCAAGGTTTATACCGCAGAAGTCATGCGGAATCCTATCCCTCAATATCACCTTATAATCAAGGTACCCCCAACCTAAGTCCTTAACCAAGGGAACTAATATGTTCTCACCACGACCCAGTACTTATGAATGTTATTCAGTTATCTAACCTCCATACGTGAAACTTATAACTTTTATAGTTACGTCGTAACGAACACCACTCATTGTTGCTACTACCGAGGCTACTCTCATCACCAAAGTTATCACACAATACACTTCACACGAGAATCACGATATTGTTGTTATAAGCGTACACAACTTCATGTGTTCATCGAATTACCATCAATTACTATTTTCCCAAGAATCAAATTTGTTTAATCATGCCACCGACGCTAATTACCCATAAGCGCTATGTAATACCCCGCACTTTTATGGATAACTAAATTTCATAAGTGAAATTTGGAAATTTATTAATAATAATTATTGGAGTTTACGAGGGTTAGATGATTTTCGATGTGTGCTATATTTACTTTTGGGACTAAGTAAATAAGTCGGAGTATTTTAATTACATGATGCAGGGGGTAAAGCGACGAAAATCATTTTCACGTTGTAGAAAACGTGTATTGAGAGGTATTGGGTTTAATTAGTGAATTTTGGTTAAGTGACTTGGATGGAGATTTCGAGTGCATGGTTGGGTTCGGAATGGCCGAGATAGTCAGAATAGGGTATCCGGGGGTAGTGTTTAGATTCCGGAGATTTTTGGACTAATATGGACTCGCAATTGAGTAAACGAGTCATTTTTGGATTTATAAGGGACAAGCCCTTATTTCTCCCTTATAAAGGCACGGGAGAGGGAGAAAGAAAGAAAGAAAAGAGAGAAGGAAGAGAAAGAAAAGAGAGGAAGGAAAAAGGGAGAGAAAAGGGAGATTCCGGCCAAACTCCGCGGGATTCGACTCGAGATCGTCGGATTTTATCCTCCAGGCAAGTGTTTACTTGCTTTATTTAATTTAGTGTGTATATCTCATATCATAATTGGTAAATTAGGTGATTTTGGGTTATAACCCTTAAAGTAAAGTTGGGAAAATTTGAGTATGAGTTTACAAATTAATGTATTGTAAACTCTAAATGATTTCTAGGGTTAAAACCATGTTAATGGAGTGTAAAATTGAATTGAAATGAGAGAAATGTCAAAACTAGGGTTTTTATGGCTTTAAGGTTTAAACCTACGAGAAATGATTTAATACCACAAATTAATATATTTGTTAGTTAGAAATCACAGATAAGATGATTATGTTGCTGTTGGTTGAGATTAGAAACCCCCCCAAAAAAATGGAGAGGGGATGAATATTTAGATTTTGGGAGAAGAAGAAACCATGGCAGATTTTCGGAACTGAACAGGCCGAATCGATTTGGACAAGCTGAATCGATTTGGTATATCACAGTAGGATAGTTGAACCATTTTGAATCGATTCGGACAGGCCGAATCGATTCGGTTAGGACCGAATCGATTCGGAGAGCGCGAATCGATTCGGTGCTGCCAGATTTTAGAAATTCTCCTTGGATTTTAAGGATTTAATAGAAATGGCTTCTTGGAGATTATCACTAGGGGATTCTAGAAAGTAAATTAGGACTCCTAGATGATGGTATTGAGGGTGAGTAAACCTTAGGATGAAAGAGGGAACCTCGGATTTATTTTAGTGTACGATCAGGAGTATGAATTCAATGAATGTTTAGGACGTGAGACATTCGAGAGAATCATTCGACAAGTGTGTATAGATATATTTATGCGTCTAGGATAAATATGGGCCAATTGAAATGGAGAAAATCCTAGGATGCGATATCTATAGGATTAAAATAAGTTGAGGGTATAGTTATTTAATTATTATGAATTGGGATACTCAGAGAGTATCTAACTCCTTAACGTGATTAAGGTTCGAGTCATATTGTAAGTGAGAGAATACTTATCGGTTTAGTATTAAAATTGTATGAATACTTAGATACTATTACGAATGGGAATATTCGGGATTATTGGCTATTGCTATAAGAAATTGGCAATTATAGCCGTATACATATAATTGAGAAGTGATATAAGACATATATACGACGAGATTACAGTATATATAACATAATACGAATACATATATATCAGTGTGTGATTGTTGTATTTGTATCTTAGAGGCTGGTTCCATGGGCTTTCCTTTGGTGTAGGGATGGAACAGCCAAATTATATATTTTCTCTAGTGCGATCCGGGGAGGTTACGCGATGTGGGTGAATCCCCTGGCTTGAGAAGCAGGGAGAGTATATCACCAGGTCATCTCATACCACATTTGGGTGCGATGTGTGTGTACTCCACTTGCAGAGGGAATATGACCGCCTCCACCGTTGTTTATTTTTTTACCATGACCACGAGTGAGTCTGGCTTGGTACCGTGGTATAGTGAGTAAACCCGGATTCGGATAGGCACTATGAGACTGCATCCTCGAGTTATAACTCGGAAGGTATGGTTATATTATTTGTGATTATAATAAGTGTAATTATATTCATTGAGCATAGTATATTGCTTGTATACGAAGCTGAGATATTATATAAGGTGAAGAATGATAAAGTATTATCCCCTTCCGGTAGTTATGTATATCCGGATTTATATGAATATGACTCAGGGGTTATAAAGAGACCTATATATATATATATATATATATATATATATATATATATATATATATATATATATATATATATATGACTTTTATATATATGTGTTGGGTGTTGAGGGCCTAATGGATCTCGACGATCGACATTGCCAAGTAGTAGTGTATCGAGGGGTTCCTTGTTTGGATTTCGCTTCGCGAGACACCCCACGCATGAACGTAGCGCGGTGTTGGGAATGGGGAGAAGTTTAGACATTAGTACTCGGGTTTATTAGGATTTTTAGAGTTTGGGTAACGAATTAGTTAGGCAGGGTAGCTTAACTAGGTTGTTGTTAAGGTATGCGATAGGTGTGCACTATTAGAAGAGGGGTGAGGGGTATCTCATGGGAGTGCGATACCAATTTAAATATGAGATCAATCATATTTTAAAAATATAGCATTTATGCACTTGCAAAATATTTTCACAACTCGGGCTCTAACCCGTTTATTTATTTTTCCCCTCTTTTGCTATATATGTATATACATAGGTGTCCAGACACAGGGACGCCTGGATGATGATTCCTTCAAGTCAGACGTTCGCTGAAGCACCTGTGGATGCATGCAGGTTTACTATAAACGCTTTTATTCTTATGATCTAGATAGGAGGTATTGTAGAACCATTCGGGCCGATAGCCCAATTGTATTCATTTATTCTTTTACCGCATTTTAATTTACGCCCTTTCGATTTGGTTGTATTATGTTAAACCGAGTGTTCGATTATTTTATATCATTTTCAGTTTCATATATTGACTGTGTGGATGTTTTAATTGAATGGTTTGTTTAAAAATATTAGTTAAATAAAATTTTGACGCCGTCCTAATAGGTTATTAGTAATTAAATTGGTTTTCGACAGTGATGCTAAGAATGAACCATATGAGACTCCTGTTTTAATTTGGTATAGAATTGATCACCTAGTATTTTAGTAGGCGGGGTGCCACACGCTACACCTAAAGGTTATATACTTTTCAATCACCAATCATTAATGCCTAGTCAAGACACCCTAGCCATCAATCGCTACCGTTGACTATATGCGACTTGTGCCACTTGCCCAATGGGCATCATTTCAATATATCGACACCTTGAAAGATCCTATGTCACCAAAATTCAACACAAGCACCTCACACTAACAACCACGGTGTCACCACTATAGGCTTTCATGGACACCTATAAATTACTACAGTTCTCATCAGAAATTCGGAAGCGATTAATAACCATTAACTTAATTGTGTGCCACTTATCACTAACCCACTGGTCGTGCTAACCTCTTTGACTTTACTGTCGAGGACACAAATGAAACTGTCATCAAACTAGCATGATCGACCCTACCCAACATCGACGTCGAGAGATCCGATGCCGACCTCACCATGACATTCCCGAAAGGAACATTGAACCTAGAGCTCTGATACAATTTGTAATGCCTCGAACTGGGCTCAATCCGGTCCAACCCGAGTGTTAGGTATGAAGTGCAATGAAACAATCCAATATAATGTTGCTAATCCAGTTTCATTTTAATTAAATTTTCACTTGTTAGCATGCGATTCCATTTTCAAAATAAACTATGTGAAGGACCCATGGGGAGCACCCTGAAGTCCAAGTATACAGAGATACTAATTGTAAAATAAAAAAAATACTTACCTGTATAACGCCCTCAAAATACGAAACCGCTCCCAACCTGCCGTAACAAAGCAAGGGTGTGAGCCCATGCCCAGTGGAAAATATACAAACAAAACATAAAATCGAAAGACAAAAAGGAGACTCGACATGTTATGCCTACATGAACATGCAACTATATTTTACACATATACATATATACATATACCAAATGCATGAAAAGGTTTTTAGTTCCGAAAACTTTATTTATCCATATTAATTTACCTTAATCTTATAGAGATTTCTTTTATTCACCCTTAGCAATTTCTCACTTTATTTAACACACTTGTTTCAACACTTGAAACCACTATATTTTCTTTATCCAAACATATTCCTTTAACGAAATTACCCTTTTTATTCATTTCAATACACTTTAGTATTTTCATTGAAATTCACCCCTTTCAACACACGCAAAAACCGTGTAGAAAATACCTATTGAATCATTGAAATTCCTTTTACAACACATACTTGTGTTAATTATGGGTTTAACCACTTAGGTTGCTTAATCACCCATTTATTTCTCACTTTACCTTTTTTCTTACTTTGTGGACATTTATCAATTATACATTCACTTGTCCATTTTAACCTTTATCGGAATAAATGTTTATTCATTCAAGTTAGGTTGTATTAACATAGTTTACCCTACAACCCATTTCTTGACATGCTCCTTATTCCTTTTATCTTTTCTCGAAATCTTTCAATACCATAAACTTTAACGGGATCCACACCGTCGTCTATGCGCACTATATGATCTAACCAGTATATAGACACCACATATATGCTCAAGTCTTTCCTTATGTTCTTAGCACTCCCCATTCACTATAAACCCGGGGTCATACTTCAAGTATTTATCTGGAGGCCGCCGATCCCTCCAGGGCCCCGATTTGTCCCCAATCAACTTCACCATCAAGGTTATTTCCAACAGTCCATCCCGTGTGCGAAACAGCATAACCATTCGGACGAACGACTCATTTTCCCTCAAAAACTAATCCAGAGGCCACTGGGCGTTCTCGGGCTCCGTTTTACCAAACTCAACTCATTATCTTGAACAATACTGAATGAATCTTTGAAGGGCACGGAATACCCTTTCTAGTGGTTTGCCCCATGCACGAATTAGCCTTACGGTACGAACGAATGACATGTTATTATTCAAAAGGTCACCAATCACTTTTGGGGCCCATTTCACTAATGTAAACCCTATGAACCGAGAAAATATCTTTGGAATATTTAAGTGCCTCGCATAACCCTTCCAACGGTCTACCCCGTGCACGATTGGACTTACAGTTTGGACGAACGATCCATTACCGTCTGACGATCTCTCGTCTAAAGGACCAACCAATGCGTTTGAGCCCCATTTGACCCAAAGTAAATTCTTGGACCCAGGAGAGGCCCAAAGGACTCTTCAAAGTAACTGAATTACCTTTATAACTGTATGCCCCATGCGCTATTTAGATTTATGAATTTCTCTCTACGACCGTTTTTCCAAAAAAATCTGCACGACATTGCTGATTGGCAGGTCCATTTCCCTACCTATCGGCAGTGTGTCTAGGGTAACCTGTTGATTGGCAGGTCTAGGGATATGTCGATCAGCAGTCCCCCTATCCTATATAATGAGGGCATGATCTCACTTCCAGACATACCTCAGGTCCATCAATATCAGTGATCTCAGCAACATTCGTCTATAATCAATGAAGTTTCCTTGTGGGAAATTCCTTTTCCACCTTTTCCTTCCCATCATTCTCATACCCAATTTAAAGACAATATCTTTCTCTCTCATTAAACATTCATCCCAATTTTCAAGGAAGTTCATCAAGGATCAAGATCAAGCTTCAAGTCTCCAAAGAAGGTCCAAACATCCTTCTCTCTTTGAATTTCTTTATTTTTGCATTATTTATATAAATTCCTAATTAGCTCTTACTTTTGATCATCCACATTAATATCTCATACTTTATTAGTTATATTGCACGTAATTTATTTTCTATAAAAAAAGAGGGTTACATATATAAATTCCAATGGGATTCTTCATCACATTTTCTTAAAACTAAAAATATATTTTCTACACGCCCATATATAATAAACTCCCAATTAAATCTATGGAATAAACCCCACTCTTGTTCCGTATGAGAACTACGTGGACTTTGATGCCTTTATAGGCTACGTAGGCGTTTCGGGCTAAAACCCAAGGCTCGAGTCCTACTTTTTTTTTTTTGTCATATTTTAATCATTTTTCCCATTTCGTACATTATTTCATATATGTCATACTTGTGATTCATACTTGCGCCTTATCCAACATATATTAGTATTCCATTATAACGATTAATATCTCGATAACCATGCACATCATATATTCTAATAATTATTTGGAGAACATTCCTTTGGATAACCTCACTCTATCTTTTACATCATATGAGTCGAGTAATTTCGATCTCCATTTATATATACACGCGCACACACTTTACAGAAAAATTAAGAAAAATAGAACATAAGCCCATGAGAGACCGAAAGGGCAAGATGGGTGAACACCTTCCCATTCCGTAACTTGGCCCCCGAATCTCTGAACTATTGGTTTCTTAAGCATCAGTTTGTCTTTGATGCCGCTCTCTCGAGGCTGTGAAATGTTATTTTGCCTATTTTGTGCATAATAGACTGGTGACTCCATCTATTTACATCACCCCACATCGACGATAGCCGAAGCGTTTCTAGAAAGGGGCATGAGACCTTCCCTACCTCTACAATCGAGCACGCAAGCGCCAACCTTGAGATGGAGGAAAATCGAAGGGATGTCCACACAGTGGTTTTGGGCCTTTCACCATAGGGCTCTGGGCCCTTCTCGATTATCCCGGTGTCAACCAAGCTCCTTTTAATATGTTTTAACATTTTACAAATGTCCACGTTACCCATTTTCCTTTTTACCAGGCCAAAACCCAAGGTTACACCCCATTTTGTGTCACACTTTGAAATTTTATCATTTCATGCTCTTTCCATTTAAGCCTTGATTTTATTCCGAAAATCATATTTATTTAGGACCACTTTGTGTAACACCTTTCTAATTTTTATTTCATAAAAATGTCCCACTTAAAGTAAAATTACCATTTTATCCATTTGCTTCCAAAATCATCTTTTATTCCATTTTCACAAGTGTTAATTCCTTACAGAACACTATTTAGTTCTCCATTCTAACTTCTTAAGTATTTTAACACCTTAAAACCTTTTTTAACCTTGGAGTAATATTCTTCTTAATTGAAAACACTTTTACCTCTTTGGTTCTTTTTAACCTCATAAGTGTTAATATTTTTCTACTAACTTTTCCATGTTTGTCCATTAACACATATTCAATAACTTTATTAACAGTTTTCCAAACCACACATTTCTTTACTTTCTTTATCCAAGAAATTCATTTATCCTTAAGACAACTTTTATAAGAAAATACTATTTCCTTTATTTTACTTGTAGCCTTACACTTTATCCTTATCACATTTTTAACCCTTATTTTACACACTTGAAAACTAGAATTTCTATCATTTTATCATCCCATGTTTAAACCCAATCGATTCTTCTTTAAACTTGTTTATACACTTAGTTCCAAATTACTACAAGTTTATATGCATGAGAAGATGGATTTTAAACCTTAAAATCCTACTAAATGGTTTAAACATATTATTCATCCTAGAATTTCATTATACTTGCAAAAATACATTTTCAAGACATAAAAGACATTTAATTTCTTCAAACTCAATAAATGTCTATTTTTCATAAAATCATCCTTTTTCAAGAAACATTGTTTCACCATTGTTTACAAAATAAGTCATTATTTCCAAACATTTTATTTCATAAAAATTTTAACACCGGTCTTTATAGAAAATACACCATTTTCATAAAACACCAACTTTTAATATTTCAAAACTTTAAAATATTTACTCATCCTCTATTTTCAACAAAATATCATTTTTTGTAAATGCACGTTCAATATTGATTCGCAATTTTCAATCACAAACTTATTTAATTAGAGTCAATTTATGAATCAAGTCAATACAACCCTCAAACTCAAATAGCTACGTGCGTGCAAGTGTCAAACCAGCATAAATAAAATATACGACACAATAGTTCAGGAAAAATCCACTCAGGGCAAAACCTTTTGATTTCACTATAATTATAAATCGCAACTTACATCGGATTACAATGAAATACAGATCTGCAATGGTTCACACGCAGCTATACCACAATGGACACGCAGTCCAAATACGCAGTCTTCAGAAAAGAATCGACATGCAAAAGACCATCAATGACACGCAGTTATAAACCTTGTAGCGACTCACTCTACAATAACACGCAACTCTCGGGTGTAAAGATCTCCCCACAAAGTATGAACAGTAGCAAAAAATGCCCAGCAAAACTATGTTTTAGTTTCCATAAAACAACTCACACAAAAGCACTGGGATTTGTGAATTGTAAAACAAGTTTTGAACCCTCAAAGTGATGGAGAATAAACCAAAAAATACTAAAAACATCTTCTGGTTGATGCAGTGTTTTCTCCACACGAAATCCAGTAGTCTGACACCCTTTAAATAGTAAAATTCAAGGTGGTGATGTGTTAGAATTAAACATCTCGTTCGAACGAGAAGCAGCGTCGTTCGAGCGAGATCTGATCTCGTTTGAACGAGAAACAATGTCGTTCGAACGACATTGTATACGTGTCACTTTATGTACAGTCTTTTATAAAACTTGGAAACCTCAAAACTAAGACTGTTTACAAGATCAGAAAAGTTTATTCAAACCTTTTATGAATAAAATCATTTAAAATCTTTTCAAAAATTATTTTTCATAAATAGAAAAATATTTTTCCTTTCACAAAAATATCCCAACACTTTTTATGCAAAATGTAAATGGAACTTAAACACATTTTACCAAATTCATCCTTGTTGGGCATGATTGTTGAAGTCGACTTGAAATTTGGATTGTCGATTGAAGATGTAAGCTTCCCAATTCTTCGACAAACTTGTAGCGGTATACGACATACTAAATGTGACGAACAATGTCCTTACATTTTTCCAACATTTTATATCATAAAAATGTTTAATATCTTCTGCACATTAATTACACCACTTAAATAAATGCACCCCACTTAAAATAGTCTAACTACAAGACTACAAATGTGCAAAATAAATCTTACACTAAGAGTAAGGTTTTTTCACCCCTGATGGATCTCCAAAATGATAGGCATGAATGGTCTAAGAAGATGGCAACCTTTCACCTCCAAAGGTGGCCTTAAGTAGGTTGTCCCACTCCAAAAGCATGCTCCATCAAGCTTCCAAGCAAGAACCCCCTACAACTCCATGAAGACTCACCTTCATCTTCGCTAAAAATCCCCCCAACACCACACCAAAATTCGTAACTCTACTCCTATAATGGTAGAAATGGGTATTTTAGGCTTGAATATGGTGGAATATTACACAAATGGAGGTGGAATGGTGGGGGAAGACCACCTCTCTCTCTCTCTCTCTCTCTCTCTCTCTCTCTCTCTCACACACACACACACACACACATTCTTCCATTTATTCCAACTCAAAATAACCCAAATACACCAAACACATCATTATAAAACCCTTCCAAAGGCCAAAAATATCGTTTTGCGCCTTCTGGGATGATCTGAGCTCGACGGCTCAAAAATCTAACAGTTGAGATTATGACAGCGCATAAGGATAACGGGGATTAAAAATTCGATCTACGTCATTCAAACGACAACCCTAGGTCGTTCGAATGACTTTCCCATGTCATTAGAATTGTAGATTGCGTGATCTGCTGCAGTAAACCAGTAGCACGTCATTAGAAGCCATGTATCTCACGACATACCCTATTCGTTCGAACGACGTTCCCTTGTCATTTGAACGACCCTTTTTCTTGTTCTTTTACTTTTCTCCAATTTTACGCATAATTCTTCCATAATTATCATTAACTTCTCCTCGTTTATAATCCATATATAATTTAATTCGGCTACTGGAGCATGATATTACAGATGAGGAAGATCCCACCAAGGTTTTCCAAATAGGGGAAGGTTTGAGCTCCTCCCTTATTAGAGAATATATGACCCGGTTCCTGAAAGAAAATAAAGATGTGTTCGTCTGGAGTCTCTCAAACATGATCGAAATAGATCCTGAGGTTATGACCCACCACATCAGCATGGACCCAGAACACAAGCTAGTACGGAAGAAGAAAATATTCTTTCGCCTCGAAGGGAACATATCTAATGATGAGGAGGTCGACGAGATCTTAGCAACCAATTTCATCAGAGATGCGCAACACATAGAGTGACTCTCAAGTGTGGTACTTGTGCCCAAAGCCAATAAGAAGTGGCGGATGTATTTTGACTTCACTGACCTCAATAAGATATGTTCTTAAGATTGCTAACCTGGCATTAACACTTTGGTGGAATTAACTGCTGGTCACGAGCTCCTCTCCTTCGTGGATGCCTACTCTAGCTATAATCAAATTAGAATGGCTCCCGTGGATGAAAAAAAATACCTCATTTATCATGGACAAAGGTACCTACTGCTATAAAGTTATGCCTTTTAGACCGACGAATGAAGACGCAATCAAAGGTCAGACCTTATATGATTCATTACGTTGTTCAATGACAAGGAGGAAGACGACGAAAAGCTCAAAATATCAAGAACATAAGCAATAGTGCCTAAAAATCCCAAGCATCCATTGTTCCAAGAGATCGACCCCAGCTTTTTGACATGGGTCTTACATGTGGATAGCTCTTCCAATAGATCAGGTAGTGGAGTTGGACTTCATCTTTTGATCCCAGAAGGAGGTATAATCTCTTGCCATTCGTTTTTAATTCAAATCCTTTAACAATGAGGTAGAGTTTGAGGCCTTAGTGGCAGGACTAGGGTTATCCATTCATTTGAAAAAAGAATAAGTTAAGGCTATTAAAAACTTGTATAAACTTGTTATTGGCTTTGTTAATAATCATGCCTCACGGGTTCCAAGATATTACATTATGTATTGTCTAAACTTGTATAAAAAAGTATTAAAAATCTCAAAATTAGATAACAACTTTATTGTATTTCACAAAATGCCCCTTTGAATATTTTCAATTGCTTGGAATTGCAGCTTTGTACTTAAAAAGGGAACATTATGCCTACAGTTGGCACACCAACTTTGGCGTACTCGTAAACAACCCTATATCAATTTGATACACAACTTCACTTGATTGGAGCAAATGCATCCGCCTTGTTAGCTTTAAGCTTTGCCCACCACTCCTCCACTCTGACAACTCCCGCATAGGCATGTCACGAGGTCTTTATCCAAATCGGCTGGTTGCAATTACTTTCTTTTTTGCCACAAGCGTCTTATTTTTTCTTTAAAAACTCGTGATGTGTTTACCAACCGGCATTAATTTGGATTGCATCCGTTTAAGCATGAGTCGAAGCGATTGACCATCTCAGCACAATGTGTCGTCGGTGGTGGCGTTCGCTTCTCCTGATTCACAATGTTTCTTCTATTTGTCTAAATATGCCTATACGGAGTGGGAGTAGAATCAACATCGTCCCCCAAGCTCACGTTAGCCATCATGCTTGCATGAACATCAAAACTAAGATTCTTTTATAGAATGTAGTGTAGACCCCACCATCTTTAAACTAAAAGATAAAATAAATGGGGTTTCAAAATTGAAATATCTTTTCCTCCAACTTTTTATCATCATTCTCCTTATTCATTAAAAAAAATAGTGGGCCCAACATTTTTTATTATTAACAAAAATGACCATTGTGAGACTTGGCGTTATTAACTTAAAATCTGACATGAAACATCGGCATGAGTGAGGATAGGAATTTTGTAATCCATTACAATGTCTTTTAGACAGTATTATTATTGTGATATAAATGGTGCATCACAAACAACATGATAGCAATCAAGATTTAGTTGAAACAATCAGCTGTTTTAATGGTAATCAAACACAAGTTATTTCCCATTCATTTCAGCAGAAACCACCACAAAAATACATAATTCAGGAAAGGGCATATAAAGAAAAGAATAACCAGCTCACTCAGACACAGCTTTGTCTTCTTCCTTCTTTTGCAAGTACCTATTATAATACAGAAATCAAGGGTATAAAATTAATAGTTGAAGTGCAGTATTCGTTCCTAAAAAAATGTACATGTAAACAAGTAGAGTAGTCAAGAATTCCTACTTCTTATATTAGTTTTTCCTGGCTTTAGTCTCATCTCAAAAGATTTGTTAGGTTCTCATCCCATGTATTTTTAAAATTGTTACAAGTCCTATGACCACCAAAAACCGCCCATAACCACTCCGTAACGGCCCTCTTCCTTTCCCCAGAGAATGATACTTGTCTTATAATTGTTACAATAGAATCAACAACTAAAAAAATAAAATACATTTGGGGGGAGCAAAAAGGCAAAAAGTAACAAGAACTTCCCATCATTTCCTATATCTTAGACATAATAGACACACATTGCACGACACAAATTGATACGAAATTATTAGTTAACGGGTTGACCCGTCAATGGGTTTGGTCATAATAGGTTGACTCGTTAAACACGTCAACACAAATGGATGACATGAACCCAATCATTACGATATATATGAGAAATGAAGCAAATAAAAAAAGGGATATTTTGACTTTACCCACCATGTAGTTATCATTATTTGACTTTACCCACCAATTTATTTTTCTTCAGATTTTACCCCCATTTTGACATTTAGGGCCCGTTTGGTTCGGGGTAAAATATGTTTCAACGCGGTGAAAAGTAATGTGGTGAAATACGTTTTCACCTATTTAAAATTAAAGTTGCATTGGGTGGACACTGTGAATAAGTGCACACCCTATAATTATGAAAGTTTAAACAAGAATAGAGAAGAAAATTTAACTCTATATAGGTGAAAACGTATTTCACCATATTACTTTTCACCGCGTTGAAACATATTTTACCCCGATCCAAACGGACACGATGGAAAAAACGTCGCAACTAGTGGCCTAGGAAAAAAAGCACTAATGAATGTCAAAATTAGGTACACAAGAAGGGGAAAAAAGTATTTATAAGCTTGCTAAACTTAGGGACAGAAAAACAAAAGATTTTAATAACGTTAAGTGTATCAAAAGTGATGATTCGAGAGTCCTAGTCAAAGATGATGAAATTATGGAAAGATGGAAAAACTACTTTGAGAGGTTATTAAATGGAGATAATGGGAGTAGATTAGATATAGAGGAACTTAGGGAGACGCGAGATAATATATTTTTCCGCAGAATTAGGACAACAGAGGTCAGGTTTGCTCTAAAAAAGATGAAAACAGGGAAGGCTTTAGGACCAGATGGTATCCCTATTGAGGTTTGGAAGTGTGCTTAGGAGAGGATGGAGTATCATGGCTTACAAAATTATTCAATAGAATTTTAATGACTAATAGGATGCCCGATGAATGGAGAAAAAGTGTTTTAGTACCTATTTATAAAAATAAAGGGGACATGCAAAGTTGTTCAAATTATCTTGGTACTAAGTTAATGAGTCATACAAAGAAACTTTGGGAGAGAGTGATTGAATATAGATTGAGATTAAATACAACAGTATCTGAGAATCAATTTGGGTTTATGCCTGGGAGGTCAACAATGGAAGCAATCTATTTATTGAGGAGATTAATGGAGAGGTATAGGGAGAAAAAGAAGGATCTTCATATGCTTTTTATAGATTTGGAGAAGGCGTATGATAGGATACCCAGAGATATAATATGGTGGGTTCTACATAAAAGAGGAGTGACTCGCAGATATATTGATGTGATCAAGGATATGTTTGATGGTGCGATGACTACAGTAAGAACATCAGTCAGAGAAAGTAATGAATTTTCAATTACGGTAGGTCTACACCAAGGCTCGGCATTAAGTCCTTATCTCTCTGCGCTTGTTATGGATGAGTTGACTGGACAAATACAAGATGAGGTGCCATGGTGTATGCTATTTGCAGATGATATTGTTTTAGTGGATGAGATTAAGACAGGGATTAATACTAGGTTGGAATTGTGGAGAGAAACTTTAGAAACAAGAGAATTTAAAATAAGCAGAACTAAAAACAGAATATGTGGAGTGCAATTTTAGTAGTAATAGGAGGACAAATGGAGATGATGTGAAATTGGAGTGTCAAGAGATACCTAGAAACGATCATTTTCGTTATTTAGGATCGATTATCCAAAAAGATGGAGATATTAGTGATGATGTTACTCATAGGATTAGAGCAGGCAGGGTTAAGTGGAGAAGTGCTACCGGCGTTTTGTGTGATAGGCGTATACCTTTGAAGTTAAAAGGTAAATATTATAGGACGGCCATTAGACCCGCTATGTTATATGGGACAGAGTGTTGGGCAACCAAGAAACAAAATGTGCAGAAAATGAGTGTGGCGGAGATGCGAATGCTAAGATGAATTTGTGGTAAAACTCGAAAGGATAAAATTAAAAATGAACAAATTTGTGAAACGGTAAAAGTAGCTCCTATAGAAGATATATTGAGAGAAAATCGACTTACATGGTTTGGACACGTCAAACTTAGACCAATGGATGCTCGTGTAAGGAGGAGTGATTTAGTTAGTATTGATGGTAACACAAGGGGTAGAGGTAGGCCTAAATTGACTTGGTGGGATATTATAAAAAAGGACATGATGTCATGTGGTTTAACCGAAGATATTGCACTGGACAGAGTGGAATGAAAAAATAAGATTCATGTAGCCGACCCCAAATAATTGAAAAAAGGCTTTGTTGAGTTGAATTGAGTTGAGTTGAATGTCAAAATGAGTGGTAAAGGCTAAAGAAAAAAAAATGGTGGGTAAAATCAAATAATGATAAATACTAAAATCAAATAATGATAAATACATGGTGGGTAAAGTCAAATAATGATAACTACATGCTGAGTAAAGTAAAAATACCCCCCAAAAAAGGTCGTATCCGATGCACAAGGCTCCCGCTTTAGCAGGGTCTGAAAGAGGTTGATGTAAACAAGCCTTACCTCCATTTATTGGAGAAGCTGCTTCCAAGACTCGAATCCGCGATCAATTAAAATACAGCAGATACGCAATTAAAATATATAATGTCAAAACGATCCTTCTTGTTTTTACCCAAAAAAAAAAAAAATCGACCTCCAAAGGCTCCCCAAATCGATCAAATCTTACACATTCTCCCCCAAATCAATCCTATATTATTATAAATCAATCTTATATTGTGGATCAATTTGGTAAATCTTTGATATTGTGGGTCAATTTGGGAAATCTATTAGGATCATTCTGCCATTTTGCAATTAAAATAAGACACAAACCCGATACGACACAACACAAACTATACCCGACTCCCCTAATGAATCGGGCATGGCTGGAGAAATGTTTAACACGAACCCGATATGACATGACACGACCTGCTATAGGTCAAGTAGAAGAAGTCATGTTGAACAACACGTGTCCTTCCGTGTTACCAAACAAGCATAATGATGAACCAATGTTTTAATTAGTCTAATTATCTGATTATTTCCAACCAAATTTTTTGAGTGAGAGCAGCAACAGTGAAATGGAATCTGATGATAAACGTAAACAGGCAACTAATATCATATCAATGGTAGTTTAGAATTTTATAAAATTATATACAATTTTTTTGCAGTTGAATAATTTCCTTCCGCCTTTTTGTATAAAAATCGAAAAGACTAATGAGACACAAACACGTGTAAAATGGGCATTTTTCACTAGTGCAAAAAGCGAGCTCGATCAACCTCAACCAATGTTGTTAAATTTCGGTTGTAGGTTTGCTCGAGTAACTAAATGAGCCATTAATGAACCTCATAAATGAGCTTTTTTTCAAGCCGAGTCTAAATTTCAACTTTATAATAAAAACGTGTCTTGTATTTATCTACCTCATCAAGACATTTCACAAGCCTTGTTGAGCCAAGAAATGTCATGTTCACGAATCTTTACAAGCCGAGCTCGAGCTTTATACGAGCTACTTGTGTGGCTAGAGCTCAAACTCGTTTATTAAGCGAGCCATATGTGCAGTTCAAGCTCAGTTCAATTACTTAACAAACGAGCCGGGCGTAAGCCTTAAATTAACTGAACTCGAGCCGCTCACGAACAACTCGGTTTGTTTGCCACCCTATTTTTCGCCAATACTTTCTTTAAAGACCTTATATTGGATATGAATCTTGTTTGATAGACTTCTAATGAATTTATTAAATATGATTTTAATAATCAAATATGTAAACGAAAAGTCGTTTTAAAGTATTAGAGAGGGAGAGTCGATGTGGTAGTGTATAATGAGAGTGCGAATTAGACCTTTATTGGCAACGCTATTTACAGTACATTTGTAGCACAACTTTTCCACATTTGCAATTACTTACCCTTGACTCTTTGCCCACCGTGAGAATTGATAGAGTTGCACCGTTTCATTTGAGGCGTGGCATACCAGAAGTAAATAGTTGCGAGGCTGTACCATCCATGCAAACCTCATGAACAACCCAGAATATACGCACATTGCTGCGCAGCAATAAAGAATATATAATTAGAATCTCAGTTATCATTACAACTTTGTGTTTTAACACCCATTAATCACGCCTTTTGGAAATCAACCACCCCCCAGACAAAGAAATAAACAAAAAAATAAACTAAAAAATTAACGGCCCGTTTGGTTTAGGTTTCAGAAAACTGGTTTTGAAAACTGTTTGAGAATAGTTTTATAAATCAATTTTGTGAAAATTTTAAATATTAGTAAGAGTTTGGTAAACTTTATTTAAAATCAATTTTAAAAAATTAAACTCACACACACACACACACATATATAATACATGGGCTAGGGCCCGTGGTTGTGGGTGGTGGTGGATTAGTGTGGGTGGCGGTTTGGGGCATATGGTGGTGGTGGTGGTGGTAGGTGGTGATGGGTGGTGGTAGGTTAAGGCACGTGGTGGTGGATGGCGGTGGGTTAGGGAACATGGTGCTAGGTGGTTGGGGGGGGGGGGGGGGGGGGGGGGTGGAGTGGTGATTGGGGGTGGCTGGTGGGGGGTTAGGGATGGTGGTGGTAGGTGGTAATGGCTGCTGGTGGGTGGGGGGTGGGGGGGGTATGGTGATGAATGGTGGTGGGTTGGGACGCGTGATAGTGGGTTAGGGCGGGTGGTGGGTTGTGCTTGATGATGAAAATGAAAATCGGAAACTGGTTTGACAATAACTCATACCTGTTTTCAGAAAATGGTGTTTTAAACACAAATTTTTGAAAAATAGTTTAAAAAACAAGTTTTAGAAAACAGTTTGCCAAACGCATGTTCTACCAGTTTTGGGTTTTAAATACACAAAACAGTTTTCAGAAACATAAACCAAACGGATCCTAATATTTGACCCCCAATTTCAGACGAAGCCGCCCGTCAACAGAATAGACACTACTTTTATGTTGAGTTGAAAAATATGCCCCCATTGGATTGCATTAAGAAACAAATGTAGCACAAAAAACAAATATTAAAAAAAAATTCACGCAAAGCCAAAAAAAATCATTTTTTATTCGGAGTTTTAATTTGTCCTTCTGCTTTCCCACAAGATTCTTCCATTTTTCACTAAAAACAATCACAGATTTTCAGTTTAAAGAAGCAATGAAGCTCTGAGATACCCCAAAATTTTCCAGATTTTTTTGAATTCTTGCATTGCATAAGCTATTTTGGAATTTTAAATACATTCCCCTTTTAAACTAAATTTTTTTTACCTCCAGTCATGTTGCCAGATATCATTTCAGGGGGCTTTTGCATGTCCACCAACCCCTAGTTATACAAAGCCACAAAAGAGACCAATTCAAAGTTTGCCACATATGCAGTAATGGTTTTATATTAGTGAATATAAAATGCGTATAGTTCAGATGCGTACAGCAACAACGAATCCCCAGTTGGCTACGGGACCCCAAAAATGTGTTGTTTTGGGACCAACAGGACTGTTCAAAAATGCTTTGAAGGCAGCCATTTATAACTTTCCTATTCAAAATACACCTGCAACTGCAACGGGCGAGATTACTGTCAAAACACGTAACATCAAAGGAATATGATTACACATGTAAATATGCAGATATGCTAGCATAAAGTGAACTTATACATCATATAAAGATTATTGTTAGGTCCCTAAGATTTGGTCAACTTGGTGAAAAAAAAATATTGAACTTTTCTAGACAATTGAGTGTGTTGTCCTTACTTTTGTCAAATTTTAGTGGGCATTCCTTGTTAATATATCAAAACAGATGCGAAAATAACAATGTGAAAATTGTAACATAATGATGCGAAAATTGTAAAATCATATTTTCATGTTTTGCACTGTATAGTACAATACGATACATGACGCCTGATACATAGGTTTTTGATACGCAATACAATAGGCATGACAACTATGCTGAAACTTCTTCTAACAGCTTGTCTGCCTTTTTATCAGTTTCGTCTAATTTATGGGACTAGACTTCAACCTTTACGATTACATTAGAAGCAGATGTCATATATATGTGTAAGGAAGTACGATAAATAAATGAAAAGAAAGGGGTATAAAATCTGGATGGTACTAGCAGACTGGGCTAGGATATAAAGGTGGCTGGACTTTTATTTGGTTTAACTGGATTTGAAAATTTAGAATCAGAAATCTGGGTCTGATCAAGCAAATAGCAATAAGGGCAAACCCAGTGCACGAGGCTCCCGCCACTGCAGGGTACTGGGGGAGTTAGATGTATGCAGCCTTACCCCTGCATATGCAGAGAGGCTGTTTCCGCGACTCTATGGGGAAACCTTACCGTTGCTTCATATTCACCCCTTTGATCAAGCAACTAGTTTAGAAGAAAAAAGAAAAGGAAAAGTGGAGAGAACATAAACACAAAGCTCTTGAGCTTAATTAACTCAAATTTAATTGATCTCTAAGTAACTGATGGATTATATCATTGTTTATAAAGCTAATAAATCCTAAATCAATATGAGTACTAACCAAAAACCTTATCCTAATACGATAAACATAGCGAAAAAATGGGCAAACTCAGTGCACGAGACTCCCGCCACTGTGGGGTATTGGGGGACTTAGATGTACGCAGCCTTACCCCTGTATATGCAGTGAGGCTGTTTCCGCGTCTCAAAACTGTGACCTGCAGGTCACAATGGAGCAACCTTACCGTTGCTCCAGAGCTAATTGATAAATAATAAAATACCCTAAAAAGTACTATACAAATACTAATTAGTAACATAATCAACAAGGACATCTCCCCTTGTATCCATTATTTTCTTCCTTTTTGCTTTTGACCGCACTTCACACCCATGTCTTACCAAATTTTTAGCTTCATGAGGAAGCAATTATAAGTTTAAACAAAATAATCAAAATATAATGATATCAAGATTATTTTGAAAAATCCATTACAATGAATGAACGCAAAAAATAAAATATATGGTTGACATTGCTATACAAGATACTAATTAACTGCATTAAAGGGGTCTCTCTATTGATTTATGAAGCACGGACACTCTCCCATAAGCCACGAGTCTGCTTTAACACGAGTCCGACACGCGACACGATGGGATACATTGCCGACACGCTGAGACACATAAAAGGACACCATGAGACACGTAAAAGGACACGTTTTTAGAATCCTGTGAGCTTTTTTTCCCTGGGTTTCTGTTCTTCTCTAGTTCAGTTTTGTTTTTCCAGCATGTTGAAGCTTACTCATGCTAAGGAGAGAAATTTTCTACGTTCACTGTAAATTTTTTGAAGTACTAAAGAGGTGTTTAGTGAAACATTTGGTGTTTCTGTAGAGTATTATTCTTTTGCTCGGGAAGCTAAAAGTTATGGGTTTCTAGATGTTGAATAATGGTGTAGGAAATTGACTGAGTGGAATGTTGAGGCCATTGTTCTCGTTAGTGTTTCAATTCGAATCATTGGCTATAGCTATTCAGAATGTGAAGTTATGGTTCTTCAAAATCTTGAATATCGAATTGAATTCTAGAGGGGAGAGTACGTTGGCTACCCATTGACCTTCGATTTGATGAAGACTTTCGTATAATTGGCAGTAAATGTGCGGGGTTTAGTTGAGACGAGGAGCAAAGCAACACTTTAAACTTTCCATATATCAAATAATCCCTCGAACATTTTTTAATAAACGTTTAGTTCAAGCTTTTTTATTTTGTTCCAAAAAGTCCCTCACCACATAAAAACACTCAAAACAATGACACACACAAACCCATTTACCAACCTCCCTCCATCCCCCACCCCCCACCAAACCCCCACTGCCGGAGCTCCGGCAATGGGGGGTGGGGGGAGTGGTGGGGAGGGGGTGCCGCTAGCACGGACCTTTAAAAATAAGAAAATATTGGATAAATGAGTGTTTGAGGGACTAAATGGGTTAAACTAAAAATAGGTGTCTTTTTAACAAAATATGTATTTATGTTGAGTACTATTCGGTAATTGACCCTTAAACTTAAAAGGGTTGGTTAAGGGTGTGAAATATCTGAGTGATCTAACAGGAGTCGGCTGGTAAAGGTGCCAGGTGGGAGCAGGGTTGTGTTTCAACTGAATCGAATCAGAAAATACTACTAAAAGAATCTGCCAGTTCCGATACGCGATTTTTACGCAAATCAGCTATTTTGGCCTATTTGGAAAAATCTTTTGGCAAAATCAAAAAAAAAATTGTTGGAAACAAAATCGGCAAAAATTGGAATAATTCCAGAAAGTTCTTATTGGAATAAGTTACAAAATATTTGAAAAAGTATAATTTTGGAAATCTTTCAGAAAAATCAGCTCAACGTAGTTTTGGAAAATTAAAATTCAGAATTAATTCAAATATCAATCCTTTTGGGGGGAATAGGAATTGGAAATTCGGAAATCAGAAACCAGAAATTGGAAATGATATTCCATAATCAGGTAAAAAAGGATCAGATTTGGGAAAATTCAAAACTTCAGGAAAAAAAAGTTATATTTAAAATTTAAAGAAGAAAAAAAAGTAGTTAGGTGGGGCATTGTTGTTGACCAATTGAAGGGACACATGCTGCACAAGTTTTGGGTGGGACATGTCGGTGATACCCAACTGGATGTTGCTGAACGTAACGGGGATACGGGCAGCAAATACGATGTTTTAAATGCAGGTTTGATAAAGTCCCATTTTTTTGGCCCGCGGGTTGGTTTATATACGGGCCCTTGTTTTGGAAGCTATTCTTAACCAAGACGCAAGAGGATTTCTCGTGTAAATGATAGTTTGGGTAGCCGAGTACTTCAAGGAGCAGTTATGCAATATAGCCCAATAATTGAACAACCATTTTAAAACTTTTGCCAAGTATTTTAAAACGCATTCAATTGCATGTGACATAGTGAAGAATTTCGTTTTTGTTGGCGGTAAAACGCGACATAGCTAGGGGTGGAAATTTTGGAAACGACAGGACAACACGAAACGACACAACACAAAATTAACACGACTTATCGTGTTCGGGTCGTGTTATTGGATCCTCTCTCGTGTAGTGTAGTGTTCTGGTTTAATTTTGGCCACAAAATTGACCACCCGAATTGGACCCGTTAAAGGCACGATAGAGACCTCATTAAGACCCATTATGGGCCGGATTAAAAAACCATAATTGACCCATTATTGACCCCATTAAGTACCTATATAGACACATTATAAAAATAAAAGTCTTTTATCAAAAAGCCCAACTTAATATTAAAAGACTTCACACATGCTACACAAAAAAAAACTACACTCGCAAACAAAACCTAAGCCAACCAAAGGTCACCTTCAAAACTCTCTGCATCTTCACCCATTCCCTCCTTCTAAACTCAAAACAAACCCTAGCCACACAACCCCCTCTCCCTCCCTCCTCGTCAGCGCCTCCTCCGTCACGGCGTCACCCAACCCACGGCAGCGCCTCCTCTGTCACCCAACATCCGTCACCCAGTGCCTTGTGTGTCTAGCGTTGTGCGTCTGGTGCCTCCGGCAGCAGACAGCAATGCAATTCATTCTCCTGGCCATTTCTTAGCTAGCACCTCCGGCCATCTCTGGCCATTTCTTCGGTCATCTCCGGCAAGTTCACTGAAAGAATGAACTCCATTTCTCCAATCATCTCCGTGTGTTCTATTTTGTTGGGTTTATTTCACTCTCTTTTTTTACGTAATTATTTTTTTGGTTGATGTAATTATTTTTTTGGTTGATGAAAATGAGGTGAATGTGAATTTTTTTGCTGAAAATTTTTTGATGTAATTATTTTGTTGGGTTTATATCACCCAAACGCCAACGTAATTATTTTTTTGGTGCACTTGGAAGCATGAATTGGAAAAATAAGCTACAAATCGTGTTGTGTCGTGTCAAGCATGTCGTGCCAATCGTGTCGTTTTAATCGGGTTTAATCAAATCAAAATTACAAATCGTGTCAATCGTATTGTGTTCGAGTTATGAAAAAATAACACACGACATCGTGTCGTGTTCGTGTCACTATAATATATTTCATGTCGGGTCGGGTCGGTCCTGAACCCGACCCAATAACACGATTTTCCACCCCTAGACATAGCCCACCCTGATTTGTGAGTCACAAATAGAGTGCGCTATTGATGATGTGTCACGTTATATTCACGCTTGTGCGTGCAATTGCTAATATTGACACTATTGGGCGCAATTGGGGCGCTATTTGTGTTAAGTTTATAAAATAATCTAACTAGAACACTACGTCGTTTTGTTTCTTAAATATGTTTTAAAACACTAAGAAGCTAAAAACCTCACTCTCACTTACCTGTTCAGTGTTCCCAAAACAAAACGAGATAGAGAGAAAAACAAGCCCTAACCCGACGTTCCCAAGCCCTTGTGATCGCAGAAAACCCCAAACCCCAGCCCGTTGTTCCCGTTCAGCATTGGTTCATTGAACCGCCTCCTGAATCGCACGTCGCTCCAGTTGTCCCTGGTCGAACTTCATCTTCAACTTCAGTTATGTTCGCACCTCTCTTCTTTTTTGGCTTCTCATCTTTATATGATTGTGTTTTCTCTCCTATTATTATTTGTTTGGAGTTGTGATTGAGGCATAAGGGAAAACACTTGAAAGTGAAGAAATTTTCTTCCCCACACAATCCACACTTGAAGCTTTATTTCTCTTCATTTTTATAAATGTGAAATCAGTTTTTGTATAATAAAAATTATGCATATTTTTTCATTACAAAAATCAAATACAGCAATTGCTTGCACGATGCTACCTATGCGACGCGGCTATGTCACTAAAACGCGACACATTGCTATTGCCCAATTGGAGGAAGACCCAAAATCTATCTAGTTTATTAAAACAGATTCCTTTCGCGAAGATTCTCAAGACGCAAGCTTAAAGGGGTTTGCTAATTCGCTGAGATTGCATCATAGTGCATCGTAACAATTTGATGGCCATAAGGTCCGCTAAGAGTTTGGGGAAAGAAATAGAAAATTTGGAAACAAAAGAATTTCATATTTTTAATAGGTTTTTAGATTGTAGTCCTACTTTGAAAGTTTTAATTGTCAGTCATCTCATGTATTTTTATAATTGTAATTAATCCCATAACCTCTCATAATCATAACCGCCTCCAACCGCCCTTTTTTATTTCCTAAAAAATGACACGTCCCATGAACTTTTTAACCGTCGTCAATAGGACCAACAACTGGAAAAACAATACATGGGATGAGATGCAACTAAATCATCCCATATGAGACTAAGGCCTCTTTGGTTCTCTATTCTGAAAACTCGATTTCAACGCTGTTTTTAAATACAGTTTTAAAATTCAGTTTTTTGTGTTTATAATTATTGTTGTGCGTTTGGTAAACTTGTTTTTAAATACAGTTTTTTAAAAATTGATAAAATTGGCAAACATGTATATTTATATTATACATATATGTGTATATATATAAACACATACATAAACTTTCATACATACATGATACATGAATGTATACATATATACATACATACATACACACATACATACATCATATATTATATACATGTACATTTAATATAATGTATTTTTATGAATATTTAATGAGTTATGTTGGGGAGTTTAACTACACACACACGCGCATATATATATATATATATATATATATATATATATATATATATATATATATATAGGGAGAGGTTCACAAGTGGACCAAAAGAATGGACTTTTTAATGGACTTGACAAAAAAGACTAATAAGTCTCGATTATTGGGTGCCGCTGGCGCGGACCCATTACACCAAGGAATTAAAATTAGTGGGTTATTAGTCTTTTTTGTTAAGTCCATTAAAAAGTCCATTCTTTTGGTCCACTTGTGATCCTCTTCCTATATATATATATATATATATATATGCGCGCGCGCGTGTGTGTGTGTGTGTGTGTGTGTGTGTGTGTTTGTGTCTATATAATGATATTGCATGTATACTTCATAATAAAATTATATACATACATGAATTGATAATAATTTTTAATACATATGTAGTATATGTATATTTTATATTAGTCAATACATAATAATACATGTATAAAACTATATAGAAGTATCATGTATCTATACATATTATTATTTAATATATGGATCTTAGTATATTACATAATTTAATAATATAAATATACGTAATTTTGTGTACGTGTACATATATATTTTTTATTTATAAGAATTGCACATATTTTAATGTATTATGTATGTATATTATATATTAAGGTATAAATACATTAAAATATTAAAAATGAATAATTCTGAGTTAAAAAATAAAAAACAGAAGTTATAAAACACCCTTTTGTTGTTTTCTGAAAAACTTGATTATAACACAAATATTATAATTCAGTGTTTAAAAACAGGTTGCCAAACACAATTTTTTAGCAGAATTGTATTTAAACACAGAAAACAGAATTATAGTTGCAAACCAAACAGGCTCTATATCCCAATTTTTAAAAACTAATATGTTTGTAATTGGGTAGTAATTGATGAGATTTGCTAAATTAGGTATTTAGGGTTAATCTAGCCATGTCTTAATATTAGGGTACCTAAGATATTTTAATTAGACATTTGGGGGTTTTAGGTTTTTAGAATCAGAATCGGTCACTCGCCGGGAATGTGAATGAAAACCATTTAAAAGAAATATTTAAGAGAGAAATAAATGGAGGGCGGCACAGAGTCCGCTTTCAATCGGGATAGAAGACCTTGGAACTTTGTAAAGAGCAGTTAAAGATAGATGGAATGAGTTAGGAAATTTTTACCAATTCGAATAGGTATGATTCTATCTTTGTCAATATAGTGACGAAAATTGGCTCGTCAACAAGTTTCAAAATCCCTGAGCTGTTGAATGGTGGAGGATGCACCTTTCACAGCGAAGGTGTTCAAAAGTGTTATGCCAGTGGTGTGTGGGGTAGCTCTAGCGAAGTATGGACAGAATGAACTGGGTGCTGTTTAGGGTAGCAACCCAAGTGGGTACAAATCTTTATTGCAGCTATGCCCCTGATATGGCATGTAGATAATCTCGTAGCACAAGATGGTACAAGGGATTGATATAGAGGTTTCAGTGAAGTCTGGTTCCACTAGAGTGGACCATTCAAAGACAGCCTTGATTGGAAGAGTGACGGGTCTTTACTCGGAAACCCCATCGCGAGAAGAGATGGTGACATGGACGATGGAACGGTGAAAATCAGTAGGTGATATTTCTATCTTGAATCTGAACGGCGCTCTTTTCCTCTTCCTATTCCCTTTAGAAGCTGAAGCTACAAGGATTTGGGAAATGAAACAGAGGCAGTTTAGGGGCAATCAATTGTACCTGGACAGATGGCATAATTTAAGGCGTTCGAAAACTTCATGTCGGCGGGAGTTTAAATGGATTAGAGCATTGTGGCTTCCCATCCATCCTTGGGGTATGAAGGTCTTCAAAGCTATTGGTGAGAAATGTGATAAGTTTGTAAGAGTAGATGGTGCTGCTGTACCAGAGCCAAGCGTCACTTTCAGTGGGTAAGAATATGGGTGAGGATGAAGATAGAGGTGCCGGCGAAGGTTGTCTTGGCGGTAGCGGAGAGGGTTTTCGAAGTGCCAATCTGGGTGGAGGATGTTGTGACCTGTTCATGTGGTTTTCAAGGCTCCGTCTTTTAGACTGGCAAAATAGACGGTATGGGGAGGGAAATAAATTACCTTTAGTCTCGGTAGATTGAAGCAAGTCCTCAAGTGGGGTGGATTGGAGTTGGTATTTGGATAATGGACCATGCTCCTCTTTGAGCTCATCGTTAATGTTAGATGAGATGTACAGTCGGGTATGTATACGGGACAGTTGTGATCTGTCACCGATTTTGGAAGTTTAAGACTTTGAGGCTAATGAGAGCGGCAGAACCGGTGGTATGCTTGAAGCAAGGAAGTCATCTCCTCATTTTTGTCCTCCTTCAAGTGCTTTGGATACTTATGCTGAGGGTGGGGATAGTGTTGATGGGTACCGGAGGTGGTGAAGGGATGAAGGTGGACAAAGTTGACGATGAGATGGAGAGTTGGGTGACAGCTATTAGGGTGGGTTTATTAGTTTTTTGGAGGTGTCTTATGAAGGCAACGAAAGGGAGGCATTGCAGTTATTTAGAAAAATTGAACGAAATTGGAGACAGAGGAGGAGGGAAGGAGGGAGGTGGTTCCTCGTTAAGCAAGCTAGAGTAACGGCAAGGAGAGAACTAAAAAAGTTGCAGTGTTCGATCAACTATGAGGGGAGGTTAGGAAGGGGTCGCCGATCATTACGTGGTCGACTATAAAGAAATTACGGTTCATTTTGTGGAATGTGAAGGGTATTAACGACTCCAATAAGCAAAAACATAGTGAAAACCTCCAATGCTTGTTGGACGCCGGATGTGGTGTGTTTGCAAGAGATATGCCATGTCAAGCCAAATTGATTGCAAATAATATTTGGGACGGTCTACAGGTGGAGTTTATACGTGCGTGGTGCATCCCGGGGTGTAATCATTATATGGGCCTCGAGAGTAGTAGAGATAATTGATTGTCTTCATATATGCTACTCCATCTCGTGTTTGTTCGACGATGGTTTTCTTCTATCTTTTTTTCCTTTTTTTTTTTTTTTTTTTTTTTTTGTGTGTGTGTGTGTGTGGGGGGGGGGGGGGGGGGGGGGAATCTAGGAGTTGGCGGGGGTGAGAGGAGTCTTGGGAGTCCCTTAGTGTCTAGGTGGGAATTTCAGCGAGATATATACTTCCCATCAGAGAAAAGGGGAGTTGTCGGACTCCTTAAATCGATGAGGGACTTCTCGGAGTTTATTAATGAGTTATAATTGGTAGATTTACTTCTAACGGACATCCCCTACACCTGATCCAGCAACAAGGATGTCCCATCTATGTCAAGGTTGGATAAAGTTTTGGTTTCCCAAAGTGAGAGGAGACTCTTCCGCGTGTCCATATGTGCAAACAATAACCGTTTAAATCATGACAATAATTAATGATGAAAGTAATATTTAAAAGTACGTCAAGGTGCACAAGAGAAGAAGAGAATAATTGGGCACACCAAGAATTAATTGGTTCACCAACATGGCTACATCCACTAAGAGGCCGATCCCACTATATTTAAATGAGTTTACAATGTACAATAAACAATTTCTCAAGATTTCATACCTCAACTTTCTTATCTATACCATTGTACACTCACTCTCTCACCCAACTTCACAAAAGTTCTACACCAAGAACTCTCTTTTGTGAGTGTTTCTCATACACCCAATCCGGTGTATTACACTCCCCATGTAACTCAATCAGAAACTTCTCACACAATGCATATAGCGCACATTCGATATATGAAACACTCACACAGTCAAACATCATATGTGAGAGGTGAGTACTCACCTTAGGAAAAACCTCACATCCCACATATTTAGGTTATATAAAACTCGTTGGTCGGCCTTCCTTTTATAAGGCCAAAGGGGTAAACTTAAAACTTAAGTAAACTTGGACACCAAGTAAACTTAGACACCAAGTAAACTTGGACACCAAGTACTACATTTTTTCTTTATTGTCTTTTAATTCAAGTCAATCTCCAACACGGACTCATTATATTTAAGAACATGTGGCTTAAGGAGGACGGTTTGTGGAAAAGGTGAAGAATTGGTTACTAGGTGGAGGGTTGTGCACTATGAAGCACGGATTTTTCAAAAGGCCTGAAGAATCCGAATCGCATGCGAGTCGGGTGCGGGTGCGGGTGCGATTCGACCCCGATTCGTACCCAAAGAAGAATCAGATATTAATTAAATAAATTAATTCTGGATTCGGGAAGGATTCGGCAAGGACTCGGCTGGTTTTGATGGGATTCGTAAAGAATCCAAAAATAACACATTTCTGATTTTTTTTTTTTCATTTTCATCTCTCTCTCTCCCTCTTTCTCATTTTCTTCTTACTCTCCTTCAACATATACGAAGTTTACCGGGTTTCTTAACAACTTCCTGTGTTTGTTTTTTGTTTAATGTTTTAATGTTAAATGGGTTTTGTGACCCAAGTTAAGTGCTTGTCATTATATTATATTGGATTCTACTTTTATAGCTTAATGATTTGTGGGTGATTATTATAATATATGCGAAGACTGATAATTCTGTTTCTTAACAACTTTCTATATTTGTTTTTGGTTTAATGTTAAAAGGGTTTTGTGGCCCAAATTAGCTTGCTTGTTATTACATTATATTGGATTCTACTTTTATAAAAAAAATGGTTAGTGGGTTTTAGTGGATTATTATAATATATGTGAAAGCTAATAGATAAGTAGGTTCTTAACGACTTCGAATGTTTGTTTTTAGTTTAATGTTAAATGGGTTTTGTGAAGTTAACTGTTTTTTATTATATTATATTGAATTCTACTTTTATAGTTTAATGGTTAATGGGTTTTAGTAGATTATGATAATATATGTGACATTGATGGTAGAGTCCCCTGTTTTAATATTGTCAATGCGTTAAAAAAAAAAAAAAAAAAAAAAAAAACTTATCATAAATTTTTGAGAATCATAATAATGATGGAACTTATTTGTATTACTTAAAAATAACATAATATAATTTAAATTATTATATTATATCTCGCCGCACCCGTATCCTAATTTTTTGAGAATTTTCGAATCACCGCCCCCGCACTGTGTCGCACCCGCACCCTGTACCCGCATCCGTGCTTCATAGGTTGTGCAGGTTTTGTTCTTGCGAAAAAACTCTTTTTGCTTACGCAAAACTTGAAGAAATGGAACACGAAGAGTTTTGGTAACATTAGCTTTTACATTTCTACGGGGTGAAGGAGCTCAAAAAGATGGACGATGAGGATCGGTGTCTTATCGAGGGAAGAGTGGTTAAAGAAAAAGGAAGTGTGAAGAGGGAGGTATTGTACGAGGAGATTAGGTGAAGATAGAAACACGAACTATGTGGCTTAAAGAGGGGGGTCGGATACAAAATTTTTCCACAAGGTGACTAACTCGCACCGTAGATTCGACAGTATTGGAAAGGTAATTGTTAAGATGCGAAATACACAAGAAGAAGATATGAATAGAAAGATTGGGCAGTACCATTAGATGTTGTACATGGAGGATGGGAGTCCTTTATTGAAGGCTGAAGTTTGATTCTATCCACGGAGAGGAGTGATTGGAGCACTCATGTGTGGAGACAAAGCGCCAACCCAGACGTTATTCCAAGCTTGGTAAGGGATAATAAAGGGAAATTTTCTGGCTTTTCTTTAATAAATTGCATTCTTGTGGCCCATTTAAGAGGACTTTCAATGCCACTTCCATTAATCATGTCCCGAAGAAAGGAGTAGCGGTGGATGTTCGTGACTTCAGACTTACTAGTTTGGTGGGCAACCTATAAAAAAATAATATATGAAGTGTTGTCACTTTAGCCCCTCAAGTTAAAGAATGTAATGACCCTATTGTGTAAGACACATAATGACTTCGTGGGCGTATACAAATTTTGGATGTAGTTCTTATGGCTGACAAATATGTGAAGGCTTTCTTGGGGTCATTCGTAAACTAGACATTGAGAAGGTTTATAATCATATAAATTTGGGCCTTAATGTTTTACATTTTGAGGAGGACAAGGTGTGGAGAGAAATAAAGAAAGTGGATTCACCGTTGTATTTCTAGCATGAGGTTCCCTGTCTTTATAAATGGCACACCAGAAGGTTTTTTCCCGAGATCGAAGGGCCTTCACCAAGAACTGCATCTCCCCATTTCTTTTCAAATTGGTCAAGGAGGCTTTTAGTAGGCTCGTGGTTGTTATGGAGGCCTAATTGATTAGTGGTTTCTTAATTAAAGTGAGGAGAAGAGGATCTAAAATGGTTTCTCATTTGTTGTTTGTGGATGACACTATAATTTTTTGTTAGCATGAGGTGGAGCAGGTTAGGCCCTTGAGTTTGTTGTTGATGTGCTTTGAGGTTCTCTCATGCCTGCATATTATTATGGGGAAATATGAAATGATCATAGTGGGGGACATCCCGAGGTGTGACCATTTAGCTTAGGTGATTTGATGTAAGATGGAATCACTCCCAACTACTTATTTGGGGTTACCCTTAGGTACAGATTTATATCTAAGGATATTTGGGATCCACTGGTGGAGAAATATGAGGAGGCTTGAAGGTTGAAAAGTGATATCTATCTAAGGAAGGGGAGGTTGCGTGATGAAGATTAAGAGTACTTCTTTAGCCTCCCTGTATATTATCTCTCAATTTTACTACTTCCAATCCCAGTTCAGAAAAGGTTGGAGACCTGATGAGGGATTTTCTCTCGAAAGGAAACGAGGAGGCGTTCAAATATTGCTCAGTAATTGGGATGAATTGTGCAACAGGCGTTGATGTGGAGATTCTATTAGAAGAGGCCTGATTATGATGCGAGTGTTGATTGCGAGTTTTGGGCAATACAGTTAGAATTAGACCACGCAAAAAACAAACCTGCAACCGAGTCCTCATACAAGTCCATTAATAAAATTAAGGGACATCTAATCTTAATCCCCCAACATTCAACAGTTTTTGTGTGTGGTACCTAAAATCTAATATGCATGCGATCCTCGTAACATTGTTTTCTATCGTATTAGAAATATTTCTAATACGATAGAACATTTACGTTTTTTTTACAATAATTACAGTTGTATATTTGTTTGAAAAAGAATAACATTTACGGTTTTTTTTTTTAAATAATAACATATTAAAATATAACATTGGGAACATTATTATAAAAAATAATAACAAATAACATTTGGATCATTTGCATTCTTTAAAAAAAAATTGGCACATATACAACGCACTAAATTAAACCCACACTAAATTAAGCCGACAGGATGACCAAATAACCCCCACACACAGCATACTAAATTAAAAAAACAATTAGCATTTAATAACCCCCCCCAGAAAACCACGCTTACCAACACAACACAACCCTGGAGAGAGAGAGATTGATTCTTAGTAACTTATACCATCTCGACCGATATATCACTGATATACTATTGTGATATCACCGATATGGGCCGATTTCATCGCGATATCGCCGATATGGGCCGATTTCATCGCGATATAGGCCGATACTACCGCTATATCACCGATACTACCGACAAATTACCAATATAGAGTCGATTCACATCAATAATTGAAAACTCAACTCGTAACTCGGAATCGGTTCGGTGAGCACCGATACCTAGTCAACTCGGCCTTATCGTCGCAGTATCGGCCTTGACTTTGAACCATGGTGGGTACTGATACTTAGTCAACTCGGCCGTATCGTCGCGGTATCGGCCTTGACTTTGAACCATGGTGGGCAGGGTTCAAAGAGTCGGCCGAGTTGACTCGGTATCGCCCGAGTCAACTCGGAATCGTCAGCCCCGATACGAAACCGAGTCATGTTACGAAATAAAATAGTTATCGAACGTTATATCCCCAACTCGCCGATAAATCGGCTGTTACAAGTTAATAGACCGAAATATCGGCCTTTACAGTTTCGTATCAGCCGAGTTGAGAAAAAAAGTAAAAGAGATGAAGGAAAAAAACAAGAATAGTAAAAGAATCTCACAGGTTGAAAGGACATACCTTTTGAGAGTAATTTGTCCAGAGAGGGCAAAAAGATGGGTGCAAGAATTTTATCTATAAATCAAACCTGGCTGAAATCTTCAAATATTCAAACCAAATCTTCCCAGAAATCGTCGGCCGAAAGCTTTGGGGCGTGCGGTTTGGTGTTGCGGTTTGATCTGTGTGCGATTTTTGGCTTCGTGGCTTGCGATTTGGTGTCAAGGTATTTAGGGTCCGTTTGGATGCACGGAATTGGAATTGGAATTTAATTGGAATTGAATTGAAATTCTAATTCTATGGAATTGGAATTCAAGGAATTCCAATTCCATTTCAATTGTTTGGTTAAAGTGTAGATTCTTTTGGAATTCTAGTAGAATTCTAAATCCCTCGTTTGAATCAATTACAGAATTCTTTTGGAACTTCAGTAGTTTGTGAACTATTAAAAAATTAAACTTTTAATAAAGATTTTAATAAGAAAAGCGGAATCAAATCACATCACACTTTAACAGGAATTAATAATTGAAGTAACATTAAAATAAGATAGACAAAAATTCTATCACTTTCATAATAAAGTCTTTCTCAAATATATCTCTCTTGTATTTCTCAGATCTTCAGAAGGCTCCTTCAATAAATGTGTTTTATGCCACCACACCGCAATTGCCGCCGAAATAACTATATGATATCCTACAATTATTTTTCTTTTCTTTTTTTCTCTATCGTCATTTTCATTCCTAACCAAGTCGTGAATCCCCAACACACAATGATCCATTTTCTCTAATTGTTTCACATTTAATCATGTTAGCAATGCATATATATACAAATTAAAAAATATATCATTATTATTTAATTAAAAAAAAACAAATCATTATTATTTAATTATTTAATTAAATAATTCATGTATGTAGAGTCCATTTATTTTACTATTGGAACCTACCCACGGAACTTATATTCAAAATTAGCATGAATCACCATAATGGGTAGTGTTGATCTCTTATTGAAAACTATACAATATTGCAATATCTAAAAAATCATATTACACATAGTCTGACCAACATATTGCAATCTCTAAAAAAAACTAAAAAAAAACAGATATTATTACTTAATTAAAAAACAGATCATTATTATTTAATTAATTTTTTTAAATAAGAGATCATTATTATTTAATTAAAAAACATATCATTATTATTTAATTAAAAATTTAAAAAAACAAATCATTATTATTTAATCAAAAAACAGATCATTATTATTTAATTAAAAAATAAAAAACAAATCAGATATGATGTTTTAAATCGGAGGTCTCAGATGTGTTTTTTTAACATATGAGATCTGATATGTTTGCATGGAAACCGGAGTGGTCTTCTCTAACCAAATCAGATATGGAATTAGAGCTACCGGACATATAAACAATCGGAGATAACAATCGGACATATAAACAATCGGAGATTAGAGCTACCGGACATATAAACAATCGGAGATATAAATCCGTTTGAGATTTGACCAGAGATATAAATCGGTTTTAGATTTGGCCGGAGATATAAATCGGAGATAGAGTACCTGAAAATTAACCGGAGAGAGGAGAGAGGAAAGCTGTGAGCTGGTTGACGGAGACCTACAGGAGAGGACTTCCGGCGTGACTTGGTTGCCGGAGAGATATAGGGCTGCCGGAGTTGGTTTCCCGATCTAAAATGGTTGCTGCCGGAGGAGAGAGGAAAGGGGGAGAGAGATAAAAGGTTTTGTGTGTGTATATTTATTTTTTTGTGTATGCCGATGTCAAATGAAGTGGGATTGATTTGTTGAATTGGGCGGTGAGAATTATAAATGAATTACAAAAACATATGTTATAGAAAAATGTTATAAAAAATGTTATTTTTTTATAAAAAGTTATTCAAATTTTTTTAAAAAAAATTGCTTCTACCAAAAAAAATATGGTAGATCAATTATAAAAAAATATTATTTGCTTTTTAAAAAAATTGTGTTGATAGATAACACTTGAACATGCCATTTTTTAACTCTATTTTTTTTATGTTGTTTTGTAGAATGGCTCCAAAACTTAATATTATTATTTTATGAAAACAAATACTCAACTCAACTCAACTCAACAAAGTCTTTTTCCAATTATTTGGGGTCGGCCACATGAATCCTATTTTTTCATTCAATTTTGTCCAGTGTAATATCTTCGGTTAAACCTCATGATATCATGTCATTTTTTATAATATCCCATCAAGTTAATTTAGGCATACCTCTATCCCTTGGGTTACCATCAATACTAACTAAATCACTCTTCCTTACAGGAGCATCCATTGGTCTACGCTTGACGTGTCCAAACCATCTGAGTCGATTTTCTCTCAATTTATCTTCTATACGAGCTACTTTTACCGTTTCACGAATTTGTTCATTTTTAATTTTATCCTTTCGAGTTTTACCACAAATCCATCTTAGCATTCGCATCTCCGCCACACTCATTTTCTACACATTTTGTTTCTTGGTTGCCCAACACTCTGTCCCATATAACATGGCGGGTCTAATGGTCGTCCTATAAAATTTTCCTTTTAACTTCAAAGGTATACACCTATCACACAGAACGTCGGTCGCACTTCTCCATTTAACCCAACCTGCTCTAATCTTATGCGTAACATCATCACTAATATCTCCATCTTTTTGTATAATCGATCCTAAATAACGAAAATGATCATTTCTAGGTATTTCTTGACCCTCCAATTTCACCACATCTCCATTTGTCCTCTCATTAATACTAAAATTACACTCCACATATTCTGTTTTAGTTCTGCTTATTTTAAATCCTCTTGTTTTTAAAGTTTCTCTCCACAATTCCAACCTAGCATTTATCCCCATCTTAGTCTCATCGACTAAAACAATATCATCTGCAAATAGCATACACCATGGCACCTCATCTTGTATTTGTCCAGTCAACTCATCCATAACAAGAGCAAAGAGATAAGGACTAAAATGCTGAACCTTGGTGTAGCCCTACCGTAATTGAAAATTCACTACTTTCTCCAGCTGATGTTCTTACTGTAGTCATCGCACCATCATACATATCCTTGATCACTTCAATATATCTGCGAGTCACTCCTCTTTTATGTAGAACCCACCATATTATATCTCTGGGTATCCTATCATACCCCTTATCCAAATCTATAAAAATCATATGAAGATCCTTATTTTTCTCTCTATACATCTCCATTAATCTCCTCAATAAATAGATTGTTTCCATTGTTGACCTCCCAGGCATAAACCCAAATTGATTCTCAGATACTGTTGTCTTCAATCTCAATCTATATTCAATCACTCTCTCCCAAAGTTTCATTGTATGACTCATTAACTTAATACCACGATAATTTGAACAACTTTGTATGTCCCCTTTATTTTTATAAATAGGTACTAAAATACTTTTTCTCCATTCATCGGTCATCTTATTAGTCATTAAAATTCTATTAAATAATTTTGTAAGCCATGATACTCCATCCTCCCCTAAGCACTTCCAAACCTCAATAAGGATACCATCTGGTCCTAAAGCCTTCCCTGTTTTCATCTTTTTTAGAGCAATCCTGACCTCTGTTGTCCTAATTCTACGAAAAAATATATCTTCTCGAGTCTCCCTAAGTTCCTCTATATCTAATCTACTCCCATTATCTCCATTTAATAATCTCTCAAAGTAGTTTTTCCATCTTTCCATAATTTCATCATCTTTGACTAGGACTCTCGAATCATCACTTTTGATGCACTTAACGTTATTAAAATCTTTTGTTTTCCTATCCCTAAGTTTAGCAAGCTTATAAATACTTTTTTTCCCTTCTTGTGTTCCTAATTTTGTATAAAGATCATCATACGCTTTTAACTTAGCATCTCTTACCACTTCCTTAACTTCCTTTTTAGCCCATTTGTATTTCTCAAAATTCTCTTCCTTTTTATTTGTTTGTCATATTTTAAAGCACTCCCTTTTAATTTTTACTATATTATGTACTTCTTCATTCCACTACCAAGTTTCTTTAGACTGTGGCCCTTTGCCTTTTGATTCTCCAAGAATTTCTTTTGATATTCTCCTAATGCATGTGGCCATCTTATTCCACAATATGTTAGTTTCTTCTTCACATTTCCATGTTGCTTCATTTAATACTTTATCTTTAAATAGTTATAATTTCTCTCCTTTTAAATTCCACCACCTAGTTCGTGGGTTAATCTTCACTTTTCGCACTCGTGATTGATTTTTAATATTTATATCCAACACCATTATCCTATGTTGTGAGGTTAAGCTCTCTCTCGGGATAACCTTACAATCTTTACACGTTAATCGGTCTCCTTTCCTAGTAATGAAAAAATATATTTGGCTCTTATGTGTTCCACTTTTATAAGTTATTAAGTGTTCAAGCCTCTTTTTAAAACATGTATTTACTAGTACAAAATCATAAGCCATCGCAAAATCTAAGATAGACTCTCCCCCGTCGTTCCTATCTCCAAAACCATGTCCTCCATGCACTATCTCATATCCTACACGATCTTCTCCTACATGGCCATTAAAATCTCCACCTATATAGATTTTCTCACCTAGGGGTATTTCTTGAACTAGTTCATCCATTTGTTCCCAAAATTTTACTTTAGTGTGCTCATCAAATCCTACTTGAGGTGCAACAATATTAATTATGTTTTCACCTAATACCAATTTTACAAGTATAAGTCTATCACCTTTCCTAATAACGGTTACGATATCGTCCTTAAAGTTTTTATCTACTATTATTCCAACTCCGTTCTTATTTCTATGTTTTCCTGTATAATATAATTTAAATCCTGTATTTTCTATTTCTCTAGCTTTCTCACCGACCCATTTAGTTTCTTGTAAACAAGCTATGTTAACTTTTCTTCTTATCATGGTATCTACTAACTCCATCCCTTATCCTGCCATAGTCCCTATGTTCCAAGTCGCTAACCTAAGTCTAGTGTCCTGGATTAGCTTCTTTACCCGCACACGTCCAACTTGTTGCAGGAACCCTTGCGTATTTATCGTCGCATTTGGGCGCCGATGCAACGCCCCTTGCCTATTTTTCGAGACACCCGGTGGCAGGCGCAACGCCCCTTGCCTATTTTTTGAGACACCCGGTGGCTAGCGCAACGCATCGCTTAAGGGGAATGCCCTAGCATTAGCACGTATATTCATAGGATTCATGTTCATAAGGATCTGACAAAGTTTTATGCTGGCTGTCAGCTACCTAACGCAACCCTCCTCCTTTTTTCGCGTTTGGGACTGGCAGTGTCAAAAAAATAAGAAGTTAAGCACGACACGGGCGGAGTTTATTTTGTAAAAACAAATATTATACAAAAATGTTATAAGAAATGTTATAAAAAATGTTATTTTTTTTATAAAAATTATTCAAATATTGATCAATTGTAAAAAAATGTTATTTGCTTTTTAAAAAAATTGTGTTGGTAGATAATACTTTAACATGCAATTTTTTAACGCTATTTTTTGGATGTTATTTTGTAGAATGGCTCCAAAAGTAGATATTGTTATTTTATAAAAACGAATGTTATACAAAAATGTTATAAAAAATGTTATATAAAAAGCGCGAGGCGTGGTCGAGACGTGGAGGTCAAGCCTTAGGACCCTAGGGGTAAAAAGGTGTTTTTTCTTTTTTTATTATTTTAATTATTCCAAGGCTAGTAATATAATAAAATAGTACATACCTTGAATTTTGAAAATATATCCATATATTTGATAGTCATCTTTCTCGTATTCATGCTCTATAACCAATATTTGTCAACTAATCCTTCGTTTTTTTTTTTAAAAAAAGTGTGCCTTAAGCCTTTTACCAAGAATAAGACGTAGGTGATGCGTTTCTCTCAAGCCTCGAGCCTAGGCGGGCCTTTTAGAACAGAGTATCCAAATCTGTATGATCGATACCGCAACTAGATAGGGAGATGGAAATGATGAAACATTGTAATCATTCTTATTTATCTTCCATACAAATTTTTTATCTAAGTTTATGTGGCATTAGATTGTTTTTCAATATTATTATCGGTTTACTATGCAATATTGAATCTGACAACTCTGTCGCACTTCAGTATAACCAATTCTACAATGCAATGCCTATTGAATGATGGGTTTGAATGTGCACCATTGGTCCACGTTGTTAATCTTTTTTTTTAATTTTCTATATTTTTTCCAGAATTTTGTGCGCTCTCTAAATAGCGTATCTTTGTGTATCGCCCGATACCGCAACAGAGTTGAAAATCGGGTGTCCGATACCGGGATCGATACCAAGAATTTGAACCATGATGGTGGGGGGTGCGTGTGTGTGTGTGTGTGTGTAGGTGTGGGGGGTGTGGGGGGCAAGGGGGAGGGGGTGTAGGGGGGAGGGGGGATAGGGGGGAGTGTGTGTGTGAATTAGTGCGTGTGATATTGAATTTGAATTTGAATTTAAATTAGACAATTCAATGTGCCTCGGCCTTATAACATGAATTGCATTTGTATAGATATTGAATTGAAATTGAACGAAATTAAAAATTTCAATTGAATTGAATTGGTATAAATTGAATTTGAATTGGTATTGATAGTGGTGTAAATTGGTATAAATTGAAATTGAATTTGAATTGGTATTGATATTGGTATAAATTGGTATAAATTAGTATAAGTTTTAGTTCTTATGCGTACTTTAAATTAATTCAAACATGCTTTAAATTGCATAATTAAATGAAATCTCTCGAATTGTGATAAGACATAATTAAATGAAACATACTTTAAATTACATATAGTGCGCATATATACTAGCCTTTTAGTTCTTATGCGTACGCATTCAATATCCATTAGACCCATTCGAGAGTCATTACCCCTGTAATGAGATCTCTCGAATTGTCTCGTTTGGACAATTTGGGATTGCATAGTTTCTGTATAAAAATATCCTTAGTGGCTTAAACTTGTTACTTTTGGAGGAAGTTCTGCAGTCATATCTTAATGTTCTCTGGGTACATACTAGATGATGCGATGTTAAGTGTTATTTCAATTGATAAATTGAAATAACACTCACACTTGCGAATCTATGTCGTGTACTTAGAGAACTATGGGGATATGCTGCCGAATTTTTCTCAAATTGGAACAATGTGCATGAGTTGTTAAGTATATTACAAAAATATGTGATCTTGAATGGGATAGGACCACTCACCCTTTAGAGGAGATAGAGGAAATAAGGATTTGAATTTGAATGCACGAATAAATTTACAGTAGGTAACCTTCTTATATAACACTTGCTTCGGGGGGTGCATGCCTGCATGTATTCTCATTTGAATGCACGACATAACGGTTCTATAATATTTATAACTAATTTAAATTACATATAATGCGCATAGAAACTAGCATTCTAGTTCTTATGCGTACGCATTCAATAGGTGATTGTTTATACTAATGGGAACTAAATGTTCACACTTTTGTTTATAATAGCCATGAATATACGCTTCTTACTCATAATAGAAAATTATTTGTAGTAGCTGTGATGGGATATCCTAAATACAAAGAGTGGATGGGTGAGACAAATAAATTAGGGGATGTGTTTCACAGAGGTGTTAATGAATTTGTGAAATACGCAAAAAGATGTCATAATGATGAAGAGTTTCCGCGTCCGTGTGCTAGGTGTAAGAATGGTAAGGTGTTTGAGTGGAAGACAGTTGAACTACATTTATTAAGATGGGGTATGCAAGATAGTTATCGAATTTGGGTTTTTCATGGGGAACCAAAAGTTCCTTTTATCCCCGAGCCACCTTCACAACAACCTTCAACAAGTAGGATAGATGTACAAAGGGAGGATGACAATGTAGATCATAATATGTTAGAGGATTTAGTTGGTGACGCGTATGGAGTTCATGAAGTGGAAGAGAATGAGGTCACTGACGATGTACAAGGTTCAGGTGCTCATGAGGATATCGAGATAAACCTTGACGATGACTACCAAAGTTTAAAATTTAAAGCGACTCAGTCGTTATACTCTGGCTGTGAGAAAGATAAAATAACTTGACATGCCATGGTTGGTTTGCATAGTTTGAAAACTCAATATGTTTTTCAAGCAATAGCGTGACAGGAATTTAAATTGGATAAAGGGCTTGCTACCCAAGCAGAATACGTTTCCAAATAGCTATCCTACTTCGAAAAACAGTTTAAAAGGTTTGGGAATGAAGTATAAATCAATCCATGCTTTTGTGTATGACCGCATACTATACCGAAAGGAGTATAAAAATCTCGATCGGTATCCGGTATGCGATGAACCTAGATATGTCCAATTTACTGGCAAGGCACAAGCTAAAAAGTGCCTCAAAAGTGTTTAAATAGTTTCCCATTGGGCCTAGATTAAAGTGTTTTTTCACAGTACCATGGATAGCGGAGGCAATGACTTGGCATGCTAGGGCAGAAGCAGGGGATAATCTCATGCGTCATCCTATTGATTCTACAGCTTGGAAGAGGTTGAGTTTTGAGTATCTTAATTTTGCTCGAGAACAGCGTAACATTCGTTTGGAAATATCAACAGATGATTTCAATCCATTTGGAAATCTAAGCACCAATCAGAGTGTACGGCCAGTGATCCTAGCCCCACTCAACCTCTCTCCTTCATAGTGTATGAGACCTGAATTTTCGATGTTGTCTTTATTGATACCTGGGTTAAAGGAACCAAATGAGGACATCGATGTCCACCTGGCTCCTTTGATAGAAGAATTAAATGAATTGTGGAAAGAGGGTGTGCAAGCAGTCGACTCTTTTAGAAAAGAAGAGTTTACGTTGAAAGCTATGTTGATGTGGGTAATTCATAATTTTACAGCTTATGGGACATTATCCGGTTGTGTAGTATATGGTTATTTGGGGTGTCCTATTTGTGGAGAAGAGAATGAATCTCTTCGTCTTCCCGCTAGCTCAAAAAATGTATACCATTACCATATGAGGTTTTTAACCCCCCTCATAGTTTTAGATTTGATAAAGGTTCTAATTATTTTTCGGGCGGGGTTGAACATAGGCTACCGTCGAGAAAACTTTTATACTCAAAAATCGAAAGTAAATCTTCTGATTGTGGCCCTAATATGCCAGGTAAGAATCCTAAATTTAAGAATGTCAAGCATAAGAAGACCCCAACCGAGAATGAAACTGAGACATGGTCTAGGCGGTCAATTTTATTTAACTTTCCTTATTGAAAGAATAACCCAGTGCGCTATGTATTGGATGTGATGCACGTAAAGAAGAACATCGTTGAATATATTGTGGGAACATGCCTTGGGGGGAGTCATTCGAAGGATGGAGAAAATGAACGAAAAGACCTTAAAGCGTTGAAACTTAAGCCACAACTATAGTTGAAAGAAGATAGTAGGGAAGGACAATAATTCCTCCTGGTGCGTTTACTTTGACGAGTGAGGAAAGGAAGTTGCTTTTAGACACAATATATAATTTGAAGGTTCCATATAATTTTTCGTCCAACTTACAAAGGATTGTGAATTATCCTAAGTGTAAGTCCCACTATTGACATGTGATCATGCAATTGGTTCCTCTATTGTTTAAGCATTGTTCTCCAAGCACAATGATTTGCGGAGAGCTATTATGCAAATCAGTATCTACTTCTCACTTTTATGTGAGAAGGTAGTTAATCGAGATCACATAGTGGACACAAAATTGGCGGTGAACGAATCGATTTATGTGTTGGAGAAGTACTTTCCCCCATCTTTCTTTGACACAAGTGTTCACTTGTTGGTAAAACTATACGACGAGGCACTTCCTTGCGACCCAGTTAGATATCGGTGGATGTATCTGTTTGAAAGATTGATGAAAGTTTTCAAAGATTACGTTAAGAATACACGATGCAAAGTGTTTCCCATATACCCAACCCGGTGTATTACACTCCCCATGTAACTCGATCAGAAACCCTTCACACAATACATATAGCGCAAACTCGATATAAAAAACACTCACACACTCAAACACTTTTCTACCTTTGAGTAATACCCATGTGTGATAGGTGAGTACTCACATTGGGAATAACCTCACATCCCACACATTTGGGTTATATAAAACTTATTGGTCACCCTTCCTTTTATAAGGCCAAAAGGTCAAGCTTAGACATTAAGTAAACTTGCCCACTTAAGTAAACTTGGACACCAAGTACTACATTTTTTCTTTATTACCTTTTAATTCAAGTCAATCTCCAACACGGACTCCTTATTATATTTAAGAATGCGTGGCATAAGGAGGACGATTTGTGGAGAAGGTGAAGAATTGGTGGCCAGGTTACCATTCGACATTGAGGTTCTCATCCACCGACCCAAATTTTTTCTTAAACCTAGGCTCATATCTCCTAACTCTCTATCTTACTCGATCTCCGGATACTGTCTTTTACTTTCATCAAACCCGTATCTCTCGCTCACTTCTACGTGATCACTTTCGATCTCAACAGGCATGATTAAACACGCCCCTTCTACCTCTCGCTTAACATTAAAATTATCGCTTTCACTTGATGTAACAAGACATACCCCTAACGACTCTCTCATGCGATTCCTCTCAACGTGCTCATCTATTGTCTCTTCTATAAGATCCGTCTCAAGCAATTCGCCCTCATCACCCTCGTGCTTGGTGATATTGAAGATATTTATTTCAAGATGCTAAATATGAGTTGAATTTTCCCATTGCATGTATTAATCGATGCATTAGCCGCAGCTAAGAATGGGAGGCTAAGGATCATGGGAACATCATTACTTGGGAAAGCGGGGGGCTCTTCGTCCCAAATGATAAAATCTACCCAGAAGTAGAAAGTGTCAACTTGGATGATCATGTCCTTAACGATTCCAGAGGTATATTCATGGAACGATCTACGAGTTAGAGGGTCATCTTTGTGGGCTTAAATCCCCTTAAATCTAATTTCTTATAGATGGAGTAGTGGAGGATGTTAACACTCGCCCCTAAATCTATTAGCGCTCTATCAATTCAATTCTTTCCTATAATGCACGAAATGATTGGTGCACCTGGATCTTTATATTTTGGTGAAATATCGGTTAGTGGTACTGAACTGATGTTCTGTGCTAAAAACACATTTTTCTTTACCTTTAGCCTTCGTTTTACTGTGAGAAAGTCCTCAAGAAACTTATTATATGTGTGAATCTTCATTATGGTTTCAAGGAAAGGTAAATTAATCTTTACTTGTTTAAGAACGTCTAGAAAATTATCACAGGTAGTCTCTTTGGAGTGGGATACTAATCGTTGAGGGTGTGGAGCAACAATGAGACGTTTCACCACCACCTCAGGTCTGACTGTGTCGTTATTACCATTTTTTCTCAAGGGGACATCTTCGACCTCTTTTGTGCTGGGCGAAATCTCCTTGTTATTGAGCTCGTCTTGTGGGGGATGTGATAAAACAATAACTCTTCCACTACGTAGAGTGATTACCACCCTACATTGCTCTTGATTTTTCTCAAGATTACAGTTAACACAGTTTTGACCTTGGGGAGGTCGTTGGCCTTGGGCGGGAAACTTTCCATACTCTTGGACACTTAGGGAGGATTGCAACTTAGACAACAACGTCTTTAATTCGGCAAAATTTTGGGCATTTTGAGCATTTATCGATGATAAAGTGTTCATGAATTGGTTTAAAGATTCCTCGAGATTTCTACGCGATGGGGGTAATATAAGGCGCAGGAGGTTGTGCTTTCATAGGCGGAGCTTGTTAAAAATGCGAGAGCGTTGGCAGATGTGGGGCAACATGTATATTAAGATTCATCGCCGCATGTGGTTGCCCATAATTAAAATTGGAATGGTTCTACCATGAGGGTTATAGGAATTCCCGTGAGGAGAATTAAAATTACCCTTAAAAGCTCCTATCGCTTCCATTTGCTCTTGAAGCATCAATTTGTAGGCGGGTATCATCGGGCATTCCTTTGTTGAATGTTCCGCCTCATAAATCACACACACTTCCTCTCTCAATGCTCAAGTGGAGTCGGATGTGTCTCTCCCCCTAGACTCGACTACGTCTTCCAACCTCTTGGCAAGTTGGTTGATTTGAAGCTTTAACTCATATTCCTTGTCCAAATTATAGAGTCTAGACGTAGAAGGAGCTGTCGACATTTGTTGGGCCCGAGATTGGGTGTTTGGATCGAATGTGTTCCACGATTGAGTAGTCTCGGTGACATACTTAAGGTGAGCCTCTGAATCGTCCATGTCTAACCCTGGAAACTCCCCGGGGTACATGGTTTTAACTAGTTGCTTGGAACTTAAGTTAATCCCATGATGGAAAAAGGAGATGAGTCTCCACTTTTCAAAACCATGGTGCGGACACATATTAATTAACTCATTGTAATGCCCCAACATCTATCAAAGGTCTCATTTTCATTTTGTCTAAATATTTGAATTTGATCCTTAATGGAGTTGGTTAGATGTTCGGGAAATAATTTTTAGAAAAACTTTGCTTACATGTCCCTCCATGTTCCCATCGAGTTTGGTGCCAAAGACCATAGATAAGTTTTGGCCTTATCCTTCAGAAGAAGGGAAAGAGTTTGATGCGCACAACATCTTGAGTGCAAGCTTGGTCAGTGAAAGTCTCACTCCTCCTAGAACTCTCTAATGTGGAGGTAGGGTTTTTTCGACTCCATACCATGGAATGTTGGGGGGGTTTGGATCATACCATTTCTAAAACGAAACTGCCCCACATTATAGGGGAGTATAATGCATCCCGGAGTGACGGTTCGCTCGGGATATAAGAGGTCTCTTATAGGGAGATACGATATCTCACCCTTACCCGTACCAAAACTATACTGATTCGATTTTGCACTCACACTAATAGTATCACTACCTTATTTAGAAACTCTAGGCGTGGGACTCGTGATGGAGTTAAGTGGTGTAAGGGGTGGAACCCAAAATTGTGCAACGCGTGGAGCGTGCGGGCTATTGGAATTGAACTCAATTATGGGATTTTTGTGATTTCTAGTATGAGTAGAGTGAGGAGTTAGCTGAGTATTTTGCATGAAAGGATTTGAGATATTCTATTTTTTTTTAATTATTATGATTTTTTTATGAATTAAAGTCAACTTTTAGATTAATTTGACCAAGCCTAAATGTCTACCTAGTCCCCGACAACGGTGCTAAAAACTTGACGCGACTCAAAATGTGTCTCTAGTGCGCGCTATTTTCGGTTCAGGTGCAAATCGGCCGCGTAAATAATAATCTGAGCAAGTCACGTATTGAACTCAGGGACTAAGATGAAGAATGAAACAACGAATAGGGAAAAGGAATAAACCATGCGATTGACTCAGAAAAAGAAAGGAAAATATGATTGGCTTGGAAAAATTCTATCAACTAATGCAATTTAATTAATGATTGAGAAACAAATACACATGCAAGAACAACTACTTTGACTTTAATCTATGTGAGAAAATAAAGTTGGAATACACTCCCCCAAACCGTCAGTAATTACGTTGGATATAAATCTTCAAGAATTTAATTCATAATTCAAAGAAACATTAAATATTATCTAAGCATTGGACGCATGCGGATTTTACTCCTCACAATATTAAATCAAAAATATATTTAATGTGAATGACAAATTATCAAAACTAGTATTATATTCTTAAACAAGATTTACAACAGTTGTTTCAACAAGATTTCAAGCCTTTAAATTAGTAATTAAATTTCATCCAATTTTAAGTCCATCCGTAATACTTAGGTTCGGTTCATGTACCCCAACCCTCTAAGAAACTTAGCCGAACATGATGTAATTACGATTAAGCATGATTTCTACGTCGCATGTTCATTGTTACGTAAAGATTGCAAATTAACATATATAAAACATCTCCCGCAAGATAAAGAAGAATTATATTCTAAAAAGATAATAAATTTTGAGAGCAATAAGAGGGGAATACTTATATTGATGAATGAAATCCAAGATAATGAAGGAGATGATCTTTTTCTGATAATCTTTGCTTCTAAGGTTTCTTACCTCCAAGAGCTCTCAAAAGTAGGGTAAAAACTAACTCAACTAGGTCTAGAAAAAAGAGATATTCCAAATACCATGTTTTTATAAGATATAACCATACACAACTCTAATTTTTACAATAATAAAAAAGTAAAAGTCGTTAGGTCGCCTAACCAGTTCGGGTTAGCCTTAAGTAAGGGGTAAACCGATTTGTAATTCCAGTGTTGGGGCCAAATTTTTTAGCCAAATCGAACCGGTTCCCCTTGGGACCAAACCGGTTTGAACCTTGATTTTTCCTTCTTTTCTTCCTTGAATTCTCCTCACCTTTATATCGTCATAACTTCATAACCGGGACTCGGATTTGGGTGTTATTTCTTCCTACACGCCCGTGAGCTCATGAACTTCATCTTCTCTTTTGGTCCCACTTCAGGATTCCAGCTATGTAATTACACATTTACCCTTAACTTTGCTTCCTGATTTCTGATCTTCATTCCGGTTTCTCTCTCTCTTTCGAGTGTATTAAATATTTGCACAAAGTAAGAAAAATACACAAAACATGATGTATTCGCAAGAACTCGTTACTAGCAATAATATGCGATTAAATTATCAAATTAACATCGCACGAGATGATAAATATAGCTAAATTACGGGGATAAATATGTAGAATTTATATTGAATCACTCTTGATAATAATATACTTATTTATTGTTTTGATCTATCAGGTGAGATTTCTTGTTGGATCAATAATCTTGATAGATTGAATAATGGTGATTATTATATGGTGAAAGTCTTTTATAGATGGAATTCATATCTTAATATAGAGACTGGTGATACCCCCTCAAAATGCTTATAGGTTTTAAATGTATCAAACCCTGCAAGTGGATTATGTAAATTCGATAGTAAAAATAAATTAAGTTGGACCGCTCAAGGACTTAAAGATGTTAATTAAATAAATTATCAGTAATCTATTTTCTTAACAGGTATTTGTAACCTTAACGTGGAGAAAATTAAGTAATTAATAATGAGGAGCTTAAAATATAATTTTGAATTAAGGAGTGGAATTGCAATTATAATTATGTAGTGGTATTAATTGTAATTAATGGAGTGGGATTATAATTCAGGTTGAATTAGTTTTTTCTAGGCCCTTGAATTAGTTTTTTCTAGGCCCATTAGGAGCCACATCCTTATCTTTGCTTAGGGTTCATACAGTAACCTACATATATGCACTTAAGGATCGTTTTTCCTCATGCAAGCCATCACTCTTGAGAGTAAAAAAACCTAATTTGGATTTGTGAGAAAAAGAGGTTGCGAAGAGAAAAAGAGAGAGGAGAAGGTGGTCACGAAGAAAGAGGCCACACTCTTTTCATATTCATATTAGGAATATAATATCCCGAGGTGCATCGAGCCTATATTCTAGATCAATCATCATCACATACTGCTTGTGTTGAGAAGTGATCAAATAAGAGAGATCTTGAAGTAAACCCTAATTCCACCTTATAGGGTTTTACATATATGTAATTTTTTGTAGTTCGAATTATACACGTAATTAATAGACCCTGGGAAAACTGCTCAAATAATATTTATGCACAAGATGTAATATGTGTAGCTGCTAGGATGTTTGGCTTGTGTGATTTTTCGCTGCAAAGGTTATTTGATGGATATTTTCGTATACTTATCCATCGCAATGTGAGTGAGTTGTTAGGGTGGATAGTGGTCCAATGCAAGTGAGCTATTGAGCACAAGGGCATGGTTGATTTTTTTGCACTGTGAGTGAGATTCTGATGGGTATTGGCATTTTTAGATGGCCACGGCATGTTGGTATTTCCATGACATGGTTAATTTTCCACAACACTGACGAGTGTTAAGAATGCTGACCTTGGTTTAGGAAGTTTTTCTTGAGGGATGTCAAAGGCTATTAGGTATAGTGCTCAAATGGTTGGTTACGAGTATATAACGGGATTTTCTTATTTGGATTATTCATCCGATGTATGAGTTTTTACTGAGTGTTGAGATCTGTCTCTAACAGCCTATTGTTTCCCTTTACTTATGCGTCTTATGCAATAAGACTTGGGCTAATTCCGAATATGAAATTCTATTATTAGGGAAAGAAAGTAACACTCCGTATTTTTAGAAATTAATTAAATGACTATTTAATTATTAATTAATGTTTACTCAGGTGAATTAATGACTGATTTATTGGGTTTAATTGGTTAGGATTATTAACCAAAATTTAAAAGCAGAATATTTAATAATTTATGGATGACTCATAAATTAAAATGACTTAATTGTAATTATTTTGATATTTTGGGTTGGCATGTTTGGAGGGGACTCTAGGGGTCTATAGAATCCTAGAAAATTATTTTTAATTTCGATAATTAGGGTCTAGGAGTAGTAATTCCTTCGAGTCAGGTTTTAAGAGTATTGGGTTAGTCTTTAGGGCTTGATTCGGGGGTCCAAAATGGGCCCATAGTAGACCCGCGGGTTTAGATTTTTGAATAGATTAATAACCCGCACTAAACATCATAACATAACATAATTGCAACCTTAATATAAAGTGGCAAGCTCTGGGAGAAGCGAAAGAACAATCAAAGAAAAAATAATTACAAATTAAGTTATATTTAAGTAAAAAATACTACCTTGTTTATGCTATTATTGTAATTGATTCATAACTTTCATCGTTATAAACGGTCAGTCGGGTAGGAGTTTATTATTGGTGTTTAAAATCTGCTTTCTAAACATATTCATTGTAGTTTCAAATTAATTAATTGATTAAACCCACGTTCATATTAAAATTGTGCTTAACTTAGAAATATATGGCTTATTGACCGGGCGGAAAAAGTGTGTTCGTGTGAGGACACAGTCGTCGTGTGTTTCGCCGCCGCGATACAAAAGAACCTAAGCTACTACTACACTTGACAAGCAAGCACATCGGTAAGTCGGGTATCGTAAGAAATCCATAGGGAGTGATTAAATTTTAGATGTTAATTGTTTTAAAACTTCAAGAATAAAAATGGTGTAAAAGAAATAAGAAAAGGTGATGGGTGGTTATGGTAGAAAAACAAAAGAGAAGTTAACGCTAAATTAATGGAAAGCGAGGATCGGGATCGCATACACACATTCACGGGCTAAACAACTACTAATTATAATTTCGATTCGAAAACATTTAATCGATCATTTTCAATTAAGCATAAACATCACGCAATAAGGAATTTAAGCCAAAGTTGCGAGATTAAACATTTAATCAAAAATGGTCACACGCGGATTAAATTCGGATAATCGCAATAAACACTAACGTTGCGTGACAAAGAAAGTTAAACGCATAAGAATCTGACTTTAATACGCGAGGTTTCAATTAAATGCAATTTTACACAAAACCTAATTTTCGAGGTTCAAAACCCGTAAATGGCGGAACACAATCCCGACCCTATTTATCTAAGGGAAATACATGGAAATAAACTAAATTAAACTAATTAAACTAAGAAAGCAAGAATTAAAGCAAGAAAACCTAATTATGAAAGCATGTAAATTATCTAGAAAGCAAGGAAATAATGGAAAACAAGCTATATTAAAGGAGATGGAAGAGAAAAGTTCAATCTTACAAAACCACATGGGTTGTCAATCCAAGAGGAAGAGAAAATGAGCTCTCCAAACCAAAACCCTAACTAAAAATAACCTAAAAACGTGTATGTACGGATATTTGTTCTTATTACAACAAAAATGGCTTATATAGTAAGTTGGAATAAAAATAAAGAAGAAAGAAAAGAAGGTAAAATATCTGCAGAAAACAGAGCATCGATCGATCGACCCCTTTGGTCGATCGATCGACCTAGGCAAAACTTCGGCAAATCAGAATGGTCGATCGATCGACCATAAGCGTCGATCGATCGATCAAGCAGGGCAGAATGCAGCAGCCTACTGCATTCCTCTTTTCTTCTTCTCCCTTCTCCTCTTTTGCTTCCTTGTTTTTCCTCCGCTGAAATCGCCGTAAATTCTTCGTTATGAATCGTAATCGCGCGCCGTTCATGGCCACACGAAGCTAGCGAGGAGGGATACAACTTCCGTGAGATGTCGGGCCAGGTACCCAAGCTGTGAAAAGACTAAAATGCCCTTGCGCGTGCGATTGTGTACGGAACTTCAGCGGAATGCATCCGAACTTCATACTAAGCATCCAAATACCTACAAAAGCTCAATTAACCCCTGCAAAACATGTTAACATAGAAATCCGAGGTTGTCTAGTTAACGAGCATAAATATAGGGATTAAGATACCCGAGGGGGCTAATAACGCGTAGGTTAACGGGTGAAATACGCAATATTTGCGTCGTATCACACCCCCTAACTTACACATTGCTAGTCCCTAGCAATGAAATAGGAAACAACAAGAACTACAAGCAAACCAAAAGCAGGAGAAAGTACAACAGTATGGTATAAAAGCATAAGGCCACTTTCGCGGGCGATTCGATTGCATTTAGCGTATGCAATAAGCCGTTAAACCCCTAGGTTACCCTAGTGGACGAGTGTCATCTCGTGAGGGTTTTCAGGGATGAAACCCACAAACATCATATAGTTTCCTCAAAATATGCCCAACACAACATGCGACAAACTCAACAACAACGAAAAAGATTTCAAACATGTTATTAGCATATTGAACGAATTCAAGAAACTTTAAAAGTGGGAGGGGGGAGAGCAAATGAAAAATATGATTTGGTAAAAACTTAAATAAACCGGATAAACATAAAGGCATGCATATATTCAATCCTCACGGGCATTACGCTCATCAAGCGAATTCACTCAAAACAGGGAGGTAACACACAGGACATGCGGGCTAAAGAGTAAATGTAAATGGAAAATAGGCCGCACATATGTCACAAATGAAGGACGGTATATATAAAATGAAAAACTGTAATCTCAATGAAAGATGCCACTCATCAAAAGAGGCGAAATGCATTTTCACAGATTATCAAGACTATTATGACTTTTAAATTAAATGCACCCTAAGATCACATAGGACTTTAATAGGGTTATAATGTAGGTTAGGCTAGGGTACGAAATGAAGGAATGTATATACGGATTCAAAGTGTTAGGGATGAAAACTCGGGATAATGGGAAGAATGCGGGCAATATCAAAAATTGGAAAACAAGTTCCAAAACAAGCATTAGATATATCATCGGGGAGAGTAATCAAAGCTGATTGAACACTATACACAACATTTACAACTTTCTCTTTCTTTTCTTTTCTTCTTTTTCTCATTTTTTCTTTTGTTTTCTTTTTCTTTTTTCTTTCTCTTTTTCTTCACTTTTTTCACTACTTTCTTTTCTTTACTTTTCAAACTCTCATATGCCTAAATTGCAACAAACATCACAATAACATCATTCAATCCCAAGTATCATTCTAAACAAAGGTATGGAAAGTGTATGTATGGGCTAAAAACTCCAATTTGGAGTTGGTTATGGGATTTTGGGTTATGAAAAGAAAGGCTATATTTAGGCTCAAAGGGGTTAACGAGGGTAAACATATAAGGGTGAGGTCAAGGCTAATATGGGTGATATAACAAAGATGGCCTATGATCATTTCACAAAGTTTACGCAATTCTCGAGTCAAAACAATATATGAAAATCATGCTCAAGTATAACATTTCGAGTATGAACTCAATTAATGAACGGTCAAATGAAAGAATAGAGAGATTACCGACGAATTCAACGTTTTCAAAGAGGAAAGAATAGTGTATAACACTGACAAACGACGAAAGGTACAAAGCTTACTCGGTGTAAGTATATACAATGCAACAAAAGATTACCGAGTTATAAAAATCTTAAACCAAATCAATATAACAAGGAAAGTGCATATGCTCATGGGATAAAGTTTAATTCATGAAGTTATTCACAATATCAATAAGTGAGACTAAAGTCTAATAACTTCTAAAATCAAGGACATGCATCATTGACTTGTCTATTGGATCGGGCAATTATTGAAATTTATCATCGGAAACAAGGCAAAATGCCCAACAAAGGAGAAAAAAGAAAGAAAATATTTTTGAAAATTTTTAAATTTTTCACAAAAAGGCATACTTAGTAACTAACAAGTAAGCAAATCCATGGACAAAACAAAGAAATGGATAGAATATCATACACCCCCTAACTTAAATGTTGCATTGTTCTCAATGCGCATTAAGAACACAACATAAAGAGAGGAAAAGAACGATATTACCCAAAATTGGAGCGATCTCCATAAGCGCGAGTCCAAAGGAATCTACAAAACAAGTTAGTACCGAGCATAGCAAAAACAAATAACAAAAAGTTAACTAATTACACTAGACTAAATTAAAAGGAAAGAAAAATAGGAAATAAAGAAAATTAAAAAGCTAACTATCTACAACCTACTATTTAGGCTTCACACTGACTATACACTAGAAGTCTAAATAGTTGAGGGTCCACCCAAAAAGGTATTTGACTTTGAAAGATCAACGGTGGACCCTCCAAAGCGAACATGCCTCCCGAAATATATGAATTCCGTTTGAACAACGGAAGGCATGTGGGTGGTGAAAAAAGTGAACCATCGCCAATTTGAAATTTTGGGCGAACGATGGGGGATTTGGATAATAAGGGGGAAAGGTACACTAGAGGTCCAAGAAAAATCGATTCATCTCCCAAAGGATTTTCAAATGGAATGGGAGATGGTGCACACATGACGATAACATCCATCGAAAACAAGTCCGGTAAAGAGTCCTCATCGGCAAAAAGTGTAGAAGTTTTAAAAGTTTCTACCAACTCATAGGAATTAACCGGTAATTCTAATGGTTCGATCACGGAAAACGAATATGGTGATGAAACAAATTCAATCTCAATCGACTCATCGTCGGAAGGAGATTGAATTTCGGGGGAGAAAGAGGCACACTCGATGAGAAATTCTTCGAAAAATTTAGGTGAAACACAAGTTTCCACCTCCTCGTTGTTTTGTGCATAAGAATTCATCTCATCGCAAAGTGCACCAAGTCTCATTCCAGCATCATTTAGGCTTTCCAAACCTTGGGAGTAAAGAAGCAAAGTTTCTTCCAAAGTAGGCTTCCTCGGCTCAAGAGCCTCGGACTCCTCATTTGGTTAAAACTCGTCTTCGAAAGTAATGAAATAAGAATCGTCATTGGATTCGAATAATGAATCCAACTCAAGCTCCTAATAACGATTTTCATTCCGATAAATGTTTTAAAGTCTTTCATTTTCAAGAAAATCTTGAAAACTATCCCCAAAGTATGAATCATTAGAATAACCGTAATAACTATAATAGTAAGACATGATTACCTCGTTGTTTGCAGATGGAGAATCCGAGCAAGAAAGTGAGCAACCGCGAATCCAAGTTTCTTAGTGCTCAAGTATGCTATCCAGCAAAAAAGGTTAAAACAAAGAATACAAATACAAAAGGAAAAATACTACGAAATAATAAAACAATTACAATCTAAAACACACTCCCCGGCAACGGCACCATTTTGTGACCGGGCGGAAAAAGTGTGTTCGTGTGAGGACACAGTCGTCGTGTGTTTTGCCGCCGCGATACAAAAGAACCTAAGCTACTACTACACACGTACAAGCAAGCACAGCGGTAAGTCGGGTATCGTAAGAAATCCATAGGGAGTGATTAAATTTTAGATGTTAATTGTTTTAAAACTTCAAGAATAAAAATGGTGTAAAAGAAATAAGAAAAGGTGATGGGTGGTTATGGTGGAAAAACAAAAGAGAAGTTAACGCTAAATTAATGGAAAGCGAGGACCGGGATCGCATACACACATTCACGGGCTAAACAACTACTAATTAGAATTTCGATTCGAAAACATTTAATCGATCATTTTCAATTAAGTATAAACATCACGCAATAAGGAATTTAAGCCAAAGTTGTGAGATTAAACATTTAATCAAAAATGGTCACACGCGGATTAAATTCGGATAATCGCTATAAACACTAACGTTGCGTGACAAAGAAAGTTAAACGCATAAGAATCCGACTTTAATACGCGAGGTTTCAATTAAATGCAATTTTACACAAAACCTAAATTTCGAGGTTCAAAACCCGTAAATGGCGAAACACAATCCCGACCCTATTTATCTAAGGGAAATACGTGGAAATAAACTAAATTAAACTAATTAAACTAAGAAAGCAAGAATTAAAGCAAGAAAACCTAATTATGAAAGCATGTAAACTATCTAGAAAGTAAGGAAATAATGGAAAACACGCTATATTAAAGGAGATGGAAGAGAAAAGTTCAATCTTACAAAACCACATGGGTTGTCAATCCAAGAGGAAGAGAAAATGAGCTCTCCAAACCAAAACCCTAACTAAAAACAACCTAAAAACGTGTATGTACTGATATCTGTTCTTATTACAACAAAAATGGCTTATATAGTAAGTTGGAATAAAAATAAAGAAGAAAGAAAAGAAGGCAAAATATCTGCAGAAAACAGAGCATCGATCAATCGACCCCTTTGGTCGATCGATCGACCTAGGCAAAACTTCGGCAAATCAGAATGGTCGATCGATCGACCATAAGCATCGATCGATCGATCAAGCAGGGCAGAATACAGCAGCCTACTGCATTCCTCTTTTCTTCTTCTCCCTTCTCCTCTTTTGCTTCCTTGTTTTTCCTTCGCTGAAATCGCCGTAACTTCTTCGTTATGAATCGGAATCGCGCACCGTTCGTAGCCACGCGAAGCTAGCGAGGAGGGCTACAACTTTCGTGAGATGTCGGGCTAGGTACCTAAGTTTTGAAAAGACTAAAATGCCCTTGCGCGTGCGATTGTGTACGGAACTTCATCGGAATGCATCCGAACTTCATACTAAGCATCCAAATACCTACAAAAGCTCAATTAATCCCTGAAAAACATGTTAACATAGAAATCTGAGGTTGTCTGGTTAACGATCATAAATATAGGGATTAAGATACCCAAGGGGGCTAATAACGCGTAGGTTAACGGGTGAAATACGCAATATTTGCGTCGTATCACACCCCCTAACTTACACATTGCTAGTCCCTAGCAATGAAATAGGAAACAACAAGAACTACAAGCAAACCAAAAGCAGGAGAAAGTACAACAGTATGGTATAAAAGCATAAGGCCACTTTCGCGGGCGATTCGATTGCATTTAGCGTATGCAATAAGCCGTTAAACCCTTAGGTTACCCTAGTGGACGAGTGCCGTCTCGTGGGGGTTTTCAGGGATGAAACCCACAAACATCATATAGTTTCCTCAAAATATGCCCAACACAACATGCGACAAACTCAACAACAACGAAAAAGATTTCAAACATGTTATTAGCATGTTGAAAGAATTCAAGCTAAAGTCCGTTGTTATTAACAAGTTGAATGCACCTCATAGAATTAAAACTTTAAAAGTGGGAGGGGGGAGAGCAAATGCAAAATATGATTTGGTAAAAACTTAAATAAATCGGATAAACATAAAGGCATGCATATATTCAATCCTCACGGGCATTATGCTCATCAAGCGAATTCACTCAAAGCAGGGAGGTAACTCACGGGACATGCGGGCTAAAGAGTAAATATAAATGGAAACTAGGCCGCACACATGTCATAAATGAAGGACGCTATATATAAAATGAAAAACTTTAATCTCAATGAAAGATACCACTCATCAAAAGAGGCGAAATGCATTTTCACAGATTATCAAAACTATTATGACTTTTAAATTAAATGCACCCTAAGATCACATAGGACTTAAATAGGGTTATAATGTAGGTTAGGCTAGGGTACGAAATGAAGGAATGTATATACGGATTCAAAGTGTTCGGGATGAAAACTCGGGATATTGGGAAGAATGCGGGCAATATAAAAAATTGTAAAACAAGTTCCAAAACAAGCATTAGATATATCATCGGGGAGAGTAATCAAAGCTGATTGAACACTATACACAACATTTACAACTTTCTCTTTCTTTTCTTTTCTTATTTTTCTCATTTTTTCTTTTGTTTTCTTTTTCTTTTTGCTTTCTCTTTTTCTTCACTTTTTTCACTACTTTCTTTTCTTTACTTTTCAAACTCTCATATGCCTAAATTGCAACAAACATCACAATAACATCATTCAATCCCAAGTATCATTCCAAACAAAGGTATGGAAAGTGTATGTATGGGCTAAAAACTCCAATTTGGAGTTGGTTATGGGATTTTGGGTTATGAAAAGAAAGGCTATATTTAGGCTCAAAGGGGTTAACGAGGGTAAACATATAAGGGTGAGGTCAAGGCTAATATGGGTGATATAACAAAGATGGCCTATGATCATTTCACAAAGTTTACGCAATTCTCGAGTCAAAACAATATATGAAAATCATGCTCAAGTATAACATTTCGAGTATGAACTCAATTAATGAACGGTCAAATGAAAGAATAGAGAGATTACCGACGAATTCAACGTTTTCAAAGAGGAAAGAATAGTGTATAACACTCACAAACGACGAAAGGTACAAAGCTTACTCGGTGTAAGTATATACAATGCAACAAAAGATTAGCGAGTTATAAAAATCTTAAACCATGCTTGGAGGTTCCTTATTTGAATTTCTATTACTAGATATTGCATGCATGGAGTCTAATTTGGTAAGGAGTTGGGAGCTATTGGGTATGTGATACTTAGTACTTATTAGTTATATATAAATGATTTGTATGAATATTAGTGTTGTTTATGTTGAGTCTTGGACCAATGGATCTTTGTGACTAACTAAGCTAAGCAGAAGTGTATTAGGGGGTCTTTGTTTGGATTTTGTTCATGAAATGTCCCATACATGGAACTTAGTAAGGTTGGGAGTTGAGAGTCGGTGGGGCACTAAATATTAGATCACTTCATGTTTTACTTATGTGGAAAGTAACCTTATTATGGTAAGTTATCGAATGAGTACGACTAGTTTAGAAATGTATTTGGTTAAATGAGAGGTAAGGTATGATTTGTATGGGCACCGACGGGTGACGACATGAGGCGTAGTTGGATTGCATTTAATATTATTAAGTAATATAAATATTTATTATAACTTGAAGGAATTAACCCAAATCTATGTATAAAAAAGTTCGCCCTTATATTATTATTATGACTGATAAATTAGAGTTGGACTGAGCAGTTATATATAATGCTTGGAGATCCAATTTATCATCCTTAATGTTGAAGCTGCTTTTCATTGTAGTTTTATTTCCAGTAGTATTTTATTTTTAGTACTTTTATATTTTAACCAAGGTGGTTTTAGTTCATTTACATTTCAGTTGAGACTTTTGTATTATTGGAAACTCATTATAGTGGATTCACTTTTATTAGATAATGTTATTTTATCGCAGTTCAGTTATTTATTTATTATTGTTAAACGATATTAGTATGTCGTGGATGGATTTCATTAATCGTCGATGCTGAGAATGATATAAATTGATTAGAATTTCCTATCTTCGGCATGTCATCTTAATCAATTGCACGTGAGAAAATTGGGGGTGTTAAAATCTTGATTGGCCATGGGACATAACGGTCTTTCAACACCATTATTAAAGGGAGGACTTCTGGAGAGAAAATTTAATCATCAATGTATATATGCGACATAATGGAAATTTTATTGGAATTCATGCGAGGGCATTTTGCCTAAAAAACTCACCAGATATTTTTTGAATATCCATTTGCATTTCATAGTATTCACCCAAGTTTGAGAGCTCTTTATATCCATTTATGGTTTCATCTTTTTGTAAGTGATCTTCCTCCTATTTCTTTTGTTTATATATTTTTCCTTTCACAACTATAGTTTCTATTTGTAGGAAATTGAATATACAATAAGATTAAATGCCAATTATGATTAAAATGTAGTGCATAATATAAGAGGGTAGTCGTATTGGGTCTATGAAAATCTGTAAAAGGGTGAGGTGTGACCCATTCCAGTGGAAACTGCCTTCAAGACAACAATATTTCAAGCACAAGCATAAAGACCAAAAACCAACTTTTTAATATAATAATGATATTTTTTATTATAAGAGTGAATAACTAATGATTGAATATAACTTTTGACAATAAAATAAATGAATGAACTCTTTAGAGTAGTGATTATATGAGAGAGAAAATGTAATCACCTCAATATCTATGAGAGAATATTTGTTTAGGAATTTGTGCAGAGTAACAGTGCTAACAAGATGATCCTGGTAACCGTGCCCCAAGTGCTCTATCTATAGTAATACATTATGGCTGATACGGCACATATGCGTCAAAGGGATATTCTCATATGATAAATATCTGAAAATATTTTTCACCTTATTACTATTTATCACTGTCCAGTATGATCTATTTGTGATGGAGTAACACCTGGTGTAATAGTGCTAAAAAAGGTGATCTTGTTGGCCACAATGCCAAAAGTACTATTTTGTCTGTTTATAAATGGTTTCTTGGTGAACAATTTTAAAAACTTGCCAGTGACCTTGAGGGTCACTCTCCATTTTCTTTGTTAAAATGTCTTGAGAGTAATCATTGGCTGCTCGCATTTAAGTAAATGTGGACTTAGTGCGAGTGACCTCTTTGGTCCATCGCCTGAATATTTTATCTCTTTACCAACATATTAAAGTGGTTGGGCCTTAGATTAATAAAAAATACTTACCTCTCATCCTCCAAACCCAAACTCTCAAGAAGTCCTAACTGTCGATCTTCTTGAGCCCTGCTTTCTCGACTAAGTCTTCTTACTAAGTAAACTTGTGTAAAACAATAAAACTAAGTCTAGTTAAGGAAGTGATCGTTCACATATTTCTGTGTTGCTTGAGTAACTGCTCACAACTTTGCGTCACTAGGCAGACAAAGGTTGCCCGTGTACTTTCTCTTATTTTGAGAGCTGACTTGGGGTTGCTTGAGTAACTCGCTCTTGTTGGTATTGCTTTTATGAATTTTGGGGTTGACTTGGGTTGCTCGAGCAGTCCCCTTGCTCATACTGCTCGCATGACTTTTGGAGCTGACTTGGGTTGATCAAAAAATTATATTTTTTCTTTTGTTCTTCGAGGCTTGGGGGATTGATCATGCGTCCCATTTGATTGGGTAATGATCTCAAAAACCTCCCATAATTGTGGGGTTACTCGTGTACCCCTCTATATTATCCCCCTCATGCAAAAGTTTCTCATTCATTTAAAAAGAGAGAGTTGTGTAGGAAGAATATTTTTAGGATTTTAAAAGAGTAATTGTCATCATTACATTGAAAATGAATGAAAACGAATGAAAACAAGAATGAAAATGAATATATCCTGCTGAAATAGGAGAATAGAACAGTGACAGAGTATGAAACTTTATTCATATCTTTTTTTAGATTTGCACCTAATTTGGTGAGGACATAAGAAAGTAAATGTACCCAGTTTCAAACTGTATTGGATGTAGATCTGGAAACGGTAGTTACTAATATAAATATCATGAATTATGAGGACTTGGGGGATAAGGCTATGGTGTCAGAAGAGTCAATAAAAGAAATACAAGCTAAACATTCAAGGAAAGCTGTACATGATGGTACAAAATTACATGGACGGGAGACAAAAACCTCAATTAAGAATGTAGCATAATGGGGATCTAAAGGTCAAGGATTTATAAATATCAGAAGTGCGCATAGAAGGTTTGGAAGGAATGGGATGAGTCAGTTTAAAAATTCATCTGCGTTGGGACCGAAGCCTATTTTTGTTATAGATGTGGCGGTGAATGGCATGTCTCGGGAGTGCATAATAATTGAGAGGACACCTTTGTGTTTTCATTGTCATCAACCATGTCACGTGCGGTAGGGGTTAGGAGTTTTACATAGAATGTACACAGGGTGGGTAGGGGGCGTAGATCTCAAAGCCAAGGTCAAGGCAGAGTTTTTGCACTAACGCAGCAAGATGCACAATTCACACTTAATGTGGTAATAGGTACACTTCCGATTTGCGAGAAAGATGATTATGTGTTGTTGATAGATCCTGTATCTACACATTTTTTGTGTTTATACTTTATGTGGTGCATATGAATAAACCATTATCATTATTAGATTTCGATTTATCTATTCTTACTCTAGTAAGGTAATTGGTTTTAATTGATGGGGTTTGTAGGGAGTGCGTGGTTAGAGTAGGTGAAAATTAGTTATTGGTTGACTTATTACCTCTTGACATGCCTGACTTGGATGTGATACTAGGTATGGATTGGTTGGCCTCCTATCATGTCTTTATAGACTTTTTTAGAAAGGAGATAGTGTTTCAGCTACTGTGTGACATGAATTTAAATTTATAGGGGGTCGAAATGTCACTCCAACATGTTTAATTTTTGCTACAAACTCATATAAACTGTTAAGGAAAGAATGTCAGGGTTATTTTACTCATGTGGTGGACACATGACAAGAGGCAAAAAAATTATCAGATATACCAGTGGTTAATGAGTTTGCAGATGTATTTCCAAAGGAACTTTTAGGGTTGGCACTAAACCGTGAGATAAAAATTGTGTTTGAGTTGGTACCAGTCACCATAGTGTCGAATGCACCATATATTATAGCACATGCAAAACCAAGAGAGCTAAAAATAGTGTTACAAGATTTGTTGGACTGTGGTTTTATATGTCCTAGTGTATCACCGTGGGGAGCCCCAATATTGTTTATGAAGAAGAAAGATGAAACCATGAGACTTTGCATTGATTGTCATCAGTTGAACAAGGTGACGATACATAACAAATACCCACTACCCCCCATTGATGATTTGTTTAATCAGTTGTAAGGAGCCATAATATTTTCCAATATTGATCTTTGATCCGAATATTATCAGTTGAAAGTAAGAGACTGTGACATTTCTGAAATTGCTTTTCATTCCAGGTATGGTCATTATGAGTTCATGTCATGTCATTTGGGTTAACAAATGTACTGGGCGTATTCATGGACATGATGCACTGCATATTTCACCCATATGTTTATTCTTTTGTTATTATCTTCATTGATGATATGTTGATATATTCTCATAGTAAGAAGGAACATGAACACCATTTGCATATTATTTTATAGACCTTGCGAGAGAAGTAGTTATATGCTAAATTTACTAAATGTGAATTTTGGCTAAATGAGATTATATTTTGGGGGCATGTTATTTCTTTTGACAGCATTTATGTTGATCCTAAGAAGGTGGAAGGAAAAATGAATTGGGAAATGCCAACTAATGTGACAGAGGTACTTAGTTTTTTTTGGATTGGATGGATATTACATGAGAACTATGTTGGGGTTTTATTCTATTGCATTATCATTGACTAAGCTTACCAAAAAGGAGAACATGATTGTGTGGAATGATGATTATTATAAAAGTTTTAAAAATTCAACGGGTACGTTTACATCAGCTCCAGTAGTGACTATTCCAACAGGTACAAAAGGTTTAGTTATTTACTATACCTCATATCAGGGGCTTGGTTGTGTGTTAATGCAGTATGGAAAGGTAATTACTTTTGTTTCTCCAAGATTTAAGATACATGAATGCAACTATCCTACACATGATCTTGAGTTAGGTGTAGTTTTTGCACTAAATATTTGGGGGCATTACTTATACAGTGTTAGTTGTGAAATTTTTACAACCACCAAAGCTTAAAATACTTGTTTACTCAGAAAAACTTGAACTTAAGGACAAGGAGGAGGATGGAAATTTAAAAGATTATGACTGCACAATACATCACAACCCGGGTTAGGCTAATGTTGTTGTAGATAATTTGAGTATAAAGTCTCTAGGTAAAGTATAAAGTCTCTAGTCGCTCTCTCGTCTTGCTATTGGGCTTGCTTAAGGAAAAGTGTGCCACTCGTCGCTTTAACTTTGGCTTTATGTATAATGGGTTAGACCGAACACATGTTGATATGAAAAGATCACGCGGTGGATATGATTTTTTCAATTTCATTAACTCATTCATCTGGGTGGGTTTTCTTTTCAAACGGTTCCCAAATTGGGCTCCAGATCGTTGCTCGTTGTATATCCATATTGCTCTTATTACCAGGTGGCATAGAAATACTCTTAAGTAATCACTTATTATTTTTTGGATAACATCGATGAGTTTTCTTTCTACCCCTACCCAAAGAGAGTAGGGTTATATTATCTTGGGGTTTCTTTCCTACTAGCTCCCGAGTTTTTAATCCCCATGCTAATGTAGAGTTTATAAATGACTGGCCTCATATCTCTGATATGGACCTCATATTTCCTTGCATTCTCTACTCTTTAACTAAATTGGGGCAAGGAGTGGAATTTTATCTTACTCTATGAGTGAGGAGAAAATATATTTATGATCAGGGTACTTACTCCCCTAATTTCCCCACTGACCACTCACCCGATGAGTTTTACTTATAATCTTATTTAAATTTCACTCCCGAAAGTATAATCCGCAAGGTTGCTCATTTTAGTAATTTCGCCATCCCTCGTGATTTGTTTATTGAGGGTGTCCCTGAAGCACCCTATATCTTTTACTCACTTGAGTCTGCTTTATATAGGATCTCATCTAGTTTGGAAATAGTGACAAAATTGTGTATATCCCTAGATGAACCAAAAAGCCTCAGAATCTTCAAAGCTTCATTAATATTCCTCTACAAGTTCATGAAGGTATAACACATACACCATACACTAGGACTGCATACATATAGCATTTTATTTAACATTTTTTAAGAATTTTAAATAATTTTTGAAAATTAAATTGGAACTTAATAAAGTCTTAGGGTTGATTTGTAATTATATTTTATGCCTTAAAACTGTCTTGGGTAGAAACCAAAAGTGGCAGAATATAATGTGGGTGAAACTGGGATTATTTAGAAATATAAAAACACGCGTGTGAGAATAAATCTTAAGCGTACACGTGTTGCACACACATCGGTTAGATATGTGTTTCTTATCACTCACATACCTGCAACGTATTTTGGAACCCTTGGATTGACTTAATCTACGGTCTGCATGTGTTTGGAATCAATCCAAGTGAATTGGTTTTAACCAATTAGAGTTGGCTTTTGCACAGCTTCTTGAGAACCCTTAGATTTACATCGTTTTAACTGCTTTTAATCTCAGCCTTTGATTTAAGACATCGTTCCAGATCCTTAGATTAGTAGTATAAATAGATGCCTTTGGTGAGGTAATTAGAGACTTTTTTTAGTTCCTCGTTTGAGAGAAAAAAAGAGAGAGTAGAGAGAAGAGAGAGAAATGAAAACCCTAATCAAACTTCGTCAAATCTAAACCAGAAATATTTTTCTGAGAGTTAAACCTTTGAGTGTTTAGTTCGTGTTTTGAGAAGTTATCCTCTCTTGTTCTTGATCATCCTTCCAACTTAGTCACGTTGGTAGAGTTTTTAGTTTCTCTACATAGAAACTTTAGATCTCGTCTCTGTGATAAAAACCACATAGATAGTTTACAGTTTTTATTTCTTAGTTCGAGAAATCGTTATTGTTGGTTATTTTAAAACTGATTTTATTTAGGGCAGTATACGAACTGAGCTGTTCGTGAACAACTCGAGTTCGCCTTGATTAAAGCTCGTGTTTGGCTCGTTTGTTTAATAAACAAACCGAGCTCGAACACAATGTTGAGCTCGTTTAAAAAAATACGATCATTAGGCTCGGTTCGAGCTCGACTCGTGTTAGATTATAAGGCATAAACGAGCTTTATTAGGCCTGTTGCTCGAGCTTGGTTCATGTTCGGCTCGGTTAAATCTCATGTTCGGCATGTTCCTTTAATAAACGAGCCGAGCTCGAATACCATTACAGGCTCGTTTAATAAATGAACTTAGAAAGCTTAGATCGAGTTTGACTCGGCTCGGTTCGTATGCAGCCCTAATTTTATGTTTTCAAACCCTAAACCAACAATATTCGTTCTGATTACATTTTATGTGTTAAGTTTATTTTTTAATTAAAAGTTTCTCCAACAAACAGTTCGAAGCCATTTTAACAGTTTAATCCTGTATTAAACGTCTTAAGTGGCATTTTTCAGTCCCCTCGTCCAATAAGTATCTAACTAAGTATACTCGTAAAAAGGCATAACAATACATTCAAGTTTTGAGGGTTCTTTTAAACCTAGTTACTCCCATTTTGGTAAATCCTATCGGTGAGGAAACCATTTCTTCAAACATACAGGAGAAAAGAATAAGAAAAGCTTGAGCAACCAGGTATAACTCGAGCAACTAAGGCCATCCCCAGTCAAAACTCGTTCGACTAAGCAGAAGAGGTGATCAACTAAGGCCACCAACTCTATTGCCTTAGTACACCAAAGCTCTGACACTGATACCTTTGGTGTTAAGGAGGACTTTTTAGGAGCATGGTTATGAGGCCATCGAATAAAATCTATCTTCGCCATATGTTATACTCCCTTCTCCACCAGTTGAAGGTATTCTTGTTATTCCTCTCATACTTATAAAATTCAAAAGTAATGAAGATGTGAGTGCTCTCTCAACACTATGTTCATCTAAATAGGAACTTGTTGATTATGTAAGTAATCCTTCCTATGATTATCATAGTTCATCTTCAAATGAAATGGAGTCACTTTCCCTTAATGATTATCACTCGAATTATGCTTCATCGTTTTTATCATCCACATGAACTTGATATTGGATCAGGAACATTCTGCTAGTCACCATGATGAGACCCTGCAAGTGTTTACCAAGATGTTTGTTCAAGTTTATCTCATTATTCTTTATTCTGCTACGAATTTCATCATTTTCCTTTTCTGAGCAGGTTTCGTCCGTGGGGATGAGTAAAGTTCCAAGCATAAGCACGGTTTCTTTACCTGCCTCTTCTCCCATTCGTTCTCCTCGTGGTCCCTTTTAGATTGAGAGAAATTCCATATTGGTATTACCTCTGAGCTTAGCACTAGAGGTATGTATCTTATGGCATCTTTATTTGTAAGTGTTCATGGATTGACTTTACATTTTCTGGCTTGAAGCTTTGACTGTGTTCCCCACAACTATTGAGAGTTCTTTTATAAGTACTTGTACTACTATTTGTATAACGATCACTTCTAAGGAATTTGCAAATCTCCATTTTGCTCACATCAAAATTTTTGTACTTATATTTATTTTTGCTTATATTGGAAGATACCTTCCATGTCTGCTCGTGACCCAATTATTTCTTCTAGGACGAGCAGTTCGTCTTAACATCCCCTAACTACAACTAGCTTAAAAGGTTTATTTTTGAGAACTTTCCTTAAGCATTTTCTTTAATCGATAAGAATTGTTCATGACTCTCTAACTTTGTATGGTACTTTGACGAGCGGTACCCTTACATCGGGAGGTATTTTTTTTCCCGCTAGGATGACTATCCCAAATTTCCTTTTTCTGGTAGAAATTCTATGCCTTGAGTATGTCTACCTATAGATAACATACCTCATGTCTAAGCACTTTTTACTCAGCTAATTTCTAGCGTGGCTTCGAATGGACCCGTGTTACTTATTACTCTTTTGGACTAGGTAATCAGTGTTATAGTTTTCCATGATGTAGATGTTGATGAACAATACCCCTGAGAAAGGTATAGGAAGTTTTCTCCTCATATGACTCGAGAAAAAATGATTCAAAGTTTTGTCTACCCATTCAACGACTTTGGCACTGGACGTTCCCAAATGGGTAGTATCGGGTCGGGCGAATTCAATATTCAATAATAGACGTCTATTGGCATTCCAACCTTCCTTCGCCTTTCAGGGCCTAATCGAATGAGAATCGTGATAAATCCTTTATAAAAAGTATTAACTTGACTGTATTTTTTTGACATATTTTATTTCTTTAACCTTTTGTGGACACGTTGGTACAAATGATATTTTCTTTCCTGCCACTCAATCCACTGGGTCTCGGACGAGTGTTGTTATTGACTTGATCATTTCTCCTCCCGTGAGGGTTCAGGTAGACATGATTCTCATTCTCTTGAGCTCTTCTTAGTACTCAACTTCAGATAATAATTTTTCTTTTATTATCAAACTGGGATTATAATTATCTCGAGCATTTATATTTTATGAGGAGGTTCAGGTATCTCGCTAAATTTTCTTGCACCCTTACTCGTACTTGGTAAATTTACCTTGTGTGACTAATTTATTATTTATTTGTATAGGTTACTAACATACTATATGTTGATGTAAAAAATTAGATTAACTATAATTATTTAATCACAGATAAAAATAAATAAGACAAAAGAAATTTTAAAGTGGTTCAGCCTTGAAAGAATGGCCTACGTCCACTATTTTGTTATTGCCGACTGTTTGGAATTCTCGATAATAGATTTTTAACAAGAAATTGCGAGTCCCCCACTAATGGGGAGGTTACAATGTATTTATAGCCCTCAGGCTGTACATGCGAAAGAATATTACATAGCTGTCCAATAGTCGTGTACATCTGTGTGATAATAATGAGCATTTAATGCGCAGTTATCCTTTTGATTATCCGAATATAAATGCTCTGTACGAGATGCAGCTCGAACTGCCTAAGTTGCTTGGACCGCCTAAGTAGCTCGACGTGCATAAGTTTCTCGGTACAATAAAGTTCCTCGGAGAAGGCTTGTTGCTCGAAGCGTCTAAGTTGGTCGGGGAGGTCGAGTTCCTCGGAGTCAAGGTGTTATCTCAAAAGTATTGAGGGTGCCATGTAGATTAACACGTGTCTCCACATAATTGGTCCATGTTAGCAGACTAAATTTGGTATCAACAGAAGCCCCCAATGTTTCGTAGTTTGATGTTGAAGAAAAGTATGGAACATTATGATGTCCAAACTTTATGGATTTTAGACAAACGTTCGTTGTTTATAACCCCTTTTTGAATGCATAGTATTAGGCTTTTTAAAGTATTTCAAATTTCCATAACCGCTTCGTTTTTCGTGCCTTTTTCTTCTTTTTACCCACCGGATACGCAATCGTCCATTCTGGTAATCATTGTTATTCTCCATTATCGAGGTAAAGTATTTAAACGCTTCAGAAAACTCGATCGTATTTTACTCTTTCAAATCTGCGTCTTAGAACTTCTTCATTTCTTCTCTATCTTGTGCGTTCATTTCTTCCCTTGTCCGTTATCAACTAATCCACCCTTTTCCTGTAAGATCTTCTTCCTTCTCTTTTACTTTCTGCATTCATCATGGTTTACCTTGTGGAGTCGCTTGATAAATTTTGTTCTAATTTTTCTATTCCTTCACGGGTCATATTGGAGGAGCTTTCCGAACCTTCTAACTATTTTTGTTTGGCTGAGGGACATTAGTTCCCCAGTCTTTTTATAGCTGAATGTGGCTTTTCTTTTCCTCCAAATCCTTTATGTTTGGAGTTTTGTCAGTTTTTTGACGTGGTTCCTACGAAAATAGCACCAAACACTTGGTGAATAGTTAATGGAGTTCATAGGTTAAACCAAATTCATGGAACCCGTTTAGGAATTCCATAAATTATGTTTTGTTATAGATGGGCTGTCAGCGATAGTACTTTTTATTTGAAAACTAGGATTTTAAATAGGGCCTTAGTTGTCAATCTCCCAGATGCCAATAGGGATTACTTCGATCATGGGGTTGTTATGAAAAATTGGCAGCATGCCCCCTTAAATGGAAATGATGTGTATCAGGGTCCTAGATGCCCTCCCTATGGCAATGGGATAGGTTGTTTTTATTTTATCTTATTTTTGAAATCATATTTACTTTGTGTTTGATAAAATGCGTCCTTGACATTTTGATTTTTGTTTATTTGCAGTTGACAGCAAAAGAAGGGCTCCAAAGGAGACAAAGGTTCATTTAAAGCATTTGAAGCTTATCTGGAGCTTGCACCAAACCGTTGCTGACGAGCACATTAGATCAGCCTCTGACTTGCTGCAGTACAAGAGCTACACTTCATCTTTTACAGCTCGTGCTGTGGTGAGTGACATAGACCCACTACCAGCTTCTGAAGGTTCTTCCCCTGAATCGCATATTCCCCTCAGCATCAGAATGAAGACACGAAAAGCTCCCTCCTTTTTTGATAAGTCTGCCTCTACTGCTGGAGAGGCAAAGAAAAATAAGCCAAATGTCCCAGAAGGAGGGACGAGAAATATTGATGCATCCCCTCCTGCTGCTTTTAAAAAGGTTGCCGAGAAGCCCCCTGTGGCTCGGAGCAAGATTGTAGTTGTTTCTCCTCCAAGTGAGGTTATTGTTATATCACCGACCAAGACAACATCCTTGGTCGAGAATGTTCCTGCTCCCACGAGGAAGTTGAAGAAAAGCTTCTCGGATAAATTGGCTGAATCCATCTCTCAGCCTTTAACTGCTGGAAGTGGTGTTCCCACTTTTGTTGCTCCGATCTCTGCTATGAGCTCGGTGAAGTCTTGGATTATCCCTGAGATCCAAGGTATTGAAGACAATCTTTCTCAGGAGAGGGTTACCATTTTGGCAGCTCAACACATTGCCTCAGTAAGTATTACTAATCTAAACTTTCATTTTTTTATGTTATGTCCTTGCACGGACTTACAATTATTTTCTTTTTCCAGTTGGTAACTTGTTTCAACACCATTCTGAAAAAGGATGAAGCTATTAAAGCTTTGATCTCCTCGTCAGGTGTAGAGGAGGCTTTTGTAGGTCTCAAACAGTCCTTAAAGGATTCTCGTCAGAATTATGATGAAGACAAAGTTGTTTGGGAGAAACAACTAAAAGCCATCGAGCAAGAGAGAGAGAAAGTTGTGGAGGCCACTCAGGAGGTGGAGAGGAAAATGAAAGAATGTGAGAAGAAGAACAATGAGCTCGAGGAAAAGCTCAAAAATACTGGAGAGCTTGAGACCAAGTTCAAAGCTACTGAAGAGGAACTGGGCAAACTCCGTGAAGCTGATCGTCAGAAGGAAGAGGCAGAAAGGAGATTGAAAGCTGCCGAGGAACTTTTGTCTGAGAAGATTTCCTCAGAGAAGGTGAAGAGGAAACTGGCTGTTAAAAAGTACTTCAGCGTTGGCTGGGACAAGGGATGGAACAAAGGCCTAGTTGCCATGTCCTCTCAGATGGAGTTTGCCAGCCTCAAATACTTCCGAGATGGCTGAATTATAGCTCTACAAGAGCTAAAGGTCTCTGAGAGTTCTGAATTATTTCAGCGTCTTGCTCATGGTTCTCATCCCTCTTCTATAGAAGAAGAAGAGGACTAAGCTGCCTCTGAAGAGTCTTCAATGATAGTTGGGGACCAAGTCCCTACTGTCGAACTTCGCTACGAGCAGCCCAAGCCAACCAACACGTCTACCGAGCAACTTTATCTTCCCACCGAGCAACCTACCTCCTCGTCCAAGCCTCCCGAGGAACTCTTAGGAAGCAAGGAGAAGGTGTAGAGTTGTTCGGGCTCTCTCTTTACTTTTTTATTTGTTTGTTGAATGTAATTTTGGGTCATGTACTTCTTTTCATGATGTAATAAAATTTGAAGTTTTGGTTGTGCATCTTAACTCCCTTTTTCTTGCTCTGCTCTTATTATCAATCTATTTTATTCTTCTTGTTCTGTCTGCATTCTTATTGATTCTTTCTATCTCTTTTCTTTACTAGTTTATGGCTAGAATGGAGATCTTGTTAGCCCATGATTCAGAGCTGATGAAAAGATGCAATGACTACTTCAAGGCTGGCCATGCAGGTCTGAATAAATCTCAAATTATTGACATCCTCGGTCCAGATGTTTCAGAACGAGCAGTCAAAGCCTACCAATATTTGAAATGCTTGCTCGACCGTGCAGCTGCTAATAATGTGGCATATTATGAGATGATTGAAGATCTCCAAGGTACTCTCGAGGAACTTCAACAACAATACAAGGAATCTTCTGCCCTTTTGCATCAGGGGTATGGGAAAAAATATCAACAATTAAATGCTGACAAAGGATATGATAAGTTGGTTGCTGCTTATGATATGAAGGAGAGGACTTTAAAGACCGAGGTTGAAGAGCATAGACAGATCGCCAAACTGTTAGAGCAGGAAAATAATAACTTATGAGGAGAGATATCCCAATTAAAATCTGTAGCATCTACCTCGGGAGCCTTGGTCCCTTTCAACGACGAAGGTTTCTCTTTCCTGGAGGTCGAAAATGCTAATTTGAGAGACGAACTTGAAACTTTAAAGAGGATTGGACCCTCTACATCTGCTCGTGGACGAGCAAGAGCTTCTCGGGGGCAAGCAAGAGCTTCTCGGGTTACTGTTGAAGAAGCTAGAACATAGGCAGCCTTGGAGAATCAAGCATTCCAGTTGATGGTGAAGAATCAAGCATTAACTGAGATGTCTAAGAAGATTCAGACCTTTGACGAGCAACTTGCAGCCCAAAACTCTGCCTTGGAGAATAAAACAAATCTGGTGAAGAATCTTCACGAGCAGTTAGAGAGGTTGACCTACTAGTTCCACAAGCATCCTAGAGAATTTTGGATGGCAGGTTACAATGAATCCCTCTACCATCTAGATGATCGGATCTAGAATGCAAATAACGAGGGTTACAAGCAAGGATGGCTGAATGCATTGGGGGTGTTAAAGTTGGAGAAAGGCCATTATCTCTGGGATTACTACGACCCTGGGTTGCTCGAGTTTTCGGCGCCACCTTTCAAACTTTATATGAGCTGGATTCCTGCTTGGGCAATTCCTCAGTGCTTAATCTCCAAGTATCTCGGCGACTACAGTCTTCATTCTAATTTTGAGATATCTCGGCCAGAGCACCTGCTTGCTCGTCCTTCTGTGATGAATATTCGAATGTTGAAAGACATAAACTTTATAAATTCCCCCTACGCCTTAGATGATCCTCCTGCTGGAGTGGAACCTGTTTCAAAGGCAGAGGGAAAGAAACTCATAGAATAGGACTTTATGTAATGACTTGTAATTTTTTTTCTATGTAATTTGTTCTCATTTTAATGAAGAAATTTTTAGTTTTCCTTGCAACATTGATTGTCATTATTTTATTCTTCTGATGAATGTGTATGTGTATCTTATAAGAAAACAAAAATATCTTGTGTTATTTTAAATTGTCGATCAACTGGAGTTGGTGAAAATTTTATTATTGACCACGCTGAGTTTGTGATAATTATTTGACGACCAACTAGAGTTGGAAATATTTTATTTCCCGACCAACTTAGAGTTGGTGGTAAATTAAAATGTCAAAAGAAATTCTGTTTTATTTTTTAATTATAGTGACTTATAACTTTTTAATTCTATGCCATGAAACAACTTTCATCACATGATCCTGCTTCGTTTAGTCAAAGGTTCCCGACCAACCGTAGTTGGTGGATTTTTATTTTCGACCAACCGTAGTTGGTGGATTTTTATTCCCGACCAACCATAGTTGGTGGATTTTCATTATCGACCAACTGTAGTTGGTGGATTTTCATTATCGACCAACTGTAGTTGGTGGATTTTTATTCCCGACCAACCGTAGTTGGTGGATTTTTATTCCCGACCAATCGTAGTTGATGGATTTTTATTCCCGACCAACCGTAGTTGGTGGATTTTTATTCCCGACCAACTGTAGTTGGTGGATTTTTATTTCCGACGAATCGTAGTTGGTGGATTTATATTCCCGACCAATCGTAGTTGGTGGATTTTCATTCCCGACCAACCGTAGTTGGTGGATTTATATTCCTGACCAACCGTAGTTGGTGGATTTATATGAATTTTTATTTCTGACCAATCGTAGTTGATGGATTTTCATTCCCAACCAACCGTAGTTGGTGGATTTATATTCCCTACCAATCGTAGTTGGTGGATTTATATTCCCGACCAACCGTAGTTGGGGGATTTATAGTCCCGACCAACCGTAGTTGGTGGATTTTTATTCCGGACCAACCGTAGTTGGTGGATTTTTTATTCCCGACCAACCGTAGTTGGCGGATTTTTTATTCCCGACCAACCGTAGTTGGCGGATTTTTTATTCCCGACCAACCGTAGTTGGTGGATTTTTTATTCTTGACCAACCGTAGTTGGTGGATTTTCTTCTAATCTTGATGCGTAGTGTGTAGCACTAATACTCCGAAAAATTTCAACAAAAGGAGAGAATTGGGCAAAACATCCAAAACTTTATTCATATTGATAAAACTGCATTACATAGGGATTGAACTACTGATAATATTTGCGAAGATGCTCTGCGTTCCATGCATTCTTAAACCCCTCCCTTTCTAAAGTTTCAATCCTATATGTCCCTGGTCGAACAACTTTTGTTACTCTGTAGGGTCCATGCCAGTTAGCTTCCAGTTTGTTGTGTTTCTGAATTACTTTTTTAGCACATAGTCTCCTTCTTTCAAATCACATTTCTTGACTCTCTTATTGTAGAACAGGGTTGTTCGTTGCTGGTATGCAGCATTCCTGATCGCTGCTTCTTCTCTAACTTCCTCGAGCATATCCAAGTTTAATCTTCTCATCAAGTTGCTGATAGGAGAATTAAAATTCAGCACTCTGTGTGTTGGGAGGCCCATCTCGGTAGGTATAACAGCTTCACTTCTAAATGTCAGCATGTATGGATATTCTCCTGTTGCTGCTCGTGGAGTAGTACGATAATCCCACAGTACAGAATGCAGCTTGTTGATCCAATTTGCCTTTGTATCATCCAGTCTTTTCTTCAAACCATTCAGCAGCGTTTTGTTTGTCACTTCAGTTTGTCCATTGCTCTGGAGATGGCCTGGTGCAGAATGGGTTTTCAATATATTTGACTGATGACAATATGCAGCGAACTCCTCGTTGTCAAATTGAATTCCATGGTCGGTGGTGAATGCATGGGGAAGGCCATATCTACAATTGATATTCTTCCAAATAAATTGGTATAACTTTTCATACGTCATATCAACAAGAGGCTCAGCTTCCACCCACTTAGTAAAGTAATCCACTGTGACGACGAGATATTTGAACCTTCCTCTGGTCGTTGGAAGTGGCCCGACCAAGTCAATTCCCTACATGGCAAATGGCCGAGGGGAAGTAATGGGTGTCAATAATGCTTGGGGAGTTCTTCGAATAGAGGAGAAACGTTGACATTTGTCATATTTTTTGGCATAGGCTATACTATCAGCCCTCCTCGTCGGCCAATAGTATCCTTGTGTCATTATCCTTTGTAAAAGTGTTCGACCTGCTACATGGGCTCCACAAGACCTTTCATGGACCTCTTCGATCAAGTCTTTCACCTCGGTGGGATGTACACATCTCTGCAAGCCAACTATAATTCCTCGTCTATATAGAATGCCATTAGTCAATACATAACGAGCAACTTTAAACTTCAACTTCTTGGCTGCGAGCTTATCAGTTGGTAATGTCCCTTCCTCAATATAGGCCCTGATGGGATCCATCCAGGATGGTCCTAAATCAAGGGAACTGAAGTTCATCATATCTTCGTCAATGCTCCTGCTAGCTAAAACTTCTATTGGGATGGTTCTTCGTAGCTCGGTTCTTGTAGCTGAGGCCAACCGAGCTAAGGTATCTGCTCTGGCATTCTCCGATCTTGGTATTCTAATTAACTGCAATGCTTTAAAGGTTGATACAATCTCCATTGCTTTCGCATAATATTTGATCATTAGTTATCCTTTCGTTGTATATACCCCCTGCATTTGATTTACGATCAACTGTGAGTCACTGAATACGGTGACCTGCTCTACCCCCATAGTTCTTGCTAAACCGAGACCTGCAATCATAACTTCATATTCAGCCTCATTATTAGAAGCCTTGAATTGAAAGTGTAGAGCACACTCCACATCGATTTCATCCGAGACGTTTAAAAAAATCCCTGCCCCACAACCTGTACTGCAAGACAAGCCATCCACATACAGATTCCATATAGGTACTCCATCCTCAAATTTCTTATCGGATAAAGTTCCTCGGTGGAATATTTGCTTTTTTATATCTTCCCCTAGCCCTTCTTGTTGCTCGTCGACTATCTCCTCTTGATAGCCAATCGATTGAAGTTGGTCGGAGTTTAAATTTGACAATCCTGTAGCATCCACAGTCTGGTTGGTATTCAAATTTTGCTCCTCAGGGGTATCAGGGTAAGTGAATTCTGCGATAAAATTTGCTACTGCTTGCCCTTTAAGTGACGACCTAGGCTCATAAATCTTCTTGATTTCTCTGGTTTGTGCAGAGCTTGCCTTAATGGCATGTCTGTATACACAACTACAATAAGCATCCATGAAGCTCAACAGCTCGTGCCCGAGGTAGCATCCACTAATTGATCAATTCGGGGAAAAGGAAAATGATCCTTTATGCATGCCTTGTTAAGGTCGGTGAAGTCTACACACATCCTCCACTTGTTGTTCTTCTTCTTCTTCTTCACCATCACCACATTAACTAACTAGTCTGGATATTTGACATCTTCAATAAAACAAGCTTTCTGGAGCTTCTCGACCTCCTCTTGTATAGCTTGGTTCTTTTCGGGGTTGAACACTCTTCTTCTCTGCTTCACTGGCATGATTTCCTTATTCACATTGAGCTCGTGACATAAGAAATTTGGGTCTATTCCTGGCTTATCTTAGTGGCTCCATGCGAAAGTTTATTTTTTGCTTTTTAGGAATGCTATCAATTCCTGTTTTAGTGAGGCGTCCAACGATGAACCGATTTGAGTTGTTCGTTCCGGGTGTTCCTCGTCCAGAATGACATTTTTAGTAGCTTCTACAACCTGACCTTTTACGAGCTGCGACTCGTCTATGGGATCTAATGTTCCAATTTCTCCACCTTCATCCACTTGATAGGTAGTAGTCTTTTTCCTAGATTCCTCCAGTTCTTCTTTCTCGATAGATGAATAGTAGCACTCCCGAGCCACTTTTTGGTCATCTTTCACAACTCCTACTCCAAAGTTGGTTGGAGATTTTAGGCATTGATGTATAGTAGATGGTACTGCTTCGAACTTCTTCAAACCTACCCTTCCCATGATGATATTGTAAGCTGATTGGACATTCTTATCCATCACAAAGAAACGTACTCTTTCTGTTCGACAAGCAGGCCATATACCGATGAACATATCCAACTTGATCGTCCCAAGTGGGAAAACTTTCTCGCCAGAAAAATCGAGGAGGGGCCTGTGATAAGGCTCCAACTGAGACAACTTTAGATTTAAGCTGTCGAAGCATGAGTAGAACATGATATCCGACGAGATACCATTATCCACTAGTACTCTTGAGATCATTACTTCCTTCATCCTCATTTTGATCACCAATGGATCATCATAAGGATATAACACACCTGCGAGGTCGTTCTTGGAGAAACCGATGACTAGTTTTTCTTTGTTCACCTTCCTCGGGAGATCATCCTCAGCTAGATTTATTCGCTGAATGTATGAACAAGCTTGAGCCTCATTGAGGTAAGCTTTCCTTTCTTCAGTAAGGTCTCCACCTCCTGCATCTCCACCTGTAATAACATTATAATCAAATGACCGAAAACGAATTGAAAATACCTCACGCTCTGGCTGTCTTGGTCTTTTGGGGAGATCGGGGACGTCTTCTGGATCATCTTCTTGACCTTTTTTCTTATTTTCTTCTGCTCGACGAGGAGATCTAGACTTCTCTCTTGCTCGGTCATTACTTTTTCCTTCATTTCTACGATCAACATACTTGTCCAGCTTTCCTCGTCTGATGAGTGCTTCGATCTCATTCTGAAGAGCTATGCAATTTTTGGTCGTGTGACCATGGTCTTTATGGAACATGCAATATTTGGCCTTATTCCTCTTATCAGGATCTGTCTTCATTTTCTCTGGCCAGTTTAGCTCCTCGCTGTTCTTGATTTCTTCTAGAACATGGTTTATGTCTACTTTCAAAGGAGTATAATTTTCAAATTTCTTTAACATTTCCCATGATGGCTTTACTTTTGACTGATTTTCACCACCATTGTTCTTATGCGCTTTCTTTTTTGCTTTATTAACCTCCACCTTAGGCTCTTTGGTGTCCATGTTCTTCTTCGCAGCCATACCCTCCTCGGCATTCATGATTTTGGCCGCTTTTGCCATCAGTTCTGACATGGTCCTGGGTGGATCTTTGGCAAAGTATAGTATAATTTATTGGGCAACAGTCCACTCATCAAAGCAGTAATCGCTGTCTTTTCTTCATAATCAATAACTTCGAGCTTCTCGTTATTGAAACGAGTTATATAATCTCTGGTGCTCTCCCCTGCTTTTTGTCTAACACTTAACAAGTGTGATACTTGTTTAACTGGTTTTGCTCCAAAATAGAAATTTCCAATAAAGAGCTCGGCCAGTTGAAAGAAAGTTGACATCTTCCCCCGAGGAAGATTATTGTACCATATTTGAGCAGATCCGGTAAGAGTTCTCGAAAATGCTCTGCATCTCATCTCATCTGGCACTGTATAGATGTCGGAAGCAGCTTGGTATTGTTCTATATGAAGGACGGGGTCAATTTTCCCATCATATTTAGGAGTCACAACAGGTGCTTTGAACTTCGATGGTGTGGGAAAATCCACAATTGTCTGGATAAAAGGTGTCCCTTAGACAAAAGTTTTCTGTAGAGGATTTTTGGCTTTAACCATCTCCCCTAATCTATCCTCCAACCGTTGAATATAGCCTTTCCATGCATCATTTTCCTCCTCAGGCATGTTGGTTCGAGAAATTGATCATGTTGAAGTTACTTCCTGAGATCTATCATGACGAGCAGTTGGTCGTGATTGGGCAGAACCTTCCTTTAGATCATATGGTCATCGAAAGTTCCTCGACATAACCTTTTGTGGACTTCTATTCCTCCTAGGGCCCAAACGATCAAAAGGAGAGGCACTACTTAATCTCTCCAATGTACTAGTCCTTTATGGAGAGAGAGTGATGTTTTGTTCAGTATCTGTGGCTCGTACTGACGAAGTTCGTGCCGGTTGAAAAGAAAAATCATCAGATCTTTCAGTGCGATATGAATCAGTATGCCTAGTACACGAAGAAGGCAAACGGGTGTTTCTTTGAACGCTTCCCTGCCCTGACTGAGTAGATATTCCACCTTGGACAGTTTGTATGAGTTGTCGCATAGTTTCTTGCATGGCCATCTGACCCTGGGCCAAATTAGCCATTATTCCGTCCAGATCTTGAATATTTGGGGGAGCAGATGGGTTTGGGGGGTTTTCAGCGTTTCAATTACTGGATTCGGGATTATCAGCCATTGGAGATGAATTGTTTTGGTGAAAAACGATAGTTTCAGTCGTTTCCCACAGACGGCGCCAATCTGTTGATGTAAAAAATTAGATTAACTCTAATTATTTAATCACAGATAAAATTTAATCACAGATAAAAATAAATAAGACAAAAGAAATTTTAAAGTGGTTCAGCCTTGAAAGAATGACCTACGTCCACTATTTTGTTATTGCCGACTGTTTGGAATTCTCGATAATAGATTTTTACCAAGAAATTCCGAGTTCCCCGCTAATGGGGAGGTTACAATGTATTTATAGCCCTCAGGCTGTACATGCGAAAGAATAATACATAGTTGTCCAATAGGCATGTACATCTGTGTGATAATAATGAGCATTTAATGCACAGTTATCTTTTTGATTATCCGGATATAAATGCTCTGTACGATATGCATCTTAGATCGCCTAAGCTGCTCGGACCGCCTAAGTAGCTCGGCGTACATAAGTTGCTCGATACAATATAGTTCCTCGAAGAAGACTTGTTGCTCAGAGCGTCTAAGTTGGTCGGGGAGGTCGAGTTCCTCGGAGTCAAGGTGTTATCTCAAAAGTATTGAGGGTGCCATGCAGATTGACACGTGTCTCCACTTAACTGGTCCATGTCAGCAGACTAAATTTGGTATCAACACTATATTTGAGTGATCCTATATTGGTGGAGCCGTAGGTATTTATACTGTCATAACTTTTTATTTACTTCTCTCTTTTATGAAAATGAGCGATTCGTCACTCGTATTGTTTCCTTATTTTCAAGCGAGTACTATGAACGTTCCTTTATCTGTGGAACCTCATGTATTAATCTGTGCATTTACTTATTTTTACTGTGAAAATGCTCGAATAGTCACTCGTCATGTTTCCTTATTTTCAGGTGAGTACTAAGAGTGTTAATTTTCCAGTGGAATCTCAAGTATTAATTTGACATACCTTTTACTTGTTTGCCCATACTTTGCAAATAATTGAATGCTCCTATCAATTTGTTTATTTATTTTTAGACCGAGGTTGCGAGCGCTTCTATGTTTGTGAAGTCTCAGGTACTAAACTAGCATACCTTTTATTTATTTGCTTATACTTTAAGTAGTTGAATTCTTTTCTCAACATGTTTTTTTGTTTTTAAATCGATGATGCGAGTTCTCCTATGTCTGTGGAGCATTAGACCGAACAAAAAGATCAATATAGGATCCTCGAAAGCATGCTAACTCCTATTGGTTTGCGGGTGTGCTTCTTTTTTTCATTTTTCTATAAATATTTCATTTCTTTATTTGGTGTATTTATCCTTTACATCTCTTATTCTTTAGGATCAAGAAGGTGAGGAAGAAGAAGATGGTGATAAGGGCAAGCAAGACTCTATAACCACTCACTGTGACGTGGTTGAGCACGAGCAGGATGGGGGAGGAATATGCTACTGATTCTGATGCTAGCTCTATGGATACTGTTTAAGAAGATCGAGTTGTCTTGGATATAATATTTTAGCATCATCCCGGAACATTTACAAGCCAATCATTTGTATCGTGGGATTCTGTGATCACAAACTTTGTATATATTTAAATATATATAAGTAAATAAACATTGATTAAATTGAACATTTCCCTTATACTCCGGGAACTCACTTCTATGCTCGCCATATTTTATTCTATGAGAATTTGGAATATTAACTGTGCAAGCACATCCCCTCAAAAAATTGCGAGTAGACATTATCTTAAAATTTTTGTTTTATATGGTCTATATATTCTTTCAACAAAGTTTTAACTTGGGAGTATATCCCCTTGTAACGCTGCAAAAATATATGAACTAATAACCATTTTATTTCCTTATACTTTTGGAAATTTTGTACTTCCTTACTCGTCATATTTCGTTAGAAGGGATTTAGTTTGAAAGTATATCCCTTTAAAATATTGCGAGCGATGATAAACTTGTAAGGTGAATGAACTGTTTTTGATTACTTTGGAAATTTTATACTCTTCTGCTCGTTAAGTTTTATCAGTTAGACTGACTTGAAAGTATATCCCTTTAAAGTATTTACGGGCAAAAAGGTAATCAAAAGAAGACTTATTTCCATATATTTGAAAAAAACCTAGAAAATGGATCATTATATTATCATTTTAATTACTAGAGCAATATGATCATGACTTTGTAATGCATTCTCTCACTCAATCTTATAGGGGAGTACATAAAAAGAACAACTTTATAGTTATGTATTACAGTAAGTAATATAATCAATAGTATAAAACTGTGAAAGAAAACTAGTCATAACCAAACATGAAATTTTGTCTAAGTTATATCAAACTTCATATTTTTTAGTATTACTTGTACAAAACATGGATTTCTTTTTCATACAAGAAACTTTAATTTGAATAAAATATAAAGATACCTCACGCATAATACTTCTTGAGCCCGCTGCAGTTGATCGTCTAGATGCAATCACTCACAGGCTCTGAAATCTGGTAGTATTCCAATTTTCCTATCCCTCTAACCATGAATGGCCCTTACGAGTTAGCCATGAATTTGGAGGCAGACATTCTCCTTATATAATGGGTAGATTCTTGCAAAACTCAATCCCCCACTTAGAATTCTCTTGGTTTGACTAGATGCTTGTAAGCTCTTAACAATAATTGGGTATAAACTTGAAAATTCTCCTTTGCTTTGTCTTTGTGCTCATCTAAAGCTTCAAACTAAACGTGCCTCGGGCCAGGTAGCAAATCATGACTTAAAGACACTCTTTTATAGGGCACTTCCAATTCTACATACAGAATAACTTATATTCCATAGACCAAAGAGAAAAGAAAAAATCATGTTCCCTTCTTTTTTAAAGTTCTATAGGCCCCACAAACCATTGGTATCTTATCATCCCATGTTTTAGGGAGATCTTCTAACATCTTCATCAAAATATTAATTAGGGTTTTATTGGCCGCCTCTTCTTGTCCATTCCCTCTTGGATATGTGATGGTCGAACTATTATGAATGATCTTATACTTGTTTGTGAGCAGTCCCATTTTCTTACATAAAAATTAGTTCCATTATCTGTGAGGATGACCTTGGGGATGTCAAACCTACTGATAATGTATTCATGAATGAACTGAGTAACTACTTGAGCATATATCCTCCTAAGAGGGATTGTTTATGCCTATTTAATGTACAACTCTATGACAATTATAATAAAAGGTTTTCCACGAGAGGTTGGGGTCATATTTCCTACCAAATCAAAGGCCCAAGCATGCAATGGATAAGGAGACACCAAACGTTATAGGCTCGTCGATGGGGGAATGGATCATGTTCTCGTGCACTTAACATGCTCTACACCTCTTTACAAAAGTAATGGAATCTGGTTCCACCATGGGCCAATAGTACCCTATAGTTATCAACTGATCGTATAACTTTTCTCCTCGTGAGCTTCTTTCAAAACTTTTAATAGTAATTCCTTAAGAAATACATTTCAAAGATTTCTCATTATACCCTTTCCTGTACAATTATACTTTAACCAAGTAGAACTGAAGGACCTTGAAAAACATCTAGAGTGGTTCGATTATACGGTCAACAGTAGAATCCGTAAATTAGGTCACCAACAAGCCAAGTTAATTTTTAATCCAATTTTATCTTGATTAATTATATGAACCTAATCATGCAAGATGATGAATCTAAATTTAATAAATAAATAAACACATGATATATGACGAAAGAAATTCGGGAAAAATCCTTGTTAGCACTGTTACAACTAAAGTATTACAGAGGACACATACATACTTACTGGCTTAGACTTCACTAAGTATTGCAATTGTATCTCCAAACATTTTGATAACTGAAAGTGTTGCATATCAAGCAACAACCCACAACACGATCGCTTGCCTCGGTGTCCACCGAAGAGCAACAAAAAATTTCTTTCCTATCTTCTGCAGTGAAGAATGAACTCTACACGGATTTGAACAAGAGATGTATTCTTACGGATTTGATAAAGTGATCAAAAAATATCCAATGGTTTGGATATGAAAAATCAAAGTGTTTGATCATAAAATAAATGGAATAGGACTTGCATAAAAGTGGTGGCTTTAACCTCCTTTTTAAGCTAAACACTATTAAAGAGATAAACTTAAAAAGATAGAGTTAGAAACCAATAAAAAAATTAAAAACACATTGATTCGTTTGAATGAATGGTACCTCATTCGAATGACCTATAAAAAGTCATTTGAACGATATCAAACGAGATATCGAATGACTTTCCAAAATGAAGGGAAAAAAAGCTCGTTTGAAGTTCGTTCGAATGGCTATCCAACGAATTGTTTAAATACGTTCAAGCGACCCTCAATCTCATTCTAACAAAATGTAAAAAAAGTTTTTTTGTTTAAAGAAATATTTTGGAAAATATTTTGGTTTCAAACACTTGTAAAATACCCACGAACATAATGCTTATACAAAATAACCTCATATACTTTCTCCAATGATTATTGTGATGATATCAACTCTTCGATCTTTGATTGTCGCATTAGGTCACTAAATTATCTTCAATTCAAGTTCTCGAGAATGTGCATGATGATGTAGTTGTATAAAGGAATATGCCAAATTATAAATATAATGTGAAAATCACAAATTGTGCTCTTACAAATCTCCCATTTTGGCTATTCTGATACAAAAACAATAAAATAAAATAAAAAACTAAGACAAGTTTAATTAATGTCCCTCTCTACCCTTTTTATCCGTAATAGACAAATGTTTAGAAGCTAAACCTGAAAAGTTAGCATCATGAGTATACAAATTTGCAATGTCATCACTAAATCTAGGTAATAAAGAATATGCAATGAAAATTCAATAAACAAACAAGATTTTATTGGAATTTTTGAAATTTTTTAGTATATTAATATACATATATAAATACAAATAAACTCACCATGGATTAGCACGAAAACGTCCGAATCTTGAAAATTAAATATAGGTATGTGAACTTAATGCACGACGAAGTCAACAGAGGCATAAGTATGAACGGTGTATGAAGTCAAAAAGACACTTTTAAAGAAAGAACTGAATTCAACCTTTTGTATAAAAGATGTTGAACAAATTGAAATTAACTTAACTCATACATAATGACTAGAATCTTAATGCTTCTCAAATCAATAATGCCAAACTATTTAATGTTTATCAAGAAATTTTATTGTCTAAAACCCCATTTATCTTCAACTTATAAGTCCCTTAAAATCTCACATAATATAATTTTTTTTAATGAAATCATATTGCTAGTTTTTAATGAAGCATCAGTGAAACAAATTTGGCCTTGTCACTTCTGTTTCGAATTCATCTTTTAGGTTATTTCCAATTGTGAATTTTAATGCAAAGAAGACTACTTCTTTCGTAGTCCCTTTCCATTTCTTAAAGTTTGATCAATTAATTTTTCAGTAAAAAATTCGGGAAATGGTTTTTACATGCACAACTAGTTCCTAGTACATTCGGTTCGATATTAAGCACAATTGAGATGAGCATATCTTATTCAACATATAATAATCTAGTGAAATGTTAAAAATTTCATGTAAAGTGTGAGCAATCAAGGTGATATAATGAGTCTAGCATGATGCTAGTAATCAAATGCAATGCTAAATATTCATTATTAAGCCCAAATTAATTTTACGAAGACAAGTTTAATAACACCATGATTAAGTCACGTGAATGGATGAAATGAAATCGTGATTCGAACATCTTAAATACGCATTCATGTACAGTGTAAAATAAAATACAAAAATCTTTTTAAATTTTTTTGAAACTTTTCTAAAAGAAAAGAATTTTTTTTGGAATTTTCATTTTATAAGCCAAATAATACAAAAACATACAAAATAATTTACAATTTAGTTATAGGGTCAATGATAGAAATATAATAATCATCCTAAACTAAAAATAATACCTGAATTTAATCAATGGAACAAATACCTATATAGACTTCCTAAGATCCTCAAATCAAAGTGCATCTGAAAGTTTAGTAAAATTGACAGATAATTGAAATTCGGTACTCACGAAGCTCAAGGATATGATTATCTCCTTAATAAGATTACAAATAAAATGCTAATAAATTCAAATGTGTTTCGTACGAGAATGTTGGATGGGATTATGAGAAACGTGGATTGCAGTCATATTATCGCAATGAATAGTCATCTTGCATTGATTAATCCCATGGTCCTCTAATATTTTCTTCATCCATGAGATAAGAGCATTCCCAGAGTAAAATCATCCACCCGTTGTGAAGTTACAAGCATCAACATCCTCTGCCTAGTCGACCTCTCAATAATTCGACACAATGTCATTGGTATAAATGGAATACCAAATGACATAAGAGAGAGTGACACTCACGTATTTGATGATATATTTATAGATAATAGTCTTGTGTGTGAGAACAATGCACCCCAAGTGACAATCCCATACTTTTGAAAAAAAGGATCCATCATCTTAGGTTCGAAAGAATCATAACACAAACGACATAATTGGAGATCCGACAATTAGTGTCAAGACTCGCAATTTGAAAAATGTGTAGAGTGGTACGATTATATGGTTAATGGTAGAATGCGTAAATTAGGTCACAAACAAGACAAGTTCAATTCTAATATAATTTTATCTTTATTAATTAGATGAAACTATGCATGGAAGATATTGAATCTAAATCAAACAAACAAATAAACACACGAGATATGGGGAAAAACACTTTCGAGAAAAATCCTTTTTAGCACTATTACAACCAAGGTATTATAGACGACACATATATACTTAAACTCCATTAAGTATTGTAGTTATGTCTCTTTCCTTGTTGAAAACATAAAGCGATGCAGATCCAGCAACGCCCCATAACAAACTTCACTTGCCTCGATGTCCACCGATCAACCTCAAAGAAACTTTTTTCCTATCTTCACCAATGAAGAATGAGCTCCACAGGGGTTTGAATAAGAGATGTGTTAAATTGATCACAAAATATCCAAGGGTTTTGGATTTGAAAAATCATAGTGTTTGATCACAAAATAGGTGAAAAAATGCTTACAAATAAGTGCAGGCTCGTACCTCTTATATATGCTAAAAACTATTAAAGGTCTAAGCTTAAAAAGATAAAGTTTGAAACTAATAAAAAATAAAAAATGCGTCGGTTCGTTTCAAAGAAATGTACCTCGTTCGAACAACCTATGCAAATTCGTTTAAAACACCTAGAACGCGAGATCGAACGACTTTCTAGAGCAAATAGGGAAAATTATCGTTTGAAGTTCGTTCAAACGACTATCCAACGAGTCGTATAAACTCGTTTGAACAACCTTTAATCTCGTTCTAGCGAGATGCATAAAAAAAATTATTTCAAAAAATATTTTGGAAAATATTTTTGTTTCAAACACTTCTAAATTAACCCTGAACAAAATGTTTACACAAAGTCAAAATCATATACCTTCTTCGATGATTGTAGTGACGATATAAACTCTTCGATCTTCGATTGTCTCATTCGACCATTAACTTGTTTTCGATCAAAGTTATTGAAAATGTACATGATGGTTTAGTTATGTAACAAAATATTCCAAACTATAAACATAATGAGAAAATCACAAATTGTGTTTTTACTAACTATTTTCTTCAAGTAAATCTCACCTCCTTGATCAATAGGTAACTTTCCATCTTTGAGGTACACTATATAGAGCTTTCTTCAATCATCCATCGTTCCACGAAGTTATATTCTATCGGCTAGTCAAAGTGGGTATGGAAGTTCAAACAAACTTGTTGCACCCGAGCAAACTTTGTGCTCATACTGGGCCAATATTAACCTACTCATTATAAAAGCCTATAAAGTGGGACATCCCTATTACCACAATACATTTTGTGCATTCCTTGCAGATTCTCGCGAGCTTCTTTTTCTCCCTTTCATCTTGCCAAGTATCCCCTAAGACTCTTGAAGTAGATATTACCTTGGAGCTTATTGAAGCTCATAAAATTTGATAGGTTCATCTTTCCTTCATGTATTTCTAGTTGCCTGTGTATAGAGGACCTCCAGTCCGTGGACTCTTCGCATAGGAATAAGGATTTCATCGTTATGGGCTTTGTCCTTATTTGTATTATGATTATAGCACATGGTTTATACATCTCTAACTTTTGAATAATTATTGCAAGAGCATTGCTGATGTAAAAAATTATATTTGAACTAATTCTTTTAATCACAGATAATAATAATAAAGGAATATTAGACAATGAATTTTTAAAGTGGTTCAGCCTTATAAGAATGGCCTACGTCCACTATTTTTGTATTGATGATTGTTTGCTCATAATTCTCGATGATAGGTTTACCAAGAAATTATGAGTCCCCTGCTAATGAGGAGGTTACAATGTATTTATAGCCTTTAGGCTGTTCATGCGAGAGAATATTACATAGCTGTCCAATAGGCGTGTACATATGTATGATAATAATCAGCATTTAATGCGCATTCAATACTCTTAATTATCGGGTTATAACTGCTGTGTACGAGATGCAGCTCGGACCGCCTAAGCTGCCCGGACCGCCTCAGTAGCTCGTGATATATGAGTTACTCGGTACGATAAAGTTCCTCGGAGAACACTTGTTGCTCGGAGCGCTTGAGTTAGTCGGGGAGGTTGAGTTCCTCGGAGTTAAGGTGTTGTAAAAAATATTCGCGGGTGCCATGTAGATTGACACTTTTCTCCGAATAATTGGTCCATGTCAGCAGAATAAATTTAGTATCAACAGAAGCCCCCAATGTTTTGTAGTTTGATGTTGAAGAAAAATATGGAACATTTATGCCGCCTAAACTTTATGAATTTTAGACAATCGTTCATTGTACATAACTCATTTTCTGAGTACGTAGTATCAAGCTTTTTAAAGTGTTTCGAATTTCAATAATCACTTCGTGTTTCGTGCCTATTTCTTCTTTTTAGCCGCCGGATACGCAATCGTCCATCTTGGTAATCATTGCTTTTCTCCATTCTCGAGGTAAAGTATTTAAACGCTTCAGAAAACTCAATCGTCTTTTACTTTTTCAAATCTGCATCTTTAGAACTTCTTCACTTCTTCTCTGTCTTGTGCGTTCGTTTCTTCCATTGTTCGTTGTCACCTGATTCATCTTTTTCCTGTAAGATCTTCTTCCTTCTCTTTTATTTCTTTTGTTCATCATGGTTTACGTCATTGAATCTCTTGACAAATTTCGTTCTGAGTTTTCAATTCCTTCTTGGGTCATTTTGGAGTAACTCTCTGAACCTTTTGACTATTTATCTTTGGCTGAGGGACATTGGTTCCCCAGTCTCCTTGTGGCCGAATGTGATTTTTCTTTTCCTCCCAATCCCCTATGTTTGGAGTTCTGTCAGTATTTCGATGTTGTTCCTGCAAAAATAGCACCCAATACTTGGAGAATAGTTAATGGAGTTCATAGGTTAAATCAAATTCATGGAACCCGTTTAGGAATTCCAGAAATTATGTTTTGTTAGAGATGGGTTGTTAGTGATAGCACATTTTATTTAAAAACTAGGTTTTTAAATAGGGTTTAGTTGTCAATCTCCCTGATGCCAACATGGATTACTTCGAGCATGGGGTTGTTATTAAAAGCAACATGCCCCATTAAATGGAGATGATGTGTATCAGGGTCCTAAATTCCCTCCCTATGGCAATGGGATAGGTTGTTTTTATTTTATTTTATTTTTGAAATTATGTTTTCTTTGTGTTTGATAAAATGCGTCATTGACATTTTAATTTTTGTTTATTTGCAGTTGATAGCAAAAAGAAATCCCCTAAAGAGACTGATGTCAATTTGAGGCATTTGAAACTTATCTGGAGTTTGCACCAAATTGTTGCTGACGAACATATCAGATTAGCCTCGTACTTGTTTCAGTACAAGAGTTACACTTCTTCTTTTACTACTCGTCCAGTAATAAGTGACATAGAACCAGCACCAGCTTCTGAAGGTTCCTCTCCTTAATCAAATATTCCTCTCAGTGACAGAATGAAGAGAAGAAGAGCTCATGCCTTATTTGATAAGTCTGCCTCTACGGTTGGAGAGGCAAAGAAAAGCAAGCAGGATGTCCCAGAAGAAGGGACGAGAAATATTGAAGCACCCCCTCCAGCTGCTACTAAGAAGGTTGCCGAAAAGCCCCCTGTGGCTCTGGGCAAGGTTGTTGATGTCTCTCCTCCAAGCGAGGTTATAGTCATATCACCGACCAAGACCACATCATTGGTTGAAAATGTTCCTACTCCCACGAGGAAATTAAAGAAAAGCTCCTCGGATAAATTGGCTGAATCTATCTCTCAGCCTCTAACTGCTGGAAGTGGTGTTCCTACTTTTGTTGCTCCGAGCTCTGCCATGAGCTCGGTGAAGTCTTGGATTATCCCCGAGATCCAAGGTATTGAAGAAAATCTTTCTCGGGAGAGGGTTACCACCTTGTCAGCTCAACATATTGCCTCAGTAAGTATTACTAATCTAAGCTTTCAGTTTTCAATGTAATGTCCTTGCACTGACTTACAATTATTTTCTTTTTCCAGTTGGTAACTTGTTTCAACACCATTTTAAAGAAGGATGAAGCTATTAAAGCTTCGAGATCCTCGTCAGGTGTGGAGGAGGATCTTGTAGGTCTGACACAGTCATTAAAGGATTCTCGTCAAAAGTATGACGAAGATAAAACTTCTTGGGAGAAGCAATTAAAAGCCATCGAGCAAGAGAGAGATAGAGCTGTGGAGGCCTCTCCGTAGTTAGAGAGAAAAATGAAAGAGTGTGAAAAGAAAAACAATAAGCTCGAGTAAAAGCTCAAAAATGCTGGAGAGCTCGAGTCCAAGCTCAAAACTGCAGAAGAGGAGCTCGGCAGACTTCGTGACGTTGATCGTCAGAAGCAGGAACTGGAGGGAAAACTGAAGGCTGTCGAGGAACTTTTATCTGAGAAGATTTTCTCGGAGAAGGCAAAGAGAAAACTTGTTGTTAAGAAGTCCTTCAGTACTGGCTGGGACAAGAGTTGGGACAAAGGCTTAGCTTCCATGTCCTCTCAGATGGAGTTTTCAAGTATTAAATACTTTCGAGATGGCTGGGTTGCAGCTCTTCAAGAGCTAAAGGTCTCTGAGGATTATGAGCTGTTTCAACGTCATACTCATGGTCCTCCTCCCTCTCCTGGCGAAAAAGAAGAGGACAAAGCTTCCTCTGAAAAATCTTCAATGATAGTTGGGGACTAGGTCCCTACTGTTGAACTTCGCTATGAGCAGCCCCAACCAACTATTACTCCTACCGAGCAGCTTCAATCTACCAATACCTTTGTTGAGCAACCAACCTCCTCTTTTCAGCCTTCCGAGGAAGTCGCGAAACACAAGGAGAAGGTGTAAAGTTGCTCGGGCTTTAATTTTATTATTTCTTTTGAATGTAACCCTGAACCTTGTACTTGTCTTTCGATGAATAAAAATTCGAGTTTTTGTTGTTCATGTTGACTTTCTTTGTCTTGCTCTGCCTTTATCATTTATTAATCCTGTTTATTGCTTCTCTTTGCTAGTTTATAGCCAGGATGGAACTCTTGTCATCTCACGATATTGAGTTGATGAAAAAATGTAATGAATATTTCAAAGTTGGTCATACAAATTTGGATGAATCGCAAATTTTTGATATCCTGGGATCAAATGCCTCTGAACGAGCAGTGGAAGCTTATCAATATCTGAAATGCTTACTCGACCGAGTTATTGCCAATAATATGGCTTATTACAAGATGATTAAAGATCTTCAGGGTACCATTGAGGAACTTCAGCAACAATACAAGGAATCCTCTGCCCTTTTGTATCAGGGGTATGAGAAGAAGTATCAGCAGCTAAATGCTGACAAAGGCTATGATAAGTTAATCGCTGCTTATGATTTTAAGGAGAGGTCTTTGAAGACCGAAGTTGAAGAGCATAGGCAGATCGCGAAACTGATGGAGTAGGAAAATAACAACTTGCGAGGAGAAATATACCAACTAAAATCTGCAGCGTCGACCTCGGGAGCCTTGGTCCCTGTCAATGAAGAAGGTTTCTCGTTTCTGGAGGTTGAAAATGCCAATTTGAGAGATGAATTGGAAACTTTAAAGAGGTTGGTACCCTCTACATCTGCTCGCGGACGAGCAAGGGGTGCTCGAGTAACTATTGAAGAAGCTAGAATACTGGCAGCCTTGGAGAATCAAGCATTCCAATTGATGGCGAAGAATCAAGTATTAGCTGAGATGTCCAAGAAGATTCAGACCTTCGATGAGCAACTTGCTGCTCAAAATTTTACCTTGGAGAATAAGACAAATCTGGTGAAGAATCTTCACGAGTAGTTAAAGAGGTTGACCTACCAGTTCCACAAGCAGTCCAGAGAATTTTAGATGGCTGGTTATAATAAAGCCCTTTACCACCTTGATGACCGGATCCAGCAGTCGAACAACGAGGGGTACAAGCAAGGATGGTTGAATGCCTTGGGTGTGCTATAGTTGGAACAGGGTCACTATTTATGGGACTATTATGATCCTGGGTTGCTCGATTTGCCAGTGCCTCCATTTAAGCTTGACATGAGTTGGATTCCTGCTCGGGCCATTCCTCAGTGCCTGATCTCAAAGTATCTTGGTGACTACAATCTTCATTCAAATTTTGAGATATCTTGGCCAGAGCACCTTCTTGCTCGTCCTTCTGTGATGAATATTCGAATGTTGAAAGACATAAACTTCATAAACTCCCCCTATGCCTTAGATGATCCTCCTGCCGGAATGGAACCTGCTTCAAAGGCAGAGGGAAAGACATCCATAGAATAGGATTTTATGTAATGACTTGTACTTTTCACCACTTATGTAATTCTATTTAATTTGAATGAAAAATTTAATTTGTAGAATCTTTTTGCTCGTTGACTGCTTATTTCATTGCAGTGATTTATCAATCTTTTTATGTGATAAAACATCCTTTATCTCATGATCCTTTTTAATTTAAACAACTGGAGATGATTGTAATTGGCTTACCAACCAACTAGAATTTATTAAGATATTTGTTTCCGACCAATCGGAGTTGGTGAACTTTTATTCCCCGACCAACCGTAGTTAGGGGTTTTTATTTATCTACCAGCCATAGTTGGTATGGTTTTTATTTATCGACCAACCGTAGTTGGTAGATCGACCAACCGTAGTTGGTAGGAGTTAGTATGTATTGGTGATAACTATGTTGAATATTACTTAGCAAATAAAGTAATATATGATTATGAAAATATTATTATGGCTGGGAGTGAAAAATACGACAGTTGCAATACACTTAGTTGGGATGCGCGTGTGTCGTGTCGGTATTACTTTATTGGGTTAAAAAGATAATTTATTTTTAAGTAACTCATATGATTGTTTAGAGTGCGCCGATGAGTCCGAAAGGGTCGATATAGTCAGAAAACTCTACTTAAGTGTTTTATTTGGAATTCGGGGCAATTTAGGCCAAATCGACACCCCAAAGGGGTATTTTGATCTTTTGAGATTTTGGGGAATTAAAATGGACGAAAATAGATAGTTAAAAGGGACGTGTACATGGTTAATATGTTATTTGTCAGTTTCTAAACCTAAGTGAGAGAGAGAGAGAGAGAAACAAAGAGGGAGAAAAAGAACTCCATAGGTGCCCTGGGGTAAAGACTCAAGCTCTCACACCAAAAATCACACCAATGCGTAGATCGTGAAGAGAGGATTAGCCCTATACAAGTTTCATTCAGTGAATTAGAAGTTCACAAAGATTCAAGTGTTTATCTTGCTGAATTTTAGAGCGTATATGATTCATGTTAATTTAGTTGATGGTTAAATCATAATATCATGTAATTGGGACTGGAATTGGGAATTTATTCATGAATGTGATATAGGAATTGCATGTAGTTGAATAACTATGTATTGGGGATTAGAAACTTGAATTTTATCTGTTGAAACCATGAAATCATATATGAGTTTAGTGGGTCACTAATGGTGATTATATGAAATTAGGGCTTGTTGATGATTTGAGAAATTAATCAAAATTCATGTTGAAATTTTAGGGATTTGATGTTAAAAACGGATGGAAAAGTGTTCTAATACTAGGGGATATAGTTCAGAGTTGTTGAATTTGAATTAGGATGAGTTTTAAGTGATTTTGCTGTTGAATGAATTGGGAAAGCGAAATTTTTGGGAGTTAGAAACGAACTCTGAATTCTCGTTCGAAGACCTGCCCAGGCCGTTCGAACGACCTCGTTCGAACGAGAATTCCAATGAGATTACTAACTATATTTGGGTTATAGTTCATTTCGAAGTTAGATTCTTGTTCAAACTACCTCGTTCGAAAGAGAATTCCCAGGTTCTAACGAGATTTCAAAAATGCAAATTTTTACCCGGACGAGTTAAAATCCTTCTAGGTTGATTCAAGTGAGAGAATAGGACCTACGTTGTTATGGAGTAGCTTCATTTCATAATCTAGTAGTGAGATGATTTGTGTAACTACTAAGGGAATGTGTTGGAGTGAGAGAGCCTTAAAGAGTATATACGATAGAGAGATAAATCGTACGATTAAAGTATTGTGAGTAGTAGAGACGATAATGCAACATATAAATTCGGGGATTTGGGTTGCGTGAATACCTAATGAAAATAATAAGTTATGTGTATACTTATTGATTGAACTATTGTGTGTATAACATACCTAAGTTGCTTGCTATCGAGTGGAGGTTGCGCGTTGTGGACGATCATGCCTTGAGGAGCCTTTGGGTAGGATCTTGATTTGTACCACTAGAGCATAGAACCTAGGTACGGGCTATCTGTGAGAATGATAGTGACGATGGTTGTATGGGTTCCTAGGTATGTGCGTATCCCATCAGCTTGGAACTATGTGTGACACCCCACCTAATAAAATACCGGGTGATCAATCTTATACCAGATAAAAATAGGAATCTCATTTGGTTCATTCTTAGCATCACTGTCAAAAACCAATTTAATTACTATTTACTTATTAGGCTGGCGTCAAAATTTTATATTAACTAATCTTTTTAACCAAACCAACCAAGTAAAGCATTCACACGGTTTATATACAACAACTGAGATGAAATAAAATAACCGAATACTCGGTACAACATAGTACAACCAAATCGAATGCCGCACTAAAAGGCGGTAAAAGAATAAATGAATAAAAATGGGCTATCGGCCCGAATATTTATACAATGCCGCCTATCTACATCACAAGGTTAGAAGTGTCTAAAATAAACCTGCTTGCATCCACAGCTGCTGTGGTAAACGTCTGACTCGAAGGAATCATCATCCAGGCATCCTTATGTCTGGACACCTATATATATACATATAGCAAGAGAGGGGAAAAATGCAGAAACGGGTCCGAGCTCGAGTTTGGAAAATATTTAGCAAGTGCTTAATAGCCATATTTTAAAATATGAAATCTCTCATATGTAAATTGGTATCGCACTCTCATGAGACACACCTCACCCTAGTGCACACCTACCGTATACCTTTTAAACGACCTAGTTAAGCTACCCCTCCTAACTAATCTCTTTAACCCATCTTCTAAACCCTTATAACTATCACCTACCTTGCATGATATAATATGTTATACCTTAAGATATTACATAAGTTTTTAGTTAATATAATCATCCATGATATACATATAAAGTTCTCAATTCTACATATACTATACCGTTAATATACCGTAACTTTCACTAGTTTTAAATACCATTTTCAATTCAACATATAATAACCTTTATATAAATAGTTCTCACTTGAACCTATAAATTACCTTTGTATTATTCTAGATATAAAACTACCGGAAGAAGAATACCATCTCATTCATTTTACACTTTACACGAGTCTACTTTATATGATGACTCATTTCCATATACAAGCAATATACTATAAACGAGTATATTTATACCTATTTTACAATCATAAGTATAATAACCATCCCACCGAGTTATAACTCGAGGATGCAGTCTTAAAGTGCCAATCCACATCCAGGTTTGCTCAATTTAACCCCGGTACCAAGTCAGACTTTCTCATGATCATGGTAGAAACACTAAACGGTGGAAGCGGTCATATTCCCTCCTGAAAGTGGAATAAAATAATATCGCACCTATATACTGTAATACCCCGTAATTTTAAATGACTTTTAAAATGGGTTATATATTAAATTAATGGATTAATTAGATTTTATTATTAATTACTTCATTCGGGTGTTATCCGGACGGTGGATATTAAAATGGATGATTCTGAATATTACTTAAAGGTATTTAGGTAATATATGAATGTGATGTCATTGATATGACTGTATGATATAAATTCGGTAATTTATGTTTTTAGTCAGACGCGGTATGGGACGTGTCGAGACTAGTTTATTAAATTAAAAAGAAAATTTATTTTCTATCGATCTAATAGTCATTTCGACTGCGTCGTTGCGTCCGGAAGGTTCGAAATAGTCAGAAAAGTCTATTTGGATGTTAATTTTGAGTCTCGGGTCATTTGGGAATGAATAGACAACCCGAAAGGGCATTTTGGTCATTTTTCTAGGGGGGATGAATAGTGATTTTGGATTGGAACTATTATAAGTATTGGTAGATTAAGTGTATGGGGGTTATTCATCTCCTCTTCACAAATAAGAGCAGCCATCTTCCTAGAGGGAGTGTAAGAGTGCTTGGGAAGGGAAAAGCCCACTTGGGAAGGAGAAGAACAAGAACCAAGGTTCACCACCACCAACCACCACCGGAGTTTGACCAGAGAAGGGACAACCAACTGAGATATACTACACCAAAGGATCAGACCTTCAGAAAAGGCAAGTGTTTGATAATGGCAATTTAAGTTTGTATATTGTCCATGTTAGAATAGTATGAAATGAGAAGATTATTTATGTTTGGAAGAAATAATGGAGTATTAAAGGGATTTCTGGAAACTAAAATGATATAGGAATTAAACTCATGTTTTAGGTTGATAATAATCCACGAAATGATCATGAATATGTTGAAGAAAAATCTGAAAAACCATTGAAGTGTTCTTGAAATTAATATGTTGATGATTTTGTGGAAATAAGTAGAGAAACATGCTTTTAATCCAATCCCTTTATGATTCTAGGATGTTTAAAGTATTGGAAATCGTTCATATATGTTGATATATCATGTAGAAGTAATTATAACTCATTTTGGAGGTTAATATGAAGGTTTGAATGAGTAAAAATGGTGAAACCCGTAGTTTCAGAAAATGCAGAAAACCAGGCTTGGACCTGAGGGATCGATCGATCGACCCCAGCCTTCGATCGACCCCTGCCTTCGATCGATCGACCTCCCCAGAATATGTAAAGTTGTTTCTTTTTAAATGTTGATTCTTATCCCAAACCTTTTGTGGATCTTTGGTGATTATTATTTGGAGATTACGGGACCTAGAAAATATCAGTAAACCCTTGATAAGATTTGAATTAATTTTATTTGGATTCGAGTGATTTAAATGATGAAAATTATATTGAATGGAATTTCGGTTGCTAGATTCATTTGTTAAATTCCAAATGGGGATGTATGAGGATTTAAGATAGGACCAGTAGGGGTGATTGAATATAACACCTGGGTATCCTTAAGTTTACAAGAGAGTTTAATCCTAAGAGAAAGAATATGTGTTTATAAAAGATTTGAAACTATCGGTTTTAACCTTAATTAAAAGGAGAACTAAACTCGTAGTAGTTCGGGAGAAATAATGTTATGGACCAGTAGGATATTAGTGATTTCTTACTGATTATAAGATGAGGAAAATCCTATTTGAATCTTGTGAGATGGGAGTTTAGAACACATTTGATTGAAAGAGGGTATGAGGTTATCCAGATCGCATAGTTAAAGTTTTCGGACCTCCTCGATCGACAAAGTTAAGTAGTAGTGTATTGGAGGGGTTCCTTGTTTGGATTTCGCTTTGCGAGACGCTCAGCGCATGAACCTTAACGACGTCGGGAGTGGAGAGATGTTATAGGATGCGAGGATAATTAAACTATGAAGTAAAGATATGGTATATTAATTCGTGGAATTTAAAAGAGATATAATGCTACATATGGGAAATATCTTAGGGTAGTGATAATTACCTTATTGATATTATATTATAGGTATGATAATAGCTATTTGATTGATTGATGATTTATGTGTATGACATACCTAGCTTACTTGCTATCGGTGGGAGGTTTGCGCGTGAGGGCAGTCATATCCTGATGAATCCATGGGATCTTTGATTTGTCGCTCGAGAACATAGGTCTATGAAAGACTTATCGGGGAGTTGATAAGTCCGCGGACTGTGGGTACGTAGGTATGTGCGTGACCCATGGATACGAGAACTATGTTCGCCTCCAATTTGTTTGTTGTTGTTTGTGGTTCGTGGAATCTTACCGAACCTATAGTCCCCTATTCGGCGACCTGCGATGATGGGACATGATAGCAGAGTAATGCATTGCACCACAGCTGTGACTCGGGGTTCCGTATTATATATGAATATAGATATAATGGATTAAATGATTAAATGGATATATTGTGGTTAAATCTATCTACGGTGATAATTGTAGATAACGGTGAATAGAGAAAGATAATGGAATTAAGTTAATGAATGTTCATGCTTATAGAATTGAAAAGCTTAACTCATGTTAATGAGAAACGATTCATATTGATGAGTAATGATTCAGGTTAATGAGAAACTAATCATATAAAGGAGAAATTTAAATGAATAATAATGTGACGTATGGTATGGGACATACGGGGATTATGATATGGGAATGGAATTTATAATATGGAGACTAGAAAAGATGAACCATTAACTAGGAGGTTAATAGGAAACGTTAAGTGTGCACTCTAGTTGAGAGGTGAGAATAACAAGTGAGAGTTGGATCTAACATGTACACAATAAATGCTTCATTGCACTTGTTAAATACTTGTTGTTTTAAAAATAATCTACACATTCGGGCTCTGACCCGTTTCCTTGCATATTTTCTCTTCTATTGTATCTCTATATCAGGTGTTCAGCAACAGGGACGCCAACCTTAGCCGATGATGATTGAATTATGGATTTATGGAGTTTTGCTTAGACGCCTATCTTCATTTGACTCACAGTATTCTTAGTTAGGGCATGTCGCCCAAAGGATTTAGTTATCTTGTCTATCGAGGTCAAATTCTATTGTATTCGGGACTTTTAAATACATTTAACATTGTTGGGATTATTGTAAAGGATTTATATTATTTGGGAATGTTTATTCCAATTGCATTTAAATTCTTTTGAGTTATTTATTGTGTTATTAGTTTGGTAGAATAAAATGTGTATTGTTATTCTTAAACTAAAAATGGTTTTGTTGAAATTTAAAATTTGGAAAGTTTTTAACACCAGCTTAATTGAGTATTGGGTGAGTTGTAATGTTTTCGACAGTGATGCTAAGAATGAGCCAACTGTATATTCTGTTTTAATTTGGTATGGGACTGGCCACCCGGTATTTAATTAGGCGGGGTGTTACAGGTGGTATCAGAGCATCAGGTTTTAGTGTCCTTTAGGATCTGTACGGCTTACTGTGTTTTCATCTTAGCGTTCTTTGATGTAGAGCCATATGAGTAGGATTATTGATTTTCAATTTACGCCTTCAAAGGTACGATGACTGCGGCCGAAGTTGCTGCAATTGTCGCTCAGGCAGTCAATGCGGCTTTAGCTGCTGTTCAGCAGGCTCCAGCACCGGCACCGGATGTGCCACCCGCGCAAGGGCAAGTGTTTCCTACTTCATGGGAACGAGCGAGGGATGCCTTTCAGAAAACGCACCCACCTGAGTTTCAGGGAGGATCAGATGTTGTGGCTGCTAGCAATTGGAAGAAAGATATCCAACGGCACTTGAGAATGATTGAATGTACTGAGGTTCAACGTCAAATACTAGCCACATTCAAGCTAGTAGGGGAAGATTTGCAATGGTGGGAAGCTACGACCACTATGGAGGAAAGGGACTCAATGACTATCCAAGACTTTTGGATACGGTTTAATGGGAAGTATTTTCCTTCCGCCATCCAGACTAGATGAGGCGGAAGCTACTTGATTTGAAATAGGGAGAGAAAACTGTGGCAGAATATGAGGAAGAGTTTACGAGTTTAACTAATTTTGGTACCAGGTGAAGTACCTACTGAGGAGAGGAGAGTCCTAATGTTCACTGATGGGTGGAAATATAAAATTCTACAACATTTATTGGGGAATCTTTCATTACGTACGTATGGAAGATGAGGGCCATTGGACGAATAACGGAGATCGTACTTAGGAGGTTATGAAGTATGTTCGAGTATGATGACCGTAGTCGAGGTCACCCCTATTATGGAAAAATTGAGGAGAGTCATCAGTAGAAGTTCTTGAAATGCGTGAATTGTGTATGTTCCCTAATGAAGGCAATATATTGAAAGGCTTGGGTATATAGTGGAGTGTGATTAACTACAACTGAAAATTTGGGGTAAAATTTTTCTTGACTCATCGGAGCAAAGTTATAATATTGGGATTCAACAACCATCACCCGCAAATGAGGGTATGTTTCCTATCTAAGGAAGTATGAGGCGTATTGATTTTTGTAGTGATTGATATTGTGAGGGCAAAAGGGTTGTTAAACTTAGCCTATGGCATCGTTATTTACGTAGACTCACTGAGGGGTGTGGGACACCTATATATTACTTGTTATCACGTTGGTTTGATTTTTATCATGGGATTACTTACCTTGGGCATGTCCGAGCGTGATGTGACTATCGGCATGCATTGACTTGTGGTATATGAAAGCATATGTCTGCATCTTATCTTTTATAAGAGAGTAGATGCGTAGACTCTATTTGAAATCGAAAAACCAAAATTTTGTTTTAAATCGATAAACCTGATTTTTTTTATATAAACCAAATTTTTATATATATTATTGACAAAGGACCTTAGGAGTTTCGATGACCGACTACTTTAGGAAGTAGCGTATCGGGGTGGTTCCTTGTTTGGATTTCGCTTGCGAGACACCTCACGCATGAAACTAATAACCGTTGGGAGTCGAAATAAGTTAGGTCTTTGGGAAACGAGTTTATAACCTTTGCGAAAACTTTTTGAAAGCGGTACGAGAGGGTGTATGGGCGCCCTGGATGATTGAATTGTAGTATTTTTCATAATTGTGAAAAAAGTAAGTAATTGTGACTTCAGGATTTATTTGTTCACTACGAGAGGATCATTTATTTTTCCCAACGTTTGTCACGAGGACGGTATAGGGAAGATTGGGTAAAGTTTAAATTTGATTCAGTTGAAACTATATGGTGAGGCTTGGCGTATAACATCGATAGGGATTTTGTTAATGTACTGTATGGGCGGTACGTCTTGGATTTCTCGCGATGTGAGATTTATACTCGGAGTTGACCTTACAGGTATGACTTATATTCCTGAATTTCGGGACGAAATTCTGTTATAAGGGGGGAAGTATGTAATACCCCGTAATTTTAAATGACTTTTAAAATGGGTTATATTTTAAATTAATGGATTGATTAGATTTTATTATTAATTAATTCATTCGGGTGTTATCCGGACGGTGGATATTAAAATGGATGATTCTGAATATTACTTAAAGGTATTTAGGTAATATATGAATGTGATGTCATTGATATGACTGTATGATATAAATTCGGTAATTTATGTTTTTAGTCAGACGCGGTATGGGACGTGTCGGGACTAGTTTATTAAATTAAAAAGGAAATTTATTTTCTGTCGATCTAATAGTCATTTCGACTGCGTCGTTGCGTCCGGAAGGTTCGAAATAGTCAGAAAAGTCTATTTGGATGTTAATTTTGAGTCTCGGGTCATTTGGGAATGAATAGACAACCCGAAAGGGCATTTTGGTCATTTTTCTAGGGGGGATGAATAGTGATTTTGGATTTGGAACTATTATAAGTATTGGTAGATTAAGTGTATGGGGGTTATTCATCTCCTCTTCACAAATAAGAGCAGCCATCTTCCTAGAGGGAGTGTAAGAGTGCTTGGGAAGGGAAAAGCCCACTTGGGAAGGAGAAGAACAAGAACCAAGGTTCACCACCACCAACCACCACCGGAGTTTGACCAGAGAAGGGACAACCAACTGAGATATACTACACCAAAGGATCAGACCTTCAGAAAAGGCAAGTGTTTGATAATGGCAATTTAAGTTTGTATATTGTCCATGTTAGAATAGTATAAAATGAGAAGATTATTTATGTTTGGAAGAAATAATGGAGTATTAAATGGATTTCTGGAAACTGAAATGATATAGGAATTAAACTCATGTTTTAGGTTGATAATAATCCACGAAATGATCATGAATATGTTGAAGAAAAATCTGAAAAACCATTGAAGTGTTCTTGAAATTAATATGTTGATGATTTTGTGGAAATAAGGAGAGAAACATGCTTTTAATACAATCCCTTGATGATTCTAGGATGTTTAAAGTATTGGAAATCGTTCATATATGTTGATATATCATGTAGAAATAATTATAACTCATTTTGGAGGTTAATATGAAGGTTTGAATGAGTAAAAATGGTGAAACCCGTAGTTGCAGAAAATGCAGAAAACCAGGCTTGGACCTGAGGGATCGATCGATCGACCCCTGCCTTCGATCGATCGATTGACCTCCCCAGAATATGTAAAGTTGTTTCTTTTTAAATGTTGATTCTTATCCCAAACCTTTTGTGGATATTTGGTGATTATTATTTGGATATTATGGGACCTAGAAAATATCAGTAAACCCGTAATAAGATTTGAATTAATTTTATTTGGATTCGAGTGATTTAAATGATGAAAATTATATTGAATGGAATTTCGGTTGCTAGATTCATTTTTTAAATTACAAATGGGGATGTATGAGGATTTAAGATAGGACCAGTAGGGGTGATTGAATATAACACCTGGGTATCCTTAAGTTTACAAGAGAGTTTAATCCTAAGAGAAAGAATATGTGTTTATAAGAGATTTGAAACTATCGGTTTTAACATTAATTAAAAGGAGAACTAAACTCGTAGTAGTTCGGGAGAAATAATGTTATGGACCAGTAGGATATTAGTGATTTCTTACTGATTATAAGATGAGGAAAATCCTATTTGAATCTTGTGAGATGGGAGTTTAGAACACATTTGATTGAAAGAGGGTATGAGGTTATCCCGATCGCATAGTTAAAGTTTTCGGACCTCCTCGATCGACAAAGTTAAGTAGTAGTGTATTGGAGGGGTTCCTTGTTTGGATTTTGCTTTGCGAGACGCTCCGCGCATGAACCTTAACGACGTCGGGAGTGGAGAGATGTTATAGGATGCGAGGATAATTAAACTATGAAGTAAAGATATGGTATTTTAATACGTGGAATTTAAAAGAGATATAATGCTACATATGGGAAATATCTTAGGGTAGTGATAATTACCTTATTGATATTATATTATAGGTATGATAATAGCTATTTGATTGATTAATGATTTATGTGTATGACATACCTAGCTTACTTGCTATCGGTGAGAGGTTTGCGCGTGAGGGCAGTCATATCCTGATGAATCCATGGGATCTTTGATTTGTCGCTCGAGAACATAGGTCTATGAAAGACTTATCGGGGAGTTGATAAGTCCGCTGACTGTGGGTACGTAGGTATGTGCGTGACCCATGGATACGATAACTATGTTCGCCTCCAATTTGTTTGTTGTTGTTTGTGGTTCGTGGAATCTTACCGAACCTGTAGTCCCCTATTCGGCGACCTGCGATGATGGGACATGATAGCAGAGTAATGCATTGCACCACAGCTGTGACTCGGGGTGCCGTATTATATATGAATATATATATAATGGATTAAATGATTAAATGGATATATTGTGGTTAAATCTATCTACGGTGATAATTGTAGATAACGGTGAATAGAGAAAGATAATGGAATTAAGTTAATGAATGTTTATGCTTATAGAATTGAAAAGCTTAACTCATGTTAATGAGAAACGATTCATATTGATGAGTAATGATTCAGGTTAATGAGAAACTAATCATATAAAGGAGAAATGTAAATGAATAATAATGTGACGTATGGTATGGGACATACGGGGATTATGATATGGGAATGGAATTTATAATATGGAGACTAGAAAAGATGAACCATTAACTAGGAGGTTAATAGGAAACGTTAAGTGTGCACTGTAGTTGAGAGGTGAGAATAGCAAGTGAGAGTTGGATCTAACATGTACACAATAAATGCTTTATTGCACTTGTTAAATACTTGCTGTTTTAAAAATAATCTACACATTCGGGCTCTGACCCGTTTCCTTGCATATTTTCTCTTCTATTGTATCTCTATATCAGGTGTCCAGCAACAGGGACGCCAACCTTAGCAGATGATGATTGAATTATGGATTTATGGAGTTTTGCTTAGACGCCGATCTTCATTTGACTCACAGTATTCTTAGTTAGGGCATGTCTCCCAAAGGATTCAGTTATCTTGTCTATCGAGGTCAAATTCTATTGTATTCGGGACTTTTAAATACATTTAACATTGTTGGGATTATTGTAAAGGATTTATATTATTTGGGAATGTTTATTCCAATTGCATTTAAATTCTTTTGAGTTATTTATTGTGTTATCAGTTTTGTAGAATAAAATGTGTATTGTTATTCTTAAACTAAAAATGGTTTTGTTGAAATTTAAAATTTGGAAAGTTTTTAACACCAGCTTAATTGAGTATTGGGTGAGTTGTAATGTTTTCGACAGTGATGCTAAGAATGAGCCAACTGTATATTCTGTTTTAATTTGGTATGGGACTGGCCACCCGGTATTTAATTAGGCGGGGTGTTACATATACAGGACGATATGACCTGGGGATATACTTGTAGACACCCCATTCTATTACCCCCTAAACTCTCCTTAGGTCCCTAGCACCTCCCTGCATCACTACAAACCCAGGTCATACCCCGAGTACTGACCTAGAAGCCATCGGATGCTCCCAGGCTCCGTTTGACCAAAAAGTCAAACTATCCAACTCAATCGAGACTGAATGAATCTTCGAAGGGTTGTCATGTGCGTGATTCTGACCTCCGGTACGGACGGACGATCCGTTTTACTCCGAAAGGTCACCGAATGCTTCCAGGGTTCAGTTGACCAAAGTCAACTCCCCAAATCGGGTCAAACTCTTTGGAATGTCTAAGTACATCTCCTAACCTTTCCAACGGTCCACCTCGTGCGTGATTCGAACTTACCATGCGGACAAACGATCCGTTTGTGTCCGACGATTCCCCGTCCAATGGACCGACGAATGCTTCCGGGTCATATTTGACCCAAAGTTAACTCCTGAACTCGGGAGTAGTCCAAAGGACTTTCTAAGGTCTCTGAAATACCTTTCCAATGGTCTGACCCGTGCGCGATTCGGATCAAAGGTTTACGCTCTGCGATCGATTTTCCGAAAAGGCCTGAAACACACTACCAAACGGCAGGTTCCAGACCCTACCTATCGGTAGGTGACGATAGGCAGGAGCAGGGCTATGCCGATTGGTAATGCCCTGGGACTATAAAAAGGAGGCCTTAACCTCATTTGCAAGGACAACCCAGATCTGATAGAAATCACTCTCAGTAAATTCAGAAAACCTCTCTCGAAGTCAGCGTGATTTCTACACCCAAATCCCTTTCCAACCTTCACTTTTCATCATCCTTTTCATCAAACTTGGTGAATTCACTACCCTTCATCATCATCCAAGTCTACGAGCTTCTCTCCAACATTCAAGATCAAGCTCAAGATCTTCAAGAAGGTCCAATTTTCTCAACTCTCTCCTTAAATTTTCATAAATTCGCAATAACTTATTTTATTACTTAGCACTTTTATTATCTCATCTCACACATCATAATATATTTTTTACTTAGTATTATTGCACATCTTTTATTTTCATATAAATAAAAAACCCAAAAACAAGAAAAAGAGGGTTTACTCATAAATTCCAAACGTGAATTCTCATACTTTTCTTACACTTTTCTCACAACTAAAACACTTTTTTCTACACACAAATAAGACAATCCCCCGATTGGATTTATGGAATAAACCCCACCCCTCTTTTTGCATGCGAACGACGTGGACTTAGATGCCTTTATAGGCTACGTAGGCGTCTCCGGGTAAAACCCGAGACTCGAGTCCTATTTTTACTTTTTCTCTTATTTTCTATCTTCTCTAATATCCGCTCTCTTATATTATATATATACACATATTTGTTCTTAATGGCGTATTATTCCACATGCATTATCGTTCCATTATAACGGTCAATGTAAGGATAATCACGTAAACCTATTTTCTAATATTATTTTTATACCTTCCTACGGATGACTCGCTTTACCTTTTCCATGGTACAAGTTGATGATTCCTATCTACACTACATATACACATGCACACATATCACGGGGAAAATAAAAGGAAAATAACAGAAATCCATGAGAGACCGAAAGGGCGGAATGGGTGCCTAACACCTTCCCATTTCGTAACTTAGCCTCCGGACCCTTCTCGAATCATTTTGGTTTCGTATGCACCAGTATGTCTTTGGATGATGTCCTTTGGGATGGCTTCCCCTTTTGTTTTGTCTGTTTTGAGTAAAATAGACTAGGGACTCTAATCTCTCTACATTTTTACACCTCACCCAAATGACGCCGGTCGAAGCGCTCCCGAGAGGGATGCGCGGGACCTAGTATCCTCCCTCATCCGCCCGCCCGCTGCGAGGATCGGGGGATGACCACAATGGTGACTCTACTGGGGATTATATTCTTTTGAGGGATAGACTCTATTTACATGGACGTTATTTTTGTTTATATTCTTCCCATTTTGCATGTTCCCCTTTTCCATGTGTATTCCATACTTATGCTTCTATTCACACACTTGTAGAAAATTCTCCATGTACACTTCGCACCACGTGCACCTAGGGTCACATATATACACATGTTGCATGCATCACCCATCTTTACTTGATGTTCCTTTGGTACTTGTACTTTGCTCCCTGTTTGTCATAATCAAGAAAGGCATTGTCATCATAAGATACTAATAAAAGAATCATGCATGATTCGCATGACATCACCAAAGATCATTGTTATTGACCAAATTTTTTCCCAGTAACTGGAGGGTCACTTTGTGATGGGCACTGGTCCGGCAGGGCGCAGTTAGCCTAAGCGATATGACTCTTACCTTCCATTGGCCAAGTACCTTCGACGTATATCAAACGGTTCCCCCCGCATCGTACCGCTTGACCGAAGTCATGACGGGAGGTATATTACAGGGAACTCGTTCACGTATGTCGAGTATATCGAATTCGCTCTCTCACGTACTGTCCCCATGAGGTATATGGTGAGGCAATTCACGTACACTCAGGTATATCAAATGGCTTTTCCACACGTACCAATTTCCCGCAAGAGCAAGACGTATATCGTGGAGGTCACGCCAAAGGGGGGAATCCTTTCCGATTCACCCAACCAACTACATACCCTCATATAGGTGTCAAGCCTAGGACACACATGTTAGATTGTCGGTTTTAACCCGAAACTCTGCCGAAATTTCGATTCGGCCTGCCGCCTGAATTTTGGCACATTTTTAAAACGGGACCCTGTCCGTGAGCCTGGTTACAAGTCCAGCCATAGATTTACATATATTATAAACCCCACTTTTCTAGGCTCGGGTCCCATCCGACATTTCATTTTTGCATTTAGGAGAATTAATACAAGTGAAAACATAATAATTATAGTAATCATGCTGAGACCGTCTCCAAAAAGAAAATTCTCTTTTTTTTAATCCAAAATCCAAAATCCGAAAGGGGAAGAGTTGGACAAAGTCCAAGAGGACCTCAAGATGCTTACCAAGAAGTTTGACCAAGTCAGAATCTCAGGAAATTACATGGACTACACCCACATGTCTCCTTATCCTAAAGCGAGGTTACCTGAGAAGTTCAAGATGCCAAATATCGAGAAATTCGGAGGAAGTGGACCCCCGATTCTTCATCTCTGAAGTTATCACCGTTCCATGACTCTACTAGGGGCTTCTGAAGAAGTGATGGTCCAATTATTTCAGTAAAATTTGAAGGATAGTGCCCTACGATGTTTTTTGTCTCTCAAAGAGTCCAGAATTCGTAGTTTGGAGGATGTAGCCCGGGAATTCATGTCACAGTACAAATACAATGAAGTGCTTGAGGTCACCCGCCGTGATTTAGAGATGCTCAAAGAGAACCCTAGAGAATCAGTCAGTAACCTCATCGCCCGATGGAGGGAAAAAGTAGCTACTATGACCAATCGGCCATCCGAAGAAGAACAAGTCAACATAGTGAAGAAGAACTTCTTACGCCATGTTCGAGCAACGATGGGAGGACAATACTACTCCCACTTTCGAGATCTCAGAGAAGTAGGAGTAGAAATCGAGGAAGGTCTTGTTAAAACAGAGGTTGAACCAAAGAAGGTGTCCAGACAGTTCACCCCTAGTAAATATGATAAGCCTGTCAGTGCTACAGTCTCAACTATCAACAACATCTCTCAACCAACCACCTCATGGGCACCAAAAAGTTATCATGTCCCAGTACAAAAGGAATACACTGAGCTCCATGCTCCCCTTTCCAAAGTTTATCAAACCTTGTTAAATCGAAATCTTATCAAAGCTTTGGATCCCCGTCCATTGCCAAATCCACTCCCAAGAAACTTCAAGGCAGATGCCCATTGTGCCTTTCACCAAACTGCTAGCCATACCACTGACCAATGCTTTCACCTCCGAAACATAATCCAAGATCTCATTGACCGGGGTACCATCGCCCCACCAGACAATCTTAAGCCAAACACTACTCACAACCCACTTCCAAATCATAACAATGCCATATTTCTAGAAGAGAACCCATAATTCGATCCCTCAACTCAAATCACACCCATATACTCTCCTAAACCTCTCCAAATTTTTCCATATTTCCTCCTACATCCTGCTAGCCTCACTGATCAAGCACTGTCACTCCTTACTAGAGCATGCATCGTTGTCCGTACCCGTTATGAAAATGAAAGCATGGAATTATCTGAGGTGTTAAACTAACTCCTAGAGTTCGGGCTGAAATCGCCCTCACAGATGGTCATTGATTGCCAGAGATTTAGTACACTGTTCTTGGAAGCACGAAAATGGGCTCGAGAATCAGACGTTGGGTAGTACCGACCGATGAAGTCAACTTAGATGATGTTGTCCAGATTACGGCAGAATTATTCAAACAAACTAATGATATTTATAGTATCGCTGAGTTACTTAATACTTTGAAGCTACAAGGGTGCCTGGTCCCTTCACCCATACATATCCCCACAGAATGGGAAGACCTGTATGAAGAAGCCGTTGAAGTTGTGGAATGCATCGACTTTACATGGAAAGACAGAATTATTGCGACCAAATAGGGGAAGAATTCGGAGATTCAAATGAAGAGTAAGCTTGCGAGAAGACTGGCCCGATAATCAACATATATGGAATGATATCATTTGAAGAACTCCTCAGAGAAATAAACAAGGTGGCAGAACAACCTGAGATTGACGAGGAAACGGGATTTATATTTTTCCCTTCTTCAGTAAATCACATGACCAGATCAGGGAGGCATTACCAGATCCCAAGCTCACTACCAGCCAATGACAAAGGGAAGGGTGTTGAAAACCTTCCTATGCCAGATATGACCATCGAGGAGAGCAAGATCCTCGACCAACTGAAGAAAACTCAAGCTAATATCACCCTATGGGGGCTTTTCATGTCTTCCGAGCTGAACATAAATGCTTTGATCAAATTGCTAACTTGACCCACAGTTCCTCCTTCTACCACACCAGAAGAAGCGGTAAATTTGGTCGGATCCTTAACCTCTACCCAAATGCTATCCTTTTTCGAAGAAGAAATTCCCAGGATTTGGCCAAACCACAATCATGCACTAAACATCTCCATCGAAGTTATGGGGAAGGTTGTACCACTCTCTTGTCGATAATGGATCCACCTTGAATGTTTAGGCCTGAAAGAAAGCGACCTCGCTCCAACCTCCGTTGCTGTGCGTGCATATGATAATACCCGTCGGGAAGTAATGGGACCCATAAAGCTTGTAATAGGGGATGGCCTTATAAACCCTATCGTCGAATTCCAAGTCATTGGCATCCCGACTTGCTTCAACCTATTGCTAGGACAAACTTGGCTCCATAGTATCAAGGGCGTGTCTTCCTCACTCCATCAGAAATTAAAGTTCTTTGTCGACGGACGGGTCATTACCATCTTGGGCGACGACGACAATGTCGATGGTGCAAGTACCAGCAATCCAATCCTTGAGATACAACACATGTCAAAATGATATGCTCCTATCAGGATTTCGATTTGATCCACTTCCACTCTCGACAGGGGACAACTTCAAAGAAATGGTTTGTCCAGAATATGACCCTCATGGCAACATCAATGTGATTCAGATGTTCAGAAATATGCGCTTCATGCCCGAACTGGGGCTAGGACAAAAATGGCAAGGGATACTTGAGCCGATTGAACTGAATAAGGCTTTCCCTCCTTGTGGTTTGGGGTATCAATCGTCAGAACAAGAGCTCAGTATGATCCTCCAGTCTCGACCAAAGAGAAGACTAGACCGCGTCCAAACTATCCTAGGTGATTCCTTGAATGGACGATTCATCAAAGAGGGCAAAGACTTCCCCTTTTACAGTTTTTTGGAACCATGGTATGACCATACAGACAAGAAGATGAAGCCTGGAATGGAGATATTTTTCCAAGACATCTGCCCATGGGCCGAAGGTTCCCAACACCAAATACAATCGCTCATAAAAAATACCAAAGAGACTGAAGAAAGTGACTCCGAAAATTCCTTCAACTTACAGACACTGAGGCTGGCACTCTGCATGGTTCATTCAGGCACTACATCATTGGATCCATCCCATCCGATTAAAGTTGATGATACACCTCTCCTCAACTGGCATGTTGTGCCAGTTCTACCTGCTGAAATCTCCCCTAATCCTAATGTTTAACCCATTTATTCTTCTATTGTCTATCCTTGTTCAAATGTAATCGAGTTCGCCTTTGATGAGGTTCTCAATGCTGTTTTTCCTATCAATGAAATAAACGAAGATTTTGAGTATCTTGTTGTGCCTTACATTAACTGTTTGGATTCTAATAAAACTTTTAAGGATGATGATTTTGCAAATGAATAATTTTTAACTGATCTAAATTATGTTAATAATAAACAACATAACCGCGTTCAAGTTAATGAAGAAAAAATTGTTGTTGTTAACCTCGGTTCTAGTAGACAACTGCGCGAGATTAGGATAGGGGATACCCTCGACGAGTATGAGCGCGCACAACTCGAAGAATTGCTAAAGGAATTCGTGGATGTCTTCACATGGTCTTATAACGACATGCCCTACATTGATCCCAAAATAGTTCAACATGAGATCCCCATTCTCCTGGATTATAAGTCGGTTAAATAAAAGTTGAGAAAACTCCACACTGAATGGTCGCTCAAGGTCAAAGAGGAGGTGGTTAAACAATTGAACGTGGGTTTCATTCATGTAATCGAATATCCCACATGGCTAGCCAACTTAGTGCCTGTGCCAAAATCAGGAGGGAAGTTTCGGATGTGTGTAGACTATCATGATTTGAATAAAGCCTCTCCAAAGGATTATTATCCGTTACCTAATATAGACATGATCGTGGACAACACAGCCAGTCATGCTCTTAAGTCATTCGTTGATGGGTTTTCTGGATACAACCAAATAAAAATGCACCCAGACCCCCAAGAAAAGACCGCATCCATCACTCCGTGGGGAACCTTTTGCTACACCGTTATGCCATTTGGTCTCAAGAACGCTGGGACTACCTACCAGAGGGCTTCCATAACCATCCTGCACGATCTGATTCACAAAGAGGTTGAGGTCTATGTGGATGATATGATTATCAAATCCAAAACTAGAGAAGGTCATATTCCTGCTCTTCGAAAGTTCTTCGAATGACTGCGACAGTATCAGATGAGACTCAATCCGCAAAAATGCATCTTCGGCATTACAAAGGGAAAACTCTTGGGATTCATGGTCAGTAAGAAAGGGATAGAAGCAGATCCTGGCAAGCTAAAAGCAAACATACTTGAGATGCCACCTCCTCGAATAGAGAAAGAAGTCCGAGGTTTCCTTGGGAAATTACAATACATCAGTCGGTTCATCATCCGTCTAACCTTCATCTGCGAATAAATCTTAAAAATCCTCCGAAATGATTCAACTAAGGTTTGGAATGAGGCCTGCCAAGAAGCTTTTGACCGAATCAAATAATATCTGACCCAACCTCTGGTACCCATGCCACCACAGCCTGGTTTCCCCTTTCTCCTATACCTAACCATAATCGACACAGCAACTGGGGATTTTCTAGCCCAATACCTTGAAGATTCTCGTAAAGAAAGAGCCATCTATTATGCCAGTCGCAAACTGATCGGATATGAAGTCAACTACACTGTTTTGGAAAAGGCGTGTATCTCACTTGTCTGGGTCACCCAAAAGTTGTGACACTACATGCTCGCCTTCCCCATCAAACTTGTATCCCGAATGGACCCCATCAAATACCTGCTTAAAAAACCCGCCTTGTCCAACCGAATGTCCCGATGGTTGATGCTCCTAGTCGAGCTTGATATTATGTACATCACACAGAAATCCATGAAAGGAAGAGCCATCTCTGACTACCTCGCTAATTACCCCATGGATGAAGCCAATGTCTGGGTCTCCTAATTTTCAGATGAAAACATTCTCTGTGCTGCTCAAGACTATCTTCGATGGAAAATGTTTTTTGACAGTGCTACCAATAAAAAGGGATATGGCATTGGGATACTTCAGATTGCCCTAGATGACTCCCACACTCCCATCGCCATCAAATTGAATTTCCCCTGCACCAATAACGTGACTGGGTATGAGGCGTGTACGGTATCCAAAAGGTATCCAATGCCTAGATGTCTACAGGGATTTCGCCCTCATCATCGGTCAAGTGCTAAAAAAGTGGAAAGTCAAGGACGAGAAACTCCAACCCTTCCATGCCCACTTAGAAGAACTAGCCTCCCAATTCCAAGATATCACCTTCCATTACCTACCTCGAGCAAAGAGTAACCTAGTTGGTGCTCTCTCTACCTTGGCCTCCATGGTCGATATGCTCGAAGGAATCATAATGACCCCCTTCCTTGTTCAAAAGAAAGATAACCCAACCCATTGCTACCACCTTGAGCTCGTCTCCACAGAAGATCCTGAGCTAGCCAATTGTTGGTACTATGATATTTGGCACCTCCTCAAGTATGACAGGTATCCTGAGGGTTCCAACAAGAAAGATCGAGTAACCCTTCGAAGACTCGCCGCCTAGTACATCATTTGTCATAAAGCCCTACTCAAACGAAAGTTCGATGGAACTCATCTGCACTGCATCGCAGGGGCTGACATTGAAAAGATAGTGCAGAAGATCCACAGCGGGGAATGCGGGCCCCACATGAACGGTCACATGTTTACCAAGAAGATCATCCGACAAGGCTACTACTGGACCACCATGACTCAGGATTGCACTGCCTATGTTCGAAGATGCCTTAAATGTTAACAGTTCTCCAACCTTCAGCACCTGGCTCCGTGTGAATTATACAACATAACTTCTCATTGACCGTTCTTCACCTGGGGCATCGACATCATAGGGAAGGTTACACCGAAGGCTTCCAATGGGCATGAGTTCATCCTAGTTGCCATCATTACTTCACCAAATAGGTCGAAGCCGGGTCGTATGCAGTACTGAATGCTAAGAAAGTGGCCAAATTCATCAAGAAAAATATCATCTGTCGATATGGGGCCCCACATGAGATAGTGCCAGATAACGGTTTGCACTTTGAGGCAAAAGTTATAGAAGTGGTCAACGAGTACGGGATTCAGAGACATAAATATTCTCCCAATCGACCTCAGACCAATGGTGCAGTCGAAGACGCCAACAAGAACCTCAAAGCCATTATCAGTAAGATGACCGAAAGATGTCGATATTGGGCTGACCAGATCCCGTATGACCTCTGGGGATATCGAACCTCTATCCAAACCTCTACTGGGGTTACCCCTTACTCTCTAGTTTATGGTATGGAAGCAGTCCTACTAGTGGAGCTGGAAATACCCTCGCTGCGCGTCATGCTTGAAAACAAAGTCAACGAAAAAGACTGGTGCCAAAGCCGTCTTGACGAGTTGAACCTCCTCGACGAAAGGAGATTGAAAGATCTATACCACATACAAAGGTACCATTGCCAAATAACGCGATCATTCAATAAGAGAGTCAAGGACCATGGTGTTAGAGAAGGGGACCTAGCCCTCAAGGAGATAATAGAACCCATCTGGTACCCCAGAGGGAAATTCAAGCCCAATTGGAGCGGCCCCTACATTGTGAAAAAGATCTCGTCCGACGGTGCCGCCATGCTTATCGACCTAGATGGGGAAGAAATGGCTCATCCAGTCAACCTGAACCGTCTCAAGAAATTCTAACCCTAGTTTGAAATCTCGGCGTGCTACGACTCTTCTCATCTCCCTTCTATTCTTAAAAAAAAAACTCTTTATTTCCCCTATCCAGAACTACGTGGGCCTGATCCTCTGCAAAAATCATTTTCAAACAAAATAAAAAAAATAAAAAAATTCAAAACCTCAGAGGTACATAGGCAGCTCATACACCTTACATGAGCACGACCCTTTCTTTTCCACAAAATACTATTCTTTTCTTATCTCTGAGAACGATAGTTCTTTCTAACATATATTTGAACAAAAGGATTATGTATGCCTTAGAAATCGGTATAGATAATTCGAACAACACAAAACTCATCAAAGGGCACAGCTGGATGATCAAAAACTTGTTTATTTCACTAATAAGAAATTTCGGTACAGATTACATAAGAAAAGGAACGGATAACTCCTTTTCCCCTACCTTCCTAAAAAATCCAAAATAAAATTCCCACATTTATCTCCCATTACAAAATAAACTCTCCAAGAATCCTATCCACAACTACCATAGGAACCTGCTCCGTCATCATCATCTACATACTGGGGTACCCAAGTTTCCCCTGCCAGAACAGAGTATTGCAAACACTCCATGGACTAATAAGCTCGAACCAGCTTCGAAAAAACCACGACACCTCCTTCCATCGTGTTAAAAGAGACAAGCCAGTTTTTCCCAGTCTCCACTACCAACATCTTGCTAACTACTCTCCTGCATAACCACTTCATATAATCCCTAGGGATATGCCAAACTCTCCCAACAGACTAAGAGGGACGGGTCAACGGACGTTGACTCCCCCACAGAGAGCCAAGCCGCATGCGCAGACGCTCGGTCAAATCTTCTACCGGAAAGAAATTTAGTGTCTGAGGTGGCACGACCTGTACCCAACAAAATTGGCGTAGAAATCGCCAAGGGAAATAAAAAGAGGTCTGTCTGAGACCAACCAGCCGCACATAAAGGTATTCTTCAAGCTCCAAAACAGGAAACAACTGTTCCCACCAAGGCACTGACCAGTACAAATTTCGAGCCCCATGCACCACAAGCTAATTCTCTCAGATCTCAATATCCAGGCCAACACTGAAGAAGTGATGCAAAAAAAAGCTGGGTACAGTCGACAAAGGATATTCTGGAAGAATCACCAGGCGGAGTCTTTCAGACAACCACATGAACAACATCACGGGGCTACCCCACAGGAAGTCAGAATGACCTTCTCGCCAAGCATCCAGACCGTTCAGGGTCTCCATCAGTATCACCGCCGCAGGATTGCAATGGTATGACATCCATAAAGTAATGGCTGAAAGTTGCGGATCCACCAGCAGTTCCCCAGTCACCGCTAATAATTTTGAAACTAGGCCCAGGGCAACGGCTCTTGCATAGCCAGAATCACATACTTCTTGAAAATGGACGGACTGCAACACCGCCTAAAGGTAAATAATTACTCCAGTAACCAGTGGTCTGGATGTCAAAGGCAAAATATGAAGAAGGCCAACCAATAAGTCCCTGCGAGAATAGGAAAATTCAGGCAGAGCCGCAGCAACGCTGCGATTTATCCCCAGCATGGCAGAAAATTCCTCGTAGGTAGAAAAAACTTCATCCAACCCAAAGCAGAATACATGGTCTTTGGGGTACCAAAATTGTACCGCCGCCAACAGCATGTTCCACTCAATGGGCCGGTTGCGCCACAAAGAGACTCGACGCATGTCAAAATCATCATAGTCGACATTATAAGAGCATATTATTTCCAAGGCTTCGAAGTAGTTAGCAAACTCAATGCTACCAGGGAGAGCCATCTTGTAAGACTAAGAGATAGTAGGCAAGTAAGTAAGAATGTGAAGGTGTGATGAAAACACTCCACCCTTACCCCTTTTTATACTTGAGAACCCTCACAAGAGACATAATCCCTGCAGAAATCGAAGGGAATCCTACCCCACAAAGTACCAAAGGCTGAAGAGGGTACCAATCAAAAACTTCTTTTTAGTTAAGCTACTCACAGTTGGGACTTATTCTAGGTCTTCAATGACTCTTTCAGAAGGAAGGAGCCTGGTCTCATCCACTCCCGATCGACCATACCTTACGGCGAGATGACGCACCACCAATACCCGAGCCAGACTCCTCCCCGGATAAAGCCAACGGCACCAAAGAAGAAGGAATCGAGACCGTATCCCGAATATGGGCAGTCGCCGAAGATATCCAGTCTCTGATGTCCCTCAGCCAAGTGGTCGACATCCGGACTTGCTGAAAGTAAAAGGCAAAATCAGTATAAAAAAGGGATTAAAACAGAAAAGGAATAAAAAAAGGAAGAAGGTATACCGCAGGATGAAGGATATCCTTTGTCAAACCTAACTCCTCCGGATCCATCGCATGAGGACTGTGAAATATAGGCACCACCCCTCCATTAGCTCGTCGAATGTTGTACGAAGGGGTATGCAACTACACGAAAGGAACCTCTGAAGCCACCGTCGCCGCAGACGTCGCCGGACCACCGCCGCCGTGGGAGGACCCCACTGCCTGACTCGAACCCGCAGGAGGGAAAGATAGGGAATCGTATATACTGGTCGCCATCAACCAGATCGTCGTAAAGTCTATATAGTCATACGACTCAGTCGTATCAGTGTACAACAGATAGGACTCACCGATCATAGCCGCGATCTTCGCATCCTTCGGTAACAGTCGCTCCTGCTTTATAGACGTAGGAGGTTGCGCTGGTGGCACCCCCACCTCCTCCTCAGCAATCTATCTAACCACCCGCTCCCCAAGATACCAAGAATGGAAAAACTCATGCGCTAGTAAACGCCTTATTTGCGCGTTCACCTCAGTCGCCCCCGTATCCAGAACGGCTATCCCCCATAGGTAAAAAGTCACCTGAAAATCCCTAAAAAGGCATAAGTCGATACAGAATCAGAGCATGCAAAGATTAAGACTGAAAAGAAAAGAGTTTTACCCTACCACTGGTCAGGCCATTCAAGACCTGACGCACCGCCTCTAAAGAAATAGATCCCTTCGACTGCCGATTGGCCTTGCGCCATCGATACAATTAGCAGAAGTCCCCAACGGTATCGTCCTTCAGAGCGATCAGCTGGGTATTGAACCCAATCACCTCATAGAACCACGTCTGCTAAAGACAGGAATTCACAATAAAAAAGAGACGCATAAGGAAAATGCGAATGCATGAAAAGAAAATGTGCAAAATTAAAAGATGCCTCGAGGAGATACGTGTCTCCAGTAAAGGTTTGTCGGCAACACCGACTGAATGCATCCAAAGAAGAGTAAAGGGTCGCCAAAGTTAGACTCCCCCAATCGTAGAAAGGGATGTTCGAAAACATCCTCAAATACGGCAAGAACCATAAATGGACGACGTCGTCGCTCGACGCCACCATAAAGCCTCCCAGCACCAATAATATGAATAACCGGGCCATCTGCATCACCTGCGGCCCGTCCTCCATGTCAATCACCCTGCTCAACAGAACATCCTTCAGCAAGGACAGCCGGATGGAATCCCCAGACCTTATTCTCCCTACGTCACCAAGTGCCGCATGCACCGCCTCCAGCCTCACCCGCAAAGAGAGATCCACCTCTATTTACTCCCTATCACAATCCATCCCCAGCAGCTGCTGCACGTCTATGGGAGTCATGGTCATCTCCCCAAAACTAAAATGGAAGGTGTGGGTAGTATCCCACCACCTCTCCCTCAGAGCGCACAAGACCGCTGTCGAACGAGGCATCTCATCTAGCGCAGACGCCAACCTCCCAAAACCCGTTGATGATACCACCCAATGCACCACAGGTGGAAGATGCTCCCAGACATCCTTAAGACCCGTTGTCCCGTGGGCACGCATATTCTTCAGAGAGACATCAGACTGTCAAAAAGAAAAAAAATAATGTCAAAATTCAAGAAGAAAGGAAGAATCACCAGAAAGAGAAGAATGCCAAAGGTCATTTTACTTACATAACCGTCGGGGCTCACCACCCTCGCAGAGCGATGACGTGATGGCTCCCGCAGTAAGCTTCGCTCATCCGCAATCGGCTCAAATGAGTCAAAGGAGTTCTCACTCCCCAAAGCAAGAGGTGCCCTGGCCCTCCACTCCATGTTCGCCCAGTCATCAACATCCAACCATTCCCTATGCGCTGCAGTGCTCACAAAAGTGTTCATTTCTTAGAGATCGGAATGCTAGAATGTTCGTAGAGAGTAATTGCAGAAAGAAAGAAAGCAAGAAGCTGTGAAAAATGAAGAGAATTCGCCCCCTTTATATAAGATGCCAAGGTCCACGCCGATCGACACTGACCCCAACGATACTGATCGGCACTACCTCTTTACCTTCCCGAGGTAGTCAAAAAGTTCGTGCCACTACCGAATGGCACCCCTCATAGCATGCCGATCGGTACCCCCTCAAAATTTCGTACAAAAATTCCCAAAAAATACCAGAAAATCCTGCAAAACCCTCAGAAAATTCCTAAAAATCCCAGGAAGGATTTAGAACATTTTCACCCAAAGAATTTCGCACTCCCTCAGGTGAAACCTCTTTTTTCCCTAGCGGAACTCTCGAAAGCCAAGTGAATCTCCTCCCGGCAAAGCCCCAGAGGGTCTCTAAGGATCACCTCTTATACCACAAAGGTCTGAAACCTCCCAAGCAATACGTCCACTACCTGGACCACCTAATCACTTCCCCAGCGGAGTTTGCAACATTGAATTGGTTGTTCCCCTCGCAAGGTATCCAAAAGATATAAAAGTCTCCCCAGCAATCAGCTCCCCAGCTCAAATTAAAATCACAAGGAACTTTTTCCCCAGCGAAATAAAAATCCAATCTTTATCCTCTCTTAGGTCAGAATTGACCTCGGTCTTGGATCGTCACCTCAGTTTGGTCATAATTGACCTCGGCCCTCAGTCGTTACCACTTTTAGGTCAGAATTGACCTCGAACTTGGATCCTCACCTCAGTTAGGTTAGAATTGACCTCGGTCCTCGGTCGTCACCACTCTTAGGTCAGAATTGACCTCGGTCTTGGATCGTCACCTCAATTAATTGACCTCGGTCCTCGATCGTCACCACTCTTAGGTCAAAATTGACCTTGGTCTTGGATCCTCACCTCAGTTAGGTCAGACTTGATCTCGGTCCTCGATTTCCACCACTCTTAGGTCAGAATTGACCTCGATCTTAGATCATCACATCAGTTAGGTTAGAATTGACATCAATTCTCGGTCGTCACCTCTATTAGGTTAGAATTTACCTCGGTCTTGGATCATCACCTCAGTTAGGTCAGAATTGACCTCGGTCCTCGATCGTCACCACTCTTAGGTCAGAATTGACCTCGGTCTTCGATCGTCACCACTCTTAAGTCAGAATTGACCTTGGTCATTAGATCATCACTAAAGCACGCATAATTGGCTTTGACCTGTAGAATCGGACACCCTTATCTTCAAGCCCTCAGAAGTGGCTTTGACCCACATAATTGGTCATCCCCAGCATCGCTTTAGGTCCTCAGAATCGACCTAAACCTTTGATCATCATTCAAACCATCCCCAGCAAGATCTTTCGGCCCCCAGGATCGGCCCCGACCCTCTAAATTGGTCATCCAAGCTCCTTAGGCCCTCATAATCGGCCTCGACCCTCTGAATTGGTCATCCTCCCTCAAAAGCATCATGCGGTGTCTATTCTACGGCTATCGTTTGTTCCAAAGTCACCCGTCGAGGGGATCTATAGACACCCCATTATATTACCCCCTAATCTCTCCTTAGGTCCCTAGCACCTCCATGCATCACTACAAACCCAGGTCATATCCCGAGTACTGACCTAGAAGCCATCGAGCGCTCCCAGGCTCCGTTTAACCAAAAAGTTAAACTCTCCAACTCGATCGAGACTGAATGAATTTTCGAAGGGCACTAAACCCCCTTTCTAACGGTCCACCCCGTGCACGATTCTGACCTACGGTACGGACGAACGATCCGTTTTGCTCCGAGTGGTCACCGAATGCTTCTAGGGCCCAATTGACCAAAGTTAACTCCCCAAATCTTGTCAAACTCTTTGGAATGTCGAAGTAAATCTCCTAACCTTTCGAACGGTTCACCCCGTGCATGATTCAGACTTACCATGCGGACAAACGATCCGTTTGCGTTCGACGATTCCCGGTCCAATCGACTGATGAATGATTCCAAGCCATATTTAACCCAAGGTCAACTCCTGAACCGGGAGCAGTCCAAAGGAATTTTGAAGGTCTCTGAAATACCTTTCCAACGGTCTGCCCCGTGCGCGATTTGGATCAAAGGTTTGTGTTCTGCGATCGATTTTTCGAAAAGTCCTGAAACACACTGCCAAACGGTGATCGTGTTGGAAGCCGAGCGTTCGTGTAAATACGCTAGTCATTGTTATTGGCTTCCAACCACAATACAAAAAAAAACTAAACTTTAACTACACTCTTGCGGAGTATAGTGGCGAGTCTGGGTATCGAATCCACAGGGAATGTTTGATAGATTTTAATTGATTTATTACTTCAAAAAAAAATAAAGTGTAAAAGATTATGATTGAGTGAGAAAGGAAAAAGGGAAAAATAAAGAAGTTAACTAAAAATAATTGAAAAAATTAAGTTAGAGACACAATCCCCCAACCCTAGTGTATTGCACTTATAATATTAATCGTAAATTTAATCGATTAATTTGACCCAGAATTTAGTACTCCCAAGCATTACGTATATGAGGTTCAAGCCCGCATCATACTTAATCTGAGGACGAGTAAATCGGTATCGCGATAGTGACACTCAAATTGCATTCTAAATCATCCCGGTTACCCAGAGGCAAACGAGATATAAAGATCTACAATTGTTGTGTTCCTACGCAATACGGACGTAATCAATCACTAAATTCAGAGGATTAATGTTATACACATGTAATTAACACATCAGGCTGGGTTCATGTATCCCAACCTTTAAAAACCTAGCCTAACATGGTGAATAATAATAAAAGTGCTGTAAATAAAAGTTACCACGACTGAAGAATAAGAACATGCAAGAAGAAATCAAAGGTTGAAGAAAAACTTGAAAAGCTCTTGAATTAAAGGTGCAAAATATTTAAATTCTTCTCCTAGATGTTCCTACTTGTTATGGAGCTTTTACATGAATGAAATCTCAATAAAAATAGTCCTAATGACTAAATATATAGGCTAGAGGTCGTTTAGAAGAGTCCCCAAAATATAAAACTCTTTTGGCTAAAAGATAAGCACAAAATAAAAATTCCGTATCTGCCAATTTGTCACACTTAAAAAGCGTGACTAATTTTGAAACGGATCTGGGGCATGACTAATTTCGTAACGGATCTTGTGCGTGACAAATGGATGGGCCGGTTCTTTTTCCTCAACTTCGGTTCGGTTTGGGTCTCATAACTTTTTTCTTGGATTTCTTCTCAACTTCAAATTGGCATAACTTCTTCACCGTAGCTCAGATTGAGGTGCCGTTTTTTCCAGTTTTCCTATAATTGAAAGCTCTTCAACTTTCCAGTTGGCCTCACCTCCGGAATAGGCTGAAAAATTATGAAAATGCCCTTCAACTCCTCGATTCTTGGTTTCTTTCACTATTTTGAGTTCTGTTTTCCATCTTTCTTGCATGAAATGCCTGTAAAACACATAAGAGATACACAAAATACGAAATACTTGACAAAAAGAGTTAGTAGCATAGATATGAGACAAATTCAAGCTATTTACACCGCACGTAATTATAAAAATACCGAAATTAAGGGGATAAATGTGAAGAATTTATGCCTAATCAAACGACAAATTCCAGACCCTGCCTATCGGCAGGTGCCGATAGGCAGGAACAGGGCTATGCTGATCGGCAATGCCCTGTGCCTATAAAAAGGAGGCCTTGACCTCATTTTCAAGGACAACCCAGATCTGATAGATATCACTCTCAGCAAATTCAGAAAATCTCTCTCGAAGTCAGCGTGATTTTCACACCCAAATCCCTTTCCAACCTTCACTTTTCATCATCCTTTTCATCAAACTTGGTGAATTCACTACCCTACATCATCATCCAAGTCTAAGGGCTTCTCTCCAACATTCAAGATCTTCAATAAGGTCCAATTTTCTCAACTCTCTCCTTAAATTCTCATAAATTCGCAATAACTTGTTTTATTACTTAGCACTTTTATTATCTCATCTCACACATACTAATATACTTTTTACTTAGTATTATTGCACACCTCTTATTTTCATATAAATAAAAAACCCAAAAAACAAGAAAAAGAGGGTTTACTCATAAATTCCAAACGTGAATTCTCATACTTTTCTTACACTTTTCTCACAACTAAAACACTTTTTTCTACACACATACACTCACACAAGTAAGACAATCCCCCGATTGGATTTATGGAATAAACCCCACCCCTCGTTTTGCATGCGAACTACGTGGACTTTGATGCCTCTATAGGCTACGTAGGCATCTCGGGGTAAAACCCGAGACTCGAGTCCTATTTTTACTTTTTTTCTTATTTTCTATCTTCTCTAAACTCCACTCTCTTATATTATATATATACATATATTTGTTCTTAGTGGCGTATTATTACACATGCATTATCGTTCCATTATAACGGTCAACGTAAGGATAATCACGTAAATCCTATTTTCTAATATTAATTTTATACCTTCCTATGGATGACTCGCTTTACCTTTTCCATGGTACAAGTTGATGATTCCTATCTCCACTACATATACAGATGCACACATATCACGGGGAAAATAAAAGGAAAATAACATAAATCCATGAGAGACCGAAAGGGCAGAATGGGTGCCTAATACCTTCCCATTTCGTAAATTAGCCTTCGGACCCTTCTCGAATCATTTTTGTTTCGTATGCACTAGTATGTTTTTGGATATTGTCATTCGGGATGGCCTCCCCTTTTTTTGTCTGTTTTGAGTAAAATAGACTGGCGACTCTAATCTCTCTACGTTTTTGCACCTCACCCAAATGACGCCGCTCGAAGCGCTCCCGAGAGGGATGTGCGGGACCCAGGATCCTCCCTCACGCGCCCGCCCACCGCGAGGATCGGGGTATGGTCACAATACTATCCTGCTCTGTAAGCTAGGGGATTCACCCACATGGCGCAACCTCCCTCGATAGCACTAGAGATATAAACATACATAAATATATCGTTTGTATACCAATATATTTATAAACAAGTCGTATATATATACTGTAACAATACTTGTATATATAATATATATCACTTCTCAATATGCTCGAGCTATAATTGCAGAACTCTTATAGCTATAGCCAATAACCCGAATGTTCCCATTCATAAAAATATATAAGTATTCATATACTTTAAATGCTAAACCGATAAGTACTCTCTTACTTAAGATTTTATTCGCATCTTAATCACTTTTAAGGATTCTACATTAACCCTAATATACCAATTCATAATAATTAAATAAGTATACTGGCAACTTATTTTAGTTCCATAAGTTTCGCATCCTTTATAACAATAGTCGTCAATAGATGTATCGGATAACCGCTCAATCAACTTTAGACTATATCCTAAATTCCATCCTAGTTACCTCGTAGGATTTACTCAGACATATAGTCGACATATAAATACATTTCCTACGCACATAATTATATATATAATCCCCCGTCGAAAAACAACCCCAAGTGTTACTTGTCCCGAACACCCCTAAATTAGTAAGTCCTGGATTGTACTTTCAACTAACCCATGGTATAAATCTCACTCAAATAATAATTTAGAAATCCTCACACTATTTTTAGAAACCCCAAATGTTTAACTCCACTATTTATTTTCCTAAAAACTACACATTAAGTGCCACACAATTTGCACCCTCCTAGTCCTAATTATTTCCCTTAAAAGGATAGGTATGAATTTCCCTCCAATATGTGTATTTATTTTGATGGTTCACGAGAGATTGAACCTATAGTCCTTTATGCAACGAGCGATGCACCGGGACATGATAGCATAGTATGCATGCACCGCAGCTGTGTCTCGGGGTACAGTATTGTGTATATATATATAGTGCATGTATATCTATACTTGTGATACTATGTACTGTGTAAATTAAGTACACCTAATTGATAATGAAATCTGAAACGAATTAAATTGGTGAACACTTAATTACAGTAAATTGAAAAAGTTATTATCCATGTTAAAGGGAAATTGGATATATATTTGTATTACGTATATTGCGAGGGAAATACATGGGAATGACATTGGGCTGAGATTAGATGTTAGACTGGAAAGAACTAGTTAGCATGGGAATAGGAACTAGTAGGGTTTGAAGGTACATTAGGCATGCACATTAGATGAGAGGTGAGCATCTCAAGTGAGTACGATAATATGACATGAATAATATATGTGCTATTAATTCATTTTAAGCCCTTGCTGATTTTTAAACTACTTTCAACTCAGGCTCTGACCCATTTTCTGCAAATCTCTTTTCGTGTCAAATTATTTTAGGTGCCTAGCCACGGGAACACCAAGCATAGGAGTTCCATTCACTCGACGAGCTGTAGTTGTTGTCGAGGTTGCAGGACCTTGGTAGTAGACGCCTCTATGTCAATCATTTCTTCCTTTTGAGTTATTTTATCAGTTAGGGTATGTTGCCCCTTTACTATTCAGATATTCAGAGATTTTGGATTTAGTTATTTACTTCTTTCAGTAGTTGGTTTATTTCTATTGGATTATTGTATTTGGTACTTAAGACTGGAAGTGTTTACTCCAGTTATATTTATTATTGTAGTTATTTATATCATATGAGATTAATGTGAATGGTGAATGTTTAATTATTTGTCAACCTAATTTTATATTAATTAAAAGATAAAATTTTGACATCAACCTCTTTAAATATTAGGGGGTTAGTATTAATAATAAAATTTTCGACAGTGATGCATCATCTGAACCAACTGGATATTCTGATTTAATTTAATAAAGGACTGATCACCCGGTATTTAATTAGGCGGGGTGTCACAATTAAGCTGGAGATGGATCATTCACTTATGCTAGTGGAGAAAATTATCCTCTAAAAGGAGAGGAATTATATTCCCTATAATCTAAAGCAAGAGAAAATAAATAATGAAGAGGTCATCGATAAGGAGTTCCTTGGGGGATTTAACGTTGATGCTAAGGATATGATTACCCAAATTGACTATATTGATTCTATTGCCTTGAACATAAGGTGTGGACGACCTACAAAGGTAAAATATCCATAAGGGCGATGAATATTTCAAAGAAACCCCCCTCACAAAACATATAATTGAGGAAAGAGAGGCATCTTAGGATTTTGGCTAGTAGGTGAACCATTCAGTTAACGGTAATTCTCCGACTAAAGGCCAAAACGACCTATTAACAAAGGTTAAGGAAGTTCAAGGGGAGGTTACATTTAAATCTCAAGTTCAGGACGTTTTTTTTAGAATGATGTAAGGTAGTGGTACTTTTTTGTATTTTTCCTTATTTTAAATTTTGAAGTAGGCCAGTCGCCATTTACACTACTAATGAACTGTTCACTTTGTTTATGTTTTTATTTATTTACTTGTTAGATGAATGGATTGTTCAAATGCAACATATAATCAAACTAAATTTCCAAGACTTAACAGTTGTCTACAAGCAAAATGCAGGTTTGTGGCCGACTTCACAAACTTGTAAAAAATTTAAATCTAAGAAGTTATCTCTATTATTAATCTATCAGCCGACTTATTTCAAATTTTGTTATGAATTTTTCATAATTAATCTCAGGTTTAAATAATCCGACAAGAGAAGCTTACTTAATATCTAATACAACAAATGGTCATATTAACTTATTAATCTTCCTAATTTTGTAACCTTCATATTTAACTAGGTGGTGACTAAAGTAGTCATGTTAGCTTAAGTTTATACCATGGGGTAAATAGCCTAATGTTTGATCAATCCATGTATGCATTAGGCTGGCTTGACTAGTTAAAGGTTAAATCAATTTGTTAAGGCAACTATGCCCTTTATTTATCAATTGAAGCCTATTTTTAGTACTTTTGTTTTCTCAGCCCATTCTTCTTCGGTCCTATATGTTCATATGTGGACTTTATTATCACCAGTAAATTCCATATTTAGGGTGATCAATCCTAAATACCCATTTTACAAGAGTCACGTAATTAATAACATTATAAGCATTGGTAATAACATAAGAGTGCAATAAATATGGATAAACTAAAACAACATGAATATTCCAAATGTTTAAAGTTAGACAAAAATATAACAACTGAAATAACTATATATATCTTACAACATCTCCAAGTGCAACTTGAATCAACTATATAAATAACTACAGCTTCCACCACTGCATAATTGAAATAAAAGAAGACAACGTTGCACTACTCCTTAGTTGCGATTCCTGCTAAGAACGTAACATCACTAAGCACATCCTTGGTCCTCACAAGAGAACTGAAAAATATTAGTCAACGAAGAGGGTTAAATTGCCATTGTAAGAAATCTTCTACTTAACCCAACAATGATTAGAATAGAGCATATTATAAACATGCGATCCTTAAAATACAAGATTTATCTCCAAAACATAAATATTAACCTCTAGATAACATCTCAGTGATCCTAAATTGAATGTAGTACCATTCTATATTATGAAGTCTAATAATGATGATAACATGTGACCCTAAGTCACACACTAAATATGAGGTAATATTAATTATAAGCATCCTTACTCCCATACAAGTTACAAGTACTACCATAACCTAACTCAAATACGAAATACCAACCACCAAACCTTTACTCATCCGTAGGTAGCTACTTGCTAAATCATTATATATATATATATGTTAAGCATCACAATATCACATCATCTCACAACTTCCAACCCACATTAGACTCTATCTGTATGACGTCTCAAAAATTAAAATAAACTAGACTCCATCCGTATGACGTCTCAAAAATTAAAACAAACAAGAACCTTCATGATACACTTCTAACTATACTAGTTATTCATTGAAATTTAATGATTACTGGACCCCGTTTGATATTCTCAATCATCTCACTTAAAGTACTATACATATCTCGTGATATACTATAATTAATACAACCACTTTAGGTTTAATCATAACTCCCTAAATTGAGAATAAATAGATATTCCACACTCTCTATCGATGAAAGCATTTGTTAATAAGGTCTAGTTATTTCTACCTTACCATTATCAATATAATAACTTAGCTCCCCAGATATACTATATCCGAGTTTTATAAGGCAATAACGCTAACAACGATCACTAGGCATAATTCCAAATACTACGAGTACCAATGGAGTACCGTGGCCGCCCATTAATCCAAATGGGCATTCACACTACCCATAGTCACCAATTATGAAACATAAAGTATTTCAAATAAAAAGATTTTATATCATAATAACACAATTGATATGTGATCATACTTCACTATCCTCTCTCTAATGTACTTGAGATAAAAAGAAGCACTCAATACATGATAAGATATAACACAAGTAACATATCATCCATACAAATAAGACATCAAGATCACAAGCATCGCAAAGGAAGATATAATACATAAAAAGCCAAGCTATATTCCTACATGTTACCAAAGAAAGAAAACATGCAAAGCAAAGCAAAGCAAAATAATATTATAGTCAATACCAATGAAAGATGGTCACATGATTAAAAAACAATACAAGAAAAGCAAATAAATGTGAATATCAAGATCATAACAACATTCCCAATCAAAAAATAACAAGCAAAACATTCAAAGTTCTAAAGAAATAAGTCAACCAAGCAATAAGAACATTATCCAAAAAAATCAAGCTCGAGTCTCATTTCAAGCAGAATTAATCAAACACAAAATATCAAGAGAATAAAGAAAAGTCCATCTTAAGATTCAAACATTCATAAATGATTGTAAAAAAGTAAACAATCTCACAAAAGCAAGTACAAACCCTAAACAACTTCCTTAGACCTTCCCAGAATTCCCTAGACCAAAATGCAAAAACCATAATGTCCCTCTTATAGATATGACTCTAAGTGTAGATGGAGTCGACTCCATCAGAGGGTATTTTAGACCAACGAGTTCTAACTTTTTCGCTTGGGCTAATTTTTAATCAAAAGACCCCCTTTCTATAGGGTTGACTCTATATGTGTAAAAATTACATTAAGGCTAGTTTGTACATAGATTTTCTACAGCTCTATTTTGAATTTCAAAATATCAAAGTTCCCTCATATTACCAAACTACCCTCCAACTGCTTATTTTTTAAATTCGTATAAAAGTAACCCTTTGCTTCACTTCCAAATAATCCAAGATTGAGGCATCCTACTTCAGCTTTCTAAAAAATGAAACAAATTTACTAAACCCATTTTCATATATGTGAGATTCAAACCCAAATATCATTGAAGCAAAATTTCCATTGAAGTAAATCTCTAAACCCAAAAATCATTTTAACTAAAGATTCAAGAACCAAAGATTCAAGAACCAAACTCTCTTTAGCTGAATTCAAAACTCAATACCCTTTTGTGCTAAAGATTCAAACCCAATATCATTTGTGATTATAAATAAAACCCAAGATCAAACCATTGAGATTTCTCAAGAGATAAATCAATAATTATTTCAAAAGTGCAAAGTTACAATCTCAAAAATATATTTGAGCTTCAAAGTGATTTAACCCTAAAATCTCTCTTGAACCAAAATTCTCAAAATATTCTTTTTTCTTAGAGATTAAAACCTTGATATCCTAAGACAAGATCTAAACCCTAATACCCACTTGAGCTAAGTTTATGTAATTACTAGAAAGGATGCATATACAGAGATCGAAAGTTTCACCCATCTTAAAAGATTGCTCTTAACCAACAAATCCTTCCAAACTAAAAGACCCAATTAAAACCCAAAAGAAGAGAGAGAAAGTTGATATTTTTTCACATGAACGAAATCCATACTACCACAAGAGAAAATGTTTCAATATCAATAATCTTCCAAGCAAGCCCATATTGGTGAATCTAAAGATAAAGAAGTTTGTAATGTACTTCAATATTTCACATTTACTCATTAAGGAGAAAAATCATTGTAAAAATTTTCAAGCTATAAGAACATTCAAATTAAACATTGTAGTCGATCTATGGTGATATGCAAAGCATGGGTTAATGGTGAGCCTGTGAAAGGTTTGGTCTATGGAAACCCGATAAAGCCATGAAGAAGTCCATTATATCTTCACGGTCGATAGTTTTGTATTTGTGTGGAGTTAAGGTGGGATTAGACTACGATATCTTACATGGATGTCGTTTGAACAAGGACGGGGTTATCTCATTATTTGTTATGATTTAAAAGTTATAATAAATTCTTATGAGGTTGTTGGTTCTACCTAGTGAACAGGTAATAGTGGAGCTTCCTAAGTACCGTATTAGCACAGATGTAGGCAATACCAAACCACATAAAAATATTAGGTCCATTTCTCCTCCCGTACTCTCTTTACATTCATGCTTTACTTTAATATGATTAATACCTATACTGCTTGAATTTAAATGTGAATGTGTATGGATGGAAGATAACAAAAGATAAATGATCTTATAACCCAATTAAGAAAATGTTTTAACCAAGTTGAAAAGTATATAAAATGATTTATGAAATGAAAGAAAATTATTTGAATTGGTAAAAAGTCAATTAAATTTTGATATCCCAATTCACCCCTCCCCTATTAGGATATATTATGGGCTAACATGAACCATATTATATGAAGTCGAACATAATAATATAATAATATAAGCTATCATAAGACACCTGATCTACAATACAAAACTACTATATAATTCTAAGCACTTATCCCACCACCTAATCTCATACCATAAAATAAGTCTAATACTAACTACCCAAATACCCTATAATTTCATCCTTATTGGACCCATTCTAATTAACTCCCCATATAACATTTCAATTTCATCAATAAGTTGATTAGCTTAAGGATATAATTATAGCTGTAACTATCCTATTTATATACCTATCACAAACATGTATTGCACATAACATGTGAAACACAAAGTTTCACATGGGCGCACTCGATCGACACAAGAATCATAGAATCACATGGATACAATCAAACCATCACAATAATCATAGAATTATATGGGCACCCTTGACCCATCATAAGAATCACTTGGCATCCTTTTGTTAGCTTGGAAATGAAATCAATCATGCACAACATTTGTAGGCTCAAGGGTGTGCTTAATTTAATAGTCTTTTTCATATGACGAAACGAGGAATGCAAATTTCTTGAAAGTAAAGGCTAAAATGTAAATAAACTTTCATTGAATTAAAGGAAGGTAAGATTACATATATAAAATTAAAGGATGAAAGGTACAAAAAAGGTGATGAAATTTAAAGGATAAAATATAAATACATAGGTTTGTTTAATCATTTAGAGATGTCTTTTGTCTTCCTCAAGGGCTGGATTTATAGTTGTTTGCAATAATTAAATCCTTTTTACTCCAAGTAACTTCCAATTTGAACTTTGACTCTAAGTAATCTTCGGTTTGAATTCAAATTAATTCTCCATAATAACTACCCATATTTGCCTCCAAATAATCTCTAATTCGAATTCAAATAATAATGGTTATAAACTACCCACTACTTCTACCAAAAATTCTGGCAATAACCACCATATAATCACCAATAACTTCCTCCATCATCTAGTCACGTGTCAAAATACGTCATGAGATGAATCTGGTAAAATATGGTGTAAACGTACCCGCATACAATCCGAGTTTTGAGGAAAAAAAATAGGCAATGGAGACTTGATAATTGTAGCCTTGAGTAAACCTAATATAATTGGTGAAATGCGCAAAATTTCTTTCTAATTAAAGTAGTTATCGATGTTGAAGATCATAGTAAAAAGTGGTGTAATTTATTTCTCGATTTATACTTCTATCATTACCATATAAGGTTAATAATTTATTCCCTTTTAACATCGAAGGTCACCAAGGATGGTGAATTACAAACATTTTAAACTTCGAAGAGCCACTAAGGATGATGAATAATTACGACATTTTTTTTACCTTCTAAGGTCACCGTAGACGGTGAATAATAATAAAAATTAACTTCAAAGGGCCACCAAAGATGGTGAATAATTGTAACATTTTTTACCTTCGAAGGTCACCAAAGATGTTAAATAATCACAGGAATTTTAAATTTTAAATGGTCACCAAATAGGGTGAATAATTGTAATATTTTTTTAACTTTGAAGGTTACCAAAGATGGTGAATAATTGTAATATTTTTTACCTTAGAAGGTCATCAAAGATGGCGAATAATCACAAATATTTTAACCTTATAAGGGTCATCAAAGATGGTGAATAAATACAATATTTTTTTACCTACGAAGGTTATCAAAGATTTTTGTAACAGTTTATAAATTTAGCCTAAATTCCTAAGCTTGGAATTATTTGTGTACATTGAAATAGAAAACAAGCCATACACCAAAAGAAATATCTGGAAGTCAAGCTTATAATTCAACAAATGGTTCATCATTTGGACATCTATAGTGTGAGTTATGACCATTTTACTAGAACGCATTGTGGGTGACTACAAAAATGCTGTAACAGTCCAAAATTTTAGTTTAACTTCCTGGGTATGACGTTATTTGTGTATTTTGAACTACAAAATGATCAGTACGCCAAAACAAATATTTGGAAGTCAATCTTCCAATCAAAAAAGCGGTTCGTCATTTGGACCTCCGTAGATAGATTTATGATCGTTTTACTGAAACGTATTTTTAGTGACTACACAACTCGAAAATGAAATGATGGTTATTGTCAAATAAATAAGATTCCACTTGTGGGTGTTCATACTCATTACCCATGACCATGGATATCAATTAAACTGGTTTATAAATATTGTAGAAATAACATCCTACCCAATTCCTACCAATCGTTATTGTATTTCACCATCCATAAGAGCCGACTCGAATGATAAACATCATGGGGCATGAATGATATTTTCATTGTCTTCGAAGTACGTATTACGGGTAATTTTTGTCTTCAACTCTACATAGGTTGTAACATTTTTTTCCTGCCCAAAATCTGGTTTGAGCACTAATTTTTTGGACCCCCCGAGTATTGTAAGGGTTAAAATGTGCTCTAACACCACTTATAAGAGTGGAAGGCTCTAATACCACTATGAGAATGCGAAAATAAATGTGCTCTGCAAGGATGGTCACAAAAAAAATATATTCTTGCAATTTTATGATCCAAACATATAGCACCAATATTACACATATTTTATCTTTGATTAAATTAGATGTGAAGTCAAATATGTGTTCTAAACAAGATAATAAAGATATGCATTCAAGAACACAAGATTGAGGAAAAATGCCTTTCGGGAAAAACTTTTATTCAACACTTTAGAAATCTACAAGACAGTCGACTTACAAACTACTTGATATCCACCACAAGCATAAGACGCTAGTCTTCTTAAATTCTCTAAAGAATATCACTTATCACTAAGCGATCCAAAGATGATAGATTCGTCCTCGGTATCTATCGATCCAATCTCAGCCTTCGTCTTCAGCAGTGATCCCCTGGGGTTTCACAAGTCATCCATGGAGATGCCTTCTCTAAAAAGGTGTATACAAGATACTAAAACAACCTAGGGTTTAAATGAATTCACAAGAACAATTTTTAGGATGTATACTGTGAATTAAAAGTGTTTTAATAAACAAAACAAAAAAATCTTTTGAAAAATATATTCAGAAAACATTTTGGCAAAAGTCTTAAAAAATCTGAACACGAAATATGTATTTATAGGATGTTCACAAATTTTGAGGCGGTGGATTGTTCGAACAAATTTGAAGCTCGTTTGAATGAGAAAAGCAACTCATTAGAATGAAATATAGTCTCGTTTGAACAGACTTCAAACGACCTTCTGACAAGTCAAAATAGTACGCCCTCGATCGATGCTCGTTAGATAAAAACTTCAAATGACCCTTCTAACGAAATGGAGAACGCGATCTAATGAGGTAAAGATCTTGTTTGAACAAGGTTTAAAAAAAAAAATATTTTTGTTTTTAAAATTAAAAAACCATGTTCATTTTTAATAAAAATAAACATCCCAAAAATAAAGTCTGTGAATTAATTTAAATATTAAATTGCTTTATACCTTTATGAGATGTCGGGAAGTCTCGAGTGTTGATGTCGGTTTGTCGTTTGTAATGGAATACGCTAAACTAGCCTAAAACAATACAAGGCCTATGCTATGAGCAATTCAGAAATTTTGCTCTTACAAATCTCCCCATTTGGCTATTTGGATACAAAAACAAACAAACCTATCCAAAATTCAAATTACATCAACAAAACTCTATAAATGACAAAAGAAAGCCAACAGCCTTCCTAACCCTAGAACGGAATAGCATAAGACCCTTTGTCTTAAAACTTCTTCTTCTTCCTATTGGAATTTTTTTCTTCATCCAGTGTGTCTTGAATTCCTCTTTAAGTACCTACACACATGAGACAAAAACATATACCCCTTGATGCGTCGAGTTTCAAACAAACATAAAAACTCCCCCATAATTTGTTCTACACCTTTTTGTCCGTAATAGACAAAGGAATAAAACATAATCATGAACTACTAAGCATCACTGAGAAGATAAGATATTATTACAAAAAGATATAAATCAAGCATGTGTAATGATAATGTCACATGCCATAAAAACCAACTATTTAAAAAAAAATCAATTTTTTTCAAAAATAAATCTTACAAATACAACATATGAAACCATATATCCTATATGCAAAATATAACAAACAGCAATCCGACACACATATATAGGTGTATACGACAACAAAACATGACATAAACACATAAGATTTACACACTAGCATAGTATCAATGTGTCTAAACATGTGGGATGGAATGAAAGGGTGTGAACTAAATACAAGTGAATTATAATCCAGACACTCAAATATGTTCAAAAAGTTCTCAATTGATCACAAAACTTTATTAAACTAAGCTTTTCCTCAAGTGACTAATAGAGTTGAACTTAATGAACAAAACAAGCACAATGCACACAAGCCTAGAATATTGATGATTCCATAAATCAATAACATCATGACAAAATAAATATGACTAGGATTTATTGTGCAAACCCTTTAGTCTTCAACTAAATCTCCCTCAAATGATAAACAAATACAATTTTTATAAGCATATTGCTTTTGGAAGATCTAGCAAACCAAAAACTAAGTTGGCCCCTATTTGGCAATTTTTTTATTTTTATTGCCTTTATTTTTTCTTTGGGCTCTTGCCAACGGTGGCTTTCACGCAAAGACTTTGTCTTTCGTAGCCCTTTCCTATGCACACTCTTATTTTTTTAATTTTAATGCAACAACTCCCATTTTCTCACATAAAGGTTGGCCAGACATGATACACCAAAGATGGGGTTATCAATAGTTTATACCATTCTCAACACTAAGAAATAGAAATAGCTTCTGTTTTTTTACCAAAATTCATAATAAATAAAAACATTTGAACCGAAAATGAATTAATACATGAATGCAAAACTGAATCATCATACAACATCCATAATGTAAAGATAAGTATAAATTGATATAAGTAAACTCTCGGGCTTATGCCCATACAATATCTATGTGGAATATAATGACCAAATGAAGAAGTACAACCTATACTAGAATCAATGGAACATAATCCACTACATCCAAAGCAACTGCAAGTCTGATCCATCGTCAAAACTGCTATCAGTGTTCATGAGAAACCCTAGGTCGAAAACATTTATAATTTTGGGTAAGAGCCCTAAAGTTGCAAGGATTCTTCACCAATAAATATAAAAAATGTAAATAACTCATACTTTACATCTCTCCATCGATTCTCGCATGTATCAAGTATCTCACCTCTCATCTAGAAGCAATCCTACTCGCATCCTCGAACAAATGTCAATTATGAGCTCCATTGTTTAATCTGACATGTAACAATAAAGCTATCTAGTTATTCATTAATCAAAAGTGAGTGTTCACACCTAACTTCCCATCCCCTTGATTAGCTTCATAAGGCCCCCCATTAAGTTCCATATAAATTCACTGCATATTTTTACGTCATGTCATGTACTTTAACCTTAATCTATCTCGTCAGACTATTTGATTTTTAATTCACATCAATTATCATCTGCACCATTAGACTATAAATTTTATTCTCTTTAATTTCTATCTGTATTCTTAGACTGCCCAATTATTATTCTCATTAATAATTATCTACCACATTAGACAATTAGAACTTATTTTTGTTACCAATTATCCACATCGCTATGTTAATCCAACTTTGTAATCATTAAGTATTGTCTGCATCTATAGACTGTGAAACTCATTCTCATGCAAGGCACATCACGATGCGTATATAGATAAATGCATATGTCCTCATATATATATGTATGACACATGAAGACATCTATCTATGGTGTCTCGTTCGTGCTCTATCAGTAATTCCCAGACGAGTTCCTCATCCCAAAACAAGTAACAACATAACACAAGTAAGTGGGGCGGTACCTACGCAGTACATCAGTTCACGGCCCATACCCAGCGGTGACAATAGATCCCAGTATCTACTCCTACCTCTCATAAGTGGTGCTACGTAGTACCTATAATATGACCTTACACTACGCCTAGCCCACCTATTTTGACATGTGCTCCGCTCCCGAACGCGCGCACCCCACGTGATAGGATGGTCCACACAAAGGAATATAATACATACTACCATCCAATATGTATAAGCAGTTACTCTATAACCACTTTTACCCAAGGAATATCCATCCGTATTAATATAGTCTTCTCGACTTAACTATAACATATTAGTGAGTTATTACATAACTCGTATTAAGTCCCTATCCTTCGACTATACCCCAATTAAATATTAATTCCCGTCTTTTGCCTCTTAGGCTTAATGATCACATTTATTTCTCCATAATATATAGGTATAGTTATCCCTAAACTAACGTTTCCAAAACATTTAATGATTTCAGCATGTTGCCCTCTTGGCTTAAAACTAAATCCTTCTAGATTATTAATAATTATTCACTTCTTGTTACCTTTGCAATGAGGTTTATATGTACATATATAATGATTCGACTAAAGTGAATAAGGGTTATATCTACATATATAAGATATTAACAAGTAATTTCACCCCAACTACTATCGCAACCGATGCTAACCATCATGACTTAGCCCACTAGGCTTAGGATATATTTCTACTTAAAATCCTTATACCTAATAATTTGATGGAGCTAACCATTAATTATATTCTCAAGCATTCGACGTATTTCCAATGAGTAGTTCTTTTATTTAAACTTACCCCATTTTAAATCATATATTATCATCATATCTATTAGGGTCTTATGATCGATGTGCCCCTACCAAAATTATGCAATTAACTAGGTACACCCTGACCTTTTAATATATTTATTTCATATATCTTTATTCAAGAATCCCACGCAAATCATTTTGTTCATATAGTTAACTTGTACTTTAAATCATCGCCATATCATGAACCCCTCCTGGTTTAACTGCGTATATAAGTTCATAACAATATCATTAATATTTTGGAATAAGTCTTTATCCCTCACTTGAATAAAAATGGTCTCGCACACCCTTTCGTAGAAAAATCATAACTAATTGATTTTTTTTAAAAAATACGAGTTCAGCGCCCATGCGATCGTAATGAAAAGATCTACAAGTAGGTGTACCGAATCGATTCAGTAGGGAGGTCAAATCGATTCGGTTCCCCCAGTAAGCCGAGAATAAGTATTTTTCGAAGGCGAGATTTTTCCAATTAATTTTAAATGCATCAAACTTTGTTCTACCAATTCAACAAACTAATTTATGATATGGTAATGACGTCTAACATGTAATGGAAACATTCTAAATAAGATTTATCATCTAAATCATCCTCAAATATCAACAATTAAATCAAAGATTTTCAAGAACCTTAGCGTATGCAAGTCTCATCTCATCTTCAACCTCAAAAACATAATTCCAGATTATAAAAGAGTCCTACACATGAGTTCTAGAATGAATTTCGAAACTTAAACATTCTACATTTAGATTTTTCATGGAAGAAACATGGATCTAAGATTATAATACGTGAATCAAAATTCTATCAGAACTCAAGAACCCTAGACATAGTTACATTACATTAAGATTTAAATCCTATTATAAACATGGATTCAATATTGATACAAGAATAAAACACTTTGAATAAGAATGGTAAGTGAATTCTTGCCTGAAAATAGTAGAGGAGCCTCTCTTTTCTTCCTCCTAAGATGGTTACTCCTCTCTTCCAAGGTGTGTGGCCTCTAAAAGTGGAGTGCGGTGCTTATGGAACCCTATGGCTGATCTACCCTCTTTTAAATATTATTATAATTGGGTTTAAGTCGGAGTTCCCTAATGGGCCAAAACTAAGACCCCTAAATAGGTCTATATCCATGCCCGGTTTGACCCGAAACTCTACCCAAGGTCTTACCTAACCCATAGGTCCAATTTTAAACACTTAAAAGGCATAATTAAGTCTTATAATCACATGAAAAGACTATAAATACTTTATACATTTATTTGTATGTTCCATAATTATCATTTACGTATATCCATAATACGAATTAATTAAATCAACGAGATTATTCGCAATATATCGTCATACCATAAAAATGGCAACACTTGTATCACCTTTACGAAATATTATATTTAAATTAAATACTCCAATGTAATTAAATATACTCGTTTAATCGTTACGCCAAATTAAAGATAATTACCATTATTTCATCTGAATAATAATTCCCACAATTTAAATTAAATCAATATAACTTAAATTTAATACTCATAAAAGTACAGGGTATTACATTTTGTCCCCTTAATAACGAAATTCAATCCTCGGAATTCACTACGGCAAGAAATCACATTTAAAACCCGTACCATTATCTTAAGTTTATACTTAATTAATCCATACTCATAACCCGTGATATAAATGAAAGACTCATCCCCGCCTATGATAACACTATTGAGGCATCTATATATTCCACATTACATGTACACACACATACCATTAACAAATATGAATGACACATATACATCTAATCTGTACGATTCACACCAATCATATCCATACCTAAAGTATACCACTACATAAGTAAAAAAAAGAAATAACTATCTTAGTATCCAACTTTTGATTTTTGCTAATTTCGTGCGTGGGATGTCTCGCAAGCGAAATCTAAACAAGGAATCTTCCCGATACACTAATGCAAGACTTAGTCAATTATTGAGATTCATTGGCCCAAGACTAAAAGGAAAAATAAAAATAGACGCTTTACGATAATCATGTAAATTCCAATTTGTGCCCATTGCCAACCGAAGTCTCATCATGCCTAAGAAAATGCTACTACATAGCTCTGTCGGTCATCGATACCCATTTGGCCTAAAACCAAACACGAACCAATATGTTAACCGTAAAATTCCAAAACTTGCCAATTTCCAAACAAACCACTTGTCCTTCACAAGAGTTATAACAAACTCCTTTATAGTTAACTGATTAGACATAAATTCTTCCAAATTTATCCTTTTAATTTAGCTACTTTTAGCACGTCGAATAATGTAATAGGTTTGATTTTATCTCATAATCATGCTACTGACTAATTCTAACGAGTACCCCTGGTATTTCGTACTAATTTTGTAGGTATTTGATGTCAATAAAGAAAGAAAGAAGCCGGGAGAATCGAGAAAGAAAAAAAGGAAAGTAAAATGGGCAAAGTCATAATTTTTACCCGGAATTAGGATGAGGCATCTCAAGAAAAGTTGAATTTATCAAGTTTACGAGCACATGGGAAGAAATGACACCTCAATCGGAGTCCCGGTGTGAAAGTTATGAGCAGTCAAAGATTGAAGAAAAAGTCAAATGAAAATCGGACTGATTCAGATCGGACCGATCCGAAATGCAGAGTTCCAGTGAACCCCGGACCAAAGACGGATCAAAGCTGAGAGAAAATAAATTAACCTATCCGTACTGGACCAGTTCGGTCAGAAAATAAATGAACCGATTCGGATCCAAGCCAAACCGAACCGAAGGAGGACCGAACCGGTCCGACTATCGAAGTTTTATTTTCTTACTCTTCCTCCAATGGAGAGTCATGGTTAAGCTAAAACTCTTGGAGTCTTGTAGGGTATTTAAAATCGATTTATTATCATTTTAAGGACGAAAAAAATCATCTAATTTTTCCCTTTTCAGTTAAAACCTTAGTTTGAAGATTTATTGCAATTTTTAATTTCAAGATTTAAGTTTGTTCAGATTTCTGTGATTACAAGTAATTTTAGTTGATGCTTTTAGTGCTTTGGTAAGTTAGTTGATTATTTTCTTCTTTCTAATCTTCCTTCTACAGCATTCTTCAATTCTCCCTTAGTTTAATCATGATTTCCTGCAATTCAAAAATCTTTTTCATTAATTTCAGCATGTTAGGCTAGGTTTTTGAAAGTTGGGACGCATGAACTCAACCTGATGTGTTAGTTTCATGTGTATAAAAGTAATCCTCTAAATTTAATGATTTGATTACGATCGTATTGCGTAGAAATACGACAATTATAGATCTTTGGATCTCGTTTGCTTCAGGGTAACCGGGATGCTTTAGAATGCAATTTGAGTGTAACTATTGCAATATCGATTTACTCGTCCTCTGATTAAGTGTGGTGCGGGCTTGAACCTCATATACGTAATGCTTGGGAGTACTAAATTCTGGGTATAATTAATCACTTAAATTTATGATTAGTTTTATACCAGCAATACACTAGGGTTGAGGGATTGTATTCTCATCCTGTTTTCTTCATCATATAGTTCAAGTTTCAGTTCAATCATCATCAGTAATTTAGGTAATTTAGAGTAGTTGCATTCCATTCATACTTGTTTCATTAGTTAATTATTTTCAAAATTGCATTGAGTTGTAGTCAATCTCCAAATCAAATCATCTTTTCCTTTTCTTTAGAGTCAAAGTTAGGTTTCCTTCGTCTATCCAACGTCATTACAATTCCATTGTCCTATTTCTCTTAGGATCGATACCCGACTTATCAAATTATTACTCGAGCGAGGGGTTTGCACTTGAGCCTAGAGAGTACACACTTCTGAGACACATTCTTAGTCGCGTCAAGTTTTTGGCACCATTGCCTGGGAACAAGGTAGACTTAGGATTAGATCAAGTCAATCTCAAACTTTGAAAAAAAAATTCCAAAAATCCAAAAACATATAAAAATTTGAAAAATCACAAAAAATATTCATCATCATCTCTCATAAGCCAGTTAATGGAAAATTATGAACTCGCTCCAACTCCCCATAATACTCCAACCCACATTCACGAAAACCCGATAGGAGAGTACAACCCTGATAGCCCTCACACTCCCAACTATCCACAATTTTGGGTTCCACCTCCCACACAGTCTCTCTCGATTTAAAATAAAACTCCGTTTTCCCTCTTAGGACACACTTCAAAGCACGTCCTGAGTATACCAAGTGAGGATACCGAGTCATTAAGATAAAGAGACATGTCGCAACATGATAGTGCAGCCGCCGGTGAGGAAGAGGCCCCGTACCACCCGTTGAGAGAAATCTTATATCCCGAGGGCACTGTAACTCCGGGATGCATTATACTCCCGTATAATGCAGGGAAATTTTGTTTAAAAAATGAGATGATCCAGATGCTCTCCCACTACCATGGGATGGATTCTGAAAAGCCATATCTCCACATCACGGAATTTGAGGATGTGTGTGAAACCCTCAATGATCAAACTTTCACACAAGAGGTAATTCACCTTAAAATCTTCCCATTCTCGCTGAAAGATAAGGCTAATACCTGTCTATGGTCTTTACCTCCAAGATCGATTGCATCCTAGAATGAGCTTCAATCTAAATTTCTCAAGAGATTCTTTCCTCCACATCGAACGAACTCCATCAAGGATCAAAGTCAAACTTCTGAAAATTAAAAAATGAGTCATTCGATCGATGCTATGAGGATTTCAATGAGTTAATAACTTTATTCCCCCATCATGGATTTGATAAAGGGCAAATCATTTCCTTCATCCATAATGGGCTGAACATTAATTCCAAGTAACTCGTTAAAACCATGGGTAGTGGTCCGTTTGTCGACTTAGACGCCCACGATGTTGAGCTTCACCTGAGGTATGTCGCCGAGACTACCCAATCTTGGGATACATCTGACCCTAATGCTCAAAATCAAATTTGTCAAGTGACCACCACTCCACCGGCGTCCGACCTATTTTATGTAGAGAAGAATTCTATGACGGACAGTCGACTCGATGTACTTGAGAAAGGACTGCGAGACCTACGTGAGGTATATGGACGAGGACTAACTGGATCCATCCCAAACCCCGTCGATAAGGTGTGTACTATTTATGAGGCGGGACATTCAATAGAGGAATGCCCGAAGATACCCACCTACAAAGCTATGCTTCAAGAACAAGTGAGTGGTATAGGAGGATTCAAGGGTGATTTTGGTGCACCCCGCAAGAATTCTTACAACCCTTCGTGGAAAAACCATCCTTGTTTTAACCATGGGCAACAAAATGCAGCAATGAATCCTAATTCACATATTGCCCATCCTCCACCATTGCACTTCCAACAAGCACCACACATGCAAGGACATGTGCAAGAACCACCACCTCCAAGGCCATTTATCACTCCACCGTGGAGAAATATCGAAGATACGATAAACCTATTTATCAATAACCAGAATGCAGCCAATGCTAGATATGATCACCTGGTCAGCGACATGAATGCGACTATTTCAAAAATGCAATCCTCGTTAAGTATCCAAGAGAAGGGCAAGTTTCCTGCCCAGGGTCAACAACCTCCCCAAGGTCAAACTAGTGTTAGATTCACACCCCATAACCATCCGGAGCAATGTAGCGCAATTACCCCTCTACGTAGTGGGAGAGTAGTTGACTTGTCACCTCCCCCACAAGACGTACCTAAAAATAAGGAGGTCTTGCCCGACACGAAAGAGGCCGAAGATGCCCTTTCAATTGAGAGTGATGAAAAAGAAAAAACTAGCAGACCCAAGGTCATGGTGACACCCCCTACCGCTGCCCCATACCCTCAACGGTTGGTCCCACACTCCGAAGAGACTTCTCGAGACGATGTGTTGGATGTCCTCAAGCAGGTAAAGATTAATTTACCTTTTCTCGAGACCATACAAAAAATTCCCGCATATGCTAAGTTTATTAAGGACTTACTCACGGTGAAATGCAAGCTAGAGGTAAATAAGAATGTCTTTTAGGCTCAGAATGTTAGTTCAGTTTTATCAAGTGACCTTCCATTAAAGTATAATGATTAGGCATAAATTCTTCATATTTATCCCCTTAATTTCGATATTTTTATGATCCCGTGCGGTGTAAATGGATTGGATTTGTATCATATCTATGCTACTAACCCTTTTTGGCAAGTATTTCGTATTTTGTGTATCTCTTATGTGTTTTACAGGTATTTCATGCAAGAAAGATGGAAAAGAGAACTCAAAATAGTGAAAGAAACCAAGAATCGGGGAGTTGAGGGGAATTTTCGTAATTTTGTAGCCTTAGTTCGGAGGTGGGGCCAACTTGAAAGTTGAAGAGCTTTTAATTACAAGAATATTGGAAAAAACGACACCTCAATTCGAGTTACGGTGAAGAAGTTATGCCCATTTGAAGTTGAGAAGAAATCCAAGAAAAAAGCTGTCAGACCCGAACCGAACCAAAGCTGAGAAAAAAAAACCGGTCCGCCCATTTGACACGCACCAGATCCGTTACAAAATTAGTCACGCTTTCTAAGTGTGACAAATTGGCAGATACGGGATTTTTATTTTGTGCTTATCTTTTAGCCAAAAGAGTTTTATGTTTTGGGGACTCTTCTAAACGACCCTTAGCCTATATATTTAGTCATTAGGACTCTTTTTATTAAGATTTCATTGATGTAAAAGCTCCATAACAAGTAGGAACATCTAGGAGAAAGATTCACATATTTTGCACCATTAATTCAAGAGCTTTTCGAGTTTTTCTTCAATCTTTGATTTCTTCTTGCATGTTCTTGTTCTTCAATCGTGGTAACTTTAATTTCCAGTACTTTTATTATTATTTACCATGTTAGGCTAGGTTTTTAAAGGTTGGGATACATGAACCCAACCTGATGTGTTAATTGCATGTGTATAATATTAGTCCTCTGAATTTAATGATTAATTACGACCGTATTGCGTAGTTACACAACAATTGTAGATCTTTATATCTCGTTTGCCTCTGGGTACTCGTGATGATTTAGAGTGCAATTCGAATGCTACTATCGCGATACTGATTTACTCATCCTCGGATTAAGTATAACGCGGGCTTGAACCTCGTATACGTAATGCTTGGGAGTACTAAATTCCGGGTCAAATTAATCAGTTAAATTTACGATTAGTTTTATACCATCAATACTCTAGGGTTGGGGGATTGTGTCTCTACCTTAATTTTTCCAATTAGTTTTAGTTAACTTCTTTATTTTTTCCCTTTTTCCTTTCTCACTCAATCATCTTATTTTTATTTCTTTTTAGAGTCAAGTTAGGGTTAACAGTCTTACCTTTGTCGTCACGTTCACTCGTCCTAGTTCCCTGTGGATTCGATACCCAGACTCGCCACTATACTCCACAAGAGTGTAGTTAAAGTTTAGGTTTTTTTTGTATTGTGGTTGGAAGCCGACAACAACGACTAGCGTATTTACACGGACGCTCGGTTTCCGGCTCAATCATATAAAGATTCGGGTGCACCCGCCATTTCATGCATCACATGGAAGAACCGAATCGAAAGGGCGCTAATAAATTTAGGATCGAGTGTTAACATTCTACCCTATTCCATCTATAAGAAACTCGATTTGGGAGCCCTCAAGCCCACAAATATGACTCTCCAGCTCGCGGATCGCTCTGTGAAGATGCCTCGGGGAATCGTTGAGGATGTGATTGTCCAAATAGAAACTTTCTACTTTCCGGTGGACTTTGTCATTTCGGACGAGGAGCCCTCCATTCTCCAGAGCAATCATGTTCCCATTATCCTTGGTCCCCCATTCTTAGCTACGGCTAATGCACTCATCAATACTCGAAATGGACGGATGCAATTAACATTTGGGAACATGACCCTCGATACAAATATTTTTAATATTATGAAGAACGAGGGTGACGAAAGAGAACCACGAGAGACGGATCTTTTAGGAGCAACACACGAGCATGGGAGGACCTACACGCGAGAGCTGATAGGGGTATGCCTTGTTACATCAAGTGAGAGCGATAATTTATAGGGCATAGGGAGAGGTCCATATGAGTTCTTAGAGGAGAGAGAATGGCTAGACACGATAGATACTTTTCTCCTCAACTACTACCCACCCACACCACCTAATATTTTGAGATGGAGCAAGGTATGTAATACCCCGTATTTTTGGCGATATTTATTTTTGGGATTAATTAATTAAATGAGAATTAATTGGGAATTAATCCGGATAAAATACTAGCGAGATGTGAGTTGGTATTTGACTATATTGAGTATATATGATGATATATGAATATTGAATTATGAAATTTGTCGTGAGATTGATATACGGCAATTTGGACATTTTATTGGGACGCGTGAGACAGTTGCGTCAGGATATAATTATTTTAATTATAAAAGTGAATTTAAATTCTATTAACCGTATGGTCATTTTGAGTGCGCCAACGCGTCCGGAAGGGTCGAGATAGTCAGAAAACACTAGCTGGGGGTTTAGTTTGGGTCCCGGGGTATTTTTAGGCCATACCGGCAACATAAAGTGGTAGTTTGGTAATTTTGTATTTTGGGAAATTAAAAGTGACGAAATTAGTAAATTATATCTGATTCAGGAAACCAACCACTAAACCCACTACCAACCATATTGACCCATAAGACTACGGGGAGTTTTAGAATTAGGTTTTCTAAGTTCCCAAAACAAACCCTAGCCACCATAGCCATTGGAGAAGAAAACTTGGAGAGAGAGAGATAGAGGAGAAAAGCTTGGAGAGAGAGAGAGAGCTTCATCAAATCGTCATCAAAATCTGAGATTGAATCAAGGCAAGTGGTTTAAATTACATTTTTATGCAATAAATGCTTCTTCCATCCTTAGACCATCCAATAAATCAAATTGTTCTTGGGAGTTTAATAAAAACCCATTTTAATTGGACTTAGAACTTAAATTTGGAGAAGAAATTGCATGTAGAATCGTATAGAGATGATTACCCTGATGTTAATATATGTTAGATGTAACAAAAACGGATCTAATTTGAGTAAATTGATGATTATAAATTCTAGGGTTTATGTTCTTGAAAATTTGGGAAAAAGTGAAGAGACTTGATGATTTAATGATGTTTAGGATGAATTGATTCCTTAAAACACGTTAGTATGTGACCTTGATATGTTTAGGATTGATTAGAGACCTTAAAAAATTGTTGGGACGAATTTTAGAGGAGTATTGAGGAGTAGAAATTGGTGAAAAACGAGTAGAAAATTCTGGGCTTGAATCTGGCCACTCGTTAGAAGACCTACCCAGGTCGTTCGAACGAGCTCGTTCGAACGAGCTTCTAACGAGTTGACCATTGACTTCTAACGAGGGTGAAGTTCGTTCGATAAGATCGTTTGAACGAGATCTCGTTAGAAAGCCCACTTCGTTCGAACGAGATCTCGTTAGAAGACTCAGTTCGTTCGAACGAAGTCTCGTTTGAACAGCCTCGTTCGAACGAGACTTCGAACGAGTTGAAAGTTTAGGCTTTTTAGCCTGTTTTGATCCCAAGTGCCCAGTAACCTTGTGTATAGGTAGAGATAGCCTTTCCTTGATGATTGATTGATATATTTGGAATGTTTGGGATAGTATGAGGAGTCAAACCTAGAAGTGTAGTTTGAACCTAAGGGAAAATGTGAAGTAGGACGTGAGCGTCTATTATGATGTGAGTTATTGACGGCCTAATTAATTATATTAACCGGGAACATATAAATGATGTAGTATTATATGTCCGTACGAGAAGAGATATGTACCAATATATTATGGTGATTACTAAGACGTGTGCATACTTAGTATATATGTATTGATTTTATGTGTATGACATACCTACCATACTTGCTATCACGGGAGGTTTGCGTTCTCTTAGGGCCCTCTAATCCTTGTGTTGCCCAGATTTAGACTGGTTACCTCGATGAACATAGGTCAGAGAAGGACTTATTGGGATGTTAATAAGTCTGCTGATCGTGGGAGCGCAGGTATGTGCGTGACCCATGTGATGTGACTGTGTTCGCCTCCATTATTTGTGATGTTGTTATCTGTGAACTATTCCTGAGAGATTCGGAATATGTAATCCTTATGTACGTGATGTACCGGGATGGATAGCAGAGTATGTGTACACCGCAGCTTAGTCTCGGGGTGCTTATATTGTATATTTATGTTGTGGAAAATATACACTTTATTATGGGAACTTTCATATGGTATTGTGTGTATAAATTTGGAATATATAAAAGGGATAATCTATAATGAGTTGTATTACTTTTATATGAGAACCTGAATTTACGTTAAGCCCTATTTAAATGAGATCGTTATAATGTAAATGGGGACCGAGTAATAAGAGTAGAACCTATGACAGTCTAGCTAGATATGATGTCACTTAGCTAGGGATTAGCGTCATTTTAGATGGGTACTTACGTTAGGAGTGCACATTTAGTCGAGAGGTGAGAATTCCATGTGAGTGCACGTCCTAACATGTACTTTGCATTTAATGTTTTAAATGTTTTTAAAGCACTTGCAGGTTTTTAAAATATCTCCACATTCGGGCTCTGACCCGTTTGCTTTCAAATCTATTTTCTTGTAAAACCATTTTAGGTGCCCAACCACAAGGACACCATGCATAGGATTCTCACTCAGATGACGAGCTGTAGCTGTTTGTAGAAGTTACAGGGATTTGCTTTTAGATGCTTCTATCATTTGGATTCCATGTTCAGTATTCCTCAGTTGTAGGGCATGTTGCCCAAATTCTATTAGAGACATTTCCATTTCAGTTTTTCAGACTTTGGCATGTATTAATTCAGTATTCAGTATTTCGTTACTTATTTCAGTTGTGGGATTTGTTGTGAGGAGTTTTTCCTCCGGATTTATTTAATTCATGTGATGGTTATTCTATTATTTCGTTATGGTGAATGGTGATATTATTCTTGCTTTAAATCTTTTACTGCATGTTAATCAGACTTTAGTTAAAATTTGACAACTTACTTTTTAAATACTAGGTGGTTAGTAATAATAAAATGTTTTCGACAGTGATGCTATTAACTGAGCCAACTTGGCATTTTGATTTAATTTAATAAAGGAGTAGCTACCCGGTATTTAATTAGTCGGGGTGTCACAGGTGGTATCAGAGCATCAGGTTCTAGTGTCCTTTAGGATCTGTACGGCTATTGTGTTTCCGCTAAGTTTTCTTTGATATAGAGCCCTATATTTTAGGACTGTTGTACTCTTTTTGTGTATGCTACGTTCTTCAGCTATTTTAAGTTTATAACTGCAAACTTATAAACTTCATTCTTATTTCAGATGCCTCCACGACGTGCACGACGAGTTCCCAGGGATGCAACGCCCGAACCCCAGCCCGCTCCAGTTCAGGGCATGATGATCGCCGTTGAGGTTACAGCCATTGTAGCCCAAGCGGTAAATGCCGCAATTGCCGTAGTTCAGCAGGCACCACCTCAGGCGCCGGTTGCCGCGCCAGTACAGGCAAATGCATTCCCGTCTGCTTGGAAACGTGTACGTGACGCTTTTCAGAAAGCGCATCCGCCAGAGTTTGCAGGTAGCTCAGATGTGGTAGTCTCGAGCCAGTGGAGGAAGGATATACAAAGGCACTTGAGGATGTATGAGTGCACGGACGTTCAGAAGCAGGTGCTAGCTACTTTCAAGCTAGTTGGATCTGCACTGCAGTGGTGGGAGTCTATTACCACCGTGGAGGAGAGGGATACTCTCACTATTCAGGACTTTTGGGTGCGGTTCGACCGCAAGTACTTTCCGTCAGCTGTTCACACGAAAATGAGGAGGAAACTAATGAATCTGAAGCAAGAGGGTAAGACCGTGGCCAAGTATGAGGCCGAGTTCACGAATCTGTTGAATATCGTTCCAGATGAGATACCGACAGAAAAGAAGAAGATTGAGAAATTCACCGACGGGTTAACATGGAGGATCCGTCAGCATCTGTTAGGGAACCTTTCGTTGGCCACTTATTCTGATGTGTTTAACGCTGCTTTGTTACACTGCCAGGATCACCGCTTTCATATGGCTAAGGGCAAGAGATCGGGAGAGTCTAGCCATCAGGGCAGGACTGGAGGACATGGTGCCGTTGGGGCACAATCTGTTCAGGGGCAGAGACAGGGTGAGCAGGGTTCCCAGCAGGGGGATCAGAAGAGGTTCAGATCAGGGAATTACAGGCACGGACAGGGAGGTTTTCGTCAGGGCCATCAGGGTCCAAACGGCCATCAGGGCCAACAGGGGCAGAATGGGTAGCAGTTTCAGCAGGGCCAGCAGGGCCAAGGGAGGAACGGTAACGGCCACCAGGGCCGGGGACAGCAGGGGAAGAGAGGAGGGAACTTCCCAAGGAAGTGTTATGTTTGTGACAAGACTGGCCATAAACGACAGGATTGTCCTGATAGGGGCAGGGCCCCACAGCAGCAGCAGCAGGGTGCTCGCCAGGAGCCGCAGAGGCCTATGTTTCCCGCCGCTCTCCCCGCACCGCCACAGATGGCAGCATTGCCACCCATTCCAGAAGTCCCAGCTCAGCAGGGGAAGCTACAGTATGGACGTGTCTATAACGTCCACCAGGCAGCAGTTCCACAGGCACCGCCCGCGATTGAGGGTACGTTTCCTATCCATGGCACTATGGGTCGGGTATTGTTTGATACGGGGGCTACACATTATTTTATAGCTACACATTTCGCGAAAGCCTTAGGGTTGTTAGCTACGGCAGAGAGCACAGTGACGTGTGTAGACTCACCATTGGGGAGTGGGTCACTTATTTTCTTTATATGCCGGGGAGTGGGGGTAGAGATTGGTAGTTTGGTATTACCTGCAGATATGTTGGTATTAGATATGCATGTTCACGATGTGATTATCGGTATGGATTGGCTCGCTGATTATAGAGCCATGATTGATTGCTTCGGTGGGAGCATTGTTTTTGCCATTCTGGGGGAAGATATGTTTATAGTGGCGATGCCTCGCCCAGAGGGAGGCTCGACCGCTCATTTGTATTACCTAGAGGAGGACACCTCTAAGGAGGTTGTGATTCCTTTAGATTCGATCCCAGTCGTCAGGGAGTATTCGGATGTGTTTCAGGAGATACCAGGCCTACCCCCCAGTCGAGAGATAGACTTTGTTATAGACCTATTGCCAGATACGAGACCTATAGCACGCGCAACGTACCGGATGGCTCCGGCAGAGATGCGAGAGCTACAAGATCAGATAGAGCAGCTGTTAGGTCAGGGCTTTATTCGCAGGAGTACCTCACCTTGGGGCGCTCCAGTTTTGTTTGTGAAGAAGAGGGACGGTTCACTAAGATTGTGTGTGGACTACCGGGAGTTGAATAAGGTCACGATACGGAATAAGTATCCGTTGCCTCGAATCGATGACCTATTTGACCAGTTGAGAGGAGCTTCTTTCTTCTCGAAGATTGATTTGAGATCGGGATACCATCAGTTGCGTATCAGGGAGGAGGATGTCTTTAAGACTGCGTTCTTGTCGAGATATGGTTCTTACGAGTTTCGGGTTATGCCTTTTGGTTTGACCAACGCTCCAGCAGTGTTTATGGACTTGATGAACAGAGTGTCCCGGGATTTCCTAGATCAGTTTGTCATTGTCTTCATCGATGATATTCTGGTTTACTCCCAGACAGAGGAGGGGCACGCCGAAAATTTGAGACAAGTTTTGTAGACACTACGTCAGAACGAACTGTATGCAAAGTTTGAGAAGTGCGGGTTTTGGCTGAAGGATGTCCAGTTTTTGGGACACATTATTTCCAACCGGGGAATATCTGTTGATCCGGGGAAGGTATCCGTGGTGAGGGAGTGGGGACAGCCCACGACACCAACGAAGATTCGTTGTTTCTTGGGTCTGGCAGGATACTACAGGTGGTTTATTTGGGGTTTTTTAAAGATAGCGGGTCCTTTGACACATCTGACTCGTAAGGGTGTGCCGTTCATTTGGAGTGATGCCTGTCAGTTGGCATTCGATGAATTAAAGGATAAATTGACCTCAGCACCTGTGTTAGCATTGCCGAGACCGGGAGTTGAGTATTTGGTTTACACCGATGCGTCTTTACAAGGACTTGGAGGTGTATTACAGATGGAGAGACATGCCATAGCTTATGCTTCCCGTAAGCTTAAGCCTCATGAGAAGAATTACCCCATGCATGATTTGGAGTTGGCGGCAGTGGTATTTGCCCTACGGATTTGGAGGCACTATCTTTTGGGGGAGAAGTTTCAACTGTTCACGGACCACAAGTCCCTACAGTACCTGTTCACGCAGAAGGAGTTGAATATGCGGCAGCGTAGGTGGCTTGAGTTTGTGAAAGTCTACCAGTTCGATATCCAGTATCACCCGGGTAAGGCTAACGTGGTAGCATACGCGTTGAGCCGTAGGTCAGCAGATGAGGTGGCAGGGGTGTGGAAGGCAAAGTGGAAGGAGTTGGGACACCAGGATGCAGTGGCCCGATCTTTCATGTCTGTGATGACCGTTACACCGCAGATTGTCACGAAGGTAGTACGGGCACATGCTAATGACTCGTTCTGTCAGGAGCAGATAGTTCGATTACTAGCAGAGGGAGCCGAGTCCTATACCGTTAGCTCAGACGGGGGATTACGCTTCAATGGGAGATTGGTGGTTCCAGAAGGGGAGGAATTATGACACGAGGTGATGGCAGAGTCGCACGGCTCACGGTTCGCGGTACATCCCGGAGGGGACAAAATATACCAAGACATGAGACGACAGTATTGGTGGAGCGGTATGAAGAGAGATATTGCTGAGTTTGTTTCGAAATGCGCCACTTGCCAGCTAGTAAAAGTGGATCACCAGAGACCGACAGGACTTCTACAGCCGTTGGAGGTTCCGGTGTGGATGTGGGAGAGCATATCCATGGATTTTATCACGGGGTTGCCTACGTCGCAGAGGGGTCACGACTCCGTTTGGATAATTATGGACAGATTGTCCAAAGTCGCTCACTTTTTACCCGTAAGGACTGACTACACTACGGGACAGTATGCCCAGCTCTTCATTTCAGAGATTGTGAGACTTCACGGTGTGCCCCTAAATATCGTGTCTGACAGAGACAAGATTTTTGTTTCGCGGTTTTGGGAGAGTTTCCAGGAGGCCATGGGCATGGAATTGCGGTTGAGTACGGCTTATCATCCGCAGACCGATGGGCAGACCGAGCGTACAAATCAGATGTTGGAGGATATGCTACGCATGTGCATTATTGACTTTGGAGGTGGATGGGAGCAATACTTTCCACTGGTAGAGTTTGCTTATAATAACTCCTACCAGTTCACTATTGGCATGGCTCCGTTTGAGGCGTTGTACGGTAGGCCTTGTCGTTCCCCAGCATGTTGGTTAGAGGTGGGGGACAACAAACTACTTGGGCCAGAAGTGATTCAGGATACTTCGGCAAGGATTGAGTTGATTCGGAGTCGCATTCGGCTAACTCAAGACCGGAAGAAGAGTTATGATGATGCGAAGAGATCTTTCTGGGAGTTCCAAGTGGGGGACCAGGTTTTGCTCAGAGTATCTCCTATGAAGGGGATTATGCATTTCGGGAAGAAGGGAAAGTTGGCACCGAGGTATGTGGGGCCGTTTCCTATTATTGAGCGGATTGGACCAGTTGCGTATAGACTCGGGTTACCAGAGCATTTACACCGGATTCACGAGGTGTTTCATATTTCCTCGCTAAGAAAATATCTCAGGGACGATTTGGCTCATTCTCACATCGCTTTGGAGGAGATAGCTTTACAGCCTGATAGCTCCTACGAGGAGGGGCCGATTGCTATTTTGGACCGAAGTGAGAGGAAGCTGCGGTCAAAGATAGTTCCGTTAGTGCGTGTTCAGTGGCGACATCACAATGTCGAGGAGTCCACATGGGAACGCGAGGATGAGATGCGCGAACGTTATCCAGAGTTGTTTTTATCAGGTACTTTCTAGTTCTGAATTTCGGGACGAAATTCTGTTATTAGGGGGGAAGTATGTAATACCCCGTATTTTTGGCGATATTTATTTTTGGGATTAATTAATTAAATGAGAATTAATTGGGAATTAATCCGGATAAAATACTAGCGAGATGTGAGTTGGTATTTGACTATATTGAGTATATATGATGATATATGAATATTGAATTATGAAATTTGTCGTGAGATTGATATACGGCAATTTGGACATTTTATTGGGACGCGTGAGACAGTTGTGTCAGGATATAATTATTTTAATTATAAAAGTGAATTTAAATTCTATTAACCGTATGGTCATTTTGAGTGCGCTAACGCGTCCGGAAGGGTCGAGATAGTCAGAAAACACTAGCCAGAGGTTTAGTTTGGGTCCCGGGGTATTTTTAGGCCATACCGGCAACATAAAGGGGTAGTTTGGTAATTTTGTATTTTGGGAAATTAAAAGTGACGAAAATTAGTAAATTATATCTGATTCAGGAAACAAACCACTAAACCCACTACCAACCATATTGACCCATAAGACTACGGGGAGTTTTAGAATTAGGTTTTCTAAGCTCCCAAAACAAACCCTAGCCACCATAGCCATTGGAGAAGAAAACTTGGAGAGAGAGAGATAGAGGAGAAAAGCTTGGAGAGAGAGAGAGAGCTTCATCAAATCGTCATCAAAATCTGAGATTGAATCAAGGCAAGTGGTTTAAATTACGTTTTTATGCAGTAAATGCTTCTTCCATGCTTAGACTATCCAATAAATCAAATTGTTCTTGGGAGTTTAATAAAAACCCATTTTAATTGGACTTAGAGCTTAAATTTGGAGAAGAAATTGCATGTAGAATCGTATAGAGATGATTACCCTGATGTTAATATATGTTAGATGTAACAAAAACGGATCTAATTTGAGTAAATTGATGATTATAAATTCTAGGGTTTATGTTCTTGAAAATTTGGGGAAAAGTGAAGAGACTTGATGATTTAATGATGTTTAGGATGAATTGATTCCTTAAAACACGTTAGTACCTTGATATGTTTAGGATTGATTAGAGACCTTAAAACATTGTTGGGACGAATTTTAGAGGAGTATTAAGAAGTAGAAATTGGTGAAAAACGAGTAGAAAATTCTGGGCTTGAATCTGGCCACTCGTTAGAAGACCTACCCAGGTCGTTTGAACGAGCTCGTTCGAACGAGCTTCTAACGAGGGTGAAGTTCGTTCGATAAGATCGTTCGAACGAGATCTCGTTAGAAAGCCCACTTCGTTCGAACGAGATCTCGTTAGAAGACTCAGTTCGTTCGAACGAAGTCTCGTTCGAACAGCCTCGTTCGAACGAGACTTCGAACGAGTTGACAGTTTAGGCTTTTTAGCCTGTTTTGATCCCAAGTGCCCAGTAACCTTGTGTATAGGTAGAGATAGCCTTTCCTTGATGAGTGATTGATATATTTGGGATGTTTGGGATAGTATGAGGAGTCAAACCTAGAAGTGTAGTTTGAACCTAAGGGAAAATGTGAAGTAGGACGTGAGCGTCTATTACGATGTGAGCTATTGACGGCCTAATTAATTATATTAACCGGGAACATATAAATGGTGTAGTATTATATGTCCGTACGAGAAGAGATATGTACCAATATATTATGGTGATTACTAAGACGTGTGCATACTTAGTATATATGTATTGATTTTATGTGTATGACATACTTACCATACTTGCTATCACGGGAGGTTTGCGTTCGCTTAGGGACCTCTAATCCTTGTGTTTCCCGGATTTAGACTGGTTACCTCGATGAACATAGGTCAGAGAAGGACTTATTGGGATGTTAATAAGTCTGCTGATCGTGGGAGCGCAGGTATGTGCGTGACCCATGTGATGTGACTGTGTTCGCCTCCATTATTTGTGATGTTGTTATCTGTGAACTATTCCTGAGAGATTCGGAATATGTAATCCTTATGTACGTGATGTACCGGGATGGATAGCAGAGTATGTGTGCACCGCAGCTTAGTCTCGGGGTGCTTATATTGTATATTTATGTTGTGGAAAATATACACTTTATTATGGGAACTTTCATATGGTATTATTGTGTGTATAAATTTGAAATAGATAAAAGGGATAATCTATAATGACTTGTATTACTTTTATATGAGAACCTGAATTTACGTTAAGCCCTATTTAAATGAGATCGTTATAATTTAAATGGGGACCGAGTAATAAGAGTAGAACCTATGACAGTCTAGCTAGATATGATGTCACTTAGCTAGGGATTAGCGTCATTTTAGATGGGTACTTACGTTAGGAGTGCACATTTAGTCGAGAGGTGAGAATTCCATGTGAGTGCACGTCCTAACATGTACTTTGCATTTAATGTTTTAAATATTTTTAAAGCACTTGCAGGTTTTTAAAATATCTCCACATTCGGGCTCTGACCCGTTTACTTTCAAATCTATTTTCTTGTAAAACCATTTTAGGTACCCAGCCACAAGGACACCATGCATAGGATTCTCACTCAGATGACGAGCTGTAGCTGTTTGTGGAAGTTACAGGGATTTGCTTTTAGACGCTTCTATCATTTGGATTCCATGTTCAGTATTCCTCAGTTGTAGGGCATGTTGCCCAAATTCTATTAGAGACATTTCCATTTCAGTTTTTCAGACTTTGGCATGTATTAATTCAGTATTCAGTATTTCGTTACTTATTTCAGTTGTGGGATTTGTTGTGAGGAGTTTTTTTTCCGGATTTATTTAATTCATGTGATGGTTATTCTATTATTTCGTTATGGTGAATGGTGATATTATTCTTGCTTTAAATCTTTTACTGCATGTTAATCAGACTTTAGTTAAAATTTGACAACTTACTTTTTAAATACTAGGTGGTTAGTAATAATAAAATGTTTTCGACAGTGATGCTATTAACTGAGCCAACTTGGCATTTTGATTTAATTTAATAAAGGAGTAGCTACCCGGTATTTAATTAGTCGGGGTGTCACAGGTGGTATCAGAGCATCAGGTTCTAGTGTGCTTTAGGATCTGTACGGCTATTATGTTTCCGCTAAGTTTTCTTTGATATAGAGCCCTATATTTTAGGATTGTTGTACTCTTTTTAGGTATGCTACGTTCTTCAGCTATTTTAAGTTTATAACTGCGAACTTATAAACTTCATTCTTATTTCAGATGCCTCCACGACGTGCACGACGAGTTCCCAGGGATGCAACGCCCGAACCCCAGCCCGCTCCAGTTCAGGGCATGATGAACGCCGCTGAGGTTGCAGCCATTGTAGCCCAAGCGGTAAATGCCGCAATTGCCGTAGTTCAGCAGGCACCACCTCCGGCGCCGGTTGCCGCGCCAGTACAGGCAAATGCATTCCCGTCTGCTTGGGAACGTGTACGTGACGCTTTTCAGAAAGCGCATCCGCCAGAGTTTACAAGTAGCTCAGATGTGGTAGTCTCGAGCCAGTGGAGGAAGGATATACAAAGGCACTTGAGGATGTATGAGTGCACGGACGTTCAGAAGCAGGTGCTAGCTACTTTCAAGCTAGTTGGATCTGCACTGCAGTGGTGGGAGTCTATTACCACCGTGGAGGAGAGGGATACTCTCACTATTCAGGACTTTTGGGTGCGGTTCGACCGCAAGTACTTTCCGTCAGCTGTTCACACGAAAATGAGGAGGAAACTAATGAATCTGAAGCAAGAGGGTAAGACCGTGGCCGAGTATGAGGCCGAGTTCACGAATCTGTTGAATATCGTTCCAGATGAGATACCGACAGAAAAGAAGAAGATTGAGAAATTCACCGACGGGTTAACATGGAGGATCCGTCAGCATCTGTTAGGGAACCTTTCGTTGGACACTTATTCTGATGTGGTTAACGCTGCTTTGTTACACTGCCAGGATCACCGCTTTCATACGACTGAGGGCAAGAGATCGGGAGAGTCTAGCCATCAGGGCAGGACTGGAGGACATGGTGCCGTTGGGGCACAATCTGTTCAGGGGCAGAGACAGGGTGAGCAGGGTTCCCAGCAGGGGGATCAGAAGAGGTTCAGATCAGGGAATTACAGGCACGGACAGGGAGGTTTTCGTCAGGGCCATCAGGGTCCAAACGGCCAACAGGGGCAGAATGGGCAGCAGTTTCAGCAGGGCCAGCAGGTCCAAGGGAGGAATGGTAACGGCCACCAGGGTCGGGGACAGCAGGGGCAGAGAGGAGGGAACTTCCCAGGGAAGTGTTATGTTTGTGGCAAGACTGGCCATAAACGACAGGATTGTCCTGATAGGGGCAGGGCCCCACAGCAGCAGCAGCAGGGTGCTCGCCAGGAGCCGCAGAGGCCTATGTTTCCCGCCGCTCTCCCCGCACCGCCACAGATGGCAGCATTGCCACCCATTCCAGCAGTCCCAGCTCAGCAGGGGCAGCTACAGTATGGACGTGTCTATAACGTCCACCAGGCAGCAGTTCCACAGGCACCGCCCGCGATTGAGGGTACGTTTCCTATCCATGGCACTATGGGTCGGGTATTGTTTGATACGGGGGCTACACATTGTTTTATAGCTACACATTTCGCGAAAGCCTTAGGGTTGTTACCTACGGCAGAGAGCACAGTGACGTGTGTAGACTCACCATTGGGGAGTGGGTCACTTATTTTCTTTATATGCCGGGGGGTGGGGGTAGAGATTGGTAGTCTGGTATTACCTGCAGATATGTTGGTATTAGATATGCATGTTCACGATGTGATTATCGGTATGGATTGGCTCGCTGATTATAGAGCCATGATTGATTGCTTCGGTGGGAGCATTGTTTTTGCCATTCTGGGGCAAGAGATGTTTGTAGTGGCGATGCCTCGCCCAAAGGGAGGCTCGATCGCTCGTTTGTATTACCTAGAGGAGGATACCTCTAAGGAGGTTGTGATTCCTTTAGACTCGATCCCAGTCGTCAGGGAGTATTCGGATGTGTTTCAGGAGATACCAGGCCTACCCCCCAGTCGAGAGACATACTTTGTTATAGACCTATTGCCAGATACGAGACCTATAGCACGCGCACCGTACCGGATATCTCCGGCAGAGATGCGAGAGCTACGAGATCAGATAGAGCAGCTGTTAGGTCAGGGCTTTATTCGCAGGAGTACCTCACCTTGGGGCGCTCCAGTTTTGTTTGTGAAGAAGAGGGACGGTTCACTAAGATTGTGTGTGGACTACCGGGAGTTGAATAAGGTCACGATACGAAATAAGTATCCGTTGCCTCGAATCGATGACCTATTTGACCAGTTGAGAGGAGCTTATTTCTTCTCGAAGATTGATTTGAGATAGGGATACCATCAGTTGCGTATCAGGGAGGAGGATGTCTCGAAGACTGCGTTCTTGTCGAGATATGGTTCTTACGAGTTTCGGGTTATGCCTTTTGGTTTGACCAACGCTCCAGCAGTGTTTATGGACTTGATGAATAGAGTGTTCATGGATTTCCTAGATCAGTTTGTCATTGTCTTCATCGATGATATTCTGGTTTACTCCCAGACAGAGGAGGAGCACGCTGAACATTTGAGACAAGTTTTGCAGACACTACGTCAGAACGAACTGTATGCAAAGTTTGAGAAGTGCGGGTTTTGGCTGAAGGAGGTCCAGTTTTTGGGACACATTATTTCCGACCGGGGAATATCTGTTGATCCGGGGAAGGTATCCGCGGTGAGGGAGTGGGGACAGCCCACGACACCAACGGAGATTCGTAGTTTCTTGGGTCTAGCAGGATACTACAGGAGGTTTATTTGGGGTTTTTTGAAGATAGCGGGTCCTTTGAGACATCTGACTCGTAAGGGTGTGCCGTTCATTTGGAGTGATGCCTGTCAGTTGGCATTCGAAGAATTGAAGGATAAATTGACCTCAACACCTGTGTTAGCATTGCCGAGATCGGGAGTTGAGTATTTGGTTTACACCGATGCGTCTTTACAAGGACTTGGAGGTGTATTGCAGCAGGAGAGACATGCCATAGCTTATGCTTCCCGTAAGCTTAAGCCTCATGAGAAGAATTACCCCACGCATGATTTGGAGTTGGCGGCAGTGGTATTTGCCCTACGGATTTGGAGGCACTATCGTTTGGGGGAGAAGTTCCAACTGTTCACGGACCACAAGTCCCTACAGTACCTGTTCACGCAGAAGGAGTTGAATATGCGGCAGCGTAGGTAGCTTGAGTTTGTGAAAGACTACCAGTTCGATATCCAGTATCACCCGGGTAAGGCTAACGTGGTAGCAGACGCGTTGAGCCGTAGGCCAGCAGATGAGGTGGCAGGGGTGTGGAAGGCAAAGTGGAAGGAGTTGGGACACCAGGATGCAGTGGCCCGATCTTTCATGTCTGTGATGACCGTTACACCGCAGATTGTCACGAAGGTAGTACGGGCACAGGCTAATGACTCGTTCTGTCAGGAGCAGATAGTTCGATTACTAGCAGAGGGAGCCGAGTCCTATACCGTTAGCTCAGACGGGGGATTACGCTTCAATGGGAGATTGGTGGTTCCGGAAGGGGAGGAATTATGACACGAGGTGATGGCAGAGTCGCACGGCTCACGGTTCGCGGTACATCCCGGAGGGGACAAAATATACCAAGACATGAGACGACAGTATTGGTGGAGCGGTATGAAGAGAGATATTGCTGAGTTTGTTTCGAAATGCGCCACTTGCCAGCTAGTAAAAGTGGATCACCAGAGACCGACAGGACTTCTACAGCCGTTGGAGGTTCCGGTGTGGATGTGGGAGAGCATATCCATGGATTTTATCACGGGGTTGCCTACGTCGCAGAGGGGTCACGACTCCGTTTGGGTAATTATGGACAGATTGTCCAAAGTCGCTCACTTTTTACCCGTAAGGACTGACTACACTACAGGACAGTATGCCCAGCTCTTCATTTCAGAGATTGTGAGACTTCACGGTGTGCCCCTAAATATCGTGTCTGACAAAGACAAGATACTTGTTTCGCGGTTTTGGGAGAGTTTCCAGGAGGCCATGGGCATGGAATTGCGGTTGAGTACGGCTTATCATCCGCAGACCGATGGGAAGACCGAGCGCACAAATTATATGTTAGAGGATATGCTACGCATGTGCATTATTGACTTTGGAGGTGGATGGGAGCAATACCTTCCACTGGTAGAGTTTGCTTATAATAACTCCTACCAGTTCACTATTGGCATGGCTCCGTTTGAGGCGTTGTACGGTAGGCCTTGTCGTGCCCCAGCATGTTGGTTAGAGGTGGGGGACAACAAACTACTTGGGCCGGAAGTGATTCAGGATACTTCGGCAAGGATTGAGTTGATTCGGAGTCGCATTCGGGTAGCTCAAGACCGGCAGAAGAGTTATGATGATGCGAAGAGATCTTTTAGGGAGTTCCAAGTGGGGGACCAGGTTTTGCTCAGAGTATCTCCTATGAAGGGGATTATGCGTTTCGGGAAGAAGGAAAAGTTGGCACCGAGGTATGTGGGGCCATTTCCTATTATTGAGCGGATTGGACCAGTTGCGTATAGACTCGGGTTACCAGAGCATTTACACCGGATTCACGAGGTGTTTCATATTTCCTCGCTAAGAAAATATCTCAGGGACGATTTGGCTCATTCTCACATCGCTTTGGAGGAGATAGCTTTACAGCCTGATAGCTCCTACGAGGAGGGGCCGATTGCTATTTTGGACCGAAGTGAGAGGAAGCTGCGGTCAAAGATAGTTCCGTTAGTGCGTGTTCAGTGGCGACATCACAATGTCGAGGAGTCCACATGGGAACGCGAGGATGAGATGCGCGAACGTTATCCAGAGTTGTTTTTATCAGGTACTTTCTAGTTCTGAATTTCGGGACGAAATTCTGTTATTAGGGGGGAAGTATGTAATACCCCGTATTTTTGGCGATATTTATTTTTGGGATTAATTAATTAAATGAGAATTAATTGGGAATTAATCCGGATAAAATACTAGCGAGATGTGAGTTGGTATTTGACTATATTGAGTATATATGATGATATATGAATACTGAATTATGAAATTTGTCGTGAGATTGAAATACGGCAATTTGGACATTTTATTGGGACGCGTGAGACAGTTGCGTCAGGATATAATTATTTTAATTATAAAAGTGAATTTAAATTCTATTAACCGTATGGTCGTTTTGAGTGCGCCAACGCGTCCGGAAGGGTCGAGATAGTCAGAAAACACTAGCCGGGGGTTTAGTTTGGGTCCCGGGGTATTTTTAGGCCATACCGGTAACATAAAGGGGTAGTTTGGTAATTTTGTATTTTGGGAAATTAAAAGTGACGAAAATTTGTAAATTATATCTGATTCAGGAAACAAACCACTAAACCCACTACCAACCATATTGACCCATAAGACTACGGGGAGTTTTAGAATTAGGTTTTCTAAGTTCCCAAAACAAACCATAGCCACCATAGCTATTGGAGAAGAAAACTTGGAGAGAGAGAGATAGAGGAGAAAAGCTTGGAGAGAGAGAGAGAGCTTCATCAAATCGTCATCAAAATCTGAGATTGAATCAAGGCAAGTGGTTTAAATTACGTTTTTATGCAGTAAATGCTTCTTCCATGCTTAGACTATCCAATAAATCAAATTGTTCTTGGGAGTTTAATAAAAACCCATTTTAATTGGACTTAGAACTTAAATTTGGAGAAGAAATTGCATGTAGAATCGTATAGAGATGATTACCCTGATGTTAATATATGTTAGATGTAACAAAAACGGATCTAATTTGAGTAAATTGATGATTATAAATTCTAGGGTTTATGTTCTTTAAAATTTGGGGAAAAGTGAAGAGACTTGATGATTTAATGATGTTTAGGATGAATTGATTCCTTAAAACACGTTAGTATGTGACCTTGATATGTTTAGGATTGATTAGAGACCTTAAAACATTGTTGGGACGAATTTTAGAGGAGTATTGAGGAGTAGAAATTGGTGAAAAACGAGTAGAAAATTCTGGGCTTGAATCTGGCCACTCGTTAGAAGACCTACCCAGGTCGTTCGAACGAGCTCGTTTGAACGAGCTTCTAACGAGGGTGAAGTTCGTTCGATAAGATCGTTCGAACGAGATCTCGTTAGAAAGCCCACTTCGTTCGAACGAGATCTCGTTAGAAGACTCAGTTCGTTCGAACGAAGTCTCGTTCGAACAGCCTCGTTCGAACGAGACTTCGAACGAGTTGACAGTTTAGGCTTTTTAGCCTGTTTTGATCCCAAGTGCCCAGTAACCTTGTGTATAGGTAGAGATAGCCTTTCCTTGATGAGTGATTGATATATTTGGGATGTTTGGGATAGTATGAGGAGTCAAACCTAGAAGTGTAGTTTGAACCTAAGGGAAAATGTGAAGTAGGACGTGAGCGTCTATTACGATGTGAGCTATTGACGGCCTAATTAATTATATTAACCGGGAACATATAAATGGTGTAGTATTATATGTCCGTACGAGAAGAGATATGTACCAATATATTATGGTGATTACTAAGACGTGTGCATACTTAGTATATATGTATTGATTTTATGTGTATGACATACCTACCATACTTGCTATCACGGGAGGTTTGCGTTCGCTTAGGGACCTCTAATCCTTGTGTTTCCCGGATTTAGACTGGTTACCTCGATGAACATAGGTCAGAGAAGGACTTATTGGGATGTTAATAAGTATGCTGATCGTGGGAGCGCATGTATGTGCGTGACCCATGTGATGTGACTGTGTTCGCCTCCATTATTTGTGATGTTGTTATCTGTGAACTATTCCTGAGAGATTCGGAATATGTAATCCTTATGTACGTGATGTACCGGGATGGATAGCAGAGTATGTGTGCACCGCAGCTTAGTCTCGGGGTGCTTATATTGTATATTTATGTTGTGGAAAATATACACTTTATTATGGGAACTTTCATATGGTATTATTGTGTGTATAAATTTGGAATATATAAAAGGGATAATCTATAATGAGTTGTATTACTTTTATATGAGAACCTGAATTTACGTTAAGCCCTATTTAAATGAGATCGTTATAATTTAAATGGGGACCGAGTAATAAGAGTAGAACCTATGACAGTCTAGCTAGATATGATGTCACTTAGCTAGGGATTAGCGTCATTTTAGATGGGTACTTACGTTAGGAGTGCACATTTAGTCGAGAGGTGAGAATTCCATGTGAGTGCACGTCCTAACATGTACTTTGCATTTAATGTTTTAAATGTTTTTAAAGCACTTGCAGGTTTTTAAAATATCTCCACATTCGGGCTCTGACCCGTTTGCTTTCAAATCTATTTTCTTGTAAAACCATTTTAGGTGCCCAGCCACAAGGACACCATGCATAGGATTCTCACTCAGATGACGAGCTGTAGCTGTTTGTGGAAGTTACAGGGATTTGCTTTTAGACGCTTCTATCATTTGGATTCCATGTTCAGTATTCCTCAGTTGTAGGGCATGTTGCCCAAATTCTATTAGAGACATTTCCATTTCAGTTTTTCAGACTTTGGCATGTATTAATTCAGTATTCAGTATTTTGTTACTTATTTCAGTTGTGGGTTTTGTTGTGAGGAGTTTTTCCTCCGGATTTATTTAATTCATGTGATGGTTATTCTATTATTTCGTTATGGTGAATGGTGATATTATTCTTGCTTTAAATCTTTTACTGCATGTTAATCAGACTTTAGTTAAAATTTGACAACTTACTTTTTAAATACTAGGTGGTTAGTAATAATAAAATGTTTTCGACAGTGATGCTATTAACTGAGCCAACTTGGCATTTTGATTTAATTTAATAAAGGAGTAGCTACCCGGTATTTAATTAGTCGGGGTGTCACAGAAGGAAGGACGTGGAAACAATGCAATAGAGAGAGCTAAAGGAGTTGAGCCTAATGGAAGTTGAGAGAGAATTCAGGCAGGTGGATGAGAGCCTTCACAATAAAATCCAACCTATATGGGACTCAGGGAGTCATTTAGGAGAGAGCGAGTGGAAAGATAAAATTAATGAGTCTCTTCCCAATGACCATCCACAACATGAAACTTGAATCCTCAGAGGTAATTGAAGATAAGACTCAAGTCTCGTCTGACTTAGAGCCCGACCCATGCATCCTAAAAATTGAAAGAAACCTAGGTGTTCCCTCCGAGTCAGTGCACGTAGGCCACACTTTGAGTCAACATCATGAGGATCCCTTTCCGATTAGTCACGATGAGCCTCCCGGCCTCTCCTTTATCTATGGGCGAGGACCCAACTTATTCCGATTGTTGGTTTATAATCCTAGGACGGGAGAAACAAGGAGAGCATCGGATCCCGTGAATGGGATCGGTTGAGTTGGTAGGAGCGAGAGATAGGTCGTCGCACCCCCAACGCGTATGGGGTGATTTTTGTATTTTTGAGTCATGTGTTGGTATCATTTAGTGTCTTGTTGCATTTTAATAATTTGTTTATTTTATTTTTTCCGCACTTTTAATTTGCTTTGAGTTAGATTTTAGTCATTTTTTCTTGAGGACAATGCAAAAGTCTAAGTTAGGGGGGGTTGCAAGTGCGTATTTTTAAAACTTCACAAATTTTCAAAAATTCCCAGAAATTTCAAAAAAAATCATAAAATCTTGAAAAATCCAAAAATATTTTTCTTCAAAATAAATAAAAATTGGAATTCAAAATTTTCAAAAATATCATTAAAAGTCGGTTTAAAGTCTCAAGTTATAAAATTCCGAATACACAAAGCCGAAATTGATCAAAGATGGAAATTGAGCAAAAATTGATGACTTAACGAATAAGTGTGGAGATTAACAACCTCGGTGAGATTCGAGCCTCTCATCTTTGTGAGAATTATAAATTAATCCGAGTTAATTGTTACCTCAAAGTTCTTTTCAGCGCTTAATAAGTCGTCGAGGATCTTAAGTATTTCACCTTGATCGATTTTGAGAAACGTGTGTGATATTGCCTTGAAAAGCGCGCTACAAATCTCTAAATTAAATTCATCTCGAAACGCATATGGTAAATTAATAAGTAATTCGGATAATGAAGTAGGCCATCGTTTGTTACCCAAAAATAGAAACCATAAAAAGTTGTAAAAAAACATACCTTTTGTAACCCAATTGAGCCGAATATTCGTTTCCTTTCGTTTGATAGCCCAAAAAACCTAAAAAGCCCAGAATTGTGAAAGATGGAAAAATTCAGAAATTAAGTCCGAAAAGTGCATAAGAAGGGGCAAGAAAAAGAATAGAAATGCTCAACAAAAATATCAAGAAAAGAAAAGAAAGGAAAAACAAAAAAAATAGAGAAAAGGAATAAAAAGTGAGCAAAAGCCCGAAAAAGCACTAAGGGACATCATAAGAAAAAATTTCCAATTCCGAATTTCCCAACCATTTCCATATTACCCAATACACCTATAGCTCGAAAAAGTCCTAACCGAGTCCAAATTACGAAATTGGTTACCACGTGGAGAGCTAAGATACCAAAAGATAATAAAAGACATTGAATGCGTGAAAAAGAGGCGATGTTTCCGTTTCCCAATATATAAAAGACCGTATTCCATTGATGAGATCCAATCACTATAAAATTTCTGTCTTTTTTCTTGTGTGCGGGAACTTGGTTCCAATATATTTACTCTTTATATCACGCACACCGAGAGAATAGCCACATTCCGAGTGATTCGTTTGAGAGATCATTCCGTGAGATCTTGAAATCAAAATGAATTTTTGGATATGTAACGTAATTGTCAATCGGTGGAAATCTGCGGTTAAATTTTTTGGCTTCGCACACACGCACTATGATTTGAGACACTTGAACATTACTTGATGATGATTATTTTCTGGGAAAGTTTGAATTATATAATTTTTGCGTATTTTGAAAATTCTTTGAGTCGAATTTTGTGGGTATATTCGCTGTAAACCCTCACGAGGCACAACTAGTCCTACTAGGGTGACCTAGGGGTTTAAAGGCTTGTTACATACGCTAAATGCAATCACTTGCCCGCAAAAAAGGTATTCTATCCCAATAAAATGATTTTCAAGAGTTGAGCCTTGCTAGGATTCTTTTACATTGCTCGGGACGTGCAAAGTTCTAAGTTAGGGGGATTTGATTAGGCATAAATTCTTCCAAATTTATCCCTTTAATTTAGCTACTTTTAGAACCTCGAACAACGTAATCAATTTGATTTTATCTCATAATCTTGCTACTGACTTATTCTAACGAGTACCCCGAGTTTCTGGTATTTCGTACTAATTTTGCAGGTATTTGATGTCAATAAAGAAAGAAAGAAACCAGAAGAATCGAGAAAGAAAAGAAGGAAAGTCAAAAGGGTAGAGTTGTAATTTTTACCTAGAATTCAGATGAGACATCTAAGAAAAGTTGAAGATATCAAGTTTACGAGCACATAGGAAGAAACGGCACCTCAATCGGAGTCTCGGTGTGAAAGTTATGAGCAGTCAAAGATTGAAGAAAAAGTCAAAGGAGAACTGGACCGATCCGAAATGCAAAGTTCCAGTGAACCCCGGATCGAAGACGGATCGAAGCTGAGAGAAAAGAAACAAATCGATCCGTATCGGACCAATCCGTCCAGTAAATAAATGAATCGATCCGGATCCAAGCCAAATCGAATCGAAGGAGGACCAAACCGGTCCGACTATCGAAGTTTTGTTTTCTTACTCTTCCTCCAATGGAGAGTACTGATTAAGCTAAAACTCTTGGAGTTTTGTAGGGTATTTAAACCCGATTTATTATCATTTTAAGGACGAAAAAAATCATCTAATTTTTCCCTTTTCAGTTAAAACCCTAGTTTGAAGATTTATTGTAATTTTTAATTTCAAGATTGAAGTTTGTTCAGATTTCTGTGATTACAAGTAATTTTAGTTGATGCTTTTAGTGATTTGGTAAGTTAATTGATTATTTTCTTCTTTCTAATCTTACTTCTACATCATTCTTCAATTCTCCCTTAGTTTAATCATGATTTCCTGCAATTCAAAAATCGTTTTCATTAATTTCAGCATGTTAGGCTAGGTTTTTGAAGGTCGGGATGCATGAACTCAACCTCATGTGTTAGTTTCATGTGTATAAAAGTAATCCTCTAAATTTAATGATTTTATTATGATCGTATTGCGTAGAAACGCGATAATTGTAGATCTTTGGATCTCGTTTGCTTCAGGGTAACCGGGATGCTTTAGAATGCAATTTGAGTGTAACTATCGCAATACCGATTTACTCGTCATCTGATTAAGTATGGTGCGGGCTTGAACCTCATACACGTAATGCTTGGGAGTACTAAATTCCGGGTCTAATTAATCACTTAAATTTACGATTATTTTTATACCAGCAATACACTAGGGTTGAGGGATTGACTTCCCGTCCTGTTTTTTCATCATATAGTTCAAGTTACAGTTCAATCATCATCAGTAATTTAGGTAATTTCGGTAATTTAGAGTAGTTTCATTTCATTCATACTTTAGTTCATTATTTAATTATTTTCAAAATTTCATTTAGTTGTAGTCAATCTCCAAATCAAATCATCTTTTCCTTTTTCTTTAGAGTCAAAGTTAGGTTTCCTTCGTCTATCCAACGTCGTTACAATTCCGTTGTCCTATTTCCCTCAGGATCGATACACGACTTATCGGATTATTACTTGAGCGACAGGCTTGCACTTGAGCCTTGAGAGTACGCACTTCTGAGACACATTCTTAGTCGCGTCATTAACCGACCCTACCATGCCCAACACTTCAATCACCATGACCTAGGTAGGGCATTCTCTGTTTGTATTTAATTTGTAGAGCACTTAGTTATTTCTAAGCCTAAAAAGGCATACCCATTCTAATTAGGTCTACCATCATCACTGTAATAACAATGTCACCATAAAAACATTAAACATGATCATACGCAATCTCAATAATCGAAGCAATCACTAGCCTTACTTCTATTTGTTGCCTATACTCGTTAAGGCAATACTTTTACAAATCATACTATTATGTTATCTCCCAAACACTTTCCCCACATAAAAGACCATTGCTCTAACATGAGCGTAACCTCATTTACCCCATAAATTTTGAGTTTATTCACACGCATCTACCTCATTGAGTTATCAGAATTTTTAAATTACACCCACACGTTGCTTCCCTAAGCATACCCAATTTTTAAAGGTCCTTGCACGACCTAAGTTCCCATTGAAATACATTGTATTAGAACTAGATCAACCATAATGGTTACCCACAATAACCCTCACGACTACAATGAACACCAAATTTTAACCAATCTTGCCTTCTAGACATAACAATAACTCATAACAGTCCCCATAAAATTAACGTATCCTTTCAAGTAACTATTAATCCATTCTCAAGAAAAATATCACACTTCGACGCAGCTAATAAATATGCCTAAAATAAACACAATCCTCCCAGTATACATTTCAATACATCTCTACACCAAAGTAAAAATGCCCCTTCTCACTCATGGTGATCCAATGTAAAACACTATCCCAAATACGAAGTCCATCTTCTCCAATGTACTAACAAAACCCAGGTGAAAATTAAGTCCCAATATCAAACAACACATATCCTAGATCTCCAAAGTAGAAAAAAATCCTTTACCACCGATACTATCACTAGTTCTTTTCATAGCAATTAAATTCATATGTAACTCGATGGCCGTCTCACTGTGGCTCTTGGCCTTGTCGACTCTGCTTATTTTGATATTAAAACTCCTATATCTTATACATAGACTACTCATTTGGAACCCCTCAAGCTGTTGGGTCCTCTAATAATTGTTGTTGCCCAGAAAAATACACAAGAGGCGGGGGGTGAATTGAGATTTTGCAAACTTTTTAGGTTAAATTAATATTTCAGAAAATATTTAATTTAAAACACTTGATACAAATTTCTAATTTAATAAATCTTAAATGATTAAACTAATGATGATTAAACAAATTTAACCAATTAATTTAAACAATTTAAATAAGAGATTATAACACACAATAAATAAATTATCAAATAAATACTTCCAATTGATTAAACAAGATAAATCACAGATTTCAACACCCACTAAATAAATTATTAATTTTCGTGTTTAATATAAATTTATATTTTGAATTGAATCTAAAGTGATTCACACAAGAATATAAAATAAATACTACAAATAATTAAACAAGTTACATTTCAAGATTGTAAGACCCAATAAATTTGTAAATATTTATTGTAATTAATAAAAATTAATATGCTGAAATAATTTAATTATTACGAAATGAATTATTTTAATCTTAAAATAAATTTACCAAATTTTCGGATTTAAATAACTTGCTCGTTTAAGAGCTTAAAATAAAATCAAAAAATTACAAGCATATAAATAAATTTAAATACTGAAAATAAATGACACCGTATTTTTAACGTGGTTCGGCCAAATTCCGACCTACGTCCACGCGCCAAGAGCAGGTTTCGTCTCCCGCGCTTCAATACCGTGATCCACTAAGGCAGGATCAAACCTCCAACGTACAATCTAGCAGCTAAACCAAGCTACTTGTACAACCGAAGCTAATCACCGGGCTTCAAAATAAAACAGGAGTTTTGAGTACAAAGTTTGGATGTCGAAACTCTCTAAAATACAAGTTGATCCGAGTTTCTTCTTGAATGACACTTTACAATAAATTTGATTTTTGCCACTAGTCTTCTTTTGAAATTTTGTAGCAGAATAGTGATTCTTGTGCTCTTCAAATTTCTTCTTCAATAAATAACTGAATAGAACTTTGTTGCTATCTCAAATCTGAGTGTCAACTTCAATGCTTTTCTTGAACGAGTGTATACACTTTGAATATAAATTCTAGTTGCTCTTTTGAACTTGCATGAGCTGAATGTAAATCTGGTTGCTCTCTTTTCTGTGTGTATAAAAAAATCAATTGCTCTCTATATTTCGTTTTTCATTTTTGTGTTCAGTTGTTCCGTTTATCTTCAACACTTTGAATGTTTATTTGTAGAAGCCCAAATAAGAATAACCGTTAAAGAAGATTTTTATAGACTGAGTTCTCTCTCATAAAAGTTTGTTTGTCTGATGAGAGCATTAAATGCTCAAAATCTTGAGAAAGAAAATCGTATCATGTTCTCCATTCTTTTGTTATACAAAAAATTGTAGACTGATAGATAGAGAAAGAGGTTAGTAGCAAAATGGAACTGTAGAATGATTATACAAGAAAATTGTATCATGTGGCTCTCACTAGCTGATATCACATACCACTTGTGTGGTCTTCGAATATTTGAACATATAATATATATGTTAGACAAAACAGTTCCAATGAACAAGGCAGTAGGCGTCTAAGTAGTAAGCAAGACGCATGGGGCCAAAGGAAATATTTAATTTTACAAACTCAACCGTCAACTTTCAAAATTCGTCCAACTCTCTCTCTCTCTCTCTATATATATATATATATATAAACAACCCTGATAGATATAGGAAACTTATATATATTTCGGATCACTTGTTGTACAGTAAACAAATAATGAATATTAAGTGCAGTTGAGGTCTTCTAAGACAAGTCTCTACAGCTGGTACAAAATGGAGGCACGGTTAAATATGTTATATGTTGTTGTTAGCATCAGATAATAAGTATAAACAAAAAAATCTAAAGCTTTACACACCGAACAGTAATATATATATAGAAAAAAATAATATGCATTATTTTATGTTAAAGATATAACAACGTTTTTATACAAAAAAATTATTATTATTATTATTATTATTATTATTATTATTATTATTATTATTATTATTATTATTATTATTATTATTATTATTATGATAGACACTTATACAGATATCAAAAACAATAAATGGAGAAGTCTTTCAATGTGGACATACACGGGTTCTAACGTTGTCAGTAAGCCATGCTTGAAATATCAAGGATTGTTAGGATTGGGACAACTAATTTATGTAGTCAATAATGTGTGTATCTATGTATGATAATAAATATATAGACGAACAAAGCATTGGGTTCAAAGATTCTATGTTTGTGTAGTCATTTCATGAGTACAAGTAAAGATTAAATTTACTTTCAAGGACTTTTGCTCCCTAACATCACATATCTATAGATATGTGCATAAAAGATTTTCAGCTACAATTAATTCAAGGATTCAAAGCACGCGGAAAATAAGCAACTAAACAAAAAAAAATTGCCCAAAAATAAATATAATAATATGATAGTAGTATGTATAATTTTATATAAGATCTCCTCTCTGCAAGTATATATAATATATAATACTGATTATGCATAAATTCTTTCCATTTATCCCCTTAATTTAGAGGCTTTTATCGCTCCGCAAAGTGTAATTCAAGTGGATTTATATCATATCTTTGATATTGACAAGTTCTAATGAGTACGCCGAGTTTCGTGTGTTCTTCATCTATTTTACAGGTGTTCAGTGTTTTAATTAGAGTTCCGTACCAAAATCTTCAAATAAGTATAAGAAGGAAAGGTTTCTGCAAAAGCAGACAAGATGGAATCGAACCCAAGGTAAAGAAAAAGAACCGAATCCATCCTGGGAAAGTTCCTATAAAGACTGTCAAGACAGAACCGAACCAAAGTAAGGAAATAAAGAAGTTATCTGGTGCTCGAAGAATTCTCTGTAAAAGCTGTCAAAGACAGAACCGAACCGAACCCCCTAACAGGATCGATTCTGTTCTCGATTATCCGAACTTATCCACTTGTAAAAATTAGAATCCTACTTGGTTCAAACTCTTAGATTTCGTAGATACAAATTATAACTCCTCTCAAACATAAAAGGGAGGCTTCTGATTCGTTAGGGAAGCTCTGTAATCAATTTTAGAGAAGAAGAACAATAAACCCTAGTTGCTTTCAGTTTGCAATTCAAGTAACACCATTCTAATTCTTGTTTTACTGCAGTAATTACTTTTCTAATAACACCTTCATCTCTCTTCATCTTCGTTCATTATTAAAAATGTTTTCTTTCATTCTAAACGTATTATCTTCAAGTTTTCATATGTCCGGTTAGATTATTAAGGTCGGGATGCATAAACTCAACCTGATGGGTAGTTGCATGTGTATAAAATTAATCCTCTAAATTTAATGGTTTATTACGACCGTATTGTGTGAAACGCGACCATTGTAGATCTTTGGATCTCGTTTGCTTCAAGGTAACTGGGATGCTTCAAAATAAAATTCGAGTGTAACTATCGCAATACCGATTTACTCGTCCTCTGATTAAGTATGGTGCGAACTTGAACCTCATATACCTAATGCTTGGGAGTACTAAATTATGGGTCTAGTTAATCACTTAAATTTATGATTAGTTTTATACCATCAATACACTAGGGTTGAGGGATTTTATTCCCATCCTCCTTTCCTCATTGTATAGTTCAAGTTTTAATTCAATCATCATCATTATTTCGAATAATTTAGAACAGTTGCATTCCATTCATACTTTAGTTCATTAGTTAAACATTTACAAAATTGCATATAGTTGTAGCTATTTCAACATTCAGATCATCTTTTCCTTTTTCTTTAGAGTCAAAGTTAGGGTTCCTTCGTCTGTCCAATATCGTTATAACTCTGTTGTCCTATTTCCCTGAGGATCGATACCCGACTTATCGGATTATTACTTGAGCGACAGGCTTGCACTTGAGCCTAGAGAGTACACACTTCTGAGACACATTCTTAGTCGCGTCAAGTTTTTGGCATCGTTGCCGGAGACTTAGGATTAGATCAAGTCAATCTAAAGCTTTGACCAAATATTTCAAACAAAATCCAAAAACATAAAAATTTAAAAGTACAAAAATATTCCTCATCATCTCTCGTAAGCCTGTTAATGAAAAATTTTGAACTCACTCCAACTCCCCATAATACTCCAACCCACATTCACAAAAATTCGATAGTTGAGTACGACCCCGATAGCCCTCACACTCCTAACGTTCCACAATTTTGGGTTCCATCTCCCACGTCTACACACACCCCGACATCCCTCTTAGGAAACACCACAGAGAACGCTCCGAGCATACCAAGTGAGGATAAAAAGTCATCCAGTGAGAGAGCCATGTCACAACACGGTAGTGTAGCTTCTGGTGAGGAAGAGGTCTTGTACCTCCCGTTGAGAAAACTCTTATATCCTAAGCGCACAGTCACTCTGGGATGCATTTTACTCCCGTATAATGTCGGGAAATTTCGCTTTAGGAAATGGATGATCCAAATGCTTCCCACTTACCATGGAATGGATTCAGAGAAGCCATATCTCCACATCATGGAATTTGGAGAGATGTGTGAGACCCTCAGCGATCAAACTTGCACAAAAGATGTGATCCTCCTCAAACTCTTCCCTTTCTCGCTAAAGGATAAGGCTAAGACCTGGCTATGGTCTTTACCTCCAAACTTGATTTCATCATGGAATGAGTTACAATCTAAATTTCTTAAGAAATTATTTCCTACACATCGAATGAACTCCATCAAGGCTTAAATTCAAACCTTCCGACAATTAGAAAATAAGTCATTCGATCGATGTTACGAGCGTTGCAATGAGTTAGTCACTTCGTGCCCGCATCATGGACTTGATAAATTGCAAATTATTTCCTTCTTCCATAAGGGGATGAATATGAATTCCAAACAACTCGTTGAGACTATGTGTGATGGTCCCTTTGTCGAATTAGATGCCAACGATGCTGAGCTTCACCTGGGGTATGTCACCGAGACTACCCAATCCTGGGATACAACTGACCCTAGTGCTCAAAATTGAACTCGCCAAGCGACCACCACTCCATCGACATCCGGCCTATTTCACGTGGAAAAGAATGCTATGATGGACATCGACTCGATCTACTTGAGAAAGGAATACGAGAATTACTGGAGGTATGTGGAAGAGGACCAACTGGATCCATCCCAAACCCCATTGAGAAGGTGTGTGCGTTTTATGAGGAAGGTCATTCAACAGAGGAATGCCCGATAATACCCGCCTACAAAGTGATGCTTCAAGAACAAGTAAGTAGTATATGTGGATTCAAGGGTAATTTCGGTGCACCGTACTGGAATTCTTACAACCCTTCATGGAAAAACCATCCTGGTTTTATCTATGGGCAATAATATGCTGCGATAAATCCTAATTCACATATTGCCCCTCCTCCACCATCGCACTTTTAGCAAGCTCCACACATGCAAGGACATGTACAGGCACCACCACCTCAAGGGACATAAATAAATCCACTGATGATACAAGAAATCGTCCATAAGACGTTCTCATACCAGCAGGTCAAGAGTAATGTGTGTGTTAAACAAGTAAAGCAAGCAAACAGAGAGAAGACACGGTATAGAGTGGTTCAGCCTCTAAAATAGGCCTACGTCCACTGTGTTGCTCCGTTCTCATTATGTGCGTTGCATTGTACAATATAATCATGCCTATAGAGGCGTATAAGTATGAGAATAAAGGAGAGTACATGACAGTATTGAAGATTCCGGTGAGCCCGTGAGGTGGTTGTGATGCAGATTCTTGGCCTCCAAAGCCTATGTTGGGGTGATGTAGAGAGAATCTGTGTTGTAGTGCCTCAGGTGTGTGTGGAACCGATCCCCCTTCCTTCTAGGTGTGGTCCTATATTTATGAGGAAATGTGTTGAGTCAGATGCCCTGAGCACGTGGCGTATACCAAGTTTGCGGCAGTTGTGGATAAAGGGGGTGCGGCCTGCAAGGCAAGCAGTGTTCTAAGCTGGAGGGGTGCCGCATACCCTAAGGTGGGGTGCCGCGGCCTATGATGGAGAGGGCCGCACCCTAAGTGAGTTCTGGCCGTGCCCTGAGTGAGGTTAGGCCGCAGCCTGTATGAGAGAATACATCCGTGACAGGGTGCTATATTTGTACTATCAATAAGCCCCCAAGCCGTAGTGCCAAGGGAGATCAATTGGGACTGCGGCTAAGTAGTCTAGGTGTCGCGGTACTACCAAAACGACGATTCGTCTTCCGCGCTCCCTTATATAAATTTTTTCTGGCCGTGGACTTCATTACGTTTCCAAAACTTTTGAGAGCACATATAGAGTGAAACTCTGCACTTTCTTTCTTGCATATTCCGGCGACCTTCCGAAGCGGTGTGTGGCGATTTAAGGTGGTCTGTAGCTGATCTTTGCGACTTTATTCATTTCCAGGTGATTTTTCAACCACCATTTACAGTTTTCTTCCCTTTTAATACTTTTCCTGGTTCATTTGCTAGAAATCTAGGGTTTTATTTGCTCGCTTTGCTTTTTCCACATATGCTGCATATGAAATACATATAACTGTTCTTGATGTTCATAATCGAACACTCCGTATTATGTGGGTTTGATCCTAAAAATGATTAGATTTAGGTAATCAACTTGTTTAGGATAGAGGCCGCGACATGGTAGGATTTCAATAATCATTTCCGTGAACTGGTACAATACTTCTGCGTCATACCGTGCCAAATGGTCGTGGTCCCTCAAACTATCATCCGCGGCATCAAATCACCACCCTTGGTAGTCTCGGAATAGCCTTACAACTTCCATGAACCCAAGACATCCATGTTAAATAACTATAGCTGCTGCTAGAGCATAAAGAGTGGACTGAAAATTTAGGAATGGCCGTGGCCAGGAATGCCCTAAAAGCAATTATATCTTATTACCGCGGCATTCTATGTTCCTCTGATATGGATGTGGCCGCGGCTTGTTGGGACAGTACGATCCCATAAGTAGACATTTTTAACTCAAAAATACCCTTTTGCGGCTTCTTGAAGTCTTACAAATCATACTGGCTGCGGCGCCTAACTACGAACTCTGCTTTTCAGGTACTGCTGTAGCCATATGAGCTTTGACCCAGACGAGTTCCTGAGAGGCTTTTGGGCAAAGCATTTTGGGACCTCTCCCCCCGAGCTTACTTCTGTGCCCCCTCTAAGATCAGTAAGGCCCTACAAACTAAAAGATTGCCCAAAGTGCGTGATACTCGACCCAGACTCCGCGGATTCTGCATCTGGGAAGGATTTCCTATCTCCGCCGATGGAAGAGGAGGCTGTAACACGCCGTATTTTTGGTACATTTAAAAATTTAATTAATTCGGAAATTCTAAATTACTAGTGTGTTGTAATTTAAGGAATTAATTATGGTAAAATAATATATAAATATTAATCTGGGATTGAATGGATAATATTTAGGGAAATTTATTTACTAAGTGAATAGTAATAATGTAATTACGTCGTTTCGAGTATTAATGACGAGGTATGTACTTATCACATCCGGAAGTCGGTATAGACTATATTGGGTGGGGGATAAGTATTTTTATAAATTGATTCGGATGCAAATTCTGAGTGTACAGTTGAGTCCGGATGGGCCGAGATAGTCGGAAAAGTGTACCCGGGGTAGTAAACGGGTCACGGGACGTTTTTTGACATAGTCGGGCCCACTCGGGGGCATTTAGGTCACTTGGGCTTGGCCCATTAGTCAAAAAACGGGAATTCGGTAATTAACCTGATAAAAAGAAGTAAGGGCATGGCTGAGTTTATTTAGAGAAAAGAAATTAAGGGTTAGAAAACCCTAACAGCAGCCAAAGCCATTTGGGGATCTCAAAGAACCAACTAAGGTCATCTTCAACCTTGGAGTCCATCTCAAATTCAGACACTACAAAACCTAAGGTAAGTGAATAACTTGCAATAGCATTAAATCTGTCTTTCAATTCATATTTGTGTGATGTAATGAATTAAAATTCGTTTTGGGGTTTCATGGCATAAACATGGGGTTTTGATAAACAAAAGAAGATATTAATCTGATTTGCCAAAGTTTATGAGGATTTATGTAAAAATATGATACTGGAAAATTGATGTGTATCTGTTAGAATGATATCCGGATAAATTAGAACGAGTTGGATGAAGAAATTTGGGTGTAAATGTGTTTAAGGATAAAGATAGATTTTTCCCCGAAATTATGAATCAGAAGTTTATGGACGAATTGATGATTGTTGTGGACTTTCTAGGGGATCCTAATAAGGTTTCTAATATGTACTTGTGATAAGAAGGTTTGTAATTCATCTTATAAGAAATTAGGGTTTAAGAAAATCCGTCCATGGCCGCCCTGTCTTCGCGAAGAAGACGAAGACTTGTTCGATCGATCGATCGACGGTCTGGGGTCGATCAATCGACGGTCGGCAGAACTTGGCAGTTTCGCCAGTTAATTATATAAAAGGGGAAATTCATATAAAAATCTTATGTAATTAATTATTGAGAAATTAAATACATGAGTTTAATCTAATTAATTGTAGGTAAATTAATTAGGGTTTGAGGCAGAAAATTTGGTTGAGCGAAACCGAAATGTAATAATTTAATTAGACAGAGGCTAATAAAGTAGAGTCGGGGATTTTGACTCGGGTAAATTTATTTTGGGCTACGAGAGTAAGTCCAAATTTATGGTGGGGGCGATACCAAAAGTAACTTAATTAATTAAGGTGCAATTTAATTAATATTTAGAGTTGGACCATAAACTCTTGATAAATTTAATAGGCTTATGTTACGGATTTACCGCACGGTATAGCCGGGACTTTTATATTTATACGGATGTGATAGTATATATATATGGTGTGTACATTAATATCAGTGATTAGATACTTTATACTATAGTGCTATAGGGGGAGGTTGCGCGTAGTGGATGAATCCCCTAGCTTGAGGAGTAGGGTGAGTATATTCCCGAGGTCATAGCGTCCATTATATGGGTGAGGGACATCTCACTTTCAGGGAAGGAATATGACCGCCTCCAATCATTTATTTTTATCAAGTTGGTGTGAAATTCTGACTTGGGATAACTAGGCTATGTGATTGTACCTAGTGGGATAGCACTTTATAGAATTTTCATTCTGTGAGTATTTTACTCGGGTGAATGCAAGTTGTTAAATATATTACAGTATGATTGTGAATGCTGAAATATGATATTAAGTATATAATTGGATAATTAATTATATACGGGTTATTAATGAAAAATATGAGTTATTTCACATGTATAACAAGTGTAGAAGTTATATGAATTTAAATGATTTAGTTAAGTTGATGTTACTAATAACTTAAAAATCATAAACACTACATACTCAGTTAGAGTAGGGTGGGTATAAAGGAACTTTGTTAATTATCTAGTCATGAGATGAATAACTAGGTAATTTAATTAAAGCGTTAGTAGCGTATATTAGAGGAGGGGTAAGGAAGTTCTCAAGAGAGTGCGATACTAACTAAAATATGAAGAGCATGCATATTTATTTATTACTGCAAGTTAATCATTTGTTAAATGTTTTTCAAATGTTTTTGGGTACTAACCCTTGCTATAAAAACTTTTAAAAACCCTTTTAGGTGTCCAGCCACAGGGACGCCAGCCTTGACTCAATTCCAGGGATCCGTTGTTGCAGCATATGTGGATGTTGCGGGGCTTTGATAGACGCCTCATTCTTCATTCTTAATGTAGAAATTCATGATTAGTTATTCGAGCATGTTGCTCACATTCCATTTTATTTGTAGTAGACTTGTTGGGAGTTCATTCTTGTCTTTACGGGATTTATTATTTGGACCGATGGTTTATTCGGTTAATTACTTTTACTTGTGGATGATTATTTCAGTTATCTGTGATTGTTATATTGTTTTATTATCCGCATGGGTTTTTGTTTAAATAATGAAAGATAAAAATTGGCACCAGTCTATTTTTCTCACTTAGGTGGTTAGTAATTTAATAAGACGACAGTGATGCTAAGAATGGACCAAATGAGAAACCTGTTCTAACTTGATTTAGGACTAATCACCCGGGATTAATTAGGCGGGGTGTCACAGAGGCCAACTCAAGTACTCATCCCATAGGTGAAGGAGATAGTGCCGCGGCTGCTAGAAATAACCCAGGAGGAACATCTGGGAGGGTTGAGAGACCCTTGGCCGCGCTTGATATCCGCGGCTCGATGACCCAAGATTGGGTTGAGCAGGTTGCTGAGGCCTTCGAATTTCCAAAAAATTTGACGTGCTCGGCCCCTGCCGCGAACCAAAGACCATGCATAGTTCTATCCGATGATGGAATTTGCTTCCCGCTGCACGCCTTCATTTACGGGCTGCGGCTACCAGTCCCAGTTCCTATCCGTCGCCTTTTTCAGGCAATGAACCTGGCCCCGACACAGCTGGACCCTAATGGCTGAAGAGTCGTTCTCCCTACAATTGTCCTTTGGGATAATTTGTTCAAAAAGGACATCACTCCCGCGGAGTTCTTTCACTTCTACCGTCCAAAGGAGAACACAGTGAAATTCGTGGGGTATTATTACCTCTCTAGCCGCGACAGGGACGAGACCCTTTACACTGTGAGACTGACCAGTGTGAAGAATTGGAAGGGGAAATATTTCTACATCTCTGGTGAAGGCTGGGAGATGCACCCCGAGGAGAATGAAAGAGAGAGAACATATAAAATGTCGCGGCAGTGGGGGTCACCCTCAAAATTAGGTATGAGATTATAGCCGCGTACTTTTTATTTCACATGTAACTTCCACTAACCTGAATCGTCTTTTCTTTCTGCAGCCTTTGACAATCTGCATTTGAACAAGCGGCAGGAAAAAAGGGTTGCTGAGGTCGCGGAAGTTCCTGCTGAATACAAGAAGTTCAGCACACTTGTAACGTCAGCAACCATTTTTAAAGCAGGATTTTTCCCAAGCAAATCCATTCCTCAACAAATGGGTGGGGAAGGTAACTAACTGCACCATAATTTTTACTCCGCGGTCATTTATTCTCTTGAACTCGAACTCATGCCATTCCTTTTTAGGCGAAGAAGTTGACAGGGAGTTGCTAGCGGCGCAGTTAGCGGAGATGGATGAGGACGCAATCGTCCTAAATAATACTACGCGGAGCATAAAGAGGAAGAGGTCCAAGGCCAAGGGACCTTCCGCGGCCCCCTCCGGAGAAAATAATGTTGCCCCAGCCGTGGTCGCTGTCGATACGGCTACTGATCCTGCCGCGGATCAGGTGGTTAATGATGAAAACCCCGCGCATAACCATTTTGATGACGACATAGGGGAAAACTTAGCCGCGGCTGGCCTGATGTCAACTGAAGTGCCCCTTCAATCATCCTCTCCTCCACCGCCAACTGTAGTGGCGGTTAATGCGAACTTGCCACCTTCTCAATTCCGCGGAGAGTCTGAGCCTGATGGTAGACCAAGGCCTCAATTAAGGCAGCCTGACCCCAATTCTTCATGGGACACTACCGCAAAGGCTGCACGGAGAATGAAGCGAGCCTTGGATGCCACGGACCTTGAAAGGCTAGTGGGAGAAGATCATAAAGATCTGGAGGACTGTGGCCTCCATAGCCTTCTGAGGGTAGTACCAGTTGTCATTTGACTTTGCATCTCATATTTTTCCATATTTTCTAACGTCTTTTCTTTTAGCCCGCGGATGTGATTGTGGTCCAGAAGAGGAAGTACGAGGCCTTGTATAGGTTGAAAGAGGCCGAGAAGAGTGCCCATACCGCGGACTTGCAAGCTGCACAGACTTCTTCTTTTGAGGCAGGGAAAAAGTTTGCTGCCGCGGCCCTTTAAGCAGCCCATATGAACCTTGAGAAAGCCGTCAAGGAGAGGGAGGAAGCGGAGGAGAATTTTAAATAGGCCGCGGAATCCCTAAAATCGTCGCAGGCCCAGACTGCGGAGGCCGCCCGTATTGCGGAAATTTCAAATGCCAAGCTTGACCTACTCCAGCAGAAATATGAAGAGCTAGAAGCCAAGTCCGCCCAAAAAGATGAAGATCATGCCGCGGTAGTGAAAAAGTTGGAAGAAGATCATGGTGACGCCCTCCAGCTAGCCATATATCATGTCGTGGAGTCATTCAAAGGCTCCAAGGATTTCTTCCTTATCAATAACAGGGCATACATCCGCGGCTACCAGGAGCTGTGGCAAAGATTTATCAGGAGGTTCCCTGAGCCCGAGGAGGATGTCCTTGCCTGGAAGTTGAGCGATTCAGAACATCAAGAGTGCATCGCTGAACTTAAGGCCGCGGCAGAAGAGAGAGCAAGGCTCAGGGCCGAGGCAGAGGCAGAAGCCGCGGACGGAGAGACCGAGACTGCCGTGGGCGGAGAAAATGATGATGATGATGATGATGACGCAGCCTCTTGAACTCTTAATTTCTGTTGCATCATTAATATAGGGCTGCGTCCCTCCCTTTTGTAATCTTTAAATTTCTTTTGTGGTTGCGGCCTTCATTCTGTAATCTATGGCTATTAATACCAAGGTTGCGGCCATATTTTTACCACTATGATTGACTGCTTAATATATTCCTTGCTCTTTTATATTGCATGTCTTACATTGCTTGCTATAATGAATGGTTGTACGTTACTGCCTCATTTCTGAAAATGCATCCGCGTCCTGACAGACGTAACATTTCAAGTTCACGGACAGAGGTCGATTTCTTCGTAGTTTGATTTTTTGTCAATGTCTGCGTCCATACAAATGGTGTTAAATCCCTGGGATCGACTGTTGTATCACGTCAGCTGCGTACAAACCATGGCTCGTTATTATGTCGCGTCATGTAAACATCTTTGCATGATTATCGCGTACAGGATTTCAAGGCTGGGACTTGCTGATTGCATGGATCTCCAGCTGCTTTCATTGCACCCGGTTGTCTGAACCATTTATCTTTTGTTATCCCATAACCAACATGGTACATGTAGAGAACTCTTTCCTTAGACTTGGTACAACTGATTCTCTTTAACCATCGCATTCGACATTGTAGCTTTCTCATGCTTCAAGACGTTAGTGCCTCATCATTTTCATGAATGAGTGGCTCCTAGAGCTCTGCAACCGTACCGGTGGGATGCGGCACATTTCTGGATTATCTGAACAATGAGCCTTTGTAGACATATGTTGGAGTTTCCAAGTCTTCTCGGGCTGGGTCATGTCACCAAGCCCTAACATGCGAGACACTATCAAGCCTCTCCAGGCTGGGTTACGTTATTAAGCCACCCACAGCTAATATGCGAGACACTATCAAGCCTCTCCAGGCTGGGTTATGTTATTAAACCACCCACAGCTAATATACGAGACACTATCAAGCCTCTACAGGCTGGGTTATGTTATTAAGCCACCCACAGCTGCTGATATATATAAAGACATCCCTGGCTAGATAGTATAAGCCTCCCGACCCAATGACGCATCCCAAAAGCTGAAAACGGGCATTGTAAGGCCCCGTGGCTAATGAAAGCTCCTTTAATCTTCAGACGCTTTCGTGAATATTATCATCATATGATAAGATGAAGTTGCACATATATAAAGGTCGTAATCCCTCCATATGCGCATCCCGAAATAATAATAATCTTCCGAGATAATTTGTTATTCTTCCTCTGGAATCTGTTTAAGACACAAAGTCTTTTTGTGAGATAGCAGGTTATGAAACCAAGAGAAATATCAGATTTGGCAAAATTTGCTAATTCATATATTTATATATGTATGCTTCAGCTAATGACTTTGTTAATAAAACATAAGGTCTTAAGTATTAGGGCTACAATGACCCCCCCCCCCAAAAAAAAAAACATAAACAGGAATAGCTGAAATTGGAAAGACTAAGGATGAGATGCGGCATACAGCCTCTGTCAGGTCCAGCTGAGACTTTTATGCATTCTTCAGGAATCGCTGCAGCATCCCTTGCCCAATTATCCTTTCAACTTCATCTTTCATAGCATAGCATTGCTCTGTGTTATGGTCGTGGTCCTGATGGAATTTGCACCAGGTAGCTTTGTTCCTCTTGTGGGGTGGAGCTCTCAACTTTTCTGGCCACCTCAAAATCTTGTCCTCTTTGATAGACTCAAAGATCTCCTCAAGCGGGAAGGTCAACGGAGTATAGACACCTGATTTTTTCTCTGATTGCCCTGTTCTCCTTTTCTGGCCTCTGCCAGTTGATTCCGCAACTTCTTTAACTGCCGCGGTAGACAAGCCTGGCTTTGTTTCCTCCGCTTCTGTACCTATATTCTTGGAGGCCGCGGCCTCTAGCATTATCACCCTATGGGTTAGAAAATTGACCTGGGTCTGAAGTGAGGCATGGCTGTCATAGAGGTGATTAAGGTGGTTGTACAGTTGCACAATCTCATCTTTGACTTCTGCGCTCTGGCTGGATTCTCCTTCCATTTCTGCTTTTGTTAGTTTTTATAAAGTATATAGAATCTGAGACAAAACTAACAAAAGTGAGTAATCATAGAAGTATTGGGAAGGAGGGGATGAACTGCTCCATGATATGCTAAGGAGGCCGCGGCAACTATGGCACACAAGTGCACTGCCGCAGCCCTTTAACGTTGTTCACCAAGGTCAAGCGGAAGGCCACTTAAGTCCTTCCCACAGTGATTTTGAACTATCGTAATAGGTCCGCACTAGTAGGGGTCGCGGCAGGAGATGCTGTTGAACTTACAGGCCGCACCCCTGTCTAGGCAGGGGAAAAATCCAAACTGAGTCTCCAAGGATTTGTTTGGGAAAAATCCAAACTGATGTCCAAGACAGGAACTGACATTTTCTCCCTCAATTATGCGAGGGAAACCTACTAGGGTCCATTGATGAGAGAATTCCCTTGCGGTGCGCAATACGGCACAGCTTCAATGATAACCCCTAGATCATAGGTAGATGGCAAAAAAAATGGGAGTAGATATAGCCCTTCCCTAATCATCCACCTTTTTGGGACTAAAGCCCACCATGCCTTTCATCATTATCTAGATGGAGTGATATCACAGGGGTATGTAAAATGGATCCAAAGCCATCAAATGGAGATCCAAAGGCAGATCATGACATATGAAATACCCGTTAAAGGGGGCAAACGTAAAGTGGAGCCCAATAACCAGTAATCGACCCGTGAGAAGACGATCCATAGGACCCTCAGGGGTCGAATAAGGGGTTTAAGAACTCATATATGTAGAGAAACTGATTGGAACATCTCGGTTTCCCACCGACGGCGCCAAACTGATGATACGAGAAATCAGCCATAAGACGTTCTCATACCAGCAGGTCAAGAGTAATGTGTGTGTTAAACAAGTAAAGCAAGCAAACAGATAGAAGACAAGGTATAAAGTGGTTCAGCCTCTAAAATAGGCCTACGTCCACTGTGTTGCTCCGTTCTCATTATGTGCATTGCATTGTACAATATAATCATGCCTATAGAGGCGTACAAGTATGAGAATAAAGGAGAGTACATGACAGTATTGGAGATTCCGATGAGCCCGTGAGGTGGCTGTGATGCAAATTCTTGGCCTCCAAAGCCTATATTGGGGTGATGTAGAGAGAATCTGTGTTGTAGTGCCTCAGGTGTGTGTGGAACCGATCCCCCTTCCTTCTAGGTGTGGTCCTCTATTTATGAGGAAATGTGTTGAGTCAGATTCCCAGAGCACGTGGCGTATACCAAGTTTGCGGCAGTTGTGGATAAAGGGGGGTGCGTCCTGCAAGGCAAGAAGTGTTGTAAGCTGGAGGGGTGCCGCATACCCTAAGGTGGGGTGTCGCGGCCTATGATGGAGAGGGACGCACCCTAAGTGAGTTATGGTCATGCCCTGAGTGAGGTTAGACCGCGACCTGTATGAGAGAATACATCCGCGGCAGGGTGCTATATTTGTACTATCATCCACCACGGAGAAATCTCGAGGATACGATGAACCAATTTATCAATACACAGAATGCAACTAATGCTAGGTATGATCGCCTGATCAGTGACATAAATGCAAATATTTCAAAGATACAATCATCGTTGAGTGTCCAAGAGAAGGGAAAGTTTCCTGCCCTTGGCCAAAGACCTCCCCAGGGTCAAACTAGTGTCAGCTCAACCTCTACAGAACATCAGGAGCAATGTCAATCCGTGACCACTCTTCGTAATGGGAGAGTCGTTGATTTATCACCTCCCCCACACGACGCAACCAAAGATAAGGAGATTTTGCCCGGCACAAAAGTGGCCGAAGATGTCCCGTTGAAAGAGAGTGATAAAGAAAACACTAGCGAGCCCGAGGTAGTAGTGAAACTACCCACCGCGGTACCATTTTCTCAAAGGCTGGTTCCTTCCCACAAAGGGAACCCCTGTGATGAAGTGCTAGACGTGCTAAAGCAAGTAAAGCTAAATTTACCATTCCTCGATGCCATTAAGCAAATTCTTTCTTATGCAAAAGTCATCAAAGACTTGTTAACTGTGAAGCAGAAGATGAAGGTGAAGAAAAATATATTTTTAGCACAGAACGTGAGCTCCGTTATAATTAACGATCTCCCACCAAAATTCAAAGATCTCGGTGCACCCACCATTTCCTGCATCATTGGAGAAAATAAAATTAAAAAACCTTACTTGACTTGGGAGCAAGTGTCAATAACCTCCCTTACGCCATTTATAGGCAACTAGATCTGGGCGACCTTAAGCGCACAAAAATCACTCTCCAGTTAGAGGATCGAACCGTGAAGATCCCAAGAGGTATAGTTGAGGATGTGATCATTCAAGTTGACACTTTCTACCTTCCAGTAGATTTTGTCATTTGGGACACGGAACCCTCCTTCGCCTCGAGCAATCATGTTTCTTGGATGCCCATTCTTAGCTACGGCTAATGAAATTATCAATACTCAAAATGGGCAGATGCAACTCACCTTTGGGAACATGACCTTAGAGACTAACATCTTTCATATAGCCCAATATACGGGGGAAGAAGATGATCTTCACGCGGTGAGCCTAATCGACGAGATCGTAGAGGAGTACTTTGAGGAAAATTATTATGGAGATGCCCTAGGGTCCTGTTTAGTGTCAAGCCATGAGAGTGAGGGGACATATACTGCATTTGAGAGGGAAGTTGAGGAGTGGAGAGAGTAACTTGATGAGAGAGCGTCAGACGAGGACGCGAGAGATGTAAGTTGGGTTTCTCGATTCGAGGAGTTATCGCCACGGGAGGCACGCATGGTTCCCTCCAGCTAGAAATTTTCGACCCTAGAATTGAAGAAACTACCCTCCCATATTAACTATGCATACCTAGGAGAGGATGAGACATTTCCTGTTATTGTCTCCTCTAGCCTAGACTAAGAGCACGAGGGTAAACTGTTACAGATTCTGAGGAAGCACCAAGGTGCTTTCGGTTGGTGTATTGTTAATTTGAAGGGAAAAAGTCCTTTGATTTTCACCCACGATATCCAACTCGAGGAGGATGTAAAGCCCTCGAGAGAAATGCAAAGAAGGCTAAACCCCAACATGAAAGAAGTGGTGAGGACCGAAATCATTAAGTTATTAGATGCCGGGATTATCTACCTAATCTTGGATAGCAAGTGAGTGATCCCTATTCAAGTTGTCTCGAAGAAGTCGGGCATGACAGTGATTGAGAATGCTAAGGGAGAGCCAGTTCCCCAACGTACCACCACTGGTTGGCGCGTTTGCATTGATTATCGGAAACTCAATGCGGGAACTAGGAAAGGCCACTTCCCCTTGCCATTTATTGATCAGATGCTTGAGAGAGTAGTGGTCCACCCTTATTATTGCTTCCTTGATGGTTATTCCGGATATAACTAAATTGAGGTAGATGTACTTAACCAGGAGAAAAAGACATTCACTTGCCCTTTTAGTACGTTTGCATACAAAGGTATGCCATTCGACTTGTGTAATGCACTCGCGACCTTTCAAAGGTGCATGTTGAGTCTATTTAGAGAGATGGTTGAGAGAGGACTTGAAGTGTTCATGGACGACTTTAGCATTTTTGGCACCTCTTTCGATCTTAATCTAGAAAAGCCGAAAAAAGTTCTTGCCCGGTGTGTGGAGAAGAACTTAGTGCTAAATTGGGAGAAAAGCCATTTTATGGTCACTAAGGGAATAGTTCTTGGCCACATAGTGTCATCCAAGGGGATTAAAGTTGATAGAGCTAAGTAGATTTCATATCTGATCTACCCTCACCAAAATTGCTCAAAGACGTGCGCTCCTTCTTTGGCCACGAGGGGTTTTATCGACAGTTCATTAAGGACTTTAGCGCCATCGCTAGACCCTTAAGCAACCTTCTTATGAAGGAATCTCCATTTGAGTGGACAGAAGTATGCCATAGCGCTTTTGAAAAACTGAAAACCATGCTTGTGTCCGCTCCCATCATGCAAGTTTTGCATTGGTCCTTACCATTCGAGCTTATGTTTGATGCTAACGATTACGCGATAGGGGCTATTTTAGGCCAAAGAAAAGACAAACAGGCTCATGTCATCTACTACGCTAACCGGACTCTTACCGGACCACAACTCAATTACTCCACCACAGAGAAGGAGTTGCTAGCGATAGTTTTTTCTCTTGATAAATTTTGGTCCTACCTTATCGGTTCTCCCATCACTTGCTTCATCGACCACGCGGCATTAAAATACCTACTTGCAAAGAAATACGCAAAGCAGTGCCTCATAAGGTGGATTCTACTCCTACAAGAGTTTAATCCCTCCATTAAAGATAAAAAAGGAGTACAAAACGTTGTTATCGACCACTTGTCACGGCTCTCGTCCGATGTACCTAGTGATCCGATACCCATAGATGAATACTTTCTAGATGAGCAACTCTTTGCTACCTCTTCTTTGCTCTGGTTTGCGGATATAGTCAACTACCTTGTCACGGGAGCCGTCCCTCCCGATTGGACACCGTAGGATAAGAAGAGGTTCATTACTTGGTCGCGTATGTTTTTCTATGACGATCCTTTCCTTTTTAAATATTACGCCGACCAAATCATCCGACGATGTGTACCGGATGACGAGATCCCGAAAGTCATCCAATTTTGTCATTCGGAAGCTTGTGGAGGTCACTTTTCGACGAAAAAGATGACCGCTAAGATTCTTCAATGCGACCTCTATTGGCCCAAAATTTTTTGGGATGTGAACAATTGTTGCAAATCTTGCGATAGGTGTCAAAGTATGGGGGCGATTACCAGACGTGACATGATGCCATTAACCTCGATACTCATTATTGAGATCTTTGACTCCTGGGGTATGGACTTCATGGGCCCTTTTCCCCCATCTTTTGGTTTCCTATACATCCTTGTCACGGTAGATTACGTTTCTAAACGAGTGGAAGCTATAGCTACCAAGACAAGTGACAGCAAAGTGGTGATTAGCTTCCTACAGGAACACATACTTTCCCGCTTTGGTGCTCCTAAATAGATAATTAGTGATAATGGCATGTACTTTTGCAATAAGCCATTCGCGAAGCTCATGAGAAAGTATGGCATCGTTCACAAGGTTGGAACGACCTATCACCCACAAACGAATGGGCAAGCCGAATTAGTTAATCAGTAAATCAAGAACATTCTCGAGAAAACCGTCAATCCCACTCGGAAAGATTTGTCACTTCGATTGAACGATTCACTATGGGCCCATTGTACCGCATACAAAAATCCACTCGACATAAACCCATTCCGCTTTGTGTACGGAAAACCTTGCCATCTTCCCATTGAATTAGAGCATAAGGCGTATTGGGCAATTAAGAAGTTGAATTATGATATGGATAAAGCCGATGAAGCTTGCAAGCTTCAACTAAACGAGTTAGAAGAGATATGCAATGATGTGTATGAGAACGCAAAAATTTACAAAGAAAGGATGAAACTCGCTCACGATAACATTATTCGATGCAAAAATTTCTTCACGGACAAAAAGTGTTTCTTTATAACTCTCGGGTTCATCTATTTTTGGGCAAGTTGCGGTCACGATGGTCTGGCCCGTTTATTGTAAAGAATGTATTCCCTTATGGAGCTGTGGAATTAGACGGTCTAAAAGGGGGAAATACATTCAAAGTTAATGGACAACGCCTAAATCCATATTTAGAGGCGTGTGTGGAAGAAGTCGACACCATTTGGTTATCGGACCCCGTTTACGGGGTTAAATAAGCTTGAAAGAGAGGTCGTCGCACCCCCAACGCGTATGGGGTGATTTCTTGTGTATAGTAGTGTTCTTAGGTAGATTAGACTGAGTCTGTAGGTAGGTTATGTGAGGTTAGGGTTAAGAACACACATTCCAGCGCACATTCTAGGAGGGCATCGAGAAATCCAAGGGGGTGAATAAGTGCGAAAGCTTCCAGGAAGTCAAAGGGTAGGATTCTAGTTCAGCAGTCTGAGAAAGAGGGTTCTGCTAAAAATGGAACCGAACCGAATCCCCAAACCGAAACGGTTCGGTTTGGAAAAATTGCAAAATAAAAAATCACCAGAACCGAACCGAATTGCCCCTGAACCGGATCGATTCAGTTTCTGCGGTATGGGTTCTTTCTGAGGTGTCTATTCCTTCCCCCTATCCTCTCCCTTCCCTCCATTCTCCCCCCTTTTCCCCCCAAAACATCCATCCCCCTTTCCCTCCAAAAATACCTCTACCCAACCTTCCCACCACCTATAAAAACCACCCCCAACCCTACCATTCCACTCACACCTCCTCTCTACTTTCCCTCTCTCCAACCCTAGTCTTCCATCTCCTAAAAATTCCCAGCTTTCCCCGTGGAAAATCCCGCTCTTCCCGCAACCGAGATTCTGCCAAACGGCAATAGAGAATACCGCTCCCACATGGAGCGCGTATGGTGTGAAAAGTTTTTTAGTTTCCCCTGCCAATTGCACATTGAGCGAGTAGTCAACAGGGTCGACCTGCCCCGCTCGGTCACCGCCCTTTTTAGCCGGAGGGGGTGGACACAATACCTCCAAGGACCCCACAATGTCGTGTGGGCGGACGAAGTCCGATCCTTCTATGGCTCTCTCAGTCGCACGGGTGAGTTTGAGTGCCAATCTTTTGTCGACGGTCGTCCCATCCCATTCTCCTTGGCCATCCTCCCCCGCAAACTTGCTGTGAAGGGCGTCCCCCACCCGTATGTATATGACTACCCAACCAATGCCCCCACCATTCCCAAACAATAATGCATTGACCGGCTCATGCCCAACGATATTTGGTAACGGGGTACCTTGCCCGTGGGCCGCCTAGATGACAAGGCGCGCATTACCTTCCTTATAACGTGCGCCAACTTGCATCAAACCACCAACGACTCGACGATGTGCCCCCGCCAAGCCACACTCATGTACGACCTTTTCGACCCCAATTTCACCCTAAATCTGGCCTGCATGCTTTACACTGATATCATTTACGCGGCCTGGGAGCAAAAAGGTGTGGTACCCCTCCCTTATGCCCGCCTCATCACCTCCCTCCTTGCCGACGCTGGTATCCAGTCACCTAATGCTTTCCCACGCCTCCCGGAACCCATTGGGAAGCTATCCCACACTCGGAGTTCCCAGCAAAGGGCTGCTATTCGAGCAGCCCGGGAGGCGATCAATTTAGAGGCCGAGAAGGAGATCCCTGTTGAATAGCTCGTGACTGAGGACATCAAGATATGAGGCAATGAAAAAGAGTACAACGAGGACGATGATTCAGATTTTGATCCCCCAGGTACGGATTATAATAGGCGCCTTGCAGCGGTGGAATCTCGTTTTGACGGGTTCATCACCCAATACAACAGAAACCAAGCAGCGTATCAAAGGGATCAGGACACCTACCGAAGGGACACGAGCATGATGCACAAGCTCAAAGACCACCTATACGAGCTCAACTTCGGTGGGCCTCCCCCCACTTTCTTCTATGATCCCTACGATCCCAGCGCACCCGAGCCCTCCAATCCACCTCCTTAATGTAACCCCTGTTTGTGTTAGTTGTTTGTATGTGTTTGTGGTTGTTGTTTAAATTGTGTTGGTTGTGTGTTTTTCCTTACCCCTTGTAACTCATATGTTATTTATAAAAATGATGCATTTCTGTTTCATTTGTTTGTTTTATTTTCTCGCACTTTTCATTCGTTTTGAGTTAGATTTTAGTCCTTTTTGATTGAGTACAATGCAAAAGTCTAAGTTAGGGGGGGTCACAAGTACGTTTTTCTAAAACTTCACAAATTTTCAGAAATGCCAAGAAATTTCAAAAAAAAATAATCATAAAATCATGAAAAACCCAAAAATATTTTTTGTTCAAAATAAATAAAAATTGGAATTCAAATTTTTCAAAAATATCATTAAAAGTCAGTTTAAAGTCTCAAGTTGTAAAATTCAAAATGCACAAAGCCGAAATTGACCAAAGATGGAAATTGAGCGAACCTAGGCGACTTAACGAATGAGTGTGGAGATTAACAACCCCGGTGAGATTCGAACCTTTCATTTTTGTGAAATCTATAAATCAATTCGAGTTAATTGTTAACCCAAAAGTTCTTTCAGTGTCAAATAAGTCATCGAGCATCTCAATTCTTTCACTTTGATCGGTTATGGAAAATGTGTGTGATATTGCCTTGAAAAACGTGCCAAATAGATCTTTAAACTTAATTTATCTCGAAACGCATATGATAACGCAATTAGTATTTTGGACAATGAAGTAGGCCTTCGTTTGTCACCCAAAAAATATAGTCCAGAAAAAGTAGTGAAAAATTATCCCTTTTGTAACCCCAATTGAGCCGAATAAATTTTTCCCTTTCCTTTGACAACCCGGAAAACCCCAACTGGCCTGGAATTGTGAGAAGGGGACAATCCCAGAAATTAAGTCCGAAAAGTGCAGAAAATGGGGCAAGAAAAAAATAGTTATACTCAATAAAAATAACAAGAAAAGAAAAGCGTAAAAAAATAGAAAAAGAAGAAAAAATGAGAAAAAAGGCCAAAAATGCACTAACGGACATCATAAGAACACTTTCCAATTCAAGTTTTCCCGTACCACTCTCATATTACCTAATACACCTTTAGCCCGAAAAAGTCCTAACCGAGTCCAAAATTGCGAATGTGGTTACCGCGTGGAGAGATAAAACACAAAAAGATAATTAAAGAGATCAAAAACGTGAATTAGAGGCAATGTTCCCGTTTTCTTATATCCGTAATCCAATGATGAGATTCGTTTACCATAAATTTCCGTCTTTCTACTTGTATGCGTGAACTTGATTCCATTACATTTACTCCTATAAATCACGCACACCGAGAGAATAGTCACATTCCGAGTGATTCGTTTGAGAGAGCATTCCGTGAGATTTTGAAATCAAATTGAATTTTCGGATAAGTAACGTAATGGTCAATCGGTGAAAATTCGCGGTTAAATCTTCGGCTTCTCACGCGCGCACTATGATTTGAGCCTCTTGAACATGAATTGATGATGACTATTTTCTGGAAATGTTTAAATTATACAATTTTTGCATATTTTGAGTTTTCTTTGAGTCAAATTTTGGGGGTATATTCTCTGCAAACCCTCACGAGACACAACTCATCCTACTAGGGTAACCTAGGGGTTTAAAGACTTGTTGCATACGCTAAATGCAATCGCTCGCCCGCGAAAGAGGTATCCTATCCCATTTTAGAGTTAGACCATGTTTTGATCCTTTCAGATTGCTCGGGACAATCAAAGTTCTAAGTTAGGGGGATTTGATTAGGCATAAATTCTTTCCATTTATCCCCTTAATTTAGAGGCTTTTATCGCTTCACAAAGTGTAATTAAAGTGGATTTATATCATATATTTGATATTGACAAGTTCTAATGAGTACGCCGAGTTTCGTGTGTTCTTCATCTATTTCGCAGGTGTTTAGTGTTTTAATCCAAGTTCCGTACCAAAAGCTTCAAAGAAGTACAAGAAGGAAAGGTTTCTGCAAAAGCTGACTAGATGGAACCGAACCCAAGGGAAAGAAAAAGAACTGAATCCATCCCAGGAAAGTTACTATAAAGACTGTCAAGACATAACCGAACCGAAGGAAGGAAATAAAAAATCGATCCGGTGCTCGAAGAATTCTCTGTAAAAGCTGTCAAAGACAGAACCAAACAGAACCCCCTAATAGGATTGATTCTATTCTCGATTATCTGAACTTATCAACTTGTAAAAATTAAAATCCTAATTGGTTCAAACTCTTAGATTTCATAGATGATAAATTATAACTCCTCTCAAACATAAAGAGGAGGCTTATGATTCGTTAGGGAAGCTCTGTAATCAATTTTAGAGAAGAAGAACAATAAACCCTAGTTGCTTTCAGTTTTCAATTCAAGTTTTACCATTCTAATTGTTGTTTTACTGCAGTAATTACTTTTCTAATAACACCTTCATCTATCTTCATCTTCAGTCATTATTAAAAATGTTTTCTTTCATTTTAAACGTATTGCCTTCAAGTTTTCATATGTCCGGCTAGATTATTAAGGTCGGGATGCATGAACTCAACCTGATGTGGTAGTTGCATGTGTATAAAATTAATCCTCTAAATTTAATATTTTATTACGACCGTATTGCGTAGAAACGACAATTATAGATCTTTGGATCTCGTTTGCTTCAGGGTAATTGGGATGCTTCAAAATGCAATTCGAGTGTAACTATCGCAATACCGATTTACTCATCCTCTGATTAAGTATGGTGCGGGCTTGAACCTCATATACGTAATGCTTGGGAGTACTAAATTATGGGTATAGTTAATCACTTAAATTTACGATTAGTTTTATACCATCAATACACTAGGGTTGAGGGATTGTATTCCCGTCCTGCTTTCCTCATTATATAGTTCAAGTTATAATTAAATCATCATCATTATTTCGAATAATTTAGAACAGTTGCATTCCATTCATACTTTAGTTCATTAGTTAAACGTTTACAAAATTGCATATAGTTGTAGCTATTTCACCATTCAGATCATCTTTTCCTTTTTATTTAGAGTCAGAGTTAGGGTTCCTTCGTCTATCCAACATCGTTACAACTCTGTTGTCTTATTTCCCTGAGGATCGATACCCGACTTATCGGATTATTACTTGAGCGACAGGCTTGCACTTGAGCCTAGAGAGTAAGCACTTCTGAGACACATTCTTAGTCGCGTCAAATACCTATTACATACACATTTATATATGTAAAATAGTTATTACATTATATAACATAATTCGTTCAAAACACCTTATAAAGTGTATAAATATAAATAATATTTGTATAAAAAATTATATAGATAGTTATATTAATATTTAACTAAAGTAATAAAAATATATAATATAATAAAAAAAGTAATTACAATATAACATAAAAACATATTTAAAAACACATTTCTTAATAGTTATATGTATAGATATATAAGGTGACAAAGCAGGTATATAAAAAATGTATCCGCAAGATTACAAACAAAACTATGCTATGTGTGTCCCAAGGTTCATGCATATGTAACAGCTATGCAAAAAAATGATATATATAATAAGATAATAGGTAATATGTAAAGGAGTGGAAAGTAACAGGTGATAGAAATCTTCCCCTATAGTATACAGCTTGTGTCAAATAAGGACAATAGATAAGACTAAATATATAAGAATTATACATTTAAATAAAAAAGGGAGTATATAATAGTTTATGCATTCAAGAAAAGGTTATCTTATAAATATATTATTCGAGACATTTTTTATAAAACAAAAAAATAAACGTTCTTGATATATAATATATAAAATTATATTTATAAAAAAAATTATGAGTGTTTTAAAAAAAATTATCAGCGTTAAAATTCTTATTAAATGCACTAAGCAAAAAAAATGATTTTTGAACACAACATGTTAAAAATAAAACATAAGTAAATATATATTAATGTTCTATAAGAGCATATATATATAATGTAGTATAAATTTTTTTTACATATAACACAAGTAATTTATACAAATATATATATTGCACAACTAAATAAATAGTAAGCCAAATAATTATAAGAATGTATAAAATGCTAACTATAGTAGAAGATTGCACAATTAGTAATAGTTATATTAATAATGAACTATTATACTACATATATATTTCAAGTAATATATACAAATATATTCTACGATAATATTTATATAAAAGTATACAAACAAAATGTATATTGTAAAATAAGAAATATTTACATATTACTTAATAAAAGTATGTTTGGAATCATCAAAATTAATATATTATTTTAAACTAAAATGTATATTAATTACAATTAAACTAATTAAATAATAATTAAAAAGGGTTAATTACATTTTCGTTTAACAATTTCTACCACCTATTTTGCCATGCTGGAATGGCATCGAAAAATTTAAATCACTTTCCCGCCTTATTCTTCATTTCTTATTTTAAAAATGTGTGGGAAAACTTCCATTCGAACTTCATCGAAAACTAATCAGTAATTAATTGGTCCCGCTCTTCCATCGTGGTGACGGACCTCTGTTACCATAACGCCGCTCCTATTTAGTCTAAACGAACTAACCTTTGCTTGCACACTATCGTTCATTATCGCATCCTTAATTTCTCTAAAAGTCTTCCTTTCATTTACTAGGTATCAAACTTCTTGAACTTCCCGTAATTCTAGCGAGTGACCCATATGAAGGTCCCTATGGCTCTCTCTCCAAAACTAACCCCTTGCCCGAATGGGTAGCGACGACTCGCAAAGAATATAATAATTCCTCATTATGGGGCACTATATCAAAGGATGAAATGCTAAATTTAATGAGCTCAAACACATATCCTAAGGACACTAGAACCGTGATCTGATACCAACTGTAACAAATCCCATTTTCTCACGTAAAGGTTGGATAGATACGATACACCGAAGATGGGGTTTATCATCAACTTATACCATTCTTAGCACTGAGAAATATAAATAACTTTTGTTATTTACCAAAATTCATAATAAATAAAAACATCTGAACCAAAACTGAATTAATACATGAATGCAAAACTGAATCATCATACAATATCCATAATGTAAATATAAGTACAAATTGATATAAACAAACTCTCGGGCTTATGCCCATACAATCTTTATGTGGAATAAAATGACCAAATAAAAAAGTACAACCTATACTAGAATTAATGGAACATCATTCGCTATATCTAAAGTAACTGCAAATTTGATCCATTGTCAGTTTTGTTGTCCCTGTTCATGAGAAAATCTGGGGGGAAGACATTTATAATTTTCTGTGACAACCCGCCTAATAAAATATCGGGTGATCAGTCCTATATCAAATTAAAATGAGAATCTCATTTGGTTCATTCTTAGCATCACTATCGAAAAAATATTTAAACTTACTAACCACCTAGTATTCCAAAAACTCTGTGCCAAATTTTATCTTTTCATCAAACGACAACAACATGCGAACAAATATAATTCAAACCGTTCACACAATCACTGTGTAAATCAATACTGAAAATGAATAAATAAAAATCATTGCTAAATAAATCATCGGCTACAAATCCCAAGTCCGAAATAATAAACCAACGAAATAATAAACTGAGTACATCATTTGACTGAAATAAATGAAATAACTATGGCGATATGCCTAAATGAAATATCCTACTCTAAGAATGAAATAACTGAAGCGGCTAAGTCTAAATCCTGTAAGCATCCACACCTGCTGCAACTACACATCCCTGGAATAAAAAATCAAGCTTGACATCTATGTGGCTAGACAACTAAAAGGTTTTGAAAATATTTTTCAAGTATGGGTTAGAGCCCAAAGTCCTTTGGAAAATATTTTGCAAGTGAATTAAAATGAAACAATTAAAATGCATAAATGCTCTCCATATTTAAGCTAGTGTCGCACTCCCTTGAAGACATGCTCACCCCTCATCTATTGTGCACACCTAATGCTTTTCTTTATAGCCCACCTAGTCATCTACCCCGTAATTAGTTCTTGTTATAACTCCTTCCTGTCACACTACTCTAGTCCCAGTATATTTAATATATGATTTATAAGTTAATTATCACATTAACTTAACTAATCATTTTTCATTTAAGACCATGTAACATTCTCACTAGTTATATATAATTAATACAGTACACTTCATGTATTTTACCTGTATAATTATCTGCACCATGTATATATATCATCATACTACAACATTCACACACTACACCAAAACAGGCGATTTGTAAGTGTTTTAAACACTTACAAATGCCATTTGTAAGTGTTTAAAACACTTACAAATCAGCGCGTTGCAAAAAAAGTATAAGTGTTCAAAACCGTTGCAAATGTTATTTGTAAGTGTTCATTGGGAACACATATCCGTTTTGGGCAACCGTTGTAAAAAACTTTGTAAGTGTTCTGAACACTTACATATTAAACTTTTGCAAGTGTTTTCAACACATACAAAATTTTTATTTGCAAGTGTTTAGAACACTTGCAAAATTCAGCAACTTTTTTAATTTACAAAGGTTATAAACACTTGCAAAAGAAAATATATATATTTGTTTGTAACGGTTTAAAACACTTACAAATATTAATAGGAAGGAAAACCATGTTCATTTTGTAAGTGTTATGAACACTTACATAAATTAAAATATTAAAAATAAATAAAAATTAGCCACCACGTACCACCAACCTCACATATAATAAACAATAAAAATAGCTAAAAGCATAACAATTATATCCAAACACTTTCGTACATTACTTCATGATATGTTCAGCATAAACAAGCACTCTCATCAAGAAAGAAAGCAAGAACCGAAGGTATATAGTGAGTATTCTCCTTAACAAACTTCATACATCTAGTTATTGTATCCAAATACACATGTTCCACAACCCTATTAGTATGGCAAGGAAATCGTGTCGATAAGAGCATTGTCACTAGTTCCCTAAAGATAACCACTGCCAGTACTCACCGCCTCGTCGCTAAATGACCCTCTAAGTGCATAAAAAACGAAATCGGAGCATCTACCACTTCAGCATCCCTAAAGATAACCACTGTCAATACTCACCACCTTGTGTTGTATCCAAAATTTTATTCACCATTCGTAGTTTGTTGGGTACAAAAAAATATTCTTATCATATGGATATCCAAACATCCAATGCTTCAGAATCCGCACTAGACACTTCCAAGTGCCTTGTCAACTTTGTACCGGTATGGTTATTGAAAACTGTCACAGTATACTCCCCATGAAAAATTTGGTTCTCATAAACTCCATCGTCACCAGTCTCTCCCATTACGTTTGTCTTCCACTCATTGATCAGCTTGTCGACAACATCGCCAGCCGGCAAGTTCTTGAAAGAATTGTCCGTTAAGCACATGTTACTGCAACCTGTTGGCTTCCACCCTGACCACACTATAATTCCTTCAACAGCAGGATGTGCATAAGCTTCCCTCATAATTTCTTCCAAGTATTCAGCCTGTCACAAACCAAAACCATAAATAAATTCGAAAACGCACTATGTGGTCTAATATGAACGGAGTTTAGTAACAATAAGCAAAATCTGTTGCAATGTATTTTTTACAACTTCAGAAAATTCGGATAGTGTAGTTTCAGAGGAGAAACTTTTAGTTTCAGGTCATGATAAATCCGAAAATTTGAATCTAGATGGCTTTGAGGTCATTTAGTACAATATTGTTTTCAAGTCCATTTGAGTTGAAAGATTTTGTTGCAGCCCTGAGATGCAAGGCTCCTAATTTATTAATTGATTTCGTTCATTGTTGCCTTCTACGAATTTTGAGGAAACATTTAAGAGTTTCTTTCTGACGAGAGTTCCCAATCCGCTTGTCTTTGCTTGAGGAGTCTTAATTGGGATTTGTTGAACTTGATCACGTGGCCTATCTATTTGGTTGAGTATGTCCTAATGCATAGTTCTGGATTAGAGTCCGGTATTAATATTTACCACTTGAAGTTTTTTGGGACTGAATACTATGAACAACCCGAATCTGTAAAGATTGAGATACTTCAGTCTCTTTGTGATGACGTGATCAAAGTGGAAGCCATAAAATCAAAACTTAGAAGAATGTCGGGAACTAAGGGTAGTATGGATGTTGATAGGAATGTGAAGTTTGATAGTTCCAAGAAAAAGAAGAGTGTGATGGATGTTCCTGGTGGTCCCTGCTTGACTGACGAGGTTGTTAAGGAAACCACAGATTAGAACAGGGACAAATGTTGCCTTTGTAAGATGGATGGAAACTTAATATGTCGTGATGGTTACCCCGCTGCGTTTCATGCAAAGTGTGTAAGGGTTGCAACCAATCTCTTTCCAGAGAGTGATTGGTATTGTGTGCTTGACAAAGATAGGCCCTGGTTGCGAGTTGGAAAGGCAATTCGAGGAGCAGAGTTACTGGGATTTGATCCTATATAAATATTGACACGGAAATAATTTGATTGCTGTTATTAAAGAACTATGTCATCTGGTCTTTATAGCCCAATTTTAAGTGAAATTACCAAGCTTTATAATGCAACTGCTATAGTTAATGGAACAAAAAGTTCAATGCTAAATCCACATTATAAGATTTGGCATAAAAGTGTCAAGGCATCTGATATCACCTTATTGAAACAGGTGTTGCTCATGTTGGAGTCAAATCTGCGTCCTCTTGCTCTTTCAGCAGAGTGGCCCAAACTTGTTGATACTGCTGCTACGATGGGTTCTGCTTCTCATTTTGTGACCCGCATGTATACAAAACTTCGAACTAGCCAGAAACGGGTCAGGTGTGTTCGGATTTAGAGCCAAGCTCTTCTTCAAAAGCTGTCTCTGGATTGGGTCTATTTTGGTGGAGGGGTGGCAGCCTTTCACATCAGCTCTTCAGTTGGAAGGTTCTGCCTCGTACTTTAGTTTCCAAAGCTGCCCGACAAGGGGGGTGCAAGAAGATTTCGGGATATTATATCCTGACAGTTCAGAAACTACGAAGAGAAGCCAAAATGTTGCCTGGAGAGCTTCTGTAGAGACATCAAGAAGCACTAATCAACTTTCTCTACAGGTTAGGGAGTTTGATGCAAACATTAGATGGGATGACATTGAAAACACTAGCCTTCTCTAAAAGATGGACAAGGAATCTAGAAAACCAACCAGATCTTTTAAAAAGGTTATAGTTACAGAAGGAACAATGGTGAAATATCTTCTTGATTTTGGCAAGAGGAGATTTATTCTCAAATGAAGAAAGAAGTATTGGCTCGAAGAATGTTATGTTCCCTTGCATCTCTTAAAAGGTTGACAAGTCCAATAAGGCCAGCTCCATAAAACTTCATGAAATTGGAAGAGTAATAAAGAATCCCTCCAGATATACAAGGCTGACTAGCTGATTAATAAAAAAATGGAACAGGGAATCCACAAAAACACAGATACGATATTATGTGCCTTCATCTGCATTTAGGTGAAGAACTTCCATATAAAACAAACACATCCTTCCAGAAAGACATTTATTCTTAAGAACTACAATACATTTTCGTTTCATCCCAGAATTCAACCAAATTATAATTCATAATCAAAACTATAACCACATAGTCAATGCCCAACTGCCACGTGTTCAAAAAAACCAAAAACTGCCACATTCATTTAATCAAGTGTGATATGAATTTACAAGGAAAATCATTTATTTCTTCAAGAAACCTGGGTCAATGGTATTCTTACCAAATCCTATCCTAACCAATTAACATTCATCAATTTTTAATTCACTAGACTGTTAATAATCCCAATTGATTTCTAAATCACATTATAATTATTAAGGTTATACACCAAATTGATGTACAACCAATTCAACCAATTCAACCGACAAGATGTGAGAATGAACTAAAACAAAACTGATTAAATAAGTTCATGAAACATTTACACGGCAAATGGGATGTGAAGTTACCTGCTTTGCCATACTACAAGCCTTATCAGATGAATTGAGAATCTCATAATAGAACACCGAGAAATTGAGTGCTAGCCCCAACCTTATGGGATGCGTTGGAGCCAGATCAGTCAGTGCAATATCCTTCAAGAACAACAAAAACAACAAAACATTAAATAGAATTCATGATCTCCATCACTAACTCTTTTGAAAACCGAACAGTCAACCTACACGTGCATACGAAACCGTCACCTAGTGCCAAGATCTATTATACTGGTTCTGAAGTTTAAAATTTGAATCTGATTTTTTTTGTGGGTATGAAACCCTTGCATAAGGCTGGGTCGTTTGTTTTTACCTCTTATATAGGAATCTAAATCATTCGGACCTAGAGAGGTATAAAATAGTGTTTGTTTATAAAAATACAAAAATAAGAGGCTAACGACTATATTTGCCACGGAATGTTTAAGAGTTAAAAATACCTTACTCAAAACCTCCACTATATACGTTCGTCCATTCAAAGAAAGAAAAAACAAGCATATATTTTAGATTCGCATTCATACTTCATACTCAACAACCAAAAAAATGTGCAGCCCAAGTTTAAACTTCGAATCTGGAAAAAAAAATGCTTATTTTTTGTATGAATTAAACATATGAATAAATGTTTTTAGACTAAATTTAACTCATAATTAAATTCGGAGCCCTTAACCTCCTAGAATTTTGAAGAAACAAAAAACATCTAACTCTTCTAAACATAGATACAAATTACACCTAAATTTCTACATAACATATATATATATATATATATATATATATATATATATATATATGTGTGTGTGTGTGTGTGTGTGTGTGTGTGTGTGTGTGTGTGTGATAGTTCTTTTTCACCGTGACAGGTCATGTATGTAGCCCATATACGAGAGTGAGAATATCTCAAGTTTCCTCTTTGTCCAACGTGTGAACCGAACTATGGGTAAATGGAATATAGTCAATGAAATGGAGTTCCTTTAGCTTAATGCCTGAGTGCTCACTCGTGATGCCATCATTAAATGATGAATGAGTTGCTCGACATATACATATTGATTGTATTTGTATCCAATGTTGTGGTCTGGAATGTTGATAAAACCAGCACCTGGGGAGAAAAAAAGGAAAAAATAGCACCAAAAAATCAAAGTTGATGCATTAGACCTGGCTTCGTTAGCTTAAAACTAGCTGTTGATGTGACTTGATAGATTCATTCATTAGGACATGTTCACAGAACTTAACAATAGCAATAAACACCTTAAAAAGCACTGAATAAAAACATTGATTCAAACTTCATTGCATAAAGGAATTTCAGGAACTTCGCAACCCCGAACAACTTGATGGTTTTATATACAATAGCAATAAACACCTAGGCATATAATGCTGCCATAATTTTTTTTCTTAAACTCCCACTGTTCCTAACATAGATTCTACCCTTAAATCTGAGTAACCCTTTGAGGAGATGGTAATTAGGGAGATTAGAGGTGTTTACTGTGAGTTTGAGAATGATTTCATAGTAGTAGGGTCATCCTTATAACTGACAACCACCTTTTCAATCCAAGCAGATGTTATCACTGTTTTGGACCAATGACCACTTGGGAAAGGGGACAGTTACTCTGTTTTCGCTGCCCCTTTTGTATTGTAATTCATAGTGAAACACCTAATTTAATCCAATACAATCCTCTTATATGGCGTATCAAACGAGGCCATATCCCCCATCACCTCTTTAAACCCTAATCATTCATCTTGACTCTGTTTGTGTGCGCTCTGGGTTCCATCTTCAAACACTCGAAGGTATCTAATGAAGATGAATGAACGAGAGAACCCTAATTTCTAAAATGTTGTTATTATGGTGATTAATTTTCATTGTGTTTATATCATTTTGGTATCAGAACCGCATTCGCATCTAATATTTTCGCATTCACTCTTAAGGTTATCACCAATGTTGTTGTAGGAACCATGGATAAGGCTAGGAGGAACCGACGGATCACTCATCCAAACCATGTTCGCGCTTTGGAGCGATTGAATCAATCTCATTGACAATGATAATGGATGGAGCATTCTTCTCTGCTTCCATAAATGCATTCTTGAGATTGCTTTCACTCTCTCTAGCCAACTTTGACATGATCTCTGGTCCGTTGATACAGAAGAAGAAAGCACCGACTCTGGCATCAACAAGCCTAACTCTCAAGTTTGATACGATAAGCTTGTTCATCCTAATCATCACAAGTATCATCAGCAAGGGCAATGCAGATTGTATCTTTTCTTTCCGTGAACACCAAAAAATATATGAATAATTTAAATAGATAGATATTTGAACTTCTAAATATTAATTAGAATTTTTTGGTACGTGTTTCTCCTTAAAATTATCATTTCTCTATCATTAATCTTAGCAGACTAACATAAATTTTTTTCTACTATGTTTAAGTTGTCAAGTGTTCAAATCACTTTTTAGAACACGTATTACACGCACGATAAAAATAAATAAATTGACACCTTACGATAGGCATACAATAATTAAAACAAACCTTCAATAAAAAACTAGGTATGCTGAAATAGAAACTAACCTTAGGAAAAAGAAAAACACCACAAGAATATAAGAAAGGATCAGACTTCTGCCAAACATCAAGATGCACGGCTCTATAGAAAAAGCGCGATGTCCTTGGTTCACCCAAAGTAAGTTGGAGTCAACGACCAGGTCTAAGATCTGTTAGATACCCCTTGGCTCCTAATTGCAAATCTTCTAGCGAGTACAATATATCTGAATCACCGGGTGCTCTGTACGGATTATGTACTCAATTTCAAGTGCTTCAAAGAGTCCACGAGCCTAAAATATAAGAGACAACTCTATTAAGCTTCCACGATATAAGACTCGCATAATTTAATAAATAATCAATAGCAATTACATCAAAACTTTCAACACCATAGTAGTAGATATAAAAAATAGCGACCAATTACTCTACCTGATCCCCGTGATAATTAATAGTAGATTGATTGAATGATGATGATATGTGTTGCAACACAGTCGAACCCTCTTTCTTAACAATCACCGTAGGGGTTTGTAGATTAGGCTTATAGATAGCTTATGAGGTATAGCGTGAAGAATCAAATTTCGTCGATACCAAAACTTGGGGAAAAGAAAACATGATACAAGAAAGTTAAAGCAATAACGAAATCTATTATCACTCGTCAATAAAACTACAGAGAAAATGGTAAAAGATGAAAATATAAACACCAAAAACAAAAATAATAGCAAAACACCTAATTCATCCCACACTAAGCAAAGTTAACTTTTAGTTAAGCTCGCTTTGAAGTTTGAATTACCGTCATTAAACTAAGGCTTCATATGGTTCGGGGTAAAATATTTTTCATCTGGGTGAAAAGCAAGAGACATAAAAAAATCAAGAATGTGAGTTTGTGACTCCATGTACTAGTTCATAAGAGACATCTCACCTATTTTCAATCATTTTCCGACTATGCAATTATTGTACCCCCAATGAAATTATTTATTACTAGAAGTCAATACCCATTTAATGACATGATTATGGCAACGTTTACATAGTGAAATGGCAATGATAAGAAAAAAAGTTGAAACAAAAAAACAGTAATTAATTGGTATGCAATACAAACAATCAGTTGTCCATACATGTATATTGAAAAAAAAACATATCAGGTCAGAATTGAGCATTGTACCTTCAAAAAATAGCAGTTGAGTTTCGATGCTGCGATTAAAAAACGAAATCCTAAAAAACATATCTACGGATAGGGATAGGTGGAGATTTGTGATTTGTGATTTGGGCCCTAAGATGATATCTATCGATAGGGATATGTATAGGTTTGCGATTTGAGCCCTAGGTAGAGGTTTGTATGATAGCTACGAATAGTGATAGGTAGAGATTTGCGTTTTGAGCCCTAGGTAGAGGTTTGTGATCGATTTTGAGCCAGCAATTTTGAGCAAGTTTGCAAATGTCTATGAATATGCGATTTTGTGATGGGAGGGAGAAATATTGACGAGGGATGAAAATTTACATTTGGATGAGCGCGAAGATGGTTTCACACTTATTTGGGACTTTGTTACCCTTTAAAAAAATTGTTACACTTTTTAAGTTTGGATAGTGATGAAATAACAAATTTTGCTACGGTGTTGAACACTTACAAACTTTGTAAGTGTTGAAAACCCTTGTAAATTTTGTAAGTGTTACAAACACTTATAAATTAAATAATATATTAGTTGTAAAATAGCCAATATGGTGTAGTGACACACATGCCGTAGAGATATAACCATCCTCCCGAGTAGACACTCACCGGATGTTCTCTACAATGCTATCACCCTAGGTATACTCATCCACCCGGACACCCCGACTCAGTTAGCTCCCCGAATCAGTGAAATAAAAATAAACGTAGCAAAGGCAGCCATAGTTCCTTCACCGAAAGTGAAACAGAATCATACCCCAAAGCGGTTCACCCCTGAAAATAAATCACACAATAAAATCCTGGACGACTATGATCTGGGGATTATACTCGCCCTGCTCCTCAAGCCAGGGGATTCGCCCACATCGCGCAACCTCTTGTGACAGTACTAGAGGGGTATGTAGTCCTATAAATATCATTCACACCAATATTAAAAAGCGCGCGCGCGCGCGCACACACACACACACACACACACACACATATATATATATATATATATTCCCGACCACTCCGTGCACAATTACCATAACAGTAGCCTAACATATCCAAGTTTATATATCGATTTGTAATTTAAATAAATCCCACATTTATTTATATATCACTCAACTTGTGTCACCCAACTAAAATACCCAGACTCACTCATTCAGTCCGAAATTCCATTTCTCATAATTTATTCCTCAAAATACCATTATTCCGGTTAACGCCCTTTTTATTTTTAATATTCCATAATTTATTATATAACCCTATAATAAATTAACCCGACCAAATACGTGCCCTTTGCACTCGTAGCACTATCCCAAAATATCCGAGTCAATTCCCCGACTTTAAACTTTAATTAACATTCTCATTAATTAATTGGTTATCATTGTGTCACTCAACCAAAATACCTGGACACACTCCCATAGTCCGTAATTCACTCCTTAGAATTCATCACCAAAATTACCATAAATAAATTGACACACTTCTCCCACTTTGATTTTTCCTTAATACTCTTTCCCCATTATAGGTATTTAACCCCAAATTTCATTCTCTAAAATATTCCCTTTTATAGCCCATATAATTTTAGCAAAAACAGCCTTACTGAAACCACATGACGTCACCCAGATTAAAATCGCCGGCCCAAACAAAAAACGAATGCTCAAACGACCCACACGGTCGTTCGAACGATAGGTGGCGTTACTCGAACCAAAACCAGGTCGCTCGAATGACCCCTGATTTTCTCTCTCCTCCTCCTTCTTCTTCCTGCGTTGGTTTCCATAGTTTCCTACAACTATTTATAAACCCAGAACATCTACTGATTTCCTTAAATCCCAATTCGATGGCTATTGAATCTTTTAATAATTTAGCCGAACTCTTAAATAGATTGAAACCCAAGTCCCTTATTAATTTAACAAACAGTATATGATTTCTCCACAATATACATGATATATATAACTTCTCCCAATACCCAATTCACAAGTAGGATATACCCAGATAAAAACCCAGATTTAAGTACCAACCCAACCCAAAAATTACACCCACTATGATATTAATTGATTATCTCAAATTTACATTGAAGCAAATTAACCACTTGCCTTAGGATTCGTATGGTCTAAATTTCTTTGCTGTAGATGAGTATTAGATGAAGAACACTCACGCTTGTTCTTGATTATGGCTCCCAAGGGTTCTCTAATTTCCTTCCTCTTTTCTCCTCTATATACTTAGGTTTTCTAAAATGAGTTGTGTCTGCCACACCCTATTACTTTTACTAAGACAATTCCATTTTTAGGCCTGTGAGCTTTATTAAAATGGCCCAAACACTCATGTGTGGGCTTGGTTATGCCTAAAAATGTCCCGAGACCTATTTACCACCTGCGGGTACTCTTTTTTGAATATTTCGACCTATCCGGAATCAACCGTGTACTCAGAATTGTCATCCGAATTATTTTACTAAAAGTCCTTATCTCGGCCTCAATATAGTATATACCCGACTCCCGGTTGAGATAAATTAATGTCACGTCACTATCACTCGTTATGACGTAAATAAATCATTACTATTCACTTAGTAATTTAAATTTCGTAAATATAAACCATTCACTCTCTAGATTAATATTTAAATAAATACTAATAATAATTAATTCATTTAAATTACGACACACAAGTAATTTAAAATTAGCCCAAATAATTAAATATGAAATGCACAAAAATACGAGGTGTTACATACTTCCCCCTTACAAGGGAATTTCGTTCCCAAAATTAGGTCATACTTGCGGTGAATAATTTTAGATACTGCTCTCACATGTCATCCTCCCGCTCCCAAGTCGACTCATCGACACTGCAATGTCCCCACTGAACTCTAACTAGTGGTACCACCTTAGACCACAGTTTATACGCTCACTACGATCCAGAATAGCTACGTGTCTCTCCTCATATGATACGTCTGCTGCAATTCAATCTCCTCGAGTGGGACATGCCAAAAATCCCTCTCAACGATAGAGAAAGGCCCCATAGATCTCGACGCTAGCTTCCCTAGCATGCCAAACCGCATAACCCTTTTCCTGGGAGACACCCTAACCAACACGTGGTCATCAATCTCCAACTCAATGGTCTCCGTCCATATAGTGCCTCAAAAGATGAGCCTATACTCCATCGGCTCTACTGTCTCTATGTTAAGAAAGGCCCCACCTTTATGGGTGCCCATTTTCTTGTTGCCAAACTCGTGACTCTTCTCAGGGTAAATACCCGCAACAATCCCTAACTACTCATGTCAGACATCAAACCCTTAACTCATGGTGACATAACTCTCTGTACGTTTTTGAGCTATCTGGAAAAGACGCGGTTTACTCAATTCCCGTCGATGGACCATAAATCGCTTCGGGTCCTAGAATCTCGTTACTCCCTACTTCTTATAAAAAATTGGATAACGAAATCTCCCTATAAAGTATCAAAATGTGTTACGTAGCTAATCAACTGCCACGAGGTATCACATGTAACTCTACTAGTGACAATTAATGATCCTAATCACCCACAAATATGAAATTACGCATTTCTCGATTCCTCCAGCAACGTAGTTGCTTTCGTCTACCATTGCCTTAAGGGTGACACGACTGAAAGGTCTTATCCAAAATTGCCATAATTTTGGACAACACCTAGTTTCGTTTCACTTCTTTCTTCAAGCGAAAAGTTGAATATACTGCTCGATAGTATATCCCACCCCAAAATAACAAATATTCCACTCTGGTCAATCTATTCCGCAAACCCGGTGGAAACCTTGACCTCTCCACAATTTTGGGTGTCCCAAATATGAATTTCACCACTCATGCTCATCAATCCCGTCACTGGGAACATCAAAATTACAAAAGCCTAGTTGAAAACCTTGGATCAACCTTTCTTCTTCCCTAAATGGTGTAACTTGGAGACAACTCCACTACGTATTATTCACCACTGATCCACACGCTCAATGTTTTACATTACGAGGGAGAATATACCTAAAATCATTGCCCTTGCGTTTGCTCTCGAAACTGCTAGGCATCTGACTAGGTGAGACTCTGCTCCACCCAAGAGGACCATACACCCTATAACTCGTGTATATTTGCACAAACCTCTAAACATCACATATGTAACGTAATTATCTCACGTTCTCCCTCCGCATTATCGGCGTGGCTATATCATTCGGGTATTTTTTTATTACCCCACCAATTACTAGTCAATTCTTCCCGATATTACCCACCCATCAACTTGTGGTGCAAACGTTCTCACCAGTGTTTCTTTCGCAACACTTCCCGGCTCCACCGACCCTATTTCTTAATAGCTCCCCGCTCAATGTGTTTTCTCCACACGTTCAATAATTATCATTTAATTTGATGACCTAGCATCCAAGGACGTTTCTCCACTCCCGATGTTTATTAAGGCTTATGCGTATAACATCTCACAACAAAGCCCAAAAGAACTTTTCCCAATGCACTATTCCTCAGCATTGTCAGTCCTTGATATTCGTAGAACCCAAAGCATATACCCGGGACACTCAAACCCTGTCCCTATACTCACAAGTCTAATTATTGAATCTCACATCTCTAAAGGAGTCATATACTACTGCGCTCGTAATATCACTAAGTCTCAGCGCTAAGTTAATAACGAGCTAAATCTCTCCGCTCCACGGTAACCTAACATACCCTGAATTTCATCAGTAAGAATCCCTAAGCACCGGGATCCAATATAACTAGACAACTGTACTCTCTGAAGTCTACTTTATAAAATATCGCCATGAGCTCGACCCTCTTTCAAGTGAGACATCAGAAAAAATATACATCTTGCCCTGGAACAGTGAACACAAGAGTCTTACGGTAACCGCCCACCATCGTTAAACATTTTGTACTCAGGATAAAATATTAAGCGCATAATCACCTCTCATCATGGGATTACCTAAAAATATACCCTTTCACTGTCCACACCCGCTCCCCTACAGGTGGAACTAAAGAGAGCCCCGCTACACAACGGTAAATAATTACAACTATATTACTATTAATGATTCCTCTACTAAAACCCGTTTTACACGCGAATTTAGTACTAACCAACTACTGTGACTCGCTCATGTCACACAAAATAGACCCCAATTTCTCCAGGATAAAAATCGTAGTTTCAATCACCTATAACACTAGTGGCTTAAACGGTTCCTGGACATGACACTCTCATCCTCATTGAACTAAAACTTCTATAATTGTTTCCCCTGCAAGTTATCCCACTCCAGTCCCCTGACTCGCTGTAGACAAGATCCATACATGTGTTTCCACTCTTTACACATAAGACTCGTTGTGCCCTTCCCCTTTTCTCTGGCCCCACCGGCCATGTCGGGGTTGTCCTTCTCGCGAACCTGGTAGTATTAACCCTAATTCCTACCCCTATTATCCCTTTGGCTCCGCTGATCCCATGGGACTTATTGATGGCCTTCAGGGCCATGACTGAACCCACTGTCACTTGGTAAAAATTTTATTGATCTCGATTATTAATTTGGGTCCTCTATTGGGTATCCTTTCCCTTGGTGCCTCACTAGCACTGAAAAATACCGTCTTACCCTTCGGTTAGATTCTCAAACTTCCTTAGCACCTTTCTCATGTGATCATTGATATGAATTTATAAATGTACGACCTTGACGACAACGACACCACTCATCCTAGCCGGATCTCCTATCCACGCTTGTATATTTTACCCAAGGATCTATTATCAACTCACGAACCCTTTTTTATTCTTCTTATCCCTCTCATCAGGTATAAAGTTTACAAATTCGTCAACTTTCCTTCACATCTGACCGCTATCCAGCCCTTTTAGAAAAAAGTACTGACCCTTGCCTCTCTATTTAAACAGCTGGTGAGAGGATTCGTAATAATATGCACCCTAAATTCCTCTTTATTTATGGTAATTTTCCCATGGATATGGTGACTGACACCCATCACCCGACGCTATTCCTATGAGCAAATGTTTTTGCCCAGAATTTTGACTTGAGTGTCACTACACACCCCCACATGTGATCCCAATTGTATGTTCTCTTTCCATTGGTAAATCACCATTCTGTACTTTCCTCGAATTCTAGCAGATTATTATTCTGAAACAAAAAATCTTCTTCGACCCACCCTCGCCCTTGTCGTCTGCACTTGGGGGTCTAGCTTTGCGCCATCGTCTTTCACGACAGTTCTTGGGGTAACTATTATTCCCCAGCGATTACTCCAACGTCAATTGTTTGAACAATAATCATGGTGACTCCTATGGCGTCACTGTTCCCAGAATACTTTATGGCTTATGCTGAGCACTCCCTCCTGCAATCCTTCTAATGATAGCGGGTCCTTTGACACATCTGACTCGCAAGGGTCTCCAATTCATTCAGAGTGATGCCTGTCAGTTGGCATTCGATGAGTTGAAGGACAAGTTGACATCAGCGCCTGTGTTAGCATTGCCCAGACCGGGAGTTGAGTATCTAGTCTACACTGATGCGTCCTTACAAGGACTTGGAGGTGTGATACAACAGGAGAGTCAGTCCATAGCTTATGCTTCCCGTAAGCTTAAGCCTCACAAGAGGAATTACCCCACCCACGACTTGGAGTTAGCGGAAGTCATATTCGCTCTTCAGATTTGGAGACACTATTTCCTGGGGGAGAAATTTCGATTGTTCACAGACCACAAGTCACTACAATACCTCTTCACGCAGAAGGAATTGAATATACGTCAACGACGGTGGCTTGAGTTTGTGAAGGATTATCAGTTTGATATCCAATATCACTCAGGGAAGGCTAACGTGGTAGCAGACGCGTTGAGCCGTAGGCCAGTAGATGAGGTGGCCGAGGTGTGAAAAGCTAAATGGAAGGAGTTGGGACACCAGGATGCAGTGGCCATATCGTTCATGTCTGTGATGACTGTTACACCGCAGATTGTTACTAAAGTGATAAGGGTCCAGGCAAATGACTCGTTCTGTCAGGAGCAGATAGTTCGATTACTAGCAGAAGGAGTCGAGTCTTACACCGTTAGCTCAGACGGGGGATTACGCTTCAATGGGAGACTGATCGTTCTGAAAGGGGAAGACTTGCGACACGAGGTAATGGCAGAGTCGCACGGCTCACGATTCGCGATACACCCTGGTGGGGATAAGATGTACCAAGACATGAGACGCCAGTATTAGTGGAGCGGGATAAAGAGAGATATCGCTGTGTTTGTTTCAAAATGCGCCACTTGTCAGCTAGTAATGGTGGATCATCAGAAACCAGCAGGACTTCTCCATCCATTAGAGGTTCCGACGTGAATATGGGAGAGCATATCCATGGATTTTATCACGGGATTACCTACGTCACAGAGGGGTCACGACTCCATATGGGTAATTGTGGATAGGATGACCAAGGTTGCTCATTTTCTACCCGTGAGGACAGACTACACTACTGGACAGTATGCACAGATTTTTATTGCGGAGATAGTGAGACTTCACGGTGTGCCTCTAAATATTGTGTCCGACCGAGATAAGATATTTGTTTCACGATTTTGGGAGAGTTTTCAGGAGGCCATGGGTACGGAGTTGCGACTGAGTACGGCTTATCACCCGTAGACTGATGGGCAAACAAAGCGGATAAATCAGATATTGGAAGACATGTTGCGTATGTGCATCCTAGACTTTGGAGGTGGTTGGGAGCAGTACCTTCCACTGGTGGAGTTTTCTTATAACAACTCCTACCAGTTCACCATTGGCATGGCTCCATTTGAGGCATTGTACGGTAGACCTTGTCGTTCCCCAGCATGTTGGTTGGAGGTGAGGGATAACAAACTCCTTGGGCCGGAAGTAATTCGGGACACTTCAGCAAGGATAGAGATGATACGGAGCCGTATTCAGGTAGCTCGGGACCGGCAGAAGAGCTATGCTGATGCCAAGAGGTTCTTCAGAGAATTCAAAGTGGGGGACCAGGTGTTACTTAGAATATCTCCTATGAAGGGGATTATGCGTTTTGGGAAGAAGGGGAAACTGGCACCGAGGTATGTGGGGCCATTTTCTATCATCGAAAGTATTGGGCCAGTTACGTATAGACTGGGGTTACCGGAGCACTTGCATAGGATGCATGATGTGTTCCATATTTCCTCGCTAAGGAAATATCTTAGGGACGATTTAGCCCATACTCACATTGCTTTGGAGGACATCAATCTCCAGCCCGATAGTTCTTACGAGGAGGGGACGATTGCTATTTTGGACCGAAGCGAGCAGAAACTGAGGTCGAAGATAGTACCGTTAGTACGTGTTCAGTGGCGGCATCATAATGCCGAGGAGTCCACATGGGAGCGTGAGGATGAGATGCGCGAATGCTATCCGGAGTTATTTTTACCAGGTACTCTTTAGTTCCGAATTTCGGGACGAAATTAAGTTATTAGGGGGGGAGTATGTAATACCCCGTAATTTTATTGATTTTTATTTAAGGGATTAATTAAATTAAATGAGAATTAATTGGAAATTAATCCGGGTATAAATACTAACGAGATATGAGTTGGTATTTGATTATGATGTAAAAATTTATTATTTCCGAGTATGTATGGTAATACATGAGTATTGATGATATTTAAATTGTCACGAGGTAGCTATACGGTAATTTGGAAAATTTAATTGGAATGCGCGTGTCAGTCGCGTCAGGAACGTAATTAATTGAATTAAAAAGTGAATTTTATTTTTATCAACCGAATGGTCTTTTTGAGTGCGCCAACAAGTCCGGAAGGGTCAAAATAGTCAGAAAACACTAGTCGGGGGTTTAGTTTGGGTCCCGGGGAATTTTTAGGCGATACCGGCAACCCAAACGGGTAGTTTGGTAATTTTAAAAATAGGGAAATTAAAACCCACGAATTTTAGAGGTTATTTTTATATTAGAAAAGAACCCACTAAGCCATTATCAGCATTTGGTAAGTTAGAGGGCTACGGGAGTTGTAGGGAAAGTCTTAAGAAGTTCCAAAAGGAAACCCTAGCCACCATCACCATCTTTGGAAGAAATCTTTAGATAAAGGGAGGAGAACCAACATTAAATCCTTCAACATCAAATCAGAACATCTAAGGCAAGTGGTTTAATTACATTAATTTCAAGCGAATGTTTCTTCCATGCTTAGAATTGAATAATTATCTTATATTGGAAATTTAATGAAAACCCATAAAATTGGAGGTAGAATTCATAATATGATATAGGGATTGCATGAAGAATGTTATTGGATGAATGTCATATAAAAAATATATCTTCTGATGATGTGAAAACGGATTGTTAAGGATAAATTGTAGATATTAAATTCTGGGTTCATGTTTATAGGATTTGGGACAAGGTTTGGGAATTGTGATGATTACATGTTAATTTAGGAAGCATTGACCCCAAATATATGTTAAAAAGTGACCTAGGAGGACTTAGAGTAGTTTAATAACGTTAAAACTTAATTGGTATGATCTTAGTAGGGATTTAGAGAAGAGAAATTTGAAGAAAAACGAATTGGGGGAAATTCTGGGCGCAGTCAGCCATCTCGTTAGAAGGCCTGCCCAGGTCGTTCGAACGAGCTTCTAACGAGATGACAATGTCCCCTCTAACGAGTTGGTAGTTCATTCTAAGCCTTTCATTCGAACGAACTCGTTCGAACGACCTCGTTCGAACGAGACTTCTAACGAGTTGACAGAATGGCCTTTTGGCCTGATTTCATTTCAAACGTTTCGTAGACTTATTTAATTGGAGTATTAACCTTCCCTTATTGATTAGTTGGTGTAATTGTGAGAATTGGGGTACGTTGAGGAGTATAACTTAGAACCTTATAATAAAATTGGATGTCAATTGTGGAGTAGGAAACGAGTACCTAATTACGACGTGAGAAGGGTTGATAACGTTAATAAATCGGGGACTTGTAATCGTATAACATTAAATGACGGTATAAGAACAAGAAGTATACCTATATTAATAATACGAGATATCTAAGATGTGCGAATTCTTAGTATATGTGGTTTTATGTGCATAACATACCTACTATATGTCACACCCCGCCTAATTCTGGCGTCGGCCGCCACCAAAACTAAGCCGGGCGTGAACTAAATAAATACCATTCTTAGCATGAGACAGATATGAGACATAAATAAATCAGTCCATAAGATAAATAATTGGTCAATCTCAAATGATCACAAATAACTAAGCGATAAAAGATCCATCACATGCTAACTCCAAAAATCCAATCTCCAATAATGATTAAATAAAATCTGAATAATCCCAACAGAAATCCTCTAAACAAATTTAGAACCAAAAAGGCCCAATAACTCCAAAATAGTCTCATAAATAAAACGAATGAATGGAAAGAGAAAATCCAACTACTAAAGCAGTAACATAAATCCAGCTGCACCTCCAAAAGATCTCCAATGAATCCTATGCAGCAACTCCCAAAAATCCTGAAAAAGATTAGTCAACGCATGTGTCAGAGCCAAAGCCCTGAGCATGTAAACCGGCTACTCTCCTCAAATAGGGTCCTTGAACCCAGACAATAGTGCTATATATATCGACTATAACCATAGAATCTTTTAATTACGAGATTAATAATCACCATAAATAAATTCACAATTACCCACAAGGTTTTCATAAAAGCCACACCAATATGATTTTAATTAACACACCTTCCCATAATGTTAAATTTAATTAATTTAACCGTGAATATTATTACCAAAACCCGTCCCCTTGTCAAGTCCGCCGTCTGGTCCGTTTTTATCCTGTGACCCTCGCGATATGACAAGGTTCCACACACGCACCCGTCCCCTTGTCAAGTCCGCCGTCTGGCCCGTTTTTATCCTGCGACCCTCGCGATATGACAAGGTTCCACACACGACACGACATAACTCGTCCTCTGACCCGTTCAAACTGTCGGCCCTAGACACATTATGTCGCCAATAAATTTTTAATATCCGTTTTAGTCCTGCGATATTAAATTCCACATTCCTTGTTTTCGTTAATCACATTAATTTTCCCCACCCTTAAAAGCGATGTGAAAATCCTCAAAATAACCTTTAGTGCCAACTAAGGGTTCCCAAAACACAATATCGTCCTATCCTAAGCAAAGAATGATTATAAAATTTCACTCCACCTAGATATCAATCCTAGGCCATTACAATAAAGGTATAAAATAGAAAAATCAGCCCCCACCCCAATTATATAACCCGCATAGACTTACACTAACTAGTCCCATACCTAATTAGCATAAATCGTAATTAAGGCCCACTTACTAGTCCCATACCTAACAAGTGTACTATAACAAGGGTGAAAACCAATTGTCTACCATACCCAACCTTTCTGAAATATTATCATATTTCCATAGAGTAACACAATTCCAAATTATAACAACATTCATAATAATACTAAATTCCCATTTAAATAATTCAAATTAAAAAGTGGAAATCAAAGACACCTAAATATTATGATTTTCAGAATAATCGATACATGCAAGTCCTATCATGATCCTTATTTTCCAACACAAGAAATTAAATTAAACTAGGGTTTTCACATGAAATATCAAAATTTACTTTTAAAAGGGCTCCTTTACATGCACATGCCCATAGCAAAGTCGACTACACCGACACAACCCAAAGAATACAAGTTATAAGTATTTGGTATCATTAATTTTGTTCATGTAAAACAGCCCCGAAATTTATCTCTTCAATCTTTATATTCATATCTTATTTTAGAAAACATGAGTTTGATGGAGGCTACAATCAAGACACATAACACTAAAGGAAAAGAATAGGGTCAACATGCCTGAATAAAAGTTGGTTTAGAAATCTGATCTTGAATGTGTATTCCTCTAAAAAAATTGACAAAGATTCGTTCTTGACGCGTCTTGAGAAAATCCGGTTAATCTTGACAAAACTTGAGTTGATAGTTATGTAGAATGGGGATAGGGTTTTGAGGTTGAAGAAGATGAGAGAATTTGATTTTTTAGAAGGCTAAAGTGCGTTTTAAAAGATCTAAACTCGTCACTTTATGTTTATATACCAAAAATAATTAGAGTCCTAATCAAATACAAATACTTGAAAAAATCATTACGGACGATCGGACCGTTAGAATCACTTGAAATTTTAGTATGTTGTAGCGAACGGCGAGACAGGACTGCTGACAAAAATTCAGCTTGATCAGACGGTCGAATTTCTAAAAATATTATTTTTACTAGAAAGTTTTATGTTTTGAGGACTCTTAGAGAGTTTTATATTTTGAGGACTCTTCAAAATAATAAAAATTCAATTAAAACTCCATTTTAAATTCCGATTCCAATTCCGTTTGAAAATTTATTTTTCAAATATAAAAATCAACACTTTAAATTATAAAATTTATAAAATCCAAAATTTCATTTTTCTCCGATTTCCAAAATTAATTTAAAAATTCCCATTTAAAAGAAATCCGGGTTGTTACATACTTCCCCACTAGCAAAGAATTTCGTCCTCGAAATTAAACGAAGCATACACATAAACACTTAAATCTCGCAAAAAAAAAAAAGAAGGCTCACATATGCCTACCCGTAGAATGCCATAATTGGGGGCCCATACACCCAATTCTACGCGCACTACCGCACGAACAACAAAATAATATATATATTGCCTATATGCATACGAATAATTATGAAAATAACGACGTACCACACGCTCTCACAAATCCCCCACTCAATCCTATATCCGAAAGTCATCAAAATGCTAACTTCCTCAAATTAAATCTCAACATCAAAAATCGATACATACGATACCTAACATCTGTACTAAAATCTCCAAAATAATTATCGTCACCAAAATCCATTCTAAGGATCCCCACATCAAGCTTACTAATTCTAAACTCGATGCCTACAACGTCTTTAACTCAAAACTTCACATCTCCAAGAAACACATCTAACACGTATGCTAGACCCTCTACTTCAAGAAGTACGAATCAACAAGGGAATCAAAGATCGTCAACGCGGAAGCTAAACGGACTCATAACCTACGAGACCTAAGACCATGCTCTGATACCATCTGTCACACCCCGCCTAATTCTGGCGTCGACCGCCACCAAAACTAAGCCGAGCGTGAACTAAATAAATACCATTCTTAGCATGAGACATAAATAAATCAGTCCATAAGATAAATAATTGGTCAATCTCAAATGATCACAAATAACTAAGCGATAAAAGATCCATCACATGCTAACTCCAAAAATCCAATCTCCAATAATGATTAAATAAAATCTGAATAATCCCAACAGAAATCCTCTAAACAAATTTAGAACCAAAAAGGCCCAATAACTCCAAAATAGTCTCATAAATAAAACGAATGAATGGAAAGAGAAAATCCAACTACTAAAGCAGTAACATAAATCCAGCTGCACCTCCAAAAGATCTCCAATGAATCCTATGCAGCAACTCCCAAAAATCTTGAAAAAGATTAGTCAACGCATGTGTCAGAGCCAAAGCCCTGAGCATGTAAACCGGCTACTCTCCTCAAATAGGGTCCTTGAACCCAGACAATAGTGCTATATATATCGACTATAACCATAGAATCTTTTAATTACGAGATTAATAATCACCATAAATAAATTCACAATTACCCGCAAGGTTTTCATAAAAGCCACACCAATATGATTTTAATTAACACACCTTCCCATAATGTTAAATTTAATTAATTTAACCGTGAATATTATTACCAAAACCCGTCCCCTTGTCAAGTCCGCCGTCTGGTCCGTTTTTATCCTGCGACTCTCGCGATATGACAAGGTTCCACACACGCACCCGTCCCCTTGTCAAGTCCGCCGTCTGGCCCGTTTTTATCCTGCGACCCTCGCGATATGACAAGGTTCCACACACGACACGACATAACTCGTCCTCTGACCCGTTCAAACTGTCGGCCCTAGACACATTATGTCGCCAATAAATTTTTAATATCCGTTTTAGTCCTGCGATATTAAATTCCACATTCCTTGTTTTCGTTAATCACATTAATTTCCCCCACCCTTAAAAGCGATGTGAAAATCCTCAAAATAACCTTTAGTGCCAACTAAGGGTTCCCAAAACACAATATCGTCCTATCCTAAGCAAAGAATGATTATAAAATTTCACTCCACCTAGATATCAATCCTAGGCCATTACAATAAAGGTATAAAATAGAAAAATCAGCCCCCACCCCAATTATATAACCCGCATAGACTTACACTAACTAGTCCCATACGTAATTAGCATAAATCGTAATTAAGGCCCACTTACTAGTCCCATACCCAACAAGTGTACTATAACAAGGGTGAAAACCAATTATCTACCATACCCAACCTTTCTGAAATATTATCATATTTCCATAGAGTAACACAATTCCAAATTATAACAACATTCATAATAATACTAAATTCCCATTTAAATAATTCAAATTAAAAAGTGGAAATCAAAGACACCTAAATATTATGATTTTCAGAATAATCGATACATGCAAGTCCTATCATGATCCTTATTTTCCAACACAAGAAATTAAATTAAACTAGGGTTTTCACATGAAATATCAAAATTTACTTTTAAAAGGGCTCCTCTACATGCACATGCCCATAGCAAAGTCGACTACACCGACACAACCCAAAGAATACAAGTTATAAGTATTTGGTATCATTAATTTTGTTCATGTAAAACAGCCCCGAAATTTATCTCTTGAATCTTTATATTCATATCTTATTTTAGAAAACATGAGTTTGATGGAGTCTACAATCAAGACACATAACACTAAAGGAAAAGAATAGGGTCAACATGCCTGAATAAAAGTTGGTTTAGAAATCTGATCTTGAATGTGTATTCCTCTCAAAAATTTGACAAAGATTCGTTCTTGACGCGTCTTGAGAAAATCCGGTTAATCTTGACAAAACTTGAGTTGATAGTTATGTAGAATGGGGCTAGGGTTTTGAGGTTGAAGAAGATGAGAGAATTTGATTTTTTAGAAGGCTAAAGTGCGTTTTAAAAGATCTAAACTCGTCACTTTATGTTTATATACCAAAAATAATTAGAGTCCTAATCAAATGCAAATACTTGAAAAAATCATTACGAACGATCGGACCGTTAGAATCACTTGAAATTTTAGTATGTTGTAGCGAACGGCGAGACAGGACTGCTGACAAAAATTCAGCTTGATCAGACGGTCGAATTTTTAAAAATATTATTTTTACTAGAAAGTTTTATGTTTTGAGGACTCTTAGAGAGTTTTATATTTTGAGGACTCTTCAAAATAATAAAAATTCAATTAAAACTCCATTTTAAATTCCGATTCCAATTCCGTTTGAAAATTTATTTTTCAAATATAAAAATCAACACTTTAAATTATAAAATTTATAAAATCCAAAATTTCATTTTTCTCCGATTTTCAAAATTAATTTAAAAATTCCCATTTAAAAGAAATCCGGGTTGTTACATACTTCCCCACTAGCAAAGAATTTCGTCCTCGAAATTAAACGAAGCATACACATAAACACTTAAATCTCGCAAAAAAAAAAAAAGAAGGCTCACATATGCCTACCCGTAGAATGCCATAATTGGGCGCCCATACACCCAATTCTACGCGCACTACCGCACGAACAACAAAATAATATATATATTGCCTATATGCATACGAATAATTATGAAAATAACGACGTACCACACGCTCTCACAAATCCCCCACTCGATCCTATATCCGAAAGTCATCAAAATGCTAACTTCCTCAAATTAAATCTCAACATCAAAAATCGATACATACGATACCTAACATCTGTACTAAAATCTCCAAAATAATTATCGTCACCAAAATCCATTCTAAGGATCCCCACATCAAGCTTACTAATTCTAAACTCGATGCCTACAACGTCTTTAACTCAAAACTTCACATCTCCAAGAAACACATCTAACACGTATGCTAGACCCTCTACTTTAAGAAGTACGAATCAACAAGGGAATCAAAGATCGTCAACGCGGAAGCTAAACGGACTCATAACCTACGAGACCTAAGACCATGCTCTGATACCATCTGTCACACCCCGCCTAATTCTGGCGTCGACCGCCACCAAAACTAAGCCGAGCGTGAACTAAATAAATACCATTCTTAGCATGAGACAGATATGAGACATAAATAAATCAGTCCATAAGATAAATAATTGGTCAATCTCAAATGATCACAAATAACTAAGCGATAAAAGATCCATCACATGCTAACTCCAAAAATCCAATCTCCAATAATGATTAAATAAAATCTGAATAATCCCAACAGAAATCCTCTAAACAAATTTAGAACCAAAAAGGCCCAATAACTCCAAAATAGTCTCATAAATAAAACGAATGAATGGAAAGAGAAAATCCAACTACTAAAGCAGTAACATAAATCCAGCTGCACCTCCAAAAGATCTCCAATGAATCCTATGCAGCAACTCCCAAAAATCCTGAAAAAGATTAGTCAACGCATGTGTCAGAGCCAAAGCCCTGAGCATGTAAACCGGCTACTCTCCTCAAATAGGGTCCTTGAACCCAGACAATAGTGCTATATATATCGACTATAACCATAGAATCTTTTAATTACGAGATTAATAATCACCATAAATAAATTCACAATTACCCGCAAGGTTTTCATAAAAGCCACACCAATATGATTTTAATTAACACACCTTCCCATAATGTTAAATTTAATTAATTTAACCGTGAATATTATTACCAAAACCCGTCCCCTTGTCAAGTCCGCCGTCTGGTCCGTTTTTATCCTGCGACTCTCGCGATATGACAAGGTTCCACACACGCACCCGTCCCCTTGTCAAGTCCGCCGTCTGGCCCGTTTTTATCCTGCGACCCTCGCGATATGACAAGGTTCCACACACGACACGACATAACTCGTCCTCTGACCCGTTCAAACTGTCGGCCCTAGACACATTATGTCGCCAATAAATTTTTAATATCCGTTTTAGTTCTGCGATATTAAATTCCACATTCCTTGTTTTCGTTAATCACATTAATTTCCCCCACCCTTAAAAGCGATGTGAAAATCCTCAAAATAACCTTTAGTGCCAACTAAGGGTTCCCAAAACACAATATCGTCCTATCCTAAGCAAAGAATGATTATAAAATTTCACTCCACCTAGATATCAATCCTAGGCCATTACAATAAAGGTATAAAATAGAAAAATCAGCCCCCACCCCAATTATATAACCCGCATAGACTTACACTAACTAGTCCCATACCTAATTAGCATAAATCGTAATTAAGGCCCACTTACTAGTCCCATACCTAACAAGTGTACTATAACAAGGGTGAAAACCAATTATCTACCATACCCAACCTTTCTGAAATATTATCATATTTCCATAGAGTAACACAATTCCAAATTATAACAACATTCATAATAATACTAAATTCCCATTTAAATAATTCAAATTAAAAAGTGGAAATCAAAGACACCTAAATATTATGATTTTCAGAATAATCAATACATGCAAGTCCTATCATGATCCTTATTTTCCAACACAAGAAATTAAATTAAACTAGGGTTTTCACATGAAATATCAAAATTTACTTTTAAAAGGGTTCCTCTACATGCACATGCCCATAACAAAGTCGACTACACCGACACAACCCAAAGAATGCAAGTTATAAGTATTTGGTATCATTAATTTTGTTCATGTAAAACAGCCCCGAAATTTATCTCTTCAATCTTTATATTCATATCTTATTTTAGAAAACATGAGTTTGATGGAGGCTACAATCAAGACACATAACACTAAAGGAAAAGAATAGGGTCAACATGCCTGAATAAAAGTTGGTTTAGAAATCTGATCTTGAATGTGTATTCCTCTCAAAAATTTGACAAAGATTCGTTCTTGACGCGTCTTGAGAAAATCCGGTTAATCTTGACAAAATTTGAGTTGATAGTTATGTAGAATGGGGCTAGGGTTTTGAGGTTGAAGAAGATGAAGAAGATGAGAGGATTTGATTTTTTAGAAGGCTAAAGTGCGTTTTAAAAGATCTAAACTCGTCACTTTATGTTTATATACCAAAAATAATTAGAGTCCTAATCAAATACAAATACTTGAAAAAATCATTACGGACGATCGGACCGTTAGAATCACTTGAAATTTTAGTATGTTGTAGCGAACGGCGAGACAGGACTGCTGACAAAAATTCAGCATGATCAGACGGTCGAATTTCTAAAAATATTATTTTTACTAGAAAGTTTTATGTTTTGAGGACTCTTAGAGAGTTTTATATTTTGAGGACTCTTCAAAATAATAAAAATTCAATTGAAACTCCATTTTAAATTCCGTTTCCAATTCCGTTTGAAAATTTATTTTTCAAATATAAAAATCAACACTTTAAATTATAAAATTTATAAAATCCAAAATTTCATTTTTCTCCGATTTCCAAAATTAATTTAAAAATTCCCATTTAAAAGAAATCCGGGTTGTTACACTATACTTGCTATCGTGGGAGGTTTGCGTTCGATTAGGGCCATCTAATCTTTGTGTGCCTACGGGGGGATTTAGATTGGCACCTCGAGGACATAGGTACGAGAAGGACTTATTGAGAAGTTAATAAGTCTGCTAATCATGGGAGCGTAATTATGTGCGTGACCCATGTGATGTGAACTATGTTCGCCTCTATTGTTTGTGATTGTTATTATTTGAGAACGATTCCTGAGAGATTCAGAATGCGTGGTCCTTATGTACGTGATGTACCGGGATTGGATAGCAGAGTATGTGTGCACCGCATCTTAGTCTCGGGGTGCTAGTAATGTATATTTATGATGAGAATAATATACGGTTAATTGAAATGAATTGTCATGTTTAATTGTGAGTATAATTATAGTAACGTTCTGTAAAGATAAAATGGATGATCTCTAGTAATTAGTATTACTAATAATGGGAAATCGATAATAAATTTAAAGCTCTCTATTTAAATGAAGATGTCGGAATTAAAGTGGGAATCGTATAGTAATGTTAGAATTTATTTTGGACTAGTTAGATATGAGAATAACTAGAATGGGTACGGGTACGTTAGGAGTGCACAAATAGTCGAGAGGTGAGTATTTCATGTGAGAGCACGTCCTAACATGTATTTTGCATTCACTGTTTTATTGTCATTAAAACACTTGCTATATTTTAAACTGTTTTTCACAATCGGGCTCTGACCCGTTTGCTTTCAAATATATTTTCTTGTAAAAACCTTTTTAGGTGTCCAGCCACAAGGACACCATGCATAGGAGTTCCATTCAGGTGACGTATTGTAGCTGCCGTGGAAGTTACAGGACCTTGACAGTAGACGCCTCCACAATCGATCTTAACTCTATTAGTAGATTTCCTCATTAGTTGGGCATGTCGCTCCATTTCTTTTAGAAACATTTTATCTATTCAGTTTATTTCAGATCTCGGGTTGTAATTAATTATGATTTAAACTTAGTATTTGTTATTCCTGTATTTGGTTTGTTGTGAGGAGTATTCTTACAGACTCGTTATTATGGTATGGCTATACTATTGTCATTTCATTGTGGTGGTTATGTTAGCATTTCTTATCTACTTACATGTTAATCGGATTTAATTAAAAATTGACAACTCACTTTTTAAATATTAGGTGGCTAGTAATTGTTAAAACGTTTTCGACAGTGATGCTATGAACTTAACCAACTTGGCATTTTGTATTAATTTAATAAAGGAGTAGCTACCCGGTATTTAATTAGTCGGGGTGTCACACAACCTTTCGCTCAGAATTTTCATCCAAATTATTTTACTAAAAGTCCTTATCTCGACCCCAATATAGTCTATACTCGACTCCTGGTTGAGATAAATTAATGCCACATCACTATCACTCGTTATGACGTAAATAAATCATTACTATTCACTTAGTAATTTAAATTCCGTAAATATTAACTATTCACTCTCGAGATTAATATTTAAATAATAATTAATTTAATTAAATTACGACACACAAGTAATTTAAAATTAGCCGAATTAGTTAAATATCAAATGCAAAAAAATACGAGGTGTTACATTTTGGGTCAGAGCCTAAAGTTACAAGGATTATTTACCAATAAATATGCAAAATTTAACTAACTCATACTTCACGTCTCTCCATCGATGCTCGCATGTATCGAGTATCTCACCTCTCATCTAAAAGCAATCTTACTCGCGCCTTCGGACAAATATCAATTATGAACTCCATTATTTAATCTGACATGTAACAATAAAGCTATCTAGCTATGCATAAACTAAAAGTGAGTGTTCACACCTAACATCCCAGCCCCCGGATTAGCTTCATAATGTTGCCCCATTAAGTTCCATATAAATTCACTGCATATTTTTATGTCATATCATTTACCTTAGCCTTAGTCTATCTCGTCAAACTATTTGATTTTTAACTCACAACAATTATCGTCTACGCCATTAAACTATTAAATTTTTTCTCTTTAATTTTCGTCTACATTCTTAGACTGCCCAATTATTATTCTCATTAATAATTGTCTACCACATTAGAGCATTATAACTTATTTTCGTTACCAATTATCTACATCGCCATGTTAATCCAACTTTGTATTCATTAATTATTGTCTACAACTATAGTGTGAAACACATTCTCATACAAGGCACACCACAATGTGTATATAGATAAATACATATGTCCGCACATATATGTATGACACACGAAGACATTTATCTTTTGCCTCCCATTCGTGCTCTATCGGTGGGAGTCCCTCATCCCAAAATGGGTAACAACATAACACGAGCAAGTGGGGGGGGGTACCTACGCAGTACACCAGTTCATAGCCCATACCTGGCGGTGACAAAGGATCCCAACATCTACACCTACCTCTCATAAGTGTCACTGCTACATAGTACCTATAATACGATCTAACACTACGCCTATCCCACTTGTACCGACATGTGCTCCGGTCCCGAATGTGCGTACCCCATGCGATAGGACGGTCCACAAACCCAGATATATCCACACAATGTAATATAATACATACTATCATCCAATATGCATAAGTAGTTACTCTATAACCACTTTCACCGAAGGAATCTCCGTCTTCTTGACTTAACTATAACATATTAGTCAGTTATTACATAACTCGTATCAAATCGCTATCCTACGACTATACTCCAATTAAATATTAAGTCCCGTATTTTGCCTCCTAGGCTTAATAATCACATTTACTTCATCATTTATTTTTCCATAATATATAGGTATAGTTATCCCCAAACTAACCTTCCCAAAGCATTTAATGATTTCAGCATGTTGCCCTCTTGGTTTAGAATTAAATCCTTATAGATTATTAATAATTATTCACTTCCTGTTAACTTTACAATAAGGTTTATATGTACATATATAAGGAGTTAACTAAAGTGAATAAGGGCTATATGTACATATATAAGAGATTCACTAATTTAAACAAGTAATTTCACCCCAACTACTATCGCAACCAATGCTAACCATCATGACGTAGCCCACTAGGCTTAGGATACATTTCTACTTAGTATCCTTATACGGGAATAATTTGAGGGAGCTAACCATTAATTATATTCTCAAGCATTCGACGTATTTCTAATAAGAAATTCTTTAATTTAAACTTATCCCATTTTAAATCATAAAATTATCATTGTATCTTTTAGGGTCATATCATCTATGTGTCCCTACAAAAACTACTCAATCATCTAGGTACATCCTGACCTTTTAATATGTTTATTTCATACAACTTTATTAAATAATCCCATATAAATCATATCATTCACATAGTTAACTTATGCTATAAGTCATCGCCATATCACGAACCCATCCTTGCTTAACCACGTATATAGGTTCATAGCAATATCATTAATATTTTGGAATAAGTCTTTATCCCCCACTTGAACAAAAATGGTCCTGCACACCCTTTCGTAGACAAATCATAATTAATTAAAAAAAATCAGAAAAATACGAGGTCGGCGTCCACACGATCGTAACGAAAGATCTACAAGCACGTATACTGAATCGATTTGGTAGGGAGGCTAAATGAATTCGATTCTCCCAGTAAGCCGAGAACAGGTATTCTTCCAAGAAGGGATTTTTTCAATCCATTATAAATGCATCAAACTTTGTTTTGCCGATTCAATAAACTAATTTATGACATGGTAATGAGGTCTAACATGTAATGGAAACGTTCTAAACAAGATTTCTCATCTAAATCATCCTCAAGCATCAACAATTAAATCAAAGATTTTCACGAACCTTAGAGTATACAAGTTTCATCTCATCTTCAACCTCAAGAACATAATTATAGATTGTAAAAGAGTCCTACACGTGAGTTCTACATTGGATTTCGAGATTTAAACATTCTACATTTAGATTTTACATGGAAGAAATATGGATCTAAGATTATAATACGTGAATATCATCAAAGTTTTATCAAAACTCAATAACCCTAAACATAGTTACATTACATCAAGATTTAAATCCTAAACTAAACATGGATTCAAAATTAATACAAGAATATAACATTTTAAATAAGAATGGCAAGAGAATCATTTCCTAAAAATAGTAGAGGAGCCTTTATTTTCTTCCTCTTAGGGTGGTTCTTCTTCTCTCCCAAGTGTGTGGCCTCCAAAAGCGGTATGGGGTGGTTATAGAACCCTAGGGGCTGTTCTAACCTCTTTTAAATATCATTTTAATCGGATTAAATTCGAAGTTCCCTAATGGGCCAAAACTAAGGCCCCTAAAAAGGTCTCTATCCATGCCCAGTTTGACCCGAAACTCTACCCAAGGTCCTACCCAACCCATAGGTCCAAGTTTAAACACTTAAAACACATAATTACGTCTTCTAATCACATTAAAAAGTCTATAAATACTTTATACATTTATTTGATTGTTCCATCATTATCATATTCATATATTCGTAATACGACTTAATTAAATCAACGAGTCATCAATTTATTTGCGACTATCTTCATTATTCGCAATATACTGTCATACCAAAAAAATCATGACACTTGTATCACATTTACGAAATACTATATTTAAATTAAATACTCTAATATAATTAAACATACTCCTTTAATCATCACGCCAAATTAAATATAATTACAATTATTTTATTCGAATAATAATTTCCACAATTTCAATTAAATCAATATAACTTCAATTTAATACTTATAAAAATATGGGGTATTACAACTAATTAAATAATCAAACCCACGGGCAACGGTTCTTACATGCACAAATTCACCATGGTCTCAAAATATGTAGATGACATGATTGCTGAGAGAACACCTCACATAGCTCAAATATACGTAGTGAAGTTAAAATCCAATAAACTCGTGCATATGTGAGCTGAGGCATATATAAAGTCAAATCCATAATGCAAATCAATCTCAATACAAATCGATGCAAATATTGTTAAAATCAATCTAATTATCTATGATCATAATCAAATGTCCCAGCCATATGGAAAAGTATGAAGTGAATTCGATTCTAAAATACCAATATGCCACATAACCCTAATGTCTGTTACTACCCCTACCTTGGCCATGCTGAAACCGCTGCTGGCGCTGATGGCCGTGCTGACCCTGCTGGCCATGCCGAAAATCTCCCTGGCCATGCCTGAAACCTCCTGATCTAAATCTCTTAGAATCCCCCTACTGGGAACTCTGATCACCTACCTGTGTTGACCTTGAGCTGATTGTGCCCTGCTGGCACCATTACCCCTTGTCCTGCCCTACTGGTTGAACTCTCCTGCTCGCTTACCCTCAGACAAATGGAAGCGGTGGTCCTGGCAGTGAAGTAATGTTGCCTTAACCATATTAGAGTAGGTGGCCAACGAGAGATTACCCAGAAAGTGCGGATGGATCCTCCACGTCAACCCGTCCATGAACTTATGAATCTTCTTCTCTTCAGTAGGGATCTCATCGGGAACGATGTTCAAATGATTGGTGAACTCGACCTCATACTCTGCCACCATCCTTCCTTCTTGCTTAAGGTTCATCAACTTTCACCTCATCTCGGTATGAACTACAGAGGGGAAATATTTGGGGTCGAATCGCACCTAGAACTCCTGAATAGAAAGAATATTTCTCTCCTCTGCAGTGGTAATGGATTCCCACCACGGTAATTCTGCTCCTACAAGCTTAAAAGTAGCCAGTATCTGCCTCTGCGCATATGTACACTCATACATCCTCAAGTGTATTTGTATGTCCTTCTTCCACTGGCTCGACACAACAACATCAGAGCTCCCTGCGAACTCCGGAGGGTGCGCCTTCTAAAAGGCATCACGGACACGTTCCCAAGCATACGAGAATGCATGAGACTAAACTGGGGCTACCACCAGTGCCTGAGGTGGTGCTTGTTGCACAACTGCTAATGCGACATTTACTGCCTGGGTTAATGGTGGCAACTTCCGCAGCATTCATAGAACCCTGAACTGGTTCAAGCTTAGGCTCGGGCTGGGAAACCCTAGGAACTCGCTGTGCACGTCGAGGAGGCATCTGAAATGAGAGAGAAGTCTTATAATTCCACAGTTAATATTTCAAAATAGCTGAAGAACGTAAGATATATAAAAGAGTACAACAATCCTAAAATATAGGGCTCTATATTAAGGACTCTTCGCGGAAATATAACAAGTCGTATAGATCCTAAGGACGCTAGAACCTGATGCTCTGATACCGCCTGTGACACCCCGACTACTTAAACACTGAGTAGCTACTCCTATATTCAAATTAATGCAAAATGGCAAGTCGGTTCAGTTCATAACATCACTGTCGAAAACATTTTTAAACAATTACTAGCAACCTAATATTTAAAAAGTGAGATGCCAAATTTTATTAAAATAAAAGACTTGGCCCCCTCCGCTAATAATCGTACTATCTGCTCTTGACGGAACGAGTCTGCTGCCTGGTCCTGTATGACCTTTGTAATAATTCGGGGCGTTACTGTCATTACAGACATGAATGATCGGACCACTGCGTCTTGGTGTCCCAACTCCTTCCACTTTGATTTCCACAGCTCAGCCACCTCACCTACTAGCCTACGGCTTAACGCGTCTGCTATAACGTTAGCCTCTCGGGTGGTATTGGATGTTGAACTGATAATCCTTTACAAACTCAAGCCACCAACGTTGACGCATATTCAGATCCTTTTTCATGAAGAGGTACTGTAGGGACTTGTGGTCTATGAATAAATGGAATTTCTCCCCCAAGAGATAATGTCTCCAAATTCGTAGAGCAAAAATGACTGCCGCTAACTCCAAGTCGTGGGTGGGGTAATTCTTCTCGCGAGGCTTAAGCTTATGGGAAACATAAGCTATAGCCTGACTCTCGTACTGCAGTACACCCCCAAGTCCAAGTAAAGACGCATCAGTGTAGACTAGATACTCCACTCTCGGCCTGGGTAATGCTAACACTGGTGCTGAGGTCAACTTGTCCTTCAACTCATCGAAAGCCAACCGGTAGGCATCGCTCCAGATAAATGGTACACCCTTGCGAGTCAGATGTGTCAAAGGACCCGCTATCTTCGAGAATCCTCGAATAAACCTCCTATAGTATTCCGCTAAGCCCAAGAAACTACATATCTTAGTCGGTGTCGTGGGCTGTCCCCACTCCCTCATCACTGATACCTTTCCTGGATCAACATATATCTCCCTATCTGAATGATATGCCCCAAAAACTGAACCTTCTTCAGCCAAAACCCACATTTCTCATATTTGGCATATAACTCGTTCTGACGCAGTGTCTGCAGAACCTTCTCAAGTGATCGACATGCTCCTTCTCTGTCTGGGAGTAAACCAGAATGTCATCAATGAAGACAACGATGAACTGGTCCAGGAACTCTCTGAACACCCTATTCATCAAGTCCATAAACACGGCTGGGGCGTTGGTTAGGCCAAAAGGCATAACCCTAAACTCGTAGGAACCATATCTCGTCAAGAAGGTAGTCTTTGAGACGTCATTCTCCCTGATATGTAACTGATGGTATCCCGACCTTAGGTCAATCTTTAAGAAGAAGTCAACTCCTCTCAACTGGTCGAATAAGTCATCGATTCGGGACAACGGATACTTATTCTGAATTGTGACTTTATTCAACTCCCGGTAACCGACACACAACCTCAAAGATCTATCCCTCTTCTTAACGAACAACACAGGAGCACCCCACAACGAAGTACTCCTACGCATAAACCCCTGACCCAATAACTGCTCTATCTGATCCCGTAGCTCCCTCATCTCCGTTGGTGCCATATGGTAAGGTGCGCGGGTGATCGGTCGAGTGTCGGGCATCAAGTCTATAACAAATTTTATTTCTCTACTAGGAGGTAATCCTGGAATATCCTGGAATACGGCAGAAAAATCCCTAACAACTGGAATCAAATCAAGTGGTATCACCACCTCCCTATAGGTCTCCTCTTATATATAGTACAAGTGAGTGGAAGATCCTCCCTCAGGACGAGGCATCGCCAATAGGAACATCTCTTGCTCGGGTATGGAAAAAATGATACTCCTACTAAAACAATCAATCATGGCTCGATACGCAACTAGCCAATCCATACCAATAATCGCATCGTACTCAGACATATCTAGTACTAACATATCGGCAGGTAAAGTAAACATCCAAATCTCTACGCCCACCCCTCTACATATAAGAGAAATCACAGAGCCCCTACTCAACGATGAATCTACACAAGTAATAGTGCTCTTCGCGGTATCTAATAACCCCAAAGCGCGTGCAAATCTCGTGGGAATAAAACAGTATGTGTCTCCAGTGTCAAATAAAATACGCCCCATAGTCCCCTGAATAGAAAACATACCATCAATCGCGGGTGAATCCTACGGGACTACGACCTACTGGAGCTGGTAAACTTGGCCGTACTGAAGTTGTCCCTGCTGAACTAGGACTGCTGGGATAGGTGGAAATGCTGGCATCTGTGGTGGTGTTGGGAGGGTGGCGGGAAACATAGGTCTCAGGGGCTCATGTCGAGAACCCTGTTGTTGCTGCTGCGGGGCCCTAACCTTTCAGGACACTCTTAGCATTTGTGACCAATCTTGCCATATATGAAACATTTACCTGCGAAGTTTCCCCCTCTTTAACCCTGCTGCCCACAACCCTAATGACCATTACTACCCCTACCCTGGCCATGCTGGCCCTGCTAAAACTGTTGTTGGTCCTGATGGCCCTACTGGGCGTGCTGACCATGCTAAAAAACTCCATGGACATGCCTGAAACCTCCTGATCTAAATCTCTTAGAATCCCCCCGTTGAGAACTCTGATCACCCTGCCTGTGCTGACCCTGAGCTGATTGTGCCCCGCTGGCACCATTATCCCCTGTCCTGCCCTGTTGGCTGGACTCTCCTGCTCACTTATCCTTAGAAAAATAGAAGCGGTGGTCCTAGTAGTGAAGTAATGTTGCTTTAACCACATCAGAGTAGGTGGCCAATGAGAGATTACCCAGCAAGTCTTGACGGATCCTCCACGTCAACCCGTCCATGAACTTCTGAATCTTCTTCTCTTCAGTAAGGATCTCATCAGGAACGATGTTCAAAAGATTGGTGAACTCGGTCTCATACTCTGCCACTGTCCTTCCTTCTTGCTTAAGGTTCATCAACTTCCACCTCATCTCGGTGTGAACTGCTGAGGGAAAATATTTGCGATTGAAACGCACCCATAACTCCTGAATAGAAAGAATATCTCTATCATCTGCGGTGGTAATGGACTCCCACCACGAAAATGCTACTCCTACAAGTTTAAAAGTAGCCAGTATCTGCCTCTGCACATCTGTACACTCATACATCCTCAAGTGTCTTTGTATGTCCTTCTTCCACTAGCTCGACACAACAACGTCAGAGCTCCCTGCGAACTCTGGAGAGTGCGCCTTCTGAAAGGCATCATGGATATGTTCCCAAGTAGACGGGAATGCATGATCCTGAACTAGGGCTACCACCGGTGCCTGAGGTGGTTCCTGCTAATGCGACATTTACCGCCTGGGCTACAATGGCGACAACTTCCGCAACGTTCATAGAACCCTGAACTACTGCATGATGAGGCTCGAGCTGGGCACCCCTAGGAACTCGCTGTGCACGTTGAGGAGGCATCTGAAATGAGAGAGAATTTTTATAAGTCCACAGTTAATATTTCAAAATAGCTGAAGAACGTAAGATACACAAAAGAGTACAACAATCCTAAAATATAGGGCTCTATATCAAAGGACGCTTCGCGAAAACATAACAAGTCGTACAGATCCTAAGGATGCTAGAACCTGATGCTCTGATACCACCTGTGACACCCCGACTAATTAAATACCGGGTAGCTACTCCTTTATTCAAATTAATACAAAATGTCAAGTTTGTTCAGTTTATAGCATCACTATCGAAAATATTTTTAAACAATTATTAGCCACCTAATATTTAAAAAGTGAGATGCCAAATTTTATTAAAATAAATTAACATGCAACCAATTAAATTATAAGATAACTATACCATATCTGCATCACAATCACAAGAGAATAATAATGGAATAAATAAAATGAGTCTGGATTAACACTCCCCTGAATAATCCAAATACTGAAATAATCCCAATACAAAGTCTGAATAAATAATTAAATCCAAAACTGAAATGAAACCGAAAGTCTGAGAATGCTATCTTTAAATGGAGAGGGGCGACATGCCCTAACTGATGAATAATCCATAATAGAATCAAATGTAGAATGTGGAGGCGTTTAATATCGAGATCCTGTAACTTCCACAACAGCTACAACACGTCAATGTAATGGAACTCCTATGCTTGGCGTCCCTGTGGCTGGGCACCTAAAAGGTTTTACAAGAAAAATATATTTGAAAGCAAACGGGTCAGAGCCTGAGGTGAAAATAGTTTAAAAATATAGCAAGTGTTTAATTGCATTAAACAGTAAATATTATATACATGTTAGTTATGTGCTCTCACATGAGTACCTCACCCTTCAACTAATGTGCACGCCTAACGTATGTCCTTAACCCATCCTAGTTATGCCGTTAACTAACTAGTCTGAACCACTTTCTATCCTCACATTATAATATGGGGGTCTATTCATATCATTCTAATATATCATGCGTGTAACTCATCTTTTTATTGATCAGATTAATTTATAACTATCACGAATGGAAATTCTCATTTTTAATCCCATTCAAAATGTCTAAATTTTTTTTCATATTCACACTTTAACAAAGAGTCTGAAATAAATACAAGTATATTATTCTCAGCACAAATATATAAATAGTGTACCCCTAGGCTAAGCTGCGGTGCACACATACTCTGCTATCGCATCTCGATACATCACGTACATAAGGACTACGTGTTCCGAATCGCTTAGGAACCATTGTAATAAACAAAATCACACATATTGGAGGCGAACATAGTTCACATACTCATGGGTCACGCACATACCTACGCTTCCATGGTCAACTGACTTATCAACTCACAAATAAGTCATTCACAACCCTATGTCCTTAAGGTACCAATCTAAATCCCCTCGTAGGCACACAAATATCAGATGGTCCTATACCGGAAGTCGACCTCCCCTCATAGCAAGTATGGTAGGTATGTCATACACATAATAATCCATATACTAAGCATTCACACAACTTAGATAATTGTTATATTATTAAAGCTATATTCTCAGTCTTATACCACGAGTCTAAATTCGTATACTATTATTAATTCAGATTATATTTAATATATATCGCCGATAAGTCTCACGTTGTATAGTTTCGAGTACTTAAAACCTATTCAAAGAGGTTACTAAGTCTCCTACGTATCCCACATATCAATTCAGTATTCCGAAGTCCTTATTTATTTTCCAAGTCCTAACTTATCACTCCTAAGTATTTAAATCACGCTCTCGCATCATAAAATAGTAAATTACTCGTCGGACACTTGTAAATTCAACTCTACATTCCAACCAAATTCTAATATGTTTTGGGCTTTAATTATATCCCTACTGGTCCCCCTAGAGTCCTAATATTTTCTCAAAATCCCCAACTACAACGTTCGGTGGCCGAAAATACTTAAATTCGAAAAGGGAAAAAAAGTCATAGTTTGTGGGGAGATCGATCGACCAAGGGTATCGATCGATCGATCGATCGATCAAATAGTTGGAGGCTACGGGTTTCCTTCATTTTCAGTCCTAATATTGTCCTAAATCTCCATTACAAGGTGTGAAATCTTAAAGTAAGCATATAGGATTATTATACAACCTAATTGCATGATTCTTAACGTTCCAGAACTCTTAAATCATCACCAATTAAACTTTTCTTGGATCAAATCATCATATTTTCATGAAAAAAACTATTTTTCTATTTTCTTCAAGAATCATCATACTTCTCTTCCTAATTCCGCTTTTAATTCCTCAAAGGTTATGATTTCATTAATGGAATACTTCCAGAATTAAACTATATGCAAATCCTATCAAAAATTTAGGTTTCTTCTCCAAATTTCATGAGTTTCAATCATAGTTCATCGCTATCATCAAATCCTACCATAACATGGATAAGTTATTTGCTGAATCAGAATGAATCAAATCACTTGCCTGGGAATTTTATGTTCTGATCCGTTGATGATGTTAAGGGTTGGTTCTCTTCCTCTCTCCGGTCACAAATCCGGTGAATAATGGTGGTATGGGGTGGTTTTGGCTTTGCAACCCTCCTTGTAAGTTCTCCTATTTCTCACGTTGCCCACTCCTTGATGTTTGACAGATGATGGCCCTAATGGCCCTGATATTGGCTGATAAATAAAGCCTAAAATTCATGGGTCAAAATCCCTTAAAAATTAAAATGACTAAAATACCCGCCCAGGTTGCCGGTTTGGCCTAAAAATGCCCCGGGATCCAAACTAAGCCCCCGGCTAGTGTTTCTGACTATTTCGACCCCTCCGTACACGTTAGCGCACTCAAAATGACCATACGAATGATAAAATTATAATTTTTTTTAAAATCCAATTAAATTGATTCCTGACGCGCCTCCCAACTTAATTTCCCGAATTGTCGTATTTATGACTCGCGATAATTTTAATAAATTCCATAATCATATACTACTACATTCATCTTGTAATGTTCATCATTATTATCACAATCAAATACCAACTCTCGTCTCGCTAGTATTTAAATCCAGATTAATTTCTAATTAATTATCCTATTTAATATAATTAATCCCATTAATTAAAATCAATAAAATTACGGGGTATTACACAAGGGGACACTAGACTTCAACTTTCTAAGACCTCTTCTAAGATCATAACAAAACTAACTAAGGTGACCTTTACTACCACAGTGCGAACATGTGTAAATATGAGGAATGCTCTCTATGGTTTGACCTTTTCTAATGTCCTTGGATTTGGTTGACCCTCTAAAACAAACAATGGTCTTGAATTTGACACCGAAAGTATTAGAAACATGGGAGTCAGTACCATCACTACTAAAACTACTCGAGTCTTTTAAATCATCTTTTAACTTCAAAATTTTAGGGTCAAGCAAAGAATTCGACTCTTCAAGTTATCGGGACTCACTCTTCGAATTTTCAATCATTCTGAAAAGGTTATCTTGCTAACCTCAGTGCTAGAGAACTTATCCCTAAGATTTTTCTCTCATGTCTTAAAATCATTAATTAAATTATCATTATCCTTAATGGCATAATTACAAACCCTAAAAATCAGTCTTCTAATTCTTTCTCTAAAAATCGGGTGCTATCATCACTCTCTTTCTTGGACAATTTTAAATTATTAAACTCACGGTCCATGGCCACAAGCTTCTCGTGAAAGAAATCTCTCTGATTTTGAACAAATTGCAAAAGATCCATAGCAACTTTAAAATAAAAATTTTATTTTTCAAGAATCTCAATTATTTTAGCAAACTTTAAATTCAAACGACTTAAATCGTTAAAACTATGGAAATCCATCGAGAGAAAAATAAATAAATCAACACAAAAGAAATGAATAAAAAACCACCCTAAACAACACTAAACAAGTCTCTAACATGAAAACTTAGTGCACCCCGCTCTGATACCAATTGTAAGAAATGGTATCAGCGGGAAAAAAATCTTTGAGAATCAGGATCACATGATAATTTGGTGTAACCTGCTCTATTACCACTTGTAAGGGTTAACAAGTGCCATGACACCACTTATAAGAGTGGAAGGCTCTAATACCACTATGAAGACGAAAACGAAGGCGTCATGTTTTAAAGGAAAAAAATATATACCTTCTATTAGGGCCCAACAACTCACTGGGGTATGCCCAGTGTTTTAAATTGCGGTCACGCAAGGTGTCGCATTTTGGTTTAGGGTGCGCGTCACGTAAATCGCGTCGCGTATCGTTAAAGTGATTCGGGCATTTCAATTTTATGATTGAAAATAAAAGAAGTAACTTCAAAAAAGCATTCCAAATTAAATACTACATCAATTTAAATAGAGTCATAGGTTCGTAAAGTAGTACATCATTCTAAACCACACCATCACGTTGTCTCAAATAAAGTAAACAAATTCATACAACCAATACATGAAATCCCAAAAATGTACTGCCAAAAAACAAAATGCAATGAAAAAATAGGGTTTTTTAAAATATGAAACAAAGAAATCAGGTTTTAAATAACAAAAAAAATAAAAATAAGGGAATTGAATAAAGAACAGTCGGTTTTAAAAAAGAAAAAAAGAAGAAGATAAAAGTAAAGAAATTTACTTGCGCAAGAGTTGGAGCAAGAAATCCACTCGAGCAGACAACCAACTAGAGAAGCAGACTCAGAGAAATCCACTTAAACATCCGAAGCTAGTTTTTTTGGAGAAGTTTTATGAGTTAGAATGTTTTTTTTCTTAGAGAAGCTATGGTTTGCTTCGTTCCTTTTTTTTCCGGAGCAGAGGCTGTTTTTTGTTTTTGTTTTGTGTCTTAAAGGACTAATGTTTTAAACGGGGTGGATTTGTGTGGCTCCTCAATTTCTAAATTATAAAAAAAGAAAAAAAGGTAAGTGAAGAAAATATCAAAATTACGTAGTTTTACGCATTTTATGTTAAATAATCTTGGAACCCAAATATCGTTCAAATAGCGCAAATTGCGTCCAAATAGCGTGCCACATCATCAATATCGCATGCTATCCGTGACTTGCGCAAATCTGAAAGAACTATGCCGAGCTTTTGCCCAAAATCTCATGCGCTATCGCGCGTTTTTTAAAACACTGGGTACGCCTTATGTCTAACTCATTGTTAGAGGTGATGACGATGAGGAGGTGTAGAATTGTGGATTGTTTGTAGGGACCGACCCCTCTTTGGATATTTTAAACATTGTGGTATGAGAAAAATATGTGGTGCTTTGATGGCATTACGACAAATCTGGCTAAGTTGCGATATATTTTGTTAAGCTCCATTTAAAATTTGGAAATCATGAAAATAAATATAAATTACAATAAAATATTTAAAAATTCAAAAATAATAGAAAAAATATATTAAATTGCAAAAAAAATTATAAAAAATAGGGAAAAACTTATAAAAAATTGAAAATAATAGGGAAAACACTTACGAAGTATGAAATACATTGGATTTTTTTTTTGATAAACTCAAAAATAATTTCATCACTATTCATGTTAGTATCCACAACGCCAACTTTAATCGTATTTTTGACCGCAAAGACTTCAAAATCTTATTTTCGCCTGAACTACAAAGTCGCGAGTCTTTTAAAGACTTCTCTGAAAAGGTATGACACGACTTCAACGGACACTCGCGTGAATTTATAAAAATCATTTAGTACATTTTTATAAATTCACCTGAGTGTCCGTTGAGATCATGTCGTATGTTTTCGGAAAGGTCTTTAAAAGACTCACAATTTTGTAGTTCGAGTGAAAATAAAATTTTAAAGTTTTGGGAGTAAAAAATGCGTTTAAAGTTGGTGCTGTGAATAGTGACAAAATGTTAGCCCGTGCACTTGTGGTAATTTTATAAATTTGATAACAATTAGATTTAAGAACTTGTAACTTGTTGTTGAAACTTTTTTTTGTTTATATTTAGTATGTTGAAGAAAATATTTAGGGTGAGGGTATTGACATCCTCTTTGATATTCTTGCACTACCTAAGTGTCGCTAAAGAAAAACCTAATTTTTCTTTAACATGTTATTAGTTTTTTTTTTCCAGTATTTTCATTTTTTTCTTTAATTTTTTCGATTATTTCCAGATTTTTAAATAATTTTTTTTTCAGAATTTTTAAATACTATTTTTTGTAATTTAAAATGTTGTACTATAATTTAAAGTATCTTTTCTATTATTTCCAAATTTAAAATATTTTTTGTAATTTATATTTATTTTCATGATTTATAGGTTTTAAATTTTTTTTCTCTAATTTCCAATTTTTAACGGCTTTTTTATAATTTTCAGATTTTAAAATATAATTTTAATGATTTATTATGTATTTTTTTTTTAAAACTTTTATATTGTTTTGGATTAAAACATGGGTAAGATGTTTTTTTTTGAAAATTTTGATAGCAACTAACGAATTTTACTAATTGTTGATGTAAAAAACTAGATTGCTCTAATTATTCAATCACAGATAAATAAATAAGACAAAGATTTTTAAAGTGGTTCGGCTAGGAATAAACCCTACGTCCACTGTTATGTTATTGCTGAGTGTTTGCAGAATTCTTGATTACAAGTTCTCTCAAGAAATTCCGGTCCCCTTGAATGGGTTTGATACAAGGTATTTATAGCGTTGAGGCTGTACATGAAAGGTTCGATACATTAAATGATATACATGTGAAAGGGTAATACATTTAATGCAGCGTGCGCGTCAAGAATATAAGCATTCAATGAATATCTGAACTGTTGATTATCTGACAATTAATGATACGACCGAGGTGCAGCTCGGACCGCCATAGCTGTTCGCTGATCAGGAGTTCCTCGGAGAACTAGAGTACCTCGGTGCGCTAGAGTTCCTCGGTGTATCCTCGTTGCTCGGAAAGAATCATGGTTGGTCGGGAAATGAACTTCCTCGCTGCTATTGTGCCACGTAGATTGACACGTGTCTTCGTATTATTCGTCCACATCAGCATATTAATTTTGGTATCAACACTAATGGTGGGTGCAAACAAAAATAAACAAAAGTAGGGTGAAAACACAAATATCATTATAAAATGTGGGGTGACAAATAAAAAAAGGATCAATTATCAAAAAGTCTTTAAAATATTTTTTAATACACATGTTGTCCAAACCTTTTTATTTTGTTTCAGAAAGTCCCTCAAGCACCTATTTAATCAATATTCTCTAATTTTTAAAAGTTCGCGCTAACGGCATCCCTGCCCCACCTTCCCTCCATCGGAGTTCCGACGACCCTCATCGATGCTCCTTTTTTTAAGTATTAATTTCAAATTAATTTCGTGTCATTTCGTATCGTATAAATTTTCGTAACTAAAACCCTAGAACATTTGGTCGATAATTCTTAAAATAAAAATATAAAACAAAACCCCATAAGCTGTATTGATGCTAAAACAGGAAATCTTGATCGGTCTCTCTACTCCTAACAAAGAAAATGGAAGATGTAAAAAATTTGAACAAATTTAGAGTTGGGTCTGTGCCAACTTTGTTTTATCTTCCTAATTTCATCACAGACAATGAACAAGACCAGCTCCTCAACAATGTATTGTATTTGCCTTTTTGTTTTATATTTCCCATATGTCTCTTTAGCTTTCAAATAATAAAATCTTTTTTTGTGTGTTTTTTTTTTTGGTTTGTGATAGATTAACCAAGCACCCTTATCAAAGTGGAAGTCTTTGAAGAACAGGAGACTACAAAATTGGGGTATGTTACATTTTAGTTTGTTTTCTTACTTTAAATTCCTTTGGAATCTTAAATTTCTTTCCATTGTTTCCCCTGCTAGGAATAAATATCATTTAACTAAAATACCCTTCTACTTGATTTGAGTGTGTGTGTATGTGTGTTTTTGTGAGTATGTGTGTATGTTTGTGTGTGTGAGAGAGAGTATGTATGAGAGAGAGAGAGAGTTTATGTGAGATGAGATCATATTTTTGTTTCACCACAAAAGTAAGCTAGAGTGCCCGAAAATATAGGATTCCCCCCATTTTAGAGGGGAAATGGGAATTCCAATTTTGTAAGAATTCTAAATTCCAGGATTTCTAAGTTTCCCCCAAATTTCTAGCCAAATTTTGTAATTCTAGGCGAGGATAATTCTAAATTCTAGGAATCCTAAATTCCCTTTCCAAACCTCGAACCAAACGAGCCTTAAGCCCCAAGATAATGCTATAATTAGGCATAACCCCCCATTTTTCAAACAATTAGACTTACCCCGCTTGTGCATAATCCCGCTTGTACCTTATGCATATGGGGTGGAGGTGTCAATTTTAGAAAAGACAAGAAAACACAAAAGGAAATGACACCCTTTGTCACATTTGTGTCGTGCATTTTTACACGAAGTCGTGTCGTGTTCGTGAAAAAATCACGAGTTGTGTTACCGTGTCCTGCGTGTTGATCGTGTTTTTATTCGTTTTATGGTGTCTATTTATGTTCAATGTAGTATAAAATTTATGAAATCGTGTCAGTCGAGTCATGTCGTGTTTTATGCAGGTCGTGCTTGTATTATATAGGAAAAACCATTCTCGTGTTGTATCGTGTTCGTGCCCAAAAAAGCCTTGTCGTGTAGTGTCGTGTTGGCAGTTTGAAAATGGGTGTATGTCTAAATACAACATTATCTAGGGGCTTAAAGTAAAAAAGAAACTCTGCATTTTATTATAATGATTCTGCTTTCAAATTTGTTAGATATGTACTCAAGTGTACTGTCGATATTTATAAAAAATGAATGAATTTCTTGATAAAAATCCCCTAAATTTCATAAAAAATTTAACCATTTTAGTGGGTGAAATGCAAATTGTATACACTCACTACGCCTGAAATTATTAGTCGTGTTTTCCCTTTTAGTCCCCCGAATTAATAGTCGTGTTTCTAGGCTAGATTGCAAAATTATCAACTGAGGATAATGATTCAAGTGCATGTCTTGCACTTAAAAGGTATTCAGAGGATGAATTTGGAAAGTAAAAAGATTCTTTAAAATGTTTGACTTTCAGACGACGACTATAAATTTGGGGTGTTAGGTTTCGTTGTAATATTCTGCTATCCAAGTGGCTAGATATGTACTCAAGTGTATTGCTGATATATATACATAACGAGTGAGCCTCTCCAATGAATGAAAAAAATGACCATTTTAGGTTGGGAAATGCAAATTGTATATACTCCATCCATCCCAAGTTAGTAGTCGTGTTTTCCTTTTTAGTCCACTCCAAATTAGTAGTCGAGTTTCTAGTAATAGTATATAAATTGAGGCGAATTACAAAGTTACCACCTGAAAAATGATTCAAGTGCATGTCTTCCATTGAAAAGTATACCAAGGATGGATTTGGAGAGTAAAAACATTTCTTAAAATGTTTGACTTTCAAACGGTGACTATTAATATGAGATGTTAGGTTTCAATGTAATATTCTGTTATTCAAGTTGCTAGGTTTGTACTAAAGTGTACTGCTGATATATATACATAAGGAGTGAGCCTCTCCAATGCATGACTTTCTTGATGAAATCCCACCAAATTTCATAAAAAAATGACCATTTTGTATATACTCCATCCGTCCCAAATTAATATTTGCGTTCTCCTTAAAGTCCTCCAAATTTATAGTCATGTTTCTAGACGAGATTACAAAGTTACCCATCCGAACAATACCCGTGAGAGGATTATGATTCAAGTGCATGTCTTGCATTTAAATGTATTCAAATGATGAATTTCGAAAACATTTCTCAAAATGTTTTGACTTTCAAATGACAAATATTGACGTAAATGACGTCAAATGGGAGCAAGAAATGATTTCTCTCTCTATACACAATCTCTCAAAATTAAGAAATGACTCAAATTAGCCTACATAAGGGGAGCCTACATAAGGGGTATTTATAGGAAGGAGGTTGCTTGGCCTCTAAGCTAAGAATCTAATTACATTTATGTCCCTAAGGGCCGATAACCTTCCTTTATCTAAATACTAACAAAACAACTAATACAAGAAAATACATCTAAAAAAGGAAATAAAAGAAACTAACAAAAATACAATAAAACCCTAAAAAGTACTAAAAATAACCCCTCATTCTTCATTCACATCATTCTCTCCGCCTTCGAAAAAGTTCGTCCTCGAACTTTAAAATTTGAGGTCGAATTGCAAAAAGTCCCAAAATGTGCGGAAGAGGCAAAACTTGAGGGATCAAATGTAATTGCTAAAAATAGAAGGAAATTTCTTGAATTGTTGTGGCTTCATCTCCTTCCTTATGCCGCGCATGCCAATCATAAAAAATTATTTGCCCCCGGGGTCAAAAACCAAGGTTTTGTTGCCAAACCCTAGTTCTTGCACATGTTGTTGGGTTCCACTTATGGCAAAAGAGTGATTGGATAGTATGAGAGGGGGTTGGATCAAAAGGGGTTGAAATTGGAGTGATTTTATGGGGGAGGGTTTCTTGAATGGTTTTTGGTAATTTTGGAGGGTTGGGGTGGGTGGACTTAGGGTTTCAAAGGGTAGGGAATGTGTTTGAGGGTTTCCAAACACGAGGGGAGGAATGGGGAGACTAGGGTTTGTTTGAGTGGGTTCTTGGACAAGGGATAGTAGAAACCCTAGGGTTTCGTGATCAAAATCTTGATGGGATTGATGTTGTGGGGTTTTGGTAAAAATGGGTTGATGTGGGATTGAATTTGTAGGACAAGGGTTCTTGAGGGCTTTTGGGTGGATCTTGGATGGGTTGGGGTAAAGAAACGCATGTTCTTGAATGGTGGGGACAATTTCTTGAATTTGTGGAGGTTCTTGAAGTATGAGAGGGGTGGATTGCACCCGGATTGCAGTAGCAGGGTCTGAAATCTGGTTGAATAGGCCTTTGGGGGTTCGGGTTGACCCACTTACGGTTCTTGAAGTCGTCGGAGGGTGAATCGGACTCGTATTGATGCTGTATGGCAGCTGCTGAAATTTCCAGCCATTCTGGACAGTTGGAAAATCTCGTCCGACAGTGGTGGTCTGGTCATATCTTGGAGAGGAAAACATCAGGATGGAGGTGGATGAGGCTGTCGACATCTGACAGCTTTCCTGTAAGCAGGGCTGCTACTTCTGACTTTGGATGTGGACTATCGGAGCATCAAACCTTGTTAGAGGGGGAATCCGACCCTTTGAATGGGTGTCTTGATGTTGGAGGCTTCGTACATGGTGAACAAAGGGCGGGAAGGGATCGTTGGTCATCGGAGAGGTGGATTGATCCCGGTTCGGGGTGTTCTGCCTCGGGGAAGGGGAAGACTGGTCGGCCGGCCCTAGGCGACTTCTGGCGGGACATATGGGTTGACTGTGGTTCTGGATGGGAGCGTTTGGCGTTGGAGAAGGGTTTAGGGGTTTGATTGCTGCAGTACGGCTTCCGGTGAAGCAGTTCGGGAGGGATTTCAATGGGTTTGGGGAGGTTGGTCAGCGGGTTGGGGCGGTGGGGTGGGGTGGATGGTGGTGGTGGAGGTTCTTGAGGTGGCGGTGGGGGAAATAGGGCTAGGTTTTGAATTTTCTTGGGGTGGTGGGAAAGAGGTTGCGAAATGGGTTGCGGAAGCGTGGTTAGATGGGTTTTGGGGGCTAGGGTTTTGGTTTCTTGAATTAGGGTTAGGGTTAATGGTGGTGGGTGTAAATGTGGGTGGTGGTGGAGTATTTCGTGCTTCGATCTCATCAAATCGGGTCGTCAATCGGTTGAGGGCCTCCAAGATTTGATTGAAAGTGTTTTCGTCGGAGGTGTTCATCTTTTCTTGAACCCACCTTGACGTTGTTTATGAGTTTTTGTTTTACAACAACAACAACAACAACAACCGGGTGGAGCGACTAGACTCTGATACCATTTGACGTAAGGAATGACTCAAATGAGCCTACATAAGGGGTATTTATAGGAAGGAGGTTGCTTGGCCTCTAAGCTAAGAATCTAATTACATTTATGTCCCTAAGGGCCAATAACCTTCCTTCTTCTAAATACTAACAAAACAACTAATACAAGAAAGTACATCTAAAAAAGGAAATAAAAGAAACTAATAAAAATACAATAAAACCCTAAAAAATACTAAAAAAAACCCCTAATTCTTCATTCATATCAAATATTTATTTGGGACGAAGGGGGAGTGAGTATATATTAATAATTGAAACTTGTGATTGTGATTAATTTATCCTTAAATGGTTTATTTATCAAATTTTTTTGTACGAAGTTTTGTTTGAAAGCTGGTAGAAGAGATGTTCTTTATATTTTATTAAAAAGTTTCTTCATTTACCCAGAAAGGTGGAGGTATGTTTAACTGAATATATATGCATAGATATAGAGTCTTCTCTAACAAGTCTTTATCTTTTGGGGTAAATAGATGATTTTGTATGTTTTTATTTATTTTTAGTATATTGTGAAGATTTGGTAAGCGAACATCATTACCACCAAATTTCTAAAAAACATTCAATAATATATATATGTGTGTGTGTGTGTGTGCAATTTCGCTTGTTGAAATTTTTTATCACCATCTCGCCCACTAAATGAATGGTGATCATGTCCAACAATTTTCAGAACTAAAATTTATATTTTTACCCCTAAACGTTGGAGGTATGTCTTTTATATATATATGTGTGTGTGTGTGTGTGTGGGGAAATAGTTTTATGTATGAAAAGATGCAAACTTTGTTCGGCATTGATGAATTTGTTTGTTTGGGTGGCAGGGGGTGTTGTTCATGAAAAGGGTCTTCTTGCGCAAGATTGTAAGTTGGAAAACAACTTCTTCTCCACTTATGTTATGATATTGAGTTTGTTTTCATCAATTGATACCTTTATGTTGAAATTGATTTGTGACCATATGTCTTTTGCAGTTTCTAACAACTTTATTTTTACGCATACATTCTTGTAAAACAACAGCCATTTCTGTTTTTATGTCCTTGATTCTCCAAGAGCCACTTAATGTTCGATCTGGACCATTGATTCAATGCAGTTTAGGGTTCTTCTTGCGTGAGTATTTATCAAATTGGTATCAGAGTTACATTAGCGTTTTTGTTTGCGTTTGCATACTTGGAAGATATGGCCGAGACCTGATATCAATCCACGACCAAACGACTCCTATATCGGTTAGAGAAATTAATGAAGGCTAAGTTATCAAGAATGGGGCCTATTGACCATGCCACTCCTAACTTTCCGCCCAAGTAAAAAACACACCACATGGTAACCTCGGCCCCTCCCTCGACTCCTCATGGGGCTCTTCCTCCCCCTTCCACACTCCACCACCATGTCGTCCCATCCCCGTACGCCATCCTTTCGGTGGTAGGTGAAGACGAAAACGAAGCAAAACATGGCGTCATGTCTTAGAGGAAAAAATGTATTGAAAAAGCATATTTTTGGGGCACCCACCTTCTATTAGGACCTAACAACCCACTGGGGTATGGGGTATGCCCAGTGTTTTAAATTGCAGTCACGCAAGGTGTCACCTTTTGGTCTCGGGTGCGCGTCGCGTAAATCGCGTCGCGCATTGTCTTAGCAATTTGGGAATTTTAATTTTATAATTAAAAATACAAATAAGTAACTTTAAAAAAGCATTACAAATTAAATACTACATCACTTTAAATAGAATCATAGGTCCGTAAAGTACCATATAATTATAAACCACATCATCACATTGTATAAAATAAAGTAAAAAAATTCGTACAACCAACACATGAAATCCCAAAAACGAACCGACAAAAACAGAATGCAATGAAGAAATAGGGTTTTTTAAAAAATGAAACAAAGAAATCAGGTTTTAAAAAACAAAAAGAAAGAAGGAAATTGAATAAAGAACATTCGGTTTTAAAAATAGAGAAATTTACTTGCGCAAGAGCTGGAGCAAGAAATCCACTCAAGCAGACAACCAACTAGAGAAGCAATCTCAGAGAAATCCACTCAAACGACTGAAGCTAGAGTTTTTTTGGAGAAGTTTTTTGAGTTTTTTTTTTTGAGAAGCTAGGGTTTGCTTCGGTCGGGGTGGTTTTTTTTGGAGCAGAGGCTGTTTTTATTTGTTTTGTGTCTTAAAGGACTAATGCTTTGATCGGGGAGGGCTTGTGTGGCTTCTCAATTTCTAAATGATAAAAAAAGTAAATAAGTGAAGAGAATGTCAAACTACGTAGTGTTTTACATTTTCTGTTAAATAATCTTGGAACCCAAATAGCGTTCAAATCGCACAAAATAGCGCAAATAGCGTGCCACGTCATCAATAGCGCACGCTATCAGTGACTTGCGCAAATCTGAAAGAGCTGTATCGCGTTTTCGCCCAAAATAGCGCAATCGCGCGCTCCATCGCGAACTATCGCGTGCTTTTTAAAACACTGGGTATGCCTTATGTCTAACTCATTGTTAGAGGTGATGGCGATGAGGAGGTGTAGAAGTGTTTTTAGCAACCAACCCCGCTTTGAATTTTTTAAACATTGTGGAATGAGAGAAATAGGTGGTGCTTTGATGGCATTAAGATAAATCTGGCTAAGTTGTGGTATATTTTGTTAAGCTATACTTGTAGGTGAAATAGGAGTTCCCGTCATCGACCTTTGGCTATTGTGGATTTTTTGGGGACTTTTAGGTGGGAATAGTCTTGTCTCTGTTACTTTTGTGTGGGGAGTGATTTTTTGTTTACTCCCTGCTTTTATGTTTGATTTCCTGCATATGGGATTCCACTCCTCAAGATAGTTTTATTACGTGATATACAATTACTTATCCAAAAAAGTAAATAATATCTTCACCTCCGTTTGATCAAAGATATGCGACATTGGTCGGCGTATACGAGAATGGGTCAAATAAACAAAAAGCCAGCCATTGATTTTTGGTAGTTTCATCGGCGCATAGTTCGGCAAAGACATAACCCCAACACGTTCCCTAGTACACAATGCTCCGTTCAAGAGGATTGGACAAAATTGGTACGGACGAAAAGAATGGAAGCTCAACCATGTGAGACTAGGGCTGCAAACGAACCGCTCGAGCTCGGCTCTTTGTTTAGCAAACGAACCGAGCTTGAATACGATTTAAGCTAGTTTAAAAAAATGCTATTGTTGGGCTCAGCTCGAGCTCGGTTCGTGTTCGGGTTTTAAGGCATAAAAGAGCTCGATTAGGCCTCTTAAAACCGAGTTGCTCGAGCTTGGCTCGTGTTCGGCTTGATTAAAGCTCATGTTCGGCTCGTTCGTTTAGTAAATGAACCGAGCTCGAACACAATTTCAAGCTCATTTAATAAACGGGCTTAGCTAAACTCAACTCGAACTCGGCTCGGCTTGTTTGCAGCCCTATGTGCCACATTATGAAAGGTATAAAAGCCCCTAAGTGTCTTGATCACAGACCGTGGTCAGCCCATATCTCCACCAACCCTTTGCTTTGGGTTGAGTGGGTGTCGATGATGGCACATTGGGTTATGATTATGGGTCATTTTAGTGAATGGGTGTTGCCGAACAAGACAATTTTTCGCAGGTATTTCTCTTACTCGAGAAGAGCATGCACGGTATTCCCACATTCCTTGGGAAAATAAATACGGACATGTTCGAGGATTGAGTGGACTCTGGAAGAATGTCTTCAAGTGCATGGGAATTCACATTTTCAGTGCATATTACTTTGTCTTGTGGCAACTTAAATACAGGGTTACACTAAGGCTCGGTGGAATGATTTAGTAAAGAGAAGAGAGCAAGGGGCCGGAATCTGATTCAGCATTTGGAAGATAAATAAACACTTGAAGCTTTCCTTTATACCCAAGAATAATGAGCATGACCTCTTCGCTAGGGAAAAACCTTTGGACGCAATTTAATGTCTGTCACAGAGTACATTTAACAATTCCACATTAAGTCAGAACAACACTGAAAAGTCGTTATATCAGTTATTAACCGGCTCAAGTAAAATTCGATTTGAATTCGCCGGTTGTTTCAAGTATGGAAAAGGTTGTTGAAAATGCTATTAACATTTAATGTAAGCTCTTAATTTCTAAATAACACTTATTTCTCACTTATTATCATAAATAATAAGGGCACCCTAAACATTGGGCCCGTTTGGTTATCTATTCAGAAAACTCGATTTAAACACCGTTTAAATACAGTTTTAAAATTTTCAGTTTTTTGTGTTTATAAATATTGATGTGCGTTTGGTAAACTTGTTTTTAAATACAGTTTTCTGAAAACCAAACAGGCCCTTAAAAATTTAAATATCTACTCTCCAGGGAGGAACTGGATTTAAAAGGGACAATAGACGTACTAAAAATCCTCTCATTCGTGCTTCCTTCTGCATTACAATCTTGGCCATAATATATGAGTAACTTCGCATTTGGGCATTTTTTGAGGCTATCACTCGCTTGCTTCCTATTGTCATGGAAACTCTACAACAGTTAAAACTCTAAACAGGTGTACATTCATCTGCACCTCAAAAATGTTGTTGCTGATTAATTAAATCAAAATATGCTGAAGTTGTGAACTAAGGCAAAAAAAAAAGTAGTTTTCTACACTTCGGCTATCTCCAACCCCCCATTTTTTCCGGTTGAATCATTTCAGACAACCCGCCCAAAATAGGTTTGACCAATTTTTCAACCCAATCTGTGGAGCCATTTTGCTCAAAAAATGGGGTTTGGGTAGCTGAGCATAAGCCGCAATCGGGCGGCAACTCACTTCTTTCCTCTTTTCTGCCTAACTTTGTCCTCTTTTTGTCTTATTTTTTTATTTTTATTCAGATAGGGGTGAGCCTGGAGCAACGGTAAGGTTGCTCCATTGTGACCAAGAGGTCACATGTTTGAGTTGCGGAAACAGTCTTTCTGCATATGCAGTGATAAGGCTGTGTACATCTAACCCCCCCCAATACCCCGCAGTGACGCGAGCGTCGTGCACTGGGTTTGCCCTTTTTTTATTTTTATTAGAGATGGTGTTACTGTTATAACTCCAATTGTGCCTACGTAATTTTTTTCATTGCACAACAATTTATTTTTGTGAAGACTAAAGCATTTATTTAGTGATTCAAGAATCGCATTATTGTTAGTGGATAAACGGTTGTATTATTTTCATGTTTCATTTGTGAGAAAGAACAAATTGTTAGTTTATGCCAAACAATAATTAATGACACAATTTCTATAATATTATTGGACAAGCCAATAAACAATGCATCAATGTAATTATCTCAACATAGTAGATACAAAAAGCCATGAAAGACTTAAAACTTAATTTTTAGGTAACCATCTCATTGGAGTTGACGAGTAAGGACTGAAGGTTGTCTTCACAATATGGAACGTTGTAGAATCCTGAAATGTACCAGACATGATAATTGAAGATATCTTTCAACTTCTTAGTCCTCACTAGGGGTGGTCATGGGTCGGGCCTGGTAGACCTGGGCGGGCTTGAGCCGGGCCTATAAAAAATTGAGATGCCCCAGGCCCGAATCAAAAGCTCATTGCCCAGGCTCGAGCCGGAAGCTTCTTGCCTAGGCCGAACACAATTTTTTTTTTAAAATAAATTTTATTTTTTAACAAATTTATGACCTATTTTATTTTTTAGAAAATTAATTTTAGAATGTACTCTCAAGAATAAAGAGTAAATAAATCCTCAAATTGATATTTGTAAATGTTCCCCATTTATATATTTTTTTTGTAACTTTTAATCTTAAAGTAATAAAAACTAAACTACTAGTATATATATATATATTAAATATTATATATAATTATTGGGCCTCGGGTTGGGTCGGGCTCTAGTGGGCCTAAGAATACATGTTCAGGCTCGCTCAAGAAAAAAAAACGGGCCTATAAAATTTTGTCAGGCCCGGTTCTCGGGCCATTTACCTTACCCAAGCCCTATTTTTTTCGGGCGGGCTTGGTGGGCCTCAGGCCTATATCCACCCTTAGTTCTCACCGTGTTTTAATAGGGAATAGTTGGGAGAGGGATGAGATAGAGAAAAAAAAATGATTAATAAATAAGGGTTTTTAATGTTGTGAGTGCACTCTTGATTATTATATAAGACGAACCATAAAGTTGAGTTTTTTACTTGAAATTAGGTGCCTAAATTAAAAACTTAAGGTGCCTAAATTAAAAACTTAAGGTGCCCTACCAACACCCAAAAATAAACAGGAACATCTTTATAAGCGGAATGAGATGAAGCCCACAATGAAGAAAATCAAATTGATGTTCCTACATAACCCTTCTCACTTAACTATTCTTCAAGAAATGGATAAGGTTACAGATGGTATTATGTATATGTCGTAAGTATTCTTAAGGAATGTGATTCACGGAAGCCATAAACCAATTTACAGAACAACTTGAAAGTAAATAGACTTTCATCTCCAACTCAACAATCGAGGATACTTAACCATCTGTCAACAGAACACCTGTACCGGGAGGCCGAAGTCAAACCCGCACAGAAACATTGGGCCTCGCAATGCCAGATGAATAGTTGTTCGCCCAAATGCCAATCTTCTCCTCGAGATGTGCAATGGCGTGGCGGCTATCCCACTCCATTGCTACACAACTCGTATAAATTGTTTGAATCTTCCCTTAGAAGCACTTTTGGAATTTTCGGAAGTTTAGGAAAAACCCTGGTGCTGGAATTTAATTTTGAAGAGTTAAAGGGAAAAATGAGTAGTTATTTTGCTGCAAGCTAGAGGAGGTGGGTTTGTATTTTGCAAGAGGGGCTGGTTTTAAAAAGTGTTAGGTGGTGGTGGTGTATTTTCGCTGCATAGGGAGGCGTTTGGGCTGTAAGCCGGTAATATTCAAGTTGAAAGATCTGGATGAGGAGGGGAATCGAGGCAACTAACGGGTTTGTGGGAGACACCCGGGGGGTGGGTGAATTCTCAGGGTCTTCAATTTAAGAAAATATTCCTCCATATTAATTCAGCAGCAACCTACTGGCCTCCTTGCCCCCCCGACACAAAAATTGTGTCAACTGCAAATTGGAGGTGAGTGACCTCCACACACGCTTTCCCTACCTTAAAACCCTTCAGGCTCATAACGCCTATACCTCTCCTAACCTCTACTCACGACTCCCACCTCTAGAGTTAGTAAAAAGGGTGACACGGGATCTTCTTGCTTAAGACCCCTAGATGATCGAATTTTGCCTCCAGGCCTCCCATTAATAAATATACAAAACTCTACCAAAGGCAAGCACTCCATCCATTTTCTCCATTTACTCCAAAAACCTTTCTTTTCCAACATGTTTTTAAAGTTGCAGTTCACACAACATATGCTTTTTTGAATTGAAATTTACTCTGTTGGGCACAAGTGCTATTGACTAATATTTACGAAGCCCAACAATGTCGGTTTCAGAGGGTGGAGATCTTAAGGTCCCATTTTTTTAGTGTTGAGTTCCCTTGACCAGACGACATTAACAGTTGCCAAAACAACTCTTTAGAACTCAGAGTACACGGGGTTTTTAACAACTGAAAGATAACCTGATGTGAATCGTGAAAGCAAATGCGATTGCGCACACACTCAACATCATAATGGGAAGGTTTTATAGTAATTCCAAAAAATGACGTTACAAGAGAGATCACTACTACTTAAATAGACGAAGGCTCTAAGGGTTCTTGACTAACAAGCGACTGAAAAAGAAAATGACGTAAAAACAGACTGCACAATGAAAGAATGGAATTCAAGCGCCCAAATTAATATTCAAAAAGTCTTCTCTCTCTATTATTCAATGATTAGCCAAGCTAACATCACCCTTAATTATAATCGAGGAAATAGATAGGCAACACTTCGAATAAACAAAAAGACAAAAGGGTAAGAGTATCCTCCCTATTACTACCTAATAAAGATACCATTAATAAATATTAAGAAGGGATAGAGAGAAGGGGGAGTACAATCCGAGCGAGTAATAAAACAACAAAGTTAGAGAATCCCAATCCCAATTATTTCCTCACAGTTCACATCATTCGCCCCTCCTTCAAAAAGGGAGAGTATAATCAAAGGGAGCAAACAAATAATAGCCACTCCATTAATATTAGCCATATCTCGAGGGGTCGCTGCCCATGGTGGTCATGATCTTTTCCAGGGGCTGCCCTCCATATGGCCAGTACATTCTTGAGTCTTATGATCAGCCGGATATCGATTGGTACAATCGAGAACCATGTGCCTTCACATTCGAAACTAACTCTTTCGCTAATAGAAACACAAGAGGAATCACTTTCATACCTACCATCTTCGTAAATTGATGGATGCATGACAAGGGCCCGTGACCATTAACATCAAATGGGCTGACCAATGTTTTAAAAATCACTCGAGGCCTCGAGGCGAATTACCAATTACCATCTTGTTGGGTCGCGGGTGCTGAATCCATTCTCGTACCTGCCTATTTTGGTCGTGGTCATTGTAGTGGGGATTCATGTGAATTGAGGTCATGAAAACAATTCTTAAACACCGTCCGAGTCACCATTTGTGGAAGGTAACCCATCACTCAAAACCACATCTGTCGAGGGTGGTGGATTCATGAACTGTTAGGGTTGTTTGGATGGCATACGGGTTTTCTCTTTAAAATATTATCTCACAACCTTCTCATTGACGACCCGCTTTAGTGCGTCAATGGTGTGAAATGATGATCAAACCACGAGCTTCCTTGTTCTCCTGCAGCTGTGCTGGGCGCCCGCTCCCTCAGATCTCCGTCCTATCGCGAAACTTTTTCTTGTAGACACACAAGGTCGTCAACCACCAAGTGAGTGATATGAATTTCTTCGATCCCTCCACAGGTTGTGGCAATCCGAGTGGAGTACCACTGGGGATGCGCTAACTTTGACATTGTAGCGACAACGAGGATTGATGTTCTGCTTCCATTTTCTCGGATTGACATCAAAACTTTTCTTCATATTCTTAATTTCAGGCATTAATTCTGCAAGAGTTTTGTTGCAATTAATCGAGTCACTTTTGGACTTGTAATTGTTTGTGCTTTCCACGTATATTTACATGCACTACCAAGCACCTGATGTAAACAGAGTATACTATGAAAGAAAGAAATCTCAAGTACAAGGAAATTTTCTTACCTCCTCACCTAATAATTTTTTTCCATCGAAAATGTTCAAAATGTGCATAAAGTATTGTACCTTAGGCTAACATGGCCAATTTTCCATGAAAATTGAGGCAATCAAACATACCAAAAGTTGGAAAGAAGGAATCTTCCATTTTTTCCATGAAAAGTAATGTCAGTCAAACACACCCTAAGTATCCCAATAAACACAACCATTTCCTACTCGAGAAATGGGGCATTGATGAAAAATTTCCATGGAAAATTTATTCAATCAAACATACCAAAAGTTGGACATAAAGAATATCCCATATTTTTCATGAAAAATATTGTCAATCTAACACCCCCCAAGTATCCCTGTAAACACAACCGCTCCCCACTCGATAATTGGGGCATCGATAGTCAAACAGACACCTTACGAAGCAACTCACATACTATCGACAGGACAGGCAGATGCTATGTATCATTCCTATACTCTTTTGTAGGGGTCCCTAGACTCTAATGTCATTATTAGCTTTAGTCAGGGGCTTGTGGGGCCCAGTCCCCTCTCCCCCATCCGGTTAATTGTTCATATCGAAGTTTGGCTGGCCTTTTGTTATAAATTTTTTTTCTTAAAATTAGAAATTGTGAATCCAGTATTGAATTTAATGTATTGTGTAGGCTATTGCATGAAGTCTTGTTGTCTAAGTAATCTTTCTCTCTCTCTTGCAGTGCCTCCATGGCTGACAAGAATTACACGGAAAATATCCGAGGAATCAAGGCTGTTCCCTTCAGCAATCAATCATGTTCTCATCAACGAATACCTTCCTAACCAAGGCATAATGGTTTGTTCGGAACCCTCACACATTTTTTATTGATTCATTCATTCTTGTAATTTTCTCCCTTGAAATGGCTTTTTCATTCGTTCTTTTTTATTTTTATTTTTGTGTTTCTCTAGTTTGTTGCTCTGCTTCCACTATCTTTGACCTCTTATTGTGGAATGCCAAAACCAAAGGCTGGAACGAATCATTGTTCAATTTTCAGGGATTATCTATGAGAATTTGAATGCTTTATTTTCAAGACTACTGTTGAATTTCTATTTCGAACTTAAGGCGTGTTTGATTGGCCACTTTTGTCCTGACAAATATGAAATATACCACATTTTCCAACTTTTGAGTGTTCGATTGCACACATCTACCTCAAATTTCCACTCATCCATAATGTAGAACTTGATAAAACGTGAAAATTTTCCATTTCCAACTTTATATCCCCCCGCCTGGATGGATTGAAATTATATTCAGGTCAAATGTTGGTTGCAATAAGACCATCCTTTTCCAATACAACCACAATCAAACATACAAAGATGTAAAATTTTAATTTGGAATTTTTTAACTTGAAGGCTGAAAAAAACTCAGTCTCCCAAGCAATTCTGTTCATCTTCCTTTCTTTTGCTCCATGCTGTCATTTGCCCTCTGTTATCCATTTGTTATGACGTATATCACTTTGGGTGCAAAAGCGTAACACAATATCACTTTTAAGTACAATTTTCAGTTTTTGATATTTTGCGACACTTTTTTCCCATAACATTGTTGCAAAAACTGAAAATGGTACCCAAAGTATTAATACGTTAAGGGCTCGTTTGATTCGAGGTTTGGAAAGGGACTGAATCCTTGATTCCCAGAATTCTAAATTCCCAAACAAGAATTCTCATTTCCCGGCATCTAAAATTACTTTCCCATATTAGGAATAAATATCATTTAACTAAAATACCCGTCTACTTGCTTTGAGAGTGTGCGCGCGCGGACGTGTGGGGGTGTGTGTAGGATTGTGTGTGTGTGAGTGAGTGTGTGCAAGTGTACGAGTGCATGTGCATGTGAGAGAGAGAGAGTGCGTGTGTATGTGTGCATGTGTGAGAGTTTATCTGAGGGTATTTTTGTCTCATCACAAAAGTTAAATAGAATTTCAGGGAATATAGGATTCTCCCAATTTTTGCATGAAAAAGAGAATTCCAATTTTGTGGGAATTATAAATTCCAGAATTCTAAGTTCTCCTTCCAACCAAATATTGTAATTCTAAATTCCAAGAATTCTAAATTCCCTTTCCAAACCTCGAACAAAACGAGCCCTAAGCTTAGATGCCAAAGTGATGTAAGGCATGCTGATCGGAAACCAATGGACCTAAATATTTCTACTCTTTTATGCATGGGCCTAATAACATATATTTGTCTGTTTATTTATTTAATACAGCCTCATCAGGATGGTCCTGCTTATTTTCCAGTAGTGGCTATTCTCTCTCTTGGATCACCTGTTGTTATGGACTTCACTCCCCATTCAAATTTAAGAGACTGCACAAACACTTCAACTAGCAATACCGAAGATGAAATTTCCGACGAAGGAGCATTTGAGACGGAAACAAGACAGTTGGAAAATTACAATCCTTTTTCGGTTTTATTGAAGCCTCGTAGTTTACTGATATTCAAAGACAACGCTTACTCGGGTGAGGACAACTTCAATCGGTTTTTGCTATTAGGTTTTGTTTTATAACCAATATATCATGGAAAATTTGAAAGGTCCCATATTTTCCAATTTTTGGTATGATTCAAATTCGCCTTTGATTTTGTTTTTTCTACCAGATTTACCTAAAGTACGACTCCCAAATGCATTTTTTGGCTATGTGCCACGTACAATATTTCTTTTGGGGAAGGGTAAAGAATTTTTTAGGTGTGTTTGACTTGAGAGGGTGGAAAAAAGGATTTTTTTTTCGTACCTACCCCCTTAAAGAAAAAATTTCTATGAAATAATTCGTTTCTCGCGTGTTTGATTGTACTTGTGTGAAAAGATGAAAAAGAAAGGGTTTATTTAGGCTAAACCAATCAAATATTGACTTCAAAATCTTATCTTTTGGGTGGTGTTCGTGCTTTACAAAGCTGTACATCTTGGGTGGGTGGAATTTTTTTTAAGGCAAATTTGTGCAATCAAACAAACAGAAAGTTGGAAAAATATGGTCTATCCCATGGAAAATGTTGCCAAAATTTCATTGAAAATTTTCCAAGCTAAAAATTTCACCTTTTGTGCATTTGATTGTATTTGTGTAAAAAAGGATTCACTGACGACACATTATCCCTTTGTTTCCAGAGTACTTGCATGGTATAAAAGATTGCGAGGTGCAGCCATATGATGGGGTAAGATATACTGAGGCAACAATAAAGTGTTATGTTGTGATGTTAATATCATGAAACAATAATTCGAGGCCGACACACAAATGCGACACTTTGGGTGCGACACCCTGATGTGTCGCACCTGTATTGGCTTGTGTTTGGGCTCCATTGTTGGTGGCCCGGACACGAGTCAATGTGGGTGCGACACACTAGGGTGTCGCCTCAAAATGTGTCCATTTTGGGTGTCTGCGTAGAATAACTTTATCATGAAAGTGACATTAAACCGACAACTTGGATGAAGTACGAATACATATACGCATTGTACTTGATATGATACAGATAAAGAATACAACAAACTCAAAAAACTAAGATATAAAATAATACTATGATATAGATACGTATAAAAATGTACTAATTTAACAACTTTGTGAACTAATATGAATAGAAAAGATCAATAGTAATTATATAAAACATAATAACATGCAATATTCGTCAGTGATGTACAGACGTTGCTTTCTTACATATCATGTTCGACAACAGTAGAAAACCGTTGATAGAGAGGAGAGAGAAGTGTTGTTTTATTTCCATTATATTCAATAATGAGACAAATGACTGTTTTGGCTTTAGTCTTTGAAGATAAAAACATTATATATATATATATATATATATATATATATATATATATATAGTCAGACTCTCCAACATACCTTTTAGCAACATACCTATGAACATAATCATTTTTTAAAATAGTATAAAATAATTTTGAGCTTAATGTTTTTACGGTGGAAATTTCATGAACCCATATAAAAAATATCAGCGCAAAATTATTTTTTTGGAGACCCTGACTCTCTCTCTCTCTCTCTCTATATATATATATATGTGTGTGCCGAGATACTTGGGATTCCATAATTTTTGAATGACCTGTATCTGAAAAAGGAAAATAAATTAGGATGCCCGGATACATAAAATAAATTTGTTCATTTATACATATTTATCTTTAGTTTAATTAATGTTAAGTCCCTAAAATAAATTCCATCAAATGTTTAGTCCAACATATTATCAGAACTAATATTTAGCCCCTAATAAAAATTATTTTTGATAATTTGTTTGACGAAAATTAAATAAAACGTAAATAATGGGCGTTTTGCTACCCCGATATTTTTTTATTTTTCAAATACATATCAGCCGTATTTGTACATCCGTATATTCGATATGTGTCCGGTACTGGTACTTCCACTAGAATATGCCATTCCCCATCCTTATGTATCTGTCTACATTCTCTTTTCAGGCTGTGAATGTTAATCCAAATTTGGTTCACCAAGCAAATGAAGAGAATACAAGTGAAAATTTCAGCAGTATTCACAGAACATCAAAGAGGGTTTCATTGACATGCAGAGTAGTATCTAAAGTTCATAAAAATTTGTTCAAGTTTTAATCTATACCAGTTGAGATATTGCTCTAATGTATAACTGTATTTTTTCATCCACCCTCCCATAATATGTTTGACGCTTAAATTTAAAGAGAAATTCTACCATAATTGATGGGTATACTGTACACTACATTTGGCAATATCTTTTTGGATTTTTGGATAGAATTAAGGAGGTCCGCCCTCATTTATCAAGGGTGAAAGACATTCACCTCCCATATTTCCAAATCGCTTTCAAAATGAACTTTTATTTATTTATTTATTTTGGGGAAGCAAGGACAAATATATCACAAGTGCTCGTTATTTAGGCTGATCAAGCCTGAAGTCCGCCTGTTCGGCCCACCAAATTCGGGCCGAGTTTGAGTCATACTTTCAAGTCCGAACAACAATTTTGGCTGAGCTTGAGCTTCATGTCGGTGAGCTCGAATATATATATATATATATATATATATATAGGCAGAGTCTCATATATACCACGTTTACATACTTGCTGGCGCAAATTTATTTTAATAAAATATTAAAAAAATATTTTTGAGTTGAATTTTTTTATGTGATATTTAAACATTTTAGGGGACCCATATAAAAAAAAAATCAATTGAAAATAACTTTTTTTGCTATTTTTAAAAAAATCGGTCAAACTTTCACAGTTCTTAAAAAGCTGTGAAAGTTTGATTGATTTTTTTAAAAATAGCAAAAAAAGTTAGTTTGAGCTGATTTTATGGCTCCCTTGAAATGTTTAAATACTATAAAAAAAATTCAACTCAAAAATAATTTTTTTAGTATTTTAAAAAAATCGGTATGTAAACTTGATATGTAGGATAGTCTCTCTCTCTCTCTCTCTCTCTCTCTCTCTCTCTCTCTCTCTCTATATATATATATATATATATATATATATATATATATATATATATATATATATATATATATATATATATATATATTCTTAAGTTGATTTTTTATGTAGTATTTAAACATTTCAGGGGATCCCATAAAAAAAATCAGCTCAAAATGATTTTTTTTGCTATTTAAAAAAATAGTCAAACTATGTTAGTTTTTAAAAGTGTAAACCAGCTAAAAACTAACATAGTTTGACTGATTTTTTTTAAATAGCAAAAAAATTATTTTGAGCTATTTTTTTATGAGGCCCTTTGAAATGTTTAACAACATAAAAAAAAATCAATTAATTATTTTTTTTTACTATTTTAGAAAAAAATGGCTTGCATTGATGGACCTCATATGTGGTATGTATGAGAGACTTATATATATATAACTGACAAAGTTTGACCGATTTTTTTTTTAAATAGCAAAACAATTCATTTTGAGCTGATTTTTTTTCAAGGTCCTACTGAAATGTTTAAAAATCATTAAAAAAAGAATCAGCTCAATTTTTTTATTATTATTTTAAAAAAATGGTCCGCACAGGGTATGCAAACTGGGTATGGATGAGATCCTTTCTATATATATATATATAATCAGGCTATAGTACATCATGCTCTATACATCACCCGTGCATCACACCTATTTTTAGGCTCTAAAAAACTTTTTTTTTTCAAATTATATATTTTTTCCCTAAAATTAACCTTCCAATCAATCCATATGCAAAAAATTAGGTCAAAATATATTTTGTAGCTATTTTAAACAAATTCACAAAAAACTGCTAGTTATTTTTAGCAATTTTTTGTGAATTTTCTAAAAATAGCTACAAAATGTATTTTTACTTAATTTTTTGCATATGAGATTGGAAGGTTAATTTCAAGGAAAAAATATAAAATTTGAAAAAAAAAGTTTTTTAGGGCCTAGAACTCTCTCTCTCTCTCTCTCTTTATATATATATATATATATATATATGGCCCGGCTCACGAATTCGACTCATTTTTTGTGACTCACTGACGTATCGCGTTTGTATTGGTTTATTTTGTAGGTCCAACACGTCAGTACATCGCACAAAATGAGTCGAATTTGTGCATCGCTGTAGAAGGACTCATATATATGATGCAAATGAATTCTACATGTAATATAATATCAATTTAGACTAGATTAGAAAACATTTAGATAGTAATTTTTGTATTTAGTTCTTTTGGACTAAAACTTTTGAAATTTATAATATTTATGTATGTAAACATTTGTATTTTGTTATTTTTCCTTTTCTTTTCTTTTAATTTTTACGATTATTTAAGGCTTAAATGAAACAATGTTTTATAAATTATGCCGATTGAAATTGAGTCTGGCCCGGCCCAATCTCGGACTCGAAGCCCGTCATAGAATGGGAGAAGAGCTTGAGTCAAGGTGTACGTTTTTAGTTCGGGCGGAGCTCATGCTTTTGATGGAAGATTTCATTTCGGACCGACCCTAAGCAACCCGTAGTCAGCTCACTCAACTCGATTTACGAGCATAGTCGTAATATTATAATGGTGTCATTTATACATAAAGGACACTAGCACATGCAACTTAGGATGTTCAAAGTAAGATTCTTCCCAAGTCTTGAATACAGCCAGCTATAGCCTATAGGTGTACCATAAAGGATTGAATATGTAAAAGGCAGCCCAAGCAAAGCAACAAGCCCGTGATAAAAGCAGATTAATTATTAAGTTATAAAAGGTTGAGTTGATAGGACTGAGTACCACTAGCACTTAAATCACATATATTGACGTTTTTATGTTAAATCTATCCCTTCCTATCTCAACATTTTTAATTATTATTTTTTATTTCTAATTCCAATATTGTTTAAATTCGATTTGAATATATTTCTTGTTAAATGGTAAATTCTGAAAAATAAATGCCGAGATAATATTAGACGAATAATATGCATCGAAACCAAAATATCAAGATGTTGAGATAATATTCATAAAAAAAATTGTTCATCTCTCACAATCAAGACCACCCAAACTCAAAAGACGGTTAGATATAATGCATGTTGTCGCGACATTTCAACTGACGCGTGAGCTTGGATGGCACTACAGTTGGTCTACCGCGAGAAGGCCTCGTTCACCATTTTCCTTGGAGCCAATTTTATTATTGGGGAGGCAAAATTGCATTTGCACATTTTAGAGGTGCAAATTTGAACACACGTCTTGTAGATGGTCAATGCAACCCAAGCAAAGCAACAAGCCCGTGATAAAAGGTGGGAAATTATTAACTTATAAAAGTTGAGTTGATAGGATTGAATACCACTTTTGTAAGTTAATAATTCTCCTCCTTTATACTTAAGACCCATATCTTAAACACGTTTCATTAATTTCTTTTGGGATAGATCATTTATGTGATTTTGCTATGTTAATAATTGTACTAATGTGTTAAAGTAATACTCGTTGCTTTAAAATTTATTCTTTAATTGAAAGGTATTTACATGTGCTTAATTACTTTTAAAATACCTAATACTTCTTCATAAAGAAAATTGCAATGACATTATTATAATATTTCAGTGGCTTGGTAATAGTGTCGACAACTTCAAGTTTTGAAATGAAGTTACGTTGCCATAATCCATAAATTGTATCCTCAAAGCATGCTACAAATTTAGTTTTCATAATAGTTAGTGGATTGTGTTGTACTCCTTCATTATATTAGTCGTTAAATAAAAAAAACATACTTAAGCAAGAGTGAACTTCATACTATCCATACAATTAGTAAATCTGAGTCGTAATAAACGATCATATTTAAATGAATAATCATCCTAATTGTGAGCATCTGAATTTTTAAGTATCTCATTGCTTCATACATCATACTCTTAAAACCCACATAAAATATTTTGTTTCTTTGCTTTCAAACTCCTCGCTTGTATAATAAGCAATTAAATATATAACCTTACTCTCGCTGATCTTAAGTTCTATACAGATATACAATGATTAAAGACATAATGATATTATTTCTAAAATTATCGTAGGTGAGAACTTACTTAAGTTTATACAATGATGTCTTAAACATATACAAATGTTTATTAATATTCCATAAGAAAAGTAGTTTTCACATCCACTAAATGTAATTCTCAATCATAATGAGCTACTAATGTCATAAAACTTTCGTGAACTTAGATTAAAGTGAGAAGGTTCATTTATAACCTTTTCCTCATTAATGGTGAAATATTTGACTATAAGTTTAGCTTTAAATTATTTAATTACCATCAGTATCGTGTTTGGTCTTAATGACCCATATATAGCAGATTTTTGTGTATCATTTAAATACTTAAATGAGATTTTAAAATTAATTGTAGTCCATTAGTTTCACTTTTTATGACTTGTGAAAACAACATTGAATCGCTACTTATCCCTATGTCAAATTCATATTCTTGTAGATACACCACATAGTCATTTAGGATACTAGACTCCTTTTAAGATCTTCCTAATATCATTCCTATACCATTATTTAGTGGTTGATAATTTATTTGTTCTTTGTTATTAGACAATCCTACAATTAAAAGAACAATTATTCAAGAAAGTTACGGGTAATGAGATTAGTACCCTACCTTCCTTTATAACTATATTTCATGATTTGCTACTCCCACTAATTTCACCATTCACAAGGAATTTGACATTTTCAGTTTTCTTTAATGCAATAAGTAGGTGTCAATGATGATTATATGATATATGTAGGTCCACTTTAAGGAAAATTTCTCATAATCTCCCGCTTGGGCCACATAGGTCATCCTGACATTAGACATCGTAATACCTTAAGAGCACAACTCGATTATTAAGATTTATAAGAGATATTTCAAAAATCTTGTCCACAAAAAATATCAGAGGGAGTCTAGATTTAATTTCATACAAGATTATAGATTTCATCAATAAGACTACGATTATGAAGTATGATCAAAACAATCTTTAAAAGAAATATGTCCAAACTTTATTTTATATAAAACATCAAAGGGAACACCTTAACCTTTGAAAAGGGTATTCTTATATATATATATATATACTGAAATATTCTTTAGATACTTAAATAAAAACCCCTCACGATCAAGTCTAATCAAACATTTTCCAAGAAAATTGAAAACAATGAGGGTTTTGAAAAAAACAAATGGCGTTTTGATTCGCCAAGAACAAAGGAAAAAAAATCTTATTTGCATTTCTTATTTGTTTTTGTAAAGAATCCTTGCATCGAATTTAAACAGTATGTTTCACACAATCTACCTTAACTTGCTTGGATATATTACATAGTAGGTACCTACTAGTGTGAAAACGACATCTCATATATACACTCCATTTCTAGCATTATTAGTCTAAGTGTGTAACAATCATTTGTATTAAAATAACACTTAATCTGTTCAATCTCTCAAAACTTTATATGGAGTGTTCCACACACTGTTCATTACCAATAGTGGCTTCATAATTAAAAGTTACATATAAAGATCTAACGCAATAATTAAAATTTAATCTCTTTATTTCATTATAAGAAGTTAGTCTCGAGACATTTAAACATATGAGAGATGCATTTTTAGATATACAAAATGAGATACAATAATACGATAACATAATGAGATAAATTGCTCACTACATTAATGCTTTGATTTCACAACACACTTTAATAACTTTATTATACATAAAGTGCATAACCATGATTTTTGTTTCAGTATTAACCATGAAATATCAATTATATGATGCTTGTAGATTACTTTATTGGGTATAATGTTATTCCATTAGAAGTACACGATATTTGTGGACAACTATATACTTTGATAATATACGTGATCTTTGATGTTCATTCAATCACTAAAAATCAATTTCATGTAAGGAATAATCTTGCTTGAAGAAATAAACTCAATATACTCTATTAATATCTTTACAATTATAAGCATCATGAGTTACTACTAGGAGTGGGCATGGGTAGGTTTGGTTCGGTTCCATACTGAAACTTAAACAAAAACCTATGTACTTTGATCCTGTATTATTGGAACTATACCCAAACCAATCATGTTAGGGAACCGAACCAAACCAAACCAGACCAACCATGGTTCGATTTGGTTTGGTTCGATTTTTGATTTGGTTCTTGTTTGAGTTTCTTTGGATTTCTTTACAGTTCTATTTATTTTATAAACCTAAAATAGTAAATTATCAAGTCAACAGATCACAAAATATAAACACATGTATAACTAAGTTAACATAAAAAGTAGCATGTGTTTATTAATAATTAAATATGCCACTTCTTCCAAGTTTAAAGTTCACACATAATTATTCCTAACAAATTTAAACAAATAACATGAGATTTAAACACATAAATCACAAATACATTAAAATCAACATATAATTTTAGATTTAAACACATAAATCTCATATACTTTACAATCAACAAATAATTTCAGATTTATGTACAATAATCTCAGATTTAAACATATAAATCTCAGATACTTCAAATCAACACATAAATCTCAGATAATTGTAGATTTAAACACGAATTCACCAGAGTAATTAAAAAAAATACCTGAGTATATAACTGTAATTAGAGGTGAGAAATGATTTCTTGAGTCTATGATTGCGGTTTCTTGGGTCTGCAATTGACCGGAGATGAGAGAGACCATAAGTGAGTAACCTTAGGTGAGAGAGGATGATGATGTTGTTGATCCTGAATGAGGGCTTTGTTGTTGGTGTTGGGATCAAAACGATCGTAAGATGAGAGAGAGAGAGAGAGAGTGATGCGGGTTTTTTATTTTGGGACATAAGAAGATAAAACCTCTAATTCCATGTTTTACAAAAGTACCTTGTCGTAAAGTTATTTATTACTTGTAAGTTGTAAACTCCATATATATATATATATATATATATATATATATAATTGGTTCCACATTGGTATTATATAAGATATGCTTAGTTTTGGTTTATATTGGTTCCATATCGGTTCGGCTCTTGGTTTGGTTTGGGTATAAAACAAAGAACCAACCCAATACGATCGATTTTTTAAGTTTAGGAACTAAAACGTACCCAACGGTGTCAAATAACCAAACTAAACCTGTAGGTTTGGTTCGGTTATTTGGATTGCCAGGTTCCACTGTCCACCCCTAGTTACTACTACCACCATCTTTACATTTAATATTCGTTTCCATTCTTATTAATCCACTGTGGTGACTACCAAATATTTTATAATATGAATATTACATTAAGTAAAGACTTCCATACGCAAGTCAATATATTTTTCACTTATGTTCATTAATTATCCCGTGATTAATGAACTAAATTATTCATGTTTATATTTTCGTAAACTTACTTGGTGATAATATAATAGAAACTATGGCATCTGTGTTTGATGACCATTATCTCCATTCCCAAAATATATATTACCACACAAATTTAAATGGACCTAAAGGCAACCGAATCACAATGATTGAAAACAATAATATGTATGCAACATCTTAAAGTATCAACATCCTAGCATTCAATATCATAAATGGATCCACAGGCAACCAAAACATGCATGATATGAAAGCATAGGTCTAATATTTATCTATTTTGGAATGGAGCACTATAATGGATACTAAACCTTACGTTATATAAATATTAGAGATAAATATACATGTACATAAACATCCTCTATTACTTAATTTTAAATTCACGAAATATTTTAATTTGCCATATTATGAAAATCAAATAGACAGGGGACTTGCATTAGACATTAGGTGAATAATAATGAATGAGTTAAACATAAATCATTTACTTTTACTTCATCATGAATAATGTCAAAACTTATATATGAGGATCAAATTACACAAATCCTGCATTGCTATATTAATATACAATATTATTATGTCGAAGAGAACGTTAAGTTGTTGATCTTTTCAGGATACTTAAGTTGATGACATGCTAATTAATTTTAGAAATCGTGGCATCTGTGTTCGATATACAATAATATTAAGTTAGTCATAGCTACTATACTTGTAACATCTGCGTTTGATATCCAACAACATTAATTATGATTAAGTGAATGCACATAATACACCAACAATTTAACATTCACATACATGAGTGTAATGTTCACAATTTCAGATCATAGTATGTGTTTGACATCTAATCTAATCTAAACATAAATATTAGAGTTAATCTAATATCCACACATACGAATTATATTCTATGTTTGATATCCAATTCAACTTAAACATGAATATTAGTATCCGAATGAAATCATTAATCTAGTATTCACACGTACAAATTGTAGCATATGTTTAGCGTGTAATTAAACTTAGCATAAATTCTAGCATTAACAATGAACCGTACATCCAGTATTCATACATATGAACTATAGCCTGTGTTTGTCATCTAATTCAACTTAACATAAATATTGGTATGGAAAGCGAAATCATAATCTAATATCCATTCATACGAATTATAGCATGCGTTTGACATCTAATCCAACTTAAACATGAATATTTGTAATAAGACTTAATCAAACATCTAATAATCACAAATATAAATTATAGCCCACATTTGGCATCTAATCCAACATAAACATTAATATTAGAATAAAAATAAACATGCAAAACAACCCCCTTTTTAAAAAAATACATAATATTTGAAAAAATCATAATTTTTTTCAAAAATAAAAAAATTGAGTTAGCACCACATGGATGTAGATTATCAATCCAGGATCTCAAAATATTTTTCATAATTCAAGAATCAATGTTCTTGAGTGATATTTTGACGTCAACATTATTATCTAAAGTGATAAAACATAATTTAAAGGGACTAAACGACGTCAAAATGCAAAAGCAAGGAGGTGACCACTGTATACAATGCGTTTTGTTTATTTCAACGTTTCCAGTCGATCATGTGAGTTTTGTAAAATTCTAATCAAATTTAGATTTTTAATTCCAATCAGCGATTATTGGCGACAGAGGAAAAATGTCATAGAATGTCTTAGTCCTACATTTTGAGCAGATTTAAAGACAGAAGAAAAACGTCGTAGAAAGTTCCAAGCACACAAAAAAAATTAAATGTAGATTTCATTATAAGTGTTTATACCATATTTTATTAGTTTTATTGCCTAGTCATTTTTCAACACGTGGCTAAAAAACGAGAGAAGTTTGAGGCAGTTGTATGGTGGTTACTACAGTAATTAAAATGGAAGTTGAAGGTGGTTCAAAGTAGTTATTATTTGAATTTGAATTAGAGGTTCTTTGTAGGCAAAAGTAGGTAATTATTGCAGATAACTACTTTAAATTCAAATTGACAATTACTTAGAGCCAAATAAGAATTATTTATTGCATATAATTCGTTTGAATTCAAACCGTGAGTTACTTGGAGGCAAAAGGAAATAATTATTACAGAGAAGTAATTCAAATTGACAGTTACTTGGAACCAAACACGAGTTAGTTATTGCAGAGAAAGAAGAAAAAACTCAAATGGTGAGTATCCACCCAACAGTTACTACAAACAGGTATGTTGCATGACAATAAGTACTATAAATTAGCAATAAACCCAACAAGGAATAGATGAATCCCTCACCAAAAACTCATTTATATTACTGCATCCTCTTTTTCCTTTTATTTCCCTTTCTTTCTTTTATTTACATTTTTCTTTCATTCCGCTGCTGATTGTAAGGTAGTTTATAAACTTTTTTTTAAGTTTATTTAAAGTTTCTTGCCTTTACATTCACTCTCATTTACTTTCTTGCTTTACATTTCCTTAGGGTAATTCTTTACTTTGCTCGCACTTTACTTTCTCTCAATCCTTTACTGTAATCAAATTTTCTTTTCTTTTATTTACAAAGCTTTACTTTTTCATACAATTTATTATTTTTGTTCTAGTTATTTACCTCAAATTAAGACTCACATAAAAGTCTTCGCCAATAAAACACAAGTCCTCTAAGCTGAGGCATCAAATGCAACACAATCGCATAATATTATCACTAGGTTAAGAATTTTTGTTGGTAAGACGACAAATATTATCTCTCATGCTAGCAACACTAATTGATCACCAAGCCAAGTGAAAAATTACCCAAACATATTTCTGGCACTCTCGGTGGGACCAAAGTTCTATTTAATTGTTTGTTATTTCTAGCGTGATTTTTTTAAAATGACAGAAAGAGTCTTTCTCATTCATGATTTAGACCAATATTTAGTTGAAGATGAACTATAATGGTGTATGAGAGAAATTATCAAAAGCTACAATGATTTCGCCCAAAGTTGACAATATTTTGCTAAAAATCTTTGCAATTTGGTTGTAACAGTCCCTGTCACGCTAACTTTTTTCAAAGAGCATGTTTTGGTAAAGACTATTGGCAAAAAAATTGCCATTGATTTATAGAACAAATTTGACGATGATCCTTAACCTTATGCATTACAAAATCACAATGATAGTTTAGAACTCGGGGGATCGGAAGATCAAAAAATAATTTCAAAACTTGGGGGGTTCAAAGATTTGGTTTTCAAACAAAATTTTGTGCAACAAGAATACATGCAAATATATGTAGAGTTGCAAAAAAAAAAAAATGCCAAGAATATGTGCTTCGAACCAAAGCACGGGGGATTCCTCAAAGTTTTCATGCAAGATGATGAAAATCTTAGTCATGCCCCACGATGTTTATAACCCGAATCAACTCTCATGGATGGTGAATTACAATAGAGGTTGGTAGGACCTGGGTAGGATGTTATTTATATAGGATTTATACATCAATTGACTAAGAAAAAATAAGGCCATCGTCGTGAAAATAAATTCTAACAACAACAATTGGAATCTTATTGGCTTGGTAATATTCTTGATTTTAATTTAGAGGTGAGCAATCACCCAAAATAGGTTTTAGTATAACAATTATAACTCTCTCTACGGAGGTCCAAATGATGAAATATTTTTTCCATTGGAATCTTGACTTCAAGAGATTTTTTTTGGTTTACGGATCATTTACTAGTTCAAAATACATAAATAAATCCATGCTTGGGAAGTTAGACCAAAAGTTTAGAATGCTACAACGCTTTGTGCTCTCACCAAAACACGTTTTGGTAAAACGGTCATAACTCTCTCTACATAGGTCAAAATGACGAACCAGTTTTTGATTTAAAAGATTGACTTGCAGATATTTATTATGATGTATGACTCATTTTTTAATTCAAAATAAAAAATAACATCAAACTTTGGAAATTAGGCCAAATTTCTGGACTGTTAAAGAAAGTTTTGGTGACTTTTGAAGATAAAAACTATCGCACTTATTCACAATCATTGGTGGCCCTTCAAAGGTTAATTTTTATTTATTTATTCATCACCTTTGGTGATATTCGAAGGTAAAAATTATTAGATTATTTACCATCTTTGGCAACCTTTCGAATTTTAAAAGGTTTTATGACTATTCACCATTTTTGGTGACCTTCGAAGGTTAATTTTTTACAATCATTAACTATCTTTAGCAATCTTCAAAGGTAAAAAAAATATTTTGAGAAATAAGGGGTTATACGGATTTATTTGTATCTTAGGCCAAACAAACAAATTCACTTTTTACAAAAATTTATCCTGATTTAATTTAAAGTGAACATGCAATAATAATTGAAGCCAAATATCCAAACCAAAACAAATGGAAGAAAAATAGAGGAAAAATCCCTTTAATGAAAATCTATAATTTCAGCACTATTAAAGAATTTGACAGACAGGTAATGACCTACAAACCTCTATAATATCCACTAAGTATAACACAAAAGAGTCTTCAAATATGAAATAGAAAATGATGCAGTCCAACACCGCCCACAACAAGCAACTCTTGCATCGATATCCACGGATTAGCCTCAAGAATACTCAATTCCATTATTCTTCAGCAGTAGAGCCTCAAATCCACAAGTCAGTAATATAGAAAATCTCTACAAGGGTTTTTGAACTTTGAATGTGTTCTTCTTGATTTAGAAAAGTGATATTCAAAGATTCAAGGAGTTTGGATGAAAAAACTAAAGAGTTTGATTAATAAAAGAACTCTAAAAAGGCTTCACAAAAAGTCTAATCCCACATCTCTATTTATAGGGAAAGTTGTCACAAATAGACATGGATTAAAGATTTGGAAAAATATGTTTAAAAAAATAAAAACACACATACTCATTCGAATGATCTGCCAGCTCATTCGAACGATGTACCTGATCTCGTTCGAACGGTTTCTAACGAAACTTCAAACGACATTCCTGAGTGTACCCAAAAGGCGATGTTCTAAATCTCGTTTGAACATGGGAACCTCATTTTAACGACCCTACATAACTCGTTTGAACGACATGCCAATATCATTTTAAATTCTTTAAAAATTATTTTAAAATATTTTATAAACTTTTAAATGTAAACTCATTAAAAAATAACCCCTGAATAATTAAATTTTTTACCAAACCACCTCATAACTATTCTGAATGATGTTATGACGAACGATCTTCAATCTTCCAAATGTCATAACCTTTTTCTCTTCGAATACGTGAAAGTAGTTATGAAAGTGCAGTGGGGTGTAACGGGATAAGCCAAATAAAAATAAAAAGAGTAATTATAAAACTTGCTTTTACAAATTTCCTCCCTTGGCTATTTTGGTACAAAACACAAACCGAATTAAGAAATGAAAATGCATAAATATATAAGTCTTTAACTGAAAAATCATCATCTTATGTGGTCCTTGAAATCATCATCAAGGCTTAGGTTAGAAGAACTCATTGGAGACCTTCAAACTTATGAAATCGTCATGTTCCTCAAAATTCCAAAAAAAGGAAATAAGGATTGCTTTGAAAGCCCAGTCTAATAAGAAAAAGGAAAAGTTTATGATTCCAAGTATGAGTGTGATTTTAAGCTTGATGATCTCGCCTTATTTACGAAAAATTTAAAAATTCTCAAATTTAACAAAGAAAATTCTTCCAAAGAAAACAAAAGTTTTGAGAATAATAAAAATGTCAATGAGGTCAAGAACGTTTGTGAGAATGTTCAAGTGAGAAGTTATGAGTGTGATGGTAAGGGACACAAAGCTCACGATTGTGCCACTAGGCTAAAGAGACAGGGCAAAGGCGAAGTTTCATACAAAATCACTCTTAGCGATAGTGATGTCAACTTAATGGATCCTGGGGATAAATCATCACATGTGCCTAATTTTTATGCGTTCATGGCTAGTCACGTTAGTACATCTTATTTGTCCCATGCCGTTGAGGACATTTCTAAATGTGGTAGCCTCGACACTTTGTCAAACCATTTTGAAGAATGTGAGAGTGATGAGGAGAATTTGAGTGAGGGAGAAGGTAGACTTAAACGTGCCAATTGTGAACTTTATAAAGAGTCTTTGAGAACCAAAAAGTAAAATAGGAGTTTGAATCTTAGGTTTTTGGATGTAGAGAAGGAGATGAAAGTTTTGAGAGAGTGCGAGGCATCGGTGAGTCAACTCGAGAAGTGAAAAAGTTTCTTTGTGTGAGCAATTGATTGTGATTTGTAAAGAGAAGACCGATTTGACCAACAATGTGGCTAGTCTTATGCGAGAGATCTTCAAGCTTCATTGGAGACTCGTGAGAAACTTGAAGCCCATATATCCCAACTCGAGAAAGATCTCAAACGTGTTCGTGAGGTCAAGGTCACTTTAGAGGACACATATAAGAAGGTTGGAAATATGTTTCTCGATCCCGCATTAAGTTTTAATAAGAGGCAAGAAATAGATTATGACGGTGCATCCACTTCCAATGCCCTACCCGAGTTGGTTCCTGAGTTTATGATGGATCCTTATGGGCCTCGACCTAACCCACCAAGGAGACCTAACCCACAAAAAAAGCACGTCTTAGGCATTTTGATCAAAGTAGACCCATGTCGGTTTATGATTATTCCCATTGCAAACAAAGAGATCACCATAGGGAGTTTTATTTTAAGCTAGAAAGAGTTTCATACACGCGTGTTTCCTAATATGCTCAAATATGAGTTCACACATGTGTTCCCACACGCACTCCCACATATGTTCCTACTCATACGCCAACACACGATCGTAGACTATAAGAATTTTTGAGACCAAGTAGAGTTTTTGGTCTAAACTCCATAAACTTTGATGGAGGAATTTCAAAGGATGCCTATTCCTGTTGAGAACACCTCCCGGACAAATGATTGAGTTTGGGTACTTTATCTAGTGTAGAGTGCTTATCATGTTCTCATTAATTTTTTCCTATTGATAGATTGTATTTATATGATTTTATTTTTAAAAATCTTGAAAAATACATAAATGTATAAGTCTTCAACTGAAAATTCTTCATCTTGTGTGGTCCATGAAATCATCATCAAGACGGAATAACCTACACACATGATATAAAATAAATACCATGACGTATATGAGTTTAAAGAATAAACAAATTCCCCCTTAATTTGTTCTCCCTCTTTTTTGTCCGTAATAGATAAAGGGTTAGAAACTAAACCTAAAATGTTGGCATCACATGAATCTAAAAAACATTATGATCAGAAAGATAATCAAAAGAGCACATGTGATGAAATTTCGAAGAAGAAACCAACAATATAGAAAATTTTCCATTTTTTCCAAGTATAAAAAGTATATATAGGTACAAAATACATCACACCATGGAATAACACCAAAATACTCGAATCATGAGAGCGAAATGTAATTGCGTGAACATTTGTCATGGGAAAATAACGTAGGCATTCATAACATAATTCACAAAGTCAAGGGATACTTCTAAAGAAAGAACTCAATGTCAACCTTAGGTGTAAATATGTTGAACTTAAATGAAATTGACTCGAATGCAACATGCTATGAATTTTAATGCTTCTCAAATCAATAACGTCAAACTATTTAAATTTTTTCAAGAGAGTCCGTTGCGCAAACCCATTGATCTCCTACTTTATAACACCCTCAAAATCGTTTTCACAACTCGCGGCTAAGGAATTCTTTTACCTAAATTAAAACTAGAATTCACTATATCAAATAAATGTGTGTAAAACTCATCAAAAGTCTCAGATTCGAGCATGGTAATAGTCTTAAATCGTCTGGTGATATTTTGAAACTTCGAAGCTTTGACAGGGTCGATACCCTTGTGAGTGAGTTGGAGAGTATCCCATGCTTTTTTAGACGTGGCGCATGTTATGATTCAATGGAACTCGTCAGGAATGATGACTCCAAAAATTGCACTTAAAATCGCGAGAGTTAAAATTACTCCATTTAAAATCATCCTCCATTCAAGTAGTGACAGGTTTAAGATTTTCGATATTGTCGTTAGTTACAGTGGTTGGTGTCCACTCTCTTTCACATACAAGCCAAACCCTCTCGTTAATTGATTTTAATGTATATCTCATTCTACCTTTCCAATATATATAATTTAACCCATCAAAAATAGGTATTATACAAATTATCCATATAATCTCAAATTTAAAAGATCACACAATAAATTCGTGTAACCGGCTCTGATATCAATTTAAGAAAGGAGGGGTTATACGGATTTACTTGTATCTTAGGCCAAACATAAAAATTCACTTTTGGCCAAATTTTATCTTGATTTAATATAAAGTCAACATGCAATATTAATTGAAGTCAAAATATCCAAACTAAAATAGATTGAAGAAGAAGAGAGAAAAAATCTCTTTCGGATAAAACCTTTAATTTCAGCACTATTAAAGAATTTGACAAACACGTAAAGACTTACAAAATACTTAGAGATCCAATTAGTATAACTCACAAGAGTCTTCAAATCTTCAATAAAAATGATACATTCTAGCACCACTCACATCAAGCAGATCTTGCCTCGGTATCCACCGACCACAGGAATACTCAATTTCTTTCTTCTTCAACAGTAGAGCCTCGACTCCACAAGTCAGCAGTAGAGAAATTCTCTACACGGGTTTTTGAACTTTGAATGTGTTCTTCTTGATTTGTAAAAGTGATATTCAAAGATTCAAGGGGTTTGGATGAAAAATTATAGAGTTTGGTCAACAAAAGAAATCTAAAAAGGCATCATAAAAAGTCTAATCCCACATCTCTATTAATAGAGAAAGTTGTTGCAAAGAGATAGGGATTAAAGATTTGGAAAGATATGCTTAAAAAAATAAAAGTACATATACTCGTTCGAACGAACTGCCACCTCGTTCGAACGATATACCTGATCTCATTCGAACGGTTTCCAACGAAACTTCAACTAACACTCCAGAGCATACCCAAAAGGAGACGTTCCATATCTCGTTCGAACGTGGAATCCTCGTTCTAACGACCCTACGCAACTCGTTCGAATGACATACTAATCTCGTTCTAACGGGTTAGCGAGTTTTTCAAAAATTCTTTAAAAAACATTTTGAAATAGTTTAAAAACTTTTAAATGGAAACTTATTAAAAAATAACCCCTGGATAATTAAAATCTTTACCAAACCACCTCATAACTTTTCTAAATGATATTGTGACGAACGATATTCAATCTTCCAAATGTCATCAACTTCTTCTCTTTGAATACGAGAAAGTAGTCATGAAGGTGAAGTGGGGTGTAACGGGATAAGTCAAATAAAAATAAAATGAGCAATTATAAAACTTGCTCTTACATATTTTAATTATTCACCATCTTGGATGATCTTCGAAGGTTAATTTTTTTTTTGTAATTATTCACCATCTTTAATGGCACTTCGAAATTTAATTTAATTATTCACCATCTTTAGTGACCTTAGAAGAGAAAAAAAATATAGCGATTATTCACCATCTTTTACGACCTTCGAAGATAAAAAAAGGTTACAATTACTCACCATCTTTGGTGACCCTTCGAAGTTTAATATTTTTATGACTATTCACCATTTTTTATAACCTTCAAAGGTAAAAAATATTTCAATTATTCACCATCTTTGGTAACCCTTCGAAGGTTAAAATTATTGAGATTATTCACCATCTTTGGTGATATTCAAAATTGAAAAATATCGAGATTATTCACCATCTTAGGTGATATTCGGAGTTGAAAAGGGTTGAGTTTATTCACCTTAATTGGTGACCTTCGAAGATAAAAAAGGGAAAGTTATGATGAAGTTTATTCACGACTAAATTTATAGAGTTTAACCACCTAAATATTTGCTAAAAATTTAAGTGGTGCAGGGGATATGCTTACACCATATCTTATCAATTTTATTGCCTAGTCATTTTTTAACACGTGACAAGAAAATGGGAGAAGTTAGAGGCAGTTATATAATAATTATTTCAGTAGTTTAGATAGAAGTTGAAGGCGGTTCAATGTAGTTATTATTTGAATAAGAAATTAAAGGTTGTTTGGAAGCAAAACGAGGTAGTTATTGTAAAGAACTAATTCGAATTCAAATTAGCAATTACATGGAGCCAAATAAGAACGAGTCATTGCAAATAATTCGTTTGAATTAAAATTAGTAGTTTTTTGGAGGCCAAGAGAAGCAACCACTGCGGAGAAGTAATTCAAATTCAAATCGATAGTTAGCCAAATAAGAGTTAGTTATTAATGGAAAAGTGAAGGAAACTCAAATAATTGAGTAACCACCCAATGGTTACCAAAGAGCAGTGATGTTGCTTGACAACAAACACTATAAAAAACCAACAAACTGTGACACCCCGACTAATTAAATACCGGGTAGCTACTCCTTTATTCAAATTAATACAAAATGCCAAGTTGGTTCAGTTCATAGCATCACAGTCGAAAACATTTTTTATAATTACTAGCCACCTAATATTTAAAAAGTGAGTTGTCAATTTTAATCGAATCCAATTATCAGGCAATAAGTAGATTATGAAATACCAATATAACAACCACAACATGGTCACAAAAGAATAACCATAGAATAATAATGAATCTGGAGGAATACTCCTCACAACAATTCGAGTACTGAAATAAACAAATACCAAGTCCGCATCACAAAATTAATTACAACACAAAATCTGAAATAACTGAATAGATAAAGTATCTCTAAAAGAAAATAGGGCGACATGCCCAATAGATGAGAGAATATAATAATATAGAGTCAAGATCGAAAATGGAGGCGTCTACTGTCAAGGTCCTGTAACTTCCACAGCAGCTACAGTACGTCAGCTGAATGGAACTCCTATGCTCGGTGTCCTTGTGGCTGGGCACCTAAAAGGTTTTTACAAGAAAATATATTTGGAAGCAAACGGGTCAGAGCCCGATTGTGAAAACAGTTTAAAATATAGCAAGTGTTTAATATCATTAAACAGTGAATATAAAGTACATGATAGTATGTGCACTCACATGAGTTCCTCACCTCTCAACTAATTGTGCACTCCTATCGTACCCGTACCCATTCTAGTTATTCCCATACTTAACTAGCCTAATATAAAATCTAACATTACTATACGATTCACGATTTAATTCCGGCATCTTCATTTAAACAGAGTGTTTTACATTTCTTCTCGATTTCCCATATTAGTAATACTACTTACTAGAGGATTTCCATTTTTATCTTTACGAAAACGTTGCTATTATTTATATTCACATTTATACATGATAGTGCATTTTAATTTACAGTATATTATTCTCATCATAAATATACAATACTAGCACCCCGAGGCTAAGCTGTGGTGCACACATACTCTGCTATCCAATCCCGATACATCACGTACATAAGGACCACGCATTCCGAATCTCTCAGGAATCGTTCTCAAATGACAACAATCACACATAATGGAGGTGAACATAGTTCACATCACATGGGTCACGCACATACCTACGCTCCCATGATGCATAATCCCCTTTATAGGAGATACTCTGAGTAACACCTGGTCTCCCACTTTGAATTCTCTGAAGGACCTCTTGGCATCAGCATAGCTCTTCTGCCGATCCTGAGCTACCCGAATGCGACTCCGTATCATCTCTATCCTTGCCGAAGTGTCCTGAATCACTTTTGGCCCAAGGAGTTTGTTATCCCCCACCTCTAACCAATATGCTGGGGAACGACAAGGTCTACCATACAACGCCTCAAACGGAGCCATGCTAATAGTGAACTGGTAGGAGTTATTATAAGCAAACTCCACTAGTGGAAGGTACTGCTCCCAACCACCTCCAAAATCTAGGATGCACATACGCAACATGTCCTCCAATATCTAATTTGTTCGCTCTGTTTGCCCATCAGTCTGCGGGTGATATGCCGTACTCAGCCGCAACTCTGTACCCATGGCCTCCTGGAAACTCTCCCAAAATCATGAAACAAATATCCTGTCTTGGCCAGACACGATATTTAGAGGCACACCGTGAAGTCTCACTATCTCTGCAATGAAAATCTAGGCATACTGTCCCGTAGTGTAATCTGTCGCTACGGGTAGAAAATGAGCGACTTTGGTCAACCGATCCACAATTACCCATATGGAGTCGTGACCCCTCTGTGACGTAGGTAACCCCGTGATAAAGTCCATGGATATGCTCTCCCATATCCACATCAGAACCTCTAACGAATGTAGAAGTCCCGCTGGTTTCTGATGGTCCACCTTTACTAGCTGACAAGTGGCGCATTTAGAAATGAACACGGCGATGTCTCTCTTCATCCCGCTCCACCAGTACTGTCGTCTCATGTCTTGGTACATCTTATCCCCACCAGGGTGTACCGCGAACCATGCGACTCTGTCATTACCTCGTGTCGCAACTCTTCCCCTTCCAGAACGACCAGTCTCCCATTGAAACGTAATCCCCCGTCTGAGCTAACGGTATAGGACTTGGCTCCCTCTGCTAGTAATCGAACTATTTGTTCCTGACAGAACGAGTTATTTGCCTGGGCCTTTATCACTCTCGTAACAATCTGCAGTGTAACAGTCATCACAGACATGAACGATCGGGCCACTGCATCCTGGTGTCCCAGCTCCTTCCAGTTAGCTTTCCACACCTCGGCCACCTCATCTACTGGCCTACAGCTCAACGTGTCTGCTACCATGTTAGCCTTCCCTGGGTGATATTGGATATCAAACTGATACTCCTTCACAAACTCAAGCCACCGCCGTTGACGCATATTCAGTTCCTTCTGCGTGAAGAGGTATTGTAGAGACTTGTGGTTTGTGAACAACCGAAATTTCTCCCCCAGGAGATAGTGTCTCCAAATCCGAAGAGCGAATACAAATGCCGCTAACTCCAAGTTGTGTGTGGGGAAATTCCTCTCATGAGGCTTAAGCTTACGGGAAGCATAAGCTATTGCCTGACTCTCCTGTTGCAGCACACCTCTAAGTCCTTGTAAGGATGCATCGAGATAGACTAAATACTCAACTCCTGATCTGGGCAATGCTAACACCGGCTCTGAGGTCAATTTGTCCTTCAACTCATCAAATGCCAACTGACAGGCATCGCTCCAGATGAATGGCACACCTTTGTGAGTCAGATATGTCAAAGGACCCGCTATCTTTAAGAAACCCCGAATAAACCTCTTGTAGTATCCTGCTAAGCCCAAGAAACTATGGATCTCAGTCGGTGTCGTGGGCTGTCCCCACTCTCTCACCGCGGATACCTTCACTGGATCAACAGATATCCCTCGGTCCGAAATGATATGCCCCAAAAATTGAACTTCCTTCAGCCAATATCCACATTTCTCGTACTTTGCATATAGCTCGTTCTGACGTAGCGTTTGCAAAACCTGTCTCAAATGCTCGGCGTGCTCCTCTTCTGTCTGGGAGTAAACCAGAATGTCATCAATAAAGACAATGACGAACTGGTCTAGGAACTCTCTGAACACCCTATTCATCAAGTCCATAAACACGGCTGGAGCGTTGGTCAAGCCAAAAGACATAACCCAAAATTCGTAGGAACCATACCTCATCAAGAAAGCAGTCTTCGAGACGTCCTGTTCCCTGATACACAACTGATGGTATCCCGATCGCAAATCAATCTTTGAGAAGAAGCAAGCTCCTCTCAACTGGTCAAATAAGTCATCGATTCGGAGCAACGGATACTTATTCCGTATCGTGACTTTATTCAACTACCGGTAATCTACACACAATCTCAACGATCCATCCCTCTTCTTTACGAACAACACAGGGGCACCCCACGGCGAAGTACTCCTTCTGATGAACCCCTGACCCAACAACTGCTCTATCTGATCTCTTAGCTCTCTCATCTCCGCTGGAGCCATACGGTAAGGTGCGCGGGCAATTGGCCGAGTGACCGACGTCAAATTGATAACAAAATCTATCTCTCTACTATGAGGTAATCCAGGTATATCCTGAAATATATCAGTAAACTCACTAACGATGGGAATCGAATCAAGTGGTATTACCACTTCCTTAGAGGTCTCCTCCTCTATGTAATACAAGTGTGTGGACGATCCTCCCTCGGGGAGAGGCATAGCCACTAAAAACTTCTCCTGCCCGGGAATGGCAAAAATAATACTCCTACTAAAACAATCAATTATGGCTCGATACGTAACTAACCAATCCATACCAACAATCGCATCGTACTCTGTCATCTCTAATACTAGCATATCAGCGGGTAAAGTAAATCTCCCTATCTCTATACCCACACCTCTACAAATAAGGGAAATCACGAAACCCCTACTCAACGGTGAATCTACGCAAGTAACCGTGCTCTCTGCAATGTCTAACAATCCCAAAGTGCGTGCAAATCTCATGGCAATGAAACAATGTGTGGCCCCCGTATCAAATAAAATACGCCCCATAGTTCCCTGAATAGAGAACATACCCTCAATAGCAGGTGGATCCTGTGGGACTGCGACATACTGGAGATGATACACTCTCCCATACTGAAGCTGTCCCTGCTGGACTGGGACCGCTGGGATGGGTGGTAATGCTGCCATCTGTGGTGGTGCTGGGAGGGCGGCGGGAAATATAGGCCTTTGTGGCTCGTGTCGAGCACCCTGTTGCTGCTGCGGTGGGGCCCTGCCCCTATCAGGACAATCCTGGCGTTTGTGACCAATCTTGCCACAAACGAAGCACTTCCCCGGGAAGTTTCCCCCTCGCTGTCCCTGCTGCCCACGGCCCTGATGGCCGTTACCATTCCTACCTTGACCATACTGTCCCTGCTGAAACTGTTGCTGCTGACCATTCTGGCGCTGATTGCTGTTCTGACCCCGATGGCCATGTCTGAAACCTCCCTGACCATTCCTGAAACCCCCAGATCTGAATCTCTTAGGATCCCCCTGTTGGGAACCCTGATCACCCTGCCTGTACTGACCCTGAGCAGATTGTGCCCCGCTGGCACCATTTCCCCCTGTCCTGCCCTGATGGTTGAACTTTCCTGATCTCTTACTCTCAGACATCTTAAAGCGGTGGTCCTGGCAGTGAAGCAGTGCTGCATTAACCACATCAGAATAAGTGGCCAATGAGAGATTTCCCAACAAGTGCTGACGGATCCTCCAAGTCAACCCATCCATGAATTTCTGAATCTTCTTCTCCTCAGTCATAATCTTATCGGGAACAATGTTCAAGAGATTAGTGAATTCGGCCTCATACTCGGCCACAATTCTCCCCTCTTGCTTGAGGTTCATTAACTTTCTCCTCATTTCAATGTGAACAACTGATGGAAAATATTTGCGGTCGAACCGCACCCAGAACTCCTGAATAAAAAGGGAATCTCTCTCCTCCGGGGTGGTAATGGACTCCCACCACTGCAACGCTGATCTTACTAGCTTAAAAGTAGCCAGTATTTGTTTCTGTACCTCCGTGCACTCATACATCCTCAAATGTCTTTGAATGTCCTTCTTCCACTGGCTGGATACAACAACATCGAAGCTACCTGCAAACTCCGGAGGGTGTGCTTTCTGAAAAGCATCACGAACACGTTCCCAAGCAGACGAGAATGCATGAGCCTGAAGTGGCGCGACTACCGACTCCTGGGGTGGTGCCTGCTGTACAACTGCAAGGGCGGCATTTACCGCTTGGGCTACTATAGAAGCAACCTCTGCGGCATTCATGGTGCCCTGGACTGGTGCAGGCTATGGCTCGGGCTGTGCATCCCTAGGAACTCACTGTGCACGGCGTGGAGGCATCTGAAATGAGAGTAAAGTCTTATAAGTTCGCAGTTATTATCTCAAAATAGATGAAGAGCGAAACATATACAAAAGAATACAACAATCCTAAAATATAGGGCTCTATATCAAAGAAAGCTCAGCGAAAACATAATAAGCCATACAGATCCTAAGGACACTAGAACCTAATGCTCTGATACCACCTGTGACACCCCGACTAATTAAATACCTGGTATCTACTCCTTTATTCAAATTAATACAAAATGCCAAGTTGGTTCAGTTCATAGCATCACAGTCAAAAATATTTTTTATAATTACTAGCCACCTAATATTTAAAAAGTGAGTTGTCAATTTTAATTGAATCCAATTATCATGCAATAAGTAGATTATGAAATACCAATGTAACAACCACAACATGGTCACAAAAGAATAACCATAGAATAATAATGAATCTGGAGGAATCCTCCTCATAACAATCCGAGTACTGAAATAAACAAATACCAAGTCCGCATCACAAAATTAATTACAACCCAAAATCTAAAATAACTGAATAGATAAAGTATCTCTAAAAGGAAATAGGGCGACATGCCCAACAGATGAGAGAATCTGATAATATAGAGTCAAGATCGAAAATTGAGGCGTCTACTGTCAAGGTCCTGCAACTTTCACAACACCTACAGTACGTCAGCTGAATGGAACTCCTATGCTCGGTGTCCTTGTGGCTGGGCACCTAAAAGGTTTTTACAAGAAAATATATTTGAAAGAAAACGGGTCAGAGCCCGATTGTGAAAACAGTTTAAAATATATCAAGCATTTAATATAATTAAACAGTGAATATAAAGTACATGATAGTGTGTACACTCACATGAGTTCCTCACCTCTCAACTGATTGTGCACTCCTATCGTACCCGTACCCATTCTAGTTATTCCCATACTTAACTAGTCTAATATAAAATCTAACATTACTATACGATTCACGATTTAATTCCGGCATCTTCATTTAAACAGAGTGTTTTACATTTCTTCTCGGTTTCCCATATTAGTAATACTACTTACTAGAGGATTTCCATTTTTATCTTTACGAAAACGTTGCTATTATTTATATTCACATTTATACATGATAGTGCATTTCAATTTACAGTATATTATTCTCATCATAAATATACAATACTAGCACCCCGAGGCTAAGCTGTGGTGCACACATACTCTGCTATCCAATCCCGGTACATCACGTACATAAGGACCACGCATTCCGAATCTCTCAGGAATCGTTCTCAAATGACAACAATCACACATAATGGAGGCGAACATAGTTCACATCACATGGGTCACGCACATACCTACGCTCCCATGATCAGCAGACTTATTAACTTCTCAATTAGTCCTTCTCTGACCTATGTCCTCGAGGTACCAATCTAAATACCCCCCGTAGGCACACAAAGATTAGATAGCCCTGATCGAACGCCGACCTCCCATGATAGCAAGTACGGTAGGTATGTTATACACAGATAAATACATATACTAAGCATTCACACATCTTAGATATCTCAATATATTAATAGAGGTATACTTATCGTTCTTGTATCATCATTTAATGTCATACGCTTATAAGTCCCCGATTTATATACATTAAAGTTGTTAACTCTTCTCATGTCGTAATTAGGTACTCGTTTCCTAATTCATAAAGGTCATTCGATTTATCACAAGATTCTAAGTTTTACTCCTCAACGTACTCCAATCTCCCAAATATACCCACCAGTCAATACGGGAAGGTCATTACTCCATTAAATAAGTCTACGGGACATTTGAAATAAAATCAGGCCTAAAAGGTCATTCTGTAAACTCGTTGGAAGTCTCGTTCGAACGAGGTCGTTCGAACGAGTGTCATTTGAACGAAAGGTTTCGAACGAACTACCAAATCGTTAGAAGGGTTAATGTCATCTCGTTAGAAGGTCGTTCGAACGAGGTCGTTCGAACGACCTGGGCAGGTCTTCTAACGAGATGGCAGACTACGCCAAAAAATCCCAAAATCTAATTTTCTTATTTCTCCTCTTCTATACATCCACTCTAAGACTATCCAAATATGTTTTTAATGATTGTAAACTATTTTTAGTCACCCTAGATCATTCCTTAACATGCTTTTGGGCCAAATCTTAGAAATTAACATGCCAAAATCATAAATCCCAATTCTTATTCCAAACCCTATGAACTTGAACCCATAATTTAATTTCTTAAAAAGACTCCTTATTAATCCGATTTCAGGTCATCAAAAGTTATGTTTTGCATATTGAATTCGTCTATAATCATTTTACATGCAAATTCCTACCCAAAACCACAAATTTCACAATAATTCCATTGGGTATTCTTCATCAAAATTTCTAAGACATAAACAGTTTTCTACACTACATATGGAGGAAATATTCAATGCAAATAACGACATCAAAACACTTACCTTAGATTCGTTCTTTAGATGTGTTGTTGATGGTTCAAGGTTGATTTTCTCCTCTTTTCCGATCACAAATCCTTTCCAAAATTGATGGTGTGGAGATGGTTTGGCTTGGGAACCCTTTACCCTCTTTCTAACTTTTCTCAAAAACTACCGTAGCCCACTCTCTCCCTTTTTGGCTGATAATGGCCTTAGTGGTTCTTTTAAAATATCTAAATTAACACTTAAATTCGTGGGTCTAAATTTCCTAATTTTTAAAATTACCAAAATACCCTTCTAGGTTGCCGGTTTGGCCTAAAAGTGTCCCGGGACCCAAACTAAACCCTCCGCTTGTGTTTTCTGACTATTTTGACCCTTTCGGATACGTTGAGGCACTCAAAATGACCATTTGGTTGATGAAAATATAATTTACTTTTTAATTTAAATAATTTCATTACTGACGCGACTGACACGCGCGTCCCAACTTACGTTTCCAAATTGTCGTGTTTCAGCCTCGCGATAACTTTAATATTTTCAATACTCAACTTTCAATACTCATGAAATTTTCAATTTTAACATCATAATCATAATCAGATTCCAACTCACATCTCGCTAGTATTTATATCCGGATTAATTCCCAATTAATTCTCATTTAATTTAATTAATCCCTTAAATAATAATCAATAAAATTACGGGGTATTACACAAACCCAATAAGAAAGAGAGGACCCCCTCCCCAAAAATGCATTTACATTACTTTTATCCTCCTTTTCCTTTTGTTTTCTTTGGTTTATTTTATTTACAATTTTTCTTTCATTCTGCAGTAGATTGTAGGGTAGTTTGTAACCTTTTTTTTTCAAAGTTTATTTAAAGTTTCTTATCTTTACATTCGTTGTCATTTACTTTCTTGCTTTACATTTTCTTAATATAATTCTTTATTTTGCTCGCACTTTACTTTCTCAAAATCCTTTACTTTAATCACATTTTCTTTATTTTTTTATTTACAAAGTTTTAATTTTTTTACGCGAATAACTGTTTTTGTTATAATTATTTATTCCGAATTAAGACTTACGTCAAAGTTTTCACTAAGGGAAGCACAAATCCTCTTACTTGAGGTATCAAACGCAATGCAATCACCAAATATTATCACTAGGCTAAGAATTTTGGTTGGAAAGACTACAAATCTTACCTGGCATGCTCGCAACACTAATTGATAACCAAGCCAAGTGAAAAATTGACCAAATAATGGATAAGCATTAATGAAGGAAAATCACGAGATCTTAAACTTTAATTGTGATACCATGTGTAAAACCCTTCTTAAGAACACCCTAATATTAATCAAGAATACATGAATTTGATTAAACTTTAGTACATAATTATTCTTAATAAAATGATCTTGGATCTTCATATTTTCACAAAAAATGCCTAAACGATTGAAAGTTTGACTTACCTTGATTCAATGCATTGGTCAAGTTTATTGTAGAAATCTCTTTGAATCATCTTGATAATTGCTCCAACATAACCTTCATCAATTTGACAGAACTCTTACCCAATATGGTGTGCTGTAATGTAGACAATATAATCTACTATATATAGGGTGAGAGACAACCTAATTTCCTAGTTAGACTAGAATTTTAGCATCCATCACAGTAGATTTTGATTAGAAAACTAACCCACCATCATTATCCTTAATATTTAAATGAAAAGAATTCCTCAAATCTAAATTCTTATGTGGAGCACATTAAGTAGGATACTTATATTGAATTATATAATTGATTTTGAATTATCTTAATTTCAAAATAAAGTTATTATTAAATATTTCCAACAACACACACACACTATTTGCTTTAAATTACACTTTACACATTCTTATTGTTAAATGATTGTGACAATGCCCCCAATTTTTTTTAAAACTTTTGCACAAAAAGTTTTTATTTTTATTTGTGACTTCTCAAATTTTCACATATTAAAAAATTGCCATGAGTTATGCCGACATGAGTGGTGATCTTGAGTAGATTTACATTTGGCACGAAAGTGCTTGGCCTAAAAAGTAGTATTATATAGGAAATTACCAAATGCGAGAGTTCAAGGGACATAGTTGAAAAGAGAAATAGTGCAGTAACCTTGAGAAACCTTGTTATGTTTGTGAGGTTTATTATTAAGAGGAGTAATGCTGTACCTACCAGTTTTTTTTACTAAGTATGTGTCCCAAGTGAATTATATGATTGCACTTACACTTGAGGTAAAATATTTTAATGTACTTGGGATACACACTTGAAAAATAAAATTGATACACATAGACTTTTCCTATTAAGTGTATATGGACGTACTTATGAGGATAATTTGTGTGACTTCAAGGAGATACCCAAATTATTGAGGTGAAATATATTTCTCATACAATGATATCTTGATTCTTCTTTCTAATGAACATGGTTAGTTTGGTGAATCAAATTAAACTGGTGCAACTTTTCTAACTGTAGTTTCGACGGGTACCCTTTTAAAAACATAACATCGAAGAGGAAACAATGTTTCCCAAAATTAAAAATGTCAAAATGATCCTCAACTACCACATTTTTTCTAAATAAATCATTTTTTCAAAAAATATCTTAAATCGGTCAACAATAAATGATCAACTTGGAAAATCTGATTCTCTTACAGTTTCTTCTCAAAAGAAACACTAGAAGAAATTTTTTAAAGATTTTTCAAACTGATTCTAACTTGTGGCTTATTTCAAGAATTCTTTTGTAGGTAATTTTTTTCTTCCCATAAAGATGTGTTGTACAAGGATGAGTTCGACGTTAGCCATCGTTAAAAAGAATAGATATAGTCATTGTTAATTTGGATCATTAAATATGTTGTTTATTTTAAATATCGATGAATATTTGATTGCTTTTCAAAATGTGATTCATTATCTAAAATATGTTTTTGGCTCAACTGAATGTAAGATTACTTTGTTTGCAAAAACAAAACATACCACAACTTATGCGAGTGATAAGCACTATACTAAAACTGTTGACTTGTCACTGTCTTTGATCATGACCAGTCTAGGGGTGACAACTTCTTTGTCACGGTCTTTGACCTTGACAATATTTATCACGGTCAAAGACCATGACAAAATCTAAAAATTTTCACGGTTAAAGACTGTGACAAGTTTCTTTATCACGGACTTGTCACGGTCTTTGGTCGTGATAATTCTGAGAAAAATTAAAAAAAAACTGTCGGACAGTATGGCGACTGCCATTGCCCAACAGTATATTTGTACCTGTTATAGCAAAATTGTATTTGTCCAAACAACATATATCCAAATAAATAGAAATAATATACCAAATCATGGCATATATAATTCATATCCAAATAAAATAGAAATCCAAATATCCATATCCAAACCAACATGTACCAAAATAAAAAAAATACAAATACAATCCAATATCCAAATATCTAAATAAAAAGATAGGAATCATGTCATGAAGAAGGAGCAGGTCAGAGGAGGAAGGAAGGCCACACAACATATGAATTGAGACACGCCGCAATATGCTGAACGCCGCATTATTCGCGCAACCACAGATGTGAGTTCTCTTTTCCCTCCACCACATGCATGACGCGCACACTTGCCTCAATGTCTTGAGGGAACGTCCATGAATCATCATACCCGAGAGGAAGCTTGGATCCCTCAACCCCCTCGCTATCGGCTCCCCACAATATATGTCCAGTAGAAACATGCTCGACCAATTGATTGTTGACATAGGACACTCGGAGGGGGTCACAATGGGAAATAGATCATTATATGGTGTTGAGTCCGTGCGTATCGGCGATGAAGCATTCGTATCCTCATCCTCGTCTACCTCTACCTCCTTCTCCTTATCCTTCCCCTTACCATTGCCCTTGACTAACTGACACTTCATTAAGGCGTACATATCTAGGACCGTCGCCTCCAACTTTGATAACTTATCGTCATGGGTGTCCACCTTATGTGCCAACCCACTGTTGCTAGTCTCCATTTCGACGATCCTAGACTTCCCCACCCGTGAGCTCACCCCCTAGTCCTCCCCTTGCGATCCGGCCTGAGCACTTGGCTGAGTGCGTCCATAGCCAAAGATGCTTTGTCAGCATCAGATTGCAACTCGTGCCCTTTTTCGTTTGAATTACCATATAGGCATCGAGCCTATGTGGCCTACCCCCAGGGGCCACTCCCCGTGTCCTAAAATAAAATAATACAGAATTAGTAAGTAACGCAAATGAATGCTAAATTAGGATAACTAAAATTAAAGAAAAATAAAAACTTACCATCATGTGTTGTCCGCACGGAGTAGTACACATCCAACTTTTTTGCCTGGTTGTTCCTCCCCGATTGGAGAGATGCCAATTGCCGCTCATTGGTCTTATTGTCGATAAACCTTTGCCACTGTGCCAATGAGATCGGCTCCTTTAGGGGGACGGTGTCACGTAGTCTCAGAATGGACTTCCAGATCTTCACAAAGTACTGTGCCCGCAAATTCTTCTTCCACGTCTTATATTGATCCCTCATTGCTCCAACGTGGAGTCTCGAAGATATACGGGCAGATCAAATTGTTCCTGTTAAACAAATACAAACCAAAAATAAAGTAAGTGTTAGTTGCTTATAAATATAAATATAAGTATAAATATAAATATAAATATAAATACACTACCTGTAGTGCCTCCCAGATGTTCAACTTGAGGTCAATAGGCACGACCCTCCAATCGGTGTACCCCGAGCCAACGATCGCCTTTAGAAAATCTAGCGCTCTAGCCAATAATGTCGTCTTATTCTCGATGATGGACCCCAATTTGTCCCAATTTAGGGGCCTATTGGTCGAGGATCCCTCATCGCCTCTGCTACCGAGCCCGGATGAAGTTATTTTCTTCAAAAATTAATATTATTAGTACAAACATGTATATGGACTTTAAATTAATGCCCAAATTCGATAATAACAATACATACTAATACAATATCAATTTATATTAATTTCAATCTATACTAATACCAATTTTAATTTACACACAAGCACACTGACCCCCCCCCCCCCTTGCGATCCGGTCTGAGCATTTGGCTGAGTGCGTCCATAGCCAAAGATGCTTTGTCAGCATCAGACTGCCACTCGTGCCCTTTTTCGTTCGAATTACCATATAGGCATCGAGCCTATGTGGCCTACCCCCAGGGGCCACTCCCCATGTCCCAAAATAAAATAATACAGAATTATTAAGTAACGCAAAGTAATGATAAATTAGGATAACTAAAATTAAATAAAAATAAAAACTTACCATCCTGTGCTGTCCGCCCGGAGTAGTGCACATCCAACTTTTTTGCCTGGTCGACCCTCCCCGATCGGAGAGATGCCAATTTCTGCTCATTGGTCTCATTGTCGATAAACTTTTGCCACTGTACCAATGATATTAACGTGACCACAAATGTATCTAGTGTGCGTGCTATTTAGGCTCAAGTGAAAGCCTGTCGCTCAAGTAATAATCCGATATATCAGGTATCGATCCTCAGGGAAATAGGATGAACAGAGTCGTAACGACGTTGGAAAGACGAAGGTAACCTAACTTTGACTGCTAAAGAAGAACGAGAAGGTAATTTGAATTGTGAACAACTACAGCTAGATGCAATTTTGAAAATGATTAATTACTGAAATCAAGAATAAATGAAGTGCAATTACTCTAAATGAACTAAAAGGCTGATGATGATTTAAATAAAACTTTAACTATAAGATGAGAAATATGGGTTGGGTTACAATCCTCCACACCCTAGCAATTCACTTCGTAGGATACTAGATTCAGAATTAAAGCTTTAAATGAGTCCGACGTTTTAATGCTCCTAAGTATTACATATATGAGGGATCATATCCCGCACAGTACGTAAACAAAGGTTGAATTAAAATTCGGTCTTTATTTCTCCTAAGTATTACACATATGAGGGATCGTATCCCGCACAATATGTAAGCAAAGGTTGAATTAAAGTAGTATCGTATTAACTATGATACAATTCATCTAGGGTTTTAATTCCAACTTTTGTTTCCACTATCGTGAATTACATCGAGTGGGGTTCATGCACCCCAACCCTAGAAAATTTAGCCGGACATATTAAAAGTAGAAGAAAACACGTTATGAATGAAAGAAATATTTTTTACTAATGAATGAAGAAGAATGGAAATACTATCTAAAGAAATAACTACTACACTAATGAAAGCACAAATTAGAATGATATTACTTGAATTGCAAATCTGGAATCAAAACTAGGGTTTCTTGTTGTTGTCTTCTCTAAACTAATTACAATGCTTCCCTAATGAATTTACAGCCTCCTCAATGTCTTGGAGGTCTTTAAAACATATACTCTACGATTTCTAAGAGTTTCAACCATGTAAAATTCTAATTTTACAAGAGGATAAGTTCGAATTTCTGATACCCGAACCGATCCTATTAAGAGGGTTCGGTTCGGTTCCATCTTTGATAGAAGTTTCTCCTTAATTCGGTTCGATTCGTTTTTCCTCCTCTTTGGTTCGATTCGGTTCGTTCTTTTGGTGCTTTACTGGAAGTTCTTCAAGCATAGGATCGGTTTGCTTTTCCTCCTCTTCGGTTCGGTTCCATCTTTTCAGGCTTTACAGGAGGTTTCCCAGGATATGATCGGTTCATTTTCCAACCCATTCGGTTCGGTTCCATATTTTTAGGAACTTTTCCTCCTTGTATTTCTTTTTGAAGATTTGTAACTTTTGGTACGGAACTCGGATTAGGATGTCGATTCTTCCTAAGCACTGAATACCTGCAAAATAGATAGAAAATACACGGAACTCGGCGTACTAATTAGAAAATGTTAATAGCAATGATATGAGATAAATACACTTGAATTACATTTTTCAGAGCGATAAAAACCTCAAAATTAAGGGGACAAATGAGAAAAATTTATGCCTAATCAAATCCCCTAACTTAAAATTTTGATCGTCCCGAGCAATGTAAAAGAATCAAAATATGGTCTAACTCTAAAAAGGGATAGAATACCTCTTTCGCGGGCGAGCGATTGCATTTAGCATATGCAACAAGCCTTTAAACCCTAAGGTTACCCTAGTAGGATGAGTTGTATCTCGTGAGGGTTTGCAGTGAATATACCCACAAAATTCAACTCAACGAAAACTCAAAATACGCAAAAAATGTATTACTAAAACTTTTCCAAAAAATAGTCATCATCAATTCATGTTCAAGAGTCTCAAATTATAGTGCGTGTGTGCGAAACCGAAAATTTAACCGCAAATTTCCACCGATTGATCATTACGTTACTTATTCGAAAATTCACTTTGATTACAAAATCTCACGAGATACTCTTGCACACAAATCTCTCGGAATGTGGCTATGTTCTCTCGGTATGCGTGATTGATAAGAGTAAATGTATTGGAAACAAGTTCACGCATACAAATAGGAAGATGGAAATTTATGGTAAATGGATCTCATCATTGGATTACGGTTATAAGAAAACGGGATCATTGCCTCTAATTCATATCTTTAATCTCTTTTATTATCTTTTTGCATTTTAGCTCTCCACGCGGTAACCAATTTCATAATTTTGGACTCGGTTAGGACTTTTTCGAGTTAAAGGTGTATTGGGTAAAATGGGAATGGTAAGGAAATCTGGAATTGGAAAATTTTCTTATGATGTCCATTTGTGCTTTTCCGTGCTTTTGCTCATTTTTTTCTTATTTTTCTATTTTTTTCTATTTTTCACTCTTTTCTTTTCTCGCTATTTTTGTTGAGCATATCAAATCTTTTCTTGCCCCATTTTTTATGCACTTTCCGGACTAACTTTATGGGATTATAAATTTCCACAATTCCGGGCCAATTTGGGATTCTTCAGGTTGTCAAACGAAAAGGACAAATTTCTTTGGCTCGATTTTGGTTTACAAAAGGGGTAATTTTTTGCTACTTTTTATGGCCAATGTTTTTGGTGACAAACGAGGGCCTACTTCATTGTCCGAGATACTAATTGCATTACCATATGCGTCTCAAGATTTCTTTAGGTTAGAGGTCTATTTAGCACATTTTTCAAGGCAATATCACACATATTTTCCATACCCGATCAAAGTGAAAGATTTGAGATCCTCGACGACTTACTAGAACGCAAAAAAGAACTTTGAGTTAACAATTAACTCAGATTGATTTATAAATTCACAATAATGAAAGGCTCAAATCTCATCGGGTTTGTTAATCTCCACATTTATTCGCTAATCGTCTATGTTCGCTCAATTTCCATCTTTGGTCAATTTCGGATTTGTGTATTATGTTTTTACAATTTGAGACTTTAAACCGACTTTTAATGATAATTTCGAAAAGTTTGAATTTCAATTTTTATTTATTTTGAAGGAAATTATTTTTGGATTTTTCAAAATTATCAATTTTTTTTTAAATTTCTGGGCATTTTTGAAAATTTGTGAAGTTTTAGAAAGACGCACTTGTGACCCCCCCTAACTTAGACTTTTGCATTGTCCTCAAGCAAAAAGGACTAAAATCTAACTCAAAGCGAATTAAAAGTGCGAGAAAATAAAACGAACAAATAAAACATAAATGCAAATTTTATATTAGATACTTAAAACCTGGGTTACAAGGGAGAGGGGGGGGGGGGGGGGGACATATAGCCAACATTTTTAAATAACCAACAACAACACAAAAACATCAAATAATAGAAATGGGCTTTACTGGGGCGGATTAGAGGGTCCGGGCGCGCTGGGATCATATGGATCATAGAAGAAGGTTGGAGGGGGTCCACCGAAGTTGAGCTCATACAAATGGGTTTGGAGACGATGCATCATGCTCGTATCTCTTCGGTAGGCCTCTTAATCCCGTTGATATTGTGTGAGGAAACTGTCAAAACGGGTTTCCACCGCCGAAAGTTGCTATCAAAATCTACACTCGGGGGCTCAAAATCGGAGTCGTCGTCCTCGTCGTACTCTTCTTCATCGTCCCCACCCATCACAATATCCGCAACCTCTTGCTCTTTGACATTGATTGCCTCATTTTCATCGACATCAACCACCTCCCAGGCGGCTCGAAGGGATGCCCTTTGCTGGGTGCTCCTAGTGCGTAATACTCTCTCAATGGGCTCCGGGAGGCGTGGAAAGGCTCGAGGTGGCTGGATACCGGCATTGGCAAAAAGGGAGGTTATGAGACGGGCATATGGAAGGGGAAAATCACCTTTTTCCTCCAAGGCCGCATAAAAAATATCAGTGTAAAGCATGCAAGCCAGATTGAAAGTGAAGTTTGGATAAAAAAGGTGGTAGATGAGGGTCGCTTGGCGAGGGCGCATCGCCGAGTCATTTGTGGTTTGAAGCAAGTTGGCCTTATCGCAAACAATATGAAAGGTAATGCGCGCCTTATTGTTTAGGCATCCCACGGGGAAGGTGCCCCTTTTCCAAATCTCGTTAGGGGTAAGACGATCGATGCATTGCTGTTTCAGGATAATGGGGGCATTGACGGAGTAGTCATAGATGTCCGGGTGTGGAACTCCTTTGGTAGCAAGTTTGGGGGATAGAATAGCCAAGGAGAAAGGGATGGGACGACTATCGACAAAAGCTTGACCCTCAAACTCGCCCGTGCGGACGAGAGAGCCATAAAAAGTACAGTTGATGTCGGCCCACTAGACATTGTGTGGTTCGGCGAGGTATTACGTCCACCCCATCCGACTGAAAAGGGTGGTGACCGAGCGGGGCAACTTGTCCCAGTTGACGACACGCTCGATGTGCAGTTGGCGGGAGAGGCTGAAATTTTTTTCACTCCACAAGCGCTCCATGTGATAGAGGTATTCCCCGTTACCGTTAGGCAAGATTTCGGTAGACATATACTTTGGGGGAAGAGCGGGATTTGCCATTGAAATTACTGGGAGTGGTTGAGATGGGAGAGATAGGTGTAGAGAGGGAGGATGTGATGGAGGTGTGGAGGAATGGTAGGGTAAAGGTGGGATTTATAGGTGGTGGGGAGGGTTTGGGGGGGAAGAATTTGGAGGGAAAACGTTTGGAGGGAAAGAAGGGTGTGAAAGGAGGGAAAGGAGGGGATAGGAGAAAGGGGGAGGTAACCTTGGGAAGAAGCAAAACCGCAAAACTCGAACATATCTCGTTCAGGGGCGAACCGATCCGGTTCTGGTGGGTTTTTATTTTTTTAAATTATCATAGTCGAATCGATCTGGCTAAGGGGATTCGGTTCGGTTCGCCTAAGGCAGAACTCTCTCCCCTCAAAAAATGACCTCTTGCACCCTCTAAGTTTTCGGACACTCTCATACTTATTCTCACAATTGGACTTCCTCGATGCCCTCACGAAGTGTGTGTTGGTGAATGTGATCCTAACCCTAACCTCTCGTAACCTACCTACGAATTCTAACTATCCTACGCGCAGCTACTATACACAAGAATTCACCCCATACGCATCGAGGGTGCGATGACCTCTCAATTCAAGCTCACTCTACCCCGTAAACGGGGCCCAACAACCAGATGGTGTCGATATCTTCTACGTACGACTCAACATATAGCTTTAGGCACTGTCCAATGACTTTGAACGCGTTCCCCCCTTTTGGATCTTCCAACTCTACTGCTCCGTGGGGGAATACGCTTCTCACAATGAATGGACCAGTCCATCGGGATCGCACTTTACCCAAAAATAGATGAAGCCGGGAGTTGTAGAGGAGTACCGTTTATCCCGATTGAAACTCTTTTCATCGAATAATCTTATCATGTGCGAGTTTCATCCGGGTTTTTGCAATCTTGGCATTCTCATACGCATCATTGTGTATCTCCTCTAACTTATTTAGTTGAAGCTTGCGAGCTTCACCTACTTTGTCCATATCGTAATTTAATCTATTAATGGACCAATACGCTTTGTGCTCCAACTCAACGGGAAGATGTCAAGGTTTTCCATACACAAAGAGGAATGGGGACATTTCGAGTGGGTTCTTGTATGCGGTACGGTAGGCCCATAGCGAATCGTTCAATCGAAGGGACCAATATTTCCGGTCGGGAATGACGGTCTTCTCTAGTATGTGCTTGATTTCACGATTAGCCAACTCGGCCTGTTCATTCATTTGTGGGTGATATGTCATTCCAACCTTGTGAATGACACCATACTTTTTCATGAGTCTTTCAAATGGCTTATTGCAAAAGTGTGTGCCGTTATCACTTATTATCTCTTTAGGTGCTCCGAAGCGAGAAAGTATGTATTTGTGTAGGAACTTTATCACCACTTTATTGTTATTAGTCTTGGTAGCTATAGATTCCACCCATTTAGAAACATAGTCTATCGCGATGAGGATGTATAGGTATCCAAAGGACGGGGGAAAATGGCCCATGAAGTCAATACCTCAGCAGTCAAAAATCTCAATGATGAGAATCGGGGTTAATGGCATCATGTCTCATCGGGTGATGGATCCCATCCGTTGACACTTGTCGCAAGATTTTCAATAATTGTTAACATCCCGGAACATTGTGGGCCAATACAAACCACATTGGAGAATTTTAGCGGTTGTCTTTTTCACGGAGAAGTGGCCTCCACATGCTTCCGAATGACAGAATTGGATGATTTTTGGAATTTCGTCATCCGGTACACATCGTCGGATAATTTGATCGGCACAATATTTAAAAAGGAATGGATCATCATAGAAAAACATGCGTGACCAAGTGATGAACCTCTTCTGATCTTGCGGTGTCCAATCGGGAGGGACGACTTTCGTGACAAGATAATTCACTATATCCGCAAACCAGGGCAAAGAAGAGGTGGCAAAGAATTGCTCATCCGGAAAATACTCATCTATGGGTGTGGGATCACTAGGTACGTCGGACGAAAGCCGTGATAAGTGATCGACAATGAAGTTTTCTACTCCTTTTTTATCTTTAATGGAGAGATTAAACTCTTATAGGTGTAGGATCCACCTTATGCGGCGCGACTTTGCGTCTTTCTTCGCAAGTAGATATTTTAAAGCCGCATGATCGGTGAAACAAGTGATGGGAGAACCGATAAGATAGGACCAAAACTTATCAAGAGCAAACACTACCGCTAGCAACTCCTTCTCCGTGGTGGAGTAATTGAGTTCTGATCCGGTAAGGGTCCGACTAGCGTAGTAGATGACATGAGCCTTATTGTCTTTTCTTTGGCCCAAAACAATCCCTATAGTATAATCACTAGCATTACACATAAGCTCGAATGATAAGGACCAATTCGAAGCTTGCATAATGGGAGCGGACACAAGCATGTTTTTTAGTTTTTCAAAAGCACTTTGGCATGCTTTCGTCCACTAAAATGGGGTGTCCTTCAAAAGAATATTGCTTAAGGGTTTAACAATGGTGCTAAAGTCCTTAATGAACCTTCTATAAAACCCTGCGTGGCCCAAGAAAGAGCGCACGTCTTTCAGCGATTTAGGCAGGGCTAGGTCAGCTATGACATCTATTTTTGCTCTATCAACCTCGATCCCTTTTGATGACACGATGTGGACAAGAACTATACCCTCGGTTACCATGAAATGTCATTTTTTCCAATTCAGCGCTAAGTTCTTTTCCACACATCGGGCTAGTACTTTCTCAAGATTGGCTAAACATAGGTCAAAAGAGGTGCCAAAAATACTAAAGTCATCCATAAACACCTCTAGCCTTCTCTCAACCATGTCACTGAATAAGCTCAACATGCACCTTTGAAAGGTCCCCAGTGCATTACACAAGCCAAATGACATACGTTTGTAGGCAAACGTTCCAAATGGGAAAGTGAAGGTCGTCTTCTCTTGATCAAGTACATATACCTCTATTTGGTTATATCCAGAATAACCATCTAGGAAGCAATAATAGGGGTGACCTACTACTCTTTCAAGCATTTGATCGATAAATGGCAAGGGGAAATGGTCTTTCCAAGTTCCCGCATTGAGTTTCCGATAATCAATGTAGATGCGCCACCCAGTAGTGGTACGTTGGTGAACTAACTCTCCCTTGGCATTTTCAATCACAGTCATGCCCGACTTCTTCGGGACTACTTGAACGGGGCTCAACCACTTGCTATCCAAGATTGGGTATATAATTTCGGCATCCAAATTTTTTATAATTTTAGTCCTCAGTACATCTTTCATTATGGGGTTTAGCCATCTTTGCATTTATCTCAAAGGCTTAACGTCCTCCTCGAGGTGAATCTTATGGGTGCAAATTAAAGGGCTTATCCCCTTTAAATTAGCTCTACACCAACCAAAAGCACTCTAGTGCTTCCTCAAAATCTTGATAGCTTACCCTCCTACTCTTCATCTAAGCTAGAGGAGACAATGACAGGAAATGTCTCACTTTTACCTAGTAAAGCATATTTAACGTTGGAGGGTAGTTTTTTCAACTCGAGAGTCGGGAATGTGTCGCTAGAGGGCACCATGCGTGCTTCCCTTGGCGGTAACTCTTCGAATCAAGAAACCCAATTAACATCTCTCGCGTCCTCATCCGACGCTCTCTCTTCGAGTAAGCCTCTCAACTCCTCTATCTCCCTCTCGAACTCGGTGTAGGCTCCCTCACTCTCGTGATTAGAAGCTAGGAAATTTTCTAATGCGTCTCCATAGTAATTTTCCTCAAAGTCTTCTTCTATAATCTCCTCAATTAAGCTCACCGTATGAAAATCATCTTCTTCCCCCTGCTTGTTGGCCTATGTTGAAGATGTTTGTTTCTAAAGTCATATTCCCATAAGTGATTTGCATCTGCCCATTTCTAGTATTGATAAGTGCGTTAGCTGTAGCAAAGAATGGGCGTCCAAGGATGATGGGAACATGATTTTTCAAGGCGAAGGAGGGATCCGTGCCCCAAATGACAAAATCTATCGGGAAGTAGAAAGTATCCACTTTGACTATCACATCCTCAACTATACCTTGCGGTATCTTCACGGTTAGATCCGCTAACTGGAGAGTGATCCTTGTGGGCTTAAGATCACCTAGATCAAGTTTCCTATAAATTGAATAGGATAGGGTGTTGACACTTGCTCCCAAATCGAGTAAGGATTTTTTGAATTTATTCTGTCCAATGGTGCAAGAAATGGTGGGGGCACCGAGATCTTTATATTTAAGTGGGAGATCATTAAGAAGGACTGAGCTCACATTTTGTTCTAAAAACACGTTCTTCTTTACCTTCATCCTCCTCTTGACTGTTAATAAGTCTTTGATGACTTTTGCATAGGATGGTATTTGCCTTATTGTATCGAGGAAAGGTAAGTTCGGCTTTATGTTCTTAAGCACTTCGAGCACTTCTTCACTTATGGTCCTTTTATGGGAAGGAACCAATATTTGAGGAAATGGCGCAGCGGAGGGTGATTTTACAACTACCTCGAGCTCTCTAGTGTTTTCCTTTTCACTCTCTTTCAAGGAGATATCTTCGGCCTCTTTCGTGTCGGGCGAATTCTCCTTGTCTTTTGAAACGTTGTGTGGGGGAGGTGATAAATCAACTACTCTCCCATTACGAAGAGTGGTTATCGCTTGGCAGTGCTCCTTCTATTCGGTATAGGTAGAGCTAACACTAGGTTAACCTTGGGGAGGTTTTTGTCCTTGGGCAGGAAACTTGGAGATGTTTGCATTTCTTTCAGGGAATAAGCGTTCAGATCGAGCATTGTGTGCACCTTGAGAATTTATGAATCGGTTCATTGTATCCTCGAGGCTCCTCCGCTGTGGAGATACATATGGGGCTAGAGGTGGTGGCTTATTGGTACTAAGGAGGTGGTGGAGGTGGGACAACCTGTGAATGTGGGCTCATCGCAGCTTGTGGTTGTCCATAGTTGAAACCAGGGTGGTTCCTCCACGAAGGGTTGTAAGAATTCCCATGCGAGGCATTAAAATTCTCCTTGAATCCTCCTACAGCATCCATATGCTCGGTGTGCATGGCCTTGTAGGCAGAAATCGTTAGGCATGCCTTTGTGGAGTGGCCCGCCTCATAGATAGTACACACTTTTTCTTTCGAACCATGGCTGGATCCGGAGATATTTCACAATCGACCATCAAGACACTCTTTCATATCTCTCTGAAACTGATCGAATCGACGGTCTATTACGGTATTACTATCCAATTGGTATAGACCGGAGGAAGTTTGATTGATAGATGGTTGTCTAGTTCGAGCTTGGTTGGGATCAGATGTGTCCCATACTTGAGTAGTCTCCGTAACATACTTAAGGTGGGCCTCGACATCGCATGAGTTTAAATCCCAAAAGGGTCTTTCACACATTGTTTGCATAAGTTGTTTGGAAGCTACATTATGGAAGAAAGATATCACCAAGTGTTTGTAAAAACCATGATGGGGGCATGTGCTTACCAACTCCTGGAATCGTTCCCAACATTTGTCAAAAGACTCATTATCGTGTTGTCGGAAAGCTTGGATTTGGGTCTTGACGGAGTTGGTCTTGTATTGTGGATAGAATTTTGATACGAACTTATTTTACATATCTCTCCAGGAAGTGATGGAGTTCGGGGGTAAAGACCATAGCCAGGTCCTGGCTTTATCCTTTAAGGAAAAAGGAAAAAGCTTTAGGCGAATGATATTTCGCAAGCAAGCTTGATCACTATCGCACGCCTCTTCGAACTCACGAATATGCAGGTATGGTTTCTCCGAATCCATGCCATGAAATGTAGGGAGAATCTGTATCATCCCATTGCAAAAGTGGAACTGACCGAAATTATACGGGAGTAAAATGAAACCAGAGGTGACAGTCCGCTCAGGAAAGAGTAAGTCTTTCCTGGGACGATAGGGGAGATCTCCCTCTCTAGTATCGAAACTCGCAGCATCAAACATCATACTCGCACTCTCTTCAAATGACTCTATATACTCACTCGGTGTCCTGGATGTGTGACTCGAAGTTTGAATCAGGGTGTAACTACAGATAGAGTGCTCAGGAGTAGGAACTTGAAACCAGAATTGTGGAACACGAGGTGTATGGGGGCTTTCAGTGTTATACTCAACTATCGGGTTTTCATGAATTCTAGTTGGAGTATTGTGAGGAGTCTGAGTGTGTTCAAGATTTTGCATTAAAGTCTTTTGAGAGATGATGAAATTTTTATATTTTCAGAAATTTTTATGTTTTTGGATTTTTGGAAATTTTTGGTCAAAGTTTTAGATTGACTTAATCTATCCTTAGTCTACCTAAATCCCCGATAACGGCGCCAAAAACTTGACGCGAACACAAATGTGTCTAGTGTGCGTGCTATTTAGGCTCAAGTGCAAGCCTGTCACTCAAGTAATAATTCGATAAGTCGGGTATCGATCCTCAGGGAAACAGGACGAACAGAGTCGTAACTACGTTGGAAAGATGAAAGTAACCTAACTTTGACTGCTAAAGAAGAACGAAAAGGTAATTTGAATTGTGAACAACTACATCTAGATGCAATTTTGAAAATGATTAATTACTGAAATCAAGACTAAATGAAGTGCAATTACTTTAAATTAACTAAAAGGCTCATGATGTTTTAACTAAAACTTTAACTATAAGATGAGAAAGATGGGTCGAGTTACAATCCCCCACACCCTAGTAATTCACTTCGTAGGATACTAGATTCATAATTAAAGCTTTAAATGAATCCGACGTTTTAATGCTCCTAAGTATTACATATATGAGGGATCGTAGCCCGCACAGTACGTAAGTAAAGGTCGAATTAAAATTTGGTCTTTATTTCTCCTAAGTATTACACATATGAGGGATCGTAGCCCGCACACTATGTAAGAAAAGGTTGAATTAAAGTAGTATCATATTAACTACGATACAATTCATCTAGGGTTTTAATTCCAACTTCTATTTCCACTATCGTGAATTACATCGGGTGTGGTTCATGCACCCCAACCCTAGAAAATTTAGCCGGGCATATTAAAACTAGAAGAAAACACGTTTTGAATGAAAGAAAACGTTTTTACTGATGAATGAAGAGGAAGAAGAATTGAAATACTCTCTAAAGAAATAACTACTGCAATAATGAAAGCACAAATTAGAATGACATTACTTGAATTGCAAAACTGGAATCAAAACTAGGGTTTCTTGCTGTTGTCTTATCTAAACTAATTACAATGCTTCCCTAATGAATTTCCAGCCTCCTCAATGTCTTGGAGGTGTTTAAAATATATACTCTACGATTTCTAAGAGTTTTAACCATGCAAAACTTTAATTTTACAAGTGGATAAGTTCGAATTTCTGATACCCGAACCGATCCTGTTAAGAGGGTTCGATTCGGTTCCATATTTGACAGAAGTTTCTCCTTGATCCGGTTCGGTTCGTTCTTTTCATGCTTTACAGGAAGTTCTTCAAGCATAGGATCGGTTCGTTTTTCCTCCTCTTCGGTTCGATTCCATCTCTCCAGGCTTTACACGAGGTTTCCCAGGATGGGATCGGTTCGTTTTCTAACCCATTCGGTTCGGTTCCATATTTTCAGGAACTTTTCCTCCTTGTATTTATTTTTGAAGATTTGTAACTTTTGGTCTGGAACTCGGATTAGGATGTCGATTCTTCCTAAACACTGAATACCTGCAAAATAGATAGAAAATACACGAAACTCGGCTTACTAATTAGAAAATGTCAATAGAAATGATTTTAGATAAATCCACTCGAATTACATTTTTTAGAGCGATAAAAGCCTCCAAATTAAGGGGATAAATGGGTAGAATTTATGCCTAATCAGAGATCGGATCCTTCAGGGGGGACGGTGTCATGTAGTCTCAGAATGGACTTCTGGGTCTTCACAAAGTACCGTGCCCGCAAATTCTTCTTCCACGTCTTATATCGATCCCTCAATTGCTCCAACGTGGAGTCCCGGAGATATGCGGGCAGGCTGAATTGTTCCTGTCAAACAAATACAAACCAAAAAGAAAGTAAGTGTTAGTTGCGTATAAATATAAATATAAATATAAATATAAATATAAATATAAATATAAATATAAATATAAATATAAATATAAATATAAATATAAATATAAATACCTGTAGTGCCCCCAGATGTTCAACTTGAGGTCAATAGGCACGACCCTCTAATCAGTGTACCCCGGCCGGGCCAACGATCGCCTTCAACAAATCTAGTGCTCTTGCCAATAATGTCGTCTTATTCTCGATAATGGACCCCAATTTGTACCAATTTGGGGGCCTATTGGCCGAGGATCCCTCATCGCCTCTGCTACCGCGCCCGGATGAAGTCATTTTCTTCAAAAATTATTATTATTATTAGTACAAACATGTATATGGACTTTGAATTAATGCTCAAATTCGATAATAACAATACATATTAATACCAATATCAATTTATATTAATTTCAATCTATACTAATACCAATTTCAATTTACACACAACAACACTGCCCCCCTCCCCGCGCATACACGCTCTCGGGTCCTGGACTTTGAATTAATGCTCAAATTCGATAATAACAATACATACCAATATTAATTTATATCAATTTCAATTTATACCAATACCAATACCAATTTCAATTTACACACATTGCCCCCCTCTCCCCCCACGCACACACACTCCCGGGTCATGGATTTGAATTAATGCTTAAATTCATTAAAATTCTAATTAACATATTCACTTGGTTATTACAAGCATTAAAATGATCAAGTATAAATGAATAAAAAGCATTAAATTGTCGTCCGATAGTAATAAAGCACTAGAATAAGACAGCCACTGGTCATTACAAATAATTTGAATACTTATTACAAATCAAAAAATTATTTGAAATTCGGGTTATCATAAAAAATGGATTGATATTCGGTTGGGTCAGCCAAGTTATCCACTCTACTGTTTAGACGCTTTGACGCATGTTAGAAGATTGACCACGACTCGTTGTTGATATAATCCGAGTAAAACACTTGCTTGACCTTTTGAAAAGCACAAACAAACGTCTCAAAATCTAATGTACCCAGAGAACATTAAGATACGACTACAGAACTTTCCCCAAAAGTAGCAAATTTAAGCCACTAAGAATATTATTATATAGAAATTATGCAGTCCCAAACTGTCCAAACAAGCCGATTCGAGAGATCTCATTATAAGGGTTATGTCTCTCGAACGGTCTAAGCGCCATTGAATGCGTATGCATAAGAACTAGAAGGCTAGTATCTATGCACACTATATGTAATTTAAAGTATGTTTCTTTTAATTGTCTTATCACAATTCGAGAGATTTCATTTAATTATGTAAATTAAAGTATTTTTCATTTAATTTAAAGTACGCATAAGAACTAAAACTTATACCAATTTAGACCAATATCAATACCAATTCAAATTCAATTTCAATTTATACTAATTTATACTAATACCAATACCAATTAGAATTCAATTTTAATTTAGAGAAACGGGTCCTATAGAATTACAATGTATACAAATTAAAAAGGTTATTAATGTTTAGAGCATTTCATATGTTTTGGTCCATTTCATAAGGAGCTAAGGGGATGGTAACACTATTTGAGCAATGTATAAAGTCCACAAAAAATATTGATACTATTTTCCAAATCCTACACACACATGTGACATTCCATATATTGATCCCCAAATTGAAAACAACACACTGAAATCTCTTACACCAAAAATCAAACACAAATTTATTCTCTCACATCCCCCAATTATCCTCAAATTTATTCTCTCACCTCCCCCTGCCCCCCCACTCCCACCCCCACACACCTAGACACACACACACACACATCCCCCCCCCCCCCCACTGCCACCCATCACTCCCCACTCCCCCCAGCCACCCCTCCCCCTCCCCCCCCCCCCCCCACATGCACACCCACCCACCTGTACACCCACGCGCAGTTCTACTCACACACACAAACACATATACAAAGGAAAGAGAGAGAGAAAAAAAACTCACCTGAAAACGTAGAGAGAGAGCAGTCGCGCGCGAGAGAGAGAGAGAGGGGAATGAAAATGATGGAAAAAAAAGAGGGGGTAGGATTTTTTTACTGAGAAAGTTGTCACGGACCTGTCAAGGTCTTTGACCGGGACAAGTGTACTTGTCACGGACTATGACCGTGACAAAGGCACGTTTTTTTTTTTTTTTTTATCACGGTCAATGACTATGACAAGTCTGAGCGGTCCAAAGGTGACAATTTAGCCTTTTTGGTGTAGTGAAGATCAACCAGGAGTCATTTGAGTGAGTTGTCTATACATTAATAGTCTTAATTTTGATTCAGGCTTTATTCTTATTTACTAACTTTTTTTAAAGTAATTTGAGAAATTCATTCTTACTGAATTTTGTTAGGGATTTATGATTTAATTGGTTGTTATAAGAATTAAGAGTTTGTATTGACATTTTCAAGGATTTAGTATTAATAACTGGTTTTTCTTGGTAGTTATTTGCACCTCCCTACCCCCCCCCCCCCCCCCCCAACTCAAACACCACCTTAGATCAAACCCCATTATGTTTAAATATTACCGAACAATTGTAATCATCAAATTTTGAACTCTACGTTGGTACATTGCGATTTAATTTGAGTATGCTAGATGCCAATTAGTGCATGCTCCACTCTGGATCGATCATACACTCCCGACCTAAAGTTCGGGCATTATCCATCGACGGACCTGATCAAAACCTGATACCATTGTTAAGCCAACATCTACACCTACACCCGCAATTAACTTATTGATATTGTTCCCAATTTAACCGCCTTGGGCTAAGTCCAAATGTAGGGTTTTAACTCAAAATGCCATCCTACTTATGTAACTGTATATCAAACCGATCTACATCTTTCGTTATTTAACAATTGTGTAATACATATGATATCTAATAGTTCAATTTGGTAAAGTCTCACATAATTCACTACAACAACACTCCAATCTAAGTAATTAGATTTTTTTAGCCGTGCATAGTTGAGTACGAGTTAGAGAGTGGAGACCAGTAAGGTTGAATATATTTAAGCTTAAGGGTGCAATTGGTTCGCCGTGAAACATTTTTAACCGCAGTGAAATTTAAAAAAGTGAAATGTTTTTTTATCCATATATATAAAATTATTTTTTTTGGTTTCAAATTTAGAGTAAGTATGCACTCTATAATTATGAAATTTTGAACAAAAATAATAAATAAAATTTAACTCTAAATAAGTAAAACATATTTCTCCATCTAACTTTTTAGAGCATTGAAATATATTTTATTTCGAACCAAATAGACCTAAGGGTTACTATTAGAGCACACTTGAGGGTGACACAAGTACGCGGACAAAATCCAACAATCATACCTTATTTAATTAGATATAAAACTTATTATATTGAACTAATCAAGAAATCGAATTATTAGAAGGACATTCATTAAATACATACACTCTCACAGTTGACAACAAACAGAAAAGCATTTATTTGTCTCATGAAACCTGTATTTTGAAGTTATTCACGCAGCCAAAAACACAAATACATATTTCATTAACGAACTTTATATTAATGAAAAAGAGACAATTTCATATTTTCTTCCAGTGGGCTCCGCTTTGGGCCTTCAGATTTTGTCCACCAGAGAATGTTTTGTAACATCCTGCATCCAACGAAAAGGACTTACATTAGATAAAAAAGAAAAAATCAACAATCCTGCTCCCCCTCTCTCTCTCTCTCTCTCTCTCTCTCTCTCTATCTATATATATATATATATATATATATATATATATATACACACACACACACACACACACACATACAATTGGTGGATCAAATATATTTCTTATTTTCATGCAAAGTTTTTTTTTTTTTTTAATTTGTAGGTGGTTATTTCTGACATTAATACAAAATGACACGCACAAAATATACCGAGTAACATAGACGATAAAAAGTAGAGAAGACAAAAAGATCTTGATAATTATGTCTAATTTATAAACTCATATGTTCACAAACCAAGTTAACTATAAATAATTCTATAATTTTAGTGTTTCATTTTTTATGAGTTATAAATAATTAACAAAAGACAAAATTATAAACAAATATTTTTTTATTTACAGTTTGTTCATATAACATTTTTAGCATTGAGTTTAGCATACATAAATAGCACCCTATTAATTAATAATATAGAGTCCTCCTAAATGTGACAATTTAGCCCATCTAGATGAAAGTTATCTTAAAGCATCTCTCAATAAATAGGAGGGTAAGTCTATTATGTAATGAAAATTCTTCAAAACTTCAAGGGTTACAATTTTTTTCCAAAATAAAGATTCATCCCTTCATACAAATGAAAAAAAAAAAACTGCTCAAAAATAAATATTACAAAACTCTAGCAAAAATCCTAGAGAACGTAAAAAAATTCAAAGTACAATTAATTTTACGATTTTGAAGTTCAAATATGCGCACTAGTTTGAATAGATGTAACCAATGTCTATATTATATAATATAGATTTAAAATGCTTTTCTAAATGAGAACTTTACATTTGACATGCTATTGGTAACTAAGTATTTACACCATTATTTGTAATGACAAAGTAACCTTCTTCATGAAGTGGTTCTGAAAACTACCATTTTTCCTAATAAAAATAATAATTATCAGCATTTATCTATCTTTTTATTGATTATTGTACCAATTATTTAACAATAACAGATTATTTCACGTCGTACATCATAAGAGTGCGGATCGGGCATCTGTCATCTGACGGTGAGCCTAGAAATTATCGGCTAAATTATAGGCACACTCTCTCTCTTTTCTGGGTTCACCGTTAGGTGACATATGTTCGGTCCGCACAAGAAAGCTTAATTTTATATTTATGTCAAGAAAAATTAAGTCGATATATACCTTAGGCGGGACACTGGAAACCTGAGGGTGGGGTCTTGCCACAATCAACAAGGACTTGAAGAGCAAGGGGTATGATGATATTGATATTCAAAAGCTTAGCCCTAATGGTGGTGCAAAGACATATAGCTGCATCTAAGTCCACTAGTCCTTGAAGGACTGGACAACAAGTTTCCTTAGGACTGCCTCCAATTCCAATGTGTATTAGCCCCCCTAACAAGTCAACACAAGCTCCTAGCTTTAGTGTGTCAATTGGGCAAGTTTGTGATGTTGGTGGCGGGTACGGCACCTCCTTTGGCGGTGGTGGTGGACACGGTTTTTCGCTGGGAGGTGTGGGTACTACTGGTGGGTGCACTATGGGTGGTACAATGGGAGGTGTGGGTTCTACCGGTGGGTGCACTATGGGTGGTACAACAATGGGAGGTGTGGGTTCTACCGGTGGGTGCACTATGGGGGGTACAACAATGGGAGGTGTGGGTACTACGGGTGGGTGCACTATGGGTGGTACAACAATGGGAGGTGTGGGTACTACTGGTGGGTGCACTATGGGTGGTACAACAATGGGAGGTGTAGGCACATAAGGCGGGTACACAACGGGAGGTGTAGGCACGTAGGGTGGGGTTTTGGGCACAGAGGGCGGTTTCGGTACATAGGGTGGATTTTTGGGCACCGATGGCGGTTTTGGTACATAAGGTGGGGTTTTGGGCACAGAGGGCGGTTTCGGTACATAGGGTGGATTTTTGGGCACCGATGGCGGTTTCGGTACATAAGGCGGGTTTTTGGGCACGGACGGAGGTTTTGGTACATAGGGTGGGTTTTTGGGCACGGACGGAGGTTTTGGTACGTATGGAGGGTTTTTAGGTACGGAGGGTGGTTTTGGTACATACGGTGGGTGTTTGGGCACGGACGGCGGTTTCGGTACATGGGGTGGGTGTTTGGGCACGGATGGCGGTTTGGGTACATAGGGTGGGTTTTTGGGCGTGGAGGGCGGTTTGGGTACATAGGGAGGGTGTTTGGGGGTAGAGGGCGGTTTTGGTACATAGGGCGGGTTTTTGGGCGTGGAGGGCGGTTTTACAACAGGAGGCTTGGGCCAATGGGGCGGATTTATAATCGGGGGATGGGGCGGTTTTATAATCGGGGGATGGGGCAAATGGGGCGGGTTTACAACCGGAGGTTTCGGTACATAGGGTGGTTTGCCATGTGGGGGGTGTTTTGGGACACTAGGAGGGGTTGGGTATGGGCAGTATGGACAAGCAAGAGAAATGAACAATGTTCCCAAATTTAGAAAGAAAATTACAAGGGTAGCCAAACTTTGCTTCCCCATAATGTAGTCACTCAAGAGTTTGTAACACTCCAAGTGAGTGTGTGGCATTAGCTAACTTCCTTTCATATGCATATATAGATTTTATTGAGGGACCATTCTGCTGTTAATTAGATCAACTTTTGTCATGATATATTGACTTGAGGAACACAACAAATCTAGCTGGAAAACATTGTTGATTAAACAAGTGGGGAATTGTGGATAATAGTTTTTTAAGCCCTAAAAAGTATCCTAGGAGTCAATTAATTTCCAATTTGATTTCCATCAACTTTATGAAATTAAATTAATACACAAATAAAAAAAATAATCACATGTAAGCTCTATATTTCACCAATATTATTTTGCGAAGAATTTAATACTCTCCCATTTTCAAATTAAGAGCCCACTCATAACCTATGATTGAGTGTATTCTTAATATATTCAAGTAAATGATAAGAACTCGTAATTTGAGATGAAGTGCGTATTTAATATGGATTTTGTTAATAAATCTCGACGAATACTACTTAAAATTACAACATTTTTTTTAATAAATGGATGTATATAATAAACTCTATACCGTTTTAACTTCTAAATTTTTGGATGATAGAGAAAGTTGATGTGGGGTGTACGTATATTTTCCGCTTTTATTTTTTTTTTTTTTTTGAGTAATTATTGACTTTTATACAACTTTTAACATTTTGTCCTTTGGTACCCTCAACGCATAACATGTAAAACCAATATCTTATCCGTACCACACTTCATCCAAAATAATTCGCTTTCCATCATTCCCAACGATTTATTTACGCTCAAATAATAAATATTTGCCTTGAAACATTTTCCTTTAGGGAATGGAAAGAAAATAAAAATTGAAAAATGCAAATTTATATGCTTTAGTAAGTAATATATTCTTGATAAGTGAAATTTTTTCATAGCATGAAAGACTACCAAAATTATAAATATATTTTCAGATTTAACATTTCAAATATTATTTATCATTCACATTTTAGTGTAGGGGTTATCCTCGATTAAATTATACATTTAACATTATGCTGAAATAGTCAACATTGGTGGGACAAGCAAATCAGAAAAACAAAGCATAAATCTGAGTATAATTTGACATGTAGTGACTATTGAGTCCGTGAGGGACCTAATAATAGATCCAAAATCACATGTGACAACCGCACTAAATTCCCTTTCATTATTATGAACAAAAGCTTCCATGTAAAGAAAAACAAACCCCCCAGACACTTTTTCCTTATTTTTGTCTATTATTTAGCTCCAAGAATTTTTTTTAGATAGCTCGCCTCTTAACCCGTCTTGGGACCGCATCCCACTTTTTTTTTTTTTTTTTAAACTTTCTTAGTGTTTTGTTTATAACAACTAGTATAAAAATTATGTTTTATATAAAAAACAGTTTTGTTTTTAAAGTAAACAATTTTTTATTAAAATTAAAAAATATATTCTTTTTATAAATAAAAAAAAATATTTTTATTAACATGATATTGCGATTGATTAATGTCGTTGACGCAGACGCACAATCCTGGACCGACATCATTTGTTGAATGTGGTCAGCGCCAGCGGTACTAATTAATCACGAAATTTTATTAAAAAAATATCGCGATTAATTAGTATCACTCGCGTGGACCGACATTCCGGGGTTCACATAATTTGTTGAATATTGGCCCGCGCCAGCGGCACTAATTAATCGCGATATTTTTTTCAATAAAATATAGCGATTAATCAGTGCCGCTGGCGCGAACCCTCATTCCCGGATCCACATCATTTGTTGAATGTGGGTCAGCGCCAGCCGTACTTAAACATCGCGATTAATAAGTACGGATGGGGCGGACTCACATTCAACAAATTGTGTGGATCCGGGAATGTGGGTCCGCGCTAGTGGCCCTGATTAATTGCGATATTTTATTGAAAAAATATCGCGATTAATTAGTGTCGCTGGCGTGAACCAACATTTAACAAATGATGTGACCCTGAGAATGGGGTTCGCCCCAACTGTACTAATTAATCGCGATATTTCATTAAAAAAATATCGCGATTAATTGGTGCAACTTATTTTATTGAATTTTTTTTTAATTTATGAAAAATATATATATACAATTTTTAATTTGAAAAATATATATATCTCTAAAACAGTTTTTTTATATTAATAGAACTTTTTTATATATAGAAAACAGTTAAAAAAAAGAATAGAAAACTAAAAAAAAAACAGGTTAAAAAGGAAAAAAGACAAAAATGCGATTGCGTGGGGTTCACATACGGTTGATGTAGAATCTCTCTTAGCTCCAATTGTCAAAGTTGTGTGTCTTATATAGTCCTCTCGAAAAAGTAACCCCACACAGTTCAATAAGACATGGCACGAAATTATAAGTTAATAAACTTAAATTTATCAGATTTGAATTGATATTGGGTCAACACGAGTACGGGTAAAATTCGTGTTGTTAGATCGGGTTATGAGCCGACATGACACGCCAATAGTTTTTTGGACATGAACACGACACGTCATCGCGTTTTTTTATCTGACCCAAACACGACTTGAATAGAACACGACATGATTAACACAATTTCATAAATTTTACACTAAATTAAATATAAATGGTCCCGAAAACTCGAAAAAGACACGATTAACAAAACTCATAATTTTGACACGACACGACTTCGCATAAAAAAAATCCAACACGAACACAATACGAACACGAAATATCGTGTCAATTTCGAATTAATTTTGTATCGTTTCGTTTCATGTTTTCGTATCGTTTATAAAATTATCACCCCTAAGCATAACCTATTAAGATAAGAGTTGGAGTTTGGTAGTTTTAATACAATCAATTAGTCTCGTTTGTACCCATTAAAACTTGTTAATCCTATCACAACTCTTTGTTTATAAATTATGTTTAATATATTTTATAATATTTGTAACTTTGTTAAGGAATAACTTGTTGGTCGGATCCTATTACTATTAACATTTAAAATTTGAAATGTAATAATTCATTATATTATATTTTGATGAAATTTTTTACATTCTTAACTGGTGTTAATTGTTTCGATCGTGTGATTCATTAACAGACTGATCAAATTTAAATTTATTCTTTAAAATCGATTTATTAACTAGTAGTGCATATATTTAAGAGATTTTGTCACAGACAAGACAACCCAATCTGTTCACATGTTTTATATATGTGACAATGTTAGGCCGACATGATTCTGTAATACAAAAGTGCGATACAATTAATTCATCCGTGTCCAAACTCACTAAAAATTAGGGGTGACAATTCAGATTTTTGGATCGTGTTTCGGATTGACACGACACGACAAAGGTTTTTTGAACACGACACGACACGACACGTATTCGTGTTTTTTTAGTTGACACGAACACGACCCAAATAGAACACGTCACAACACAAATAACACGATTTCTTAAATTTTACAGTAAACTAAACATAGATAGACAGGATAACCCGAATAAAAGTACGATTAATACGACAAGACACGATACACAACTAGCATGACTCATAATTTTAACACGAATATGACATGACACGACTTCATGTTAAAAAATACGAACACGACAAATCATATTAATTTCAAATCAATTTCAAATCAATTTCATGTGTATCTTATCGTGCCATATTTAAAATTATCACCCCCACTAAAAATATAACTTTATAAAACTCGAACACAAACACAACACAACACGAATACGAACAAATAAATGTACGATAGGGAAATTATTATTCCCTTTTCTACCGTAATTTTGTGTGAATGTGGAAGGCTGTTTATTTATGTCTTTTACTTGAAAAGACTGCTAAAGATGTCTTATGAATTTATAGTGAAAGCAAGTTGTCGGCAATGCATGCATGCCCAGTCATATTTAGTTCAATTACAGTAGCTACACGTACATTTGATTATAAAAGGAGAGGGCCCATGAAAATGATATAATAACGTACCATAAGGTGTAAATGTGGCTGATTGATTTTGGAAAAATTCTATCCAATATATCACCATTTTTGGACGTCTTGTGCATGTCGGTTTAGCCACATATATACATTAAGTCACCAATTTTAAATCGATTCATTTTTTACAATTCTCTGACATATTATATTTATATTGATTTATCTTTGGAGCGATATTTAATAAACACCATGTGTATTTGAAAAATAAATTAATATAGACACGACACATTAATGAATCACAAAACATGAATTGAATTTGTAAGTCAATCTAAAATTAATTATATTACATGTTTAATTACAAGATATATTTGAGGTCCTGCAACACTGCACGAGTTTTTTTAGTGGCATGACAAAAAAACATAAAACAATGAAGAAAAATCTTCTCGCGATAGTTCGAATTGTTTCGAAAATATACTTTCTACTTTGCGTGAGTTACGCGTATGTATACAAATATGTCAAAATTATGCATTTATGGAGCAGATGTTTCGTCAATTTAATTATGAAAAATACATGTTATGCAGTTTGGGGAAAATCTACTGAATGTGGATTTAGGCAATCTCCATACGATTATGTAAAATGTCTAAAATGTATAATTAGTAACAATTTTTTTTTATAATTAAAATTCAACTTTCAAGCAAGCATACGTTATAGATTTTATGCATATTGCCATGCGAAATACATATTAATATTCCTAACAAAGGTTAGAAAAAAGCCTCGAATGTTAGCGTTTGAAGCGGCCCGACCCCCTCCCCCGCGTTTTTGTTTACATGTTACATGACATTTCCAATGTCGCCACGTGTCTTACCACTTTTTTCTGGTGGGACTTCACTTTGCGAAATGTCTAATTGTGTACATACATATCTTGATTATAGACAGGAGTGGGGCTAGAACGACGCATGATTGTGATATATTTTAGATTACATAAAAATGTATCGTATCTACGTGGGTTGGTGTTTAGAATACACTAATTATCATTTCAAACAACAAATAATTAATATAAATAAAATGCGTTGAAATTATCGATAGGTCTACAATTTCTCTAAAATATTTATATTTTGTTCCAAGGTAAACTGCCAGTATCTCGAGAGATGGTTTCAAAGGCTAAAATGGGCAATAACTATTTTTTTTTGTCTCTCTAGCAACTCTTGTCGGTGATAGCACTGCATCGTTTTCACCACTGGTAAGACAACTAGCATTATAATTTTTAACCTTGACTTATCCATTGGAGTACTACTTTATTTATAGTTTATTTATATCTCATAGAAGCTTAAAAAATAGATATAATTTCCCATATTTTGATATTGTTGAGTCTCGGTTAGGGTGACAATTTTTGTTTTTACATCGGATTTTGGGATGACACGATACGATAATTTTTTTTTGAACGCAAACACAATATGACACAATTTCGTATTTTTTTACCAGATCGAAACACGATCTGTACAGAACACGATGCGTCACGACACAACTAACACGATCTGTTTGCACAATTAAACCAAAATAGACACGATAACCCAAGTAAAAATCCAATTGACACCACAAGACACAATAAAACGACAAACACAATTCATAATATTGACACGAACACGACATGACATGATATGACATGAACTCATGTAAAAAATCCTCGACACAAACATGACATCTCGAGTCAATTTCTTGTCATTTCTAAAATTGATCAATTATGAACATTTGTATATTATTGCATACAGGTTTCTGCCCCGTAGACAACTTTAATATATATATACTCTCGTTACTTATAAAAAGATCGGTTAAAAATCCCTCATTATTTTTCAAACTTAAAGCTCTTTTTGTTTAAAGAGACTATACTCTAAATTCTCCTACATGCCCCAAAATTCTTTTAATACACTATAATTCTCAACCTTGACAAATTCAAGCCCAAAATACAAATTAAACTAAAATATAAATCTAGAATCTGACTCAATACTAATAAAATTTCCTCAAATTTATAGTTAGATCATATCACAGACTGCCAAATTACATATTGTATATTTCAAACACAGAATTCACATGATGCTGAGTATACGGATATTCTTTTTAAGTCTGTGTATGTGAGGGTAGTCAGTTTGGATTAGGATTCCTTCCATTGATTTTGTGAGATATTGTCCTTGGTCCTTCTAGAAGAGCTTGTGTGTTTACTATCAAAATGGTAATTATTTGGGTAAAGTAGAATTATTGATTTTTTTTCATCCAGTCCCTTTTCATAAAAAAAATATTAATAAAACATAATTTTATATATAAAATATATTAAAAATTTGTTGAAAAGGTGCCGAATGAAAAAAATTAATAGTTCAAAGAGTCTTGATGTAATCTGCCCTGTTTTTTTGGCGCTTTATAAATTTAGGATCTATTATAATATATATTTTGAAAATAGGATAACAAACATTTCATTTATAATTTTAGACCCTATTTTTTAATAAAGCCGCTTGTGCGAACCTATATTCATAAAACGTCAACAAGTCACAACATTCCACGTCAAACAATGATTTGAAAATAGGGACTAAAAATGAAAACCAAATGTTTATTGTCCTATATTCATAATCGATATTATTTTAGGCCCTAAAAATATATAAACTATTTTTGATTCTCTCAATAAATGAATCCTTTTGTGCAGATATATTTTATATTGCCATTTAATTGTGTACTGATCTGATTTAATTTGTTGAGATGTAACCCCATTTGATATTAGAATTTTCTTGTAATGATTAGAGTTGAACAGATAGAACTCAGTTCTTTAATCTAAAGGATCATCAATATTTTTTTCTTTTTGTTTGATTTATTACGTGATTTGTTTGTTTTCACTTGTACAAAAATAGGGTTGCGGGTTTGGGAAAAAATAGGGATCTTAAGTATTTAGTTCAATTTTTTAAGATTTATTTATAGACACTCATATGTTTTTTATTTTTTAAGTTGGTCCTCTTATAACTATTATGAGATAAGTGTCATTAACTACGAAAATGAAGAAGGCAGTTACAAAGTAGTTATGAGCAGTTTTCAGTGGTTATGAGATTTACTACAATTCTAAAAACACATGAAATGGAAGCGAACCAATCTTAGGAGATGAGACTAAAGTAAAAAACACTAAAAAATAAAGTATGAAGTTATGGATAATTTGGTCCATAATACATGAGGGTAGTAAGTGCGAGTATAAATTTGGGTTTTAGTGTTAAGCCCATAACATTCAACAGTTTTTGTGTGATAAAATTGTGTCCTTAGATGATGTAATATATTTTTTTTGTGGGATCTTAAATATTTAGTCCCATTTATAAAGCTTTTTTGTGGCCACTCCCATTTTTATTTTTATTTTTTTAGTTATTGGTCCTATTGTAACAAATATTGAACAAGTGTCATTCTCTGCAAAAAGAAAGATGAATGGTTACAAAGAAGTTATATGCGATTTTGGGTGACTATTGAACTTGATATAATTTAAAAAAAAAATATATGAGAGTAGAGCCTAACAAATCTTTGTAGATGAGACTAAACCAAAATAACTATTTTTTATTGTCATATTAGAAATTTTTCTATCATATTAAATATTTTTATCATATAAGACAACAATATTTGTTATATTAGTTACAAATACCTATTGATATAGCAAGGACCCTCCACACATAAACCCTTAAAAAACTAAGGGCCGCAATAATAATACCCCTAACCTTAAAGCCTTTTGACAAGTTCTCTATATAAATTACAGGTCCATGCTAACATAGTTAAGAGACCGTTTGTTTGCAACATGATTTTTTCTTATTTTTTTATTTCTATATGATTAAGTATAATCACAGTATTTTATGGGGTTATATCAAAATAACCCATGTGATGATGACTTCACCTATTATGAAATATGTTTGAGTTGGACTTATGAAATAAAAGACAATAAACGAATTTTGATATAAGTGTCAACGCGGTTCAACCAGAGGGATTGGAGCTACGTCTATGGTTGGAATGCTCTCTTTCTCTCTTTGTATTAATATGGGTTCAGAATGCCAAATTACAAATAGCCGAATGCTCATTTATAATTTTTCGAAGATAACACATCATGTTACAAAAGTTAGGGAATTAAAAGTGGAGAGAGAGAGAGAGAGAGAGAGAGAGAGAGAGAGAGAGATGAGAATGAGTGATATCAATTATTAATGGGATTCGCAAATTTTCAATATTAAAACTTATTTAATAGAGTCAATCTTCAATTTAATTTTATTAAACTCTAAACATACATCTATGTGAATAAATCAAACATGCACAAATCAAGGGACAATCAAATTAAGAAAAAATCCCCGAAGGGCAAAGCCTTTTATTTCACTATTAAATGTAAATCGCAACTTACAATTACATAGAGAAATCTGCAATGATTTTTTCACAGAAAATTCACATAGACCGCAACCTAGAATTAACAAAGATTCCCTCGAGAACTGCAGTGAATACCCTCGAGTATCCCCAATAACTGCAGTTGTCAGCAATAGCTCCTGCAAAAACTACCAATCCAGTAGTAGAGAAATCTTCTCTACAAGAGAAACTTCAACAAAGAAGTTTTTTGGGTTCCAAAACGTATTACAAAAATATATGAGATGTTTTGTGTGAATCAAAAACATAAATTTGCCCTAAAAAGTGAAGACTAAAAGTCTGCAGATATGTAGTTTTTGTGCAGTAAAAGTCTTGATGAAAAAGTCTCACAAAATAGGTATTTATAGTAAAATAAAATCCTTGAGGCGACGGACATCGTTCGAACGACTTCTTGATGTTATTTGAACGGCCCTAATAACGACCAGTTAAAATGCAAAATAGTACATGATCGTTTGAAGCAAACAAGGAATGCCCTATCTCGCGACCTAAGAAACGATATGTGATGTCGTAAGATGAGGACGTTTGAATGACATTGGCTTATCGTTTGAACAACATAAGCGAAAAAATAATATTTTTTAATACTCACCTACAGGTCTTTCAAAAAATATTTTAACTTAGAAAAACGCCTCATTTTGATGAAAAAAACAGTTTAGAAAAATATCCCATTACTATCGTAAACCATTTTTGAAACTTAAACGCATTCCTTACCAAAATCAATCTCATAGAGGTTTATTGTTGAAGAAACTTGATATTCGAATCCGCCTTCATGAACATATGAACGTGAACTTCCTTTGACGGTTGTAACGGTATATGACATACTCAATGTAAACTGAGACGATGGACAATATGTCCTTACAAATCTCTCCCTATGTCTATGACGGTACAAAAATAAAACAATCCTAATTATCAATCAAATATCCTATACAAATCTAATACCCTCCTATGAACCCCAAAATGGAAAGATACTAAAAATTTAAGTCTTCAAAAATCTTCAACTTTAAAATCTCTTTGATTTCCTTGCTCTTCTTTTGTGTTATTTTCAAATGATCATCAAAGTTCTACACATAATAAACAAAGCAAATACCTTCGTGACGTGTCAAGTTTGAAATGAGATAAACATAAATCAAATCAAGTAAATCAATTCTCCCCCATAATTCATATTTCGTTCTCCCCCTTTTTATTTGTCCGAAATAGATAAAGAAAAGAATAAAAAAAATACGGAGTTTCACGACAAGAATAGAAATATATATCAATTAAGCTCATGCAATGATATACTCAAAAGGATCCACAACTTTTTTTAATTTTTCAAAATTTTTGGGCAAAGACAATTTACAAAAATAACACACCATGAATTTACACTAAGATAACCAAATTGTGAAAACGGAATGAATGGGTGTGAACATATTCGATAAAAAAAATTAACTCAAATATTCATAACATATGTGTACAATGAATATGGATACTCCTAACGAATGAACTCAAAATCGTCCTTAGGTGTAAAAATGTTGAATTTAAATGACAACGACTTAATCTAATCAATAAATCAAAGTCTAAAATGATTTTCACACCAATAATGTGTAAATCTATGTAATGCTTTTTCAAGACTTTGTTAGGACGTGCAAACCCGTTGATTTCCAACCAAACTCCCTTATAAATAATAATGCCTTTTATTTTTCTAATGAGGTTCTTAATTATTTTTTTAAGAGATTTCCTATTGGCCCCCTTTTGGCGTATGATTCTTTTTATTACCTTAATTTTTTATTGGGCTCTTTTCATACGGTGGCTTTCACGATGAATTCACGTGCCTCTCGCAACCCTTTTTCGTGTTAACTCGTCATTTTTTTCATATTAAACAAATTCCTCACGGGCAACGGTTCTTACGTGCACTACTTTTGTTTCGTTTTAAAGACATGATTGAGATGAAAACACTTTGACCAATACGTCATAGATAAGCACAATAATCAAATAAATCAGTGCAAGTGTACATTAAAGGAGACTAAGAGTCAAACATGTAGAAAGTAATTGCTAATCACATCTTAATGACTCCAAACATTATAACGCACATGGATGAACTGATGTATCGTTTCAAAACACTATCAAATAGTCACATGGATAATGGAATGATGTTGCGACTTGATCATCCAAAATGTCCATCCATATACGGTGTAAAACAAACTACAAATATCTTTTTGAGTTTTTTCATTTTTTTTTGCAAAAAAATTAAAAATCTTTTTGTATTTTTCCAAATTTTTTCAAAAATAAATATCTTTTTGGGTTTTTTGAAAAATATATCAAAATTGAATAATATATACACAGTTTATACACACTAGCAATATGTATAAAATATCATCATGAAAATTATCCTATGTCTACAAGTCTAACCTCAATCATTAGGTCCGGAGGTGTTTTTCAAAGGTGGTGACATCCTATGAAAAACATCCATCAAATCATGCGAAGTCTTAACTAAATACTTAACTTGCTATCTAAAGTGCTTAAAATCTCTCATGTGATGTGCAAGATCATGCAAAGTATCACGTGTGGGCGTGCATGTGGTAACACATTTAGTAACAGAATGAGGTAAAAGCCTATGAGACACTACCCAATTTAGAGCAAAATTCCCTATGGTGTCCTCGCTTCTTGCAATGGAAACAAATATAAAGGGTCTAGGAACACATCTCTCAAAACGTCTAGAACGCATTCTCTTATGGGGAAATGTGCGCCTAGGTGGGTTAAGTTGAGAGACATATGGCTCTATCACAAACTCGAGAATCGGCTCGGGTGCAACATGAGAAGTAGACGCACCGTCATAACCTATTCCTAATCTCTCAACATTTTACCCAAAGCAGGAACGAGGAACATCTTTCCAACCTTCTTAGATGTGTTTTCTATAATGACCTTGACTTACTAGGCACGTTTTAGATATATCTCGAGGTGGGATACACGGACTTCAAGTTCTTTCTCTTCCCGGCCTAAGACTATCAACTGTTCATATAAAGAAATTCTCACCTTCTTGAGTTGACTCGCCGACAACTCATACTCCCTCAAAACTTCTATCTCTCTCTCCAAATATAACACCTTAAGACCTAACTCTTTATTCATCTTCTTCATCTTCAATGTCTCGGTGTATAAATCTCTAAATGCTTTTTGGTGTTCAATTTTACCCTCACTTCTAATCTCACCCTCACTCTCATTCGAAACACACAAATCATCATTGAGTCTCTCACGTAAAGAAGTGTTCTTATCGCCATGGGACAAACTATATGTGCTCACGTGACTAGCCATTACAGAAACACACATACCATGTGATGATTCATACCCAGTGGCAGTATTAACAATCTTCTTACCCTTTCTCTTTAGCACATTGGGACATTCAAATACTTTGTGCCCTTTGCCCTCAAACTTAAAACATCTCCTCTCTTATTCTTTCTCATCACTCTCTTGTTCTCCTCTTTCTTTTTATTTTTCTAAAAAATAATTTTATTAGAAGAATTTTCTTTGGAAAATTTGAGAAACTTTTTAAATTTTTTAGCAAACAAGGCCACATCATCAAAATCAATCTCTCAGTCTGAATTGGACTCAAAAACTTTCTCTTTCTTCTTCTTCTTCCTCTTATTTTTTCTTTTCTTCTTTCTCTTCTTAGACACTTCCTCACTCTTTTTAAATTGAGTGCTACGCGCAATCCCTCTATCCTTAGGCTTAACAATGTTAGGAAACATATCGATCTCATAAGTTTGAAGATCTCCTATGAGTTCTTCTAACCTAAGTGTATCTAATATCCCTAATTAGTTCAAAACAAGCCCCTTAGGAATAAAACGTTTCGGCGGTGACCTCAAAATATTTTTACCAACTCTCATCTCATCAATTTTCTCACCCAAATTAAAACCTAGTTAACTATGTCCGACAACCTATCATAAAACTCGTCAAAACTTTTGCACTCTAACATAAAGATAGTCTCAAACTGGGTAGTCAAATTTTGCAATTTCAACGCGTTAACTGATTAAGCATAAATTCCTCCCAATTTATCCCTTAATTTAGTTACTTTTGGCACCTCGAACAACGTAATAGGTTTGACTTCATCTCATAATCTTGCTACTGACTTATCCTAATGAGTACACCGAGTTTCTGGTATTTCGTAGTGATTTTACAGGTATTTGATGTCAAGAAACGAAGGAAAGAAATCGAAAGAATCAAGAAAGACAAGAAGGAAAGTAAAAAGGAAAAAGGTGTAAATTCTACCCAAAATTCGGATGAGGCACCTGAAGAGAAGTTGAAGACATCACATTCATGAGCACATAGCCAGAAACGACACCTTAAACGGATTCCCGAAACAAAAGTTATGAGCAGTCAAAGTTGAGAAAAAAGTTAAACAGGCAGACCGATCCGCCTAAGCTCCGGATCGGTCCGCTGTGCAAAACTCCTGAAGACCTCGGATCGAAAGCAAACCAAAGAAGGATGAAAAATAAAAGAATCGGTCCCCCCGGACCGATCTGCCAAAAAATTAAAAGAACCGATCTGCATGGAAGGCAGATCGATCCGCCTAAGCCCAATACCGATCTGGATATCGAGATTCTGTAATCTTATCTTCTCCTAAGAAGAGTCATAGTGCAAAAAAAACTCCTGAATTCTTGTAGGGTATAAAAACCCATTTTATTATCATTATTTGAACGGAGAATTAGTATAATTTTCCTTACTTTTTCAGAAATCCTAGTTTAGATACAGTTTACGGTTTTAATTTCCAATAGTGAAGATTATTCAGAAATTCTTTGATTACAAGTGTTCTTAATTGCTGCTGCTACTGCTTTGGTAAGATTAGGAGTTACTTTTCTTCAGTCAAATTCCGTTCTACATCATTCTACAAATTTTCCCTAATTTAATCATGGTTTTCTGCACATCAAACACTGTTTTCATTAGATTCAGCATGCTAGGCTAGACTTTTCAAGGTCGGGATACATGAACCCAACCTGATGTGTTAGTTACATGTGTATAACATTAATCCTCTGAATTTAGTGATTGATTATGACCGTATTGCGTAGGAACACAACAATTATAGATCTTTAGATCTCGTTTGCCTCTGGGTAATAGGGATGCTTTAGAATGCAATTCGAGTGTAACTAGTGCGATACCGATTTACTCGTCCTCAGATTAAGTATGATGCGGGCTTGAACCTCATATACGTAATGCTTGGGAGTACTAAATTTTGGGTCTAATTGATCAGTTAAATTTACGATTAGTATTATACCTGTAATACACTAGGGTTGGGGGATTGTATTCCCGTCTTGTTTTTCTCATCACTTAGTTCAAAAGTTTCAAATCATTCTTCATCAGTATTTTAGGTAATTTAGTATAATTGTATCTCTTCATAATTTCATAATTGCATTTAGTTGTAATCAATTCTCAAAATCGAATCATTTTTCCTTTCTTTTTAGAGTCAGAGTTAGGATTCACTCATCTTTTTCGTCGTTACAACTTCGTTGTCCTTTTTCCCTATGGATACGATCCCGACTTACTAGGTTTATTACTAACGCGACAGGCTTGCACTTGAGCCTAGAGTGAACGCACATTAGAGACACGTTTTGAGTCGCGTCAAGTTTTTGGCGTCGTTGCCGGGGAATTAGGTAGACTTAGGATTATATTGAGTTAATCTAAAACTTTGACCAAAAATTTCAAAAAATCCAAAAACATAAAAAAAATAATCAAAAAGCACAAAAAGATTCAACACCATCTCTTATAAGCTATTAATGCAAAGTTCTGAACTCACTCCCACACCCCATAATACTCCAACCAGTATTCAGGAAAATCCAATAGTTGAGTACGATCCTGATAGCCCCCACACTCCCAATGCCTCACAGTTATGGATTCCACCTCCCACACCGTCACACTTAATCTCAAACAACACTCCGTTTTCCTTCTTAGGACACACCTCCGAGCACACCAACTGAGAGCACCAAGTTGTTAAGAGAGAGAGAGAGAGAGAGAGAGAGATGTCGCAACACGGTAGTAAATCCGCCGGTGAGGAAGAGGCCCCATACCGCCCGCTGAGAGAAATCTTATATCCCGAGCGCATTGTCGCTCCGGGTAGCATTATACTCCCGTATAATACCGGGCAATTTCGTTTAAAAATGGGATGATCCAGATGTTACCCCATTACCATGGTATGGATTCTGAAAAGCCGTATCTCCATATCAGGGAATTTGAGGATGTATGTGATACTCTAAATGATCAAACTTGCACACAAGAGGTGATCCGCCTCAAACTCTTCCCCTCCTCACTAAAAGATAAAGCGAAGACCTGGCTATGGTCTCTTCCTCTAAGATCGATTCCTTCTTGGAGCGAGTTGCAATCTAGATTTGTCAAGAAATTCTTCCCACCACATCGAACAATCTCGATAAAGGCTCAAATTCAAGCGTTCAGGCAATCTGAAAGTGAGCCATTTCATCGATGTCACGAGCATTTCAATGAGTTAGTTGCTTCATTCCCCCATCATGGATTTGATACGGCAAAAATAATAACGTTCCTCTATAATGGGCTGAACCTTACTTCCAAGCAACTTGTTGAAATCATGGGCAGTGGTCCGCTTGTCGATTTAGATGCCCACAATGCTGAGCTTAACCTGAGGTACGTCGCCGAGACTACCCAATCCTGGGATACATCTGATCCTAATGATCAAAATCAAAATCGGCAAGTGACCACCACTCCAGCGGCGTCCGGGCTATTTCACGTAGACAAGAGTTCTATGACGGATAGTCGATTAGATACGCTGGAGAAAGGATTTCGAGATCTATGTGAGGTATATGGAAGAGGACCAGCTGGATCCATGCAAAACCTCATCGAGAAGGTGTGTGCAATTTGTGAGGCAGGTCATTCAACTGAGGAATGCCCGACTATACCCGCCTACAAAGTAATGCTTCAAGATCAAGTTAGTGGTATAGGAGGATTTAAGGGTAATTTCGGTGCACCGCACGGAAATTGTTACAACCCTTCTTGGAAAAACCATCCTGGTTTTAGCTATGGGCAACAACATGCTGCGATGAACCCTACTTCACATGTTGCCCCTCCTCCACCACAACACTTTCAACAAGCTCCACACATGCAAGGACATGTGCAAGCACCACCACCTCAAGGAGCATATATCCCTCCACCACGGAGAACTCTCGAGGATACTATGAATCAATTTATCACTAGCCAAACTGCGACCAATGCTAGATATGATCGCCTTATCAGCGACATAAATACAAGTTTGTCAAAGATACAATCCTCGTTGAGTGTTCAAGAGAAGCACAAGTTTCCTGCCCAAGGCCAAAGACCTCCCTAAGGTCAAACTAGTGTTAGCTCCACCTCTACTGAATATCAGGAGCAATGTCAAGATGTGACCACTCTTCATAGTGGGAGAGTTTTTGATTTATCACCTCCTCCACACGACACAACGAAAGACAAGGAGATTTCGCCCCGCACGAAAGTGGCCGAAGATGTCCTCTTGAATGAGAGTGATAAATAAGACACTAATGAGCCTGAGGTAGTAGTGAAACCACCCTCTGCCGTTCCATTTCCTTAAAGGTTGATTCCTTCCCATAAAGGAAACCCACGTGATGACGTGCTAGAAGTGCTAAAGCAAGTAAAGTTGAACTTACCTTTCCTTGATGCCATTAAGCAAATTCCAGCTTATACAAAGGTTATCAAAGACTTATTGACAGTAAAGAGAAAGATAAAGGTAAAGAAAAATGTCTTTCTAGAATAGAACATTAGCTCCATTCTACTGAACGATCTCCCGCCTAAATTTAAAGATCCCGGTGCACCCACCATTTCCTGCATCATTGGAGAAAATAAAATCGAAAAAGCCTTACTTGACTTGGGAGCAAGTGTCAATATCCTCCCTTACTCCATCTATAGGAAACTTGATTTGGGCTACCTCAAGCCCACAAAGGTCACTCTCCAATTAGCGGATCGAACTGTGAAGATCCAAAGAGGCATAGTTGAGGACGTGATCGTCCAAGTTGACACTTTCTACTTCTCGATAAACTTTGTCATTTGGGACACAGAGCCCTCCTTCACCTCGAGCAACCATGTTCCCATCATCCTTGGGCACCCGTTCTTAGCTACGGCTAACGCAATCATCAATACTCAGAATGGGCGAATGAAACTCACTTTTGGGATCATGACCTTAGAAACCAACATCTTCCACATAGCCCAACATTCGGGGGAAGAAGATGATCTTCACGCGGTGAGCTTCATAGATGCGATAGTAGAGGAGTAATTTGAGGAGAATTATTATAGCGACGCCTTAGAGTCCTGTTTAGTGGAGAGACACGAGAGTGAGGGGACGTACACCGACTTCGAGAGGGAGGTTGATGAGTTGAGAGAGTTACTCGATGAGAGAGCTTCGGACAAGGACGCGAGAGATGTAAGTTGGGTTTCTAGATTCGAGGATTTACCTCCGAGAGATACACGCATGGTTCCCTCCAGCGGTAAATTTCTAACCCTCAAATTGAATAAACTCCCCTCCCATATTAAATATGCCTACCTTGAAGAGCAAGAGGGTAAACTGTTGAAAATTCTGAGGAAGCACCAAAGTGCTTTTGGTTGGTGCATTGCTGATTTGAAGGGGATAAGTCCTTTGATTTGCACTCACAAGATCCATCCCGAAGAGGATGTCAATCCCTTAAGAGAAATGCAAAGAAGACTAATTCCCAACATGAAAGAGTTATGAGAATCGAAATCATCAAATTATTGGATGCCGGGATTATTTACCCAATCTCGGATAACAAGTGGGTGAGCCCTATTCAAGTCATCCCGAAGAAGTTGGGCATGACAGTGATTGAGAATGCTAAGGGAGATCTAGTTCCCCAACGTACCACTACCGGGTGGTGCATTGGCATTGATTATCGAAAACGCAATGTGAGAACTAGGAAAGACTATTTCCCCTTGCCATTTATTGAACAAATGCTTGAGAGAGTAGCGGGACACCCTTACTATTACTTTCTTGATGGTTATTCCGGATATAACCAGATTGAAGTAGAAGTACTTGACCAGGAGAAAACGACCTTCACTTGCCCTTTTGGTACGTTTGCCTACAAACGTATGCCATTCGGCTTGTGCAATGCACCCGCGACCTTTCAAAGGTGCATGTTGAGCCTATTTAGCTACATGGTCGAGAGAGGACTCGAAGTGTTCATGGATGATTTCAGCATTTTTGGCACCTCTTTCGACCTTTGTCTCGAAAAACTGGAACAAGTACTTGTCTGGTGTGTGGAAAAGAACTTAGTGCTGAATTGGGAGAAATTCCATTTCATGGTCACCGAGGGAATAGTTCTTGGCCACATAGTATCATCCAAGGGAATAGAAGTTGATAGGGAAAAAATAGATGTAATAGATGATCTTCCCCCACTAAAATCTCTTAAGGACGTGCGCTACTTCTTGGGCCACGAGGGGTTTTATCGAAGGTTCATTAAGGACTTTAGTGCCATCGTTAGACCCTTAAGCAACCTACTCATGAAGGACACCCCATTTGAGTGGACAGAAGCATGCCAAAGCTCTTTTGAAAAACTGAAAACCATGCTTGTGTCCGCTCCCATAATGCAAGTTCCAGATTGGTCCTTACCATTCGAACTTATGTGTGATGCTAGCGATTATGCGATAGGGGCTATTTTGGGCCAAAGAAAAGATAAGCAAGCTCATGTCATCTACTACGCTAGCTGGACTATTACCGGACCACAACTCAACTACTCTATCCCGAAGAAAGAGTTGCTAGCGGTAGTCTTTGCCCTTGATAAATTCCTATTATATCTTATCGGTTCTCCCATTACTTGCTTCACCGACCACGAATCATTGAAATACCTACTTGCAAAGAAAGATGCAAAGTCGCACCTCATAAGGGGGATCCTACTCCTACAAGAGTTCAATCTCTCCATCAAAGATAAGAAAGGAGTAGAAAATGTTGTTGTCGACCACTTATCACGGCTTTTGTCCGACGTACCTAGTGATCCCATACCCATAGACGAATACTTTTCAGATGAGCAACTTTTTGCTACCTCTTTTTTGCCTTGGTCTGCAGATATAGTGAATTACCTTGTCACGGGAGTCGTCCCTCCCGACTGGACACCGCAAGATAAGAAGAGGTTTATTACTTGGTCTCGTATGTTCTTCTATGATGATCAATTCCTTTATAAATATTGCACCAACCAAATCATCTGACGATGTGTACCAGATGACGAAATCTCGAAAGTCATCCAGTTTTGTCATTCGGAAGCTTGTGGCTGCAATGCAGCCTCTATTGGCCCACAATATTCCGGGATGTAAACGTTGATTGTAAATCTTCCAATAGGTGACAACGGATGGGAGCCATTACCCGACGAGACATGATGCCTCTTACCCCCATACTCATCATTGAGATCTTCGACTGTCGGGGTATTGACTTCATGGGTCCCTTCCTCCCGTCCATTGGTTTTCTATACATCCTTGTCGCGGTAGACTACATTTCTAAATGGGTAGAAGCTATAGATATCAAGACAAATGATAACAAAGTGGTGATTAAGTTTCTGCAGGAACACGTACTTTCCCGCTTCGGTGCACCGAAAGCGATAATCAGCGATAATGGCACGCACTTTTGCAATAGGCCATTCGAGAAGCTAATGAGAAATTATGGTGTCATTCACAAGTTTGGAACGACTTATCACTCGTAAACGAATGGGCAGGAAGAACTAGCAAATCGAGAAATCAAGAACATTCTTGAAAAGACCGTCAATCCTACCCAGAAAGATTGGTCACTTAGATTGAACGATTCGCTATGGGCCTATCGTACCGCATATAAAAATTAACTCGGCATGTCCCCTTTCCGCTTTGTGTATGGAAAACCATGCCATCTTCCCGTTGAATTAGAGCACAAGGCGTATTGGGCAATTAAGCAATTAAATTATTCCATGGATAAGGCCGGTGAAGCCCGCAAGCTTCAATTGAATGAGTTAGAAGAACTACGCAATGATGCGTATGAGAATGCTAAAATTTCCCAAGAAAGGATGAAACTCGATCACGATAACATCATTCGACGCAAAGAGTTTCTTCCCGAGAAAAAATTTCTTCACTATAAGTCTTGGCTTCATATCTTTTCGGGCAAGTTACGGTCACGATGGTCTGGCCCGTTCGTTGTAAAGAATGTTTTCCCTCACGGAGCTGTTGAATTAGACAATTTAAAAGGGGGAAATACATTCAAAGAAAATGGACAACGCCTAAATCCATATCTAGAGGCGTGTGTGGAAGAAGTCGACACCGTCTGGTTATCGAACCCCATTTACGGGGTAGAGTGAGCTGTCACAACGAGGTCGTCACACCCCCGACGTGTATGGGGTGCGAGTCGTGTGTGTAGTGAGAGTCGCTAGGATTAGAGTACATTCAGGAGAAAGCATTCACATGTTTCGGGTATATTGCATCCAGTTGCGTTGGTCATTAGTTTTGAGAGTTTCTGATCCAAATTGATAGGGAGCAAGTTGTGAAAGTGAAACCTTTCGGAGAAGAGCGATCGAAAGTAAGTTCGACAAAAAATCCAGATCAAACACAAGAGCTGGACCGGTTCCTTTTTTTAGGGCTGGACCAGTCTGCCCCGGACCGGTTCCTTTAATTTTGAGCCGAACTAGTCCGATAGTCGAATTTTCCTGAACATTAAAGTATCGGACCGGTCCGGTCCCCAGGCGAACTGGTCCTCTTTTTGCAGGTCTATTTTTTTCCCCTTCCCTAGATTCACCCCCCTTCCCCCCAATCCCATTCACTCCCTCCAAATTCGTCCACACTACTCCCAAGCTTAACCTTTCCCTCCTAAAGACACCCCTTTTCCCCTCTAAATCCAAGCCCTACCCCCACCCTTTCACCTGTAAATAACCACCCAAACCCTCCCTTTACCTCCACACCTTCAACCAAACTCCTCTCTTCTCCCTCCTTAATTTTTCAGCAAATATCTCTCTCGTTATCATGGCCCAAAGAGCTAACCCCACCAAGTACGACTCCGCCGACATCCTCCCCTCTGGCCATGGAGAATTCCGTTCCCACCAAGTGGAACGGTGGTGCCATCGATTTTTCGGCTCGGATCGTAAACTCCATATAGAGCGCGCTGTCCAATGAACTGGTTTGCCCAACTCCGTCACCGCCCTATTCATGGCTAGGGGTTGGTGCCGCTTCCTCAGTGAACCCTATGAAGCGGTTTGGGCAACCGAGGTCTGATCCTTTTATGGGACCCTTGTTCGGACGGGCCAATTCGAGGCTCAAGCATACGTGGATGGTACTGTCATCCTAATTTCATTGTCCCGTCTCACGGCTAAGTTGGCCGAATACGATGTTCCCGACGTCCAAGAATTCACCTATCCAAGGAACGTACCCCCGGTCACCAAGGAATTAATCATGGCCCGCATTGCCCCCGATGTTGCATGGAAGGGGAAAACTGTCGCTGTGGGCTGCCTCAATGAGAAGGCCCGCCTCACCTTCCATATCGTGTGTACGAACATCTTGCAAGCATCAAATGACTCAGCGATGCGGCCCCGTCAGGCCACATTGACCTACCACCTCTTTGACCCACACACTTCCATCCACTTGGCCCAAACCTTATATGCTGACATCATCACTGCAGCCTTGGATGAGAAAGGTGCTTCCCCACTTCCCTATGCAAGATTGATCACCTCCATCCTTAAGGATGCTGGCATAGCGGCGCCGCTCGATCGTACTCGCATTCCCGATCCTTTTGGACAGGGAACCCGCACTAAGAGCGCCAAACAACTAGCTGTCCTTCAGGTAAGGCGGGGAAGTGATAGTGAAGAAGAAGCTGCCTCGAGCGAGAACGAAGAAAAGGAAGAAGAGGCAGCCAGTGCGGATGTCAAAATGGGGGATGTCAGTCCGTATGAAGAGTCGACGGACAAAGAAGAGGACCCAGATTTTGAGTGGGCAGGTAGTGACCTCACAAATCGTATGGAGGCACTAGAGACGCGATTCGACAACTTTATGACCGATTACCATCGCGATATGAGCCTGATGTTCCGCTTCCAAGCGGACATCTATGTAATACCCCGTACTTTTGGCTATATTTATTTTTTGGGATTAATTAATTAATTGTGTATTAATTGGAAATTAATCCGGGTTATAATACTAATGTGATGCGAGTTGGTATTTGATTTTGTGCATATATGATTATATATGAATGTGGAATTATGAAATTTGTCGTGAGATTTATATACGACATTTTTTAAATTTGTTGAGACGCGTGGGACCGCCGCGCCACGGTGTAACATTTTTGATTATATAAAAGTGAATTTAATATCTATAACCCGTATGGTCGTTTTGAGTGCGCCAACGCGTCCGGTAGGGTCGAGATAGTCAGAAAACACTAGCCGGGGGTATAATTTGGGTCCCAGGGTATTTTTAGGCCATACCGGCACCATAAAGGGTATTTTAGTAATTTGGTATTTTTGAGTAATTAAAAGTGACGAAAATGGAGAGTTGTAATCTGATAAGGAATTGACCCAACCAACCCTTATTAACCCAACAAGCTACGGAGGTTTATTATATTAGGTTTTCATAAGTTTCCCTCAAAGTAAACCCTATCCACCATAGCCTTTTGGAGAAGAAAGCTTGGAGAAGGAGAGAGAGAGAGAGGAATTCTGCAGAGATTCTTCACCAAATCAACACCAAATCCGAAATCAAACCAAGGCAAGTGATTTATTCCATTTAAATTTCAGAGAATGCTTCTTCCATGTTAGATTATTCATAAATTTTGTATGTTCTTGGAAGATAATGAAAAACCCATAAGATTGGAGTTATTAGTTTAAATTTTGGGATATAGGTTGCATGTAGAATGTTACTGGAAGATTATATTAAGAGAATCACTGACTTTTGTTATACTAAAAACGGATTTAAGATGAAGTTTATGAATGTTCTTGAGATAAAATCTGGAAACTAGGTTTTTGATGAAGATTGATCCATATGTAGCCTTTAGTTGTTGAAATATTGATTTATGGACGTTAGTAATACTGTAGGATTTTTATATGGCATTACTATAACGTTATATCTGAGAATCATACGTTAGAAATAAGTTTTGGGACGTTTTCAAATCTGCAGAACGAAGCAGTCCGTAGCCATACCTGTTCGATCGATCGATCGACATTCATCAGTCGATCGATCGACTCAATCGATCGATCGATATTCATAGGTCGATCGATCGACCTTCCCAGAATGAATGAAATTTGCCTTAATATGATGTTAATGGTGGAAACCCTCGGAGGATATGTTTGGAGACCTTATGAATACCCTCACCGTTAAGGAAGACCAGTAGGTGTGATTATTATAGTGGACCTTAATTAGAATGCAATTCGAGGAATTATTCTAGATTATTGAAATTCGTTAAGTGAGATAACGTTTGGGTTAATAGTGTAAAATTGTGTAATTTGATGAAATAAGGTTTAGAGCAGAAGTAAAGACCTTAGGAATAAAGATGTTATATTTGGGAATAATCGGAACCTAATAATCTATTATAGATAGGTTTTAAGGATAAGGGACTACGGCGTGTGACGTGTCGGCAACTTAACTGTATATTAATGGTATAATGAGACTTGAAATATATATAAGTTTGGAATAATGGTATAATGATGTAGAGTATTACAATTATACTACGGTGGTTACTAAGATGTGTGTCTACTTAGTATCGGTATATGGATTATGTGTATGAGATACCTACCATACTTGCTATCACGGGAGGTTGCGTTCGCTTAGGACCCTCTAATCCTTGTGTGCCTACGGGGGGGATATAGACTGGTACCTTGATGAACATAGGTCATTGAAAGACTTATTGTGATATTAATAAGTCCGCTGATCGTGGGAGCGTAGGTATGTGCGTGACCCATGTGATGGTGACTATGTTCGCCTCCATTATTTGTGATGTTGTTATCTGCGAACTATTCCTGAGAGATTCGGAATATGTGATCCTTATGTACGTGATGTACCGGGATGGATAGCAGAGTATGTGTGCACCGCAGCTTAGTTCTCGGGGTGCTTGTATTGTATATTTATGATGTGAATAATATACACTTAATTAATGGGAACCTTCATGTTAATGTGGTGAATATAATTACGGTAATGTTCCGTGACTGATAACGAGTTAACTTATGGTGATATATATATTGCATATTGAGCATCTGAGTTTATGTTAAACCCCTGTTTAATTTCGAGCGTTATAATGTTAATAGAACCAAGTAATAATGGCAGGTCCTATGATAAGTCTAGCTAGATTCGATGTCACTTAGCTAGTGGTTTGTGTCGTTGTAGATGGGTACTTACGTTAGGAGTGCACAGTTAGACGAGAGGTGAGAATATCATGTGAGTGCACGTCCTAACATGTACTTTGCATTTAATGTTTTTAAATGTTTTAAAGCACTTGCAGGTTTTAAATATAAACACATTCGGGCTCTGACCCGTTTGCTTTTCAAATCTATTTTTCTTGTAAAAATCATTTTAGGTGCCCAGCCACAAGGACACCAAGCATAGGATTCTCATTCAGGTGACGAGCTGTAGCTATTTGTGGAAGCTACGGGGATTTGCATGTAGACGCTTCTATCTTTTGGATTCCAGAGTCACTATCTATCAGTTGTAGGGCATGTTGCCCAATTCTATTAGACATCTTTTACATTTCAGTTTTCAGACTATAGCATGTATTGCTCAGTATTCAGTTTTTAGTTATTCACTTCAGTTTACTTATCAGTTGTGGGATTTGTATTGAGGAGTTTTTCCTCCAGGTTTTATTTACATTTTGTGATGGTTATTCGTTTTACCTCAGTATGGTGAATGGTGTTATTTAGTTATTCATTACTCTTGTTGCATGTTAATCAGATTTAATAAAATTTGGCACTTACTTTTTAAATACTAGGTGGTTAGTAATCTTTAAAATGTTTTCGACAGTGATGCTATTAACTGAGCCAACTTGGCATTTTGAATTAATTTAATAAAGGAGTAGCTACCCGGTATTTAATTAGTCGGTCATTTTGAATTAACTTCAGTTTTTCTTCTACCTCTGTCTTATGTCGCTCAGCATCTTGAAGCTTAGCAACATTTTCCTTAGCAGATTTAAGCTTGACTTCAAGCTCCTTTTTACGTCGTTCAACATCCTTTAATTTCTTCTCCAACTCCTTGGAGGCAGTTACAGCTTGATTCCGATTTAGTTCAACAGACTTAAATTGTTTCTCCCATGCATCTTTTTGTCTTCCTCGTACTTCTGACGAGATTCCTTCAAAGATTGAGTTAATCCAGTAAAAGCTCCTTCTACCCCACCCGAGGAGGTGGAAGCCCTGATGGCTTCATCTTTCTTCAAAATACTATTAAAACACGTCACGAGCTGGAAAAAAAAGAAGGAACCTTAATTCAATAAATAAATATAGTACTAAAAGATAAAGGACTTAGGCTAACGATACTTACTGATGTAATGTGTTGAGCAGCCAAAGTAGTAATTCTCTCATGAGAAAAGGTATCTTCGATACCTTGGAATTCTGGGACAACCCAAGATCTGATCAAGCCCATAGCAGAGCTTGGAGGAATAAGAGCTGGAACATTACCTTCAACATTTGAAGGTTGAGAGATAGGGTCAATATGTCTCTCAGTAGGACCTCTTTTCAATCTCTTCAGAGGAGCACTTTCAATTAAAGGTGCTACCTCTATTTGAGAAATGGCAACATTTTCACTCGAAGGTATTACCTCTTTTGGACATACAGGGGGCTTCTTGCCAGCTTCCTTAGCAGCAGTAGAGGGGGGGGGGGGGGGGGGTATATCTACATTCTTTGTTCCCTCCTATTTTTTTTTCTTGGCCTCTTTAGTGGCAAAAGCAGACTTGTCAAAAAATGCGGGAGCTTTCCTCTTCTTCACCAAATCAGTAATAGGAGTACTTAAATCAGAAGAAGAACCTTTCACACTGGTCTCAGAAGTTGGTATACGATCAAGATCAACCACCACAGGACGAGCAATGAAAGATGAAGTGGAGAATCTGTATCTCAACAAATAAGATGTAGCTCTAATGTGTTCCCCAGCAACTGATTGATGCAAGCCCCAGATAAGTTTTAAATATTTTATGTTAACGTCAGTCACTTTTAGAGGCTTCCTTTTATTGTCAACTGCAACAAACAAACTTAATGTCAGTGATGCGTTTCATCGAATACAAAGAAAATAAGATTTCAAAAATAGAAACAACTTATCCCATTGCCATAAAGCGGATACCTGGGAACTTGGTAAACATCTTTTCCATTTAATGGAGGGTGTTGCCAATTTTTCATCACAACCCCATGATCAAAATAGTCCCTATTGACATCGGGAAGATTGACAACTGAAGCTCTATTCGAAAACCTAGTTTTTAAATATAAAGTAGTGTCACTGGTAACCCATCTATAGCAATATATAATTTCTGGCATTCCCAAACGAGTTTCATGAAGTTGATTCAACCTATGTACGCCATTAACTACCGTCCATGTATTTGGAGCTACTCTTGCAGGTACAATATCGAAATATTGACAAAACTCCAAATACAGGGGATTTGGCGGGAAAGAAAAGCCACACTTAGCTACAAAAAGACTAGAGAACCAGTGTCCCTCAGCTAAAGAAAATAAATCAAGAGGAGAGGGAAGTTTTTCCAAAATAACCCACGAAGGGATTGGAAAATCAGATCGAAATTTATCCAACAATTCAACAAGATAAACCCTGGTGAATAAAGTAAATAAAGAAGAAGGAAGAAAATCTTACAGAAGAAAGAGAGATCGGTTGACAATGAATGATAGAAAGAATGAAGGCACAAGATAGAGAGAAAATGAAAAGTTCGGAGATACAGATTTGAAAAGTGGAAGACGATAGGATTTCTGTCGCACTTATAAAATTTAGCTCGGGAATAGAGAAAAATAATGATTACGAGGGAAGACGTTTGCATTTTTGGCGGCTAAAAGAAGAAAAAAGCACAAATATCGAAGTGATCGTGAAAATTCAAAATATTTATGAAGCTTGATATTATGCGCTAAAAAAGGAATTATAGACAATGAAAATCTCCCTAAAATTCGTGAAGATCAATAATCCAAGCAATTTTCAAGCAAAATATTCCACATTCTTCTTTAACCTCAACTGTGAAACATTGGGGGCTTCTGTTGATACCAAATTTAGTCTGCTAACGTGGACCAATCACATGAAGAGACGTGTCAACCCACGTGGCAAATACAAATACTCTCAACGAACAGCATACTGTCACCGAGTTACTCAGGCGCACCGAGCTACTTAAGTGGTCAGAGCTACTTAGCGTGCAGAGCATCCAAATCAAGAAAACCAAAAGGCAACTACGCATTAAATGTGCATTATTATCGTACAGGTGTATATGTCTACTAGATAACAACAGATTATCTTTTCATATGTATAGCCTCAAAGCTATAAATACATTGTAACATCCTCATAAGAATGGGATTTTGGATCTCTTGGTAAACCAATTATCGAGATTCAAGGCGAACAGTCAGCAATACAAAACAATGGACGTAGGCCATGTTCATAAGGCTGAACTACTTTAAAAATCCTTTGTCTTATTTATCAGTGATTGAATAATTAGATATAATCTAGTTTTTTACATCAACAATATTCATTAGCTCTACATTAGAAAAAAACATATTAAAATTTGGTACTTCTAAAGATTACACATACAATATATCATATCATTATGAATGGCTAAATCTATTCCCAAATTTTATGAAGTTTTTTATAAGTCAAATATGGTGTGAGTATTTATTTCTTTTTGCAAAAACAACTATGTTGCAAAATTCCTGCTAAGTCTTATTCCTCACGCATAACCAAACAACAAAGTTACAATTTATACAACCAACAATGTTAAAAATATATAGTTGTGGGGCAACACCCTCACAAAAATAGATTAAAACATTAATACATTTTTTTTATTAAGAAGATATATATGCTAAAGCCTAAAAAATATGTGGTGGGGATTTGGTTGGGGGAGTAGAGAAAGATATATATAGTCTCTTATATATGGCTTTTGACAGTATCATTCTTCAATTGTCAATTGTAGATGAAATTGCAACCCCCGTAACCTGCCAATTTTTATTAAGAGGAAGATTTTTAGTACTCAAAATACAAAACAAATGATACCATACAATTTTTTTGTGAAACATGTAGATTAATACTCATTTCGTTCCAAATTAGTAGTTATGTTTTATTTTTTAGTTTGTTCCGAAATAATACTCGTGTTTCTAAATATAGTATATGAAACTAGGTGAGATTGTAAAGCTAAATTGACACAATTCCTATAAGAGAACATTGACCTTAGTGCATGTCTTGTATTAAAAAATATGTATTATGTTTTGGAGGATAGTGTATGGTCAACGAGGGATCCAAGATTTTTGGAATGGTGTCGGGGGTTCGGGGGCGAGAACCCCAGAGGCGATTTATTTTCGGACTAATTTGAGTTTTATACAAATTTTTGGTTAGAAAGCGTGCTTGGATTTTAGAATTTCAAACTTATTACATTTTTTTACTAGGTATTGTTATAACATTAGCAGTTTATAACACTAGCCCTAAATTAATATTATTTTAATGAGTCATACACCAAATAGTCTCTCGAATATTTTTTAATACATGTTTAGTCCAAATATTTTTATTTCATTCAAAAAAGTTCCTCACCACATAAAAACAATAAAAAAAAGGAGTTGCGGTGAGGGTTGTCGGGGTTTGACGACCCTCAAAATGACTCATCCCTTCTTTTCATGACGTGGATATGACGATTTATTTTCTCACTTATTTCACTCCGCACACATTATACACACAAATTGTATTTTGGAGAAAGATGAGAACATTATCACAGCCCAAGAGAGACCGAAAGGGCGGAATGAGTGCCTAACATCTTTCCATTCCGTAACTTAATGCCTGAACCAGTGGTCTATTTGGTTTCGTATGTATCAGTTTATCTTTGATGTCATTTCTTCAAATAACACTTCATCTTTTACCTGTTTTGAGCAAAATAGGCCGGCGACTCCATTTTTTTTTTCTTTTCACCCATTTGACGATGACTAATTTATGTTCATGGGAGCCCACGAATACTGTGGGAGTGGTGGAAATGAAAGTTCTCTTATTTGACCCCATTCTCCGTGAGTTAGTGACCTTTTTCCTACGGGGCGAACCCATATTGGATCCCCCCCCCCCCCCCCCCATTCTCTAAAATCCCGGAATAACCATATTGATCAATATATTTTCTAGTTTATACCAATTAAAAGATTTAAATATAAGGTTCGATAATATTCAACTTCTTTTGTGTATTATCCCTGCGAGTTAGTATATATTTGATTTATTCATTCAAGTAGACGTGAATTTTTGTAATGTATATGTTAATTTTTATAACGCATGCGGCAAGTTATTTGTGATGTATACATGAAATTAATAATGTATGCATGGATTTTCATAATGTGGACGTGTTAAGTTTGTGTACAAGGTTATATATGACGTATACATCAAGGTAATGGACTTAAATTCTAAAAAAACGGTTCGTGGGGTAGAGAAAGCTAGGCTCATTGGTCAGTGAAAGGGTCATTGTCCAATAATTAAGTGTTGACTAATTCTAAACAGACTTAGGATAGAGATTAATAAGAGGAGGCTCATTGATTTGGCATCCATGTACGTATTAATGTGTAGTGGCGGATCCAAGATTTTTGTTGAGGGGGAGCTTAACTTTCGAGTGGTGCCGGGGGTTCGAACACTGGGGCCCTCGAGGTGATTTTTTTTGGGTTAATTCAATTTAGTGCAAGTTATATATATATATTTTTGGTTAGTTTAGCTAATTTTAATAGTTACTTTAACTAATTCAAGTTTTATACACATTTAAAATATTTTGCCTAAAAATTAAAATATTAACATTTAACAATATTTATAATATTTAATTAATCAAACCTTATTCTTACACCAATATTAATAATATTAACAATAGTAACATAAAATTTAAAATTATTAATATTAACATGGGTCGAGGAGAGATGAGGGGGCGTGTAGGAGAAAAAGAAATGAGGGGAAAATAAACACATGTTTAGGTTAAAAGGATTTGAAACTTTATTATATTTCTGCCCTTATAAGTTTCCAAAATCTTTAAAAACTCACTTTTATTTTACCATTTTCACACAAAACACCCCTGAATTTTTTACTCGGTAATTTTTTATCCCGAAATCTCAGAGGGAGCCTTCGCTCCCCCTCGTCCCAACACATATCTGCCTTTGTTAATGTTAATGTGTATTTCTCATTTAAAATACTAAGGCATTTACTACACATCCATGAATTCTATTTTAGAGATACAAATCTGAGCCCATAAATTTAAGTTGGGTTGGTTTCTTTTATCTAAATTTGAACTTATCTCAAGTCTCCAATCTGAATCCGATAAATTTTTTTGTTTTATGTTCGAAAGAATATATTTAGTCAGATTCATATTTAGTGATCGAATTTAGATACAATCATACCTTTTAGTAATTCAAAGACAAATATATTCATTAGCCTTTACATTTAAAAAAAATTATTAAAATTTGGCACTTCTAAAGATTATACATACAATATATCATATCATTATGAATAAATCTATTCCCTAATTTTATGAAGTTTCTTATAGGTTAAATATAGTGTGAGTGTTTATTTCTTTTTCCACAAACAACTCATGTTGCAAAATGCCTGCTAACTCTTATTTCTCATCCACAACCAAACAACAAAGTTACAATTTATACAACCAACAATGTTAAAATTATATAGTTGTGGGGCAACACCCTCACAAAAATTGGTTAAAACATAAATACAGATTTTTTTTATTAAGAAGATATATATGCTAAAACCTAAAAAATATGTGGTGGGGATTTGGTTTAGGGAGCAGAAAAAGATATATATATAGACTCTTATGTATGGTTTTTGACAGTATCATCCTTCAGTTGTCAATTGTTTATGAAATTGCACCCCCCGTAACCTGCCAATTTTTATTAAGAGGAAGATTGTTAGTATAGTCAAAATACACTACTAATGGTACTTTACAAATTTTTTTGTAGAACAAATCTTTCCCGTTGATCAATACTCATTACGTCCCAAATTAATAGTTGTGCTTTATTTTTTATCCGTTCCAAAATAATACTCGTGTTTCTAAATATAGTATAGGAAGCTAGGTGAGATTACAAAGTTACATATTGACACAATTCTTATAGAAGAACAATGACCTTAAGTGCATGTCTTGTATTAAAAAATATGTATTATTTTTAGGAGGATAGTGTATGGTCAATGGTGGATCCAAGATTTTTGGTCGGGGGGGGAGCCCCTGTGGCGATTTTTTTCTGGATTAATTCGAGTTTTATACAAATTTTTGGTCAGAAAGTGTGTTGGGGTTTAAAATTTTCAAACTTGTTACATTTTTTTTACTAGATATTGTTATAACATTAGCGGTTTATAACACTAGCCCTAAATTGATATTATTTTTTGGGGGCATATACCAAATAGTTTCTCGAATATTTTTTAATACATGTTTAGTCCAAGCATTTTTATTTTGTTCCAAAAAGTCCCTCAACACATAAAAAATGAGCTCCGGTGAGGATCGCCGGGCCTCCGGGAGTTGGGAGAGGGGGGGGGGGGGGGGCAGAAATGCTGCTAGCGCGGACCTTTAAAAATGAGAGAATATTGGTTACATGAGTGTTTGTGGAATTTTTTGGAACAAAATAAAAAGGTTTGAACTAAATGGTAATTAAAAAATGTTTGAGGGACTTTTTCGTAATTGAACCTATTTTAATTTTTTAACGTTCGTTAAAGTAGATATTTACATTAGCCTTAAATTAAATTAGACTAACAACGACTAACATTTAAATGTCGTAAGATATTTTTTTACCCTGTTACTTTATAAATCATAAAATATAGATCTTTAACTTTTTATTTTTACACATTGCACCCCGAGCTTTTTTCTTTGGATTTTTTTTCAAAAATATTAGGTTGAACCTTCGCTGCCCCTCGGCCCTATAAACGTCCGCCCTTGGGTATGGTGTCATTTTTTTGGTCAAAATTATATCTCATGTTAGTTTTGTCATTGTGTTGTGTCATGTTATTCATGTTTTCATATATAATCAAGTTTACTTGACACAAATAATAGCTCATTTATAACGTGACACGACCCGCTTCATGATTTTTACACCAATTTTTAACAAGACACGAAAACTCGAAAAAAAAAAGAAATAGACGATATGACACAAATAACATGACTAACACGAGTCATGATTTGGACACGAACATGACTTCGTGTTACAATGGGGTTTGAATAAGTCACACGAGTCATGATTTGCCCTTTTACATATAAGTTGTTATTAAGTGACCGTCTTTGAAAACATTTTTTGTGATTTAGCTAAAAGAGTCCTTTGATATTGACACCAAATCGCGACACAGGCGTGTCGCACTCTCATTCGCTCGTATCCGGGCTCCATCATATTACAGCCCTGACGGGACCCAGACACGAGCGAATGAAAGTACGACACGTCAAATGTGTCGCACTTTTGTGTCCGATTTGTGTGTCAGCCTAGAATTAGGGTAGCTAAAATATAGCCATTTATCTATTAAAGGATGTTTGAGATTTGAACGATTGTGCACAACAAAACAATCTAGTTTTTAGCGATGTAAAGGGAAGCAACTATTGTATTGACGTGATTTCTCACACCCCGTGCACACATATGGTGGTGTGGGCGAACCCATGTAGGGCCGAGAGGCCCCTCCCGAGTTTTCAATTTTTTTTTAATTAATATTTATATATGATATTTTCTAACTGCCTAAATCCGTGATTAAATTGTCACAACCTAAAATCATGACCAAATCTTTTATAAAACTTCTGTTAGTCACATATTTTACCATTGGTTTTACCCGCAACAATTTTTCTCAATTGATTTCTAACAATTTTATCTGTGAGAATTTTTTTACAACTCCAAAAAATTTCACATAGTATTATTTCTCAAAAAATATGTTTTGATCTTCGGTAATAATAACTTTTGTCACATATATTACCTACGACAAATATACATACAATATTTTTACTCATTTTTTTTCATAGCAAAATATGTGTTTCTTCCCCTCCTAGTCAAAATTTCTGTATCCGCTACTGGTCAGACTATGACTATAAATGGTGGAAGAGCCAAATTTTTTGCAGGGGTTGGGCACTTAAAAAAAATCTTAATTCAAACAAACTTAACCACTAAAATTACATTAATAATTAATGCATATTCTTGTTTTTTTTTTTAAAATTATAAAACAGACTAGCAGAAGTTTAATGTCATTATTTAGAATTATGGTTATGACATGAAATCATCTTACTTGGATCAAGTGTTACAAGCATAGCTGTCCCTCCAAAATCACAAGTGCCTCCGTTCCCCTTGCTCTTTTGCCAATAACTATTGAAAGCATATGAAGCGTGGGCAATCAAAGAATTGGGTAGGTAACAAGGCCCATTGGGCTTAATGGGCTCACAATCAGCAATTGACCCACAAGCATAGTCCAAGGCTTCTTGCATTACTAGATCCGGCACCATTGGCTTCGCAACACACCACCCCCCATTTCCCGGGGCCGCATTATGTGCCGGTGGCGGCGGGTGAGCCACCGGTGCTTGACAGGCCGGGGGGTTCGGAACGTTATTGGGCGGGCTAGGAACACTGATAGTAGGTGGGCTTGGACTAGGTACATACTTGGGTGGGCTAGTAACGATAGTAGGTTGGCTTGGGCTAGGCCCATACTTGGGTGGACTAGGATTTGGAACAACGATAGGTGGTGGGCTTGGGCTAGGCTCATATTTGGGTGGGCTCGGTGGTGGTGGTGGTGGTATGGTTGTAGGAGAAGGTGGGTTGGGGGTAGCCGGGGGATTTACGCAAAGCGGTGGGGTACTTTCGTCATTTATGTTATATGGTGGTAGTGATTCTAGAGGTGGAATTGAGAAGGGGTCATTTGAAGTGCTGGCCATTTGTAGTAAACTTCTTGCATCTGCACCATAACACCAATTAGAAACTTTATGTAGTTTTGTAAAATTGTTAATTTATTATTTTTGTATAAATGTGAAGCTTCTCATGTGAAGTAGGGCAAATATACAACATGGGTATAATAGTAGGGCTGGGTTAAGAACTTTTTTATATGGTGGCGAAAAATATGATAAATCATTGATCTTCCCCCTTATTCCTTCAATTTCTTAGTAATTTTTAGATAAAAAAATATTGTGTTTTTTTACTTTAATATATTACTAATTTGTGATTTTTGACTTTAATACAAATTAATCAATTTATTAGACTTTAATTCATTTTTTGTCGCTAAATGTGAAAATTTTGCCATCAAAAGTGATCGTTAGTGACATTTAGCAATGGAAAATGTCATTTAGCGACGAAAAATTTACTAATGTCTAATAAACTGATTAAGTTGCATCGTAATCTAAAATCGCAAATTATTAATATTTTCAATTAAAAAAACAAAAATACTAGTGTGAAGAAGGTATCAAATGCAAACAAAACCGTTTTAATTTTTATATGGTGGATAAAAATTATAAAAATTTATTTTTTGTTCAATTTTTATTGAAATTTTTTGTTTCAAGACATTAAATTGGACAAGTAGCTACCTTTACATCCCCTGTATTATAGTGGTTAAGTTGCAACCTTAATATTTGGGGTAAAAGAATTTAGATAGTGAAGCTGGGTTCAAATTATAATATTAATAACTTTTGCCAAATCATTCTTAAGGTGAAATATAGAATTATAAATCTAGTTTTTAACTGTGAAAAAAAATACAGATTGTACCCAGGGGTCTCAATTTTGTTTTGAGTCGCGTTTCGGGTCGACGCGATGCAACTTCATTTTTTAGAGTAAATTACACCAAACCCCCTAAACTATTGATTTTTTACACCCAACCCATTTTCGACAAATTTGTAACATTTTCTACATAAAATCATGTTTAATCAACTTTCTTTTATGAAAATTGATTGGGTGTAAAAATCACTAGTTGAAAGGAGATTTGGTGTAATTTACCATTTTTTTTTATTTAACACGAATACGATCCATATAGAACACTACACAACACAACTAATACGGAACCTCAAATTTTACACTCAGTTACATACATTAAAACGATAATCCGAATAAAAATACAATTGACACGATTCATAATATCGATACGACCGCGAGTTGCGTAAAAAAACTAGACAGTAACACAATTTATCGTGTTAATATATAGAGAGTCCTATGTACATGGTTAATTCCTCCTTTGTATTTTTGTATTGCATATTTAAGATCAATAAAAATGAGAATAATACCTGAGGTATGAATACTGGTGGTAGCCAAAATGAAGACATATACAGCTAAGATCATTGTCATGCTATTTCTTCCCCACTTCTCCATGTATACAACTTGGGATTAATTTCTACTTTTCTTTTAGGCAAGAGCTTGGTGATAGGTAGAAACAAGAGTTAAAATAGGCCATAAATCATATTTATAAGCAAACAGGTAATTGGTGTTAAAAAAAAAAAAAAAAAAACAGGATCATTTTGCTTTTTGGGTAGTTTCTTTAGTTTTCTTTTGTTGTCTAGAATATATGCTTACTTGGCATGGGAGAAAGTTGATGTTTCATGTACTTTTATTTTACTTGCTACTCACTCATTGTGTGGTGTGTTTAACTATCTGATTTTTCAATCTTATACAAGCCATTATGAAATGGAACCCTTGTATTAAAAATAATGCTAAAATTAGTGGTGAAGGGAGGAAATCAAATTAAGGGGGCATTATATATTGTGTTGGTAAAATATGTGTAATATAAAAATTTTATTGGGTCATTATTTAAAACTTTTGAAAAGTTACGGGGGCCATGACCCTTTTGAAAAATGGCTGGTTTTGTCCCTAACTAAAACTTTATAAAAGAAATTATCTTATACTTTGTTTTAAGCACTTGAAACAAGAAGGGACACTTTTGGAAACGACAAGATAAATCGTGTTTGTGTCATGTTTTTTTTCTTTTCGAATTACGATTCATGTTAGACGGAATTATAATTCATATTAGTTGTGTTTTCGTGTCCATTATGCATAGTCTGGTGTAAAAATTATGAATCATGTTGATTGTGTAATGTCGTGCTTTAAATAAGTCAAGTACAAAAAATGTCGGTTACTTGGGTTTGACGTCCACTAATTTTTTGTAATTGAGTTCAACACCGTAATTTTCATTTACTGGGGTTTGACCCCCAAAATGACTTTTAATGACGAAAAAACTGTAGCAAAAAGTTTTACCAAATCTTTTTGGCGACATTTTTATCGTCACTAAAAGTCATTTTGGGGCTCAAACATTAAGAAGTGAAAATGTTGAGAGTCGAAGTCAATATCACAAAACTATTCAGGACCAAATTCCAAATAAGACAAAAAATGCGGCGAACCATGTCGTCTCGAAACACGATCAAAAATACAATTTGCCACACCCTAATTGTTAAGACGTTTGAACACTGTCATCAATATTTTTTTTATTTCAAAAAAGTGTCATTGAGTAATTTTTAATGTAGGATTATGAAGTTATTATGACAGCTTATGAATTATTTTTTTGTTGGTTTTGTAAAAATTGTCATAATTAAATTGCTTCTAAATAATTTTAGGGCCTTTAAAGATTTTCATAATTTAAAACCGGGAGCCTGACAAATATTATATAAGACATTTTTTAATAAGTCTTATCATAATATATTTGTTTTGGTGTGTAATTTTGTGAGATTTGTATATATATCTTTGTTTTGTTGTGTCTATCTCTATGTATTGTTTGAAGCTTTGAATGAGCTTAGGCCAAAAGTTAACTACATGAAGCTCCATCAAAATGACAAGGCACGCCCTACAATTTATTATATCAACAATTGAAAATCAGAATATTGATGTTCCGCTTGTTATATTTTTAAAAATCTTTTAAACATATATATGCACTTGACAATTTTTATTGAAAATTTTATAAAATAGAAAACAATGATAATGGTTTTAGTAAGTATTCATATGGACGCGCGGGTGCATATATATATATATATATATATATATATTAGGTTTAACATTTATCACAAAAAAAATACTTCAACATTGAAAATTAACATTGATAAATATTTCTAATATTCCCCCTAAATACAATACCCCTAAATGTTGAACAAAAAATTACAATACCCCTAATTTCTAACATTGAACAAAAATACCACTAAATATTTCTAACATTTAAGCATTTGAAAAAAAAATACTCCCAAAATTGAAGAGTATTAGTTTCTCTAAATATTTACATATGAACACATAAATACTCCTAACATTGAATGATTTAATAAAACATTGAATGATTTAAACATTTCAAAGAACACAAAATACTCCAAACATTTAATTTAAATGATTTAAACATTTCAATAAAAAAAGATTTAAACATTTAACTAATAATTTACCTGTAACTGTAACTGTAATCTATTCAATGAGTGGACAGTGAGGGAGGCAGCGCCCAGTGGAGGAGGAGGAGGAGGAGAAGAGAGAGAGTTTGGGGTAAAATGATTCTTCTATGTTTTTTTGTTTAAGTATAACAAATTACATATTTCGCCCCTGAGTTTTAAAATACCAATAAAAAGATGCACCTTTCAATCTTAGAGTTTAGACATAGCCTCCCCCCCCCCCCCCCCCCCCTCCCCCTCCAAAAAAAAAAAAATCGTGTATACCTCTACAAAAAATTTCGAAAACAATACATGTAATAAATAGCTGCAATATATTATATAACATGTACAATACCTGTATAATATATATTTAAAGCATAAATACTTGAAAACGTGGAGAATGAATGGTTATGAGGTAAAACCAAGATTAAAAAACATTAAGATGATTTAAAAATTTAGAAAACTAAGTGTGTCCCCCTTGGTGATATTTTTTATACAAGTAAAACTTAGTTAATCCTTTATAAAGAGATCGACTCTCTACCCATATAATATATACCTGACATAACTGTTGACGATAGAAAACACGTATGATCATGGCACAATATCTCTCATACAAAAAGACTTGATAATCAGGGCTGGCTCGGCATAGGCGGGTTAGGCCGCCGTCTAGGGCCCGGATTAATTGGGGCCCCTTTCGGGAAAAAAAATTAGGTATAAAAAAAAATTAGGTTTGAAAAAAAATTAATTGTAAAAAAACAGGCCCACAAAAAAAAATAGTTATGAAAAAAATTAGAGTTATCACTTAAAAAAAGGCTTCAAAACATAAATTTGTTCTATTTAAAGTAAACTCATACACTAAACCCAACAACAACATAATAACCCCCCCACACACTAAAAAATAAACTCACACAATAAACCCACCATCATAACCCAACTTAACCCATTTACTTATTCCACTGTTCTAAAAAACCCGCCTAGAGTTGAGGCTTGGGAGAAACGCCCCGCCATAAGATTTTGACGCCTTATGCTTGGTAAAACCCTTAAGGCATACTTTTTCTCTAAAAATAACAATGCTTTAGTGAAACAATATCGTCTTTTAAAGATTTTTTACAAACCGGACCATTATCTCATCCAAAATAATAAAATAGTATTTTTATTTGCAAATATTCAGACATATTTTTATGATATGTACAATTTTAGTATTTTAATAGCCTTGTTATGGTTAAAAAATATTAAAAAGGCCTAAACGTTTTTTCACGCCTTTTTACGCATAGGCACGCCTAGGCTTCTAAGGCTTAAGGCTTAAGGCTTGGCCTCCACGCCTCGATCACGCCTCGCGTTTTTTAGAACATTGACTTATTCTATTCTTCTAACCCTAACTCTCTCACTTCTCTCATCCACTTTCTTCTCTCACTCTTCTTATGTTCCTCTCTTCTTCTCTTTCACTCACACTACTCTCCTTTTCTACTAACCAAAACAAGAATAAACCCTCTCTTACCCCCCCAAAAAAAAATCTTAGCCGCCACTGCCCCACCCCCACCCACCCCCAAAAAAGTAATTTTAGACCCCCCCCCCTCCCCCCTCTTCCCTTTTTTTTCTTGAACTAACCTCATCAAAATAAGGGTTAAAAATCTAGGGTTTCAATTTCTTCAATTTCAGAAAGTTAGCGCTTGATTGGAGATTGGTTGGACCTTGTATGTGTAAGTATATATTATTTATTTACTTTGTTATATCCCACTATATAAATTTATTTGTGTTACTACTAATATTTGTTTTTTTTTTGTAGATTCCAATTTATTATTTGGGATTTACAAATTAAAATTTGAGATTGCTCTCAAATTGACACTCAAATCAAGTTCTATTGTTCATCTTTAGCATTTTTCTTTAATATGGTTTGTCAATTTTATTGAAAATCTTGTGATTGTGTGATTAATTTTTGTTTTTGCAAATTACACTTGTTGTGTTGTGTGAATATGTCTACTAACAAATTACACTTGTTGCTGTGTTGTGTGAATATGTTTATAGATATTGCAACAGAAATGGAAATTGAACTCGTATTTTTTGAAAAGCGTAATATTTATAGAAAAAATATTTTGATGAGAATTCTAGTGATGGGATTAGACATTACTAAATTATAATTGATTTTCTATATAAAAATTGGTTTTCATCGAAAAATGCGAGAAGAACACATTTTCTTTAATTTGATTTTTTTTATACAAAAGGGCCTCATTTTGATTTTTCGCTTAGGGTCCTGAAAACTATAGCGCCGCCCTGTAGATAATCCCTCAACTGTAGATCATCTCCTCATATATTCACACATTTTGAAAAATCTCAAATTTTCTTTTTATTTTACTATTAAAATTTGATGCAGTTAATGAATTATTTGAATATTGGGATCTCGCTTATGTTGCAGTTCAGTTTCTCTTTAAAACCAAGAGAATTTCATAATTCATATAAATAAGGGTTTGTTCTAATATGGATAATGCTTTTGTTGACAGATTAAAATACAAGGATTCCACCATTGTATTGTGATGAACCATCAAACAACATATGAAGATATCATAAACGATTTTTCGTCTCGTTTCGCCAAATTGAGGAAAAATAATTTTTGTTTACTGTATTATGCTGGCGTTCAATCCAATTACTTGCTTGACAGTGACAAGGATCTTAGGGTAATGTTATTGTCATAACACATGTTAAAGGAGAATTTCATTAACATTTTATGTTATTGAGAGCTCTAAAACATTTTATTCTTTAGACGCACAAAGTTGTTGTTTTTCACAAGTCCAGTTGTGTAGATGAGCATGAATATTTAATGTCATTTGTTTTAAAAAACGTCGAACGAATGTAAATGCCTTATCCATGCATCCATGTCTATGTGTAATGGTTTTTTTTATTTGCGGACATTAAATAATGTTCACACGTGTAGAGGTTTAATAAGTACTCGTACGAGTTCAATGACGAGTTCGAATATAATGTCATTTGTTTTAGTCAATCACATTTAGGTATTACCTGTTGATAAAACCAATAGAAGTAGTGAAAGACGTGAAAGAAAATTTTGGGTTTGATATTCCTTATCACCAAGCATGGCAAGTGTAACACCCCATATTTTTTGAATATTTAATTTTAACGTTTTAATTACATGCGTGCTCGTAATAATATTGCTCATTTAACAAATATTAATTAGTAAGAATAAAATTAAAATTTATACGAAAATAAAATTTCTAAGTGTGATTAAGTAAATTAATTTTAGTAAATCAATAGTACGTTGTAGTGTGTAATTACGATGGGAACTGACTGAAAATACCTACCTAAGTTGTTTAATACTAGTTAAAATAGTCTAACAAGCTCCGAACTGTTTCTTGAAGAAACTCTTTTTAGAAAACAAACCAAATAACACAGGATGTGTTCTTGAAAAGTTACGAACGAATTATTTCAGTTATTAGAGAACAAGTTTTGAAAACAAAACAAAACTAGTTTTAGTCAATCACAGTAGTAGATCAGAATGGATGAGAAAGTAAGTGAGCATGCACAGTACACAAGGATTTAACATCGTAAAACCCCAGCCAATTAGGGAAACATCCACAACTCCCTCTAAGGTGTAAAACAAAAATACACTAGAATGAGTTTTAAGTTTACAAATAAGCAACGAATAATTAAACACACAAAGCAGAACTAATCTAAGTTAAAGAGATATAACAGCTCCTTTTGGCAACTCCAACTGATTTCAAGGCTCTGATTCTGGTTTCTCCTTTTGTTAAGCAGTTTGTATCCTGTTGCTCCTTCTTTACGTTAACTCTGATAGTCAAGATCTCTTTATCAACCCACTTTTAAAGTGAGTGTGTGACAATGTTTGTGCCAAACACATGAATGACTCACACACAGTTAATACAAGTCATTTCCTACAAATTACAAGATTTTCCTCTAATATGACATGCAAGGTTTTATAAGACTGAGATTTGGTTTTGATCTTGAAAACCCTAATTTCTTCAGATATGATTTTGAACGAATATTTTTAAAACTAAGATTCTGCAAATCTTATTTATCTACAAAATATTTCAAAATGAACAACTTGGATCTGAAAAAGTATGCAAACCCTAATCTCAGTTATGTAAATAAAAGAGAATTTGTTGGATAAAACTTTATAAAAATGTTTGAAACTCAAAATCCAACAGAGAAGATGATTTCTAGTTAAAGAAATCAAGCCTAACAAGACCTAATCGTGATTGTATCACTTTGTTCAAATTTGCTAGCTTCTATGAAAAGAAATGAGATCTAAACGGTTTTGACTATGTTACACAAGAGATAAAAACTAAAAAGGATTGATCTCTATGAATCACGAACCCCTAAACTCACAGGATGATATTCTAAAAAGATTTGGACAAAATTTTGTCTGGGTTTATCAATTTTCTCTCTATTTTCTTTTCTCTTTCTTCTCTTTCTTTTTTTTCTCTCTTATTTTCTCTCGTATCGGATTTTCCAAAAGTCTCTAAATGAAATGACAAAGGCATCTATTTATACTATACTAAGGAAGGATCTAGAATTAATAGGCAAATCAACAGTTGAGATAAATTCGATGATTAACATTATCAAATCAAGGGTCCTCAATGCACCGTAATTATTAGGACAATGATTGGTAAAAAATAAAGTTACTTGGATCGATTAAGATAACATGAAGGCCATTGATTAAAAAAAATAAACGCTCCAGACTGAATCTTAGGTTTGTGAGTGAGAGAAAACACAAATCGACTCGTTAATAAAGCAACACGTGTGTGGTTTGGATTGCTTCTCAGAGGCGTGCTTTTAGACTTTTAGAAAATAACATTTTCACCCACCAAAGTCTCTTGCCCTTTCGCATTCTACCCAAGGTAGATTTTAGGCATATTTGAAAATGTAAAATCAAACCCTAACATTTTAAAACACAAATTTTAATTTCTTAATAAAAGTTTTTAAATGTTTTAAAAAAATTCTAAAAATTGTAGAAAATCATTTTTACCAATATTAACACACACTTCTTATAAATGACATGAAATATGCACTATGCAACCCTAGAGTGTGTATTGTGTTGGCATACTACCTTTAGGACCATTAGAGGATCATCGAAGTTGATGTAGTCTCTGAGGTTCTTTGGTAAAACTAGGATTACTCTAATTTTGTCACTATTTCCAAACTAGATGAGCGCCTATATAATGCAAACTCAAGTGAGTCAAAGATATAGGGTGCTTCAATCTCCCCCTTTGGAAATATGAGACAAAATCTCCTTTGAGTCATCTAAGACTCGTAGGGATAGAAAAAATAAGAAAACCTTTTTCCTATACAAAATTCTATCTACCCCATATCCTAAAAATGAAAAAGTACATAACTCAACTAATTATAGACCAATACCCTATCAATATTCTAATGTAAATGAAGGTACTGATTCCTGAAAATAAAACAATTAAGATCAAGCATTTTAGTTGAAGTGTACAAAAAATGTCCAAGATGGACTCAAATCCCCCCCCCCCCCCCCCCCCCCCCATTTTGTCACAAATGGACAAAGGGTAAAATGATAAAAAAAAAAAAAAAGCAAATATAAGAGTAGAAATCTATTTCTATCAAAACATAAACATCAAAGGGTCACATCCCTGATCTCCTACGGAAAACAGATATAGGAGGCGTCTTTTGATATTTTTCAAATGACAATGCCCTATACCCTCAAATATCAATTATAAGCATGAGTATGAATGAAGAATGTATTATAAAATGATAGATAATTATTCAAGAACTAGCATGCTAATAGATTTTCTTAGAGATTCAAACCTTAAATTATCTAGAGGCGTTGTGAACAAATTTGCTAATTGAAGTTCTGTGGCAAATAGTTTTTTTTCCAATTCCTTAAATTCTACTAACCCACGTATAAAGTGATGTCATATTTTAATGTGTTTTGTGCGCGAGCGTTGAACCGTATTTTTGGAAATATTAATAGTACTTTGATTATCGCAATAGAGATATAACTTATTTTTCGATTATGCTATAATCGTTTAACATCTGCTTTATTTACAGTAATTGAGGACATCAGCTCCCTGCAACGATATATTCAGATTCTGCGGTGGAAAGAGATGTACAGTTCTATTTCTTAGTAGACCAACCTACTAAATTATTTCCTATATAGTAGCAAGCGCCAGATGTGCTTTTGCTGTCATCAGAATAGCCCGCCCAATCTGCGTATGTATAGCCTACCATAATACTAGATGTGTCCTTTGTATACCATATTCTTAAGTTTAAAGTCCCTTTAACATATTTAATAATACGTTTAACGCATTGAAGGTGACTTACCTTAGGATTGCTTTGATAGCGTGCACAAACACGAACTGCGTACATAATGTCTGGACGCGAGGATGTAAGGTATAATAGGCTACAGATGCTTCTATAAAGGGAAGGGTCTATAGGTGTCCCATGTTCATATTTAGAGAGTTTAATAGACGTGCTCATGGTTATCCTAGCATCTTTGGCATTCTCTAATCCGAATTTCTTCACCAACTCTAAAGCGTATTTCAATTGCGATATAAATAATCCATCAGATTTTTGTGAGACTTGAAGTCCTAAAAAGTATTGAAGTTCTCCCATTAAGGACATTTGGAACTCCCCATTTATAAGATCTGAAAATATTTAAACTTCAGATGGGGAGGTAGAGCAAAAAATTATATCGTCCACATAAACTTGGGCGATTAAAACATATTAGTCAAATTTTTTAACAAATAGCGTTTGATCGTTCCCACTACGTCGAAAACCTTTATCGAGAAGAAAGGTTGATAGACATTCATGCCAAGCCCTAGGGGATTGTTTTAAACCATATAAATCTTTCTTTAGATGATAGATGTGGTTCGGATAATGTGGATCAATGAACCCTTTAGGGTGTTCTACATATGTCTCCTCAGCTAGTATACCATTAAGGCAAACAGACTTTACATCCATTTGGTAAAGAACAAATTTTAAGTGACACTCTATTGCTAAGAGAAGACGAACAAATTTTATGTTACGGGGGTAAATGTTTCTTTGAAGTCTATTCCTTCAATTTGAAAATATGCCTGGGCAACAAGTCTGGCTTTGTTTCTAACTATCATCCCTGTCTCATCAGCTTTATTTTTAAAGATCCATCTAGTGCCAATAACCCATTTATTTTGTGGCCTAGTAACAAGATACCATACGTTATGTGTTTTAAATTTTATGAGTTCTTCTTGCATAGCACCTTTCCAAAACGAATCATTTAATGCTCCATTCACATTCTTTGGTTCAACCAAGGAAACAAAGCATGTGAAGTGAGTTGTACTACATAACTGTGATCTTGTTCTAACCGGTTCATTAGGGTTAGTGAACAGATTATCTAAGGGATGATCCTTAAAAACCCAATTGGGTACTTCAGGATTCATAGTTGGTAAGGAATTTGATATTTCAAGAGAGTCAAGGTTAAAACTATTTTCTAACTCATCCATTATAGTTGGGTCTAAATTCTTATTCCTAACATTGGTGTCACTGACTATCACATTGATAGACTCCATTATATCTTTAGTACGAAGATTATAGATACAGTAAGCTCTACTATTAGGGGAATATCCTAAAAATATGGCTTTATCACCTCGAGTTTCGAATTTAGACAAATGTTCTCTGTCTTTGCATATGTAGAAAATATTGCCAAAGGTTCTAAAGTATTTTAGGTTAGGATTTTTCCCATACCAAAGTTTGTAAAGAGTCTGTTTGGTATTATTCCTAAGGTAGACTCTATTTATGATGTGACATGCAGTCCTAACAGCTTCAACCCAAACATATTTGGGGGAGGTTCTTGGCATGAATAATTACCCTGGCCATTTCCTGAATGGTACTCAGCTACCCCATTTTATTGAGGTGTCTTAGGGGCACTAAATTCGTGTCTTTAAACTCACTTCCTCGGTCGCTACGGAATCATTTCACTTGAGAGTCTTTTTCATTTTCAATACGTAACGAAATTTTCAAAAAAATTCGAAAAGTATCAGATTTTTGTTTAAGAAAGGCTACCTAAGTAAAGTGAGTGAAATCATCAATCGTAACTAATAAATAACTATTTTCACGTAGGCTCATAGGTCTAGAGGGACCCATGAGGTCCATATGGATGAGTTTTAAAGGTTTTGAGGTTAGAATGTCTTTAACCTTTTTATAAGCAGATTTAACAATCTTTCCTTCTTGGCAAGGCCCACAAACAATATTATAAATAGGCTTTATTGAAATCGATTGATTTCTTATAATTGTTGTCGGGGTTGCAAAATAGACTTATATGATAGTATGTTTTGTTAGTTGAAAGATTGAGGAACCTGTTAATAGCATGATTTAATATTAGAATATACATTTATATATACTCAGGATAATTAAGCATAAAAGATAAAAGTGTGTACTTATTAATCTATCTGGATACAAAGGAAGGGCAAGTCATCATGTGTGTGCTTATAAACTCAAACTGAGCCTCTAAATGATCAAATGTATCCTGAATTACAGATCTAATCTCAGATGGTAGTCGTTAATACTCTTTTTCATTAACCTTCAACCACTTACTTCCATACACATCAGTTGGAGATGTTCCATTCCCATAAGCTCGATAATGACTGTGTTTATTAGGTTTTAGGACTTTATAAAATATCTCATATTTACGACTAATGGATTCAGTACAATCTGGCAGAAGTTGACCAACCTTTTGCCTCATTTTTGACTGAAATGAAACGATCATTATTATATAAAATAAAAATTATAACCATTCATTCAGAAAAACTAAACAGAACAAAAATTCCAATATCTCCCCTCCACAAATTTTAAATGCATCACATATTAATTTCATGAATAATTTTAACTTTCATAAATAATAAACTTGTTTTATTGTTGATTTAATCATCATTCATGTATGATATATACCACGCTTCTAACCATATGACACTTTCATTTTATAATGGTAGATAAACAGAATAAGAATTTTGGTTAACGGGTAAAATCACATCGTTGAGATTTTATAAGAAAGAAGGGAAGGAATGTGGATGATATTTTTGTACCATTGCTTTAGCGTAATCTCTAGTGATTGTTGAGCCATCATTCATCTCGTGTGTTTTGAGGTAAACATCAACCAACGAAACATTTTCCCCTTGATCTGCCTCCATCTGCATAAACCTAATGACTCGTAAGTCATTACATAAATAAGTTTGATAACATAAAGTAATATTCACAATCAAAATCTTTTATAAAACACCTTATGAACAATATTTTCATGACTGTTTCTTTTGGAAGTATTTATTGTTCTTTTCTTTTTACGAGCTTGACGATTTTTTTACTCCTTTTATGTTACAAAAATATATTTAAAAAATATGTTTAACTTGAATTTTAAAACTTTACTGCTAGTAATACATTCATACCCTTGCCTCACGAGTTCTCCAATACTTAACAAGGTACGACCACTGCTTAAGCTTTACTCTAGGTAGGCAATATTTCAATCTCTCTTTGTCAGTATCAAAGGCACGATAATGTTTCTTCATCTCTGCTTTCCAATTATTCCATATATTTCTAACTTTTTTCATGTCTATTTTTTTGAATTCTTCAGGGGCATCAACACTCTCCTATATAATTACAATGTATATAAAAATAAGTCAACTACTACACATATGATTTTAGATTAAATTTTATTTTACCATTTTCAAAGTTATGATTTTAGTTGTTATTAACTTTGTTGTTATTGACAAGACGATCCATACATAGTGACTTGTACCTAAATTTAAATAAAATTTTAATTCATTTGCCAAAAATCATGGTATAATTTAATATCACCTATCGCCAAACATTTTCCTTGTATGGGTATAACTCCTTGCATCGCCAATCTTTGAAAGCCAGCGGTAACCTATTCAGCATTGGTATAATACTAAATTAGTAACCTTTTACATTGATCAATAATCATCTTTAAATTGTTAAGAGATAACATAGAGTATAGCAAAGAGTATTCTAATAAGGTTTGTGTTATACAAAAATTTACAAAAGAAATTTTATATGTTCCCATCACAAACTAAAACGCCTAAATAGGTAGATAGTCTATATGTGCTATCTCCGACTGGCTGATAGAAATCATTAAAGTGAAGCTTTAAGCATTTTACTTTACCCCATAATTCATTCAACTTCGCAATGCCCCTATATTTAGTGGAATATTATGTTGAAGTTGAACCGTAAAAATTGAAAAAAAATAGGTTAACTTCAATTTACACAGTTAATTAAGCACATATAAATCAAATAACTTTGAGTATCTTATTCGTGTGAATAGGCGTCTTGGTTATGTAAAGTCTCACTCTCCGTCGAGCTACTGCTTACACTATCGCTTTCACTGTCACTTAATGAGAAACTATCTAATTCATATATAATTTACAATTGATGGACACTGGTCCATCCTAATTCAGCTAGCTGCAAGATAAGCAAACAACCCTTTCACTTCAAGAGACAACTTTCCTTGGATATGATTGAAATTTGAACTACTATGCATTCTTTAGATTTTGAAATATCCATTTTTCTATATGTTGGTTATTTTCTATCTGTAATTATTATAGGTATACCCCCTCCCCACCCCCAAAAAAAAATCACTATCTCTCATGATTTTATCATATGACTAAGAAAATTGTTGCAAATAACAAACTCATAGGTAAATTTTCACTGAGAACTCTTTAAGAATAAACTGTATTTTAAAATTACACATTATTCTTGTAAACTCAGTGGTGAATTTTTATCATTGCATATTGCTATGACATCGTAATGGCAGAGTAAATTCCTCTCATAGGCACATTTCCATTAACCGTCTCTCTTGTACTCACAATCCAATCTCCAACCACCATTTCAGTCGCAATCTTAGCACAGTTCCCATTCCCTTTAGGATTATAGCTCGACTGAACGATCAAACTCCGACGTATAAGCATCCTCTTCCACTTTGTTCTGAACTTTTTGCTTTTCTTACATGGACTCTTCCTATCAAGATGTGACTCCACATTAATTTCCTCTTCCTGAAAATTGCAGTAACAGCGACAAAAGACTCTGGGTTGAGAGGCCAGTTCAATTGTACTTAGACCAATGGAATATCTTCATGTGGATCCATAGGTCGATCCAATCTTGGGGAAGTATATACTAAAATAAGGTTGTATTGTATGCGACACCGCCCTAGTATAAAGTGGGGTAGAAAGAGAGGTTAGATTCTTTGATGGGTCACTGACCTAAGGTAAGGGATAATAATATCAAAGGAGTGTTCTATAGAGAAACCTGGTCAAAATTAGTTCATCCTTACCTCGTTAAACAGGACGTGGTGATTTATAAGATGACCGGACTTGGAGAATTGGAGGGTGTGACTGTCATTACTGAACCATGTAAGCTTTTGTCTAAAATAGTACTTTAAATTTTAATCATATCCAAGTGTGACCATAACATAATTCATTACAATATGATCAAATAGATGAAATAGTTATATACCAAATATCCCTTTATTTGGGATAATTTAAGGGTGGGCCATTGTGAGGGATAATATTTTGCAAGCTGAAAATGCCAGGGGTTGAGTTGAGAGTTCACACCATAACATCCCATGGCACCAAGATGGCAGGGGAACATATATATGACTGGCTAATTCTCGTGCAAATAGGGGCTATAGATGATTTTTTAAATCTCATCAAACCTTTTCATCAGTATGTTGGAGCAAAAATGATGACAGATCTAAAATTCCCCTTTAATAAAGAGGACATCGTGCTTATGTGGGTTGTTCCTGTCTTTGCACTATTTCTACCTTGCATTGTATTTCTCATTTATTATATTTACAGAAGGGATGCTTATGATTATCACCATGCTATATTGGACATTCTATATTATGCTCTATTCACTGCAGTTATCACCGATTCAATAAAGGTTGGGGTTGGACTTCTTCTAGAGGTGATTTCCTGATGGAATATCGATGTTTTGTCTAAATAGGGATGTTGCATGTAATGGAATAAAAAATACATTAAGTAAGGATATAAAATCTTCCCTAGTGGGCACACTTCATGATCATTTGCAGGTCTCTGTTTCCTTTCTTGGTATTTGGCAGGGAAAATTATAGTTTTTTTATCATAGCGACTATCCTAGAAAACTATGGGTTGTTCTTCTTCCATATATTTTCGCTGCACTAATTCGAGATTCCCATCTGGATGACTATTGGCATCATTGTACATATTTATTCGGTAGAGCACTCATAGGATCAGTAGTTTCTACATTGTGCTACTTGCAGTTCTTTCCATTCCCACATTACATAAATTGTCAAAGTCCATACGAATATATTAGAATGTAAGAACATCATGCTCAACGCGCATCAACAGAGATGGAAACCGTATATGTCCAACGTGAGTATGCCCGAGAAACTACAGAATCCAATTTTCGGGATATAAATGGTGATCTCAAAAGTGGGAGGAGACATGGAACCTAGAAGTTTTATGTTGCACTAAGGGAATTAGTATCAATGGTGAAGATTAGGACCCTTTGGAAATCATAAGTTTTTGATACCATGAATTTTCAAAGTGGTTACTAATTGGAATGGAGGGAGTGAATACTTTGTAACATTTTTATCTTCTATAAATTTGATTCAATAGGAAATGATGAGCCATTGAGAGGTTAATGTCTAAACAAATTTAATAGGCATTCACAGCTATTATGTTGTTTAATTATTGAGCTTCTATTAACAGGAACATATTTGGTAAACAACTCAGGTTAGTGTTATGCCATTTCATACAGATTGGTTCGGTTTGACTTATAAACACAAACCTGAAATAACACACACCCAAACTGCTACCTCTAGTTTTGCTATGCTGTTTTAGATTAATTCTTTACACATCATATATTGTCTTAACTATATCTTAACGAGTAGGATATCATACATAAATTGTAATGTGAAATATCAGTCATCTAAACATTAATCACGAAAAAATTAATCAAATTATCAATAATGAAAGCCGACAAAAATACAATTTTCATTTTTAAATATTAAAGGTGGCTTGTATAATATGCATTTAACTACAAGAAAGGAAGGAAAATAACCTCACAAAGTAAACAAGATGAGATATATTCTCAAAAAAATATATATATATTATTAATAACTAGTCAATACTTTTGAGAAACAAATATGAAAGAGGTGAATCCGTTGCTTCACCGTTCAGACGCTTTACAACCCATCGTTGTCTCTGGAAAATTGCATAACTCGATGTACCTACCGAGGGATAACATTTTGCAAATGTGTGGGTATAATAAACTCTAAAATAAGTCCCATAGATTCGCACATTTTGCAAATGTGTTGCACATTTGCAAAATGTGTGAATCTATAGGACTTATTTTAGGGTTTATTATAATAAATATTTAATTGAAAACCCTAACATTATTTGTGAATTTTGGGGGATAATTTTAGGTTATAATAAAATGTCATGTTAAGCCAAACACTATACAGTTGAGACAAACATAGTAAAGGATTATTGGAGTATGGAACAAGTTATTTAAATAAATACTCAAAATTGAACATATGAATGTGAACAAAGAAATAATCACAATTTGAAAATGAGTTTGCGAATATCCAAAACTCTAGTATCTAAAAGAGTTGTTATTGTCCTAATTTCACTCCAATACAACTTATGGGTTAGAACTCTTATATTATCACTTCAACTCCTTATCAGCTAGATATATACACAATTATAGATCCCTTGACTTGTTAAAATATGATGCATCATGGTCATCTTTCCTACATACACATATAATTTTTTCCCCTTATAAATCCTGGGGGGGGAGCACTTGACCCCCCGCCCTCAGATCAAGGTGTCTTCACCACTGCCTACAGTTCAAAATCTGTAATCATAAAAAAAGATCAGTTTTAATTTATTTAGCTTATGAGTCGTTAGATCAACATCTAAAGACACAATAATGTTAATAAATATTCGCAATCATGCCTAATGGAACGATTGCACCAATACTATCGAAATGGTTCATCGGTAGAGATGTTCACACTATCGGTTATGTTGCAAAACAATGGAAGTTTCAAGATTTGGCTTATGGGTAGAGTATGAATCGCAGGGTTATGACGGTGCGAAAGACGAATCAAAGGCATAAAATAATTACTTATGAGATAGTTATTATGTTTTCAAACAAAAGGAATTTACTTATAAGACTACGTATTCTTTCTCCCTCTTTTGTTTGTTGGGTTTCTTCCATCGCTTTCATATGTCGTAAAGTCAGAATGCACGTCCCAGATCGCTAACGACTCATGATTTGGAAATTGTGATTCAAATCGTGTGATCCGAATTCTACATTCCAAATCTGTGAGATTTCTGGTAACTAATATGCCATTATGAGACATCATCTCGGCTTAGACCAGGCTCGGCCCAAGCCGACTTTACAAAGCATCCTCAACACGAGACATCTTGTACAACTGGCTCGACCTGTCTCGGCCAGTACATCTCGTCTCGGTACCAAGTCGAGACAATAGGCAGCCTTCGCTAGCCTAACGTCTCGCATCATATACATCATAAGGGCAAGACCTCTTAGGCCAACCTGTAATCTCGTCCCGGCCTGATGCTGGTTAGTCGAGACTACACTTAGCGATTTTCTACGTGCAATCCAGCAATAGATCAACAGTCTTGTACTCGACCACGACGACACCTCAACCCAGCAAGGCACGTTCGATAGCTAATAGAGCGCATGGAATGGGCAACGTGTGGGAGAGTGTGCGTGGGTTGCAAGACCTACGTGAGCCAAACCGTTATAATAGCATGATTCCCACATGTGGAGAATATCTCTAATCATTACTTACATGCACAAAGGACATATGGCAATATAGCATTGGGCACTGGATATTGTGCATGACTCCTGCATGCCCACCCTAGCCATATAAATACTTGTTGTAATACCTTGTCATTTTAATGATTTTTAAAATGGGATTAATTAGGATTAATTATGAGAAAAATTAAAATTAATCCGGATTTAAATATTACTCGGAATAAAGTAATATGTGATCTATGTGAATATTACTTAGTGATTAAAAGTAATATATGATTATGACTTTACATATGATTATGATTTAATCAAATTGTCGCAAGTGATGAATACGACAATTACGAGAATTAAGTTGGGACACGTATGTGAGTCGTGTAGGGACTAAATTTAAAGGAAATAAAAGTAAAATATTTGTATGTCATCTAAATGGCCGTTTTGACTGCGCCAAAGTGTCTGGAAGGGTTTAAATAGTCAAAAAAGTCTACTTGGGGTTTGGTTTGGGTCTCGTGGCATGTTGGAACCTAATAGACACCCCATAGGGGTATTTTGATAATTTTACAAATAAGGTAAATAGTAACCACAAAAATTGAGGAATATTTATAAGTCTAAAAGGTAGTAAGATTCATAGTTCATTCACCAAACTTAAATAGAAAGACTTAGGGGAGAGTAAGAGATTTCTCTGGGAAAGGAAGAGACACCTCTAGGAAGCCAAAAGACCAAAGCTCATCCTACACCACCACCACCGAAAGCTGGCCGAAAAAGGAGAGTACCACCAGTAAACTATCATACCCAATGGTTCATACATACAATCTAAAGGCAAGTGATTTAACCTTTGCAAACTTATCTTGTATATTGTCTATGTTAGGATAGTTGTAGAATTCTAAAAAGTTGCATGATTTAAAGATAACCTATAGTGATTTTAATTGATTCCTTGAAAGGAAAAACATGTAGGATTAATCTCTTTTTGATTATATATTTTAATCCACGAAATTTGGAATCATTTGGTAAAGAAATTTTGAGTTTATAAGTTGATCTTAGATAAATGACAAAATATGAGGTTTCTGAATTTAAGGGAAACAATATGTTTTCATTCAAATTTCTTGACGATTTTATGTTGGTTAAATATTAGAAATCGTTTATACACCTTGATATATCATTTGGGATGAAATATAAGGATTTTGGGATCATTTGGTAGAGGTTTTAAGGATTGAATGTGTTAAAAAACCGTAGGCAAAATATGCAGAAAACGTAGGCTGATATCTTGATCGATCGATCGACCCAAATCATCGATCTATCGATGATCCCAGAAAATGTGATTTGTTTTTCATTAAGGTATGAATAAATCCCAATTTTAACAATTCTTATTGTTAATTAATTTGAACATAATGGGACTTAGGAAAGGTCAGTAGGGTGGTGATTAAGACCCGAAAAATATTAATGTGTGAGATTAATCCTTGAAAATGAAATAATGGGTTAAAATGCGAATTAGAGATTATCAAAGAATAAACCGAATCGAGGATAATATTAATTCATGAGAATTCGTGAATTGGGATGACATGGACCAGTAGGGTGTAGAGGTCTGCCTACACAATTTATATGAGAAGAAATTGATAACGTTTGAGTGTGGGGAAAGCTCGGGAATATATAAAAAGTAAAGTCATAATCTATAAATACGTAGGATATTAAAGAGAAAATATACTGCGTATGGAATTATCATATGGTTGTGCGAATACCTTATTGATATTACATAGGTGGGGTGAATACCTATACTATAATTTGTATTGTGTATGACATACCTACGCTGCTTGCTATCAGGGTGGAGGTTTCACGTTATGGTCGATCTTATCCTGACGAGTCCATTTGGGGGATTTTAGATTCGTACCTTGAGCATAGGACCTTGGACACGTTTTATCAGTGTGAATGATAGTTTCGACGATTGAATAGAAGCGTAGGTATGTGTGTGACCCAAATATACGTGTTATGTTATTTATGGTTTGGGAGAGACACTGAGCCAATAGTCCTTTTTACAGCGAGAGATGTAACTGGAAATGATAGCAAAGTATGCATGCACCGCAGCGGTGTCTGGGAGGTATCGTATTAGTATATATAATAGTGTGATGAATATATATACTATGATGTGATCTACTGTGAGAATTAGTTGATAAAAATGAATTATAAAATCTGAATTGAATTAAGTAAGTGAATATTTAATCCTTGAAGGCCTAATTCATCTTAAAGAGAAATGAACATGTTCAATTAATATAAGTATTGCGTGGGAATTACGGGAAAATGAGAAGGGATAGAATAATTCATCTTAAAGATAATAAGGTACGTTAGGCGTGCACACTAGATGAGGGTGAGATTCTCAAGTGAGAGCCAAGAACTAACATGTACATAATACCTACTTAATTGCACTTGTTAAGAACTTTATATTTTTAAAAATCTTTTACAATCGGGCTCTGACCCGTTTACTTACATATTCTCTTATCTTCTATATCTATTACACCAGGTGCCCGGCATCAGGGACGCCCGACTTAGAGGATGGATAGTTTGACGTGTTTCTGGATATGCATACTTGGATTAGACACTTTCATTCCATTGATTCCTATTTTTGTAGTATTTGGCTCATTAAGGGCATGTTGCCCAGGATTTAGTTATCTCATTTCAGTTCCAGATATTGCATTTATTTTATGTCAGTAGTCTTGTTATCATTTTATTCGGATGATGCTATTTAAATAATTAAACTGGAGAGTTTATTCCAGTTATATTTTATTTTTGGCTTTTAATTCAGTGGGGATGTGATATTTTATTCGTGTTGTGTATTGTTGGATGGATTTAATAGAAATAAAAATTGAAAAGGTTTTGACACTTAGCTTAATTAATTATTAGGTGAATTAATGAGAAACTATTTTTCAACAGTGATTCTAAGAATGAACTAACTGGATATTCTGATTTAATTTAATAAAGGGATTATCACCCAATATTTAATTAGGTGGGGTGTCACACTTGTCTTCTTCCTTATTGAAAAGGATCTCATATTGTAAACCCAACCGAAACTCTGCTAAATTCATCACTTAGAGAGAGAAAGCTTGAGTGCTTATATGCCAACACCATTAGAGCCCATATTGAGTGGATTTCACACATTCACACAGTGGACGTAGGCCATCCAAAGGCTGAACCATTTATATATATTGTTATCTTCTCCTTTGCCTCATATCTTCCAGTCTTACATATATCTGTTACATTCCATTATTGTGTTGGTTAGAGCATACTCATCACTTTGATCAGGTGATACCAATTCTGGTATCATCAGTCTAGCGCCATCTGTGGGAACCAGATAGTCATCTTCTTCCCTTTTTTGTAGCTTCTCCATCGGATTCTCTGGTGGTGGTTCAACCTCACACTTGGTTGAGCTTGAACCACCATTGAAAGAGCTCTGGTTTTGAGTTCAAGCTCACCTTTTGCTCTTCCATCTCACTTACAGTCAATCACTTTGTTTTTTTTATCACTGGAATTCTTTAATGGCGTCAGATGCTCTTACTATAGGTGGTCCCAGTACCATCCAAGCCCCACCACAATCAGAAATGGCTGAGGTAGAAGCGTCCTTGCGCTCCTTAGGGGACAGCTAACGACAGATGCAGGTAACTCTTGTTGCTTTCAACCAGAATATGGCAGTTAGACCTACCGACGCCGAAGAGCAGTTGATAACTCCGACGACCAGGGGACCACCCCAGGCCCCACACAAAGATCTCCCTACTCAACAAAGGCGAAGAGACGTGGATTAAACACCTAAGGATGCTGAGAAGAGACCTTCATGATGATGAGGATGATCAGTATGATGACAAGGACGATAGGGAATAATGGGAGCCCTATTAGATTTCTGGAGATACTGTTCGGCCAATCCAGCTCAGTAGAGGACGTAGTATCAAGCTGAGCCGAGAGTGCAGGACAAGGAATTCAGATTTGGACAGGTTAAGCAGAGGGTCGGCCTTTGATAGGCTCGTCCCAACAGCTGATGACCTGAGGAATCGTCTTTCCAGATCCATAAGCATCGTCGGCTCTAGAAGGAATGACAGAGATTGTGATAGTCGGCCTTCTCAAGGCCGAGATGAGGAGAAACCAAAGGTGAATAGATAATAAAGGATAGTTGCAAGAGAGCATTCAAGGCGTCCAACTGTTAGAGAGGGGGTCGAAGATAATGTTGCTTAGGCCGAGGTTGCAGCTGCGATCGAGAATCCCTGAAACGATTCCATTCAGTAACTAAAGGACAAGATTGGGGACATTTTAAAAAGCCTAGACCCCTTGCAGAGGGGCTTATATGAAGTCTCCCCTTTTGTGACTAAGATTGTGAATTATCCAACTCCAACTAAATTCAAGTCACTGATAGTCATGGCTAAGTACGACGGGAGCACTAATCCCATCCACCACGTGGAAATGTATTAATCAGCTACTGATATCTATTTTGTCTCAGACGAGATGAGGTGTCGTGCCTTCTTTATCTCACTCACGGGTACAGATCATGTACCGTTCAACTCCCTACCCAAGAACTCAATAGAGAATTTCAAACAGTTAGTAGAGAGGTTTATACATAACTTTTTCTTTGGGGTGAAGCCCCAAAAGAAGATGACACACTTACTGTATGTAAAGCGAGAAAAGAATAAGAGTCTAAGGGAGTTATTAATAGATTTAATAAGGATAAGTTAAAAGTAGAAGATTATGAAGAAAGTATTGACATGACTTCTCTGATTAGGGGTTTGTAGAAAGGAAAGCTTCTCTGGAAGCTCGCCGAGGATCCTCCAAAGTCTATGGCTGAGCTCCTGGCTATGGATGGGAAGGTTATGAACGCAGATGAGGTGATGGATATAAAAGTATATGATGAGAAAGTTACGAGAAGTGGTAGTAAGTTCCAGAAAAAAGTCAAGGATGGAAAGAAGAGGTCGACGGACGATAAGTTCGCTGACTATACTCCTCTGACAGTTAGCTGTGAACATATCCTTAATGAGATGAAAAATGACCGGTCTCTGAGATAACTAGAGAATCTGGGATCCCCTCCTCATAAGAGGAATAAGAACTTATGGTGCAATTTTCACCAAGATCACGGCCACACGATTGATCAATGTTTCTCTTTTAAGGATGAAATTGAGAAAATGCTGAAAAATGACAAGCTGAGAAAGTACGTCGATAAGAGTATATCGAAGGGTGTCTAAGACAACACTCGAAAAAATAAAAGAAATGACAAGTGTAAACCTGATGCTCGAGTGAACCGAGACGATGGTGACTCAGATAATGATGATGAAGACGACCCTGACCTCCCACCTTCGTTCACTGATCTTAAAGGTTGGTTCCATATGATCTCACTCGAGGTCAATATGATCTGTAGAGGGATTTTTGGTGGAGGAAAGGAGGTTACAGAGAGGAAATCACATGTAGTTGAAGCCAAAGCTCTCCCACTAAAGCTGAAGACTGTCAACTTGGTTGCAGTTGTGCCTGTGAAAGGTAAGAGAACTAAATTTGAAATGAATACCTTGGTCGTTGTTTTTTTAAGATTAGATTTTATAGGGATCTTGGATCCACATGATGATCGTTTGTTCATCACTACTCTGGTGCATGGTCATGATGTCCCAAGGATTTTGGTAGACGATGGTTGCTCAACCGACGTGATGTTTTGGGACTGTTACAAGGATTTAGAATTGAGAAAGAAAAGATTTATCCCATATCACCAACCACTCATTGGCTTCAGTTGTGAGAAGGTACTACTTTCGGGTATCTATAAGATGGAAGTAAGGATAGGAAATAGCTGGCCGAAATGCTTCACGAAGAAAATTAGCTTATTTGGCATAGATAAAAATGTCTACTCGGCTTACAATATAATTCTGGGAAGGGTAGCCCTCAATAATTCACCAGATAATTAAATTCCTGAATCCATATGGAGTAGGGGAAGTTCAGGGTAACTAATTTAAGGCACAAGAATTCTAATTCAACTGGGCTGGTGAGAGGGAGGCATATAAAAGGGCTACAATAACTTACAACATTGATACTTTGGATCCCAGGGATAAGACTAAACTAAAGAAGGGTGAAGTCGTCGAAGAGGTAGAATCCATCGTCCTTAATAAGAATGAGCTAGAAAAAATTGTCCAAATCAGCAAAGCCCTAAAGAAAGAGATCAAAGAAGAGGCAAAGCATCTTTACATGGATCTATGAAGATATATTCAGCATTGATCCGAAGGTCCTCTACTAAGGATGCAAATCCGATCAGATGGAGAAAAAGAGTTTACTCTCGAAAGAAGTATGATATCATTCAAAAAGAGGTGAAGAAGTTAGAAAAGGCCGATTTCATCAGGGAGGTCATTTACCCTGAGTGGTTAGCAAATGTAGTCACCATCCCCAAGGCCAATGGCAAATGGAGGATGTGTGTAGATTTTACAGATCTGAACAAAGCCTTCCCCAAAGACATCTTTCCACTGCCAAGGATAGATCAGATGTTTGATGCCACGGTCTATCATAAATTAATGATTTTTATGGATGCCTACTCAGGCTACAATCAAATATTCATGGATGATGCTGAGAAGACATCTTTCATAACTAATAAGGGGACCTATTATTACAAGGTCATGCCCCTCGGCTTGAAAAATGTCGAGGCAACATACCAGAGATTGGTCAACAATATGTTCAAAGAGAAGATCGAGAAAATCATGGAGGTTTTTATCGATGATATGTTGACGAAGAGTCTCAAGGATGACACTCATGTGGTCGACCTTAAGTGAATTTTTGATACTATGGACAAGTTTAGGATGAAACTCAACCCTACCAAGTGTGTCTTCGGTGTGGGGGCAGGCAAATTCTTAGACTTTATTATGAACCAAAGGGGGTTGAGACCAACCCCGAAAAGATTAAAGCTCTGTTAGAAATGAAGACTCCCATAATAATAAAAGATGTGCAAAGGTTAACTAGACGGGTGGCACCATTGAACAGGTTCATGTCCAGAGCTATTGATAATTGCCTTCCTTTCATCAAGGTGCTCAGAAAAGATTTTAAGTGGAACGAGGAGTGCGATAAGGCCTTTTAAGAGTTAAATACCTACCTCGGCTCCCCACTCCTGCTATTAATGCTAGTTCAGGGAGAAAAGTCGTATTTGTATCTAGCAGTGTCGAAATTAGCCATTAGTGCTGCCATTGTTAAAGAAGAGGATGGAGTGCAGAAGCCAGTGTACTTTAACAGTAAGGCCCTCCAGGGGCCAAGCAGAGATATCCTAAAATGGTGAAGCTGGCATATGCTTTAATCCATGCCTCAGGGAAGATGAAGTCATACTTTTAAGCGCATATTATGGTCGTCATCATAAACTCTCCCATCAGATAGGTCATCCATAAACCTGAGGAATCAGGTAGGTTGATGGCCTGGGCAATTGAGTTGGGGGAATTTTATATCATATACCAGCTAAGAATGGCCATTAAGGGGCAGGCCGTAGCTGAGTTCACTTAGGATGAGTCCGACGCAGAAGAGATTGAAACTCCAGCTTGTGAGGCAGAAAGAAGAGTATGCTTTCCCCTCGATCGAGGTCGAGACAAGTACCACAAGGAGTAAAGTGCCAAAGAATGAGGAAGAGAGATACCTCTTCAATAATGGAACCCTAGAATAGGGTAATTTTTCCAAAGATGGAACTGTATGGAACTTATTTGTTGATAGCTCTTCGTGTGAGAACGGAAGTGGAATAAGTTTAATTGTATTAGCCCAGATGGGACTGACATTGAATATGCTATGATGTTCAATTTTAGAGCCTCCAACAACGAGTAGGAATATGAGGCCCTTCTAGCAGGTCTCTCCCTTGCCCGAGCACTGAACGTCAGCCAACTCTTGGTCCATAGTGACTCCAGGTTAGTTGTGAATCAAATTTTAGGAGTATATAAGGCCAAGGAAGACATAATGGCCAAATACCTGGGAGAGTTAGAGCATCACTGAAGCAATTTAGATAGGTGGAGTTAAAAAGAATCCCCTGATTAGATAATAGTCGAACTGATACTTTGGCAAGGTTAGCTTCCACCACAAGAATAAAATTTCGAAGGTCGGTGCCGGTAGAGATCTTACATCGGCCAACCATTGAAGAGGAAGAAAGCATTGTATATTTTTTCTTGAATTTGAATGTGGGAGCTTCTTAAATAGATCATATCATCCGATACATCAGATGTGGGGAGCTGCCCGACTCTAAAACCAAGAAAAAGAAGTTGTGGCACAAAGAAACTAAGTTCTCCATCACTTGAGACATCCTGTACAAGAAAGAATTCTGAATCCCTCTACTCAGATATGTCCATCCGTCTGAAGTAGAGTATATTTTAAAGGATGTGCACGAAGGATCTTGCTCCAGTCACATAGGAGGAAGGTCATTAGATCATCACTCAAGGATACTAGTGGCCGACACTAGCCAAGGATACAGCTGCATATATGAAGAAGTGTTACAAGTTCCAGAGGTTTTCAACTGTTCCCCATAAACCTCATCAGCCTCTCACTTCCATCACTTCCCCCTGGCCATTTGCAGTCTGGGGGATTGACTTGGTAGGTTCATTGTCAAGGGTTGTGAACAATTACCGTTATCTAATGGTGGCTATTGATTATTTTTCGAAGTGGGTAGAGGCTGAGGCGATGATCACGATCACGAAGATGAAAGCCTTCCAAATCATTTGGAAAAATATTACTTTTAGATACGGCCTGCCAAACACTATGATCTTTTATAATGAAAAGCATTTTAAGAACATATCCCTTGAGAAGTACTATGACCGAGTCGGGTTCTTTTCAACTCTAGGTCTACCCTGGGACAATGGGCAAACAGAGGCAATGAACTAAAAAATTCTTAATGAAATCAAGAAAAAGTTAGAAGACTGTCAAGACCCCGACCCAAAATAGTAGTAGGGAACGAGTGACTTGACATGCCACCAAGGCAACAAATATTCTTACTTAAATTATTTCCTTAAATAAATGTAGCGAAAATACAATCACATGGTTATGAATCGTAAAATACTGAAAATGAAGGAATTATGTCATCAGATCTTTTTACAGGAAACTTCATTTTATATTAAAAGTAATAATGAGTTACAACTTAAGACAAAATTTAAAATTTATTATAATAGAGCGAAACATTCTCTATATGATAAAAAAAAGACATTTTATTTAAATAACAAAAAGAGATCTAAAAGCTGAATCTTCAATATAGTCCTTATACGTTCCCTCCGCGAGCCTATTTATTTCATGAAAAATGATTATTTATGCAACATCAGCTAAAAGCCGAGTGAGATTTAATTTCCAGACATTACAGGATTTTCAGAAAATTGGTACCTATTCAATTTACAACAGAAGGCATATACATATATTGAAAGGATTTTGTAGTAATATATATAAAGTAACTAACAATATCTATTTTCAGAAGAAACAGTGCATAACAGAATGGATAAAATAATTGAGCAATATGTTGAATTTCCACTTTTATTTTAATGGCCATGTACGCTCTAATACCCAGATAAATAAATAGTGTTAGCAAATGTTTCCACCCGGCAACAACACAGATGGAAGATCATGATCTCTGGAACAATGCCTTATTTAGGGCACACCAGCGATAAACCAGTTGGGAAGGCACCACCCAAATATTTCCACCTGGTAGTCAAGGCCAACATAGTAAGAGAGTTTCCATATGCCGAATCAATAATTTTAGAATTCAAATCATACATATATATATATATAGAGAGAGAGGCTGGATCGTATACGGACCTAGTTTACGGACCTAGTTTACGGACCGCTACCATCCAAGAATTATCTAGGGACCGTTTTGTCTATTTAGGACCACCTTTTGGGACCGCGATGTCTTTTAACTTCTTCTAAGTTTTAGGGAATATAAATTTTTACCCCAATGATTTCTAAAGTCTTTTAAGCTTGCTTAATTAATCTGGAAGTCTAAGTGTGGAAGTTTCAGGGCTACTGCTACTTCTCAATCTTCTTTCGTCACTATCGTATTGGAATTCTGAATAGCGAGGATTATCTACATAAACAGTTTCTTCAGGGAGTCTAGAAATTGAAATAGGTTTTGCTGGAAAATATTCTAGTCTTAAATACCTTATACGGTATCGTGGGTTTATCTGTCTAGTTTCTTTATATATTTGATTAATAATATCAATTATATTGTTATCTATAAATTTGTCTAAATTATTATCACCATAAGATGACAAAAATCTACGGTATGTTCTAGGGGCAGCTGTTTCTACGTCTTTAATAAGAGGGCCGATTCCTCCAGCTCTAATTAAAGTAGCCTTTGTTTCAGCTAACCTTTTACGTCTAACAAATTTTAATACCTCTATACTGTCTTCAAGTATCCTAGTGTATTCTAAATATTTTTCAGGTCTTGACAATTCTTCTGCAAATTCTTCAGTTCTTATTTTTTGTCTAAAGAGATCACGAATTCCTGTTCTAATTATTTCTATTCTAGGTACTTCTCTTCCTAGCCATTCAATAATCTGCTCTATGTATTTAAATGTACCACCTGCGTATATTAAAGCAGATTCTATTAGTTCTTTGTCTTTAGGGTCTGTAAGAGTCCAGTCTTGAATTTCTCTAGTTAAGTCTAAATTTATTTGATTAACAAATTCTAAAAAGTCTTTAGTGATTTGTAAGCTCATATAAGATTCTTTTTGAGGAAATAATATGTAAAAAATAGTTAAGGGTTTGGTTCGAGTTATACCTTTCTTCTGGTCTGCAATATCTTTATCTTCTTCCCTTTGTCTCTTCAGCCTTGCTATTATTTTTCTCCGGTCTCGATCTCCTACAACTCTCTCTTTATGTGTCGCACCTCAATCCACTACTTTGGCGGTTGACCCATTTCCTGCCTGTACGCCTTCACGCCTAACGCCCACCTGGCTAACGGCTCACGGCTAATCGGCACCTGACGGCGGTTTACCAGTATAACACCTTGTGTGCTACACCAGAGGTTCCACACAATAGTCCTCTATGAACAGAAAGTTGGAGATAATTTGGAAGATAATAACAACTTAACATAAGAGATTTCTGGAAAAGAAAACATTTTTATTGCATATCATAAGTAATTACAACTCTCCCCTCTCCCCTAACTATGAGAGGTTTACTCACTCATATACATATCATTTATTACAAGCATAGAAGTCTGGCTATCTCTCACCCTCTCACTCCCCTCTCCCCTACAACTCCTACAACTCCCTTTTATAGATCAAGGGTTCATACAATGACTGGTAACCGGCAATCAAAAGCGATCCGGTTGAAAACATAATTATTAAAGGCCTACAGTCTTCACATCTTTCGAGTCTTTTATTTTTCTGCTTTATCAAAAGCAGATTTGGCGTCTTGCAATCAATCTTGACCCTAATGTCATTCACCGTCTTCTTTATATAAAAATTAGATATCTGGGTCCGTATGGGACAGGTCTGGCTGTATCAAGGAATCTTATTATCTTTTTGCAATAATGAAAGGGTCTAATGCAGAGCATCCTCGATCTTTAATAATTATTCTACTAACAAGGGTCCCATCTTCGTCTTATCTGTGTCTTCTTCTTCCTTGTCTTGTCTTGGCAGGGTATTGTTGAAAAATTCATCAATGAGACCTACGGTTCTAAGGCTGGCTGGCAACGCTATTTCTACCATTTCTTTGGATTCTTTCTTGAGCCTTCCGTTGAATGGCTCATCATCTTGGATTATCATGTCTTCTTTGTGGTAGGCAGTGTACCACCTATATTCTCCTGTCAATAACTCCATAATTTCTATGGTCTCCATGGCTTGAGCAATCTGGAGCTTGGACTTATTAATAATTAATTCTTTAGTCTCGTCTTCAGATAAAATCTCTACGTCTTCAAATATGTAACTGGAAAATCTAACAAGTCTAAATCCTTCGACTCTCATTCCTCTACAGGAATTTGGAGCAATCTGGTAGATTCTAGCAAATAGAGGAAGGAAGTCTTCAACCTTTTTGATATATTCATGGACTATTTTTCCAAGAACAACAGAGTCTTCAATGTCTTTTATCTGAACGAGTCCAATGAACCCGTGGTCTGTAAGAGTTATATGTGCCATTTCTGATTTTCCAAAAAGATATATTTTTGGAACGTCTTTGAAGAAACTTTTAATTATTAAGGCATCTCCATTTATTCCTGATAATAACATATTAAAATGATCAATAATGTTATTAGATTCTTTTTTAAAGTCTTCAATTAATGGGAGATTATTATGACCAAATGGTATAACAATCTTTGTCTTAAATGTCTTTTTCTGATAACAGAAATCAGTAGGTCTAGTTTTGGAGGATTCTCCAAGAGTCTGAGCATAAGTCTGAATCTGAGGTCTAGGCACAGTATTACCACTGAGCTGGGTAACTGCGAGTCTTTGGGTCCTCATAAATATGGCAATAGCTACCAAATTTTGTTTGAACTCAATCCAAAGTCTATTCTTAACGTTCCACCATATGGCATCTATAAGAGTATTTTCGTCTTCTGTGAATTCTCGTCTAAATTTGTTCAAGTCTGGGTATCTTTGATCGGGTCTATATTGAGGAAAATACATCTTTCCAATGAGTCTATTTTGAGAAATAATCTCTTGTCTTGATTTTCCAGGAGGAACTAAGATATCATCAAAGTTCTCTAGGATTGGTCTTTCTTGAGAGTCTTGAATATGAGTCTGTCTTTGAGTTATGCCAGCACTTGGTCTTACGCGTCTAAGATAGTCTGCAACGTCTTCTTTGTTCAGTCTATTTGCTCCAGAGGAACTTATGTCTTTTAGGTCTTCTATTTGTAACATAAAACATAAAATTATATTAGTGTTAGCAAACATTGGCTCTCTTGATATAATGTCTGGAATGGTATTTTTACTTCCTTTAATATGTATAACAGAGAAGTCATAACCATTAAGAAATTGTTGCCATATGATTAGTCTATTAGTCCTTGATTTGGATAAATCTAAGTCTCTGAATTTTACTGCATAAGAGGAGTCTATATAAACAGTAAAATGTTTAGGTCTAAGAAACAACATATATTTTTCTATTGCCCTTACTATGGATAGAACTTCTTTTTCATGGGCAGTGTATCTTGTTTCTGGGTCTGTACAGGTTCCAGAACTATGTCTACACAGTTTCTTCTTTTTTTCTGATGATCAATGGCAAAGTATACTGCTCCCCATTGTTTATCAGAGGCATCTGTTTCTACTATAAACTGATCTTCTGCATTAGGTAATTCAAGTAAAGGGATATTCTTTACTGCATTTTTAATTTGTCTTATGACTTCAAAATCATCTTTGGTCCAATAAAAGGGATTAGTTTTGTCTGTTCCTTGTAATTTGGATGTTAAGCTTTGTCTTTTTGAAGCAAGGTCCTTAATAAAGTCTGCAGCACAATTAAGCAATCCTAAAAATGATTGTAATTGTTTTCTATCTTTGAGTTGGTCTGGAAACTCAAGAATCTTCTTAGTTATGTGTTCTGCCAAGGATAATTTTCCTTTATTAATATGCATTCCCACAAAGTCTATCTCAGTCTGAAATAATTGCATTTTCCTTTCGGAAATAACAATACCATGTTTATCTAATTCTAAAATAATCTTTTTAAGATGGTCTACATGCTCTATCTCAGTCTTACTTGCTACGAGAATATCATCTATGTAAACAAGGCAAAATTCTGAATAAGGTCTAAATATATTATCCATTCTTCTTTGAAAAACTTGAGGAGCATTCAAGTATCCAAATGGCATGACTAGCCATTCGTATTTTTCTTGGGGCACACTAAAGGCTGTCTAAGTAATACTGTTTGGATGCATCTTAATTTGCCAGAAGCCTGATTTGCAATCAAACTTACTGAATATTATTCTATCTTCGATTAAATTAATCAAATTATTCTTTTCTGGTATTTTATAAGAATCAAATTCACAATTCTTATTTAATTATCTATAATCTATAACCATGCGTCTTTTTCCTCTTTTACGTTCAGATTCATTTTGAACATAGAAGGCTAAGCTATTATGTCTACTTTTACTTTCTCTAATAATGCCAAACTTAAGCATTTTGTCTATGTCTTTCTTGAATTCTTCTCTATCTTCTTGTGAGTATCCTTTCTTATAGGTTCCAGCATTAATAGTGGCGTCTGGGTTAATAGGGATGATCTCACAATAGCTTTGGTCTTTATCCCACTTAGCGATGGGATTTTCTCCTAGGGTAGGCTCAGCCAGTTGCCTAATCTTCTCTTTTTCTACTTCTATATCCATTTTCTTCTATTTGGATATGGCTTGAATCTGCAATAAGGTCTGCTGGGCTTGATCTAAAATGTCTTGTTGTATAAGTGTTATTTCCTTATAACACTTTTGGTCTGGGCACTTACACTCTTTTTGTAAGGGTTTAGTAATTTCTAGGGCTTCTTGTTGGGTTGTAGGTCTAGGTCCACCATGCTCAGCTGAAGAACTCTGATGTTTTATGGGTCTATAATTGGGCTTGACCTGCATAAGGTCAAAGGCAGTCTTATGATCAATTAGAGGAGCTTTAATATTAAATTCCTCGTGATCACTGATTAATATCTTATCGTTGTACTGAGTATAAGGATGATATTTACTAATAAATTCTTGTCCTAAAATAATGTTTCCTGTGAAACTAGGACGAGGATCCATTATCCAAAATCGATGATTGACGGTTTTGTTGGTCTGATTTCCTAATTTAAAATGAATAGGAATAGTCTAGAAATATAAGGTAAATGGATCTCCATTAGCCACTTTACCATAGATTTCTTGGGTACTTTCTAGAAAGTAGTCTTCAGGGAAGGCATTAGCCTTACAAATACTCTGAGAGCACCCTGTATCTATAAAGGCTGAAAGTCTTTTAGGATAGTCTTTATGTTGAACAAACAATTCTACAAAACAAGCATGTGGTTTAGTAGAAATGCCTAAATTATTCTTTTCTAAAATATATATTCCTTTCTGAGGTTTATCTATAAAATCTAAGGGTATTTGGACTTCTGAACTATCATCAGAACGGTATTCGTCTAAGTCATAGGAAATTCCTTTTCCTTTGAAGTCTTCATTTTCTTGCAGTCTTTTGGCTATATTCCTATCAATATTTTGATAATAGGTTTTAATATCTAAGTCTATTTGAGCGTCATACTGGCTAGTATAAATTACTCTAAATCTAGTTCTCTAACAGTCTTCATGGTAGTGCAGTTGACAAATAATACAAACTAAAAATAATTTTGTTTGTATAATCTCAAAGCATTCTACACATCTAAAGTCTTTTTTGCTACATTTCATTTCAAATGTGCAATAATGGCTTTCATCAAAGTAACATCTAGGTATATAGGTTAGAAAATCAGGATTACTAACAGTCCATCTTTTCTTCAAAAAGGGGCTTAATATACACTTATACCAAGCGTCTTCAAAATCTATATACTCATCATCTGGATATTTTTGATTAGTCTGCATCATGTATAAGTCTAGGGTATCCTGAGAGTCTTCATACTCATTATTATCACTATAGTCTTCTGAATCACTGTCTGTGTAAACACTATAGATACTAGTGCTATCATCATCTTCTATGTCTGATATTTCTATAGCATATAGGATATCTAATTCTTCTTGATCTGCATAGTCTAATATTGTATTAATAATTTTAATACTTTCTTTATCTTTCTTATTAGGGCAGTCTTTGGAAAAGTGTCCTTCTTTGTCGCAAGTCCAACATTCTTTAGTGGAAGCCTTAGATTGAGCTACGTATTTTTCTTTCCTATAATTAGGAACCTTCTTATACTTACTAGTATTCTTTTTAAAGTATCTTCTTTGGTTAAATCTATTTTTCTTAGTCTTAGGATTCTTTTCCCTGAAGGTAGTAGATTGTCTAAATTTATACTTCTTTGGAAATCCTAAAGGTCTAGTCTTAAACTTCCTATGTTTCCATTCTACTTTCTTTTTGAATTTCTTAGATTCACTTCCACATCCCCATTGGATTGGAGAGATGTCTCTTTCATCTTTGATTGGAGGGATCTTCTTGAAAGTCTCTTCTATCAACTTTCCTTGGGTTATATCACGTCTCTTAGATATGATATAGTCTTTGGCGAAATTGATTCTTTCACCAAGGGAGTTATTTTAATACCAGATACTCCTGGCCAATTCCTATATTCGTTAATTAGGATTTATCCTATGGATGGTATCTTTCTAAAGTATTCATCTTTTAAGGTCTCTCCAAATTCTTTAATTTGGTAATATAGCTGTTCATAATTATTGCTATATTCATTTATCTTATCTAACTTGCAAATGCTAAGGAGGGCTAACTTAGTTTTTGCTAGGTCTTGTTCATTTATCTGAGCTAGATGTCTAGCTCCAATGAATTCTGAAGTGAACAATTGAATATATTCTTCAATTGATCTTTCTTCTAGGTTTTCCTTCATCTTCTCAATCTTAGCTAAGGAGTCTACATCTGTAGCCTTTCTTAAACTATCTAAGTAGTCTTTTGCAATACCTCTAATGGATTGCTCAGCGTACTGCTTACATGAACTTGCATCCCATTGTTCATTAGATGCAAAACACATGTTCATCTGATTACGCCATTCGTCTAAGGCCTTCTTCCTATCTTGCACATTGTCTAAGTTAAGGTATATACCTACTGGGTTTATGGCTTGACTTGCCATTGTCTTAACAGGAGTGAAACTCTTGTCACTAGTTGGAAAGTCTTTTATATAATCAGGTTTAGTCTTAACTACGGTGCTTGAGTATATAGGAATATTTATTCCTATTGGTTTACTAAAAAGTCTAGGAGCATCTTCTAGTCTACTACTACTTCATATCTCTTGTTTGCTAGGTTCTACTTGTGTAGCTGGCATTAGTCTTTGTTCTCCTTCTTCTATTAGTCTTAAGTTTCTAAGAAGTTCTTTAGTATTCTTAGATTCTTTTAGCTTTAATATGCGGTCTTGGGCTATCATATTAAATCTTTCTCTTTCTTGAAATCTAACAGAATGACTCTTCTTAAGGTTATCTTTAAATGTCTTCATATCCAATTCTGAGGGTTCATGTCCAAAGTTTTGGATTCTAGATTTTTCTTTAACTAAGTCTTTTTGTTCAAATGATCTTCTAGGTCTAATTGTCGGAGCTTGTCTAAGTAAACTAGCACTAGTCTTGCTACTACATTCTCCTTCTGAAGGATCATTGATTATAGCTTCTCCCATATTCCTAAATCTAATTTCTTCGGTCTAGATGTTCTTATTGACAATCTTAATGGGACCAAACTGGATGGTAACATTTCCAGTGACGTCGTCTTGATTAATAAACAATGGTTTATTTTGTATAGTCTTAGTTTTTTGAAATTCTGGCAATTTCCAGAGAGTCTTAGCTTTCTCTTTCATAGGTCCAGTATTCCTAATACTGTAAGTATGATTATAGTCTAATACATTGGTTCTAACTAAGATTTCTTCATTAAGTCTACCGCTAGGAATTCCCGATTGCATTCCTTCATAAGGAAGTTGGGAGAACTTCACATAGCTTTGAAATTCTTTGTTTATATTAGCGTCTGGGATAATATAGTCTTCATAGCCACTAGCATATAAGATTAACTTAAAATGTTTGGTTGTGTCTACGATTACTGTAAATGCCAAAATGACATTAAAGTATCCTATGTTGTCTGACATTTCTAATTGGGCTATCCCAATAAGACTTTTCTCAAAGTCTTTCCATCTTTTGTCTACTAAACAACATAATATGTTGATATTATTTTGGGGTCTATGTAATCCTTGGATTCTTGCTTGAAAGAGTCCAAAGGTTAGGAATTGGAACTTCCTATCAGTTCCTCTAGATCTAAGCTATTCTGAGTCAAATACTTGGAGCTCAGTATAGGATTTGTCTAACACATAATTTCTACAATGGTAGGTCATGTTATAATTGGGAGTCTTAGGAGTGGCACCTTCTTTAAACAAGTCTATGTATCTAACGGCTGGAAGTTGTCCATTATGAATGGAGTCTTCAACAATCTTCCAGTCAACTTCACCCCACTCTTTCCATTGGAGAGGATTGGTGAAATTTCTCTATTTCCACCATGTCCTAACATTGGAGGATGAATCCTTAAGTCTTTGGGGCATATGATTACTCTGTCCAATATTTGGGATAGAGCTGGCTATCTTGCTAGTCTTATCTAATCCGTCATTTATGACTCGTCTACCTATGGTATTCCTTTCTCTAGTTTCTAGGGGAAGGGATTCTTTAAACTTACAGGTGGTTACCTGTTTTTGTTTAAGTCTTTTTTCAATTATTTCTAAGAAGTCTGAATAATCTTTTTGTTTTTTTATCTGATTAAGGATTTCTTCTTTAAAATTCTTATTCTCTTTTCTAGTATTTTCAGAAGTTTCTTCACTATGTCTATCTAGAGAATTAACAATGGTTTTACCAACATTAGTGATATAGTCTTTTACTTCATTATCTTTTTCTAATTGTTGCATAGTTCTAACTTCTGTGGCTTCTACAGTCTTTTCAATTTTATCTAACCTAGTTAGAATAAAAGGAGAGTCTATTTCTGCTTGGGAAGGTTTATTATATACGGCCTTAATTCCGTTTATAATTTCACCGTATTTTTCTTCTACTTGCGCCATGTCTAGTCTAAGTTCATTGATAATACTATCCATTTTAGATAGATTATGTCTTTCCATATTATTAAGGTAATTAGCTAAATTCTGTTGGAATTTAACAAAGTCTGTGTAGAAGGTAGTTAATCCTTCTGTCTTAGCTTTTAAGTCTAGATGCAAGTCTTTAACAAAGCTACTATTATAGTCTTGGGTAGCTGCTATAGATGTAGAAATTAAATTTAATCTTTCTAATATAAGTCTAGTTTCCTTAGCCGCGTTGGCAATCTCATTTTCATTTATCTTATAATAAAATCTATCATCGTTTATCTTTTCTAAAATTCTTTGATAAAATTCAGATAAGGTCTGAATGGAGAGGTCTCTTGGTACCTCATTCCAGTTTGATCTAACTATCTCCATTAGGAAGATAACTATCTAGTCTAGGGATAAGCTTAGCTTGTTCTTTGGTAAGTTTAATTAACTCACTGTCTTGATTTTTAATTAAAGTTTTAATTTCTAAAATGTCTTTGTTAAGGACTTCTATATGATTAGTCTTAATATTTATTTCTTGTAACACGTGTACTAAGTCTATTGGGATTTGATTATCTATGTCTAATAATCTTTTAGAGATATTTTTTATCTCTGTTTCTAAAGTTTGAGTGTCTTTTATTAATTATCTTAATATAAGCAGTATACACTTATTTTAGTCTATTATGCTATTAATAGCACTAGCAGTAACTTGTCTATTGTCTGTGTGTTTGGCTGGGATATGTTCGATATGTGAACAACCGTCTATGTGTGTGGTTAAACAACCTTCTGAGTCTAAATCAGTTATGGGTATAGGTTGGTAGTCTGGGTTGGTTCCAAAAATATCTTGGTAAATGCGAGGGATAAATCCCAAGGGCATTAAAGTCTTTTAACCGTATGTCTAAAAGGAACGTCTTATGGCTCTAATACCAGAATTAGGGTTTTGGGCGGAATTTGGTGAGGTTCTAAAATCTTTAAAGTCTTGATACCAATTTTGGGCCTAAATTATAAATCTTCTAAATATATAGTCTTAAACTAAGGTTTTAGTATAAGACAAGAGGGGGACCATCTACAGTAAATAACAAAAGTCTTTGGGACCACGAGGGGACAACTTTCAGGATAAGGACAAAGTCCGCACGAAAAGTCCGCACGGGAAGTCCGCACCTGAGCCTGGGTATATATATATATATATATATATATATATATATATATATATATATATATATATATATATATATATATATATATATATATATATATTGAGAGATATACACATATATAAACGATGGAATCATCGGTATCAGATGCATTTTGAGAATAAAATCATTTCACAAAATATATACAGTTTGCATAATATCATATAATCGAAATACGCAAGGAATGTCATAAAGTACTCTCCTAAAACAGAAGTACGAAATTACAGATATTGAGTCTTGGATCACTTCAGTGAGATGAAACCCCCTCTAAAAGCTTACAAGACTCCTTCTTAAGATATCTCTCTTTCTTACTATAGTTATCGAGGAAAGGGTATGAGTTTAAAGTATCAAAAAGGCCATATTTATAGTTTCCCAAAAATATCATGGTACTGATACGTGTTTTGCTGACCAAGCTTTTAAAATGGTGAGTCGGCATTGACGTGTCGCATAACGGAGGTGTCTTGAAGTCTTATTTCATTGAACTGCGACATGTGTTTTGGCTTTAGCTATATCGACGACACGTGTAAGCACGAGGTGTCAATTAAGGCTATAAGGGTCACTTTACACATAAAGGGCATTTTGGTAATTTCACACTATGTATTTTCAATATTTCTTAAAGGTCCCTGAAAATATTTTATTTATAAAAATGTCCCTTTTATTTTTCATTTTGGTCCCTAAAACATTCTTAATTAGAACCAAGTCCCTAAAGTTTCATAAAATTATATTTTCTACCCCACTACTTATCATTTAGCTTAGGATGTGCATTAAAACTTTAATTTGTTCCATTTTACAGTTGATTCTTCAAATTTTAAAAAACGTGCTTCATTATATTAAGAACCCAGAATTTCACATTTGTAATAATACAACATTTATCAGATAATAAGTGACACGAAATTGTAAAAGTAATATATATATATATATATATATATATATATATATATATGTGTGTGTGTGTGTGTGTGTGTGCGTGTGTGTGTGTGTGTGTGTGTGAACATATAAAAGTGGGGTCATTATATCCTACCCTCCTTATAAAAAGTTTGGTCCCCAAACTTGACTTACATTAATTTTCAAACTGGTATGGGTATCGCACATTTATTTAATCTTCCCGCTCCCATGTTGCTGCTTCTATGGAATGATTACGCCATAATACTTTGACCAATGGAATTACCTTGGTTCGTAATATTTGATCTTTATGGTTCAAAATTTCTGTTGGATGCTCAATGTATGCCAAATCTTCTCTAACTTGAAAAGTCTTATGGCTTAAGATATGCGTCGAATATGGGATGTATTTATTCATCATTGACACGTGAAACGCATTATTCACACTAGAGAGTTTAGGGGGTAAGGCTATTCTATATGCAACAGCTCCTACCCTTTCAAGGATTTTAAAAGGTCCTACGTATCTTGGACTCAACTTCCCTTTCGTCCCAAATAGGATTACTCCCTTTGCTGGTGATACTCGCAAGAACACATAATCTCCTTTTTGGAACTCTAACTCTCGGTGTTGATTGTCGATATAACTCTTTTGACGGCTTTGAGCGATTTGAAGTCGGTCTTGTATTAATTTCACTTTCTTTGTTATGATCTGAATCAATTCTGGTCCCAATAATTTTCTTTCTCCAACTTCCACTCAACATGCAGGGAAACGACACCTTCTACCATAGAGTTCCTCATACGGAGCCATTTGAATACTCACTTGATAAATATTAGTATATGAAAATTCCACTAATGGTAAATGATCATCCAAATTCCCCTTCAGATCAAGTACACATGCCCTAAGCATATCCTTTAAGGTTTGAATGGTTCTCTCAGATTGTCCATTTATTTTGAGGATGAAAAGTGGTGCTGAAATTCAATTGTGTTCCCATGGCTTCTTGTAGGCTTTTCCAAAAGCGAGACACAAATATAGGGTCACGATCAGAAACAATTGAAACTAGAGTTCCATAAAGCCTAATAATTTCCCGCACGTACAACTTAGCTAACTTTTATTAAGAATGGGTAACCTTAATGGCAAGAAAATGAGCAGACTTAGTTAACCTATCAATAATTATCCAAATAGAATCATTACCATTTGAACTCCTTAGTAAAGCTATCACAAAATCTATAGTAATATGTTTCCATTGCCACTCAGGGATAGGTAGGGGTTGTAGTAATCCGGATGGTTTCTGATGTTCAGCTTTTACTTGTTGACAAACCAAACATTGAGATACAAATTTGGCTATCTCCCTTTTCATATTATTCCACCAAAATACTTCTCAAAGATCCCTATACATCTTTGTATATTCGGGCTGAAATGGGAATCTTGAGTAATGACTTTCTTCCAAAAATTTCCTCTTTAATTGGGCATCGCATGGCACATACACTCTATTTCCAAACCTCAATATATCATCTCGTATCACAAACTCAATCCTCTTAACTTTAATAACTTCTTCTCTAATCTTCTTCAGTTGTGGGTCGTTTACTTGTGCAATATTGATCCTTTCCATCAATATGGGTTGTACTTGTAAGTTTGTGATTATTACTCCTTTGCTATTAATACGTATATCTATTTCCATACTTTTTAAATCCTTCAATAAAGCTTCCTAGATTGTAATCAGACAAGCTAAATTTGGTGTAGACTTCCTACTTAAAGCATCAGCTACTATATTAGCTTTCCTCGGGTGACAATGAATATTTGAATCGTAATCCTTCATTAATTATAGCCACCTCCTTTGTCTCATGTTCAATTATTTTGGGGTAAAGATATCTTTTAATCTCTTATGATCAGTATAAATCTCACAAGTCTCACCATGCAAATAATATCTCCAAATCTTAAGGGGAAAAATTACAGTTGCTAATTCTAGGTCATGCATTGGATAATTTTGATCATGTGGTTTTAACTGTCTCGAGGCATAAGCCACTACTTTTCCATTTTGCATTTTCACACATCCCAAACCATTTTTAGAAGCATCACTGTACATCATTAATCTCCCTGTTACGAAAGGAATAGTCAAAATTGGGGCAGTTACTAATCGATTCTTAGGTTCTTGAAAACTATTCTCAACTTTGTCAAACCATTCATATTTCACCTTCTTTTGGGTTAATCTAGATAGAGGTTTGGCAATACTAGAAAATCCATTAACGAATCTTCGATAATAACCTGTTAATCTAAGAAAACTATGAATCTCCATCACATTAGTTAGTCTAGGCCAACCTAGTATAGCCTCGATCTTTTGAAGGTCAACCGACGCTCCCTCCTTGGAAATGACATGTCCTAAAAAAGAGACGCTAGGTAACCAAAACTCACACTTCTTTAATTTCGCATATAATTTCTCCCTCCTAAGAATTTGTAACACTGTCTCTAAATGATTTTCGTGTTCTTTAATACTTTTGGAATAAATAAGGATGTTATCAATGAAAACAACCATACACTGATCCAAATATTTCCTAAACACTCTATTCATCATATTTATAAAAGAGGCTGGTGGATTAGTTAATCCAAATGGCATCACAAGAAATTCATAGTGACGATATCTAGTATAAAAAGATAATTTCGAAATATTATCTTCCTTAATCGTCAATTGGTGATAGCCTGATCTAAGGTCCATCTTTAAAAATACTTGCGCACCTTGAAGCTGGTCAAACAAATCTATTATACGGGGTAAGGGGTATTTATTCTTAATAGTCACCTTATTTAGTTCATGATAATCTATACATAACCTCATCATCCCATCCTTCTTTTTAATAAATAACACTGGAGCACCCCAATGGGATACACTTGGTCTAATAAAACTCTTGTCTAACAGATCTTGTAATTGAACTTTTAATTCCCTTAATTCTAAAGGTTCCATATAAGAAGGTGGTTTCGAGATTGGTATAGTTCCAGGAATAAGGTCAATCGCAAACTCTATTTCTCTACTAGGAGGAAGACTGGGTAAATCATCTAGAAAAACATTGGGAAAATGTTTATCGATAGGAATATCTTCTAAACTAGGCTGTTTTGTTTGCAAATCAATAACACTTGCAAGTAATCCCTGGCATTCCTTCTTAAGAAAACTATGAGCTTGCATTACACAGATAATACATATGGGAGATAGGATGTCATCCCTTCAAAATTGAATTCTGGTTGGTTAGGGATTTAGAAAGTATCTCTATTCTCAAAAAAATCTACCTTAGCATGATACGATGCTAAACAATCCATCCCCAAAATGGATTTAAAGTCTCTTATTTCTAAAACTATCAAATCGTTTATGACTACTAACATCTATAGGGTAAAACTTATATACTAATGTTCTCGTCAATAACTCACCCAAAGGAGTAGAAATGTGTATGCTATGATTTAAGGGTTCGGGCATATTAGGAAAGCAGTTAACAAAACGTATAAACACAAATGAATGGGTAGAACCAGGATCTATTAAAACTTGAAAAGGTTGGGCACATATAGAAAGTGTACCTTACACTACTGCGTTAGAAGCTTGGATATCAGAAAGTAAAAAACGCTACCATGTCTGCCTTGGTCCTTCTTTTCTCCTAAAGGTTGTATCAAAATCCTTGCTGGGGTTGGGCAGTCTTTTATCTAATGTCCTTTCTGTCCACATCTAAAACAAGCTCATGTATCCTTGTAACAAGGTCGTCCTCCATGCATCTTCCCACATCGCTGACATATCTTTTTATTAAACTACTAGCTCCACCAACATTTGATGTACTCCTAAAATTATTTCTATTATTTAGGTTCTTCCCTATTTGTTCCCCAAACTTCTTTTCACCATCTTTAATTAGAATCTACTCCTCGCCATCCCTCTCAGTTTTTGTAGCCCTAGCCACGACATCACTATATGATGTAATCCCCATTTTTATTATATGGGTTGTCCAATCTACATAGGGAGGTAGAGAAACAGATATTTTGAGCCTTTAGTGGCTAAAATTAGATCTAAAATTGCTTGTTGGAAATCCAAGATCCTTTCCTAGCGAGGTAAACTCATCCTTATCAAACATGTTCTCTCATCTATCCCATTATATCTTTTGTCAGCTTGGATGCCTACTAAACATACCATTAAATCCATAGAAAAATTATTTGCTAATTTTTTCTGGAGCTCTAGTATTGGCGACCATAGATATCACGGGTGCAAATGGAATGTAATTACTAGACCCACAGATGAAGGGGGTTTGGGTGTTCGAAGCATTTCCTATATGAGCAAAGCCTTTTCTATTAAGCTTTGGTCGAAGTTTAGAAGTCAAGAATCTATTTGAAGTAATCTCATGTCTGCTAAATACCGTAGAAATGTGCATCCTAACATAGCTACTGACAACTTGGGATCTCAAACAGGGAGGAGAATGTGCAAAATTCGATCTGAAGCTGAAGACTGTATCCTATGGAGAATTGGTGAGGGTGCATGTAGTGACTTATGGGACAAGTGGTGCTCTTTTGGGCCCCTATACCATTACCCCTTAGCTACTGATCCAATTAAAGTCAGAGACCTGTGGACTGTCGACGAAAGATGGGATGTGAATAAAATCTCAACTCTATTTACTCAAGAGATATTATGGGAATTAATATCAGATTGAGTAACAAGAAGGATGAGAGTATATGGATGGCTACTGTTGATGGAAATTTCTCAATTAAATTATCCTGGAATCTTATTAAACCTACATCTATAACTAGGTGGATTTATTCTTTACCTTGACACTAAGTTCTCCCAGTTAAGTTATCTATATTTTCTTCGAAATTGATTCAAGGTTTCCTTCCCATGGATGAAAATTTATTTTACATAGGATGGTATATCCCTTCTAAATGTCACTATTGCTCTAGTCCCCAAACCTAAAGCATTAACTATGTTTTTATTCAAGGTGAGATAGCTGCTACTGTTTGGTTGCATTTCAGAAATGTGTTGGGAGTTCCTTATATGAGATTAGATGTCAAAAGTAGGTGCTTATTGTGGTGGATTCAGCTCAGAATAATTTCAGTGGTATTTGCCAAAAAATGATGCCAATTATCATATGATGGGCTTTATGGTGTCAGAGGAATGAGTGTAGATTCAATGGTTCTTCTCCAAATTTTGCAAAAGTTATCAGAAATATTGAAGCACTTTCTTCTCCTATTTTTCAACTGATTCCCCATTCTGCCAAAAATGTCTCTATTTACTCTATGGGTGATTTTAAGGTTATTATGGATTATTGTCTTGTGAAATGGAAACCTCCACCATCGCAGTTGTTAAAGCTCGATACTAATGGTAGCTCAATCTAAAATCCAGGTAATAGCGGCGGGGGTGGTATTTTGAGGAACGCTAAGGGAGATGTAATTTGGGCCTTTGTCATTTCTTTGGTGTAAAGTCCAACATTAAAGCAGAAGCTCTGGATATCTTAAAAAGATTAAGATTATACGGGGATCTAAAAGATTATGAGCTCATTGTAGAATCTTATTCAAAGATTATTATTGATGTTCTTAATAAGAAGATGCATTGTCCTTGGAAAATCAGAGATATTGTGGAGGATATTCAGGTTCTAAGTGAAATCTTCAACATTTCTTTTATTCATGTTTTTCGAGAGGGTAATCCACCTGCTGGTTTTTTGGCCAATTTGGGTAGTCAATCTCAACTTTCTCTTTCATCTCTTCATCTCGATTCTTTTCCACCTTATCTTCGAGGAGCTGTTAAGCTGGATCCTGCTATAAGAATCTCAAAATTTATAGAGTAGGTGTTCCTTATTCATTTATTTTCATATTTCCTTAATTTGTAAGGGCTTTTCCTATAAAAAGCCTTATTTATTCTATTAAGATTTCATCAGTTTTGTTAGCCTCCAGATCAGGGATTTTCTGATCTTTGGCATTTAATAATATGTGTGGGGTTTTTGTCCCTCTTAGATTAAAAAAAACGTTCAAACGTTTTGGCTTTTAAAACATCACTTACCACAACATAAGGTGCAAAACAAGATAACTGGGTAAACTTTGCCTCGTATTGACTAACCATCATATTCCCTTGCACTAGACTCGTGAACTCAGCTACCAATTCATCTTTCACCGTTTCAGGAAAACATTTCTCATAAAAGATCACTAACAAATCAGTCTAACCTCACTACACCAAAAACAGCATTTTGCCACACCCTGATATTAAAAATCTGGCACAGTTTAAAACTGTGCCAGATTTTGGCACGGTTTTATAGAGATTTGGCACACTTTAAAACAGTGCCAAAATTTGGCACTGTTTTACAGTGTGCCAAAATTGAGTACACTTACTAAAATATATAGTACCCAAAAAAAAACATTACACTTCCCTCTTTCTCTTGTTCCCGCTCACGATTCCCGCCTCTCTCTAGCCTCTGCTCTCTCTCTCTCTCTCTCTCTCTCTCTCTCTCTCTCTCTCGCGGCGGTCTCTCGGCGGTCTCTCTCTCTCTCTCGGCGGTCTCTCTCTCTCTCTCGGCGGTCTCTCTCTCTCGACGGCTGCTGCTGACACTGCCCTAGGTCAGCATCTCTACTGCCGACACCCTCTCTCCGGCCCATTCTCTATTTCTCTGGTCACTGCCCTGTTCTCTCACTGCACTCATCCCAATCAAGTAATTTCTTTAAAGCATTGTATTTTTTTAACCTAAGTTAGATTTCAGATTTGATCCTAGAGTTTATGATATGCTTGATTTGATTCGTATTTGATTTTTAGGGTTTTATATATACATATTTGAATATTTATTATTTTTTTTAATGTGTGAGTTTTTGGTGCAAATTGAATGTTGATAATGAAAAAACAAAATCATGAGTTTTTATGTTCTTACCCCTTTAACAAAAATGTATATTTGATATGATTTGTAAATGTTACGTAGTTTTAAGAAAATTTAAGTGCTAAATATTCAATAATAATGTAAAAATAACAAATTGAAAAGTAGACACCCCACTAATTAAATGGATAAATGAGATTATGTGTTGAAAATTTAAGAAAAAACAAAAAAAACTATTTAAATAGTAAGTAGACATTAATACTAAACATTGAATAATGATGTTACACATGTATAAAAACCTTAGACCCGTTCAAGAGGTCTCACTATGACTGTGGTGAGAACTCTTGAATTGTCCCATTTTTGGACAGTTTGGAAATACAAAAGTTTGTATTGTACATAATGATTATGCGTGTCCTATTTTGAAAAATTCGGTGGCATCTCTTTATGTTCTTTGGGTGCATACTAGATTGATGTAGTGTTTTGTGTTTTCTTGGTTGAAAAACTTAAGTAACACATGAACACTCCCAATTTAAGTTGTGTACTTGAAGAACTGTAGGGAGATGCTGGCGAAATTTTCTTGATTAGGACATGGCATGAGACATTATGAACAATACAAAATATGCATTTTCAAATGGGATAGGACCCTTACCCTGTAGAGGAGATGGAAGAAATATAGGAGCTCAAATATATACATATTTACACTTGAATAAACTTAAGTATATTTATAGTAAGCGTTTATATTATAATGTGTGCTCTTTAAACTTATCAGGATGTCGTCGGGAATCAACAAAGAATGGATAAATGAGAAAAATATCGAGATCGATACATATAGAGATGGGGTGTTACAGTTTCTTCATTATGTACGTAATAATAGTTCGAATGTTAAACATTCATGTCCCTGTATACGTTGTCGAAATGGGAAAGGACATGTTGTTATAGATGACATATTCATTCATTTAATGACATATGGTATGGACATGAACTATACCTTATGGAATTTTTACGGTGAGACATTAGTTGTTGATCAAGTCCAACCACCACCGCAATCTGTGACACCGACAGAACACGCTGATGTGCAAAATATTCCAATTTTGAATGATCTTGTGAATGATGATTGTGAGATGTTTATGGGTGAAGCGAAACCTAGTGAACCTAATTGTGTAGGCAGTGATGAAGCCCCCCCCAACTTCCGAGGTTCCAAATGATTCGCACACACATAAATACAAAGGCAAGAAGTATGATCGTTTACATCAACTCGCACAGGAGCCATTGCACCTAGCTACCGGTTCTTCGCGTCATACCACAATGTATACTCTTATAAAGTTGAATGATTTGAAAACACAATTCAATTTATCGGATGGTGCTACAGGTGGAATTCTTAGATTGTTAAATGAACTACTTCCTGAAGAGAACAACTTGACAACTAGTTATACAGAAATGAAAAACACCGTTAGAGATCTCGGTATGGATTATGTTAAGTATGACGTATGCATTAACAACTGTATGATATTTTGGAAAGAGCATGAAAAATCTACTAGATGTATAAAATGTGGTTCTTTACGCTACAAGTTTACTTGTCTAGACGAGGACGGGGTAGAAATTCAGAATACTAATGGAAAAAAAAGTACTCTAGGGTTCCTAAGAAGGTAATGCGACATTTCCCTCTAATCCCTAGGCTAAAACGGTTGTATACCATAAAATGGATAGCAGAGAAAATGACTTGGCACGCTCGTGCAAGCTCTTGTATGGAATTCTTGCGTCATCCCCGAGATTCAGCAGAATGGGTAAATTCAAACATTATGTGGAGAGATTTTGCAAAAGATCCGCGGAATATTCGACTTGCAATAGCAACTGATGGTTTCAGCCCGAATAACATGTTTGGTCGTAAGTATAGTTGTTGGCCAGTGATAATTCAACCTCTCAACCCTCCCCCATCAATGTGTATGAAAAGTGAGTTTTCAATGTTGTCTGTATTGATTCCCGGACCAAAGTCACCATCAAGTAATATTGATGTCTTCCTCCAACCGTTGGTCGATGAGTTAAAGATCTTATGGTCTGGAGTTGAGGCTTGGGATGCGTACAAAAATGAGAAATTTCAGTTAAAAGCCATGTTGATGTGGGGTATACATGATTTTCCAGCTTATGGGATGTTAGCAGGTTTTTCAACTCAAGGTTACAATGGGTGCCCTGTTTGTTCTACAAATACACCTTCTGAATATCTTTCTAAGTCAACGAAATGTTGTTACCAACGATCTCGTATGTTCCTTCCTAAAGACCATCCTTATAGGTTTGACACATCAAAGCAAACATTTAATGGTAAAATAGAGGATGCTATGGCTCCAAGAAAGTTAACAAGTGCAGAAGTTGAGCAGATAGTGTCACTTATCGCTCGAGAAGGTGCTCAAAGAGAGGGAGAGGGAGAGGGAGACAAAAAGGGAAAGGGAAAGGGAAATGGAAAGGGGAAGGAGAAGAAGGGTAAGGGGAAGGGGAAGGAGAAGGAGGATGTCGTAATGGAAGACGATGATTATCCAAGTGAGGGTGACGATGAGAATCTAGCAGGTACCGAGGGTTTTTCAAGGAGGTCAATTTTCTTTAACTTAGAGTATTGGAAGGATCATGATATTAGACATAATTTAGATGTTATGCATGTTGAAAAGAATGTCACAGAGACTCTTTTAGGTACAATACTCTCGGTGAAAGGTTCATCAAATAAAGATACGGTCAAAGCCTGTGAAGACTTGAAAGTTCATTTGAAGCTTAAAAGGAAATTATGGATGAAAGATGTTGAAGGCAGTAAAAAAAGGCTTATGCTAAAGGCACCTTTCGCATTAGGAAAGGAAGAGAAAGAAGCCTTTTTTCGTACACTAAAAACATTAAAGGTACCGATTGTATTTTCATCAAATTTCAGCAACAATGTTAACCTCGATCCACCTGGATTTACCAATCTCAAGTCCCATGATTATCACGTCATTATGCAACGGTTGCTTCCTGCATTGCTTATGCGTTCATTTTCGGATGATAAGCCTTTGTTTAAAGCTATACAGCGGATCAACATATTCTTTAATGTGTTGTGTGCCAAAGTGATATTTAGAGAACATCTTTTGAAGGCTAAAAACGCATTAGTAGAGGCACTTTGTGTCTTTGAAATTTATTTTCCACCTGCCTTTTTTGTGGTGATGATCCACCTCATGCACCATTTAGCCGATGAAGCTTTGACAGCTGGGCCACCAAGATATCGGGCAATGTGGTTATTTGAGAGAGAAATGGGAAAATATAAAAAGTGGTCACGAAACAAGAGGTACATTGAAGGGAGTATTGCTAATGCATATTTGTTACATGAAGCTTCTTTGTATGCCATGGAGTACGTATCGAAAAGAGGTGAAGGAACTCATAAGAGGGTGATGACTCGGAATGCCTACGACCATTGGGTAAAAGTAAAGGATTGATCTTAAATAATGTACAATATGAGCAAGTGCGAAGATGGGTTTTATCTCAATGCGACGGTGTTGATGAATGGAGAAGGTACACACTTAGTTCTATGTTAATTCATATTAATTGATTGTAATGTGATATTTCTTAATTTTGAAACTAATTTCTTGTGGAAAATTTGTGGTAACTGAGACTCAATCGACGCATAGAATTGATGATTTCACCCCTTGGCTAAGGAACAAGGCAAGTCTTTATTTATACATGTACTTTTTTATCAACCGTAATTATTTTTAATGAAACTTTAAAAAATTATCAATTCCTTACAGGCCTCAAGATTTAATGATACGGGAATTTTGCCATATGTTGATGGTCCTCTCCATAGGGTTACCAGTTATGAGAAATTTCAATGCAATGGGTACACCTTTTGTACTTCTGGACATGAAGAGAATCATAACTTTCAGAGTAGTGGTGTATCCACTAAGGCCTTTAATAAGAAGGGGATTATGACAACCTTTTATGGAGTTATTAGACAAATACTCGACCTCAATTACATTGAGTTTGCACATATTGTCTTTTATTGTGATTGGGTGGATGTTGATGATAAGAATGCTTGCAAAATTGAGCCCACCTCAAAATTGGTGATGGTGAATCTTAGTAAGCTCGTGAGTAAAAATACCATTCACGATGATCCGTTCATCCTTGCATCTCAAGCCAGTCAAGTATTTTATTGTCAAGATGTAAAGCTGAATGGGTGGTCAGTTGTTTTACACTCTCCCAAGAGACTGACGAAAGAAATAGATGCGATTGATATTGACCGTATGATGTATGACTCCATTCTCGAGGAAAATGATAAATTGCTGGAGCTTTTGGACACAGATTTCTAGTGCAATGATTTAGTTCTGAACTTGTTTTTGAATATGCGATATTCTATTTATTCCATTTATTGTTGTTGTTGTTGTTGTTGTTGTAAACATTTAATAGTTTATTGCTTTTTGAACATTTAATACATGTATGGTTGTTTGAAATTATAATTCTATTTGAACATGCCATCTTCTTTATATTGCTATTTGAACATGTAATATTCTTGTAAATGTTTATTTTGATTATTTTGGTGTCCAATAGTCACTTTTTTCAAGATAAATGTCTCATATGGGTGATACTTTGCAACCGTCAATAAATGTGGAGACACCTATATCAACCTCCCGTTCTAAGGTTGCTTCGGGTCCTTCAAGAGTAGGTGGTGACTCTTCCACTAAGAAGCTAAAATTTAATGAGCACGACGTTCCAGTTGGTGAAGACTCATATACACTCTCAACCAGGTTGGGAGACTTAGCAAGGACACATGTTCCCATATCTCGCACGGGACCAATGTAACTTGTAGGAACTGACCGCGTAGTCCCGGGTCTCCCGGTTTGTGAATATGACGATAATTTGCAAAAATCAGCACTTAAACTTAAAAACAAGCCGTTAATGGGTAAAAACCCAAACCACCCCCCAAACGACCCCGTAGGGGGCACAAACACCTCGCACGGGACCAATGTAACTTGTAGGAACTGACCGCGTAGTCCCGGGTCTCCCGGTTTGTGAATATGACGATAATTGGCAAAAATCAGCACTTAAACTTAAAAACAAGCCGTTAAAGGGTGAAAACTCAAACCACCCCCCAAACGACCCCGTAGGGGGCACGAACACCTCGCACGGGACCAATGTAACTTGTAGGAACTGACCGTGTAGTCCCGGGTCTCCCGGTTTGTGAATATGACGATAATTTGCAAAAATCACACTTAGCTAAAAACATGTCGTCAAAGGGTGAATACCCAAACCAACCCTCAAACGACCCCGTAGGAGGCACGAACACCTCGCACGGGACCAATGTAATTTGTAGGAACTGATCGCGTAGTCCCGGGTCTCTCGATTTGAGAGTATGATGATAATTTGCAAAAATCAACACTTAAACTTAAAAACAAGCCGTTAAAGGGTGAAAACCCAAAACACCCCCCAAACGATCCCGTAGGGGGCACGAACACCTTGCACAGGACCAATGTAACTTGTAGGAACTGACCGCGTAGTCCCGGATCTCCCGATTTGTGAATAGGATGATAATTGGTAAAAATAAACACTTAAACTTAAAAACATGCCGTTAAAGGTTGAAAACCCAAACCATCCCCCAAACGACCTTGTAGGAGGCACGAACACCTCGTACGGGACCAATGTAACTTGTAGGAACTGACCCCGTAGTCCCGGGTCTCCCGGTTTGTGAGTATGACGTTAATTTCCATTCATATATGTAATTTTTTTGTTTTGAGTATTTTTTTTTATAAATTATTGGGTTACTAATATCGTATCTTTTTTGTATTCTATTTTTTTTGCAGGATAACAGTTTATCGTTGGCTTTTATTTGCGTGGAATACACAAAGAACTCAATGGTTTACAACAAGGGGTTTATTAATGAATCCATTTTTTGTGTCATGACCGTACGGTCTTTTGTTGTTTTATTATTGACTTTTATGGTCATGAGGGCTTTTGTAAGTTAATTGTTATATTTTGTGGCCGTGCGGGCTTTATGTTAGGCAGGTTTTGTATAAACAGGTTTTGGAATGTCCAGAAAATAGAGGAAACTCTGCCCAATTTTTTTTGGCATGCGAGCAGTTAAAGACTTGTAATATTTTGAAGTTTGTATGTACATTAGTTTATTAATAACGCGCAATATTATTAATTTGTAAATTTTGTGCTTTCAAATATTTTTTTTTAAATTAAAAAAAATTGGCACAGTTCAAAACTGTGGCAAAAGTGTATCATATTTTGGCACGGTTTTAAACTGTGCTAATTTTTTTAAAATTATGCTGAATCTGGCACAGTTAAAAACTATGCCAAAAGTGTGCCAGAAATATCAAATTCTGGCACGGTTTAAAAGTGTGCCAGAAATGTTCCTATTTTGAAGAATCTGGCACAGTTAAAAACTGTGCCAAAAGTGTGCCAGAAATATCAAATTCTGGCACGGTTTAAAAGTGTGCCAGAAGTGTTCCTGTTTGACTGATTCTAGCACACTTTTAAACCGTGCCAGAAAAAAATTCCCATTTTGGAACACCTGATTCTGGCACAGTTCAAAACCATGCAAGATTTGATCTGGCACGGTTTTGAACTGTGCCAGAATCCTATTTTTGGTGTAGTGCCTATGTAAGTATTCCTCTCCTCATGTATTCTCTTAGTCATTCTCCACCAGTGTTCGGCTTCACCTTCTTCCATAAATGTTGCAAATGAAACCCTTGGTTCATCAGTACACTTAAGAACATCGAGCATCTTTTCCATCTGCATCACCTAACTTTCTGGTTTAGTGGGGTTAGGAGTAAAAGAAGGCGGATTCAATTTCTTGAACTGTTCAATGGTACATCTAGTTAGTTCAAGATTCCTTGGTGCTCCATTATTCACGTGATGCTCCATAATTTTTGCTAGACTTTCAATCGCCTTGTATGCACATTCCAGTCCTTCCATACTTGAACCACTAGTTCCTGTAGTTGATCTTGTCTTGGTCATTTTCTACAATCATTGCCAAACATAAAATGTATTATACTATCTCAAGATTGCAAATTAGAAGAACAATTATATATAGACTGTAAGAAATATGGAGGGTTATCACAAAAATCGGATATTTAACCCTATATCCTATGTATGGAAAATTAGAATCTATAACGTTCGAAACTTATGTTCAGTAGTCTACGGGTTCATAACCTATGCTCTGATACCACCTCTGTTAAGACCCTGACCCAAAATAGTAGTAGGGAACGAGTGTATTGACATGCCACTAAGGCAATAAATATTATTACATAAATTATTTCCTTAAATAAATGTAGTGGAAATACAATCACATGGATATGAACCATAAAATGCTGAAAATGAAGGAATTGTGTCATAAGAGATTTCTACAGGAAACTTCACTTATATTAAAAGTAATAATGAGTTACAACTTAAGATAAAATTTAAAACTTATTACAAGAGAGTCAAACATGCTCTATTTGATAAAACAGACATTTTATTTAAATAAGAAAAAGACCTCTAAAAGATGAATCTTTAACGTAGTCCATATACATTCCCTCCGTGAGCCTACTTATTTCCTAAAAAATGGTTATTTATGCAACATCAGCTAAAAGCCGAGTGAGATTCAATTTCCAGACATTCCATAGAAAATTGATACCTATCCAATTTAGAACAAAAGGAATATACATATATGGACAGGAATTTGCAGTAATATATATAAAGTAACTAATAGTATATATTTTTTTTAAAAAATAGTGCAGAACAAAACAGATAAAACAATTGAGCAATATGTTAATTTTTCATTTTTATTTTAATGGCCATGTATGCTCTAATACCCAGATAAACAAATAATGTTACCAAATATTTCCACTCGGCAAGAACACAAACAGAAAATCATGATCTCTGAAATAATGCCTTATTTAGGGCACACTAGCGATAAACCAGCTAGGAAGGTACCACCCAAATATTTCCACCCGATAGTCAAGGCCAACATAGTAAGAGAGTTTCCATAGGCCAAATCAATAATTCTAAAAATCAAATCAGATATATATATCGAGAGATATACACATATAACAAACGACAGAATCATCGGTATCAGATGTATTTTGAGAATAAAAGCATTTCACAAAATATATATAATTTGCATAATATTATATAATCAAAATACGCAAGGAATGTCATAGAGTACTCACCTAAAGCAGAAGTACGAAGTTACAGATATTGAGTCTTGGATCACTTCATTAAGATGAAACCGCTTCTTAAGCTTACAAGACTCCTTCGTAAGATATCGCTCTTTCTTACTATAGTTATCGAGGAAATGGTATTAGTTTAAATGATCCTAGAGGCTCTATTTATAGTTTCCCAAAAATATCATGGTGCTGACATATGTCTAGCTGACCAAGCTTTTAAAACGATGAATCATCCTTGACGTGTCACGTAACGGGGGTGTCTTGCAGTCTTATTTCACTGAACCGCGATACGTGTTTTGGCTTTAGGTATATCTACGACACGTGTAAGCACAAGGTGTCAATTATGGGTATAAGGGTCATTTTACACATGAAGGGCATTTTGGTAATTTCACACTATATATTTTTAATATTTTTGAAAGGTCCCTGAAAATATTTTATTTACAAAAATGTCCTTTTTATTTTTCATTTTGGTCCGTAAAACTTGATTAATTAGAACCAAGTTCCTAAAGTTTCATAAAATTATATTTTCTACCCAAAAATTTATCATTTAGTTTAGGATGTGCATTAAAACTTCAATTTGTCCCATTTTACAGTTGATTCTTCAAATTTAAAAAAATGCACTTCATTATATTAAGAACCCAGAATTTCACATTTGTAATAATACAACATTTATCACATAATAAGTGACACGAAATTACAAAAATAATATATATATGAACATATAAAAGTGGGGCCATTACAAAGACGCCAAGGAAAGATGGATGGAAGAGGTGCATGTCGTCCTATGAGCTTATAGGAAGACGGGGAGGACACCAAGGGGTGAAACCCCGTCCATGCTAGCCTATGGCTCAGAAGCCGTTGTGCTGATAAAAATCGATCTCCCAACCCATAGGTTCCAGACATATGACCCAGAGCAGAATGTTGCAGAACGCAAACTGGATTTGGACTTTATGGAAGAAATAAGGGAAGATGCTGACGTTAGGCAAGTCGCCTATCAGCAAAGGACAACAAATTTCAATAATAAAAGAGTAAAGACCCGGCTACTGGCACTAGGAGACCTAGTCTCCAAGAAAACTTGGCAGAAGCCCAACAAGCTTCATCCTAACTAGAATGGTCCTTATCGGGTGGTTGAAGAGGTGGTTCTAGGAATGTATCGACTGGAAAACTTGGAAGGGGAGCCATTCTCCAACCCATGGAATGCTGACCATCTCAAAAAATACTATCAATAAGAGTTTTGTATTAGTTTCATGTGTATTAATTTCATTTACCTATGTATATAAGAAGATGATTATGAATGAAAATTTTCCAAATGTTCTCTCCAATTTTTGTCATTTAAATGATTTTATATTGAATGTATTAATTCATCTTAAGCTACACAACATCATTCGTGGTGAAGTAGCGCATAATTACTCTTGGTGACATGACAGTTCAGACGGGGTCAACCTCGTCCATGGACTCTCGATAACACTAAGAGGGGGAAACATATTAAACATCATTAATTTGGTGGAAAAACTCTCTCGACCGAGATGATAGTGGGCGAGTGTGATCTCATCCATACGCTCTCGAAACAACAAGATGGGACTTGTGATGCAAACACCATAATTTGGTGAATTCAAATTCACCAATCTCACTTAGTTGTGGTTCGTCTTAAACATCATTAATTTGGTGGATACACTTTCTCAGTCGAGATGAAAGTGCATGGACGAGATCGCTCGAGTCCATATACTCTCAAAATGATGAGAGACGACTTGTGATGCAAACACCATAATTTAGTGAATTCAAATTCAAAAATATCTTAGTTGTGGTTCATGTCAAACATCATTAATTTGGTGGATAGACTCTCTCGACCGAGACGACAGTGCATGGACAAGATTGCTATCATCCATACACTCTCAAAATGACGAAAGGGGACTTGATAATTTGGTGAATTGAAAATTTGTCATCAATATTCATCTCGTCTAAGAAAGAGACGATCTTCAAAATATAAACTCGTCTCGTCTAAAGAGGAGACGATATGTGCATCATTTGATTAATTGGTGATTTCAAGGTTATAATCCATAATAGTTATAGTTGCTTGATTAAACATCAGAAGAAGGCATTCATACAAATAAATAAGGACAAATCATAAATATGGAAAGGAATATTTTTCATTCATTCAAAGTATGGCAATAAATGATAAGAGCATTTGTCATTCAAAACTTACCCTATCAGAAGTGTTCAAACAAGAGCTACAATGTTGATAACAAACTACAAAATCATATCCAAGTGTTTAAGAAATTTACAACCAAGAGGGGCATTAGGCCACAGGAGGTCGCCCAGAAATGAGAAAGATTGAGAAGAGCTAATTTTAAAGGTTCATCTCTTCAATATTTGGGTTCTCAATTTCATCAAAAGCTGATACATCCCTAGTTACAGTGTTATCGGCTTCGGTATCTCTGACAGGCTCAGTCTCATCCACCTGGTTTATAGTCTAGGTTATAGGCTGCTGCTCCACTGACCCCTCAACCTGACTCAGAGCAATCATGGCAAGGGATTCGTCTAAGATGAAGGTCTTTAGTTGCTCAGCTTGATGGGAAATCTCAGGGAATTTCATAGTTGCCCATAGGCAACTAGTGTGAGCACCTCTTTCAAAGTACTGTACACTGTAGCCCAAGAACTCCTCAGAAGATTTGAAGACCTCTACAACCTACTTCTGAGCCTCAGAGATCTTACTATCGACCGCCTCTCTTACCTTCCCATCAATCTCAGTCGTATGATGGTTATTAAGAGACTTGATAGTTTCATCATGAGTTTTGTTCAGGTTGGTGATAGCCTCAGAATGTTGTTTCTTCAGGTTTTCAATATAAGTCTCCGGCTCTTTAATGTGGCCCTTTTGAGTCTCATCATCCCTGATAGCTTGACGTGCCAGGAGGATCTCAGTGACTTTCTTCTATATCCACTGGTGGAGCTTCTGAAGGCAGATAGTCATCTGCATAAGATAAAATAAGTCAATACAAGACGTCCTTACAGTTGTGATAAAATATAAAAAGAATAATGAATTACTTGGAAAGCATGTGAAGGACGAAGTCATTCATCAGATAGATATTGGTGTACTCCAGAAAACTACTGTCAGACTTAGAGGTGTTAGAGGTTAGGAACTCTAGGGCCTGTCCTTGCTCCCCAAGGCAGAGTCGGGTCTAATCTTCAGTTTCTCCAGCCTCGCAATAAGTGCATCCTTTGAGGAAATAAGGATGGCCTGAATCATCCCAATTTTGGACAGGACACCCTTGATCTTCTTACTCTGATGAGTTATGGGGAGATTCTCTTACCCTTATTTTCTCTTTCGAGACCCCTCGATCGGGATGGGTTTGGAAGTAGTGGATTTTTTTATTTGAGACGTAGGGGACGACTTCTTTACAAATTATTTAAGCAAATTCTCAATGTTTGGAGCTGCCATGCTCCACACAGCTTCTGAGGTATTTGGCGGTTGGTGTGTAATACAGTAAACAAGATCATAAGGTCAGACAGACAAAGTACAACACAACAGTTAGAAGAAATAATGATTAAACAACACTTACATATCTCTGACAAGGGATTCACCCCCATACCCGTAGGCTTTAAGAAATACGAGGTCATCAACTATTCAAATAAGATGAGACCCCATTTGTCTCCCTGTTGCCTAACTTTCTCAAGTTTTTGCTGGCTTTAACATTTAAGCTCGGATCAACTTTAACCATTATTGTAGCCTAAGACCATCTTTAAGGAACACGGGTATCGGAGGTAGTGCAAGGGACATCAGGGCAAAATTCCCAGGCTCCCAAAATAAAAAAAAAAATAGCAAGGTTTCCAGTTGCACTTGGCAGCTTCCTCAATCTTGTACTATCTGATCTCCCTGGAGCACATCTCTTTGAGAGTAGGGAAATCTTTAGCCAACTCGTACAACTTTTTCAACATTCAAAAGACGACCCTCAAATGGGGGGTAAATAATGAAAAAGGGCAAACAGCTGAAGGGTTAATTGAGTTTTGACTAAAGATCAAAATCAAGGAATATGAAGAGTTAAGGCCAAGAACATTCAAGAACAGGTTGAATGTTTTACCGAAGAATATGACCGGTGATTCACCGGAGTGACCAAATAAGAGTAAAATAAGGTGGAGAAAACCTAAAACTACCTACAAAAATTCAAACCAACTCTCTAATACCTCAAACCAAATTTTTCAGCCCTAAAAACCACCTAACAAAATCACAAAAATGAAAACCCATCGAAAAAACAGTACAAATGCAAAAATGGCTAAAAGCAACGAAAAGCTAATAAAGAAGGAATAAGAGGGGTACCTGGAAGGTTTGGCTAGGTTGACAACCACTGGGGACGTATAAAAGCCATCGAAAAACACTTGAACAGTGGAAGAATGATAAGGAACTCTAGAATAAAAAGCTTTAAAGGGAGAAACTCGTGCGCGTAAAAGTGTGGAGAGAGAAGAATAATTTTTAAATTTAACATTTTAAACCCCTATAATGATAGGGTGAAACTTTCAATGTGCCCATCATTATGGCATAACTACCACGTCGTATACATGCTTTCACCACTACTTGGGAAACATGCTAGACTAAGGAATAGATGACAAGTGTCCTTCTCTTATACACATAAATACATCAACATCTGACAATTCATAGACGTACCTTCATCAGTGCATCTTGACATTTTTACATCTCAGTCTCCCATCAACACAGAAGCCTAAGGGCTAGGGGTGATTGATATGCCATTATGAGACCTTGTCTCGGTTAAGGCCAGGATCAGCCCAAGCTGACTCTATATATCATCCTCAACATGAGCTATCTTGTACAACTGGCTCGACCCACCTCAATCAGTACATCTCATCTTGGTATTAAGCTGAGACAACGGGCAACCTTCGATATTATAAGGCCGAGACCTCTTAGGCTAACATGTACTCTCATCTTGGCCTAACACTGGTCATCCAAGAGTACACTTAGTAATTATCTACGTGTAATCCAACGGTATATCAGCAGTCTCATACTCGGCCAAGCCGACACCTCAACCCAACAAGGCACATTTGGCACCTAATATAGCATGTGGAATGGCGCTGCGTGGGAGAGTTCACGTGGGCCGTAAACCCCACGTGAGTCAAACCGTTATAACAACATCATTCCCACATGTGGAGAATATCTCTTAATCATTACTTACATGCAGAATGGACAGATGGCAATATACATTGGGCACTAGATATTATGCATGACTCCTGCATGCCTGGGGTGCGTATTACACCACCCCAGCTATATAAATAGTTGTCTTCTACTTCATTGAAAAGGATCGCATATTGTAAATCCTACTAAAACTCTACTAAATTTATCACTTAGAGAGAGAAATCTTGAGTGCTTGTATCTCAAGGCCATTAGAGCCCATATTTAGTGTATTTCACACAGTCACACAATGGACGCAGGCCATCTAAAGGGTGAACCACTTATATCTGGTGCTATCTTCTTCTTTGCCTCATCTCTTTCAGTCTTACTTATATATGTTACATTCCATTGTTGTGCTAGTTAGAGCTTACTCATCATTTTGATTTAGTGATACCAATTCTAGTATCATCAGTAACTCTTCTTTTGACACTTGTAGTCGTGTCAATTTTTCTCAACTCTCACAAAAGTGTTGTATCTGAATTCCACTCCAGTCTAAAGAGAATAACAGGACATACAAAAAATTGAAAAAACTAAACTTTTCAAAGAAAGAAACACATAATTAATAAGAACAAGATGAAAAAAATACAATAATAAATTGACAACCACCAATGCCAAAGTTTTCTAATCCCTATTGCACCAATAAGAACTAAAATTTTGGGTCTAGAATGAACTTTCTATTTGTAATTTTATCAACATCCATTGAATATGTGAGTGAAAATTCTATTTTATACCATCACATCACACATTGACTAACACCTATATAGTAGTAGACGTAATCATCAATAAAAGGCAAGAAATATAAAATGCAGCCATTCATTAATCATCAATAAATACAAAAATAAAACTATAAACAAAAAGAACTTGAATCTCCATCACAATTTATCCTTTCATACATATGATGTGAAATAAATAAAATGTATTCAGTCATTAGTCATTTTTTAAAATATTAAACTAAGAAAAGAATGCCAAATTTTGTGAACATCTAAGCATCCTTAAAAATAAAACCATCAATAACTGGGAAATTCATGTCAATTATCATCTTTATCCATATCAGTATCATAATCATCACTTTCAATATCATAATCATCATTGTTCTCCTCATCTTCATTACTTTCATCTATATCATTATAATCAGTTTCCTCGTGCGCCTTTGATTCATCTTCATAAGTCTTAAAAACCTCCTCATCACTATAATCCTCATCAACATCAACACGGATATTATCAACGCCATCTATATCAACTCACCGCCATTTGTATTAACTATGTTGTCAACAGTCGTTCCCTCCACACCAGCCCTAACCCATGTAATATCCCCATCATGGCTGACTATAGTGTCATTCGGTTGTTGGATGTTGTACGACTCAACTTTTGCATCCATTATGTCATCTCCATAAGTATCTTTACCATACATGTCATACCAATCTCTCGATGTTATCTTCACAACAACATGCTAATCTTCTTCAATCGGGTCTTGCACATACCAAAACTTTTTGGACTGAGATGATAATATAAACATTTCATCTGATAGTCGATAATGCTTGTATAATGAATGTTGAAAATTAACTAATGTGAACTCAAAATCATCCTTTGTCGTCCCTGAATGGGTATTGACCCAATCGCACTTGAATAGAATAAAATGTAAATCATTTGAAAAGCGTAATTCGGATATATTTGTTAATACTCCATAATATGTTACATCCCCAAAAACAGGTAATTTGTCGTTTGCCCTTAAAAAAATTTGGTGGTGGCATCAAGCATAACTCCCATATTCTGAGTATTCAATCTTCTCCCATTCTTCTTTGTACAAAACCTAAACCTATGTACAATATATCCCATGTATCTCCTAGACAATTGAGAGGGGTTTGGGGCCTGAACCCAAAATTGCAACTTCCTTTGACACATCACCCTCATTTAGATTCTGTACCTAAATTTTTTCATATAATTGAGTAATAAAAATTAGATGAGTAAAAATTAAATGCATATTAAAATTTGGTTACATATAAGTACAAAGATTACTTACATTATCCTTAAACGACTAGTAAAACATTTCGTTGTGAATGCGGTTAATTTCGTAGTGTCCAACATGAGGTCTTTCCCATTTTAGAATTTTTATATGTTTCTTATAAAACATGTCTCTCTAAATTGAAAAACGCAGAGGAATATTTAATTAGATAAGGTTTAAAATTCATCTAAATGTTATCTTACCCGCAAAAAGTATTCACTATTGCAGAGTCGAATAACACATACCGATGTTCTTATGAAAATGAACTGTCATCAAGCATAAGTGCTACTCCTGTACCTAATGTATGAACTATTAAACTTGGCTTGTCATCGACTTCATCATTTCGTAAAGTTCGATTTAACATACTCTCAATAGCACTCAGGTACCTAGCACAGAATGTCGTGCATTCCTCTATTAGGTATCCTTCAGTAATTAAACCTTCTGGATGACAACGATTACAATCATATTCTTTAAGTGTGAATAAAAACCTATTTGTCATTGTAAAAAAATTGAAGTAGTATTCATGTGCATTAATTTAGGTGACACAAACATAATGCATACACAAAATATACTGGCCAATGGGATACATCCATAAAAAATGTATTGGTCCAGCAATCATTTCGTCGTCGGCTAAATGGATTGTCAAATTCTCCATAACATCAAAAAATATTAGAGGGAATATTTTCTCAAGATGATAGAGTGTAAGAGAAACACGATCTTGCAAATATTCATAGTCTTTGAAGGTCATTGTCTTTGAACTGAGCTGCTGATAGAAATTATATAATTTATTCAAAGACCTTGCCACATTCGTAGGCAATGATTTTCGTATTGCTAGGGGGAGTGGTTATTGCGTTATGATATGACTGTCGTGGCTATTAAGTCTAAAAATATTCCGATCTTTAATGTTTACATGCCATGAAATATTAGATGCATAACCATATGGGACTTTGATATTCTTTAAAACGTTCAAAAATATGTCTTTATCATCTTTACCCAATATGAAGCATGCTGGTGGTAAATATACTTTATTATATGACAAGCTTTAAGGTGCAATGCTTTTCGAATACCCATGTGCTCAAGGTCTCGACGAGACTTTATATTATCTTTTTATTTTCCATCAATATTTAACAATGTATAAAGTATATTATTGCACACAATCTTCTCTACATTCATATCATCAAGATTATGGCGAATAAATTGATCCTTCCAATATGGTTGCTGAAAGAATATACTTTTTTCCTTTTAATTTAGAGAACTATCACCATTCCCTTCATCGTATATACTTGTTTTTCTTTTCTTCATCGTTAATGAGTGACCCTTATCATTATTTATTTCCATTACATCTAGTTCCTCTAAGATATCATCCCTAGATACTTGAGTGGGCTTAACTTCTCTTTCAACTTTTCCATCAAAAGAAATGGTATCATTTTTGAATTTATGGTTGTGATACAACCACCGACGATGTTCCATATATCAAAATTTCTCCCCATTATTTAACCACTGTAAACGAGTGTTCTTCTTGCAATGAGGATATGCTAATCTCCCATTGGTACTCTAACCGGACAAGTTTTCAAATGCAGGAAAGTCACTAATTGTCCACATTAACGTTGCACTCATACAAAATATTTTTTCAGTCGATGCATCGTAAGTAAGTATGACATCATTCTACAAATTCTTCAACTCGACGATGAGAGGCTACGAGTAAACATCAATATTATTTCCAGGGCTGCATAGACCATCCATCAACGTAAATAGTATAAGATACACATCCATGGAGACAAATTGTATATAATTGAAACAACGGGCCACGTGCTATGAGAAAGTCTCATTATTTTATATGGATTGAAGCCATCGGCTGTTAGTCCAAGCCTTACATTACGACAATTATTAGAAAATTTTGGATTTTATTGATCGAAGGTTTTCCATGCTTCAGAATCAGAGGGATATATTAATATGCCATCATCATTACGTTACTCAGCATGTAGTCTCATGAGGGAGTATGTTTACAATGGCATAAATAATTTTCAAAGCCTTGGTTTTAGTGGAAAGTACCTAACAATCTTCACGGGAGTTTTTCGATCTTTGGCTTCTTCATCATCTGACTCACCCAAAAATTGATTCCATCTTGATGTATGACATGTTATGCAATACTCATAATATTTTTTCTCTTTCCGATACAACATACACTCATTTGTACATGCATGAATTTTTATATAATTAAACCTGAGATCATTAATCATCTTTCTTACTTGAGAGTATGAATCTGGAAATTTCTCACCCTCCGATAGTGCCTTTTTTAAGAATTCAAGCAATGATGTAAAAGACATGTGGATCCACTTATAAAGTGTTTTCATATGAACAAGCCAAACAATAAATGAAAGTGATGAGAGAGATTTGCATCCAGGGTAGAACTCACGTTCCCCATCTTTTAACAACTTGAAAAATGCTGATCGTTACATCGCATAACCTCTTCACTTAAATTTCCAAATATATCATGGAGTAGTCCACACATATCATCTCTTGTATTCGAGCCATACACTTCATCCGCTCCACTAATTCTTACTGCGTGTGGGGCACATTTTTGTTGATAAATCCACCTAGTGTAATTATTATTAAACCCATGTGTGATGAGATGCTTATAAATAACTTCTTTTTATGGTTAGTGGTATTTCGACATTTCTTACACGGGCACTTGATCACTAACTCAGGGTATTTATTGGCAATTTCATAATCAAGAAACCATTAACTTATTTAATATAAGGTTGAGAAACTCTTGAAAAGTCCATCTTACTCTTATTGCTATCCATTTGAAAAGATTGTTTATCAACTCACACTATCACAAATTTGTTATTAGATTCATTAGGAAAAATTCATTAAAAAAATACAATAAATAAATAAATGTTAAGCAATAAATCATTAATATGTTCCTTTAAAACTACGTATATTTACAAATAGTAAGAGATAGGACAATATTTACCCAAAGATGGACAACATGAGGCCTCATTAAATATAAATTTTAGTTTTTTAGTATGTACGATAGCTTGAATTGATCGCCTAAAGATCAGTTGGGGAAAACTTTCAAGTGGAGGCAAGCAAGGTAAATGGCAAGTCCCATTACCACTTAAGGTCGTTTGTTTTTGCTTAGCTATGAATATAAAAAAAGAGGCCAACAAAATTTCACATAGAATATAAAGACTTTAATTATAACACCAATTGAATATGGCCTTATATGAGAACTACCAATATGTACTGATATAAAATGGGCAAACTTAACTATCAATATATTTTAACATTTATTATTTAACAACAAATAAAAAACTCACTTATAACATAATCAATTACTAAAAGGTATTAATGTATCATTGAATCATGACACATTTAGAAGAAGACTACGTCTAATGCCAAAATATTTTAACTTATACCTAAATAATGTATTAATAATGAATGCCCCAACACAACAACTCACATCAGGACTTAATTTTCTAAAAGCAAAAACGATTAAAACACAAAATAATGCATAAGGCCATCACTTAAAAACAATTTTTGTAAAAAATAAACATTACGAAAAAACGATCTCCTTGTCAATAATGAGATAGCATAATTAAATCATATAATCTAGATGAAAAAGCTACTAAATCAAATTGTCCAGATTAGAAAGTAATATTAAAACTTGTTTGTTATCTTAAAATTCAACACATTTTGCATGAATAAAGGGACTTACTAAATTTAGCTACGATGTAAAAAACTAATTTTGTAAAGATACCATCACAACAACAATAATTACCAAACGGAATATATATAAACCAAGTTAAGTGACTGAAAATATTGCAAAAAAAATTATTCCATCTGTTTGGGACAACAAGTATATTGGCGAACTATGGCGATTAGCTCACTTGCAGCCTGTACATTATCAGATAAAGTAAGTTAAACTAGTACTTTTAACATAGTTTAAATTAAAATAAATAAAGATATGTAGACACATCCAATTTTGATTTAGAGCTGATAAAGTTTTGTAATATCAAACTAAAAGGCTAATATGATACATACATAAATGCACATGAATACACACATACATAAACATGGGAATTTTTTTTGTATATGTCAAACTAAAAGGGTAATGTGACACATACATACTCGGACATGAATGCACACATACATAAACATGGAAAAAATATGTATATGATCGCCTATTGCAAAAAATTGCATCGATTTAGATGATTAAAATAATATTAATCAATTAAAACAAGGGTGTAAGAGTTACATAAAGATGATATCATAGGGAGTGATTTAAATTGATGTTTAGCTACGTTTAACTGGACTTTTTTTAATCAATAGAAATAAATGAAAGAATGAAAAAAAAATGATAATTACCAAAAGTAAATGAGAATATCCAATTACATAAGCTAGGTCGTGGATAAATCTCGTCTCGTTTATACTTAATCTAACTATATGAATAAAACCAAGAAAAAGAGCAATGACCAAGAAAAAAAATAATGTAAATAATAATATATATGTAATAACGAATTTAATTTGTCTACAAATTTTTTACTTTGACATTCTTAAGATTCAAAGCAATAATTCTAGATATGTTATAAAAACGAAATTCCATAAAAGTGGTCATTAAAAATGAGTATAAATTTCACCAACTTGAACCAAAACAGTAGTGAGTTGGATAATTTTGATTAATAATAGAAAAAGAAAAAAATGTATTGAATGATGTTAGAACCATTTACTGGTTTTAATTTCAAACCAACGAGCACCATTAAAATAAAAGAGTAAAGACCCAATATCACTTCATCTATTAATTTTCAGCCATCATGAAAATAAACTGAGCTACCTATAAGGCAATAAGAGGTAGAATTTTTAGTTGTTTGTTGAACCAAACAAAACAAGACCTACTTTTTGACACTCGAGTAAAAGCCCCGAAGACATTTTTAATAAAAATCTAAAAAAAGATCAAAACCCATTATAAACCGATACGATTAAACTAACACCTAAGAATTAGCAATATATACACACTTTGAATAAGATTGTTAGTTTGTTGGGAAGTGACAACATTCCTAAATTATGTGATAACACTAGAAAACCTCTTTATCACACCCATAGGTTGATTTATACTGGAAAACAAATCTGAAAACAAAACAAAAGGTTTAAACACAAATAAACACTCAAATAATAACAATTATTTATCAGAAGATTATATTCAAGCATATGAGATATATAGATTGATTTGAAACTACCTAATTACAATTCTGTAAAAACTAAACAAAAAATTCCAGTAGAAAACTCGTAAAAAAACTCTCGTTCACACATATATCAATTAAACAATGGTACACATCAATTAAAGAATGGAAAAGAAAACATTCTCTCACATAAACACAGATTATAACAAAAGAAAGATTAGAAAATAATATATTACCGGGTATCAATACAGTCCGAGTATGCGAACTGTGATGATGGGGTTAGGTCAAACGTGTAAATTTAGGGAGAGAGGGGACTGAAGAGGGGATTAGATTATGAAAATAGGGCAATAAAGAGACGTGTATAATCATCTTAGGAGAGAGGGGATTTAGGATATGATAGAGGATAGGTATCTTGATATAAGGAAGGAAACGTGCTTCTATCTAAAAAAAATTAAAAAAAACGAAGATCCGCCAAAAATAAATAGTGCGCCATTTCCCCCTCAATTTAATGGAATTAGTTATCAAATGCCTTAAAAATACAACATTTATTTTGACATTAATTAAAAAGTGTTCTATTTATACGGCACATCAGTATAAATGTTTTGAATTTTCAATACTTCATAATAATTGCTAGGAAAAAGAAAAATCTCAGCATTTTTAAATACTATCGAGAAAAAAGTGTTAAAAAAAATCAATTTTCTTGCAGTGCGCGCACATATGCACACAATGTCAAACATATTTATTCATAGATACACACACACACACGCCCAAACATACACATACACATACCCACCCATACACACATATTCACATGTGCATGTTGATTCAACGTAAATATTTCATATTTATCCTCTTTATTTCGGTAATTTTACGGTCATGTGCATTGTAATTAGACTGGATTTATCTCATAATCATTCTCCTAACCTTTTCGGCAAGTATTTTTTATTTTGTATATTTCTCTCTTATTTTACAGATATTTAATGCCAAAGGATGTAAGAAGAAAATCAAAACGGTAAAAGAAATGAAGGAAAGGAGAGTTAAGGGAAATCTTGTAATTTCCATCCAGAACCCGGAGGCAGAGCCACTGTAAAGTTAAAGATGATGTTACAAGTAGACTGAAAGAAATGACACCCAAATCTGAGCTATGATGAAGAAGTTATGAGCTTTTGAAGATGAGAAACAAATCTAGGGGCAAAAGTGCAATATAATAAATTCCCCCTAGCAGAACTGATTTGGCATGGAGTAGAACCGGTTCTCTAGGGCTAATCGATTCGATAGAACTGATACTGGAATTTGACTTTAAGACTTATTTTTAGCTAATGAGTTATATGGTTTTAGGAGTATTCCAAAATGACCTATGACTTATGTTAGGTCACATTAGGAGTCTTGTAACTCAGTTAGGCATATTTTTGCATAGATTTTCATAAAGAAGAAAGCTAGGGAAAGAAAGGAACAAGAAGATTTATTATTTTTCCTTCACATGTGTTGATGTCTAAAAATTGGTGAAGTCCAAATTTATAATCATAGATAAATAAAGATAATCAAGCTTGACAAACACACACATCAACAAGGTTTTTAAAGTGGTTCAACTATAAGAAAGCCTACGTCCACTGTTGGTATTATTTATGGGGGGGTTACAATAGCTCAGTAGTGACTGTTCTAGTTCTTGGTTGAATACTCCCCTTGAGCTAAGGGAGAACATGCATATATAACAAATTGTCGCTATCACTCATACGCAACATAAAATAAATCACATGACTGTTTACTTATCAAGCACAAGTAAATAATAATAACAATAATAAATATTAATCCTTTATCTCACTAATTAATATTTACTAAAATCCAATTTAATTTCACCAATTAAATTAATAATATAAAGCACACAAAATTTAATTAATAATAAAAGTATGGGGTATTACATTCTTCCCCTTAATAATAGAATTTCATCCCCGGAATTCGAACGTACCTTCCACGAAGAGCTCCGAATAATTTTTTGCATTTCATCCTCACGCTCCCATGTCGACTCGAAAATATTATGGTGTCCCCACTGTACACGCACTAACGATACCACTCTTTATTAAAGATTTTGCTTGCTACGGTCCAAAATGACAACTAGTCTCTGCTCCAAGTCAATATCCTCTAATGGCATGTGCCAATAATCTATGTTACCCCTGAGATACCTCTTCAACAACGACACATGGAACACGTCATGAATTCACTGTAAATGCTCTGGCAAGGAAAATCTATACACAACCGGCCCAACCCTCTCGATAATGGAAATAGGCCCCACATACCTTGGTGCAAAATCCCCCTTCTTCCCGAACCTCATCACTCTCTTCATGGGAGATACCCACAGTAATACCTGATCACCCACGTCAAACTATACAAATCTCTGATTTTCATCGGCATAACTCTTGTGCTTGTCCTAATCTACTCGAATGCGACTCCTGATCAACATGATCTTCATTGACGTCTCCTAAATCAAATTCGGCTCGAGAAGCTTGTTATCCCACACCTTTAACCAACAAGAAGGCAAATGACAAGGTCTCCCATACAAAGCCTTAAATAGTTCCATGCCAATAGTGAACTGATACGAGTTGTTATACGCAAACTCTACCAAAGAAAAATACTACTCTCATCTACCCTTAAATCTAGAATACACATCCATAGCTTATCATTTAACATTTAATTCACCCTCTCCGTCTGCCCATCGGGTTGTGGGTGATAATCCATGCTTAAACGCAACTCTTCCCCCATCACTTCCTGAAAGCTTTCCCTAAAGTGGGACACAAAGATCTTATCTTGATCCAAAACAATGTTGAGCGGCACCTCGTGCAGGCTTACTATTTTTTTTTTGTAATGGAAAGTTGAGCACACTGCTCGATCGTGTAATTCACCCGAACTAGCCTATACCGTCCCACCAATATTTCCTCCTCACATCTTGGTATATTTTATTCCTCCTAGGATGCATCGAAAATCTTAACCCTTGCACTTTTTCCATAACTACGCATTATAGCTCCTCATTGTCTGGGACAATCAACCTCCTATTGATGTGCAAGCTACCCTCATAACTGATTGAGTAAGACTCCGTTCCACCTGCTAATAACTATTGAATCCTCACCTGAAAAGACGGTTCCTTTACTTGTACCTTCACAACCCTCAAAACGATCTCGGGTGTGACGACCATCACTGCTATAAATACTCGAACTGTCTCCCTCACCTGACAAAGCTCGGTCTACTTTGTCGTTTAAAACTACTACCAACTGCGCTATAGTCATACGGCTCAATGCATTTACCACCACGTTAGGCTTTCCCAGACTATATACTGAATATTTAACTGACTAGGGTGCTCATACACCCTATACTACGTGCTCACAAGCACAAATACCATATATGCAACCCACAAACTTCAGAAATCAACTACACATGCCTTGTATGATCATACAGTAAAAGTATACTTGATTAATCTACCAATCATGACTCAACTCTTCTTGAGGTTTCCCCACTTATTCAACCAGAAGAGAAAACATTATGGAGTGCTCCCGACGTTGTACTCCTTGGCTCCGCTGGCCTTAAATCATATAATAGTTCAATGCTCAATGCATTACATCTTCACACATGTAATGCCTAACATAATAAACCAATGTCCTAAAGCCCAATGTCTCCCTACTCCCGACACTTAGTAAGCCTCATGTGTGGTACGTCTCACAAGTAAAATCCAAATAAGAAAACCTCTTGATACACTATCGCCTAGCTTTGTCAATTGCTGAGATCCGTTAGCCCAATACACAGCAGTGGGGCACCCAAACCTTACCCCTAAAGTTGTTAAATCCAAACACTCAACTCCTGCATCTCTAAAGGAGTCATATAATATGTCGCTCGCACTATCGCCTAGTCTCTGGTGCTAAGTTAATCACAACTCGACCTCTCAACTCGGTTGTCACCCCAATATTCCCTGAATCACATCAATAAAGTCCCTAAACACAGGGATCGAATCTAATAAGACAACCACACTCTCTGAACTCTCTTCCCCAACATAATATAAAGGCATGCTCAACCCTCACTCGGGATGAGGCATCACAACAAGAACCATATTATGCCATGGAATAGCGATCATAGTATCCTTAATATAACAGTTCACCATCACTCTACACGTCGCTAACCTGTTCATACCCTGGATAACATCATACTCGTACTCACTAATATGGGCAGACCTGTTACTAAGCATAATATCCCCCTGTCCACACCTGCCCCATTGCAAATGGAAAGAATGAGTGTCAATCTACAATCATGATAATATTCATGGTTAAATTCACTAAACTTGTCGTACGTATAAACCTAGTGCTGACAAATGAGTGTGATTCTCCCGTGTCAAATAAAACCCACCCCATGTGTCGATGGATAGGAAACATACCCTCAGTCGCTGGTGGTAAAATCGATCCTTAGAGGTGATGCACAGGCCCAAACTATGCTTACCCCTACTCCAACTGAGGCAGCAACTCTAGAACTATCGGTGGGGTTGGCAGCTACTGTACCTGATGCCCCTACTGGGCACCCTGCTCCTTCCCCCTAGCCTTATTCATTTATGAACATCGTATGTGGCCATGCTCCCCATATATGAAATACCTCCTAATAAAATCTTCCTGCCTCTGGCCCTACTAGCCCTAATGAGGATGTCCCTTCCTTTGGCTCTACTAGCCTGAGAAACATAACTCTGTTGGCCACCGGTCTAATTTACTAGCTCTGCTGGCCCTAAGGGGTATGTTACTGGCTTTAATAGTCCTGATTGAAGTTCATATGTAAACTTTATGACCCTCTTCTCCTTTGCATTCATGTCGTACGATACAAAGTTCGCCAAGTGTGTGAACTCATCCTCATATTAGGTCATAGTCCATCCCCACTGCGAACGTTATAGGAACCTCCTCCTCGTCACTGTGTGAACTGATGATGGAACTCTTGTATGGTCATAGTGTCTCTCTCTTTTGTTGTGGCGATCGACTCCCACCACTGAAGTGCTGATCCTACTAGCTTAATGTAAACACTATCTGCTTACTAGTGTCACTATACTCAAACATGCACAAATTCCTTTAGACGTCTTTCTTTTATTGACTAGATGCAACCACATCCGCACTCCTTTGAAACTTAGATGGATGGCCCTTTTGGAAGGCCTCTTTGACTCACTCCCAAACTGACAACATTGGGTGAGCCTGAACTGTTGCTTCCACTGGAAGCTATGGCTATGCCTACGGAAAATGTTGTGCCAAGGCGGTCATAGCGGCATTAATTTCTTGTGCTTCAATAACTACGACCTCTGTTACGTTCACAGTCCCCGAGTGGTCTGTGGCTCTGGCTGAGCCTCCTCCTAGTGGCATGTGCTAGTCGACCTCTCCTATTGTTTAGCACCTGAAACAAACCAAAATTCTATGAGATTCATTTCAATCATAAAATAATATAAGAATAACATAAATACGTAATATGAAACAACATTCCTAGATATAGGGCTTTACATCAAAGAACGCAATGTAGACAACGTAGTAAGCTTGCACAGATCCTAAGGACAGTAGAACTTGATGCTCTGATACTAACTAAGACAACCTTCCTATTTTAATATTGAGTGTCAAATCCTCTACTAAAATATAATAGGAATATCAGTATGATTCATTCTCAGAATCACTGTCGCGGTAACAATATAATATAAATAATAAGAACAACCCATACAATCACAACGAACGAAATAATCACCATGCATAGATAAGTGATGAATGTGAACCAAATAAACCATCATTCACTAAGTAAACATCATCAGTATAGACTGAATATTAAAACTGAGTATTGAAATATAAATATCTGACAGTAATCTAAAAACATATCCATCTACGGGAAATACGACCAAAATTGAAACTGAAATGACTGATCCTATCTAAGATAAAATAAGCTAAGGCGTCTAAACAAAGATGTGTGTCCACAGCTACTATACGAAAAGAATGGATATATCCTTGTTGTCTCGGCTGCTGCTACTGCAAACCTGGGGTAGTAAAAGGAAAAACAAGGAAATGCCAAAACCTACAAGTCAAAGCCTAAGAATAAAATATTTTGCAAATAAATAATTGTTTTAAATCAATTAAAATAGTAGTGTATTACTTTTAACATTAACTGATCGCGTTCATTTGAGATAAACCTCATCTCTCAACTACAGTATGGACCCAACATGTTCATTTTATTTATCCTAATTAAACTATCCGGTCTAACTAGGACACATAACCTCTATCTAAGACTAAACTCGTTAATACCCTCCGTTAGCTAAGTATAACTATCTTTACTAGGTATATATTTATAAATAGTATTGTAGAGGCACACTTGCTATAAATAAATAATAGCGTAATAATCATAACATTGCTAAGATCGTGCTATAAATAGATATACATGTTATATTATATAAGCATACATATATATCGCCCACTATATATATATATATAACCGTATCCCCAGAATTGGGACCTCATTGATATATTCCTCATGTGCTATTCGACGCCAGGCATCAAGCCTCACACAGAGCCACCGGGTCAGAATTTCACCACCAATCCCAAATGAATATATATACAATGGAGGCGGTCATAGACATACATCCCTGGGTTGCAACCATACCACATCGCGCCCAACAGGATTCGAAACCTACATTTATCCTCACAAACGGATAGTGGTCACGCAACAGTACTATAACCTGGGGAATCAGCCCAACCCCTGGTGGTCAATGCCGGGGGACCTTTCCACTACGCGTAACCTCCTATGATAGCACTCCTGAGTAGGCATCTTTAAATAAAACAAGTAGCATACACACATACATATATATACATGTCATTCTAATATGTATGTATAGTAATTACCAAACTTGTACGCATATCCCACCGCACACGATTCACCCAAATCCTAAAGTTCGACCCAACTTTCCGATTAATTATGTAACTAGTCCCTTACTTGAGCAACCCAGATAATTATTAAATTCCCAAAAAATTAAAAAGCGATAAAAACTACTTCTAATTAAATATCCGCTCACTTGGATAATCTCCCACATACTCGCTTGAGTTTATAAAAATTCCTGGAACATTTCCATAATCCAAACCCACGGGTCATTTGAATGAAATACCATCTCGTTCGAACAAAAATGACCTCTCGCCTGAACGAGGTTCGAACGAGATTACAGAGATCAGACTTGAAGTGTTTTTTCTAGGCGGGACTCATACCCCAAAACCCAAATTCATTTCTAGGGTTCTTCCTACCAAAATTTTAAGAACTATAACCCATATATCATCAAGAAAACATGATTCCTCCATTCTATATTCAATTATAACATGGTAACCCCCATAAATTCAAGATCGCAGTTCCTTCATCAAATTGATTTTAAAGATTCAATCTTTCCATATACGTTCTACATATTCTTTCTTTAAATCCTAGAAGTTTATTTCTAATTACCTGTGTAATCAAATCCAATTAATTATTAGTTCAATATCATCCATCCTCTACCATTTAGGTTTCTACATCAAACCATCAAGTTACAACCTTTCATACTATAATATCCAATTTTAATTTTAAACCAAGAAAGTAATTAACTATAATGAAGTTGAGATATAAATCAAGTATTTACTTGCCTCATTGGATTACAAATCTGAAGTCTTCTATGAATTTATGCCGGGTTGAATCCTCTTCTTCTCCTCTTCAAAATTTCTCTTCATTTTCCTCTTTTTCTCTTCTCTAGGGATCTCTCTCTCAATCTTTTGTACATAATATGAAAGGTGGGTTGTCATTCACCTTACTAAACCCTCAAATGTCATCCCAAAAATCTAATCCCATTTTTCTTCTTATCCCTAAGTGTAAAATGACGCTCCTATCCTCTTACGGGTCATGTTATATCTAAAAGGTCCCCGAAACCCAAACATAACACTCGAGTATCTATTATGGACTATTTCGACCCTTTCCGGATCACCGATGCACTCGAAAAGGTCATTTGAGTCACCCAACTCCAAATATCCTAACCTTTCATTAACCGGGCCCGAAACGTGTGACCCTATTCATCGCCCATAGATTATACCGATCCGTCGATGTAACACTCTATTTACATATAATAATAAACCATCAATATCTCTCATACGCGACATAAAATAAATCACATAAATATTTGCTTATCACACAAGTAAATAATAATAATAATAATAATAACAATAATAATAATAAATATTAATCCTTTATCTCGCTATTAAATATTTATTAAAATTCAATTTGATTTCCTCAATAAAATTAATAATATAAATCACATAGAATCTAATTAATGATGAAAGTATGGGGCATTATAAGTGGGCCCTACCATGACAAATTTAAATTCAAAAAAATTATAGGCAGCGTTCTAAAATGAAATTGTACTTAAATGACATAAGGATCATATGTAATATCTTTACTAATCAGACAAACTATAAGTAAGATACCTATGTTATCCATATCTGAAAGTTTTTCTACACACATTCTGTTGATCCAAGTTGACAAGTTGGTGTCAAGGGTTTGTGGGTAACCCTAAATTTGAAAGATAAGAGAATTTCAATAGAGCACTGAGATAGAAGGGTTTGGTGGGAAAGTTAAAATGTCCGCGTGGCTTAATAGGATGGTTTCCCAATATATTTAGTAGAATAATAACAATTATACCATAAAAACTTACTTTTAACACCAAAGTAATAAAAAGTGTCAAATATTTAGCCGGTTAAATTCCAATTTTGTCCATACTTAAATAAAAGAACTTTATTCAAAGTTTGGAGAACCTTATTTGGTTTAATGCTTTGAAAAAAAATCTAATTTAAATTTAGCTTTATTAAACCTTAAGCAAACATATTGGTAATCACCTTTGAAATCACTAGAAGAACGGTTTAGTTAAAATGCGGTCTTTAGAAGAAAATTGGTCACCAATGCAAGAATTATATTAATAAAAAAAATATTTAAACTTCACAAATCTCTACTCAAAATACGATTGTCCAACCATAATTTGAATTCATATTTAGAAAAAATAATTAAATTATTATAATATTAAAACCCTCAAACTAGTCACAGATACTTATGATAAGTATCCCACATAACTGATAATGTTTCTTATCCTAATCGAGTTTTTCCTGTATTTTGGGTATTTACAGAACCAAAGTAGTATAATTAGAAAGCCTTCGAAAATCTTATTTGGACTTAGCCTCTAACTCCACCTTCTTCGAATCCGCAAAATGATAACCTAACAACTGAATGGGAACCACAAATGTGGTCTTTTTCTCAGCAAGAGCAAAATTAGTACTTCTCATAAGAGTAGTCAAATCGAAAGTTGCCTCAGGAATCATATTAAAAGGATAAGGGTCATTCTTTTTAGGTGAAGAGGTCTTACAAAAGCATGGATTGTTTTTTGTGTGTGTGTGATCAACCCTTTCACAACAAAGATATTTAACTTAAGAGTAGCTTATCAAAACTAAGAAATCAAGTTATTAAACTTCGTATTATTTGAAGCATCAATAGGGGTAAGGATTGACCATAACAATGTGGGTATAATAGTTAATGTATATGTAAGGCCCAATTTCTAACATATTACCTGGAAGCTGAGCAAGAGCTTCCCAAAGCTTACTTTCTCATGAATTCAATTGTAGAGGCAAAAATTCAATAGTGGGCTCTAATGTTGGAGTTTTGTTATGGAAAGAACGAAATATAATAATTAATTTCTTCAATGCACGTTCTTGGAACGCTTTCTTTTAGGGAAAATTTCTCCCAATCCGGTTGAGACAGAACCAGAACAGCGAGTACATAATGGGTTTTATAGAATCTGCCTTCGGGATACAATGCAGTGTATGAACAGTTATTTGATTCAAACTATGTACTGTTTGATCAAACCCGAGAACACTCTGAATTTGTAACTTGATAATGCCAAAGTATAGAGGACGAAGAGAGGAGAACCAAAACAGAGGTCTGGAACTCTTTTTATAGCCATTTCTGTGACTGTTCTTCAACAGTCACAGCTCTTCATGGAGTGACTCAGCAACCGTTGGATCGTACCTGTTTGGAACAGCTGCGATCTAACGGTTCAGATTAGGCGTCCCATCGTAAGTGAATGGACATCCCCTACACTAAACGCTACGAGTTCATCTAACGGTTTAGATCAAGCCGTTTCGGATTTTAAACCCTCCTTTGATCAGATCGTTTAATCACAACCGTTGATCTGTTTTACCTCGTCAAAACTTTAGGCTCCCACGCTCCAAGCGACGATGCGCACGTGCGAAGTGCCAAGTGCGCGTCAAAGCGCGCAATGCGCCCTAAGTCGCCCAATCGCCCTTTCGCGCGTCGCGTGTCGCGCTTACGCGTGTCGCGATTGGTGGTGCTTAAGCACCACCGCGATGTGTAGGATCATAGCCTCTTATTTGACTTGTCAACTAAGAATCTTAGTTGTCCTTTAGTTGATCTACCACTACCTTTTGTAGTATTCTTCCAATGTGGGACAATATGGGATTTTGAGCACTCCCCATATCTTTCACACCCATTTGCTCATGTTTCTACTTTCTAAATTAAAACCCAAATTATGTTTAAAATAAAACACCAATAATATAATAAAATATTAACAACTAAAAAATAAAATATCAATAAAATATTGGAATTAATCCAACATTCCCCCACCAATTTCAATATACACAAGGGAGCAAAGCAAAAAGACAATAAATAACTTTTTGGCATTATCGCTAAAATCTAGTACATAAATGAGAAGTGTCTTTCGGACTTGAACTTCCATATAGTGAAAATAATTCAAAGCTTTATCAAGGTGCTGTGGTGAATGTATCTTGAACCAAGGACCTTTTGAGACTAGCCGGAACTATCACACATACCGATTTCTGAGTTTATAAGTGTTCTTCTAGCATGCACTTTTATAGCCTTGTGCTAATCCTGATTTCACGAGCGCTTTAGGATCGGTCTTGATTTCATAGAAAGCGGCCACACTTTCGACACTCGAATAGGTAAATCAACTTTAGTGATTCTGCGAGTCACACTTATATGATTTATTAAGAAGTAACCTTCATCCTCTAACATGCAGAAAACCAACACTAGGCACATAGGAATGGAACTTTTTGTATAAATTCCTAGTGTTCCATAACTATAATTTAACTTGTTTGTACCACATTGAACTCTATCTATATTTTCAAGATATGAGTTGGGTTCCCATTAAATATAGTTGTGTTATTTAATAGACCTTAGTCCCATTCCTTTTGAGGTGATATATATCATCTCCCTAACAAGACCTTCAGTCAAAGGATCTACTAAATTCTTGTTCGTTTTAATATAGTCGACTGTAATTACTCCTTCCTTGAGTAATTTTCTTATAATTAGATGTCTTAGACTAATGTGTCTAGATTTTCCGTTGTAAGTTTTGTTCGAAACTTTATAAATTGTGGCTTGGTTATCACAACTTATCATAATAGAAGGTGATGGCTTTTTCCATAAAGGAATATCATACAACACATTTCTAAGCCATTCTGCTTCTTTACATGCATCTGCTAGGGCTATAAATTCAGATTGCATTGTTGAATCTGATACACATGTTTGTTTCTTGGATCCCCAAGAGATAGCTGCTCCTCCTAGCGTAAAAATCCAACTAGTAGTTGACTTGGATTTTGATTCAAGATTATTCCAACTTGAATCACTATATCCTTCTAAAACAGATGGATATCCTACATAATGTAAGCCATAATCCAAAGTCCTCTTCAGGTATCTAAGCACCCTAGAAACTGCATTCCAGTGCTCTTGTCCTGGATTACTTGTAAATCTACACAATACACTCACTGCATAAGCAATGTCTGGTCTAGTGCAATGCATGGCATACATTAGACTCCCAATAATACTAGCATATTTAAGTTGGTCCATAGCACGCCCAGTATTTTTCATTAATTTGATGCTAGGATCCACTGGTGTAGCAGCTGGCTTAAGTTCAAAATGATTATATCTTGTAAGAACTTTTTCTATATAATGAGATTGAGATAAGGCTAAAGAATTATCCTTTCTCACAATTTTGATTCCTAAAATCACATCAGCTTCTCCAAGATCTTTCATATCAAATTTTGATGAAAGAAACCTTTTGGTTTCTTCAACATATTTGAGATTAGACCCAAATATTAACATGTCATCCACATATAAGCATATAATAACACCAACACCATTTTCAAATTTACTATATATACATTTGTCGGCATCATTAACTTTATATCCATGGGCTATAACAATATTATTAAACTTCTCATGCCATTGCATAGGAGCTTGTTTAAGGCCATAAAGAGATTTAACCAATTTACACACTTTCTTTTCTTGGCCAGGCAATACAAACCCTTCGGGTTGTTCCATATAAATCTCTTCTTCTAAATCACCATTTAAAAATGCAGTTTTTACATCCATTTGATGAATAACTAAATTGTGAATAGAAGCAAGAGATATTAATATCCTAATGGAAGTGATTCGAGCAACAGGAGCATATGTATCAAAGTAATCAATTCCATGTTTTTGCTTATAGCCTTTAGCAACTAGTCTTGCCTTAAATTTATTTATAAAACCATCCGGATTTAATTTTCTTTTAAATATCCATTTGCACCCAATAGGTTTAGACCCGGGCGGAAGATCGGAAATAACCCAATGTAACACCCCGACTAATTAAATACCGGGTAGCTACTCCTTTATTAAATTAATACAAAATGCAAAGTTGGTCCAGTTAATAGCATCACTGTCGAAAACGTTTTAATGATTACTAACCACCTAGTATTTAAAAAGTAAGTTGCCAAATTTTAAGTTAAGTCTGATTAACATGCAATAAAAGAATAATGGAAGAACAACATGAATCCATTCACCATAATGAAGTAATGAAATAACCACAAATAGTAATAAGTCCGGAGGAAAAACTCCTCACAACAATCCCACAACTGAAAATAATAAGATAAGTCTGAATCCTGAATTAATTACATGCCAGAAGTCTGAATAACTGAAATAAATGAAATGTCTCTAAAAGGAATGGGCAACATGCCCTACAACTGATAAATGCTGAATATAGAGTCAATATAGATGAAGCGTCTATAAGCAAAGTCCAGTAGCTTCCACAAACAGCTACATCTCGTCACCTGAATGAGGATCCTAAGCATGGTGTCCTTGTGGCTGGGCACCTAAAATGGTTTTTACAAAAATAGATTTGAAAGCAAACGGGTCAGAGCCCGAAAGTGGAGAGTATTTTGAAAACAGCAAGTGCTTTAATAACATTTAAAATAATAAATGCAAAATACATGTTAGGACGTGCTCTCACATGAAATACTCACCTCTCGTCTAACTGTGCACTCCTAACGTTCCTGTACTCATTCATGTGTTTTCTCATAACTATCTAGTTCAAAAGAGTTTCTAACACTTCTACTCGGTTCACGTTTTAATTCTAACCTTAACAATTTAAATAGAGAGTTCTACTTTAATTCTCGGATTCCCCAATTATTAACAAAACCATTATTGATATCTGTCCCCTTTTATCTTTTCATAACGTTACAATAACTATACTCACAATTTAACATAGCAAATTCCTTTTCATTTAACCGTATATTATTCACATCATAAAATATACAATACAACCACCCCGAGGCTAAGCTGCGGTGCACACATACTCTGCTATCCGTCCCAATACATCACGTACATAAGGATCACGCATTCCGAATCTCTCAGGAATCCTTCTCAGATAACAACATCACAAACAATGGAGGCGAACACAGTCACATCACATGGGTCACGCACATACCTACGCTCCCACGATCAGCAGACTTATTAACATCCCAATAAGTCCTTCTCTGACCTATGTTCATCGAGGTACCAATCTAAATCCAGGCAACACAAGGATAAGAAGGCCCTAAGGGAACGTAAACCTCCCGTGATAGCAAGTATGGTAGGTATGTCATACACATAAGATTATATGCTAAGCATTCACACATCTTAGATATCTCAATATTAATAAAGGTATACTCTACATCCTTATACCATTATTCCAAATTTATAAGTCTCCGGATAATATAAAATTTAAACTGCCGACATGTCACACGTCATAGTTTCTTATACTTAAAACCTATCTTAAATAGATTATTAAGTTCCTATTATTCCCACATATAACATCATTATTCCTTAGGTCCTTACTTCTGCCCCAAATCTCATTTCATCAAATTATTAAAATTTACACTTTTAACCCAAATATCTTCTCACTTATTTAATTTCATTAGATTAGAATAATTCCTTAAATTGAATTCTAATTAAGGTCCAAGTTTCATAACCATGCCTACTGGTCTTCCTTAAGTTTAAGGGTATTCATAAGGTCTCCAATAATATTTTCCAAGGGTTACCACCAATAAAATATAAATAGGGAAAAACTTTACTCATTCTGGTAAGGTCGATCGATCGACCTTTACCTTCGATCGATCGATGGTGGTCGATCGATCGACTGATGAACATCGATCAATCGAACGCACCAGGTATGGCTACGGACTGCTTCGTTTTGCAGTTTCCAAATCATCCCAAAATACCATTAACATGCATGAAATTCTATTCTAACGTTATAATATCATCATACAACCATTCTACAACATTGTTAACGTTTTAAAACCAATAATTCATCAACCAAGGGCTATGTTTGGATCAAATCTTCATCAAGAACCCTAGTTTCCTATTTCTTTCAAGAACATTAATAAATCTCTTCTTAAATCCATTTTCAGATCATCAAGGGTCATAATTTTGAATTCATAGTTCATCCAGAATGTTACTACATGCAGTCCCTATCATAATTCAAGAACATTCATAGTTTTAAACTTCCAATTCATGGGTCTATATCATCTTCCAAGATAAATTCGATAATTCCTAAACATGGAAAAGCATAGCATTGAATCAATTGTAATTAAACCACTTGCCTCTAATCTTTCTCTGAATTTGAGGTTGAATCTTGAAGGTTGAGTTGTCTTCTCTCTCTCTCTGCAGAATTCTTCTCTTTCTCTCTCTCTCTACAAGTTCTTCTCAAGTGATAATGGAGGCGGGGTTGGTTTTTGCCAAGCTTTAAGGTTTCTAAACTCCTCCCGTAGCCCACTACCTAAATTGGGGTTGGAAAATGGCTTAGTGGGTTAAGACTAAGTCATATTTTTAACTCTAATTTTCGTGGGTTTTAATTACCCAATTTTCAAAATTACCAAAATGCCCTTATAAGTTACCGGTATGGCCCAATAATGCCACGGGACCCAAACTTAACCCCCGGCTAGTGTTTTCTGACTATTTCGACCCTTCCGGACTCGTTGGCGCACTCAAAATGACCATACGGGTGATAAAATATAAAATTCACTTTTTAATTCAAATGATTATATTCCTGACGCGACTGTCACACGCGTCTCAACAAAATTTCCGAATTGTCGTATTTAAATCTCACGACAATTTTCATAATTCAATATCCATATATAGCCATATACACATTATATTAAAATACCAACTCACATCTCGTTAGTAGTTTATCCGGATTAATTTCCAATTAATTCACATTTAATTCAATTAATCCCATAAATAGACATTCATAAAAATACGGGGTATTACACCCAAGTTTGATTTGACGAAATTGAATTCATTTCATCATTTATTGCTTCTTTCCAAAAGACAGCATCCCTATATGTTACCGCTTCATGAAATGTGGTCGGTTCATCTTCTACATTAAGAACAAATTTAGTTTTGTTCTTAGTCTCATTTAAATCCCCTTCAACTAAATAAATAACAAAGTCAGGCCCAAATGTTTTTTCAGTTCTTTGTCTTTTACTCCTTCGTGGTTCAACGTCATTCGTTGTTTCTGAAGAAGATATAGGTTGTGAATTTTCTTCTAAATTTGAGGAGTCAACAGTCGGATTATTATTTTCTAAACCTTGATTCAAAGTACTAAACTTTGTTAGATGTTCAAAAAATTGCACATTTACCGACTCAATGATTTCTTGAGTTTCAAGGTTTAAAAATCTATAAGTCGTACTGTTACTAGAGTATCCAATAAAAACACATTTGTAAGTCCTATTTCCTAGTTTAGGTCTTTTAGGTTCGGGTTTTCTTACATAAGCAAGACATCCCCAAACTTTAAGACGTCTAAGATTAGGCTTACGATTAAATCATAATTCATATGGTGTAATATCCTTGTTTTTCAATGGAACTCTATTTAAAATATAACATGCGGATAAAACCGCTTCTCCCCACATCGACAAAGGTAAACCAGAACTGATTAACATTGAATTTATCATTTCAACTAAATTCCTATTTTTCCTTTCCGCCGTTCCATTTTGTTGTGGCGTATATGGAGCCGTAACTTGATGGATTATCCCATGAGTATTACAAAATTGTATAAACTCACTCGGGTAATATTCACCACCCCTATCGAATTGTAGGACTTTAATTTTTCGATTTTGTTGAGTTTCAACTTCTGCTTTAAAAATTAGGAATTTCTCAAAAACTTCATCTTTACTTTTAAGTAAATATATGTATGCATACTTAGAGTAATCATCAATGAAAGTTAAGAAATATTTATTTCCACCACGAGTCATATTACTCTTCATATCACATACATCACTATGAATAAGATCAAGCATTTCGGATTTCCTCTCAACAGATTTGAACGACTTTCTAGTTATCTTCGATTGAGCACAAATTTCACATTTAGAAAGGTTATCAAATTTACAATCCGAGATTAAGCCGAGATTATTCATATTTTTTATACTTCTATAATTCACATGACCTAATCTACTATGCCATAAAGAAATAGACTCAACCATATAAGCATAACTAATATCATTGATTACATTAATTTTAATCATGTCGTTACAAGAGTACCCTTTGCCAATAAATTGGCCATTCTTAGACAATACAAACTTATCAGACTCATACACTAGTTTGAAACCTCTCTTATTGAGAAGGTCCCCAGACACAAGATTTTTACACATATCAGGTACATGAAGTACATCAATTAGAGTAAGTGTCTTTCCAGAAGTTAGCTTCAATTCCACTGTGCCTTTTCCAACTACACTGGTGCGAAGATTATTTCCCATCTTCACTTCTTTTCCATTAATTTCTTGATATGTTTTGAATGAAGAGCGGTCTTTGCATATGTGGACCGTTGCGCCAGTATCCAGCCACCATCCACTTTCATTATCAATTGAATTTGCTTCGCAAACAGTAGCAATAAGATCTTCAACATTATTGGTTTCCTTCGACCCTTGTTTTTCCTTAAATGCCTTCTTTTTAAGACGACATTCTCGAGAATAATGGCCCGATTTGTCACAGAAGAAACATTTTCCCTTCTTTTTCTTATTTGCACCTTGGTTCTTGAATTTAGAATCATTTTTTGCTTTAAATTTTGAGTCTTTGGTAATCTTGGATTTTTGATCCTCAACCATATTAGCTTTTGAATGACCCTCACTTTGTTCATCCTTCTTTTCTCGAATACGAGTATCATCTTCAATACGAAGGTGACGAAGAAGGGATTCCACAGTATAAGTCTTTTCATCATGATTAATTTTCTTCTTAAAGCCATTCCAAGAGGATGGATGTTTTAAAACAATCACCCCTACTTGAAATTTATCTTGAAGATTAATACCAGCGGCTTTAAGGTCACCAACAATTTGTTGGAGTTCATGGGCTTGTGCAACGACAGATTTATCATTATTCATTCTAAAATTCATATAGTTTGAAATTAGAAACTTACGATTGCTCGCTTCCTCGTTTTGATACTTTATCTCCAAAGCCTTCCATAATTCCTTTGCCGTCGGAATCATTCGATGAGCGCTATAAACAGTTTGAGACAAAGCATTAAGGATGTGTCCTCGACACATAAATTCGTCTTCTTTCCTCTTCACACGTTTTTGCTTTATTTCTTCGGTGTCTTCGGGTGTGGGCTCGGGAATTTGTTCAAGGTTATCATCTAGAATGTATGCAAGTTTTAGTGATGTGAGGAAGAACATAACTTTCTCTTGCCAACGGGTGAAATTTCCGCCATCAAAACGGTCGAGTCGGATTAAGTCTTGAGTCATGACTTGGATAGATTGTGCCACAGTTCCTTCCATTTGAGTGGAGTAATAAGAATAAAATTATTTTTGCCTAAAACAGTTGGAGTTTTGTTATGGAAAAAATGAAATATAATAATTAATTTCTGCAAGGCACGTTCTTGGAACGCTTTCTTTTAGGCAAAATTTCTCCCAATCCGGTTGAGACAGAACCAGAACCGCGAGTACACAATGGGTTTTATAGAATCTGCCTTCAGGATACAATGCAGTATATGAACAGTTGTTTGATTCAAACTATGTACTGTTTGATCAAACCCGAGAACACTCTGAATTTGTAACTTGATAATGCCAAAGTATAGAGGACGGAGAGAGGAGAACCAAAACAGAGGTCTAGAACTCTTTTTATAGCCATTTCTGTGACTGTTCTTCAACAGTCACAGCTCTTCATGGAGTGACTCAGCAACCGTTGGATCGTGCCTGTTTGGAACAGCTGCGATCTAACGGTTCAGATTAGGCATCCCATCGTAAGTGAATGGACATCCCCTACACGAAACGCTACGAGTTCATCTAACGGTTTAGATCAAGCCGTTTCGGATTTTAAACCCTCCTTTGATCGGATCGTTTAATCACAACCGTTGATCTGTTTTACCTCGTCAAAACTTTAGGCTCCCACGCTCCAAGCGACGATGCGCACGTGCTAAGTGCACGTCAAAGCGCGCAATGCGCCCTAAGTCACCCAATCACCCTTTCGCGCGCCGCGTGTCGCGCTTACGCGTGTCGCGATTGGTGGTGCTTAAGCACCACCGCGATGCGTAGGATCATAGCCTCTTATTTGACTTGTCAACTAAGAATCTTAGTTGTCCTTTAGTTGATATACCACTACCTTTTGTAGTATTCTTCCAATGTGGGACAATATGGGATTTTGAGCAGTCCCCATATCTTTCACACCCATTTGCTCATGTTTCTACTTTCTAAATTAAAACCCAAATTATGTTTAAAATAAAACACCAATAATATAATAAAATATTAACAACTAAAAAATAAAATATCAATAAAATATTGGAATTAATCCAACATCTAATATTGGAGACACTCCCTAACCATTAACTTCAAACTTGCCTTGAGGCTCAAGTTCATTCCATGGACTCAAAGGGACACCTAAGGATTAGGATTGAGAGGTTGGGTGTTCTCTATGGTAAAAAAATGGGACGTCTTTGGTTCTAAATGGCTTATAAGAGTTGGACAAATGAAGAGAGACAAGCTCACCAATGGTTTGATCAATAAGGTTTTAGGAATAAGATGCAATATTATAGGAAGTTGAGGCAAAATTAATAACTCTTGAGGAAGAAGAAGGGGAAACACAAATGTATTCAATATCACTGGAATCCATGACAACTAAAAATAGAGGGACAAAGCAAAATGAATGGAAGAGGAAGAGAAAATGTGGAAGGAAAATGAGAAGATCAAAGATACAGATTAATTTTGTCACCAAAAAGATCAATATAAAGTGACTACTTCCAGATCATAATTATAGGTATTAATTCCAAGGCGCGGGAATCCTAGCCAACCTTTACTTTCAGTTTCACCTACATTCCTTTTCTTTTAATTAAAATTTTACTTTTTCTCGTTAAACTGCTTTTAGTTTCTAATAGTGTTCGATCTCATTTCATAATTAAATTTAGTTTAATTTTGGGAAATATAATATTTCCCAAAAAGCCTTCTTAATTAAAGCATTTGAACAAAGCACAATTTCCCGATCAATTTTTGTCTAATAACATATTTTTAGCAAGATTAAAAATTTTCCCTAACTCGCTCAAATTACATTTGATTCTAAAAGTTTAAATCCAGCTAGAACACCTATCACACCTATCGACATGGACATGACATTATAAACTTCAGGATAACCTATTAAGCCTCCCTCAAAATCCTCTCTTATTTCGCATATGCAAGTTCGACAAACCCTTAACCATGATCGAATAAAAAAGTTCCACAAACCTTGAACATTTTTTTCACTTTAATATAAAAAAATATGAAAGAAGTATCGTCGATTATATTATTTCTAAAATTTGATAATGAGCATGTTTATTATATTTGTCCATGTGATGTAAAAATATCCACTAGACATTTTACGCATTCTCCTATAAATTTTCTAAAGGAACAATGCTAATATAATTAAGCCATTTTCAAAGCATCGCACAAAATAGTATACATCATTTTATTGAATGATTTTAACAAAATATATTACTCAAGAGCATAAACTAAACTAACATTTCATAAAAAAAACTAGTAATTCAATGCTATTTGACTCTTACATTTGCCACATTAGGTCGCCCTTCTGGCACTTAGGTCGTTGCCTTTGCATTTTTTTACTATTATTTTTGTTTTTCAACATATGCATGTCATTCCAACTAAAGTAAATTTTTTTTGAGGTTTGAAATAATGTCGTAATTAGACCTAATCCCCCCTCCTTTTCAAAAAATTAAATTTAATCCCCGGGTTGCATAAGGTACATGCGAGTTAATGCATAAGGTACAAGTGTGATGATGCACATGCGGGAGGTTAAGTCTAATTTTTCGAACATTGAAAGTTATATTTAACCATGACATTATCTTAGACGTCAAATTTAAAATTTAATTTAATTTTTATATTATATTATATTATTTTTCACAATTATTTATCAGAGTTTTTTTACTTAACCCTCACTTTTTAATCTATTATTTGACTTAACCCTTAGTATGACGATCTCTTTACAGAGAGGGTTATCTCAAAATAATAAATAAAAATAAGAGAATAAGTCAAATAATTTATTTGACTTTGACCCTTGCTTATATGGCAAAATTACACTTAATCATATTTGTTAGGAGACAAGTCAAAGAAATTATCAAATTGAGGATTAAGTCAAATAACATATTAGAAAATAAGAGTTAAATAAAAAAAAACTTATTCATTTTGGTGTGACATCAAAAGGTAAAAATTCTAATAATTATCCTAAAAGAGCATTACTACACGGACACACTTTTATACTCATTTTTCATATCCGACTAATAAGACAAACAATGTAAGGGCAATAAGAGGTTATACTTTGTGCCGTGACATCATCCATATTAATAAGGGGTTTTTACAGAAAGGATCTCATAATTTTCAAAGTGTATAAAAATAGGATACTCCACATAATTTTATAAATTTAGTCCCCATACTAAAAATAGCATAAAAATGGTGACAAATGGTGCCGCTGGGCGGACAAAAAAAATGAACTCCTAACTCTAAAGGGACCACACAAATAAATGCTATTGTAGCACAATGATTAGATTTATAAACTTGAAAAACATTGTCCTAAAAATCCAAATATAGAAAAAAATATGACATTTACCTTAATTCTCTGTATTAAGAAAATAATGTATAAAATTTTAATGTAGTGGGTATAGAAAATGAGTAAAAAAGTGGGTATATTGAGTTCCACTACATCGATACAGTTTTGCGACATAATTGGTGCGACACAGTGACGTGTCACACCGGCATTGACTAGTACTGCTGGCACAGGCCTAAATTCATAAGACAATAGCCAATCTCGATACGATATATTACTGAATCGCACCATTCTGTATCAAATTTCTGTGTCGTCTAACATTTATGATCTTTATTCATCCGAAAACATTTACCTAGATCTCTTTATAATATGGAAAATATTATACACATCGGGTGATAGTACCGGTACTACTTTATTTGCTTATACTATAATATGGGTCCCATAAAAAAATTTTGTAAATTCTATCGATGTATAATCAAATAAAACGCATTTGATATTAGAACGGTAATAGACGCCGGTAGGAGTCTCGTTACTCTTATACTAAAAGAAGTAAACTATTTACCACGACATGACTACTCTTTTTTGGAACCATAGTAACGGCTACTTTTTATCTTCTTCCCCCACCGGCTACTTTACTCTTAAATAAAATCCACATTCATTACCTTAACACACCCAAAAACCAAACCATGGCATCCCAACAAAAACTACACAAACAAGACATAGGAACCCAAATGAACAACGGGTCAGTTATAGTAATAGAGTACCTCCAATCCTCTATGTCAACTGAGCTTCTTTGCAAATTCCCAGATAACTCAGCTTTTGATTTTGACTACACCCAAAGCTCAATTTGGTCACCTCTGGTTTCTCCCCCTTTTGATGTTATGTCAATGGGGCTAATGGTCAAGAAAAAGTTGTGTTTTGATGAGGAGAGTGATGGGTTTGTTGAGAATATTAAGAGGAAGATTTCTACAAATGTGTTTAAGAATTTCAAGTTTTATCATGGTACAAAGTTGAAGAAGAAGATTAGTATGTTTTCTCCAAAGGGTGTTAGTTCTACACCAAGAAAGGTATGTACTCTCTTTGGTTTGTTTAATTTATGTCATTACAATGTTTTGGGGAAATGGGTGAGATTAGGGGTTTACAATTTTAGGCACAATATATTTTTTAATACAATATATTTTATAAATTTATTTCGTAAAGGGTTGATGTGGAAATTAATTTTTTTTTTTTTTTTGTAATAATGCAGAGTTTTTTTATATAAAAACGGTTTGTTGGGGTGGACTCACATTCATTAAATGATATGGGTCAACGGCACTAAATAACCGTAATAATGTGGGTTCGTGTCAGCTTTTAAGAAATAGTTTTCCGTACTTATATAAGAAATTGTTTTTAGAAATAAAAGAACTGTTTTCATGAAAAAAAATAAAATTTCAACTATTTTTTAATTGTTTTTAAAAAATGGCTAACAATTTTTTTCAGTTTTTATTTTTAGAAATGGGTTTAATTTTTTTTATGAATGTAGTATAATTTCTTCTAACAAAACCTTAGGCCAGTCAATGTGTCTAATTTATGTATCTCTGTAGAACTACTTTATTTTGATATGTGACTATTTTGTTTTGTTTCTTACATTCTTTTTCCCCCATTTCTGTTATTTTTCATGGACTAAAAGGTTGCATTGGATGTATTATATAAGAGTCTTAAGTTTTTTTTTGCTGCCAAAGTGGAGTGTTGAGGAGAGAGGAATGAATTAATACATTAAATATCTTAAATGCCGCTTAAAATGGTCTTTGTCGTTAGTATAATTGGATGGTTGTTAACTAAGGGGTGAAATTGAACCAATTTGAAAGGTGGGGGACTAAATTGAGACAATGAAAAGGTAAGGGAATAAATTGGGACTGCTGCGGTACTTTGCTCTTAAAAAATATTTGAGGGATTTCTTGGTATTTGATTCAATTTTTTTTATTTAATCATAATGGTGTTATTTCTAAAATTATCGTATGTGTTAATAGTAAACATTTATTTCTCTATAATGCGTAGAAAAATTTAGGGTCATTTTGACCCAACTCCTAATTTTTAATGCATAATTTGACTTAACCCATTATTTTCATAGTTTTTTGACTTTCCCCCCCGGGGGGGGGGGGGGGTAAGTCTAATTTGACATTATAAATATGGGGCAAAGTCAAATAAATATTTTGACTTGACCCCCTATTTTTATTCGATATTTTGAGATAACCCTTCGTGGTGGGGTTATATCAAAGAGATTAGTTAAGTGGGGATTAAGTCAAATAACACATTAAAAAGTGGGGGTTAAGCAAAAAAGCCAAAATCTATTACTCCTACGTCCCAAACTAAGAATCCAAGTTTGGTTTTATGTGTGGACTAAGCAATAAATGACTAAGATCAACACGAATTCACTACCTAAAAATGAATAATGGACTTTAAATTGGGGATAGCGGGAGTATAAATATTTTCATGTATTCTCATATTCTCATTCAAATATTTTAAAGGGTGAATTTCGTTTTAATTATAAACTCTATGAGGGTCATAGACTGAATAACTATATCATATTTGTAAATCTCTTTTTCAAGCAAAGCTCACAAGGAGCTAAATATATTAAAATTAAAATAGTGGAAGAGTTTGCCCTCCAATAAGGCTCATAAACCTAAAAAATCCGAGAAACGAGATACTAGAAAAGGAACATACTGTTAGCGATGAATGAATACCGAAATCCTCGAAACACCGCTTGCCGATCGTGCGGAAGACAACAACCCAAGACCTTTTCCTTCAAGCTACTAAATCAATATTTTCATGTATTCTCATATTCTCATTCAAATATTTTAAAGGGTGAATTTCGTTTTAATTATAAACTCTATGAGGGTCATAGACTGAATAACTATATCATATTTGTAAATCTCTTTTTCAAGCAAAGCTCACAAGGAGCTAAATATATTAAAATTAAAATAGTGGAAGAGTTTGCCCTCCAATAAGGCTCATAAACCTAAAAAATCCGAGAAACGAGATACTAGAAAAGGAACATACTGTTAGCGATGAATGAATACCGAAATCCTCGAAACACCGCTTGCCGATCGTGCGGAAGACAACAACCCAAGACCTTTTCCTTCAAGCTACTAAATCAACTTACTTATGGAATAATGGAATGAAATAAGCATATAACCGCCTCACAAATTTATGATGTGAATCTAGGAATGCGGAAGCGTTATTGTTACACTACATACAAACTACTAACACCACCAACAAAAAAATAAAACCTAAACTATGAAAAAGGTTTTTTTTCTCTCTCTATATTTTCTTTATCAATATTCAAGTTGTGATTACAAATGAAGGCCAAGGGCCTATTTCTAGCAGAGGTTAGCTCACAAACAAATTTTGAACACTAAAGGAATTTTGACAAATTTTAAACACTTAGGTCCACTAATTTTCTTCTTGCAGAAGTCCACGCTAGTGGGATAACAAGTGGACCTAATAGTAAATTGTCCTTAAATATTTAAAAATTGTTACCAAGGAACCTACTTGTAAATTGCCCTAACTAAAAATGGCTCATTAACCCCAAACATGTTTGAAAACTAATTAAAGACTAAAAATAAAATAAAATGGTATCCCTAAACTAAAAATAGAAAATAAAAAATAGTCTTCTCCCGGAAGCACAATCGCGCCACATGTCGCTACGTATCACCAAACACATTATTCTCCCCGGCTTCGGAAAAGCTCGTCCTTGAGCTTGGAGATTGTCTCATCAATGCCACATGATATGAACCACGAAAAAGCTTTGGACCCTAATCAAGATCAACCAAAAGCGGGTTGCCCAACTGGAATTAGTCCTATGTGTATGAACCTCATCAATAATGGGTCTAATAAACCCAGATCCCGGCGATGTCCCTCTATGAAATCCAAGCAACCAAAAATCGCCGACCATATCCGTCTTCTCTACACCACGAGTACATGATTGCAACTTGAAACGGTGGACCTTTGGATCTAATCGGACGGTAACTCTGGTGACCGCACCATTGCGAGTACGATGGCGCAACAAGCGGTCTGAAGACGACGACATTCCGGAAAGCCGGACCCAAAAATGACAAATAGTTGGAAATGGGCCCTCTATGAAATCCGAGCAACCAAAAATCGACAACCATATCCGTCTTCTCTACACCACGAGTACATGATTGCAACTTGAAACAGTGGACCTTTGGATCTAATCGGACGGTAACTCTGGCGACCACACCATTGCGAGTACGATGGCGCAACAAGCGGTCTGAAGACGACGACATTCCGGAAAGCCGGACCCAAAAATGACAAATAGTTGGAAATGGGCCCGAGTGGGACGCATCTTTCATGGAAGTCATATATTGTATCACAAATAGGTCCTAAGACCAATTTTGATCGGAGTAGGGAAGCTCATTTTTGTTGGGTTTGATTGTGGGTGGGCATAAATGAGTGGGAGAAAGGGAAAATAGGATAAAAATTGGAGGGGGAGGGTAGGGTTTTGGTCGGAGGGGTTTTTGAATGGTTCTTAGATTTTTTTTTACGGTTAGGGTGGGGAAAGGTAGGAGACGGTGTTTCATTTGACGAGATAGTGGTTGTGTGGGGGTAGGAGGTGGAGGGAGGTGATGGCGGAGGATGGAGGATGAGGGAGGCTAAAAGGGTTGGTATCCCCCCCTTTTAGCAGTGATTAAAGGGTTGCCCGAGTTGGAATCTCAACTCGATACCCACTTCACGCACCACGACGAACACCAAGAACAAACGCAGCTCTGATACCAATTTGATATGAATCTAAGAATATAGAAGCAGTATTGTTACACTACACACCAAATACTACACAACACCACCACCACCCAAAATATAAAACTAAACTAATAAAAAGGGAGAAAAGGGGTTTCTTTCTCTCTATATTTTCTTTATCAATATTCAAGTTGTGATTACAAATGAGGGCCAAGGGCCTATTTCTAGGAGAGGTTAGCCAGTTAAACAAGCTAAGACCCAAAAAGACAAAATGACAATTAATAAGTAAAAATGACTCGGTAGTCCCAAACATGGTTGAAGACTAATTTAGTTTAGGGTAATATTATCATTACAAATGAGGGCCAAGGGCCTATTTCTAGGAGAGGTTAGCCTACTAAACAAGCTAAGACCCAAAAAGACAAAAAATGACAATTAATAACTAAAAATGACTCGGTAGTCCTAAACATGGTTGAAGACTAATTAGAGGCTAAAAATAAAAGAAAATTATAATCTTACCCTAAACTAGAAATAAAGAGTATTCGGGAGCACAACCACGCGCCACGAGTCACTACGTATCACCAAACACATCAATTTAGAGACACAAATATTTAACGTGGTTCACTAAAAATTGGCTACGTTCACAAGAGGGGAGGAGAGGTTTCACTATAGAAGAATGTGTTACACACCCAATCACTATTTTAAACACTCACTTAACTCACAATATTAATCTGATAACATTGTAGGAACCCTTGCACAAGAAACTCACAAAATGGCCTTGTTTATTGCACTCACTTACAACTAAAATACCTTAGTTGTAAACCTCTCTCCAATTACTCTCTCACTTGATTTCTGGTGTGTCCTTCAACAATAAAATGCCTTCCTCATATAGAGAATTAAAGGATTAAATAAATTATTGCTAGGATGGTGGTGGAGCACTGTTGAACTCTTAATTGGTCTGCTGGTGGTGGAGCTCTTAATGGGGCTGTTTAGCTCTTAATGGGACTGCTAGTGGTGGAGCTCATAGTGGAGCATTATATAAAATGGGTTTGTCACTTTCATCTTCTTAGTCAGATTATGGGGCTACCACTTTTAATTCCTTACTCAGATTCTAACAATCTCTACCTTGACAAACCTTGCCAACCGAAACCTAACTGCTCTAACTGATTCGAGATAACAATCGATAACTTCTTGAGGACTATCCCGATATCCATCAAGCCCATATGACTTCACCCGACGTGGAGCCACCTCTAACTTCAACAAGATGCGAGATTGAGAAGCTTTAGGAAATGCATAAACTTCTCTTCCGTAACTGGTTTTGTGAGTATGTTCGCCGCGTTTTCATTAATCTACACCTTCTCAATGACAACATCGCTGAAATTTACCCAATCCCGCACCCTATGGTATCGCACATCCATATGTGTGGGCGTGGTACACTTGATTCTTGCCCAATTTCAAAGCAGTTTAACTATCACAATGAAGAAAAATTCTCTCTTGCTTCATTCCTAGGTCATTCACCAAACCTTTAAACCATATCATATCTTTTGATCTCCAAGACATCGCTCCACTAGTGATAGTAAACACATAATGTATGGTTGATCTCCATTTGTCTAGATCACCCGCATAGTCCGAGTCTACGAACCCTTGTAACACACTCGGCTCTTTGCTTTCGCTTGAACAGAATGCCCATAGTTTTGGCTCGAACTGCTTAGGCAATATTCGGTCGTGTGTAAACCATGGCATACATGAGACAACCCACCACACATGTATATGGTGTTGTTGATATCTCTACGATCTCAACATCTGTAGAAGGACATTACTTTGCGAACAAAGCAAGATGGGAAGCTAACGGCGTAGATATAGGCTTAAAATCCATCATGCCAAATTTTTTAAGAATATGTGATATGTAGTTCTTCTGAGGGAGTCATACCTTGTGTGTTTTTCTATCCAATTGAATTTCCATACCAATGATCTTTTGTGCGGCTGCAAGATCTTTCATATCAAACTCCCGATTCGAACTCGACCTTGAGCTCCTTAATCTTTGACATATCACACCAGGCAATGAGCATGTCGTCCACTTGAAGCATCAACAAAATAAATAAGCGATCTTGAAATGTCGGATAATACACACAGTGGTCATTATCACACCTAGTGTAAACAACTCACATCATGAAAGTGTCAAACCATAGGTACCAGTGTCATGGAGACTGCTTAAGTCTATACAAGGACTTCTTGACCATAGACACGTGGTTCTCCTTGCATACTTTCTTAAACCCTTCTGGATACACCATGTAGATAACGTCCTTCAAGTCACCATAAAGAAATGTTGTCTTCACGTTCATTTGCTCCAATTCCATATCAAACTGAGCCACCATAGCCAACAACACTCGTATAGAAGTGTTTCACTACTAGAGAAAAGTTCTCATCATCATTTATTCCCTCTTTCTGTTAAAACCCCTTGGCTACTAACCTAGCTTTTTACTTTGGTTCTTCCTCTTTGCGTAGAGCTTCTATCTCTTCTATCATAGCATCCATCCAACCTCGCTTGACACAAGGGCGAAGTGTACTTCATTTTCCCAACCAAATTGCGAGGCCGATTTGATTTCACGATAAGTTTAATCACGTGTTATTGATGGTTCTTGCTCCACCCGTTGAGGTTGCTCCACCTCAACCAATCTTTCTTCAGATTCCTCCTCAACACGCTCCACCTCAACTATGTTGTCATTTGGTTGAGTAACAATAGTATCGTTAGTGGATGCTTCATCACTTTTGGTAATGAACGGCCTTAGAACATATATAGGAACCTCGACGGCTTTAACACCATCGTCATTTGCAACTTCTTGAAATTCCTTGTGCATAAGCATATCCTCCTCATCAAATCTCACTTCCCGGCTAACCAATAGCTTTCTTGACGTAGGATCCCAAAGCTTGTACCTCTTCACCCTTTTCATAAAATTAAGAAAGATACATGGGTGAGACCTCGGGTCATATTTGGTCCTATCATCATTGGGAATTTGAACATATCCTGGACACCCGAATACTCTCAGCTGTGAGTAATCAACATTTTGTCCAGACCATACTTCTTCGGGACACTTCAATCCAAGAGTTCCATTTGCAGACCTATTGACCAAATAAACGGCGTGGTCAATAGCTGCTGCCCAAAATGATTTTGGCAACCCGGCATGAAACCTTATGCACCTTACCCTCTCCATATTGATGCGGCTCATCCGTTCCGCAACACTGTTTTGTTGTGGAGTTTTTCTTCACGGTAAAATGCCTTGTGATGCCAACATATTTGCAAAATTGAAGGAATTGCCCATCCTTTTATTCTCCTCCGTTATCACTCCTCAAATACTTATTCTTCTTTTCAGTTTGATTTTCCACCATAACCTTCCACTCCTTGAATTTATCTAAAACCTTCGATTTTTTTTTTCAAGTAGTAAACCCGGACTTTACTAAAGAAATCATCAATCAAAATCACAAAATATTTGAAACCGCCCAGGGATAAATATCCAAAGGCCCACAAACGTCGGAATGAATGTAGTTAAGGACACCTTTACTTTTGGTCGTAGAGGTATATTGAACTAAAATCTAGTTTACTTGCCCATCACACAATACTTGCAAAAAATCGAGCTTGTATCCGTGAACTCTTTTCAACAACTTCCGTCGATGAAGTTCTTATGTGCCTCTTTCGCTCATGTGACCAAGTCTCGTGTGCCATAACTGTAGCTCGTCAATTTCTGGTTTTGTAGAGACCGTCGCTCCACCGGTTGTCGTGGTTCCCCTTAATCTATAAAGATTGTTAGGTGATTTTGTACCATGAAAAGCCACCATTGATCCCTTCTTTACTTTTAAAGTCCCGTCCTCAGTTTGAATCACACACTAATTGCCGTCGAGTGCGCCCAAAGAGATCAAAATTTTTTTGAGTGTCGGAACGTGTCTAACTTCACTTAGCGTTCGAACAACGCCATCCCACATCTTGATTCTTATCGTGCTAATTCCAATTACCTTGCACGTAGCAATGTTTGCCATAAGAATATTTCCACCGTTTTGTGGTTTGTACTGATCAAACCACTCTTGAACCAAGCATCTCGAGTCAAGAATCCACCCACTTTCATGATGGGCGGAAAATCAAGTAAGTACCTCCGTGACATCTTCTTGTGTTGCAACACCCGCAACATATTTTGTAGTAATGCCTTTCTTGTCTTCCTTTCTCATCTCCGGGCAATTCTTCTTGATGGGACCCTTCTTGTGACATTTATAACCCTCAAAAGTTTTCGTGATCTTGTGTCTGAGATCTATAGGCACACCAATTTTTTTCGCTCTGTGACCTTGATCTTCCTCTTCGTCCATCATTGCCAGTCTTGGCAACTAAGCCCTCATTTTGAAAAGATGAGGCATCATTTCTGTTCTTTTATATGGTCACATGGGAAAAGATGTCTTGCAGACTACCTCGTTGAACTTGAGCGTAGTCTTCCCGAACATTAGGGTGGTGATGGAATGTTCCTATGAATCGAGAAACGAATCAAGCAATAGCATGGCTCAATCTTCTTCCGTGATTTGAACATTTATCCAAGTCAAATCTCCACTCTCCTTCATTTCGATCTTTAACAATTGCTTCTTAAGAAAAAGTTTGTTGGACAGACATTTCCCCAAGTATACTTCTTCTAACTTGGTCCATATGCACTTGGTAGTGGTCTCCTCCACCACGTGATTTAACACCTCATCAACGATGTATTGTTTAATAGAAGAAGTCGCTTATCCGTCAATATCAAGACACTCCGCATCGGACATGCCTTTTGGTTTATTCTGAATGCCTTTGTTTGACTAGAACGCCTCGCATCCGTCGTTGCCATAGGTCGAAATTGATCTTTTCGTCATAAGGCTTAATTTCAAATTTCATGGAACCACCGGATCCATAACTAGGATCCTATTTCTTTGAGTTTGTGCTCGTAGAAGTAACCTCAGAAGTAACGTTTGATTCAGTTTCCGCCATTAGAAAAAATTCACGAGCTTGAGCTTGAACACTTCTTGAACGTTTCGAACCGTTCTACTGGTGTAATTAGCAACCGTAGCTCTGATACCACTTTTTAGCGATGAATCGAAACACCACTTACCGGTTGTGCGGGATACAACCCAAGACCTTTACCCTCGACCTACCAAATCAACTTATAGAATTTTGAAAGGAAATAAGTATACAACAACCACTCAAATTTACAGACACAAATATTTAATGTGGTCTACATGAGGGGAGGAGAGGATTCACTATAGGAGAATGTGTTACACACTCAATCACTTTTTTGAACACTCACTCAACTCACAATATTAATTACACAATATTGTAGGAACTCTCATACAAGAAACTCACAAAATGGTTTTATTTCTTCCACCCACTTGCAACTAAAACACCTTAGTTGTAAACCTCTCTAAAGGATTAAACAAATTCTTGGTGGGATGGTGGTGCAGCACTTAATGGGGCTGCCGAGCTCTTGATGCGGCTGCTAGTGGTGGAGCTCATAATGGAGCATTAGAGAAAATGGGACTGCCACTTTCATCTGTCAGATTATGGGGCTGCCACTTTCCTCAGTCAGATTCCAACACATACGGCTAATATACATGAAAAAGGAACTAGAGGCCTAAGATCCTATCCAATGCAACAATGATATCAACAAAAGATAAAGCTAATTGATCTTTCTTGCCTCGACACTCATTTTGGGAAGATTGTTTTTTTCCTTTATTTCACTAATGCGGTCATCGCAGTAGTTATGCTCTTTTTTCCGTAAAACTAGCCTTGCGCACCTGCTGAAGAGTCGCCACATCACAGTTTTCTCTATTTTTTTGAAGACCCGTCTTCGCTTTATCATTTTCTGCACCAGCGATCTTCTGGTCATGTTTATCGTGTTGAAGTTGAAGCATTCTTTTTTGCTTTTCATAGCTTTTTTTCTAGACTTATTCAAATTTGAACCGTTAGAACTAAAAGAACTTGAAAATTTTGTGAACTGATAGGGAGAATTATCGAATTCATTTGTCTGAGATTGAGTAAAAGACCAACTAGAGCTGGAATTACGGGATGGGTTGCTACTAAGGCTTTGCACATTATATTGGATTGAGGGGATAGTTGGCTTATTGATGAAAGCTGCATTTTAGGTGATCATGGTTGGGCCTAAATTTTTTATAAATCATCGTCGCTTAAAATGTCAGCCCAATTAGAATTTTTAAAGGGGTTAGGTAAATCAGTCCCAATAGAGGGCACATTTAAAATAGGTCGAGTTGGGGTGTTGGGCTGGGTTGCATTAACCACGGGCTGAAAAGTTGGGGCTATAGGATTTAAATTTTAACCACTGGTTGGAGTTAAAAATTAAAATGGTTCGAACCCGACTCTAGGGGTGCCAAAGCCTGGGCAGATTCGGGCCACACTTGCACTACATGGTAAGGAGTATTGTGCTTGCCCAGGCTCTCATCGAGCCTAAATGTGTAGCCTAATTCTCATATGTTTACTCATTTATAAATTATTTTGTATTGTTTTTTAGCAACTAAAATCAAGCACAGGAGATGATTTGATGTTTTTAGCTTATTTATCTACTTTTTCCATATCTTTTTCAAGAAATGGCAAAAAATTCTTGCCACCCATAAACAACATTTTTCAAAATATGCATTAAGTTGTACTTTAGCTAAACCTGGCAATTGCGACACGCAATAACACGGCTCATATTTATTAGTTAATGGATCGAGCATTAACGGATTTGGGTCACAGGATATATAATGGATGATAATTGTTAAAATTCGTTAACCTGTGAAGACCCTCTTAAGAATTATGTGTAATTCTGTGTAAATTAATAAGATATGTTAGTACTATACTCCTCATATATACAAGACAAACCAAATTGGTTGCTTACAACTACCTTCGTATTAATTGCTCCACAAATAAAAATTATGCTCTGGTTATTCAAGAGTTGTTTTGTCTGTATTATTTGACTACATGACTCTACGGCAAGCTATACTCGCAAGCGGGATTAACAGTTGGTGCTCGAACCATGGGAAATGTTTAATACCATTGTCAAAGCATGTTTAGTGCTAAGCCTGCTGTAAGTGTTCGTTCTTGTAAACATTTTTTTTTGTTCAAACGTAAACATGGGGGGTACTAACCCAAAACGATCCGAAACTATTCGTTTTTCTTTGCGGTTTATTACGGGTCGTATTATTATAACTCGATAAGAAAACACATTGTATGTGGATGTGAATTTTTAACCCTATAAAAAATGAGTAATTCTGGCATGAACCGATAAAACCTAACACGATAAAATTATGACATTTTTCGTCTTTTAGTGGTGAAATTTTCACATTGAACTGATAAACTTGTATTAAAGTCTAAAATTGAAGATTAATAATGTATTAAAGTAAAAAATCCTTCTTTTTTCTACCTAAGTAAGTTTACAATTCCAAGTATATGTAAAAAAACTCATTTTACTCAAATTTTTTAAAAATAGGCTTTAATTTTGACTGATAGCTTTTGAAAATGGACTCCATATTTGATTCATAACTTTCAAATATGAGCTTCATATTTGACTCGTAGTTTTTAAAAATTGACCTCATGTTTAAATAACTGGGCTAATTTGGGTTGTTTTATTATTTAGGGCCATTTTGTCACTACTATGCGGGATCAATAAATATTAGGGGGTTAAATTCGTGTTTTTGGATGTGTTTTGGATTAACATGACAAACCAGAGTCATTTAAATACAAGCACGACACATCATGTACTTTGCTTTGACATAAATAACGATCTCTATAAAAAACACGATTGTCACAATTAGTAGTTTTTACCCCAATTGAACACGAAAATATAAGTAAAAACCAAATAACACATCTGGCACAAGTTATAATTTTGACAAAAATACGACAATGCATGACATCGTGTCAAGAAACTCCAACATGAATATTCTACAAACACGATATGTTTGTCTCAATTTCAAGTTAACTTCATGTCGTTTCGTGCCGTAATACGCATAGCCAAATAAGGTTTTCTTAGTTTGAGTTTGAATATAATTTTAAATTTTTGGTGTGTTTGATCGTATAATTTTGTAATGGAATTTGTTTTCCAGCCATAGTGTACAACTCATTGAAGTGTGAATGTTTACATTTATCAACCTTTTTTTTACCATCACACAGATATTTGTTATAAGTTAATTTTTGATTGGTGTAGACTATTCTTTCATCTTTAAACCATTCATAAATTAATTCTTTCGCGCCTTTTTGGATGTGTTGTTTTGGCCTAACATGACACAACAAGGATCATTAAAATACAAGCACGACAAGGGTCATGAAGTGAAATCGCGTAGCTCAAAACGGAAAACAATTTTCCGCTTGAGACTATCTGGCCTCGACAAAATCCATCGATATGGGTGCAAGTAAATTTTAACCCCCTCTTATTTTACAACCTTTTCCCATGCGACTCTCAATTTTAGCTGTTGACTAACTGAGTGTGCTGGAAATTTTGATACCGGCTTACAAACTGCGCTGGGAATGCTCTAATACTAAATATTCACATCCATACAATACAACTTCACCTTTTATCTCAATATCTCTACATTAACAACATATGGGAGCTTATATTCTAGATCTCAACGTATTTCACTTCCACCGGCGCGTGACATTACCTGCGCGACCACTCAGCAACCTCAAACTCATCACATCCCAAATATCTCACAAATTTAATATTCTGCCAAATCAACTCAATGGCAAATCCAAATCCAAATCCAAAATTGCCAAAAATCGCAAATCCAGTTTTCAAATTGAAAGCCCACTGAAACCACATCTAATATTAGCTCAGACCCGTCGTCCATCACCTCACAAACTCCATCCACTCTTTCGTAAGATGACCACCACTGCAAGTGTGTTTATCACCTCACACGCGGTTACAAATTCAAGTTGGTTAACAACCACACTGAGTTGGAGTGGGTGGGGTTTGGGGGAGGGGGGGGGGGGGGGGGGGGGTGAGGAGAAATAGAACCTGGACCTAATTCTGCCATCTCAAACCTACATCAACATCCTAATCATCTACTTGTACAACCCAATCCCCTATCTCGTTGTAACCATCTCTTGGTGACACTCGCTGAATCATCACCCACCTCCAACTCTCATTAGTGCACTACGTATTACTGCTTAATGCACATAGCAGTGATGAAAGAGTGCATTAAGCATTAGTGCTTTGTGCGCTCTTTCATCACTGCTTCATGCACTCGCTCAACAGCTCTGTATCGGCAGTCTCTTACTGTCCTTAATGATTCGGGTACTCTCTCATTAGTGCCTTTGGCACTCGCTCATTAGTTCCTTGTGCACTTTCTCATCAGTGTCTAGTGCACTCTATCCTCAGTGCCTTTATGCATTATATCATCAGTGTTTCAGCAATAAATTCTCCGTGCACCCCATATGTCTTTTTTTGTGATCGGTTAGTGTTTTGGCACTCATCCAACTCACGGGATCTCTGCATTATATCGTCATGGCTTCCTGCTCCAACAGTTGGACAACAATAATATTTCCAGTTCACAAGCTCAACTTGGTTCATTCGTTTGTCCGTCTTGAGTTTGAAGGCCGATGGTAGTGTATATAAATATATATTAGCATTATATTGTACCTTGGTCTACAGACCAAGTTAGCTAGCTCACTCTATTTATATAGGTCTCTTGGACAAAACCAATACAACATATTCACATCTGTACAATACAACTTCACCTTTTATCTCAATATCTCTCTACATTAACAGACATGATAGCGCGACACGTATTTATTAGTTAATGGATCAAGCGTTGGCGGATTTGGATCTTTGTTGATGTGAATATGATAAGACACGATATATAATGAATTATAGTAGTTAGAATTAGTTAACACGTGAAGACCCTTAATTCTGTAAAAATTAACAAGATACATAAATTACACCATAGACCTCATATATACAGGACAAACCAAATTGGTTGCTTATCAACTATCTTCCCTATCAGTTGCCCCAAATACATTCAAATTGATTAGGTTGCATTCATGACTCACGACTCTATGACAAACTATGCTCGTTAATGGGCTTAACAGTTGGTGTTGGAACAGTGAAAAACGTATAAAACTTTTTTTTAAAGCAAGCTCAATGTTCAACTTGAAACGAGCCGAAACTATTTTATGTATGGGTTTGAATTCTTGACACGATATGAAAACACTTTGTGTATGGGTTTGAATTCTTGACACGATAAAAAAACGAATGATGTTGACACAAACCCGATAAAATCTGACACGAATGCGACCTATCACGTGTTGCAATCAAACAAACACTTAAATTTAAGTGTGATTGATTACAAAATTGAACGGAATTTGATGAACAATTCATTTTTGTAAATAGTTGAAAAAAGGGTAGACGACCCGGGCATTTTTTTGGCGGGTTGGGTCTTACCCGATTACCCGCCGGATCTCAAAAAGACTGTTCAGACCCGAGCTTGTTAAGGATCGGAATAGCTCGAACTAAAAAATGGACCCAAAAATTCCAATTTAAACAAAAATTGCTTATATTTCATGTTTTACCCAAAATATCCATATTCGTGTCGGGTCCTTAACGGATCGGGCTACTTGTATCCATCTTCGATCCATTAAATTAGTGGGTAATCAAGTAACCGGGTTTCATAAAAATGCTCATACCCGGGTTTAACGGATCGCGTTCGGGTCAAATTTGGGTTTGGGGCCCGGGTTCGGACCTGACCCATTGAGAGGCCTATCTCAATCATATGAATTTACAGAAGTAATTTACTTTATCTATTTTTTTCAGAAGTAATTTACTTTTCGATTTCTCTTTCTACTTTGTAATAAAACTTCCTCGACACATCCTTATTATTCAAGCATATGAATTGCTTAAGTTTTTTTTCTTCTTCTAAATATTCTTGTACTGATTAATGTAAATTCATAACCTTCAGGGGTGGGCTAAGGTGCTAAAAGCAGCCTCTAAACATTTCAAGAAGACAGGCAAGAAGTCAGATTCCAGGGCCAATTTAATAAAGCTTCCCCCCAATTTGTCATATGCATACTTTTAGAGTTCCCACTATTATTTTTCCCCTGCCACATCTATTCTTTGATTATTTACTAAAGCAGCATTGTGTTTATTGATTCTATTTTTGTATTTTGACGTATTAAATCATTGTTATTTTTAGTCTCAACATATCTTTAGTAACATGTATTTTTGTATATTGGAGGCAATATATTGCGACTGAACCACTGTTTTGTGGGATTTCTAGTAAAGGTTTGTAATGGTGCAACAATTCATGGTGTTTTTGTTACTGATATTTGTTGTGAATTTTTTTGTCATAGCCTTGACAGTGGCATAATTATTTAAAAGTGGAACCACAAATAACTACTATTGTCAGTGACTATATTACTCATGCACGGCTGAATAACAAGGCGGAAGCAAAAATTAGGGGTGGCAATTCGTGTTTTTGGGTCGTGTTTCGGATTGACACGACACGACACGACACAGGTTTTTCGGACACGAACAACACGACACGACACGACACGAATTCGTGTTTTTTTTAGTTGACACGAACACGTCCCAATAAGCACGACTTCGTGTCAAAAAAATCCGACACGAACACGACATATTGTGTCAATTTCGTGTCATTCTGTGTCATGTTTTTGTGTCATTTCTAAAATTGCCACCTCTAGAAAAAATACCAAAAACATAGCAGTTTCTGCTTTTGTCACGGACATATGCCATGACAATCAGGGATGGATACAGGGGAAGAATTTTGGTGAACAAATTATTATTTTTTTTTTGTACAAAAACAAAAAAAATTACTGATAAAATGTATAAATAGATGTATTTTGTACATATGATTCATCTAAGAATTGTAAATGTAGCCAGAAATAAGAACTAAATATTATCTTTTAACGATAAATTTCCGTATATGTGCCAAGTAATTATTTATTTTCATTGGAGGGGGGTGACTATTACTATTTTTCAAAAAAAAAAATTGAGGGCAAAGACCTATAATTTTTAAGAAAATACATGTATAATAAGGAAATTTTCAAAATTTTGGGGGGAGGGGAGAGAGAGGCGGTGGTCCCCCTCCCGCCTAGATCCATCAATGATGCCAATAGTTGTCAAAATAATAATCCTTGGCAAATGATACATGTAAAAAAAATTACCAGAAACTCACGAGGTGACCCCCCCTCCCCCCCCCCCCTCCCGGCAAGGGGCGGATCCAGACACCCTCTCCCTCGGCAAGGGGTGGATTCACCCCATGCTGAGGTGCGGCGACCACCCCAGTTCAATTTTAAAAGAAAAAAATAGGGTTTTTTTTGGAAAATATTCAAACTTAGAGGTTACTTATTATTTATAAAGTACAAGATGTAAATGTGTAATAAATTAAAAGAAACGTTATAACAAACACATTGACCTATTCTCTTCTTCTCTCGAGACCTGTCGTCAGCTCCCCACCCCACCCCAACCATTGACGATTCGTCTCCCTCCCCCCCCCCCCCCCGCCCGGACTGCATCGTCCCTCTCTCCCCCCGCCTGGCCTACATCCTCCCTCACCTCACCCCGCCTGCATCCTCAGTCCTCACCTCCCCCCACATTGCCCGCGGTTGCCCTGGACTTTACTGCTGCTGCCGGAAGCAGAGGCAGAGCTCCCTCATCTCACTGCAGACAACAGAACAAAGAAGAGGTATAATTTAATATGTGCTTGTTTATATGTGCATATTATTTATAATGAATATTAAAATTAATGAATATTATTTATATGTGTTTAAATTTATAATGACTATTAAAATTAAAATTCCTAGAATCAATTAATCTGAAATTAAATTTATAATGTATGCTTTTAGTCTGAATATATTAGTCTGAAGTTTGTTGTCAAATCCCTAGGAAGTCAATGGATAAACTTTTTAAACGAAAAAGAGGAGACAACACACCAACCGTATCCGAAGCCGAGGTTCAATCATCTCCCAATGCGGAGTCCGACAATCTTCTCCATCATCAAGAAGTTCTACCCCAACTTGTGGCACAAATCGCACAATCCCAACACTCACCTAATATTTGGGTCAATTTGGATGAACTACCATCGGATCCTAGTTTGAGTATATCTATATCGGAATATGGTGATTCTAACCAAATGGAGTTAGTTCGTCGAGCCTATCTTGCTAGGGCCCTTGCCAACCAAAAAATCACAATTTTCCATGGATACAAGTTGGAAACGATAGACCTGGATTTATTCCATCATGGTTTGAAGAGTTTGGGAGATGGTTAGAGTATAGTGTGGCGAAGGAGGCTGCGTTTCGTTTGTTTTGCTATTTGTTCCGACCAAATACAGGGGGGGGGGGGTATGTGTTAGTGGAGGCTTTTCAAATTGGAAAAAGAAAGAAATGTTTAAAGATTATGTTGGACCCCACTCATGTATTCATAACAAATGCATGAATGCTTGTGATGACTTGATGAATCATAAGAACATAGTTTGATAGATTTAGAAATCATTGAAAAAATCCCGTCTTGAAAAAGATCAGCTCTCGGCTTACTGGACAAACCGAATCGATTTGGCCTCCTACCGAATCAATTCATAATGACCTGCTTGTAAAAAAATTCGTTGCGATTGCATGGGCGCTGACCTCATATATTTTTTATTTGTTTTAATTAGTTATGATTTTTCTACGAAAGGGTGTACGAGACAATATGAACAAGATGATTTACTCGGGATTCTTAAATAAAGTTATATGAAATAAATATATAAAAGGTCGGGATGTACCTAGATGATTTGGAAAATTCTGGTACGGGCACCTAGAGGATAAGACCCTAAAAGATACGATGAAAATCTTATGATTAATTTGGGGAGAGTTTAAATAAAAAGAAACACTTATTTGAGATAAGTTGAAAGTATGAGGTTAAAATTAATGATTAATTTCCTCAAATCATTAATGTATAATGATATTAAGTAGGAATGTATCCTAAGCCTAGTGGGCTAACTCTACTTGGTTAACGACAGTTTTGATAGTAGGTTGAGCGACACTACTTATCCATATTAGAGGATTTCTTATATATGTACATATACCCCTTATTCACGTTAGTTGACTCCTTATATATGTACATATAATTCTTATTGAAAAGGCATCAAGAAGCAAATAATTATTAATAATCTGGAATGATTTACGTCTGAGTTCAGAGGACAATATACTAAGATCATTAGGTGTATTGGTAAGGGTAGTTGGGGAAAACTATACCTATAGTCGTGTTTGGGAATAACTATACCTATAATGTCTTGGAAATGTTAGTTTGAGAATAACTATGCCTATATATTTAAAGAGAAATAAATTATGAAGAAAATGTGATTTAAGTCTAAAAGGCAATGTATGAGACTTAATAATTAATCAAAAAGTAGTCGTAGGGTAACGATTTAAAATAAGTTGTGGAATAATTGGCTAAAATGCTATAGTTAAGCTAGGAAGGCTATATTCTATATGAATTGAGATTTTACTGGGATTAAAGTAGTTATAGAGTAATTGCTTATACATATTGGATGATAATATGTATCGTATTATTTTGTGTGGACATACCAAATTTTGTGGACTGTTCTATCGGCTTGGGGGTTCGTGCATTAGGACCGAGTACCACACGCTGGCATGAGGGGGCTTGACGATTGTGTAGGTCATATAGGTACTATGTGGAAGCGCCATCTACGAGGTGGTAGGTGTTGAGGCTGATCCAGCCTGTGTCACTACTGGGTATGGCCGTGAACAGTTATCCTGCGTAGAGACCGCCCCCAACTTATGTGTATTTTGTGATGTCTGCTTAGGATAAGGGATTCCTCCGGACTTGCCGATAAAGCGCGAACGAGAAACCGATGGTGGATGCCTTTGTGTGTCGTATACACACACACACATACACACACACACACACACACACACACACACACACATTGTGGTGTACCTTATACGGGAATGTGCCCTCTTAGCCTAAAGATGTAGACAATGCTTAATGATAATAAAGTCGGGTTAATAAAATGACATCGATAATTAAGGACTAATATGAGTCCTAATGAGTACTATGGTAGACAATTATTAATGATAATAATGATTGTGTAGTCTAAGACAGTAGGCAACAATTAAAGAGAACGAGTAATGGAGTAGCCAATTATCAATGAGAATAATAATTTGGTAATCTAAGAGAATGAAACTTATAGTTTAACGGCGTAGACAATATGGTGTATGAATTAAATTATTAAATAGTCTAAACATATAGACAAGGGTTATGGAATATTATATGACGTAAGAATATGATTATATGACATAAGAATATGCTCCGAGTTTATATAAATTGTGTAGTCAATATTTTGAATTCCATTCGAGGATTGGGATGTTAGACATGAGTACCCACTTTTAGTTAATGCATTGTGACACCCCGACTAATTAAATACCGGGTAGCTACTCCTTTATTAAATTAATACAAAATGCCAAGTTGGTTCAGTTAATAGCATCACTGACGAAACATTTTAATGATTACTAACCACCTAGTATTTAAAAAGTAGATGCCAAATTTTAATTTAAGTCTGATTAACATACAGTAAAAGAATAATGAAAGAATAACAAAACCATTCACCATAACTATACCATGGAATAATCAACAATTGATAATAAGTCCGGAGGAAAACTCCTCACAACAATCCCACAACTGAAATGAATAAAGCAAAGTATCCTGAATTAATTACATGCCAAAAAGTCTGAATATCTGAAATATGAAATGTCTCTAATAGAAATGGGCGACAGGCCCTACAACTGATGAATACGGAATATGGAGTCAAGATGAAAGAAGCGTCTACTAGTAAGGCCCTGTAACTTCCACAAACAGCTACAGCTCGTCACCTGAATGAGAATCCTAAGCATGGTGTCCTTGTGGCTGGGCACTTAAAATGGTTTTTACAAAAAGTAGATTTGAAAGCAAACGGGTCAGAGCCCGAAAGTGGAGAGTATTTAAAAAATAGCAAGTGCTTTAATAACATTAAAACAACGAATGTAAAATACATGTTAGGACGTGCACTCACATGAAATACTCACCTCTCGACTAATTGTGCACTCCTAACGTTTAGCACCCATCTAAGTGATAATTACATCTAACTATACTGTTATGAGTTCTAACCTTTCTACTCAGTTCCTATTATACATTCTACGTTATCAATTAAATAGGGACTTTACTTAAACTCGGATTCTCAATTAAGCAATACAATTCATTACAGGTTATCCCTTTATATTTTCTCAAAGCGTTTCCGTAATTATACACACAATACCACATGAAAGTTCCCATTAATTAAGTGTATATTATTCACGTCATAAATATACAATACAAGCACCCCGAGACTAAGCTGCGGTGCACACATACTCTGCTATCAATCCCGGTACATCACGTACATAAGGATCACACATTCCGAATCTCTTAGGAATCGTTCTCAGATAACAACAATCACAAACAATGGAGGCGAACACAGTCACATCACATGGGTCACGCACATACCTACGCTCCCACGATCAGCAGACTTATTAACAACCCAATAAGTCCTTCTTTGACCTATGTTCTCGAGGTACCAATCTAAATCCCCCCCGTAGGCAACACAAGGATAGATGGCCCTAAGCGAACGCGAACCTCCCGTGATAGCAAGTATGGTAGGTATGTCATACACATAAAATCATATACATATACTAAGTATGCACACATCTTAGTAATCACCATAATATATAGGTGGTACACTTCTCATTCTCGTACCGACATATAATGCTACACAATTTATATGTTCCCGGTTAATATAATTATTCAAGCTGTCAATTATTCTCACACCATAATAGACACTCACGTCCTAATCCATAATTTCCATTTGGTTCAAATCACACTCCTCATTATATCCCAAATATCCCAAATATATCAACTAATCATCAAGGAAGTGTTATCTCTACATTTGAACAAGGTTACGGGACACGCGGAATCAAAACAGGCCAAAAAGCCTAAACTGTCAGCTCATTAGAAGTCTCGTTCGAACGAGGCTGTTCGAACGACAGGCGTCGAACGAACATCCCCCTCGTTAGAAGTCAAAGGTCAACTCGTTAGAAGCTCGTTCGAACGAGCTCGTTCGAACGACCTGGGTAGGTCTTCTAATGAGAGACCAGTTTCGAGCCCAGATTTCCCTTTTTCGTTTTTCCATTTTTTCTTCACATCTAATCCCACATAAAAATCGTCCCAACATTATTTTAAGGTTTCTAATCCATACCAAACATTCGTAGGTCATAATTAAACAATTATATAGGGCCGAATCTTCCTAAACATCATCAAATCATCAATTCCCCTCATTTATCCCCAAATCCCATGAACATGAACCCTAAAATTTTAAAGTCACCAATGGGCATAATTAAATCCGTTTTTGTTTCATACCATGTATATTATCATCAGAATAATCACCTAAATACAATTCTACATGCAATTCCTCATCAAAATGTAAGTTCCAATTCCAATTTAAATGGGTTTTTATTAATCTCCCAACAATAATGAAATTTCAGAAATGTCTAAGCATGGAGAAAACATTCAATGCAATTAACGAAATTAAACCACTCGCCTTATGTCTTTCTCTGATTTTGATGTTGAATCGATGAATTGTTCTCTCTCTCTCTGCAGGATTTCTCCTCTCTTTTCTCTCTACAAGCTCTTCTTCTCCAAGGTGACAATGGTGGCTAGGGTTTGCCTTAGGAAACTCTTGGAATTAATTCTAATAACTCCTGTAGCCCATTAGGTCATAAGGTGTAGTTAGTGGGTTTAGTGGGTAATTACCAAATCAGATTTTTATTTCCTAATTTTCGTTGGTTTTAATTCCCAAAAATCTAAAATTACCAAACTACCCTTTTACGTTGCCGGTATGGCCTAAAAATGCCCCGGAACCCAAACCAAACCCCCGGCTAGTGTTTTCTGACTATTTCGACCCTTCCGGACGCGTTGGCGCACTCAAAATGACCATACGATTTATAGAATAAAATTCACTTTTTAATTAAAATACTTATATTCCTGACGCGACTGTCACACGCGTCTCAATAAAATTTCCAAATTTCCGTATTTCTATCTCATGACAAATTCAATAATTTTCAATATTCAAATATGTGACACCCCGACTAATTAAATACCGGGTAGCTACTCCTTTATTAAATTAATTCAAAATGTCAAGTTGGCTCAGTTAATAGCATCACTGTCGAAAACATTTTATTATTACTAACCACCTGGTGTTTAAAAGTAAGTGCCAAATTTTAATTTAAGTCTGATTAACATGCAACAAAAGTAAAGGCGAAATAAATAACACCATTCACCATACTAAAGTAAAACGGATAACTGACACAATAAATAAAGTCTGGAGGAAAACTCCTCCCACAATCCCATAACTGAAATAAATAACTGAATACTAAAACAATACAACCAAAGTCTGAAAACTGAAATGTAAAAGATGTCTCTAAATAGAAAGGGCAACATGCCCTACAACTGAGAGATAGTGACTCTGGAATCCAAAAGATAGAAGCGTCTACAAGCAAATCCCTGTAGCTTCCACAAACAGCTACAGCTCGTCACCTGAATGAGTATCCTATGCTTGGTGTCCTTGTGGCTGGGCACCTAAAATGGTTTTACAAAAAAAAATAATTTGAAAAGCAAACGGGTCAGAGCCCGAATGTGGAGTTATATTTTAAAAACCTGCAAGTGCTTTAAAAACATTTAAAACATTAAATGCAAAGTACATGTTAGGACGTGCACTCACATGATATTCTCACCTCTCGTCTAACTGTGCACTCCTAACGTAAATACCCATCTACAACGATGTAAACCACTAGCTAAATGACATTATATCTAGCTAGACTGTAATAGGTCCTACCCTTCTTACTCGGTTCCATTAACATAATAACGCTCGTACTTAGACAGGGATTTAACGTAAGCTCAGATGCTCAATATGCAATATATATATATATATATATATATATATATATATATATATATCACTAACCCGTTATGTTATTCTCGAAACAATATCGTAATTATATTCACAACATTAACATGAAGGTTCCCATTAATTAAGTGTATATTATTCACATCATAAATATACAATACAAGCACCCCGAGAACTAAGCTGCGGTGCACACATACTCTGCTATCCATCCCGGTACATCACGTACATAAGGATCACATATTCCGAATCTCTCAGGAATAGTTCAGATAACACAAATCACAAAATAGTGGAGGCGAACACAGTCACATCACATGGGTCACGCACATACCTACGCTCCCACGATCAGCGGACTTATTATCATCCCAATAAGTCTTTCTCTGACCTATGTTCATCGAGGTACCAGTCTATATCCCCCCCGTAGGCACACAAGGATTAGAGGGTCCTAAGCGAACGCAAACCTCCCGTGATAGCAAGTATGGTAGGTATGTCATACACACAATCCATATACCAATACTAAGTAAACACACATCTTAGTAATACCGTATTTTAATCGTAGTACATATCGCATTCTCGTACTAACTTATGATTATCACAATATATACTATTCCGGTTCATCATTCTACGCACCATAGTTAATTCTCACGTCGTAGTAGACACTCACGTCTCAACCCAAACCGTCCATGTAATACAACTCTCGTATATAAATTCCTTCTCATAAATACCCAAATTTCCCAAATCTATCATTACTACATCTACGGAATGATATCTATAACCTCAAATAAGTTTACGGGACTCCAAAAATCAAAACAGTCCAAAATGGCCCAAACTGCCAGCTCGTTAGAAGTCTCGTTCGAACGAGACTGTTCGAACGAATTGTCCCTTCTAACGATATCTCGTTCGAACGAGATATCGAACGAAATCCTTACTCGTTAGTAACGACTGGTCAACTTAGAAGCTCGTTCGAACGACCTGGGGTCTGCTTCTAACGAACGACCAGTTCAAGCCCAGATTTTCCCAAAAATCGTTTTTCACCATTTTTACTCCTCAAGTCTTCTCCAAAGTTCGTTCTAACAGTGTTTTAAGTCCTCTAATCATACTAAATCATGCTAAGGTCATAAACTAACATCTTTTAAGGTATCAATGCAACCTAAACATCATTAAATCACAAGATTTTATACTATTCCCCAAGTTTCTTCAAGAACATAAACCCTAACTTTTTCTCATCATAATTTCCCAGATTTTAATCCGTTTATACATCACATAGATATGAAATCTCTGAATTCAATCTTCAAACAATGTTTCTACATGCAAACCTATCCCAAAATTAAATAATAACTTCAAATTTCATGGGTTTTCTTTTAACTCTTATATAAGATTGATTATCAAGGTTTCTAACATGGAAGAAGCATTCACTGCTTAAGGAATATAATTTAAATCACTTGCCTTGGTTTGATTTCTGATTTTGATGTTGGTTTGGTGAAGATTTCTGCAGGATTTCCCTCTCTCCAAGCTTTTCCTCCAATGGTGGATTAAGGTGGCTAGGGTTTGATTTGGGGAAATTAGAAAACCTAAATGATAACCTACGTAGCCTTCTAGGTTAAAATGGTTTGGTTATGGGCTTAATGGGTCAATATCCACATCAGATTTAATTAACTAATTTTCGTCACTTTTAATTCCTCAAAATGTAAAATTACCAAAATACCCTTTTAGTTACCGGTATGGCCTAAAAATACCCCGGGACCCAAACTATACCCCCGACTAGTGTTTTCTGACTATCTCGACCCTTCCGGACGCGTTGGCGCACTCAAAACGACCATACGGATTATAAATTTTAAATTCACTTTTTATAATCAAAATATTTCACCGTGACGCGGCGGTCCCACGCGTCTCAATAATATTTCCAAATTGTCGTATATAAATCTCACGACAACTTTCATAATTCCAAATTCATATATAATCATATATGCACATAATCAAATACCAACTCGCATCTCATTAGTATTTATAGCCCGGATTAATTTCCAATTAATACGCATTTAATTAATTAATCCCAAAAATAAATATAGCCAAAAGTACGGGGTATTACATACTTCCCTCCTAATAACTGAATTTCGTCCCGAAATTCGAAACTAGAAAGTACCTGCTAAAAATAGCTCTGGATAACGTTCGCGCATCTCATCCTCGCGCTCCCATGTGGACTCCTCGACATTGTGATGTCGCCACTGAACACGCACTAGCGGGACTATCTTTGACCGCAGTTTCCTCTCGCTTCGGTCCAAAATAGCAATAGGCCCCTCCTCGTAGGAGCTATCCGACTGGAGATCGATGTCCTCCACAGCAATGTGAGAATGAGCTAGATCATCTCTGAGATATTTCCTCAGCGAGGAAATGTGAAACACATCGTGAATCCGATGCAATTGCTCCGGTAACCCAAGTCTATACGCAACCGGTCCGATCCGCTCAATAATAGGAAACGGCCCCACATACCTCGGTGCCAACTTCCCCTTCTTCCCGAAACACATAATCCCCTTCATAGGAGATACTCTGAGCAGAACCTGGTCCGAGATTTGATTGTTTTCGCGAGAGGAACGTGATGGTCTGATTAGATTTTGAGGCTGAATTTTGTGATGATTTTGAGGTATGGGATTTTACACAATATGCTCCTTAATCTCGCGAGTGTTATTCCCTTTGTTTTCTTGTTATTATTGACTCATATTTGAATTGTTAAATTCATTGAAATCTGGAAAAATAATTGTTGGAATTATTTTGATTCATGTGGTATTATTCATGTTGTTTTGAGCACGTTGTCATGAGATTTTAATATGACACTGATGTTGGGCACCCATCAAGACTCCTTTTCCGCCTACTTGATAAAGTATGGCGCGGTATGGTGAGGCCTGGTGACCCCGGTTAATGTGTTGTTGAGAAATTATATTGATATAATTGCTTATGTGATTCGCATTTGATTTGAGTATTCGTATTCATATTGCGACGTTTTATTCAGCGCTAACATTATTGTTGAGCATCTTTCCTGTCGTATTGTGTACTTCCCCATATTTTCTTTTAGTGGCAGGTTAGCGCGGATTTTGAGTGCTATGGACCAATTGGGATTGATTTTAGCGAGGATTATTTTGGGAAGATTTTTTAATACAAGATGAGAAGATTGTATTATTTTGATGTATAGAGCATTGGAGATTTGTTTTATTTCGAGTTAGATGTTGTATTATTTCGAGAGATGTGTTGTATTTATTTGAAGATGAGAATAGTGGTTTCTTATTTTATTGTGGGATTTCGATGCTCTATACCTTGTTATTTGAGGATTAGTTTAGTTTTATCGATAGTCGCTCTCTTGTATTTATTTTGATGTATAGAGCATTTGGAGATTTATTTTATTTTCGAGATAGTTAGATTGTTGTAATTATTTCGAGAGATTTGTTGTATTAATTTGAAGATGAGAATAGTGGTTTCTTGTTTTATTGTGGGATTTAGATGCTCTATACCTTGTATTATTGTGGATTAGTTTTGTTTTATCGATAATAGCGCTCCGTTCGCTCTCCCCGGGCGGGCGGGGTGTTACAAAATATTGCCATATATACATATTAAAGTCAAATACCAACTCACATCTCGTTAGTATTTTATCCGGATTAATTCCTAAATTAATTCACATTTAATTTAATTAATCCCAAAAATAAATATCACGAAAATACGGGGTATTACGGCATAGCAAGATAGCTTATGCTTTACATGTCAGATTAAATAATGAAAGTTACAATTCACATTTTGTTTGAGGATACGAGTAGGATTGCTTCTAGATGAGAGGTGAGGTACTCGTTACGTGTGAGCGTCGATGGAGAGACGTGAAGTATGAGTTAGTAATAATTTTCATATTTATTGGTGAAGAATTCTTGCAACTCTAGGGCTCTAAACCAAATTATAAATGTTTTTCCCCCCAGGTTGGGATAGCAGGGCTGACGATGGATCCGACTTGAATTTGCATTGGACGTAGTGGATTTCCCTCCATTGATTCTAGAGTTGGTTGTATTTCAGCATATGATCATTTTATTTCATAATGAAATTTGTACGGGCATAAGCCCAAATATTTATTTATAGCAGTTGTACTTAGCTTTACATTATGAACATGGTACGAAGATTCAGTTTTTTATTATTCATGTGTTAAATCAATTTTATTCAAATGTTGTTATTTATGATGGATTTTGACATAAAAGAAAGGAATTTTTATTTCTTTAGTACTAAGAATGGTATAAATTATTGATAAGTCCAATCTTCGGGGTACTGAGCCTGTCCAGCCTTTACGTAAGAAAATAAGGGTTGTTACATAAATTGTTAGTCAACAATGATTTTTACAAAACTGGTCATAAAGATGGTGGAAAACTCAAAATTGTCAACTATAAACATCACTCTTAACTAACAGTTTGGATGAGAGTTAACGGAATGCGGTGTATTGCAATTTTTTTAAAAAGTGTTGATCTATTTCAAAACTAGTCATAAATGTGGGGGGAAAAGTCAAAATAACTCCCAAAAAGGAAATAAAAAATATAATAAAAACTCCTGCGATCAAAGGGTGAAAATAAATAAAAATAACAAAAAAACAAAAAAGTTTTAAAAGACAATAAAAATGCTTACGTGGCAATTGAAATGTCGCATAGGAGTAAATTTATGAGCATTTTGGTCCAAAATTTACTTCTTCGGGAACTCTTTATCATTTTGCTAGAATCTGGAGATGGTTTAGAATTTTAGTGGTACAATTCTTTTGTTCCCTTCAATTCAAATTATTTGTTCCTTCATTTTCGTATTAAAGAAAGATGATTGTTATATTGGGTGGTCCTCCTCATTTCCCATCAGACTTGGAAAAATAAACTTACTAATCTTGAATTTTTTGAGACTGGAATTTTCTGCTTAAATCAAAATTATTGGATAAATCAGAAGTCAATAATAGAGAAGTAATTTCTTAAAATTCTGAAAAATAAAATCATTCATAATATTTTAGGATTTTTTTGGAAGATCTCATATATTTCTTAATCAATTGGTGATGACACATCATGTTGTTTTAAAATTGGGTAAAAAGAATGGATCTCCCCAGCATTGCTCATTGTTATAATTAAGAAAATTTGAATTTGCAAATTTAGAATTACATAATTAATTTCAATTATAATTTTTCCAAAATAGTAAAAAATATAAAAATGGAAATAGTATTCAAAAAATAAGAAAAATCATAATTTTCGAAAAAAAAAACCTCCATATGTTTGGCAAAATCAATTCATTCATTGTACACATATGTTTTGCTATTAAGATGATTGATTTTCATTTACTGATTATTATATTTGAGTCAATTATGGGAAATTCGTGACCCTTGTGTTTACACATGTCTAGCATATTTGCTACCTATCCTACCATATTCGAAATAAATGAGGAAAAAATATCACCACTACCAGGAATTCGATTCATAAATCTGTTATGTGATTGATGAGTAAAAAATGTTTATTAATCATTAGAAAAATAACAATTCCTAAAATAGTATTTACATTTCCAGCAAGTACATGCATATTGTAGATATAGATATCTAAACTAACAATTAGTGAATCATATAAAAATTAAAAAAGACAACATGCAATTAGTCCCGAAAATATTGTACCCAACAGTTACTTTACCATAAAAATATGTATCATTTAACCTGAATATCCATCTCAAATAGCTGAAGGTGTAAATTGCATTTTATATCCAGTTGCCTTTTATTTTATTTTTTTACAATTTGACCCATCAAAGTTTAGGAATGTTATCCCTGATGTTGTCAATAAAATGACCTAAAGAATTATAAGATGATCCATTCTCTAGCATAGCCATCCTGCTCCTATCTTTTATTTCTTTCACTTTTCCCCTAATTTTATTTTTACTTTCTTCCAAAATCATTAGTTGTCTTATCCCACTCTCTATTTCCTCTGCTGTCACAATAATCTCACTATTTGTGCTAAAATCACTTTTGTAATCCATTTTAATATCAACTGCTAAACCCAAATCTGTGACTAGTTGGAATGCATTGATATTTTGCTCGGCATACATCGGCCACGCTGCCATCGGCACTCCGAACCACAAGCTCTCGAGCGTCGAATTCCACCCGCAATGCGACACAAACCCTCCGATAGACGGGTGTGACAACACCGTCACTTGTGGAGCCCATCCGATCACCTTCCCTATCCTCATTGTCCGTTCCAAAAATCCCGTTGGTAGTACTTCCTCGGGACTTGAGTATTCCCCGGGGACGTCTACCTTGCCCTTTGGTGGAGGCCGTCGAAGTGACCATAAGAACGGGTGTCCAACGCGTTCGAGTGCCCACGCAATTTCCTTTACTTGGGCCTCACTAAACCATCCCATGCTCCCGAAGCATAGGAACACTACACTAGAAGGTGGTTGGTCATCTAACCACCGCGTAATGTCGTCAGTTGTAGCGGACCCACCACCCTTTAGGTTGAGCAAAGGTCCCACAGGGTAAACGGGTGGGGTCCGAGGGTTATTGATGTGGGATTTTATCGCATGTGATTCCAACTCTAAAAATGTATTGACCAAAATACCCTTGGTCTCGAGGAATCTTCTAGAAGTAGATAAAAATAGAGCGGTCCCCCCGCCTTCCTTGTCAAGCAAAGGCAAAGGCAAAACCTTAGCCAGGACCGGGTTAACAAAACTCGGGACTACCAACTCGTTTTCCGTGTTCTTAAACTCTGCGATGATGTCCAGATTGTCATCATCACAGAATGATTGGACACGGAACATGAGACCAAGAAATCCTGCGCTAGAAGTAAAGAACACGTACGTGGGGACTCCCAAATCGTTCGCCACGTCAACCATGTTGATGCAAAACATGTCAACAACAAACCCCGCTAGTCGAGTGGAGTGGGTCCCGCTTGCAACCTCGAGTGCCACATCTCTCACGTTATCCTTCTGAGCATCAACGAAGACCGGTAGGATAATGTTAGGCGGTCTCGACATGACCTCTTCCAAAACTACGTCACTAATTGGCGGGAGGTCGACGAAACGGACCCGTGGGGAAGCGTGTTCCGAGAGAGAATTAGTGTAAGTTTCGACACCGGTGATATCATTGGGGAGTTTCATGATGAGGACACTAATATAAATATGTTCATCTCTATTGATGAGCATGTTCACCATCTCCATTGTTGATATAATGTGTCCCATGGCCGGTGCAGGTATAAACACTAGCTCTATTTTCTCCATTTTCTCTCTTGCTTGTTTACAACCATATCAGGTATAATAACTGATGTGGTTGAGCTTTTATGTCTATTGTACTGAAATTCTGACTTGATAAAACTGGAATTTTGTGAGCCACAATATGAGAATCATAAAACTTCCTTGCTGGCAGTGGCACAGCCATATATGCATAAAGAGAATAAGAGAATAATGTGGTAGATATTCATTTTAAAATGACCCACTAACTCAATCCTAACTAACTTCTATAATATTACGTTAAGCTTTTGATGCCTTTTTTTTTTTGTTTAAAATTCAGCCCCACTTCACCTTTATTCAAGTCTTCACACTTTTTCTCTAATCACTTCATGAGCAAGCCTCAGATCATTTTGCTTTATCTATATTATTTTGGTCCATTAAAAAACTAGTCAAATTCAAGTGCATTATAGCAATATACATATACATACATACACACATGCATGCATACAAACATATATATATATATATATATATATATATATATATATATATATATATAGACACATATCAAGTATATATACTTACTGATGCAAACCTATTTTAATAAAATATTAAAAAAAATATTTTTGAATTGATTTTTTACGTAATATTAAAATATTTCAAGGGACCCATATAAAAAAAATCATTTCAAAACAATTTTTTTGTTATTTTAAAAAAATCGGTCAAATTTTCACACTTTTAAAAGTGTAAAAGTTTGACTCATTTTTTTAAAATAGCAAAAAAAATTATTTTGAGTTATTTTTTTATGTTTTTTATTTTGGTTCCTTGAAATGTTTAAATACTACACAAAAAAATTCAACCTAAAAATATTTGTTTACTATGTTAAAGAATAAGTATGTATACTTGGTATGTAAACTTAATCCTGTCCCTATATGATGAAAAATTCTCACGCTGCAATCCAATTGCCGCATGAATGGTGAAAAATAAATAAAAATTACAAAAAGTTGGTAAGAGCTAAAGACAAAAAAGCGTTCGCACTACAATCGAAATGATATGGAAGCATGCTTTGCAATATTTTGCACTAAATTTGCTTGTTTGGGGCATATTGATCCATGCTGTGGAGATGGTTTAGAGTTTTAGTTGTGCAATTCTTTTGTTGGCTACAATTCAAATTATTTGTTCCTTTTTTTAATTAAAGAAAGCGTATTGTTATGTAGGGTGGCCCTCCTCATTTCCCATCTACTTGCACAATAATTTTACAAATTTTGAATTTTTTTTTCAACCAGAATTTTCTGCCAAAATCAAAATTATTGGATAAATATTTTTTGGGATCGTGTTTAATCGGCCCAATTGGCACGAAATTAATATATCTTGCTATTCTTGCTTAAATTAACACCAGGCATATGTAATTAACTTAGAAAAAGACAAATTCTTAATTTTAGTTTTGTCTCATATGCCAACCTGTATTGCATTTGTTCAACATCAAGATGTCAAGCAAATGAATGTATGTTATATTTCTTTAAACCAAGGTAAAATCAGCTTCAACGAGTTTTATTGATTTATATTGTCGAAACAAAAAACAAAGGGGATAGTTTTAGTTTGCGAGCACTTGCAACAAATTAAAGCCACTCAACGAAAAACATAGTCAAACAAGGATTATAAAAAAAAGCAGTAAATATTTGTAAATTGAAATAAGATCCATCCATGGTAAAAATATTTAATGGACTTTGAAAAGATTTTAAGAAAAGAATAATGATAGAGATCCAGTTTTTTAATCCTTTTTTTCAAACCCAAAATCTGAATTTCCGTATAATTATTCCCAATACACAAACTACTGTGTTGACCTTTTTCTTCTTCACTTTGGTGAAACCGAAGTCTCCACGAATCCAATCACTTTACGATGCAGATAACGAGGAAAATATGGAATCACCCTCCTCGAGAAATTTGGAAGCCTCTTAATCTGACGCTGTTTCACATTATACACCACTAGTACTCTTCCATTTTTTATCATTAAAAGCTCATCGTTGTTCACAAAACATATCGGCTCTAGCTCTCTTGAAAATGTTCCCAAGAGTGAAATAGAAGACAATTTAATCCAAGAACCCGTCAACCCATATTCCTCCATTGACCAAACATCAAAACCCTCCTGCGAGAGCATGCTCACACAAAGCTTTCGCCCACTCAAAACCATCACCTCACACTCATTCATATCACCATCAATAAAATCCAAGGGTGATACCTCCACAATATTTTCCTCAACCAAACCAAAACACATAACTACATTCTTCGAATCAGCAGTTCGTCTTGCTAACCAATGTAGACCACCATTCACCATTTCCATTTTTTGTACATCAGAACCGAAAGGATTAGGTTTTTCCAAAGTATAACCATGAGGCAAGTTTTGAACAAATCTCCATGACTTGGCTTTGAGTGAGTAAACAAAAACCTTATTAACATTATCAAACCTACTAACAGAAGAAACTATAACCACCTTGTAATCATCTCCAGATAAATCATGATCGAAACCATGCATCTCTATTGCGAACACATCGGGCTCTGGTAACGTTTTATATTTTTCTGTGCATGGGTTCCATACAATAAACCTGGAACTACCATTCTTTTTAGTTCTAACCACGCAGACCAGGCCATTCATAGAACCCACCATTTCAACAGTATATCTAACGTATTTTTGTGCCCACGGATAGGTGAGAGATTCTGGTTCAGAATTTTGGGTATTGGATGATTCGTAGTTTAACGAATAGAAGGAGTCCCTGCCAGCGTCAATTAAGAGGTTTTGGCGGTTGAGGTTTTGAGAATTGGTGTGATGAAGTAGGATGAAGTGTGGGTTAGTGATTGAAGATAACCATGTTTTGCATACTAACTTAAAGCGGGTGACGGATTTCAGGGGCAGCCAAGAGAGTATCACAAGGATGATTTCGTGAGGAAGGTTCGACGTAAGCTTGGTGTATTTTTTTTTGGCTTCTGTCATCTTGCTACGGCGGCTAGGTTTTTTTTTTTGGCATAAGCAGGGTGAATGATTATGATTCATGAAAAGGAGAAACGTTTTTTTTGGTGCCTCCGGTTAATACGGGTCATTCTCATTTAGATTCTATTAGGGTAGTTTAATAGGGCACGCTTGTTACCATAAATGTGGTAAGGGGTGATAAATCACAAATTTTCTCAAGAAAATTTGTGTGTTTGATAATCATTATTTGTTATGAATTTTTTTCATGAATACTCGTGTTCACATATGAATTTGTCATTATTTTTTCATTTTTATTGACAAAATTTGCTTTTCTATATAGCAAAGCTAAATTTCCTCACAAAATTGCCATCCTTTTTAAAAATATTAAAAAGTCCTATTTTTTGTTTGTTAAAACTTTTTTTTAAAATAAACATTTTTTTCCTTATTTTTTTTTTGTTAAAAACTATTTTTCAGTTAAAAAATGTTTTTATTTTGTTAAAATCGTTTTTTTAAACTGTTCGTTTGTTTATTTGTTAAAACCGTTTTTATTTTGTTAAAAACTGTTTTGTTATTACAACTGTTTTTCTTTAAAAAAAATCGCTCTAAACTGTTTTTTTTTTGTTCAAAGTTTTTTTATTGTTAAAAACTGTTTTTCTAAATAAATGATTTTTTCCGTTAAAACTGTTTTTTTCTGTTATACTGTTTTTTTTTTGTTAAAACATTTTTGTTTTTGTTAATTTTTTTTCTTCTTAAAAAACTATTTTTTTGTTACAGCTTTTTATTTTATTAAAAACATTTTTTATTCATAAACTATTTTTTTGTTCTAAGCTCTTTTTTGTTCTAAGCTGTTTTTTGTTTTTATTTTTCATTAATGCTATCAAACAACCTACTTTTGTCACCTAGAAAATTAATCCTATCAAACAACCTTATGTAGTAAATTATAGGATTTACCCTCATAAATTTTGCCATGCAAATTTTATTATGAAAAAAATTTGCTAGGCTATCTATTTGCCCACTTTTGTATCAAACGGACCCTTAGACTTTTGTTTAGACATTCTCGTCCCACCATGTTTTCCTCTTACATACAAGTCCTACTCCTAATTTTTTGAAACTTTTTTCCATAATTTTACCCTTTTAAAACCAACCATCCATAATTTTCTTGAGAAAGTTATATAAGTGGTTGAAATTTATTTTTAATTTTCAAATGATCATAACTTTTAATTGACATATCCGTTTTTCGCAAAATTACTATTTTGAAATCTGCTCGACGAGATCTATCAAACAAGATCCATGAAGCCTATATAATTTCAAAGAAAAAAATTACACAGAAAGTAAACTTTACTGTATGCACCAGAAAGAGAAATATGGCTATATCTGTAACATTTTCATAAACAGTAACATTTACTGTGTTAATATTACACAGTATATATATACACACACACATAAAGTGGATCTAGACCCTTTTTTTTTTATAATTATTTTATTTTTAAAGGTCCACGCTATCCAACAACCTTCATCAGCTTTGATTTGGGGGGGGGGGGGGGGGGTAGCGCTAGCATTGGGTTAGGTTTATATATGTAACATTTTCACAAATAGTAACATTTATTGTGTTAACATAGTATATATATATATATATATATATATATATATATATACGGTGATTCCAAACCTCTTTTTTCCGATATTATCTTATTCTTAATGGTCCGCGCTAGCGGCATCTAATCCCCACCACCATTGTCGGAGCTACAACAACGTTCATCAGAGCTCTGATTTGGGGTGACATGGGATGCCGCTAGCGCGGACCTTAGAAAAAAAGAGAATATTAGATAAATGGGGTTTGGATCCACTGGAGCTCCGATTTTGGGTGAGTAGGGTTGGCATTGGGTTAGGTTTATATCTGTAATATTTTTACAAGCAATAACATTTACTGTGTTATAACACAATATATATATATATATATATATATATATATATATATATATATATATATATATATATATATACTAAACCTCTTTTTTCTGATATTGTCTTATTTTTAACGGTCCGTGGTAGCAGCCTCCAATCCCCACCACCACACACTCCCATTGTCCGAGCTACAACAACCTTCACCTTTATTAAATTTGACCTTGCTCGGGTTTCTCAGCTTTCACGCTAATCAACAAATTTGTTCAGCATTCCTTGGCGAATGAGGGATTCCACTTCATTCTTTAAAGCAATGCAGTTATCAATCGTGTGGCCATGATCCTTATGGAACTCACATTATTTAGATTTATCCCTCCTGTTGGGTGGTGCCCTCAGCTTCTAGGGCCATCTCATGTAAGGACATAAATTTCCAATTGAGTCCCTGTATTGTTTTGACTTAATTCCGTGAACAAAACTGTGTTTGTAATATGTCATAGGGAGAATTTTAATATGTCACGATCCCACTTGGTCTATGACGTATTGAAGAAATTGAAGACGTTGCGACAAAGCTTCAAAGAATTAAATCATGCCGAAGTTTAATCGGTGCAAGTTTAATCGTCTTCAAAGTTAATTTCATTCCGAGATCACTCAGGTATGAATGCGTATAATTAATGGTGCTCGGAATTATTTTATAAAAGATAAGGATGTAATTTTTATAAAGAAAAATATTTTTAAATGTTTTAAAAGTGTTTTAAAGGTTTACACTTCGATTTATGATGATAAGCTCGAAATAGAGTTTGACTAATTTGAATCTCTTTGTTAAGAGACGTTTTAATCAGAAAGTCAAACTTTCGCGCTGTCGCTCGAACGACATTGGATCTCGTTCGAACGAGATACAATGGCGTGCGAACGATATGCTTAAGTCGTTCGAACGACACATTTTTCGAGGCGGCGTTTAAATCCTATTTAAACAGTATTTTCATCATAGTTTCGTAAGTGTGCTTTCTGAAAAACAATTTTATGAACCAGAACCTTGTTTGCACATGTTTTCTAAGGTATACAAAGCATAAACACATCCTTAGAGTTTGCAAAGATCCGAGATATCATTCTTATATGTTTAAGTGATCTTGCTGCACCAAAGTTGTTTATTCTACACATTGAATACAAAGGGTTTTGCAGTGAAGAAAAGAGAATGACTTCTTGTTCGACATCGTAGACGAATCAAAGCCATTCGGTGGACACCGAGACATACGTGGACGCGTATGTTGTGGACAGGTATCGTGGAAGAATGACTTTTTGCGTGGGCACTGTGAGAAAAGTGGTTGAAGATCAGAAGAGCGTTAAGACCCGTGGGGATCGAGTCGTTGAGTGAGACTTTGTCTGTCTTTGTAAAACTATATTCATAGTGATTGTCTGGCTTGGGCCGTCCGAGGTTATTTTTTCGTTTTGGATTTTTTCCTCGTACATCTGACGTTGTGAGTATTCTTTACTTTACTTTACTTTCTTTAATCACTAGATGCATGTTTAGGATTAATTAAGATAAAATTGGTTTAAAGTAAGAATTGGGTTTTCACAACTTGGTTTGGTGCGTAATTAAAAGTTGGATCTTTTACGAAGAAGAATTAGTTTTGTTTAAAACACACATATCGGGCCACTCACATTTTTCAATTTGGTATCAGAGCTAGAAAATATTTTTATTTATTTTGTGATCCCGTGTGTTTTCAAAGATGAATTATGGATATAATGAATTTTCTCGAACTCTTGTTTCTGGTGGCACTAATTACACTTATTGGAAGATGAGAATAAGATGTGCTTTAAAATCTATTGATGAGTGTGTTTGGCTTGCAGCTGAGAAAGGTTGGACACCCCCTGTCACTATTGTAGGTGAGGTCACTAGTTTAAAGCCTGTTGAGTCATGGACCGAAACTGAACAAAGACTTGCACAATATAATTCTAAGGGTCTGCATGTTATTGCTTCACATGTCACACAGGAAGAATATAATAGAATTATGACCTGTGAAACATCAAAAGAGGCTTGGGATATTTTGGCACTCACTCACGAGGGCACTAGTACGGTTAGGGCGTCAAAACTTTAAAATCTCACTACACAGTTTGAGACCATTAGGATGGTAGAGAGTGAGACCTTTAATGAGTTTTATGCTAGGTTGTCCAATATTATCAACTCGTCGTTTAACCTAGGTGAGAAAATTTCCGACAACCGTGTCATTAAGAAAATCCTTAGGTCGTTGCCTAGTAGGTTTGATGCGAAAGTGACCATTTTAAACTCCTTGGGTAGGTTAGAGTCAACAAAACTAGAAGAGATTGTAGGTGACTTACAAACCTATGAAATCGACATGATTACCTCCAAGCAAGTGCCTAAGTAAGAAAAGGGTATTATTGCCTTGAAAACTCGGAAGGAGGAAATTAAAGTTTCAGATTCCGATTCCGATTCTGATTCCGATTCCGATTTTGAGGATGTTGCTTTGTTGGCAAAGAAATTTTAAAAATATATTAAGTTTCAAAAGCAATCGAAAGATGCCTAGAAATTTGAAAAATTCAAGAACAACAAAGTAGATCCCGCCTCTAAGGATAAGTTTGAGAAGCCTAAGAGAGATGATTCGGATAAGTGTTTTGGGTGTGAGGGGTACGGTCACAAGGTTAAGGAGTGTCCCACTAGACTTAAGAAAGAGGGAAAGCAACCCGTTGTCTATAATGCCACCTGAAGTGATAGTGAACTGGAAGAGGGAGAGAGTTCCCCCATTAAGCGTAACTTTGTTGCGTTTATGGCATGTCATGTGAGTGAAGAAGATACAACTCATGTGAATGACACTTCCAAGGAGGTTTTGAATGGATCCCATATTAGTGAGGGTGAAGAGAGTGACGAGGAGGAGGTTGATGTGAAAGAATTGCAAAATGCGTTTAATGAGTTGTATGCCGAAACAGTGAAGGTAAAAAAAGCTAACTCAAAATTGCAATCTAAGTTGAATGAGCGTGCAATCGAAAATAATGATAGTTTGATTGAGGATCTTAGGGAACGTGAGAAGAAGTTTATGGAGAAACTAGAGTTTGTGGAGAAAGAGAGAGATAATCTCCGTGGTTTGATGGAGTCCTTGAAAAAGGAGATTTTAGAGTTTGAGGAGTCTAAGCATTTGCTCGAGTCTAGGATTCACGAGTTGGAGGAGAGATTGAGAGACTCGTCTAGAGTCAAGTTTGATTTGGAGGCTAGGTTGGAGAAGTTAGATAAGATCCTAGGCACCGTCCAAATTAAGGAAGATAGGGGTGGTATAGGTTTTGGTGAGAGAGTTGTTCCCATTCCCCCCGCACGTGTGATAAACACTAGGATCGTTAGAAAAGGTCCACATAAAGGTAATCATTCCCACCACCGCTACTCTTGCTCGTTTTGTGGTAGGAAAGGTCACCTTAGGCATTATTGTTACGACCTTAGACAAACTCCTAAGAAGTTTAAGAATAAAGTTGCCCCGGTTACCCAAACCCCCATGCGTCGTTTTACACCTACTTGGGTTAGGAAATCGGATTTAGTGGCTTTAGGAATTAAACTTCATGATTCTCGTTTGGGTGCATTTGATTCTTCCCATGCTAAATCTAAAGGATGATAGTGTTTGCATGTTTGTCATATGCTAGTTTGCTTCATGGTATATTCATTGCTAGTATTATGACATGTGTATCATTTTGTATTATAGTTTTCATTTGTTTGAGTCCTATTTGAAAAATATAAAAAGATTTTGTTTTTGAGAAAACTTTTGAAAATCCAAAAAGATTTTACTTTTCTTTGAGTCAAAATATATTTGAAAAACCAAAAAGATTTTCGGTTTTTGAGTTTACATGTTTGATGTGACATATTGGTGTGCTTGGACCCCCCCCCCATTGTTTCATTATCCATGTGGCTATGACATTTGATCATTATTATCGATACTTAGAATGATCTTAACCATTTTTTATATGGTGTTGTTTCGAAGTTGATATGTGATATACCCGTGATTGATATACACGTTTATACCCTCAGCCTGGATGAGGATTACCTCCAAAACGGACGACCCTACGAGGGGCCGACCCTTCACCAATCTCTTGACGACCCTTCACACCAGGATCCAGACGACAATACGAGGGGGCCGACCCTCCACCAGGCTCCAACCGACAGTCCGAGAGGCCGACCCTCCACCAGGCTCCAGACGACCCTACGAGGGGCCGACCCTTCACCAGGCTCTAGACGACCCTACGAGGGTACGACAGTACGAGGCCAGAATTGGGCCAGGCTCACTCCCGGAAGAAACTTTGCCCTTGGCCTCGGCTCATAGGCCGAGGGTGATATCATGACAGCGCGTGGTTTGGGAGACGTATGGAACAGTGCGCGTGAGGCTCGTATGACACGTGGCAGACCGTTATAACAAAATCACACCCTCACGTGAGGGAATATTATGTCATCATTTGGCATCTACAGGTGTCAACAGGGGATTGGCTAGATCATTATTCACATGCACCATGCTTACTTGGGGGGTACACTACACCCCCCAAGACCTATATATACTTGTCACCTACAACCCTACAGGGGATCGATCCATGAACAGTAGCCCTAGCTAAAACTCTGCTTGTACACACAGTAGAGAGAGAGAGAGGGTTATGTGCATTGTATCCAAGGCCATTAGCGCCCATACTTAGTGGATCACACACTCACAGTGGATGTAGGCCAAATTGGCTGAACCACTATACATCATTGTCTTATCTCCTCTTACACTCATCCCCTTCTACATACTTATATACTTATACATCTCTATGGCTGCCATGGCTGCTACTGCTTGAGCTCACTATCACTTATCTGGTGGTGCTAAATCTTAGCATTATCAGTTTGGCGCCGTCTGTGGGAACGAGAAGACATCTCTTCCTTTGTACAGATTGACCTCACTGGTCACTCTGGTGGTGAACCAACGCTCCCCCTAAGAGGAGGTGTTTCACCATTGAAAGAGACCCACTAAGGTTCCCAAGCTCACCAGTATTTTCTTCAGTTCAACTTCTCATAGCTCAAGCACATGGCACCTGAGATGCCACCACCACCACTTCCCCCGCCGGATGAGGGGGGAAAACCCAGTTCCAGTCAGCCGCCGCCTCAGTCTGAGATGGCTGATGTGGCGACAGCCCTAAAGTCTCTGGCAGCAAGCCAGCGGATGATGCAAGAGCAGTTCACAGCTCTAAGCCAGAACATACTAAGAGCACCAGGGGTTTCACCTGAGATGATTACTCCGACAGCAGCTCCAGGGCAACATGAGGCCAGGGGACCACCCCAAGCACCACGCAAAGACCTGCCACCCCCTCAGCGGCGGAGTGATGTTGCTGACCCCAGGCGTTTACGCCTGGGGAGGCAAGAAAACCCTTGCCCTGAGGACATGTATGGCGATCTGGAGGGAGAGGAGGCTCCTATAGAATGCTGGGAACCCTATGAGGTCTCCAACAATACCGTACGACCCCTCCAGGACAGTAGGGGAAAGTGCGGGAGACCGAACCCTGATGATCGTCCAAGAGGCTCTGCTTTTGATCGCTTAAGCAGGGGGTCGGCCTTTGAGAGGCTAGGCCCAGTAAATGACCTGCGGGAACAGTTATCCAGGCCAAGAAGCGCTGCGAGGTCCAGGAGGGAGGTAGCAGATGGCCGACCCAGAGGACGAGATGACGGCCAAAGGGAAGTAAACAGTCGACACAGGCCTGCTGCAGCAGAACCCTCCGTCCACCTCGGAGAGGCAGCAGGGGATAACATCGGCCAGGCCGACCCCGTGAGGCCCTGGAATGACTCAATCCAGCGGTTAGAGGATAAGATTGGTGATATATTGAAGAGACGATACCCTCTTCAGAGGGGATACACCATAGGCTCACCCTTTGTGGCAAAGATAGTCAACTTCCCCACGCCGTCAAAATTCAAGCCACCTATGGTCACCCCAAGGTATGACGGGAGTACCAACCCCGTCCACCACGTGGAGATGTATCATTCGGCGGCAGACATATACTCTATCTCAGATGAGATGAGGTGTCGTGCCTTCTCTGGTACCTTGACAGGGGCTGCGCATGTCTGGTACACGTCTCTTCCAAAAAATTCCATTGAAAACTTTAAACAGATGGCCGACGTGTTCATCCATAATTTCTGCTTTGGGGTGAGGCCACAGAAGAAGACCACCCACCTGCTCTATGTTAAGCAGGGGAAGAGTGAGAGTCTGAGGGACTATATAGCTAGATTCAATAAGGAGAAGCTCGAGGTGGAAGACTATGAGGAGAGCATAGCTATGACAGCCCTGATTGGAGGAATCCAAAAGGGGAAGCTATTATGGAAGCTTGCTGAAGACCCTCCGAGGACGATGGCCGAACTATTATCGACAGCAGGAAAGGTGATGAACGCCGAAGAGGCGATGACTGCAAAATATGAGGACGAAAGAGGAGGTGCAAGTGGGAGTAAATACCCTAAGAAGAACAAAGAGGGGAAGAAGAGATCCGCGGATGATAAGTTCGCTGGGTACACCCCTATGACGGTCAGCTGTGAACAGATTCTCAATGAGATAAAGAGTGACCGGTCGCTGAAGTGGCCTGAGAAGCTGAGGGCAGCCCCCGGCAAGAGGAATAAGAACCTGTGGTGTGAATTTCACCAAGACCACGGCCACGTAACGGACAAATGCTTTGCTCTGAAAGACGAGATTGAGAAGATGTTGAAGGAAGGGAAGCTCAGTAAGTACGTTGACAAAGGCGCCTTCAAGAGGGGCCAAGGGGACGACCCCAGAAAGAAGCGAGGCGATGCATGCAGAGAAGGTCCTCAAAAAAGAGGGGACGACCCTTCTGATGATGAGGACGACCCTGACCTCCCGCCGAGAGACGACCACGGCCCTGTCAAGAGGCTTAATATGATCTCGCTCGGAGTAGGAATGATCTCCAGAGGACTTGCAGGAGGAGGGTCTGAGGTCGCCGACAGGAAGGCCCATGTGGCTGAGGCAAAGGCAGTGACGAAGACGGTACACGCAACCTCCCTGGAGGTCAAGTCAGAAAAGAGGAAGAAGGTCGATATGGACACACTGATAGTAGGGTTCTCAAGGATGGACTTCAAAGGCCTCTTAGCCCCACATGATGACCCTCTCGTCATCACAACCAGGGTGCACGGATGCGAGGTGCCGAGGATCTTGGTAGATGGGGGTAGCTCTGCAGATGTGATGTTTTGGCCATGCTTCAAAGCCTTGGGTCTCAGCCGTGCTAGACTTGTCCCCTACCATCATCCGTTGATTGGGTTCAGTGGGGAAAAGGTTCATCCCCTTGGGGTATATGAGGCCGATGTGAGGATGGGGGACGAGTGGCCAAGATGGCTCACCAAGAAGGTCAGTTTCTTTGTGATGGACGAGCAGGTGTTTTCAGCCTACAACATCATACTGGGGCGTGTGGCCCTCAAGGGGTTTGAAGCCGTACCGTCTACGGTCCATCAGATGATCAAATTTCCAACCCCTTACGGGGTGGGGGAAGTTCAAGGAGACCAGACGACGGCGAGAGAATGTTACTATAACTCCGCTGAAGAGAGGGAGGCACACAAGAGGGTTACAACCACTTATAATATTGATACCCTAGACCCCAAAGATGAAACGAAGCTGAAGAAAGGAGAGGCTGCGGAAGAGGTAGAATCCATCATCCTCGATGAGGATGACACGGAAAAAACCGTCCAAGTTGGCAAGTCTCTGAAGCCCAACATCAAGGAAGACCTCATTAAACTATTGAGGAGAAGGCGAAGCGCCTTCGCCTGGAGTCATGTAGATATGCCAGGGATTGACCCTGAAGTCATGTGCCACAAGCTCAATGTGGTAGAGGGAGTGAAGCCGGTGAAGCAGAAGAGGAGAATTTACTCCAGAGAAAAATATGAGGTCATCAGGGACGAGGTCAAAAAATTAGAAGACGCTGAATTTATCAGAGAGGTCATTTACCCTGAATGGCTGTCCAATGCAGTCATTGTCCCAAAGGCCAACGGCAAGTGGAGAATGTGCGTGGACTTCACAGACCTCAACAAGCACTGTCCCAAAGACAGCTTCCCTCTCCCCCGCATCGACCAGATGGTAGATGCTACCGCAGGCCATGAGCTCATGAGCTTCATGGATGCCTACTTAGGGTATAACCAGATTTTCATGAACCCTGAAGACTCGGAGAGGACCGCCTTCATCACTGACAAGGGGACATACTGTTACAGGGTCATGCCCTTTGGCCTAAAAATACGGGGGCAACGTACCAGCGCCTCGTAAACAAAATATTTGAAGATCAAATTGGGAAGTCTATGGAGGTCTACGTAGACGACATGCTAACTAAGAGTCTGAAGGCAGAGGATCATGTGGCAGACCTGGAGAGGACCTTTAATACGATGGACAAATGCAAGATGAAGCTTAATCCGGCCAAGTGTGTCTTAGGGGTCGGAGCAGGGAAGTTCTTGGGGTTCATTGTCAATTAAAGAGGCATCGAGGCCAATCCTGAGAAGATAAAGGCCCTTATTGAGATGAGGACCCCGAAGTCCATTAAAGACGTCCAGAGGCTCACAGGGAGAGTTGCTGCCTTGAACAGGTTCGTGTCTAGGGCCACAGACAAGTGCTTGCCATTCTTCAAGATCCTTAGGAAGGCCTTCGAATGGAGTGAAGAATGTGATGAGGCTTTCAGGGACCTAAAGTCGTACTTAGGGTCTCCCTTGCTGCTATCGCGACCTGTCCAGGGTGAACGACTTTATGCGTACCTCACCGTCTCAGAGTCGGCCATCAGTGCATCCATTGTGAGAGACGAAGACGGGATACAGAAGCCTGTGTATTTTAACAGCAAGGCACTCCAGAGGGCAGAGTAAAGATACCCGAGGATGGAGAAGCTGGCCTATGCCTTGATCCATGCCTCTAGGAAGATGAAGCCGTACTTTCAGTCCCATACAATGGTCATCCTCATCGACTCTCCTCTTAGGCAGGTCCTACACAAGCCAGAAAAATCAGGTAGGTTGATGGCCTGGGCTATAGAGCTGGGGGAGTTTGACATTGTGTATCAGCCTAGGACGGCCATTAAGGGGCAGACATTAGCAGACTTCGTGGCTGAGTTCACTTGGGAAGATGATGAGGCCGAGGGTGAGACCCTCGGGAGGACGGATACAGAAGACAGGCCCGCTGACACACCTGCAGATAGGGCTGAGACAAGCACTGCTAGAAGAAAGCGACTGAAAACGAAGAGGGAAGGTACATCTTTAGACAGGGGTCCCTCTCTGAGGGAAATTTTTCAGAGGAAAAGACTCTGTGGAGCCTCTTCGTTGACGGGTCCTCCTGTGACAGCGGAAGTGGAGCCGGACTGATTCTATCAGCACCCGATGGCACAGAAGTCGAATACGCCCTGAGGTTCAACTTCAAGGCCTCCAACAACGAGGCTGAATATGAGGCCTTATTAGCAGGCCTCTCCTTGGCTAAGTCTCTTAGTGTCAACCAGATTTTGGTCCATAGTGATTCAAGGCTAGTAGTGAATCAGATACTAGGAGCCTACGAGGCTAGGTACCTTGAGAAGGTGAGGTCATTATTGAAGGGCTTCAGAGAAGTGAAATTTAGGAGGGTACCTAGGCTCGACAATGGCCGTGCTGATGCCCTTGCTAGGTTGGCCTCAGCAATAAGAACAGACATCAGGAGGACGGTTCCAGTAGAAATTTTGCTTCGGCCAACTATTGAAGACGCTGAGGGAACACTTGGCAATTGCCTAAATGTTTCTCAAGAAGTTTCGTGGATGGACCCCCTGATCAGATACATTAAAGAGGGTGATATGCCAGAAGCAAGGCAAGAAAGGAAGAAGCTGAGGTACAGGGCTGGAAAATTCACTGTCATCGGAGACACCTTGTACAAAAAGGGGTTTTTGCTCCCCTTACTTAGGTGTGTGCATCCCTCAGAAGTCCCTTCCATTTTGCAAGATGTGCATGAAGGGTCGTGCTCAAGCCACATTGGGGGTAGATCCCTAGCGAAGAGGGTGATCACCCAGGGGTACTGGTGGCCGACCTTGGGGAAAGACGCAGCGGCATACGTAAAAAAGTGCGACAAATGTCAAAGATTTGCCACCATCCCTCACCAGCCCCATCAGCCTCTTACTTCCATTACATCCCCATGGCCATTTGCAGTATGGGGGATAAACCTAGTAGGAACCTTGCCTAGGGCCATCAATAACTATCGATTCCTCAGCGTAGCCATTGATTATTTTTCAAAATGGGTGAAGGCGGAGCCAATGGTGACAATCACAGAGCAGAAGACCTTCCAGTTCATCTGGAAAAACATCATATGCAGATATGGTCTCCCCAACACCCTCATCTCGGATAACGGGACTCAGTTCAAGAATGCCTCTCTACAGAAATACTGTGAGAGGGTAAGTATCAAACAATTTTTCTCCACCCCAGGCCGACCTCAGGCCAATGGGCAAACCGAAGTTACGAACAGGACAATCCTAGATGGAATTAAGAAGAGGCTTAAGGAGGCAAAAGGAAGATGGGTCGAGGAGTTATATGCCGTGCTGTGGGCATACAGGACGACAGTGAGGACCTCTACCGGGGAGACTCCATTCATGCTAGCATATGGATCAGAAGCCGTCATCCCCACCGAGATTGAGTTTCCTACGCATAGAGTCCAGGTGTATGACCCCCAGAAAAATGCGGAGGAGAGAAGACTCGACTTGGACCTGATTGAGGAAAGAAAGGAGAACGCGGAGATAAGGCAGGCCGCCTACCAACAGAGGACCGCAAGGTTCTACAATCAGAGGGTGAAACAGAGGCCCATCGCAGTGGGGGACTTGGTCCTCAAGAAGACTTGGCAAAAGCCCAACAAGATTCACCCTAATTGGCATGACCCATATAGGGTCATCGATGAAGTCATCCCTGGGACCTACAGGCTAGAAAACCTAGAGGGGGAACCTTTTTCAAACCCCTGGAATGCAGATAATTTGAAGAAATACTATCAGTAGTTTTGTAAGGTCTTGAAAGGCCATAATTGTAATGAGAGTTGCTCCAACAGAACACTTTGCAAAATTAATAAGAAATATCAGTGTTTCCCTCATCCTGTGGTTGTCAGTCCTAGCACGCATGGAAACATCTACAGAAAACCATTAATTTGGAAAGTTGATCCCTCGGCTATAATGGGACCAGTGGAGGGGACGACCCCACCACTGTCCTCAAGAAAGACGAGGGAAGACTTTAAAATCCATTAAATTGGTAAGTTGATCCTTCGGCTATAATGGGGACCAGTGGAGGGGACGACCCCACCACTGTCCTCAAGAAAGACGAGGGTAGACATTATTAAAAACCATTAATTTGGAAAGTTGATCCTTCGGCTATAATGGGGACCAGTGGAGGGGACGACCCCACCACTGTCCTCAAGAAAGACGAGGGAAGACTTTAAAATCCATTAAATTGGTAAGTTGATCCCTCGGCTATAATGGGGACCTGTGGAGGGGACGACCCCACCGCTGTCCTCAAGAAAGACGCGGGAAGACTTTAAAATCCATTAAATTGGTAAGTTGATCCCTCGGCTATAATGGGGACCAGTGGAGGGGACGACCCCACCACTGTCCTCAAGAAAGACGAGGGTAGACATTATTAAAAACCATTAATTTGGAAAGTTGATCCCTTGGCTATAATGGGGACCAGTGGAGGGGACGACCCCACCACTGTCCTCAAGAAAGACGAGGGAAGACTTTAAAATCCATTAAATTGGTAAGTTGATCCCTCGGCTATAATGGGGACCAGTGGAGGGTACGACCCCACCGCTGTCCTCAAGAAAGACGAGGGAAGACTTTAAAATCCATTAAATTGGTAAGTTGATCCCTCGGCTATAATGGGGACTAGTGGAGGGGACGACCCCACCACTGTCCTCAAGAAAGACGAGGGTAGACATTATTAAAAACCATTAATTTGGAAAGTTAATCCCTCGGCTATAATGGGGACCAGTGGAGGGGACGACCCCACCACTGTCCTCAAGAAAGACGAGGGAAGACTTTAAAATCCATTAAATTGGTAAGTTGATCCCTCGGCTATAATGGGGACCAGTGGAGGGGACGACCCCACCGCTGTCCTCAAGAAAGACGAGGGAAGACTTTAAAATCCATTAAATTGGTAAGTTGATCCCTCGGCTATAATGGGGACCAGTGGAGGGGACGACCCCACCACTGTCCTCAAGAAAGACGAGGGTAGACATTATTAAAATCCTTTAAATTGGTAAGTTGATCCCTCGGCTATAATGGGGACCAGTGGAGGGGACGACCCCACCACTGTCCTCAAGAAAGACGAGGGAAGACTTTAAAAACCATTAAATTGGTAAGTTGATCCCTCGGCTATAATGGGGACCAGTGGAGGGGACGACCCCACCACTGTCCTCAAGAAAGACGAGGGAAGACTTAAAAATCCATTAAATTGGTAACTGGATCCCTCGGCTATAATGGGGACCAGTGGAGGGGACGACCCCACCACTGTCCTCAAGAAAGACGAGGGAAAGGTTGGTGGCATTAACAAAGACAGCAAACCATAAAAGCAGTAAATATGGAAGACAGTAGAAGAAGACGATGATATTGATTAAAGTGTTACACAAAATAGCCAAGTGTTTTACAAAACAGAGCACAAAAATAATAAGTACACTATGAGGGTATGGGCTACAGACAGCCACCCTAAGGGACGATGTCAGAGGGCAGAGCCTCAACATCTACAGGAGTGGTCTCCTCAATAACCAGAACTGGGTCATCTTCAGAAGTGCCGACCCCCTCGACTTGAACTTGGGATTCCACTTGGGACAGGGCCTCAGCGATCAGAGGGTCGTCCAATCCGACTGCCTCAATTGTAGGGCGGACCGAGGAGACGACGTCGCCAAATCTGAGGACGACCCATCGACAGGCCGTCCTAATCCCCCTCTCCAGATATTCAAGTCCAAAGCCCTGAAACTCGTCAGAAACCTTGTAAGCCTCAACAGCGTTGGCCTCGGCTTTTCCGACAGCTTCTGCGAGATCAGTCTTGTGCTTGACTTCCATGTTCAGTAAAGCCTCATCCCTATCCTTGATGACCAAGTCCTTGGCTTGCAGGTCGGCATCGTGCTGCCTCGTCAGCTCATCTAGGACCCTAGCATGCTCAGTCCTAGCACTCTCAAGCTCAGCCCTCGCAGTATTAAGCTCAGTCCTCGCAGTATCAATCTCTGTCCGAAGGTCGGCCTCATGCCGAATGGCCCTCTCAGCTTCGTAAAAGTTTTGTTGGTTCTCAGCCATCCACTTGGTGGCTGAGGTGAAGGCACAAACAGACTGCGCAAAAAATAAACAGATGTTAAGAGGGGCCGAGGGGACAGTTAGTGAGAGAATGAAATTAAACAGATGGGTCAGAACCAATACCTGTGCAAGGGAGTGCAGACCATAGTCGTACACCTTGGCTGGAGGCATCTTTGCTAAGAACTCATAGTCAGAGGCCGAAGGAGCAGAGAACATTGAGGCCTTGGCTGCCCTTAAGTTGGTGATCAGTGACGAGGGGTCGGCCCTCAAGTGTGCCAGGTTTTGAGACCAGAAAGCCCCCATGCTCGACGAAGAGGTCGTCCCCTCAGAGTCTTCGACCCTGGCCCTTGTCCGAGGATCAGGCCGATGCTCAACAGGAGCCTCAGACTCCTTCCTTTTATGACTGTCAGTGGTCGGCTCCACCACTGTCGGCCCAGCGGCCTTTGTCTTCCTCGGAGCCTGCTGAGGCTCCTTCCCCTTCTTCTTGGCCAATCCAGACAGTAAGCTGGGAGCCGTCATTTCCCAAAGATAGTCTGGTGTACCTGCAGGACGATCTGATAAGAGGACGATACGTTAGAAAAGTGCAGATCTAAAGAGGAAACACTTAGAAAAAGCAAAGAATAGGAAATGTTCAGTATAACTCACATAGTTCAGTCAGAGGGCCGACCCTCAGACCAGCTTCTTTAAGGAACCGAGGGGTCATCAAGTCTTCAAATTTGGCAAGCTCACCCTCTCGCCCTCGTCCTCTCAGATAATCTACGATGTCCTTCTCCTCCAGACTAAGTCCAGGGTCTGACCTGACCTTCATGGAGGGGTTAGACCATTTCCTGGGGACCCTCAGACTATCGGCAACGGGCTCCCACTCCCCGGAGATAAAGAAAAACCTCTTCTTCCAATCATGGTTGGAAGTTTATGCCACATGGAGGAGTTTCTTCTCAGACCTCCTTGCCCCCAGGTGATAATATCCAGGCTGCTTGGACGAGGAAGTGATGTTGTAGCAGCCCAGAAATAGGTCAGCCGAGGGCTCGTCGGTAAAGGCATTCTTCCACAAGGAAATATAGCCCAAGATCGTCCTCCAAGAGTTGGGAGGAAGTTGAGAGGGGGAAACGCCGAGGGCAAACAGGATATCGGCAATGGCAGGGTGCAGAGGGAGCCTGACTCCAACCTTGAACATTTGTTCATAGACTGCAACCTCTCCCTCTTGACAATCAAAAACCCTCTCAGTTTCAGAGGGAACCCTCATAGTTACCCCGGAGGGCACTCCATAAATATGCCTCCATATCAGGAGGTCTCAATCCCTAACAGAGGAGATAAAGGACGAGGCGTGGGAGGTATCAACCTCATCATCTGTATCATCGTCCTCGTCCTCAGCTCTCTCCCCCTCGTCACCTGCAGGAGGACCCTGGGGAAAAGCCACTTGGAAGGCATGGGGAGACATGGTTGTCACAGGGACAGCCTCAGAGGGGGCCGTACCCTCGGCCTGGGCTAAGGTCAGGTGTGTCCCTTCCACCAGAAGTTCCAGCACCAGTTGGTGAGGAGACTCTCTCGTCCATCTCACTTGGGTTGGGTGTCTCGGCAGGACGAGGTGACGACCCACAAGACTCAGAAGGTTCAGATGGTCTTATGGTGGCAAGAGGAATGGGAAAGATGGGTCGTACCCAATTAGGGTCAGCCCCTCATCTCCTTTCTTCCTCTTCCTCTATTCGTCTGATCTCGGTAAAGAGCTTCTCTCTCAAAGACGGGAACTCAGATACTAAGCTATAAAGCCTCCTAAGCATTAAGGGGAAGACTCTACACTTAGCTATTACACCCAACTCACCTAACTTAGCTACAAACAAGGGGGAAATTGACCAGGTTTGACTTTCGGATTAAACAAAGGAACTTAATGGGTTTTGCCAAGAACAACCAAGAACCAGTTATCAGAGAAGACGCCGGAAAAGGTTATGGCACAACCTAAAGAGAATGCAGCCTCACAACCCTAAAAAAAATGAAAATGAAGGCAGAAAAAAGCGCCGGGTGATAGAGAGTACCTGATAAAGAGAGCAACAAACGTTGCTAAGACTTGGAAGAATCGAAGGCTGCAAATGGCGATGGAAGCTGATAAGTTTCTAGAGAGAGAATGCTTAGGCGCGAAGAAGAAGAAGGAAAAGAGAGAGTTTGAAAATCTCTTAAATACTTTGGTAATGAGTGGACCCATTTACCAAGAAAGGTATAATTAGGGCACAAGGCCCCAAGTGCACTGCGCAGTCGCCATGCCTTGGAAACTGGAACAGCAATGAGTATCTGCACAGGTGTCACTCACCTAACTGATCACACGCGTCTTAATTTCAACAACTATCCCTCAGCCATCTCAATGGCACCTATGGCTAAGGGCTGGGGGTGATTGATATACCCGTTTATACCCTCAGCCTGGATGAGGATTACCTCCAAAACGGACGACCCTACGAGGGGCCGACCCTTCACCAATCTCTTGACGACCCTTCACACCAGGCTCCAGACGACAGTACGAGGGGGCCGACCCTCCACCAGGCTCCAGCAGACAGTCCGAGAGGCCGACCCTCCACCAGGCTCCAGACGACCCAACGAGGGGCCGACCCTTCACCAGGCTCCAGACGACCCTACGAGGGTACGACAGTACGAGGCCAGAATTGGGCCAGGCTCACTCCCGGAAGAAACTTTGCCCTTGGCCTCGGCTCATAGGCCGAGGGTGATATCATGACAGCGCGTGGTTTGGGAGACGCATGGAACAGTGCGCGTGAGGCTCGTATGACACGTGGCAGACCGTTATAACAAAATCACACCCTCACGTGAGGGAATATTATGTCATCATTTGGCATCTACAGGTGTCAACAGGGGATTGGCTAGATCATTATTCACATGCACCATGCTTACTTGGGGGGTACACTACACCCCCCAAGACCTATATATACTTGTCACCTACAACCCTACAGGGGATCGATCCATGAACAGTAGCCCTAGCTAAAACTCGGCTTGTACACACAGTAGAGAGAGAGAGGGTTATGTGCATTGTATCCAAGGCCATTAGCGCCCATACTTAGTGGATCACACACTCACAGTGGATGTAGGCCAAATTGGCTGAACCACTATACATCATTGTCTTATCTCCTCTTACACTCATCCCCTTCTACATACTTATATACTTATACATCTCTATGGCTGCCATGGCTGCTACTGCTTGAGCTCACTATCACTTATCTGGTGGTGCTAAATCTTAGCATTATCACTATCACAACATGCACAACATGCATCTAGTGCTAAACCAAGTTGGGTTTTTTCCTCGTACATCCAGCGTTGTGACTATTCTTTACTTTACTTGCTTTAATCACTAGATGCATGTTTAGTATTAATTAAGATAAAATTGGTTTAAAGTAAGAATTGGGTTTTCACAACTTGGTTTGGTGCGTAATTAAAAGTTGGATCTTTTTCGAAGAAAAATTGGTTTTGCTTAAAACACACATCTCGGGCCACTCACACTTTTCATCTCAAATCTTTATTGTGCTTAATTTCCTCCAGGATGTGGTGAATGCTAACCGTTAATGGAGTATATACTCCATACTTTTGTGGGTTATCATCTGTCCTCTATTTCTACTCCTTCTGTTCCTTCTTCTTAATCTTAGTGTCGGGACTTTGCTTTGTCGCCATTGCTTCTTCGACATTCATTATTTTTCATACCTTAGCCATGAGCTCAGTCATGGTTTAGGGAGGATCTTTTGCTAAAGCGTAGTATAGCTTCTCTGGAAGTAATCCACTCATTAAAGGGGTGATTGTCGTTTTCTCCTCATAAGCAACCACTTCAAGTTTCTCGTTGTTGAAATGAGTGATGTATTCTCTGGTGGATCACATGGTCGCTGCGTGGCACTCAGGATATGGGCTACACTCTTAACTCGCTTAGCCACAAAAAATAAGTTGTTGATGAATAACTCGACAAGTTGATTGAAGTTGACAATTTTCCTCGGGGCAAGTTGTTGTACTATATTTAGGTTAAACCATTAATGGTACTTGAAAATTATCTACACCTTATTTTATCAGGAACAAAATTTATGTCAACTGCTGCTTGATACTGCTTAATGTGTAAAACTGGATTAGTTTTACCATCATATTTGGGGATAACCACCGGGGTTTTAAACTTCGATGGAGTTGGGAAATCAACAATTGTTTGGATGAAAGGATACCCTTTAACAAAATTCCGTTGCAATGGATTTTTTGCCTTGTACATTTCTCCTATCCGATCTTCTAATCACTGGATTAATCCTTTGCATCAAGGATTGCCTGCATTAGATTTATTTGAAGAAGCTCGATCGTCCCGACTATGTGTTTATGCGCTTTCTTCCTGAGAAGTCTGCTTGCCGTACATAGATCATCGGACGCTTGATCTAGACTGGATTGAGACTTCACGATGTTCGATTGGGTGTTCATTGGCTCTTGATAACTCTCAAGGATGATTCCTATTTGCTTGGGGTCCCAAGCGATCAAAAGGTGAAGCTTTTCTCAATCTTTCCAAAATGCTTGTGTGACACCCCACCTATTCTAATCCTGGGTGATCATTCCATTATTAAATTAAACAGGAATCCTTAATGGTTTCATTCTCGAAATCACTGTCAAAATTCAATTAATTACTAATACCCTAATGTCCAATTAAACCTCCCAGTGTCCATTTCGGGAGGTTTAATTTGCCAGAAATCATTAATGGTTTACATCATTGTTATAATATATATGTATACGAAATCCCTAAGTGGAGACATGCGATACGAGCATACTCTGGTATCAAATCCTGGTACATCATGTACTAAATAAGGACATTGGTTCGGATATCACCCCCGAACTATAAATCAAATCACACATATTGGAGGCGAACATAGTTACAAGTCTATGGGTCACACACCCCCCAAACGTGCCCAATTGGCCGTAAAAACTATCACACTCAGATAGCACGTACATAGGTTCTATGCTATAGGGAGCAAGTTAAAATTCCCCCAATTGGCTCATGAGGATAAGACTGTCCACAACGCAAAAACTTCCCGTGATAGCAGGTAGCCTAGGTATGTTTACACGCAATAAATAAAATAATAGGTATTCACCCCCCCCCCCCACATATATATATATATATATATATATATATATATATATATATATATATATATATATATATATATATATATATATATATAGAGAGAGAGAGAGAGAGAGAGAGAGAGAGAGAGAGAGAGAGAGAGAGAGAGAGAGGCAGGTTCATGTGCATACTAAGTTTGCACATGTGATGGTGCACACTTATTTTTTTTAAATATTAAAACAAATATTTTTCAGTTGATATTTTTTATGTGATATTGAAACATTTCAATGGACCCATATAAAAAAATCAACTCCAAAAAAGTTTTTTTGCTATTTTAAAAAAATTGATCAAACTTTTGCACCTTTTAAGTGCTTTAAAAACTTCAAAAGTTTGGCCGATTTTTTTAAAATAGCAAAAAATGTTATTTCACCTAATGTTTTTTATATGGGTTCCTCGAAATGTTTAAATAGCACAAAAAAAATCAACTCAATTTTTTTTACTATTCTAAAAAAATAATGTTCAAACTTAGTGTTAATAGGAGCCTATATATATATATATATATATATATATATATATATATATATATATATATATATATATATATATATATATATATATATATATATTCAGTATAGGTATTCACTTAACCTATAATAGATATCCCGTTTATAGTATAAATATTTCGGAATATTATACATATCATTACTTTACCATTATATTTCTCATCTTCTAACCCCGAGGGTTTCCCAATATTCGAAGGATTATAAATTGTCCATTAGGATAATTCAGTAGATACCTCACTTGTACCCTACTGATCTAGATCATACATTCCTTTGATTTCTGTGACACAATACCATTCTCCAAATTCAGTTTTATTACCCAATTAAACCTAATTAACTTTAGTCCTAATTCCCCTACTGGTAACTAACATATCATTAATTACATTTAAAAATTCCTTCCAAAAGTTAACCCGATTGTTTCCCATTAATTCTAAACAAAAAGGGGGAAAACAATCAAAATCTGGGAAACCAAATCGATTCGTCCTTGGTCTGAATCGATTCGCCTTCCAAATCGATTCGACCAAGGAGCCGAATCGATTCGCCTGTAATAGGTCTCGTCTTCTCCATTTTAATAGTTACGGGAATCACTAATTTTAGTCCTCTAAATCACAATTACACGACCCCAAACTCCCAAACAAAGGTCTTAGACATCATAGTAGCAGATATACATGAATTTTAACGTAGTAGAATCTTCAAATCCTTAAATAACATCTTCAAATTAATTTAATTCAAGATTAAACCTAAAAAGCCCTAGTTTATCATATTTGTCCAAGAACTTCAACATCAATCCAGATTTTTTCATGAATTCGTTAGACTAACTCATCAAATTCATCCTATATGCAAAAATTATTAAGTCTATCACAATTCCTACCCAAGAACATGATTTATATCTTCCAAATTAAAGCCAAAATTCATGAAATCAATATTGTAATCATCCTACTCTAACATGGATGGTTTATCTACTCATAAATCAGCAAGATAAATCCTTTCCTCTATATGTAAGTTTGAATTTCCACATATTGGTGATCGAGAGGCGTTCCTCTCCTTCCGATCTACCCAACGGTGGTGGTGGTGCAAGAATGGTGAAAAAGCTTTAAAATCTCCCTCAAAACTCTTCTACTTCCTCCTCTTGTGGCCTCTATGTGTTTCTTATTGTTTTTATACTAACTTCCCTCACGAAACTACAGATATAACTATCCAATTTTCCTAGGTCTCTTTTCTTTAAAAGTTCAAAAGACCAAACTACCCCTTCGACGTGCCGATTTGGCCTAAAAAAGCCCTGGGCCCCAAACTAACCCCCCGAGTACACTTTTATGATTATTTTGACCCTTTCAGAAACAATGGTGCACTCGAAATGACTATTTGAATTATCGAAAATGAAATTACTTTTTTTTATTTTCTAAAATTAAGTTCCGACACGACTGACATGTGCATCCCGAATAAATTCACTTTAATTGCCGTATTTCTCACTCACGACAATCATAATACATTCTTATCAATTTATTACTTATTCACAAACTAATATTCGATACAAATAAATATTAACCCTTGTCTCTCTAATTAATTTTTATTTTAATCCGAATTAATTTCTCAATTTAATTTAATTAATCACAATAATAAAATCATTAAAATTACAGGGTGTTACATACTTCCCCCTAATAATGGAACTTCGTCCCGCAATTCAAAAAAATAAGATACCTGGTATGAATAACTTTGAATATTTGTCGCGTATCTCATCTTCGCGCTCTCAAATAGACTCGTCGGTATTATGATGCCCTCTATTACCACCTCAGATTCTTGCCCAAAATCGCATTCGATCGTATTCAAAATTCACTTGCAATAATTATTTGTTATTCCCACTATACATACACCAATGGTACCACTTCGACCGAAGGTCTGCTCACTACAACTCACGATTCGTGACAAGTTCATTCAAGCCCTTACATATCGACATATTCCTTTATGCTTACGGGTCTCACGTATATAATGACAAGGAAAACTATCTTAAATTCGATAACCAGGTCTCAAAAGATGAACCTATACTCCACTGGCCCTATTATCTCTATTTTAGAAAAGATGCCACTTATATAGGTGCTAATTTCCTTTTTTGTCGTACTAAGCCATCTCTCCTCATGAGAGACACCCTCAATAATCCCTGACTACTTATGTCAGTCCTCACAACTTTGATTCACGTCAACATACTATCACCATATTTCTAGACTATATGAAAAGGATGTGGATTGATTTAATCCTTGTCGGCGGACCATGAATCACTCTGGGTCCGAGAAACTTGTTATTACCCTTTTTAACTGTCCAAAGGGTGGGTGAAAATTTTCTTCCTAATAAGCCTCAGAAGTCGCTTCGTGATTAATATCCTTCTATGAGTCATCACATGCCACCCTAATAGTTGTAGTGAACGTTTATAATTACTCAAAAAGTATAAGACATGCATTCTCACATACTGCCACATTCTATATCACCCCTCCCGACTATCCATCGGCCTACGATTGACACACCTAGCTCAGGACTCAACTCCGCCCCCATCGCCTCTTGAAACTCTCTATTCAAGGTGGGACTCAAAGGTCTCATCCTGATTTACAACTGTATTAGGCGTCACCTTTTGTCGGTTCATTTCTTCTCTTTAATAACCAGCTGGGCACACTTCCCGGTAACATAACACACCCCAAACTATTAACGATTATTTCGTTCATGGAAAATTTACTTCACACCCCAAAAGAAAATTCTAACTACTCTGCGATTTTGATAATCTAATAATGAAATTGATCAACATGCATATCCGTTCCATCCCTGGAATCATCAATCTATCACAACATTTGGGTCAATAGAATCGGACCAACCTTTTCCTTTTTCGAGGAGCGCACTCGGAGACAACTTCACTATTTCTCACTCAACCCGAAATTAACACACTCAACATCTCACCTCACATGGAACATCTTACTCCCCTTTTTCTGCGATATATAAAATCATGGTCCATGCGTTTGCTCCAAAATTATGCACTTTCTAGGATCTTTTCCATCTAATAGATTTTTAACGACCTATCTATGCGCGAACCACTCTACACAATCAACTATATGAGACTTCACTCCACTTCCCAAAGTTGTGGAGTTTTTCCTTGTCAATGGATAACTTTTCCATTTGCTTCCAATGTCTTTCGACTCACCTCAGTTATGGCAGTTTTCTCGTGACATACAAATAGTCGAACTATCTCCTTTCTAATAACAAAGTTCAAACCCTCATACTTTTTCACTTGTTTTTTTTACTGTCCCACAGACATATCTACAACATCTTTATAGGTCTCCTTATCACAGACGATCCTGAAAGTCAAATTTACGAGGGCGCCTAAACACCCTATATACTATGCACAACTGCATAATCATTTCGAATGTTCCACATGTAAGATATTTATCCCAAGTACGGTCCCGAATTCTTAGTGTGGCCATACCGTATGGCTAACCTCAGTTATCCTACTAAAATTATTTAATTCCCCTCGTGGTAGTCCCGCCCATTAATTAGTGGTGCAAAAACTTTTCCCCAGTGATCCTCACACTCACTACTCGACTCTACAGGTCTTATACCATAGAATAACTCTTAGTTCAGGCTTTCATCCACATACACATGTAATAGCAAAAGTGATAAAATCATGCCTAAGTGACCGACACATCTCTAAACTCTCAACATTCGCTGTAATTCGTGCGTGGGATGTATCACAAGCTAAATCCAAACAAGGAACCCCCCGATACACTACTACCCAACATTATCGGTCATCGAGATCCGTAGGTCCTACACACATGACCATAATATCCAAAATCCTATCCCTAGATGAACAAGTCTAACCGTCTACTCCCATATCACTAAAGGATTTATATAAGACGACGCTCTCATTATCACTAGTTTTTCCCTCGCTAAGTTAATGACGACCTAAATTTCTCTACTCGATAGTAAACCTAATATATCCTGAATCATATCAGTCCCGTCCATACACACTGGGATGAAATATAATGAGACAATTATAACCTCTTAAGTCTCCTCCATGATGTAATATAAATGCTAGCTTAACCCTCTTCTCGGTAACACATCGCTAAACAACGCATCTTGCCTTAGAATAGAAAACACAATAGCCTTGCTATAACTGCCCACCATCGCTCATCCCGTCACTAACCAACCCATACCCAAGACAACATCATACTTGAATATCATCTCACGAAACGAGTAATTCCACTGAAACATATCCTCTTAATGAATATACCCACTTTACTATGAATGGTACCAAAGAGCCCCTGCTATTAAATGGTAAAATATAGGCACACAATAGTAATATTAACAGTACACCCACTAAACCCATCTCATGCGTGAATCTAGTGCTAATGAGATACTGTGACTCGGTCATGTCACACAAACATACCCCATTTACTGTAGGATAAAACCCACACTATTAATTATTAATAGAACTGACGATCCAAATGCTTCCTAGACATAACACTCTCATCCAAGCTGATCCAAAAACTTTTATAACTACTACCCCCTACTGGGCATCCCGCTCATGCACCCTAACTCGATGTGGACAAGGTCGATACATGTGTCCCTAATGTCCATACATAGGACACTTCTTGGTGTCATTCCCTTATCTCTGGCCCTATTAGCCATATCGGGATTGCCTTTCTCTCGGACCTAGTAGTCTTAACCCCGATTATTACCCTCGTTGTTCCTTTGGATTCCCTCACCCTGTGAAGCATATTCTTGTTCCTAGTGGCCCTAATTTATTCCATCGTCACTTGATAAGAATTTAATTGATCTACATCATTTAGATGGGTCCTCGGCAGGGTATCCTTCTGTGGTGCATCACTATCACCAATGACCTTTAGTCTTGCCCTTCTAGCTATGGTCTCCAACTCTTTTGGCTTCCTTCTCACAGAAGCGTTGATATAATCATTATAAAAGTACATCATTGGCGCCATGTGAATAACTCATCCAAGACTAATTTCCCACAAATACTAGAGACTCCTACTCGTGAGTCTATCATCACCTTTAAGAACCTATCTCTCCACTACCTACCTCCCGGGGTATGAAGTTCACTTAAATAAATAAACTCTTCATCACAATCAACCTCTATTCGTCCCTCTTGTGAAAAGTCCAAAAATTTCCTTCGAATCTCCGTCTGAACAGCAGATGAAAGAACTTGTGGTTAAATTGCACCCAAAATTTCTCGATTAATTCCTTATCTACTTCCTTATATGTGGTGACTATATCCCACCATGGCAGCACTGCTCGTGCGAGTAAAAATTAAACCAAAATTTAAATCTTTAGTGCCACTACACTCCTCCATATGCCATTACCTTTGTATTGTCTCCTTATGTTGGCCCAACGCACTTCATCTCTTACCCGAATCCTTACAGATAGATCTTCAAAAGAGATCCTCCAACTCCCCTTACCGACAACGCTGAGTGAGTTTGAATTTGAACCACTATATCTATGACAATGCTTGGGGAAACTCCTCCTCCTAAGTAATTATCCTATTATCATCTGTCTAAAACATAATCATGGTGACTTCTATCGAGATCACCGTTCCCAAAACACCTTATGGATTCTTTTTATCCTCTCCTCCTTCAATTTTTCTAACGTCCCCAGTTGGTCATCCTATATTGTTCGGTGTACGAAGCCCAACCAAACTCGTATATGGATCGCATAAACTAAAATTAGTAGCAGGAGGATATAAACGTGCATACGAAGAGGAATACAACAATCCTATAATAGGGCTCTATATCAAAGAACGTTTTACTGAAACGTAATAAGTTGCATAGATCCTAATGACACTAGAACCAGATGCTCTGATACCATCGGTGACACCTTGCCTATTATAATCCTCGGTGATTAGTCCATTATTAAATTAAACAGGAATCATTAATGGTTTCATTCTCAACATCACTGTAGAAATTCAATTAATTACTAATACCCTAATGGTACGGTGTCAAAATTATAATTCTTGTTATTAACATGCAATTTATTTAAACTAATAATTCACATTCACCATTTCCATACACATAGTAAAGAATGATAATATACCAAGATGAATAACTATGTCTGTAATAACACTCTAGAGGAAAATCCTAATACAACAATCCATAATATAAATCCAATTTCAATACAAGAAATAAAATAAAAGTGTAATGTCTCTGATAATAATCACTAGCTTGAGGTGGGCGAAATGCCTGACTGAGATAGATAAATGCTAAATAACAATGGATAGATGTGGAGGCGCCTACTATCAAGAACCTACACCTTACACAGTAGGCGCAACACGTCAAATGAATGAACTCCTAAGCATGGCATCCCTATGGCTAGGAACCTAAAATATTTTTACAAAAATGGATTTCAAACGGGTCAGAGCCCAAGTAAAACAGTTTGAAAACATTTTAGCAAGTATTTAAAATGCATTAAAGAGTATATATTACATACATGTTAGCTTCACGTGCTCTCACTTGAGATCCTCGCCTCTCTACGATTGTGCACGCTTAACATAATCTTCTAAATCCACCTAGTTACGCTACCCCACCTAACTAGTTTGACTTAAGCCTTTTCCTATCTAATAGTCCACTATGTCCACCCGTATTGCCAAGAAAATGTGATGCCAAATTTCTAAATCCCTTTTTATTTATTAAGAGTCACCAATTAATCATAAAGTTCACACATACTGATATTATTTTAGATATCACTATCTATAGTATCTACTAAAATTTTTGTAGTAGAATAAATCACACGTGTATATATATATATCACTAAAATAATATATACGTATACGACATCCCTAGACGGAGACCTGTGATGCGGGCATACTCTGCTATCAAGTCCTAGTACATCATATAGTAAATAAGGACATTGGTTCGGATATCACCCTCGAAACATAAATCACACACTCAGATAGCACGTACCTAGGTTTTATGCTCTGGGGCACAAGTTAAAATCCCCCAATGGGCTCATCAGGATAAGACTGTTCACAATGCGAAAAACTCACTTAACGTATAATAGATATCCCGTTCATAGTATGAATATTCTAAAAAATTCTACATATCATTACTTTACCATAATAGTTTCCCAATATTCGAAGGATTATAAATTGTCAATTCAATAGATTCCTCACCCGTACCCTACTGATCTAGGTCATACTTTCCCTTGATTTTTGTGACACAATATCATTCTTCGAAATAGGTTTTATTACGCAATTAAACCAAATTAACTTTGGTCCTAATTCCCCTTATGTGACTAAGTTTAAATCCCAACATTGGCTAACTGGTAAGGAACATGCCACTAATTACATTTAAAAATTCCTTCCAAAAGTTAACCTGATTGTTTCCCATGAATTCTAAACAAAAAAGGGGAATAGTTAAAATCTGGGAAACCGAATTGATTCGGCCAAGGAGCCGAATTGATTGTAACATGTCTCATTTTCTACATTTTAACAGTTACTGAATCACCAATTTTAGTCCTCTAAATCACAATTACACGACCCCAAACTCCCAACCAAAGGTCTCAGACATCATAGTTTCATATATACATGATTTTAATGTAGTAGAATCTTTAAATCCTTAAAGAACACCTTCAAATGGATTTAATTAAAGATTAATCCTTAAAAGCCCTAGTTTACCGTTTTTGTTCAAGAACTTCGACATCAATCCAGATTTCTTCATGAATTCATTACATTAGCTCATCAAATTCATCCTATATGCATAAGATAACATGTTTATCACAATTCCTACCCAAGAACATGATTTATATCTTCCAAATTAAAGTCAAAATTCATGAAATCAATAAGATAATCATCTTACTCTAACATGGATTGTATATCTACTCATAAATCAACAAGATAATTACTTGCCTCTATATGTAGATCTGAATTTTTGCAGATTGGTGGCCGGGTGGCATTCCTCTCCTTCTGATTTACCCAACGGTGGTGGTGGTGCAAGAATGGTGGAAAAGCCTTAAAATCTCCCTTAAAACTCTTCTGCTTCCTCATCCTGTGGTCTCTCTATGTTTCTCATTATTTTTACCCTAACTTCCCTCACGTAAATGTAGATATAGCTATCTAATTTTCATAGGTCTCCTTTCCCAAAAAATTCAGAAGATCAAAATACCCCTCAGGGTTGCCCGGTTTGGCCTAAAAAATGCTCCGGGACCCAAACAAAACCCCCGAGTACACGTTTCTGACTATTTCAATCCTTCCGAACACACTGGTGCACTCAAAATGACCATTTGAATTATTTAAAATGGAATCACTTTTTTTATTTCCAAAAATTAAGTCCCGACACGACTGGCACTCGCGTTCCGACCAAATTTACCATAACTATCGTATTTCTCACTCACGACAATCATAATATATTCTTATCAATTTATTACTTATTCACAAAGTAATATTCAATAATAATAAATATTAACCCTTGTCTCGCTAATTAATATTTATTTTAATCCAGATTATTTCTCCATTTAATTTAATAAATCCCAATATAAAAATCATTAAAATTATGGGGGTGTTATAGCTTGGCCTTTCAGGGGAAAGAGAATGACCTTCATAGAATTCTGTGGACCTGAGTGATGAGCTCACACTTAGACTGTCACCCCCTAACCCCATTAGGATATAATTAACAAAATAGTTCACATACGACATTTATTATTTATTTATTTAGTAATACATATTGAAACAACTTCAAGGTTATAATGAGGAATACTAAAAATTCAATCGTTTTAAGGAGACATAATTTAAACAGAACTCACATACCATTTAACTTAATTACAACTAGTACAATGTATAAAACAAAACTAATAAGACCCTACTACTATTTACTCAACCTCCTAGACCTGGCAGAGGCAACTTCAGAACCTGAAAATGTAAACATATAAAACTATGAGTTTACAAACTCAGTGAATGTATTACATCTTTATATAGTAAAATTACTATTTTAACATCTCAACATATCAATATATATCCATATCTGTGATAAATTAGTCCATATACATATCCGGAGTTAATAAACCCCACATCTCCTGCCCGTAGGCAATAATCATATCCATAAGTTTTAATAACCTAACATCTCCTGAATGGCATAGAAACTCAACATATCTTGACTTCTATAAAGTCATAACATCTCAACATCTCTTGAATTTTAATAAGCCATAACATCTCAATATCTCATGACTTTTAATAAGCCATATCATCTCAATATATAATACATACACATCATATCCATAATCAACTCAGTAAGTACACTCACATTGGGTTGTCAACCATGTATTCACGTTTCCCTTGGGTGGAGCTGAACTTGATTGATTTGACCTTACACCTGTTAATCCAACTAAATCAGTAACGAATCTCAATCATTAGTATTATCTTAATATATCTATGTAACTTTCAATGACTATACAACAATAATATAATTCTACTCAAGTCATATTGCATGAAACATGTGTAAAGACGAAACAATGGTATATATGGTGATAAGGTCACGGACTTTCAACCCTAGAAACTACCTCGTAAATAATTTATAACTAAAATAAAGTAAATATAAAAGTATACTTCTTAATATATATACACATGAAACATGTACTCAAAATACCCTTAGGAAGGAGCAAATAAAAACATTCCTTCATGGGGTATCCAATATGGCCTCAAATTATTGTCCTCCATACTTAACCATCCCATATTCATAAATTGTACATATGAAGGTGTCCAAGATTATCAATATGAAAACATATCTGAATATAATTTCCATTACAAGTGACGGTGCAATTTTTCAAGCCTCCTAGAGCAAGTTATGACCATTTCTTTACAACCTATTAAATCTACCCCACAAGCTCCTCTATTGTTCCTTCAACTTCCAAGAATTTTCGTAATTTTTCTCCAGAATAACTTTCCATGATTTTTCACCCATTTTCAATAAACATAGTGAATAGTATAGAATTAAAGTTTCATAATTTTTTGACTTCAGTTGCTATGTCAAAATCTTGACCAAACTCAGGGCATATCAAAATTAAATATCCAAAAAGCAACTATGTACCAACTTAAAACCATCACCAAGGCCCAACCACAGGCAGTTAAATTATAATTTTAGGATATGATATTAATATATGAGTTTAGTTTCATATCCAATTGGAATTTCTCAATTCCGGTAAGCATACAAAAATATATTCAAGTTAGAATACAAAAGATTTCAAAAACAAACAATACGAGCTACATACACCACTTATCTCACTTGTGAACAAATACTTATTATCACAAAGGAGGATAGAATTTTAATCAATCATTCAAGATTTATATACTTTGAAATAAGTATAATACCAGATTAAAACAATATTAATCACATAATTACACCTTGGAAACACTTTAAGGATTTTCTTGGAATTTTCCTAGCTTTTCTTGAGATCTTTTCTTCCTTAAACTTCCGATTTCTCTTTCCTCAAGCAAAAACTCTGCAAAACTGAACCTAGGGTTTTATTTGCTGAAGGAATAGATTATAAGAAGAGTTTTAAGTCGACCAAGGCTGCCTCCCATGCCAACCAATCAAATTAAAACATTTGGTTTACTAAAAGACAATTTACCACTTAAGGGAATTGGCAGATTTGCCCCTTGTTCGTAAATTCGGACTAACTTCTTACTCGGGCATCCGTTTGATGAACCATTTATTTTGTTGCAAACCTAATTCATATATCTACAACTATATTGTTTTCACCTTGAGTCAATTGTTACATTATAAAGGTCAAAACTAGTCTCCAACAGGAACATTTCTACCAAAAATAACAAAATCTTGGGTTTGGAAATAATTTGACATTTCATGATTTATGAAAGTAGGATTATACTAACAATGATCGCTTAACATTAGATATACTAGCAACATATTATTTATATCACATATGGTAAGCATGATTTAAATATAATAAATCATAATTATATTCGAGTTGTCACACAAACAGTAAGACCTATCATGTGAAGATCTAGAATAGCTATATCGGCTATGCCTAGGAGGCATAGGTGAAATTTCTCTCCTTAGAGAAGGAACCGTATTTTTATTGGAAAGAACTGGAGACATGGCTTGTAATGATTGAGCCAATTGCCTCATGGTTTCCTGCGTAACATCTTAACCCCTGGCATTATTGGCAACAATTACATTTAAGTCTGCTACTGTAGTCAGAGCATATAGGATAGTAGTGTTGCCTTCATTTTTGGCACTACTCTCAAGGTCATTTATGTTCCTAAAGACGTATAAGATAGATAACTATAATAGACATAGGTTCTTACATATGGTGCCAATATGCTGATATAAAAAATGGACTGGATCCAATTTTCTAATAACAGATAAAATATGAGATTGTAATGAAATAAATCACACAAGAGACAAAGTGTTTTTAAAGTGGTTAGGCTAGATATGAGTGATTACAGAAATCTAGGTACGCTTGTTAAGAACTATAACCATATCCTTTTGTTTGAATCCTATATCGTTAAAATTTACTCTCTCTCTCTCTCTCCCTTAGCGATTTTCTAAACCCAAATGCATGGCATCCCATTCAACTTCCACCTTGGAGGCTGACATAACAAACCCTAATTCTCATGGAACCCTCGTGAAGGAAACCAAAGTAAATAAATCTTTTTCTGAGATTGTTGGCAAGGCCGAGACTGATTCTAAAGTTAACTTGAAGGAGGTGGATTCTTATAGAGGAGAGCCAACTATTTTATTTTCCATGGAAGATATCATAAAACTTTTTGAGCCTTTCAAATATTCCCTTCTAGGAAAGTTTTCACATGGCTGCCTTACTATCGATAACATAAGGAAAGTATTTACTTCAATGGGGGCTAAAAGTTGCGTTCAACATAGATGTTATTGATGCAAAACACATTTTGATAATATGTTACCATGAAGAAGATTCCCTTCAAATCTGGTTGAGAGAAACATGGTTCATTTAAAGATACCAAATGCGAGTTTTCAAATGGTCTGATGATTTTCATCTAGAGGAAGAATCATCCATCACTCCTATTTGGATCACTCTTCCTCTTATCTGTATTTATCTTTATAAAAATTCCAGTATATTCTATATTACAAGTGCCTTTGGTAGTCCTCTTAAACTAGATAGTCCTACTGCTGCATTAACAAGACCTAGTTTGGCTAGGGTATGAATTGAAATCAATCTAACCAAAGCTCTAATTCATAGAGTTTGGATAGGTTATGGGAATGAAGGCAAACGTTTTTGGTAAAAGTGTGAATATGAAGAAATTCCCCTTTTTGTATTACGTGCTCCAAGAAAGGTCATGAAGAGATGAAATGTTTGATGAAGAAAAACCAAGAAAGCACTAAGAAGATTTCTCCTTGTGAGATTCAACAAATTATTAAAGGGGTTACAGATAATCAAGTTAAGGCACAAGGGAAAATTACCACCAAGGAATGGGTAAAGAAGACTTTCACAGAGGCAAAACAAGATGAGGAATAGAATAAGGATAATGAATCCATTGAAGCGGGACAAATAGTTCTAGCACAAGAAGATAACATCCCTAAATAGGTGGCAAGTCCTTTTAAGATAGACATGGAAATTATGGAGAACACTATAAGTTCGATTCAACATGAGCTACTAATGGGAACTATTAAGACCGTTATATCAGTGCATGAGAAGAATGATGGTACTGAAAAGGATGGTAGCGGGGAGAGCTTGAAAGACAATGAACTTATTCATAATCTCCACCTATCACTTAGAAAAATTCCTGTTAACTAGGAACCTTAACCTGTAGAACAATGGCCACTCGGATCAAATAACAACAAGAAGAAGATAATGCAGAAGGCCATTGCTTACAAAGATAAGGAGAAATTAAGGTCTTCATCTAAGGCTCTCCCTAAACCTTTATTTAAACGATTAAGTTAATGTGACACATCGCCTACTAAAATACCGGGTGGCCAGCCCGTGATCAAAAGAAAACGTTGGTCTCATATGGATCATTCTTAGCATACTTGTAAATTTTTTTTTAAAAGTTACTAACCACCTAGTAATTTAATTAGCCTGGTGCCAAATTTTATCTTTCATTAATTAACAACACGTCGAAGTAAATAACAATTAAGCATTCACACATCCTGGTAACTGAATCCAACACTGATGAATAATATAAATAAAAATAACCGAATCAACTATCGGTTCAACAATAACAGACAACAGTAAACTGTAACAATAACCTACATATACAAGGTTAAATAACTGAATACTAAATCTGAGGGAGACATGACCAAATGAGAATTGAAGTAAAGATCCCAAACTAGCTATAATTAAACAAAGCATCTATAGAAAAGTCTTGCAACTTCCACATGAACTGCAGCTGCGCATGCCTAGATAGAATCCTCAAGCTGGCATCCCTGTGGCTCGAAAGTTAAAAGGTTTTATAAAAACTTTTGACACGGGTTAAAGCCCAAGTAAAATATTTAGCAACCAATTAAATTACAATAATTAAATATGCATTCACACTCTTCATATTTAAGTTAGTGGGTATAACTCACCTCTCATCTAATGTGCACACCTAACGCTCGCTTGCTAACCTTCCTAGCTAAACTATCCCACCTAACTAGCCGTATAACACGTCTTTCTACCGCACTATTCTAAGCCGAGTATTCTTACTTTGATTATTAAGTTATCTTCTCATTAACTTATTAATCTGTTCAACTATATTTAATCATATAACATTAACACGAATTATATAGGAAACACCTTTTTAATCATATAACTTTCACACTAGTTATACAAAGAAGCTACTTTTAAATAACATAACTTTCACACTAGTTATGTAAGAATTCCCCTTTTTAAATCATATAACTTTCGCACTAGTTATATATAAAAAATATATCCACTCTTATGTATTAATCTCGTATATAAAATATTTTCTACTCATTTTATATACGTACTAGTATACTACAACATTCACACACATGTCGCGTATAATAACCATCAATTCTGAAGTAATAACTCACCGAATGCTTTCTCTAAATTGCTATTATGTCCAGGCATGCTCACACTAACCCGACCACCTTAAGTCGGACTAGCTCACATCGAACTTGGGAAAAAATATCGCAAACGTAGTGGAGGCGATCATATTTTCCCGAAAGTGAGACCAAATCATACCCAAGACGTCTCACCTCGAAAATAAATCATACAATAAAAATCCTGAATGATATAACCTGGGGACTATACTCTCACCGATCCTCAAGCTAGGTGATTCACCCACATTTCACAATCTCCTATGATAGCACTAGAGGGATATGTGTTCCTATAAATATCATTCACACCGATATCTATAGAGCACACAAATATTTATATACTATAACATATAACCATATACATATACTTAATAATGTCCGGCTAACCCGTAGCACTAACCCAAAAATACCCAAGTCTATGCCCTGACTTGTAATTTAATTAATCTCACATTAATTATATTTTTATTAAAGCTCTATCATCTAGCTACAATAACTAAACTCACCCATTCGGTCCGTAACTTCATCTCTTTGAATTTTTTATACAAAGTCCCACTATCAAGTTTAACACTCCTCATTAATTTTAATATTCAATATTATTATATATATCTATAATAAATTAAATCAATTACCCCGTGCCTAACTGCCGTAGCGCACCGCTTAAAATATACGAGTCACAACCCCGACTCTTAATTCCATAAGTATTAAATTACAATTATATTTTAATTTAATATACTAAGCACATATCAATCCATCCCGTATCCTAGTTTCATCCGAAATTTCCATTCAAATTCGTTCATATATTTTCGAGTGTTGTTCATCCGAAACACTCTAAAGCCATACCTCAAATTCATTTCCATCTAATTCCAAGGTAAAGATAATGTTCCTTAATATTTTCTAGAGTCCTGTACTTATCTACAGACATCCCTAAATAATCCAAATTTGATTTCTCACAAAGGATTTCGATTTCAGACACCCTTCCGTAATAAATTCATAACTAATTAAAAAAATATGAAACTGGCGACCACACGTTCGTAACAAAAAGATCTATCTCCATGTTCAAAACCTAGGGTCGTTTGAACGAGATAACAACCTCGTTTGAATGAGATAATAATATCCTTTGAAAGACTTCCAGTGTTGTTTGAACGGATTCTAATGTCATTTGAACGACCTTCTGCGCTCAGCCACTTCCCCTTCTACCCCATGACGCTAGTTTCTACCATTGTTACTTCATCAAAGCATATACCCTAAAGCGAGAACCTGCTTTGATAATCCCTTATTGATAAATATGCATTCAAAAGTTGCACATCTTAACATATATCATCCACTAAATTACACTGATCCGAATTCACTTTTCTTATCATTTTTTTAAGGTTCAAGTCTTGGGGAGAGGGAGGGGGTGAGACTTGAACCCCCAACCTTATCATACTTAGACTCATAAATCGGATTTCACCAATCTTAGAAAACTTTCTTCCCAAATATGGTTTCACCAATATAAATCGTGTAATATAAATTCTTGGGTTTTGAATCATGGATAAATTTTGAATACTAATACATGAAGTTTCGTAATCAATTGTGTATTTATTTCCCACTTAATACCCAATTTCATAAAAATCCATTTTTAATGTAATAACCTATCCCAAAAATGAATATGGTTTACACCAACCATGATACGAATCACAATACCGCAATTTAATTGAAAGAAGGTTAAACTATTTGCCAGAATTAAATTATAGGGTCTGATTTCCTTTGTTGTAGACGAAGATTCGACGAAGAACACACCTCTCTTCTTGATTTGTCTCCCGAAAGCTCTCCCAATTTCTCCCTCTTTTCTCCTTTGCAAACACTACACCAAAATGGGAGATTTGTGAGTGCTGTTAGCACTCACAAATGACCTTTATAACTGCTATTTACCGTCATAATTTAGGGGGTGACAAAAGAAAATTTGTAACTCCTAACAGCAGTCACAAATTTTTATAACCCCTATGGGGTTATGACTGGTGACCCCAATTTATAACTGCTATTCATAACTGCTCTCAGCAGTCACAAATATAGCATTCGTAACTACTGACAGCAATCACGAATATTAGATTAGTAACTGCTCACAACAGTTATGAATGTTATATTTGTGACTGCTGACAGTAGTTACTAATCTTATATTTGTGACTGCTGTTAGCAGTTACAAAATTGATAGTAGTGACAAATTTATGACTGCTATTAGCAGTTACAAAATTGAATTTGTTAAATATGATAAAAGCTATTATAAATATCTTTATATTTTCACAAAATGATGAAAGAATGAAAGTAAAATAAATATCATGATAACAAGTCTAAAAATTTTGACAACATTTCATTTATATTTCTCATATTCCAAATATCCAGTACACATAAAATTTGTTTAAACTTAATTTAACATCAAACAACCCCTTCGTGGGCGCCAAGTACAAAATGAACATAGAATAAAAAAAACTAAAAAAAATAATGACACAACACTTCGACAACATGAAATTGTCATGAACATGTAACAAATCATTCTAAACCTAGACTAGGGGTCACCACGCGGTGGATACACTTCGTGAAGTCTAGGTATATCAACCGTAGAGGGTATTGATGCGGTGACATCCTCCCTCATGTACTCGGAGTATGCATGTTGAGCAAGTTCAATGGACTTAATTTTTTTTAATACGACACCTAGGTATCCATTGACTTGTGCTTGTGTTGCTTTCCACGAAGTGGAAACACTTGGATTTAGGCCTTTGAATACTACGTATGTCGGATATGCCATGCGTATGTCTGCAAATAATAAAATGTAAATGTGTTAGTTACACTAGTAGTAACCGTAGTCAATGGTAAATAATAGACCAAAAGTTCAGTAAAAGAGGAATAGAAGAGCAGCTATGGTAGACATATCAGTTATGGTATATAGAGCCACTATGGTATATAGAGGTTTAATAGCAGTTATAACAATTAAAAAGTATTATTGACCAGGGATTAATATGGAAAGCTCGCGAATTAAAAATTTAATGGTCTTTTTTTTATAAGAAGCTAAAGTGTATAAAAAGGTTAAGTTTCTAATTATAAGTGTCCTAGGATCATTCAAACCTAATACTATATTACTTAAAAATGATATTCAATATATATATATATATATATATATATATATATATATATATATGTGTGTGTGTGTGTGTGTGTGTGTGTGTGTGTGTAAAAACCTATTTTTATATACCTGCCAACCTGCTTCAATGGTGTTAAGGTCTCCAAATAAACGAGAGCTCGTCCATAAGATCGAAATTCATACAAGAGCTCGTCCATAAGATCGAAATTCATAGTGTTGTCCGCAAGTGTTCCTAACATGGAATTAGGCATAGAGGCACCGTTATCAATCAAGAACTTTCTCATGTGTCCAATCATAAAGCCTATATAGTCCAAAAATGAAAAAAAAAATCACAACCCAGAACAGAGAAGAAGCGCAAATATAAAGAACAAAAATAGGAACTTCCAGAAAGGATCGCTTTCTCCGGCCTTCAAACTCTGAATCAACCCAAGTCGCGCAAACATCTCCAACAAAAATTTCTTTCTAACTACAATCAGAAATGCATCTCAGAGAAAAGAAACATAAAACCAGTTCATACAAAACTATTACCACACGCACACACTCCCTACCTACCTGCTGACACCCTCTTACCAAAGTCAACTTTGGTGTAACTCATATGGAATTTTAATTCTTAATGTCTGTCCTTGTGATGTCCATAATATAAATAAAATATGAAAGTGACAAAGATAAATTTTCAATTATATGAGGATACCTCTCTAACTTCTGCTTATGTGATTCTACTGTCTGCATCTTTATCGACCCTGCATTAAATTCATCCTACGGTAAAATAACAATAATTATAATCTTAGTAATGTATTAATGATGACTTTACTGAATTTATCACATGTCAAAACAAGTTTGAAGCCGAGAATCAAAACTTTGATTTGCTATTTGTTCCCCAAACTCTTACAACTGTGCATTAGTGATGGAATCTCCGGTTATATTACGCCTTCGGGTAAGTGCATCAAAACCTTTTTAAGGTCAAGTCAAAATATAAAATCTATCAATACAAGAAAATAAATGCAAAATAATTTTGCTTCTTAAGCTTATAAAAACATCAACTACATTAATACATCCTCAATTTAAAGATTTCTCACATTCTAAGAGTGCCAAGCATGCAATGATATTCATGAATGAGTGAAGAAGAAAGTTCCATTCCTGCCACTATATGCCATTTCCTACACATGTATCTTATGATTTTCAAATACGCTTTTAATGTTCCCACATGCCTTGAATCAAATTATGCATTTGGGGGAAGAAGATAAGATGTAATGATGGTCAACCATGTTGAATCTGTTGCAGATTTTACGCTCATGCAACATAATTGATGCAGTTACAGGGTAGAGAATCCAAATCCAAACATACAATTGATCGATTAGGAAATTGAGGCCATAGACGCTGCTAAATACAACATTTGTAAATTGAATCATAAGTGAATCCAAACATACAATTGAATCATAAGTGAATCAAGTGAATTATTCACCTAAATACAACATCTGTGAATACAATATTGATATGACACATCTGTGAATGAATGAATCAATGAATCAAGTATGTGAATCAATTATCATATCTGATACTGTCTACTGATCATATCAGTTATCCAAGTATGTGAATCAATGAATCAATGAATCAATGAATCAATGAATCAATTATCATATATGTGAATCAATAAATCAAGTATGTGAATCAATTATCATATCAGATTTTGAGGTTTCTTCCAGCAATTAAATACATTATGAATTTGAGTTTTTTTTTTTTTTTTTTTTTTATAAATGATCAAATGATTCAGACATGTTGTTATAAAGATGCCTTCAAATGCCACTCCAGCAGAAGCTGTTTTAAAGATAACACAGTAAATGTGCAAAAAAGATAGCATATTTAATACACCAATCTTATATCCAAGTGAACTATGACATGCATTGATATCATTCCATTTTTTCTTTCCCATCTTCTGTCTCTTCTCTCATTCCTCTCTAGACTGAGGTAATAGTTATCTCAAGAGTCAAAACTCAAGCATTGGGAAGAAGTGTTACCTGTGCAACCAACTTTTGAAGTCTTTAAGTTGTCATCTTAATCTCCATCCTTTGCATCAACTCCCATTTTTTTTATCATACATCAACATCATCATCAGTTTGAAAACCAATAATATCATCATAATCTTCAGCGTCTTCTTCCTTTACAGCTTCTGTGAATGTTAGGAAAATATGAACGTAAAATCAAAACATGGCAAGAACAAATGGCAAATAGTTATTCGCGGCCACTCAATTGTGATTCGAATATATGGCTCAACCGAATGATCTACCTGTCCCTTGTAGTTTTGGAACACTACTTCGATGAGCTTAGGCGCATGTTCGATATAATTATCCTCCATATTTTTATCTCCCATGATCTGTTCTTGAAGTGGCAGATATTAGTCCAAAAAAAAATTTCAATTAGGATAAATGTAACTCACAGTTGAAATCATATTCCAAAGACTTCGCTGGTAATCTGGTTCCTTGCATGTGATAAAATGCAGAGTAATCCTGGATATATAGTTGTCCAATGGAACCAAAGTATCTACAGAACAAACAAAAATCCACAAGAACCAAAGGGAATAAGAAAAGTACATGGACGCTGCTTCGGTAAATAATTATAACTTGCCAGGATTATGGACTCAAAAGACAAATGTAATATTCTTCAATTGTTCACACACCCTACCTACTGATTCTACACAACTTAGACAAAATATTTACTTCAGATGCATACATCAATAGAATAAGATCAATGGTCCAGTATCAAACATTTCTCAATCCATATAATTATGTTAAAAAGTCATGGATAGTTTAGTTGATGTCGTATCGAGTCCTTTTCGCGTTCAAATCATGTATTTTTCTATATGTAACAAGTCCGAGTTACCCATATGTGTTAGTGTGTCTAATGGGTCAGAATGTTCATATATGCAGATATATGCTGCATATATGCAGATAAGAAGTGTATGTCCAGGACGAATAATGTTAAGTCATCAATGGTGGTCATAGTTTCAGCGATGATTTTCATGGCAGGTGATGACATGTATAGGGGGTGATGTTTAAAAGTGTGAGTGCGTACTCATCCTCGGTTTGGGATGATTGGGGACTATTAAGGTGGATGGGTTAATGTTTGGGGTGGGAGTGTTTAATGAGGCTCCGAGCGCCAATGATGTCTTGAAAATCTGCATATATGCTTGCAGATATATGCATATATGATTGCATATATGAAGCATATATGCAGATATCTGCATAAATGCAGCTTGCATATATGCAGTTATATGCATATATGCTACATATATGCAGATAACAGGTACAAAGACATGAAGATACACTGCCTTCATTCTTGGTTTAAAAATAGGTGGGCTTCTTAGAGCGAAACCTATATGTGTCGCCGCAATGAGCTGCGTCGCATCCCCATTCTGCGCCCCCACCATGAGATGGGTTGCGCCTCATCCCCATAAGACTCAAAAAATGGAAAATTCCCAAGAAACACATCAGTTGCCAGTGATTGATATTTGTTATGTATTATATGTAGAAAAATGGGAAAATTAAAAGCATATGATTAACATCCTACACACATGTACCTTTGTCAATCAGATCTGAGACCCATTGAAGACCCACCGTGAGAGAGAGAGAGCTTAAAATATAACAAAAGTGAAGTTAAGTTTCCAATGAATAAAAATGAATTTAAGTTAGTTAATCTAGAAAAACAGAAATACTAATAAAAATAAAGAGAAATAAGAACTCTCCATAAATATGGTAAATAGAGATAAAGGAGCTTTTGATATGAGAGAATGAGATTAATCCCAAACTTCATATATCCCAAACTTCTGCAATTCACGCGTGGCCTCAATTGCCTCACACACTGTTCGCTCTAAATCAGGGATGTTTGCCACAATTAATGCTCCAATTACATCGAATCCTTTCAATAGAAGTGTCCGAATATCATCTTCTTAGGTGAAATCAACAAAGAGTTGAGCAGTGTTGTAAATAGATAATGAAGACATGATTACCTGATTCTTTGAAGTGATATGGAGTGTGGATGCATTTGAAGGTGGATACGATTGTGAGTGGAGGGAAGAAGGGGGAACCGATGAGCCATTGGAAGCTTGGTTCGTTCTTGCTCATCACCAGCTTACAACACAAAACTCGAATGGTGGTGCTCTCTGTCCATGGAGTGCAAAGAATCTAGCACAACCTCGATTTCCAACAACGAATGAGATTTTTGAGACATTAATTAATTTTACTACTTCCTTTGTGAGTTGTACATCCCGTTTGCATAAGCCACTGCAATTGTTTGATGTTGTTAACAAATCCAAAGAAGTGAAAGAATGTGGGGCGATTACGATGTCCATGTCCTTGACTGCATCATTGAGTAGAGTTTTAATCGGCGACACCATTTTCGGATCGTTGAAAGAATTCTCATCCATCGAATTAGTAGATTTCAGCATGGATGACTTCGAATTAAGTTCCAATCCATCAATAGAAATCTTCAGATTCACAGTGTTGAGCTCAAAGTTAACAACCTTTAGTCTAAAGTAACTCCTGTTATCCTCCTAATTTTGCCAAGTGAAGGCTGAAGCAATAAGAGAAGTCAAATTGGATTTGAGTGTCGAATTGAGAAGAGTTGCACCGTTCGATTCTATGAAAAACTGTTGCATCCAGTAACTTGGAGTTCCGTAATATTGCGAGGAGTTAAATACAATTGCATCTGGGTTCCACCTCCTGTCATTGGCATTCACGAAAAGAGGTGCGTAGTTTGCCATTTCAAAAATATCACTATTCTTTTCAAGCCCAATGAGGAATCCAGCTTCAGCCAGGGCTGCCAATAGGCTTCCGGTGCCCGCATCTTTTCCAATCACAGCATACTCGCTTACAAAAGCCTTCAGACCATTACGTGATGTACAATCAAAAGTATTAGCCATTGAAAACACACTGGGTGTCCCATTGCAGCACGAACAGACCCCCAATTCGAATCAGAGGCACCTCTTGTAAACTCAGTACCATCGAGAGATTCTTGCACAAAAGGTAACATGTTGAAAGTAACCACTTGATCATTATGACTGATTCCATGTTGAATACCCATATCGACAATGCACCCAAATCTTTTCCCAGCATGAGAAACTCAAAATGGCCAAGTCCATAATCAGTCCAGTAACCCCAAACATCACCGAAATGTCCAAGTCCATCAACAGTCCACAAACATTGATATAAGGAGCTTTGAGTGCATATGTGTCATAGTCATTCCAAAAATCAAAAATTGCAAATAAAAAAAAGGTTTACAATACATGATGTCTATCTGCAAAAAAAACTTGGGCAAATCTAAAAAAAAATCCCAAACCCCTTCAATTATTCAATTTATGTACCAAATCTAAATACTTCAAAAATATTTCATCACTTAGGCAGAGGTTCCAAGACATTTTTTAGACAAACATATTTAACTTGTTGAACTTAATATTAAATATATGTATATATAAATAGCATAACATGAATTTACCTTAAGTGGTTTGCCGAATAGAAATTGGGCATTACCCATCTGAATTGCCCGAGTTGTTTCAGAATGGTTGTTGAAACTTACAAAACCGAAACCTTTATCAGTTTGTACCCTCACGTACCAAAACCATGGAAATGACAATGGAGATCAACCGAAGTAACCTACAAAAGAAGGATTTTTCATTTATTTAGTAAGACCCTGTCAGTTTTAAAAAAAAAAATACTATGATTGTATCCTTTTTATGTTAAAAATTGAACTTGGAACATGTATTAGATAAATTTCTCGACACTATGAATGAAAACCAATCATAGTATTTTTTATGTTAAAAATTGAAGTTGGAACATGTATTAGATACATTTCTCGACACTATGATCAATCATAGTTATAATTATGATCCCTTAGATAGTAAAAGTACCAAAAAGTAATAAAGATGAAAAATTATGAACCCTGATTCATCATTTATGCACACCCCTTCTCTGTAATGGAATTAAATCTTGTTGCGTATTATTACAGGTCTAGTGAGTGAGTTCAGCCTATAATATATATATATATATATATATATATATGAATTGAGGATTGAAAGTTTGAAAGAGTTATATGAAAGTTTGAAAGAGTTATATGCTAATTGAAAAACCAAAAACATGAACTCCAATATTCAAATTACTTAATTCTTTGTCTATTTGAAACTCCACTACAAATAGAAATGCAAGCCTACAAATAGATCGCCCATTGGGCACACTCCAAACATGTGGTTTTCAAATATAACTACTAATCAATATTTTTATAGGTCCATGCTTTAGAGAAAAGGTGAAGATTAATAAATGATTCAAAATAGGTCATTACAACAACTAAAGACAAACGCACTGTTAAAAGTGTCCAACTAAATTCGTTGCATTTTAATATATACCGATCAGAATTTATAAAAAAGATGAAATAAATTTAAAATACAAAACAAAAACAAATGGCAGAAATGAGATCAACGGATAGAAGCATGTCCCTTGGTAGCTCCCCAATAGGGACATTCTTTCATTACCAATAAAAGGAAAAAAAATATTTGAACGCCAAATTCCAAAGCCAAAACAACAAAATTATATGAGAAATTAACCCTCAACAACATCAATTTCGCAATTTCGATTCTCCGTCGAAATATCATAATACGTCAATCAACACACATTATGTGCGGATGAAATATCATGATACGTCAATCAACACAAATATTCATTAAAACATCATGGATGCATATTCCCATTCAGTACATTTGGGCAGATTTACGACACAGAAATGGAAAAAATTATGAGAGTACTAAGTTACTATAACCCCCAACCCAACAAATTCAAACATATACCATTCAGACATTTATCCAAACATATACCATTCAGACATTTATCCAAAAATATACAAAAACATTTCAGATACCTCCTAAGATACGGATTGACTACCTGGGATACGGGAGGCTCGATAGATAAACATTAGAGAGATTGCCTCAACATCACCACCAATGAAAATAATGTTTTAGGAAACATGATTTAGGCTTTAAAACACATAATAATATTTGATATCAAACAATTTCAAATCAAACAATTTCATATCAAACAATAACATCAAACATTCATGTATCAAATTCATGTATCATAAAAACATTCATGTATCAAAACCCACAAACGACTATGTTTATAACCAAAAATCAATCAAAATTGTAAAAACCCCCAAAAGTCTTCAGATCTAGGGTTTTTTTGGCATGTGTACGTCCAAAAACAAAAGTTCCTTTATAACAAAATAAAGAGTATAGCAAATTTAAACCAAAATCAGATAAAAGAAATTCCAATCCACCACAACACACAATAAGAACTACTGGAGTATTAAAATTACCAACAACAATTATTTTCTATTTAGTTATCAACAATTACCAACAATAAGAGCTTTTAGTTAAATAAGAACTCGAGTATTAAAATTACCAACAACAATGATGAAAAGAATACCCACTCTCCCGTCAGAGTACTAAAATTTGATGTCAAACAAAAAATAAAATAAATTTAATTTTACAACCTATAAGAAATACAACTCTTCAAAATTTTGGAAATCAACTCGGTGAGGCTATAATTTAGACAAGAAATAAAAACTCTCATCAAAATTAGAGTATTATACTAAAAAAGTATTATAAATTAGTTGGACGTCTACCATAAGGAAAACATTCAACATGTATATCAAAACCATAACCTAAGTCCACCCAGATTTTGAATTTATGAAACCATAACCACACATTCAACATGTAAGAAGAAAAATCAAACCTGATAATTTCTTAATATGAAGCTACTACCCCATTCATTGTGATAATAGTATCTGCAACGCAATAGATACAGATAATAACAGACTGAAACCCAAATGTATAAGAAAAATACATCAACTTAATCTGCAAAAATAAGTCAAACTTTAGGGCTTATAAGCATATTTAGGGTTTACCGAAATGGAAATGAAGAATAACATTTAGGGCTTACCAGTGAAGAGAGATTGAAAGAGAAAGGGGCGGGGGTGGGAGTGAAACGTTTTGTGAAAGGGGCGGGAGTGGTAAAAGAGAGAGATGAGAGAGAAGAGGGAAATTAAAGTTAATTTGTGACCGCCAATAGTGGTTATAAATTAAGTATTAGGCAAAATTTGTGAGTGTCGAGAGCGGTTACAAATTTATGACTGCCAATAGCAGTCACAAATTTAGTATTAGACTAAAAGTTGTGACTGATGAGAGCGGTTACAAATTTATGACTATCGGTAGCAGTCATAAACTTAGTATTATACCAAAATTTGTGACTCCTCATAGCAGTTATAATTTTGTGACTGCTCATAAGAGTCATAACTTAGGCCTACTGATAAATTTGTGACTGCTTGTGACAGTTATAAATTTGTGACTGCTTATAGGAGTTACAAATTAATTATATGGTAACATTTGTGACTCTCATTAGCGGTGACAAACTAATTGACTCAAATTTTTTATTTTCCATTGATTTTATCACCCCTAATGGGAGTTACAAATGGTTTCGTGACTGCTCCTGGGAGTGATAAGTTTGTCACCCCCATTAGCAGTCACAAAAGGGCAGTCACAAAATTAGCATTTTGGTGTAGTGAAAACTGGGGTTTTCTTATTAAGTTGTGTCTTCCACAAACTCCGTAATGTAGATTTTATATCACCAATCCCAAAATTAAGCCTATGGTCTAAATTAAAATGACCCAAACACCCCCCGATCGAGCCCCGTTATGCCGAAAGATGCGCTGAGACCCAATTACTACCCCTCGGGTACTCTTTTTTTACTATCTCGACATATTCAGAATCAATTGTGCACTCAGAATCGCCATCCAATTCACTATTAAAATCTCCAAATCTCGCTCTCAAATTACGACACATGTAAATTTTAAAAATTAACCTGAATTAAATAAATCGGAATTCACCAATTTTATTAAATAATCTAGATTGATTAAATCCTTTATAACCAAATCAATTAAATTATGTATCCTCATAATTATGGGGTGTTACATACTCCCCCCTTACAAAAGAATTTCATCCTCAAATATCAGATGAGTCTAGTACTCCAAGCCTCGAATACTTCCCTACTCATATGCCCTTAAGATCGCTACACATATCTCTGCCCCTTTTAATCGCAAATTATATTAAAATTAACTTAATTAACCAGGGCGCCCATACACCCTGTACCTATTCTTAACCGAACAGATGTTACCTGACTCTACTAGCCTTAAACCTTAATATAACTTTCAACTTACAGTTTTAATTACATATAAGTATAATAACCAAGGTACCAAACTTATGTCCTAATGACCAAACATATCCCAACTTCCAACATTGCATTAAGTTTCATGCGTGGGACGTCTCATAAAGTGAAATCCAAATAACAAACCCCCCCTCGATACACTATTACCTACCATTGTCGATCATTGAGATTTGCTAGGCCCTCAATCCATATCACATACCCCCAAATTCCCATCTCCTTACATAAAAGTATACTCGTCCACTTTCATGTTACAAAAGACATCATACAATACGGCTCCCCTTACTATCACTAATTTCTGCGCGAACAAATCACGAGTTATATCTCCTTGCCCAATAATAAACCAGTCCATCCTTAATCCCATCAGTAACCGACCCTACTCACCGGGATAAAATATAACAATACAAACATTCTCTTATAAGTCTTATGCAACACACGATAACATATATATACGTATATATAGACTAAACCCCCTTTCAAGTGATAACTAGCACAAGTAAATCATATCTCAAAAGAGTGAACATAAAGTCTTATTATATTATCTTCTATAGCCTAAACATGCCAACATTAATATCACTAACATCTTGTACATAACATTCTTATCTCAAGCGAAGCTTCGTACTCTCGGTGTGGCTATATCATACATGTATTCTTGATTACCCCATAATTGTAATTTAATTATTCTCGATACTGCCCCACCCATTGACTTATGGTGCAAAAGTTTTCTCGGTGCTTCCTTTATAACACTCCCAAGCTCCACTGACCATATATCGTAATAGCTCTCTTCTTAAAGCGTTTCTTTTACATGTTCAATAATTTAACATTTAAAAACAATGCACTATCATCCACCATTGTCTTACCACTCCCAACATTTATTAAGGTCCATGTGTGTAACATCCCACAACCAAGATCAAAAGAACTTTTCCCAATGCACTACTCCCTAGCATTATCGATCATCGAAATTCGTGGGTTTAAAGCCAATAATCAAATCATTTATGCCCATATCTCTCAAGGCGTCACTCAATACGATGCTCTCACTATCACTAAGTTCATAACATGTAAACAACAATGAGTTAAATCTCTCCGCTCAACGGTAAACCCAATATATCCTGAATCACGTCAGTAGAAGTCCCTACACACCGGGATCCAATGTAACTAGACAACCGTACTCTCTGAAGTCTACTTTATAAAAATATCGCTTCGAGCTCAACCCTCTTTCAAGTGAGTCATTGCAAAAATATATATCGTGTACCGGAATAACGAACATAATAGTCTTGTTGTAACCGCCCACCATCGCTTAACAATTCGTACCCAGAATAAAACCATACCTCGAATATTATCTCTAAAAATGAGCTATCCTCATAAAATATATCCTATCAATGTCCACACCTGCTCCCCTGCAGATGGAACTAAAGAGAGCCCCGCTAACTCAACGGTAAGTATACATACACTATAGTAATATTAACAATATCTCTACCAAACCCGTTTCTCATGCGAATCTAGTACTAATGAACTACTGTGACTCACTTTTGTCATTCAAAATAAACTCCAATCACCCAGGGATAAAACTCACACTTTCAGTTACGAATATCACTGGCGGATCAAATGGTTCTTGGACATAACACTCTCGTCCCACCCAAACCAAAAACTTCTTATAACTGTTGCCCCTACTGGGCATCCCGTTTATGTACCCCAACTCACCGCACACAATATCTACTGAGCCTTTCCCACTACATTCCTTTTAATGGCCCTCGCTGGTTGTTCAAAGTTGTTCGGTGTACGAAGCCTAATCGAACTCGTATATTAATCGCATCAACTATACTTAATAGAAGGAGAACGTAAGTCGCATACGTGAAGGAATACAAGAATCCTATAATAAGGCTCTATATCAAAGAACGCTATGCTGAAACGTAATAAGATGAACACATCCTAAGGACTCTAGAACCATCGCCTACTAAAATACCGGGTGGCCAGCTCGTGATAAAAATAAAAAGTTGGTCTCATATGAATCATTCTTAGCATCACTGTCGAAAACTTTTTTTTAAGTTACTAACCACTTAGTAATTTAATTAGACTGGTGTCAAATTTTATCTTTCATTAATTAACAACATGCGAAAGTAAATAATAATTAACCATTCACACATCCTGGTAAGTGAATCCAATATAGATGAATAATATAAATAAAAATAATAGAATCAACTATCGGTTCAACAATAAAAGATAACAACAGTAAACTGAAACAATAACCTGGATACATAATGTCAAATAACTGAATACTAAATCTGAGGGTGATATTCCCAAATGAGTACTGAAGTAAAGATCCAACACTAGGAATAAATGAACGAAGTGTCTATAGCAAAGCTCTACAACTTCCACATGAGGTGCAGTTGCGTATCCCTGGATAGAATCCTCAAGCTGGCGTCCCTGTGGTTGGACGCCTAAAAGGTTTTGAAAAAGATTTTGACACGGGTCAGAGCCCAAGTAAAATATTTTGAAAATATTTAGCAAGTAGTTAAATTGCAATAATTAAATATGCATGCACACTCTTCATATTTAAGTTAGTGTCGCACTCTCTTGAGGTATAACTCACCCCTCATCTAATGTGCACACCTAACACTTGCTTGCTAACCTTCCTATCTAAACTACCCCACCTAACTAGCTGTATCACACCTCTTTCTACTGCACTACTCTAATCCGAGTATTCTTACTTTGATTATTAAGTTATCTTCTCATTAATTTATTAATCGGTTCAACTATATTTAATCATATAACATTAACACGAGTTATATAGAAAACACATTCTTAATGATATAACTTGCACACTAGTTATATACAGAAACTACTTTTAAATCGCTTAACTTACACACTAGTTATGTAAGAATTCCCCTTTTTAAATCATATAACTTTCGCATTAGTTATATGTAAAAAATACATCCACTCTTATGTATTAATCCCGTATATAAATTTTTCTACTCATTTTATATACGTACTAGTATACTACAAGATTCACACACATATCGCGTATAATAACCATCCGAACCTGAGTAATAACTCACCAAATGCTTTATGTAAAATGCTATCATGTCCCAGGCATGCTCACTTTAACTCGGCCACCTCAAGTCAGACTAGCTCACACCGAAGTTGGCAAAGATATTGTAAAGGTAGAGGAGGCGGTCATATTTCTCTGAGAGTGAAACCGAATCACACCCAAGACGCCTCACCTCGAACATTAATCAGACAATAAAAATCTTGGAAGATATGTCATGAGGACTATACTCTCCCTTCTCCTCAAGCTTGGGGATTCACCCACATCGCGCAACCTACTATGATAGAACTAGAGGGGTATGTATTCATATAAATATCATTCGAACCGATATCTATATAGTAGACAAATATATATATACTATCACACATAACCGTATACATATATTAAATAAAGTTCGGCTAACCTATGCCTAAGACACGTAACACTAGCCCAAAAATATCCAAGTCTATGCCCCGACTTGTAATTTATTTAATCACACATTAATTATATTTTTATTAAAGTTCTGTCATCCAACTACAATACCCAGACTCACTCATTCGGTCCGTAATTTCATCTCTTAGAATTTATTACACAAAGTCCCGCTATCAAGTTTAGCACTCCTCATTAATTTTAATATTCGATAATTTATTATATATATCTATAATAAATTAAATCGGATACCTCGTGCCTAACTCCGGTAGCACTCTGCCTGAAAATATCCGAGTCACAACCTTTTAATTCCGTAAGTATTAACTTAATTTCATATTTTCATTCAAGATATTTAGAACTTCTCAATCCATCCTGTATCCTAATTTCATCCGAAATTTCCATTCGAATCTGTTCATATATTTTTGAGTGTTGTTCATCCTAAACTATTTAAATCCATACCCGAATTCATTCCCATCCAATTCCATGGTAAAAATAATATTCCTTAATATATTCATAATAAATTCATAACTAATTAAAAAAAATCAGAAAAAAATGAAACTGGCAGCAGTGCATTCATAACGAAAAGATATATGTCCATGTTCAAAACATATGGTCGTTTGAACGAGATAACAACTTCGTTCGAACGAGATACTAATCTTGTTTGAACGACTTCCAATGTCGTTCGAACGACCTTCTGCGCTCAACCACTTCTTGTTCTTCCCCACGTCGCTGGTTTCTGCCATTGTTACTTCATCAAAGCTTATCCCTAAATCCAGGAACTGCTTTGATAACCCATGTGGCAAATATGCATTTCAACAGTTGCACATCTTATAATATATCATCCACCAAATTACACAGAATCGAATTCACTTTTCTTAACATCTCCAACTATTAATGATTTATAAAAATCATACTTAGACTCATAAATCGGTATTCACCAATCTTACAAAACTTTCTTCCCTAATATGGTTTCACCAATATAAATCATGTAATATAAATTTCTGGATTTTGAATCATGAATAAACTTCTAACAATACATGAAGTTTCATAATCAGTTGTGTATTTATTTCCCATATAATACCCAAATTCACAAAAATCTATTTTTAATATAATAATGTATTCCAAAAATGAATATGGTTTACACCCATCATGAAATGAATCGTAATACCGCAATTTAAATGAAATCAAGTTTAACTACTTGCCTGAATAAATTTGTATGGTCTGTCTTCCTTTGTTGTAGACGAAGATTCGATGAAGAACACACCTCTTTTCTTAGTTTGGCTCCTAAAAACTTTCCCAATTTCTCCCTCTTTTCTCCTTTGCAAAACTAGGGTTTTCTTATTGAGTTGTGTTTGCCACAAACTACCTAATGTAGATTTTATATCACTAATCTCGAAATTAAGCCTATGGGCCAAATTAAAATCACCCAAACACCCTCGTGTGAGCCCGATTATACCTAAAGATGCCCCGAGACCAATTACTACCCCAGGTACTATTTTTTGATTATTTTGACATATTCGGAGTCAATCGTGCACTTAGAATCGCCATCTGAGTCACTTTACTAAAATCTCGTCCTCAAATTACGACATATGTAAATTTTAAAAATTAACCTTAATTAAATAAATCTTAATTCATCAAATTAATTAAATCCTACAGATTAATTAAATCCTTTATCATCAAATTAATAAAATTCGATATCATCATAATTATGGGGTGTTACCGTTAATGATTTGGAATGTTAGAGGAATTGGGAAGAAAGGTGTGGTTAGAAGAATTAAAAAGTTTGTGAAGATGCATCAGCTGGTTATGATGGTTTGTTTAGAGCCTAAAGTGTATCCATCTAGACTGAGGAATATGGAATTAAATTTGGTTTTAAATTTGCTATTTCCAATGAAGTAAACTTAATTTGGAGCTTTTTTCCTAATGATATTTATGTAAACATTGTCTCCCAAATGCCTCAAAGCCTAACTTTAAAATTGTCACATCCTTATCTGTCTAAAGACTTTCAAGTTTCTTTGGTTTATGCTAAGCGTACTAGGAGAGAAAGGAACAGAGAGATGGCGAGAGAACCTCCTTCTCTCTCACTAGATTTCTCCCTAAATGTCCTTCACTCTCTATGGATTCAAACCCAACATTTTATTTGGATTTTGATCCTAAACCTTTTAATGTCTCACCTACACTAATCACTCACACTCCATCTCATGAAGCTTTTCCTCCAAAAAAAATCCTTTGCAGCTGTTCTTTGTGATAAAAGTGCTGATAGTCAACAAAGTGAAAGGCAAGCTTTTTGTCTTCCTCCACTTAGTGAACCTTACTTTCGTGATGACACAATAGCAGTTAGGCTAATGGAGAATGCCTATAATGATGTTATTAAAGAATGTGTCACATCATCACTTATTAGTCGTATTGTTCTTTCAAAAGGAGACAGCCCATGGAAACTTTCTGAGCTTAAAATGGAGCTCACTTCTATATGGCAAATCAAGAATGCATGGGTTCTCACATCCATTGGCAAAGGTTATACAGTTAAGAGTAAGGTAATGAGTTTTCGTTCTTTTAAACTTTCTACTTGAGCCTTCAAATTATTTCCTTGGGTTCTTGATTTTTGTCTAGATATGCATGTCATTTTAACTGTGAATGTATGGATTCATTTTATGGGTTTGTGCTAAGATTATTAGGACCCAAGGCTACTTCTCCAGATTGCTCGGGGAGTGGGACTTCCTCTACCCTAACTTGACAAAGCCACCATGGAAAGGAGCTTTGGAAATTTTGCAAGAGATTTAGTAGAGGTGGATCTCTCTTCTCCTCCTCCTGAGCGAGTTTTGATTGAAAAACAAGATGGTTCTTTTGTTGTCAATATTATTTATGAGTCTTTACCCTCATTTTGCTCCTTTTGCAAATTAGTTGGGCATTCCATTACTGAATGCAAAAATTCATCAATAACAAAAGCTTCAATTGTAGTGCATAAACCAGCTGAGAAACATAGGGCTGCTAATAGTTCACCTCAGTCTGTCTGGAACGATCGGATCATGTGGTATTATGGTAAATGGAGTAGTTTGTAATCCTGGGTTTTTGAAATATTTGAAATCTCAGAATGATAAGCGAGATCCAGCATTGGTGGGTTTTAATGAAACGTCATCTCCACGTGTTATTAATCAAGAAAAAGTTGGAAAAAAGTTGTAACTAATAGAGAAGTTGAGTTGGGTCCTATTATTCCTCACATTTCCCCGGTCAACAGGTCTACTAGTCTTGGTTACGTCGATGATATAACTTATGTGAATGCAACATCCAAAAAACTACATGGAGCTGACATTGCAGGTAAGTCTGGTATTGCTAATGACAGTGAAATACCTATTGTGGTGATATGCCTCCTCTTGAGGTCATTCAAAACATGTCAAATGAAAAAAATAATGTTCCAAAAATTAATTTATATGTGGAGATTCCTAAGTTTGATCTTGGAATGTCTTCTAATTCTGCAAAAGCACGGTCATTTATTGAGAACTCGATTAAGAGAAACGGTGGAAAAAATAAAACTCAATCTACTCCAACCAGTAATTCTTTTGCGATTCTTGGCAACATCAAAGATTCCAATAATTTAGTTGAGGTGGAAGGATTTAATCGAAAGAGTCCAAAGAATTCGTAAGGTAAGACGGGGGGATCTTCTCAATCCCTCTCTAAAACTTCGACCTTGAATGATTCGTATAAATGCAATGGCTTAAGTCGTGAAGAGATGAGTGCGATAAAAAAAAAGCTTGCACACGGAGGTCAAAATAAATTTTCTCTCGTGCTCATGCTTGAGGGAGATAGTTTGTTTTCTTTCGTTTTTATTTAAATTTCATTAGCGCATGTAAGATCCCTAGGAGGAGAGGCTATTTCTCATAAGCTTTTTAATAAAAAGTTCGTTTAAAAAAAAAACTAGGAGAGAAAGACAAGATTTATGGGAGTACTTAAACTCTATTCAAACTATTTATCCATGGTTTGTTGGGAGAGATTTTAACACTGTGTCTACATCCTTAGATAAGGTTAGAGGCCTTCCTTATGATATGAATGCTGTAGAAGATTCCATTGAGTGGATGGAGTCAAATGGCCTGATTGATTTGGGGTTCTTGGGTTCTAGAATCACATGGTGGAATAAAAGAGCTTTAGCTGATGCTATATGGGAGAGAATTGACAAAATGACTATAAAGGTAAATGGTAAGCTGATGCTTTCTAAGGTGATTGTTGATCATTTAAGTAAACTAGCTTCAGACCATTCCCATATGCTTCTTTCTTTAGCTACTGAGTTTGATAAACATCCTAGTAGATTTGCCTTTCAAAACTTTTGGCCTTATCTTGGAATATAGATCAATATGGGAACTTATTCCAGAACACTTCTAAGGCTAAAGATGAAGCTCTGAGAAGTGAAATATTATTTGAGAGTGATATAACTAGTAATAAGATGGAGGAGATGAATAGGTGTAAGGCCAATTTAGCTCATCACTAAAAAATGGAAGAACATTTTTGGAGACAAAAAATGAATTGTAAGTGGGATAGAGAGGGAGATGCAAACTTAAGTTCTTCCACAAATCAGTTCAGGTCAGGAGACAAAAAAGTTTCATTCATTAGATTAAAAATGGATTATGTGATTGGATTGATAATCAACAACTCATGAAGAATGAAGGCCTTAATTTATTTCAATCCTTGCTTGGTGGTGACATTATTAGACCTGAAGATGATGACTTTATGAATGTGATTCCAACTTTAATTCAAGAATAAGACAACAAAGTTCTTACTGCTATTCCTTCTATGGAGGAGATTAGAAACAACATCTGGGACCTTAGTGGATATAGTACACCTGGGATGGATCATTTTACTGGCAGGTTTTTCACCTCAGCTTGGGATATAATTTGTATAGATATTTGTAAAGCTATTGAAGGCTTGTTTATTGACCTAGAAATTCCAAAATTCTTCACAACTACTATTATTATCCTTATTCCCAAAAATGAAAATCCCCAATCTTATTATGATTATAGACCTATAATACCGTGTACCTTTTTTTAATAAAATCATTTCCAAAATTCTAGCATCCAGACTTCCATCTATTTTGCCAAAGATCATATCCCCAAACCAAAGTTCTTTTGTTAATGATAGAGTCATTGTGGACAATATTCTCTTAACCCAAAAGATGATTTCCATGATAAAATATAAGAATGAAGGGAGCAATGTAGCTGTGAAGATTAATATGCATAAAGCATATGACAAAGTCTCATGGCATTTTCTAATTAAAGTTATGAGGAAATTTGGCTTCAATGAGGTATGGTTAGATCTTATATGGAGGAATATTTCTAATTTTTTTTTCAAATGATGATCAACAGTGAATCTTATGGTTTATTCAAGTATTTAATATGATTAAGACAAGGAGATGAAATATCTACTGACCTTTTCATCATATGTGCAGAAATACTTAGCAGGAATATTGACAAAGTGTTTTTACAATGCTTAAGTGATCAAGTTCAAAACTCCAATTAGCTGCCCGCTGGTGTCTCACCTTGCATATGCAGATGACTTAATAATCTTCTCTTCTTGGAGTATTAAAGTTATTAAACATGTCAAGATAGTCCTCAATAAATATCAAGTTATTTCTAGTCAAGAAGTGAACAGGTCCAAGAGTTCAATTTACTGCTCAAAGGTGATCACAAGTGCTAAATCTAAGATAATTTTTTAGAGTGTGAACATGTCCATTAAGAAATTACCTTTTGTGTACCTGGGATGTCCAATTTATGTTGGTAGAATGAAATGCTCCTTTTTTTAGGATCTTATTGCTAAAGTCAGGAAAATATTAATACGATGGAAGGCCAAACTTTTATCTATGGAGAAGAAGATCATTCTCATCAAGCATGTGCTTAAATCCATTCCAATATACACCCCACCTGTAATTCAACCCCCAAGGAAAGTCCTTGATGTTATTGAACAAATAATGGCTAATTTCTTATTGGGATCTAATAAAGAAAGAAACAAACACCACTGGATAGCTTGGAAAGAGTTGTGCAGACCAGAAGAAGAGGGATCTTTAGGATTCAGAGATTTAAATGACATAACTGATGCTCATAGTCTAAAGTTATAGTGGAATTTTAGAAAACAAACATCCCTTTGGACTCATTTTATGAAACACAAATACTGTAGGATTCACCATCGTATGGTATCAAATGCAGCTAGAGGGTCCCATATTTGGAGAAGAATGGCTTCAAATAGGTATATGGAATATAAGAACGTGTAATGGATCTTTGGAAAGGGAAATATAAATGTTAAACGGGACAACTGGACAGGAGATGACTACTTTGATAATACTGATGTTCACTTCTCTATCAAAATTTCTAACATGCTGGACAGTACAGGAGCTTAGGATCATAATAAAATAAACCTTCTCATGCCTCTTAATGCTTTGGCTACTTTTTCTAAGGTGGAGTCAATGGGAAATAATCACAATGATAAATTGGTTTAGATCCCTTCATTTGATGTTTCTTTCAATTTCTCCTCAGCTTGGAATATTATTAGAAAGCCCAAACCTCATTCTTGGACTAATGCTTTTATTTGGAATACTATCAAAGTTTCTTTTTTTTCTCCTGAGGTTGCTTAGAGATCCCCCCCGGATGAAGCCTTTATGAGAATTGGAGTTAGATGCCCATCTAAATGTTCATGTTGTTTAGACCTTAACATTGAATATGCAGAACATCTTTTTAGCCAAAGTAATTTTTCCATCTTTACTTGGACACATTTGAGGATTTATATGGGATCAACAGCTTAAATTCTTCAATCAGAGGTAAATTAATTGCTTAGTGGTTTATATCTAATAATTCGATGTGGGGCATAATGTTGTAAGTAATTCCAGCATTCATTCGTTGGGGGATTTGGAAAGCTAAGAATAAACGAAATTTTAAAAATTCTTCTAGGCAAGTCACTAAAGTTGTTCAGGAGATACACTTTTATCTTCATCCAGCTGAGCATAAACCTTAATTCTTTCATACTTTCTCGACTTCATTTTAAAGTTCATCATAAGCCTATTAGAACTGTTCAGTGGAGACCTCCTGATCCCAATTATTTCAAGATTATTGTAGGTGGAAGCTGTAAAGGTAACCCAGGCCCTATAGGATTAGGATGTGTTTTAAGAAATTCAGAAAGAAAAATTATCAAAGATGTTGCTCTTAGCTTTGGATTTGGATCTAATGTGATTGCTGAAGCATTGTCAATTCTCAAAGCCATTGATATATGTGATTTCAGATTAATGGAAGGCCTCTCTTACTATTATTAATGTGATGAATAATCAGATAAAATGTCCATAGAGTATTATGCCTATTATTGCTAAGATTTAAGACAAGACTCAAAACCTCAAGGTGCAGTGCTACCACATCCTAAGAGAGGGAAACAAATGTGCAGATTTCTTGGCAGATTATGGAGTATCCTATCAAAGAAATCTTATATATAACTATATATATAGTATTTTCCTAGAGAATTGAGAGGTCTTCTAAACTTGGATGCTTGGGGATTCCATAATTTTAGATTTTCTAAAGCTTATTCTTCTTTTTGTAAAGATGACTAGTTATAAAGTCATCCTTGTCTCCTGTACTTATTTGGTTATTTCCCTATAAATAAAATCCTAGGGCCTAGTCCCTATTAATAAAAAAAAGTTAAGCATAATAACCTAAAATCCGTTCTATCATGCCTTTTGTGAAAGGAATACGATGTATTTATACTGACCCGAAGATTAATGGATGGAATGCCTTTATATATTCAAAAATTTACGCACGTACATAACGAATATGATGGTTGATAGTCTATCCCACATATGGGAGGACCCTTGGATGTTTCCCCAAGTGGTGACCATTTATCTACTTTGATGGTTTGCATTCTTCATGTTGGTCGGCCTGCCTGCTGAGCAACTATCTTCGGGGCAGATTAAATAGCTGTTGACTAGGATTGTTGCCACGTACAGAGACCGGCATCCATTCCTGATTGGTCCACGTATATGGATAATTTTTTGTATCAACACTGGGGGGGGGGGGGGGGGGGGAGGGGGGGAATTATAATTTAGGTCAACACCTTAGAGTTACAAGAATTATCTTACGAAATTAAAATGCGATAATGCAATTATTCAAAGTATTCACTGTCCATCGGCACTCGCGTGAAGTCAGTATCTCACCCCTCGTCTAAGTGCTATTATATATGCATATCAACCCAAGTCCCACATACTAAGGTTTGATGACTATAACAATAAACAATGTTCGATGCATCTAGCATAATTCATGTCCCGAAGCTAATCGTCTACACATGCGCTTCTATTTCATTGAGTACCTCTACTATACAACCCACAAAAGTAACATAACATCCACTATATGCATTTTACGTAGTATTGGATTCATTATCAACTATATACATTAGACTAATGATTAATTCTCAATTAATTTATATAATTATATATTTCCTTACATATATAAGACACATAAAGGTATTTACCCTTAATGCCCCGTTTGTACTCTATCCATAAGTCCGGAGGAGTCCTTCATCCAAATGGATACCACAATACTCATACAATTCGGGTGGTCCCTATGCAGTACAACATAGCATGGTCCATACCCCAATAATGATAATGGATCCCAACATTTACACCTGCCTCTCGTAAGTGACACTACCACATTGTATCTAAAATAATGACCTACACAATGTCTAGCCCACTAGTTCCGACGTGTGCGACGGTCCCGAGACATACGTAACCCTGCCAATAGATGGTCTGATAAGCACCAAAAAGTGTTCAGTTTATACCCCAAATAGACGCATTTTTGTTGCTAATTCTCGGCAATTTGGGTCTTACGCACGTTAATGTTTAATGTACAGGTTGATTGCCATTTGCGGAGTTCAAATGCTTAATTTAAGGCAAATGCGCATCAAATCGAGTTAATTACGTTTCCCCGTAACTTCACCCGAACCTAAACCTATCCCTAAACATACCCCGAAGCCCGTGTGTGTTTAGTTTGCGCCTTTTTAATTTTTTAGATTTTTAGCTTAAGCCGTTTTTATTTTTAGGATTTATTTTAGAATTTATTTTCTATTTTTATATTTCTTTTCAATTAATGTGATTTTATTTTTTATTTTGATTTTTATTAGTTTTAGTTTTTAGTTATCTTTATTTTTTTATTAGGATTAGTTTTTTTCAGGGGCTCATTTATTTTTAGTTTTTTAGATTTTACATCTTTTTAGGATTTAGTTTTTGTTTAAATAGATTTTTATTTTTATTTTCAGTTTTATTTTTTCAATTTTGTCTTCTATTTAGTAGATTTTAATTTTATTCTTTTTAGTTAGTTAGTTTTATTTTTATTTTTATTTTAGTTTAGATACAAATTTAAACACACACACTCACATCTTAAATACCCTATACCCTGCATCACACCTAAACTAAACTCTCACCCACACCCTAACACCACACACCCTCACCATACCCAATACCTCCCCCCTCCATCTTCAACCTCACACCAACACACCTTCTCTCTCCTATCTCCATACTGCATAACCATAACCACCGTATCCCACAAACCACCACCAAAACCCACCATAACCAACACCTTGTCTCTCTCATACCCTCGGTTCAAACCCGTAACCAACCTGAGCCTAAACCCACTGGTGACCTTAATTCGAGCCCAAATAACACCATATTGGGCCCCTACCACGAACCGACCCCAAACCTGAAGGCACCAACCCCCAACCCGATGCCTCCACCCACGTACATCAAACCCGAAACCCACGCTCCCCTGTGAACCTGCCAGACCGGACCTTCTCTGGAACCACTCCTGCTCTGACTCTAGCCAAATCGAACTAACAACCCGAGCAGGAACCAACATCCCCACCTTAACCCTATTTTATCCAACCCCATACCTCTTGCCTTGAGACCCATTTCACCCCTTTAAAGCTTCCCATGATTTCACCTGTTAGTAAAACAAGACCAAAACAAATAAACAAAGACCCACATGTGTTTTATCCCCATTTACCCTTTTTTTCAAAACTATCCCCAACTAACCACTTACACCTTTTACCCAAAAATAGCCTTTTAACAAATCTAAGTTTTATTCCCTTACACTCTCATTTTACCTCCGACACAATAACCACATGCTCAACCCTAGCCTATTTCCACATACACCCCTAGCTCCATGGGCCACTATAAAATTAAGATCTCAAGGCCATTTGTAAGGAGAATTAGAGATTAGAGAATTAGAGACTTGGAGAAGAAGAAGTAGATAGTTAGAGAGAGATTTTTTTTACCAAAAAAAAAAATATTGAGTCATTGTAAATTGAGAGATTGTAATTGAAGATACCATTTCAAGTTGAAGGCAAAATTGGGTTGGATGAATTCTTCTCTTATTAATCATTCTATGCTATTATTTGATTACAATTATTCTTGAATGTTGATCATGCTAGGCTAATCACTCCATTTAAGGAGTGAAATGAAGCCCCATGAATGCAATTAGATGAATTAATTATTCTTGTTTACTTAGTTTCATTTAGTCAATAATTTTTTATTCCTACATGTGTTTATGCATCGAGAGATGGTAAACCATCCTTGAGAAAAGATTGAAATCTAATATGCTTTTGATTTTTGGATTCAAACTAGAGATAAGATGATCCACTAATTAGATTATATTATATTTTTTTTGTGCTCATACATTATTGTTTTGGGGATTTACAGTTAATTACATGGATTTGCTCTAGCGAGTGATTTATATAATTTCTCTAAATCATTTCTTCATTCGAGTAGTAGGGATAAACAATTACTTAACTAAATTTATATTAGTTTATTTTATCAAATGATGAGAATCAATTGATGAAATAAATTAATATTTGGAAACTTAGTAAACTTGAATTTTCTACTAAATTTAATTCATGAAGTGGAGGTCAATTTTCACTCCTTGATTTTATCTCACTTGATCTTATCTCAAATTAGTTACATCTTATTTTAATTACTTGGTCTTGTTTTAGCACACTTTTTAGTATTGTTTTGATATCTTTCATTTAGTATAGCTACTTAATTCACACCATCATAAAAAAAATTTAATATTAAAAAAGGCATAAAAAATAGAATAACCAAAAAGTCCAAAAAGAAAATAATCAAGTGAATTGCATTCATCATCTTCTCATTTTAGCAAGTTTGACTCCTTATATTAGGATTGACATCTTTACTTACCTCTATTATAAGTTTGTTATATTTTTGTGTAAGTGATAAAGGAGTTGATTGAAGAGTTTTAGCAACAATGATGCAACAAAAAGCTTTTCATCAAATGGCGTCGTTGCCGATCTTTGGAGCTTGAAGCGCTTGAGAGGATTTCCAAATTTTGTGATTCATTTGTATTGCATTTTTCATTTTTAGTACCATTTTTCTTTATTTGAGAAGGCTTGTATTTAGGATATTTATTCTTGGCTTGTATTGCGGTGCATATAGACACTATTTATTTTTTATTTTAAATTTGTAATAAAAATAAGACAAGCGTGATAGGGAAACCGGACATGGTAGAGAGAGGGCGTCCAAGGGGAGGAAAATAAGCCTCTCTACTTTGGGTCGGTAGGATTCCCGGGGTCAATTGAGATAGGCGTAATCTTCCCCCGGTCGACTCAAATATTTCGGCACCCCACGACGTAAAAACCGTGGTAGGTACATCTCTTGAACACTCGCGTTTCTCCTGTTAGCGAGTCAATATCTTGTGTGTGTTTACTTGCCCTTGTATGATTTTTATTCTTGCATTTATTTTTCATTGGTGTGATGAATTAATTAACTAAGACCTACGCCCGGTCACTCACGAGAAGGGATTTTATCACCCGACTCAATCACTTATCCTTTGTGTGCTACCCTAGCCATAAATAAATTTAAAATCAATTAACTAGATATCGCCATAGGATACGGTGTTCGTAAGCCCCTTTTCGATCAATTTGACTTGTAGGATAACCGCTAGAGTCTTCTCCACCCGGAAAACCCTCGAACGGTTCGCTTTGCGGCACGAAGGTGTCAAGGGAAACTTGGTTTTAAGTGCGATCGCCCAGTAAAATGAGTTTGTGCTATCCCCGGCATTGTACCGACCGACCGTTTCGTCGTAGTAGCTTTGTGGCGAATCTTTGTGGCAAGACTCTTGTCATCTTGTGATAAAAGTAGTAACACACATTTTGCAAATGCGGTCACTCATATAACTTCCGTGATTTTTATCGCCCACGGATTTCATTAAAATTTAACTACCCCTTTCACTAATTTTCAAAGATAAAAATTGGCTATGTGGTAGTTAGGATTTTTCTTGACTTGTGTGTTCCCAATTCAATTTTTTCGATAGTCCATTTTCGTGAATTTATCCAACTTGGGAGTCCGTATTTTTCCCCACTTTTTCTTCCCCCCCAAAAAAATTCAAAAATATTTTCTTCCTTTATTTTTTTTTCCAAAAAACAAACAAAATTTTCCTTTCTTTTTAGAAAAAATCCAAAAAAAAATATTTTCTTCTCTTATTTTTCGAAAAACACCCAAAAATATTTTTCTTTTCCAAAAAAACAAATAAACACAAAACACAAAAAAAAAAATCCTCTTTGCATGTCCACGTGGCAACGAGTTAATCATCGATTAATTTGTTCTCATAGTCTTTCTCCCGTCTCTTCCACATTAGTAAAACCACGTGTTCCCCTTGCTTCTTCCATCCCACCAACCCCTTTGAGTTGTCCCTGAGTCGACATCTCAACTTCATCCATTCCTCCACCCACCATGGTTGAAGAGCATGCCTTAAGGGACTATTTTGCCCCGATAATGGCCGCCCCACCATCATGCATCGTTCTTCTACCCACCCCGGAGGATCAATTCGAAATTCGCCTGGCGACCATTTCCATGATGCCAAATTTCCATGGTCTTGAACGTGAGTCTCCCTACACTCACTAGCGAAAATTTCTCATAGTTTGTCCGACTTTCAAAAATCAAAATCTAGATGAAGAAAATGTTTGTCTTCACTTGTTCCCATTTTCTCTCCCTGATAAAGCCTCCATGTGGCTCCATTCCTTGTCACACGATTATATCAATACATGGGAACAACTTGTGAAGAAGTTCATGTTCAAGTTTTATCCCATAAGTAAAACCAATGAGATGCACCAAGCCATTCAGGATTTTTGCCAAAAGCCAACCGAGCAATTTTGTGAAGCCTGGAGCCATTTTCAAGATTATATCAATAGTTTCCCACATCATGGTCTCGAGAAAAGTTGCCTTGTCCATAATTTTTACAATGGTCTCTTTCCTTCCTCTCGCACCATGATTGATTCCATGCAGAAAGGAAAATTCATGCACTTAACTCCCACTAGCGCCTATAATTTTCTCCTTGAATTAAGCGATGACTTCCAAGATTGGAAGGGCACCAATTAATTTTCGAGATTCAAGCAACCACGAGTAGGTAGAACTTATGAGGTAAAAAATTAACCTGATTTTAAAACCTTTCTTTGTGGCTTAAACACTTTCACTACACCAAAAACAGGAAATTGGCACGGTTTAAAACAGTGACAGACGCAATCCGGCACGGTTCAAAACCGTGCCAGAATCAGGGGTGCCATATTTTCTGGCTCGGTTTAAAACCGTGCTAGATTTGCCAAACTGGCACGCTTTTGGCACGCTTTTAAACTGTGCCAGCTTTTTTATCTGGCACGCTTTTAAACCGTGCTAGATGTTAAATCTGGCACACTTTTGGCACATGTCGAAACCATGCCAAATTGTTTATTTTCTGGCACGCTTTTGGCACGGTTATAAAGCGTGCCAGCTTGTTTTATAAGCGTTCTCATTTTTATAATTTGGCACGGTTTAAAACCGTGCCAGATTTTTCAAATAATAAAAAAAATAATAATAAGATACAAATCTAGAAAATCCGCGAATTCCAAATCTGATATGATAAATATTTATTATTTGCAAAAAAAAATCAAGAAAATTCACAAATTATGAATATCACATGTTATTGATAAACTAATGTGCATACAAACTTCAAAAAATTACAAAAGCTAATAGTTCCCAGATAAAAAAAAAATTGGGTAGAGTTTCCTCTATTTTTTTAGCATTCCAAAACCTGCTAACATAAAATCTGCCCATATAAAGCCCGCACAGCCATAAAAGTCGACAATAAAACTACTATAGCCATTACGGCCATAAAAGTAAACAATAAAACTACTAAAGCCTGCTCGGCCAAAACATAAAAAATAGAATCTTGAATATTAACGACACTAAATAAATAATCCCCTTGTTGTAAAGCATTGACTTCTTCGTGCGTTCCAAGTGGATAAAAGCTAGTGATCAAATGTCATCCTACAAAAAAAATAAGACACAAAAAAGATACGATATTAGTAACCAAATCATTTTAAAAAAAATCGTATTTTAGCAGAAAAATTGCATATATGAGTCACAATTATTATTATATTCTCGACGGCCTGTTTAAGGGTTGGTTTGACTTTTCACCCTTTAACGACCTGTTTTTAAGTTTAAGTGTTGATTTTTGAAAATTATTGTCACATTCTCAAACCGAGAGACCCGAGACTACGCGATCAGTTCGTACAAGTTACATTGGTCCCGTGTGAGGTGTTCGTGCCTCTTACGGGTCAGTTCGTACAAGTTACATTGGTGATTTTTGCAAATTATCGTCATATTCTCAAACCGGGAGACCCAGAACTACGCGATCAGTTCCTACAAGTTACATTGGTCCCGTGCGAGCTGTTCGTGCCTCCTAGGGGGTAGTTTGGGGGTTGATTTGGGTTTTCACCCTCTAATGGCTTATTTTTAAGTTTAAGTGTTCATTTTAATTCTCAAACCTGGAGACTCGGGACTACGCGGTCAATTCCTACAAGTTATATTCGTCCCGCGCGAGGTGTTCGTGCCTTATACGGGGTCGTTTGGGGGCTGATTTGGGTTTTCACCCTTTAAAGGCTTGTTTTTCAGTTTTAAGTGTTGATTTTTGCTAATTATCGTCATATTCTCAAACCAGGAGACCCGGGACTATGCAGTCAGTACCTACAAGTTACATTGGTCCCGTGCGAGGTGTTCGTGCCTCCTACGGGATAGTTTGGGGGCTGATTTGGGTTTTCACCCTGTAACGGCTTGTTTTTAAGCTTAAGTGTTGATTTTTATTCTCAAATCGGGAGACTCGGGACTATGCGATCGGTTCCTACAAGTTACATTGGTCCCGTGCGAGGTGTTCGTGCCTCCTATGGGGTCGTTTGGGGGCTGGTTTGGGTTTTCACCCTTTAACGGCCTGTTTTTAAGTTTAAGTGTTGATTTTTACAAATTATTGTCATATTCTCAAACCGAGAAACTCGGGAGTACGCGGTCAGTTCCTACAAGTTACATTGGTCCTGTGCGAGGTGTTCGTGCCTCTTACGGGGTAGTTTGGGGGCTGGTTTGGGTTTTCACCCTTTAACGGCTTGTTTTTAAGTTTAAGTGTTGATTTTTGCAAATTATCGTCATATTCTCAAACCGTGCAAGGTGTTCGTGCCTCTTACGGGGTCGTTTGGAGGCTAGTTTGGGTTTTCACCCTTTAACGGCTTGTTTTTAAGTCTAAGTGTGATTTTTGCAAATTATCGTCATATTCTCAAACCGAGAGACCCGGGACTACGTAGTTAGTTCCTACAAGTTACATTGGTCCCGTATGAGGTGTTCGTGCCTCCTATGGGGTCGTTTGGGGGCTAATTTAGGTTTTCACCCTCTAATGGCTTGTTTTTAAATTTAAGTGTTGATTTTTATTCTCAAATCGAAAGACTGGGGACTACGCAGTCAGTTCCTACATGTTACATTGGTCCCGTACGAGGTGTTCGTGCCTCCTACGGGGTCGTTTGGGGGCTGGTTTGGGTTTTCACCCTTTAACGGCTCATTTTTAAGTTTAAATGTGGAATTTTGCAAATTATCATCATATTCTCAAACAGGGAGACCCAAAACTACGCGGTCAGTTCCTACAAGTTACATTGGTCCCGTGCGAGGTGTTCGTGCCTCCTACGTGGTCGTTTGGGGGCTGATTTGGGTTTTCACCCTTTAACGACTTATTTTTAAGTTTTAAGTGTTGATTTTTGCAAATTATCGTCATATTCTCAAACCGGGAGACTCGGGACTACGCGGTCAATTTCTACAAGTTACATTGGTCCCGTGCTAGGTGTTCGTGCCTCCTACGGGGTCGTTTGGGAACTGTTTTGGGTTTTCACCCTTTAACGACTTGTTTTTAAATTTAAGTGTTGATTTTTGCAAATTATCATCAAATTCTCAAATCGAAAGACTGGGGACTACGCGATCAGTTCCTACAAGTTACATTGGTCCCGTGCAAGGTGTTCGTGCCTCCTACGGGGTCGTTTGGGGGCTGGTTTGGGTTTTCACCCTTTAACGGCTCATTTTTAAGATTAAGTGTTGATTTTTGCAAATTATCATCAAATTCTCAAACCGAGAGACCCGGGACTACGCGGTCAGTTCCTACACGTTACATTAGTCCCATGTGAGGTGTTCGTGCCTCTTACGGGGTCGTTTGGAGGCTGGTTTGGGTTTTCACCCTCTAACGGCTTGTTTTTAAGTTTAAGTGTTGATTTTATTCATAAACCGAAAGACTCGGGACTACGCGGTCAGTTCCTACGAGGTATATTTGTCCCACGCGAGGTGTTCGTGCCTTCTATGAGGTCGTTTGGAGGCTGGTTTGGGTTTTCACCCTTTAACGGCTTGTTCTTAAGTTTAAGTGTTGATTTTTGCAAATTATCATCATATATTCTCAAATTGGAAGACCCGGGACTACGCGGTCAGTTCCTACAAGTTACATTGGTCCTATGTGAGGTGTTCGTGCCTCTTACGGGGTCGTTTGGGGGCTGGTTTGGGTTTTCACCCTCTAATGGCTTATTTTTAAGTCTAAGTGTTATTTTTGCAAATTATCATCGTATTCTCAAATCGGGAGACCCGGGACTACGCGGTCAGTTCCTATAAGTTACATTGGTCCCGTGTGAGATGTTCGTGCCTCCTACGGGGGCGTTTGGTTGCTGGTTTAGGTTTTCACCCTTTAACGGCATATTTTAAGTCTAAGTGTTATTTTTGGAAATTATCGTGGTATTCGCAAATCGGAAGACCCGAGACTACACGATCAGTTCCTACAAGTTATATTTGTCCCGCGCAAGGCGTTCGTGACTCCTACGGGGTCGTTTGGGGGCTAGTTTGGATTTTCACCCTTTAATGGCCTAATTCTATGTTTAAGTGTTGATTTTTGCAAATTATCATTATATTCTCAAACGGGGAGACTCGGGACTACGCGGTCAGTTCCTACAAGTTACATCGGTCCCGTGCAAGGTGTTCGTGGCTCCTACGGGATCGTTTGGGGGCTGATTTGGGATTTCACCCTTTAACAACTTGTTTTTAAGTTTTAAGTGTTGATTTTTGCAAATTATCATCATATTCTCAAATCGAGAGACCTGGGACTACGCGATCAGTTCCTACGAGTTACATTGGTCCCGTGCGAGGTGTTCGTGCCTCCTACGGGGTCGTTTGGGGTCTGGTTTGAGTTTTCACCCTTTAATGGCTTGTTTTTAAGTTTAAGTGTTGATTTTTGCAAATTATCGTCAAATTCTCAAACCGGGAGACTGGGGACTATGAGGTCAGTTCCTACTAGTAACATTGGTCCCGTGCGAGGTGTTCGTGCCTCTTACGGGGTCGTTTGGGGGATGGTTTGGGTTTTCACCCTTTAACGGCTTGTTTTTAATTCTAAGTGTGATTTTTGTAAATTATCGTCATATTCTCAAACCAGGAGACCCGAGACTACGCGGTCAGTTCCTACAAGTTACATTGGTCCCGTGCGAGGTGTTCGTGCTTCCTACGGGGTCGTTTGGGGGCTGGTTTGGGTTTTCACCCTCTAACGGCTTGTTTTTAAGTTTAAGTGTTGATTTTTATTCGCAAACCGGAAGAATCGAGACTACGCGGTCAGTTCCTACAAGTTATATTTGTTTCGCGCGAGGTGTTCGTGCCTCCAACGGGGTCGTTTGGGGACTGATTTGGGTTTTCACCCTTTAACGGCTTATTTTTAAGTTTAAGTGTTGATTTTTGTAAATTATCATCATATTCTCAAACCGGGAGATTCGGAACTATGCGGTCAGTTCCTACAAGTTGGTCCTGTGCGAGGTGTTCGTGCCTCTTACGGGGTCGTTTGGGGGCTGGTTTGGGTTTCCACCCTCTAACGGCTTGTTTTTAAGTCTAAGTGTTATTTTTGCAAATTATCATCGTATTCTCAAATCGGGAGACCCGTGACTACACGGTCAGTTCCTACAAGTTACATTGGTCCCGTGTGAGGTGTTCGTGCCTCCTACGGGGGCGTTTGATGTGTTATTTTCACCCTTTAACGGCCTGTTTTAAGTCTAAGTGTTATTTTTGCAAATTATCATAGTATTCGCAAATCGGAATACTTGAGACTACGCGGTGAGTTCGTACAAGTTATATTCATCCCGCGCGAGGCGTTCGTGCCTCCTACGGGGTCGTTTGGGGGCTAGTTTTGATTTTCATCCTTTAACGGCTTGTTTTTAAGTTTAAGTGTTCATTTTTGCAAATTATCATCATATTCTCAAATCGGGAGACCCGAGACTACGCGGTCAGTTCCTACATATTACATTAGTCCCGTGCGAGGTATTCGTGCCTCTTACGAGTTCGTTTGGGGGATGGTTTAGGCTTTCACCTTTTAACGGCCTATTATTAAGTTTAAGTGTTGATTTTCACAAATAATCATCTTATTCTCAAACGAGGAGACCCGTGACTACGCGGTGAGTTCTTACAAGCTATATTGGTCCCGTGTGAGGTGTTCGTGCCTCCTACGGGGGTGTTAGGGGGCTGGTTTAGGTTTTCACCCTTTTACGGCCTATTTTTAAGTCTAAGTGTTATTTTTGCAAATTATCGTCGTATTCGCAAATCGGAAGACCCGAGACTACGCGGTCAGTTCCTACAAGTTATATTTGTCCCGCGCGAGGTGTTCTTGCCTCCTACGGGATCGTTTGGCGGCTGGTCTGGGTTTTCACCCTTTAACGGCTTGTTTTTAAGTTTAAGTGTTGATTTTTGCAAATTATGATCATATTCTCAAATCGGGAGACCCGAGACTACACGATCAGTTCCTACAAGTTACATTGGTCCCATGCGCGGTGTTCGTGCCTCTAATGGGGTCGTTTGGGGGCTCGTTTGGGTTTTCACCCTTTAACGGCTTGTTTTTAAGTCTAAGTGTGATTTTTACAAATTATCGTCATATTCTCAAAACGGGAGACCCGGGACTACGCGGTCAGTTCCTATAAGTTATATTGGTCCCGTGCGAGGTGTTCGTGCCTCTTACGAGGTCATTTGGGGGCTTGTTTTGGTTTTCACCATCTAACGGATTGTTTTTGAGTTAAGTGTTATTTTTACAAATTATCGTCGTATTCTCAAACCGGAAGACCCGGGACTACGCGGTCAAGTCCTACAAGTTAGATTGGTCCCGTGCGAGTTTTTCGTGCCTCTTACGAGTCCTTTTGGGGGCTGGTTGAGGTTTTCACCCTTTAACTGCCTGTTTTTAAATTTAAGTGTTGATTTTTGCAAATTATCATCATATTCTCAAATGGGGAGACCCGGGACTACGCGATCAGTTCCTACAAGTTACATTGGTCCCGTGTGAGGTGTTCGTGCCTCCTACGAGGGCGTTTGGTGGCTGGTTTAGGTTTTCATCCTTTAACAACCTGTTTTTAAGTTTAAGCATTATTTTTGCAAATTATCATCGTATTCGCAAACCTGAAGACCCGAGAGTACGCGGTCAGTTCCTACAAGTTGCATTGGTCCCGTGTGAGGTGTTCGTGCCTCCTACGGGGGCATTTGGTGCCTGGTTTAGGTTTTCACCCTTTAACGGCCTATTTTTAAGTCTAAGTGTTATTTTTGCAAATTATCGTCATATTCTCAAATCATAAGACCCGAGACTTTGCGGTCAGTTCCTACAAGTTATATTTGTCCCACGCGAGGTGTTCGTGCCTCCTACGGGGTCATTTGGCGGCTGGTCTGGGTTTTCACCCTTTAACGGCTTGTTTTTAAGTTTAAGTGTTGATTTTTGCCAATTATCGTCATATTCTCAAATCGGGAGACCCGGGACTACACGGTCAGTTCCTACAAGTTACATTGGTCCCATGCGTGGTGTTCGTGCCTCTTATGGGGTCGTTTGGGGGCTCGTTTGGGTTTTCACCCTTTAACGGCTTGTTTTTAAGTCTAAGTGTGATTTTTGCAAATTATCGTCATATTCTCAAACCGGGAGACCCGGTACTACGCGATCAGTTCCTACAAGTTACATTGGTCCCGTGCGAGGTGTTCGTGCCTCTTACGGGATCGTTTGGGGGCTTGTTTTAGTTTTCACCATCTAACGGCTTGTTTTTAAGTTAAGTGTTATTTTTCCAAATTATCGTCGTATTCTCAAGCCGGAAGACTCGGGACTACGCGGTCAGTTCCTACAAGTTAGATTGGTCCCATACGAGGTTTTCGTGCCTCTTATGAGTCCTTTTGGGGGCTGGTTTAGGTTTTCACCCTTTAACTGCTTGTTTTTAAGTTTAAGTGTTGATTTTTGCAAATTATTGTCATATTCTCAAACGGGGAGACCCGGGACTACGCGGTCAGTTCCTACAAGTTACATTGGCCCCGTGTGAGGTGTTCGTGCCTCCTACGGGGGCGTTTGGTGGCTAGTTTAGGTTTTCACCCTTTAGCAACCTGTTTTTAAGTCTAAGTGTTATTTTTGCAAATTATCGTCGTATTCGCAAACCTGAAGACCCGAGACTACGCGGTCAGTTCGTACAATATATATAGGTAATCTTCAACGGCTTTTATCACCTATGTAATCTCTAAATTTTTTAAGGATGTGTCCTACTCATTCAACGAGGATTGTGACTGGGTGGAAACATAGAAAAGATATTACAGTGCATATTATGACTATAATATGCATATTACAGTTGTAATATGCACTACATTATGCATATTTTAACAGTTAAATGTTAGAATTAAAGAGACAAAAATCCATTTAAGAGACAGAAATCCACTTAAGTCAAATTCAATCTAGATTCACTTGGACAAATCCATTTTGTTGATGATATCATTTTTTTCAGCAATGGCTGCAAAAGAAGCCTTACTAGTATTTATACATATATACTAGTTTTCAGCCCACGCGATGCACAAGGTTGAAAAATACATTATGGTAAGTGTGCGTGCAAGAATTGTCACAATATAATTAGAAAGAAATATCAATATGGAAAATAATCAATCACTCGTGAATGTAGTAGAAACCTAAACATTTACAAAACTTATTAGTCTTGCTCTGTTATAAGTGTATAAATGATCCTCCTTCGTTACTTAACTAGACAAAAATATCATAATCATAGTAACCCAAAATAAAAACAAACACTTCATTAAAAGAAGTATGTCCAGTTCATGAATATAAAATAGATAAATATTTGTTACCTTTGGAGAGGGAGAGAGAGGAGAATTGACGTCAGAAAAGAGGGGTAGAGAAAGAAGGCTTCAAGGTTGAGACTTTTACGAAGGGAAATTTATAGGTGTCTGAGAGTACTTCCCATTACAACTTCTGCATCCTCCTTTATGGTCACCACAAAGGATGTTCATTAGATCAAAGATTGTAGACTAACCTAAGAAAAAAAATACAAAATGTTAACAATCCGAAAATATAAATAGAAAGGATATTAAATAGATCAAAGATTATAGAGTTAGAAATAAAAGTATACATTCGACACTATGTATAATGTCTACTAATTCACATGCATTAACAACTTAATCTATGTTAGATTCAACCATCCAAGATCTTTAAAATATTCACATGCACATTTTTTCGAACAACCAACGTTCAACAAAGATGTATCAAAATCTGAATTCTTTCAAATTAACTAAAAGAATCACATAAAGTTATAGTACATTACAATTACCAAAAGTGTCAAGACAAATGTTTGATTACATATTGCATTCTTTTGTGCAAGGACAGGATGGGCAAGTGTATTTCAAAAGGAGTCTTTGGTAGTTGCTTAAAAATGAATAAGATTAGTAAATGGTGGTGATACAAGATTCATTTATCGAACGCAAGCAAGTGATCACTGCATAAATGCATATGAAGGATGAAAAAGGGAAAATAATTATTTATCAATCCCAATATTAATGCTAAATGTGCACAAAAAGGTAATTTGAGGGCCTGGTTTTATTCTGTACATAGAAAGAAGGATGATTCATTTATATACATGTTAGTTAGATGTTTTATGAAGGAGAAATAATTGTGCGTGCGTATGTTATATTTAGTAACAAAACAAAATATGGATAAAACCTGTGAGAGAAGAAAATTATTTTTCATCTATATTTACTTCCCACAAAATATGATCAGGGAGAATGTGATAAGGAGCTTCCTAATATATAAGACCCCAACACTACAAAAGCCCCAATATAGAGTGCAAAAAGCAAAAAGAAGCATAAAAAAGTGAGTAAGGATGTATAAGACAATTAGAATATGAGTGAGGCCTCTAATGCATGACCATCCGAAGGATCAATTGGATTTTCTACAAATTTCATCACCTAAACACACCAACTCAGTCATTTGGTCAATTGGATCAATGGGATTTTCTACAAATTTCCTCTACTTAATGAACAGACCCCTGCTGCATGAGACATTAACCTGTCATTTTCAGCATACATGTGTTCTTCTGCTATGTCCATCTATTCTTCACTTGGGTTGCTGACCTGCTTGTGTTGAAGTGCATTTTCAAAAATCCCCTTCAAAACCCTTCAATCAAAACAGTGGCTAGTAAAAAAATAGCTATAAAATTAGTTGCGAAAAGAATACGAATCAAATATTGATTTCAGATATGCTTCCCTGATTATAAATTTAACAAATACTCTAACTCGACATTTTTAACCTTTAGTATGTAACTGAAAACCCAAGGTAGCAAAAAATATCAATTCAGATATGCTTTAACAGAGTATGAATTCAATAAACATACCAACTTAGTCATTTGGTCGATGCAAAATAGTGGCCATGAGGGTTGTAAGGACATTTTTGTCCATTAAGAATTTATTATGTCGCACACCGTTACACCGTTGAAGAAATTCAAGATACATACATTCATCAACGGATCCGAATATCAAAAGAAGAAGAGGAATCAAAGTCTGACAGACCGGACCGGTCCGCCAGTAATAAAAGAACCGATCCGACTAACCGGACCGGTCCGCCTCAGACCCGGACCGATTCGTTTGCTGAAGGCCAGTATACCCCGGACCGCAAGCGAACCGATGAAGCCTGGAATAAAAGAACCGATCCGGTCAACCGGACCGATCCGCCCCCAAGCCGGACCGGTCCGCCTGGGATAAATTCGGCCAGATCTGTTAGAGATTTTTTAGGCTCAAAGTTTTCTTATTTAAGCCAACTTCGGGGAGTTGTTTTCTAAGACTTTTCAAGACGATTTTCAGAGTCCTAAATACTCTAAGTCTTCACCTATTGAGCCCAAGACTCTAGGTTTTTTGATTCACACAAATTGACAAACCTTTGTGAATCTTTTTGGTAACCCAAGAACACAACCTTGTGTTTGTTCAAACCTTTGTGGAGAGATCTTTGCAACCGAGGGCTGCGTGTCATTGCTGAGGGAGTTTCTACAAAGTTTTTATGACTGCGTGTCATTGAGGAGTACTGCGGTTCTTCCTTTGTTGATTGGACTGAGGTTCATGTGGGTTCGTTGCGTGTGGATTCATTGCTGCCGACACCGACCGACACCTGCGGGTATTCGTGTGTCACTGTATTTGATTGTAATCCGTGTAAGTTGCGATTTACTTATTATAGTGAAATAAAAGGTTTTGCCCTGCGGGGATTTTTCCTTAACTTTGTGTCACATGCTTTATTTATGGTTTGACACACGCACCTTAGATGCATGTTTAGGGGCTCAAATTAAATAAGTGGGCTATATTAGAAATTTGCGAAGTTAATCAATTATCACACGTAATTCTCGCGTTCTCAAATTGGTATCGGAGCGGGTTACGCTAATTTATCGCGTGATCCTGATTTTTCGAGGATTTATGACCAAGCATAAATTCTTCAGAATTTAGCTCCTTAATTTAGTGATTTTAATATCTCGAACAATGTAATTGAGCCATTTTTATGCCATATCACTCCATTGTCTATTCCTAACAACTTTCCCTAGTTTTTGTATAAGTTGGATGAAGTTTTCAGGAATGGAATGCAAGAAAGAATCCAAAAGAAAAGAAAGATGCAAGCAAAAAATGTCCAAGGGCAAAAGTGTAATTCCATTCAGAATTCGAAAGTAACACCAAAAGGAAAGTTGAAGAGAATGAGTTCACAAGAGCATAGGAAGAAACGACATTCAAATCGGAGGTCTAGATAAGAAGATATGGCCAGTCAAAGCTGCAAGGAAAAAGTCAAAGAAGAAGAAAATCGGACCGATCCGGGTAGGATTCGGACCGATCCGATTGGCCCAAGTCCAGTGCACCCCGGATGGATGGCAAACCGATGGAAGCAATAATCGAACCGATCCGGACACTATCGAACCGATTCGAAAGAAAATAAAAGAACCGATCCGATGGATATCGGACCGATCCGATTAAGACCCGGACCGATCCGGGCATGCGAAATCCTGCAATTAATTTCTCATTTATTGTGCAGATTTGATGAGTGCGTAGCTGTGAATCTTGTTCCACAAGCACATTTGGAGACCGACTTTGGATGATTTGTGCTATAAAAAGCCAAGTGATACATCATTTGAAAAGAGGCTAGAGAAAGGCTAGGGTTAGGAATTTTAGAGAGAGTTTTTAGATCAGATTTTTAGGTCAAATTTCCATTTCCTTCAAGATTTGCATGAACCCTAGTTTGTATTCTGAATCTCAATTCCGTTTTTGTGCTGAATTCAAGTAATATCATTCTATTCTCTTTTGCTTTAATTTTTTGCAAAGTTCTTACAATGTTCTGCAGTTTCATAATTTCATATGTGAGTTTGTTTTTCAACCAAATCATGAGCAGCTAATTTTTCAAGGGTTGGGGTACATGAACTCAATCCAAGACAAATTATTTGTATGGAAAATTAGAAAATAAATAAAAATATAGGTACTTGGGATGTTTAAGAATGCTTTGTATGTATAATTTGTCGTTCACCGCTTTATATTGATCTTTGATTTCATATGATGCGGGCTTGACCCTCATATATGTAATGCTTAGTGATGATAAGGACTGGATTTAATCAAGAATTTTGATTTATAATTCTAGTATTCTAAAGGATAATTTGTTAAGGATTGAGGGATTGTACCCTACCCTAATTTTCTCTAAATTGTTAAACCCAAATTTTGCTGTTAATTTCCATTTGTTTTTCATAAGTAAATTTTTAGAAAGTTTCCCACAAATCAATCATCTTTTTATTTCTTTTGAGAAATCATTTCAAGGTTGGGTAATTCTTCTTGTTATTGTTTGGCAATTTCGATCCCTGTGGAGACGATCCCGACTTACCGGGTTATTACTTGAGCGACAAGGCTTGCACTTGAGCCTCGCTAAATACGCACTTTTGAGACAAATATTAAGTCGCGTCAAGTTTTTGGCGCCGTTGCCGGGGATCTAAAATTTTTAAATTTTCAAGAAAGTTATTGTTATCTACAAGTGATTTCATAAAAAAAAAAAAAAAAAAAAAATCTTTTTATTCTCTTGTGTGCTTATTTGCAGAATTCATCTCCCACCCAAATTCACGAAAATCCTATTGCCGAAGCCGGGTCTGAAAATTCTGAGTCTTTGCCTTTTTGGGTTCCACCTCATTCGCCTAATAATTCCATCACAAGTCGTTCGTTGAGTCAAACCTTGAGTGAGAATTCTGAACCTTTCGGTAGCAATATGTCGGATCATGGTAGTGTCGGTGTTGGTGCTGGAGAGGATGATGCACCCTATCTTCCCATGAAAGATCTTTTATTTCCAGAAAGAACTGCTACCCCTGGTTGCATTTTATTCCCGTATAATGCCGGTCAGTTCCACTTTTGGAATGGAATGATCCAAATTCTTCCTACATTTCATGGGATGGATTCGGAAAAACCATATCTCCATATTCGAGAATTCGAAGATACGTGTGAGACATTTGGAGACCAAACGTGTCCACAAGAGGTAATCCGGTTGAAGCTCTTTCCTTTTTCCTTAAAGGATAAAGCGAAAACTTGGTTATGGTCCCTTCCTCCAAATTCGGTGTTATCCTGGAGAGATATGCAAAATAAGTTTATCTCAAAAATTTTTCCACAACACAAAACCAATTCTGTTAAAGCCCAAATTCAAGCTTTTCGTCAAAATGAGAATGAGTCTTTTGATAAGTGTTGGGAGAGATATCAGGAGTTAGTTAATGCGTGCCCCCATCATGGTTTTGAAACGCATCATCAAATTTCATTTTTCCATCAAGGCCTTACTGTAGCGTCTAAACAAATTGTTCAAACCATGTGTGAGAGACCTTTTTGGGAGTTAAGTACGAGCTATGTTGAGGCTCATTTGAAATATGTGGCGGAAACTACCCAAGCATGGGATACTTCTGATCCCAATAGTCAAAATAGAAATCGACAAGTGTCCAACTTGCCTGCTGCGTCCGATATTTATCACGTGGATAAGGACACTTTGTTGGATCTAAAATTTGATCAATTGGAGAAGAATTTTAGAGATATGCTAGATATGCGATTGAGAGATGTGTCTGGACCCGTAAAAGCCGGGATGGAGAAAGTATGTGCCATTTGTAATGCAGGCCATTCTACCGAAGGATGTCCTACTATTCATGCATACAAGGCCATGTACACTGAACAGGTTGATGCGATAGGAGGTTTTCGGGGAAATTATAATGCTCAGCAAGGGAATGCATATAATCAATCATGGAGGAATCCCGGGTTCAATTATGTACAACCCCAAGGTGGGATGGTTCCTAACCCACAGATGACTCTACCACAACCCCCTCAATTTCAGCAAGTGGCAAATCCTATGCAAGTACCAAATCCTGGGCCTTATGTACCTCCACCCAGGAGATCTCTTGAGGATAATTTCAATCAGTTCATCCAATCCCAAAAAGAGAGAGATGCTAAATTTGAGCGAATGTTCGCTGAAATGCATACTAACATCTCTAGGTTGCAGTCTGCGGTGAATACTCAAGAGAAGGGTAAACTTCCAGCCCAAGGCCAAAGACCACCTCTTCAAGGTCAACCCACGGTTTGTTCCACATCATCAGATTTGCAAGAACAATGTCAAGATGTTACTACTCTTCGTAGTGTTAGCGTAATTGATCTAGCACCTAAATTGCCAAAGGAGAATGATGATGGAGTGGAACCCGAGATTGAAAAGGAATCCGAAATTTCCGAGTCTGAAAAACCTTCCTTAGAAAAGGAATTGAAAGATGCGAAAGTTGAGCCTGATATTGAAGTCAAGTCGCCTACTGCTGCTCCATTTCCTCAACGCTTAGAGTCACCCCAGAAAGGTGCTTCGCGTCTCGAGGTGATGGATGTGTTGAAGCAAGTAAAATTGAACTTGTCGTTCCTTGATGCTATTCAACAAATTCCAGCATATGCGAAGGTTATTAAAGATCTTTTGACTGTCAAGAGACGTCTTAAGGTGAAGAAAAATGTTTTCTTGGCACAAAATGTGAGCTCAGTTCTTCTCAATGATCTTCCACCAAAATTCAAAGATCCAGGTTCACCTACCATTTCGTGTATCATTGGAGAAATGAGAGTGGAAAGAGCATTGCTTGATTTAGGTGCGAGTTTAAACATCCTCCCATACTTCATCTATAAGAAGCTTGATTTAGGTGATTTAAAACCTACCCGAATCACTCTACAGTTAGCGGATAGGACAGTCAAAGTGCCTCGTGGGATTGTAGAAGACGTGATAGTTCAAGTGGATACGTTCTACTTTCCCGTTGATTTTGTTATTTGGGACACCGAGCCTGTTCCCCATACGAGAAATCATGTTCCAATAATATTGGGCCGACCGTTCTTAGCTACCGCTAATGCTTTGATCAATACTCGGAATGGCCAAATGCAACTCACTTTTGGAAACATGACTCTCGAGAAAAATATTTTCAATGTCGCTAACCAAATGGGTGATGAGGATGAGATTCTTGAGGTTGATCTTATTGAAGAAGTGGTGGATGAAAATATTGAAAAAATCATAGGAGGAGATGCTCTGAAAGTGTGCTTAGGGCAAAGTGGTGCTCAAATGAGTGATTATACTGAGTTTGAGAGAGAGGTGGAAGAGTTAAAAATGTGGTTACAAGAGGAAGAGATTTTTGAGAGTTTGAGAGCGGTTGACTGGATTTCTAAGTATGAAGAATTGCCTCCGAGGGAGATACCCATGGTCCCCTCTGAACATAGATTTCCTAGTCTTGAGTTGAAGAAATTGCCCTCCCATGTCAAATATGCCTTTTTAGGTGAGAATGATACATTTCCTGTTGTTGTGTCTTCGCACCTAGAAAAAGGGCAAGAAGGTATGTTGTTAGATGTGTTGAGAAAGCATAGAAGTGCTTTTGGTTGGACCATAGCAGATTTGAAGGGTATAAGTCCTTTGATTTGTACCCATAAAATCTATCTTGAGGAAGAAGTGAAGCCCTCGCGTGAGATGCAAAGGCGATTAAACCCAACCATGAAAGATGTTGTAAGAGCGGAAATCATCAAATTGTTAGATGCTGGGATTATTTATCCCATTTCGGATAGTAAATGGGTGAGCCCAATTCAGGTCGTTCCAAAGAAATCCGGGATGACTGTGGTTGAGAATGCTAAGGGAGAATTAATACCTCAACGCACCACCACCGGGTGGCGTGTTTGCATTGACTACCGAAAGCTCAATGCCGGAACTCGAAAAGATCATTTTCCCTTACCATTTATCGATCAAGTTATTGAACGAGTGGTGGGCCATCCTTACTATTGTTTCCTAGATGGGTATTTCGGTTATAATCAGATTGAAGTGGATGTTCTTGATCAAGAGAAGACGACTTTTACATGTCCGTTTGGTACGTTTGCCTACAAACTTATGCCATTTGGGTTATGTAATGCGCCAGCTACTTTTCAAAGGTGCATGTTGAGTCTCTTTAGCGACATGATTGAAAAAGGTCTTGAGGTGTTCATGGACGATTTCAGCGTTTTCGGTTCATCTTTTGACCATTGTTTAGCTAATCTTGAGAGAGTTCTATTCAGATGTGTGGAAAAAGACTTAGTCCTCAATTGGGAAAATGCCATTTCATGGTTACCGAGGGTGTAGTCTTGGGCCACATAGTCTCATCTAGGGGAATTGAAGTTGATCGAGTAAAAATTGAAGTAATAGCTGAGTTACCCCCGCCAAAATCACTTAAAGATGTGAGGTCTTTTCTAGGCCATGCTGGATTTTATAGGAGGTTTATCAAAGACTTTAGCGCCATCGCTAGACCTTTGAGTAATCTTCTCATGAAGGATGCTCCATTTGAGTGGAATAAAGCATGTCAAGAATCATTTGATAAACTAAAAAGCATGCTTATTTCTGCACCTATCATGCAAGCTCCGGATTGGTCGCTTCCCTTTGAGCTTATGTACGATGCAAGTGATTACGCGATTGGGGCTGTTCTTGGACAGAGGAAAGACAAGAAAGCTCATGTTATTTACTATGCTAGCCGAACATTATCTGGCCCTCAGCTTAATTACTCTACTACAGAGAAAGAGTTGCTAGCTGTCGTTTTTGCTCTCGACAAATTTCGCTCTTACATTGTTGGGTCGCCTATACTTTGTTTCACTGATCATTCGGCATTGAAATATCTCTTGAGCAAGAAAGATGCCAAACCTCGTTTAATCAGGTGGATCCTACTCCTACAAGAGTTTAATCTCTCGATTCAAGATAAGAAAGGAGTAGAAAACGTCGTTGCTGACCATTTGTCATGACTCTCGTCCGACGTGCCTATTGATCCCATTCCCATAGACGAGTATTTTCCGAATGAGAATCTATTTGCTACCTCTTCTCTCCCTTGGTTTGCGGATATAGTCAATTACCTTGTCACAGGAATTGTTCCATCTAGTTGGAATCCGCAAGAGAGAAGGAGGTTCATTACTTGGTCACGCATGTTCTTTTATGATGATCCATATTTGTTTAAGTATTGTGCTGATCAAATCATCCGGAGATGTGTACCCGATGAGGAAATTCAAGGGGTAATTCGATTCTGTCATTCGAAAGCATGTGGCGGTCACTTTTCTAAAAATAAAACTGTTGCGAAAATCCTTCAAAGTGGTCTTTATTGGCCCACAATCTTCCGAGATGTGAATGCTTTTTGTAAGACTTGCGATAGATGCCAAAGAATGGGAGCTATTACTCGCCGTGATATGATGCCATTATCCCCTATTTTAGTCTTGGAGTTGTTTGATTGTTGGGGTATTGACTTCATGGGACCCTTTCCCCCTTCTGTTGGTTTTCTATACATCCTCGTCGCTGTAGATTATGTCTCCAAATGGGTAGAGGCCATAGCTACAAGGACGAATGACAGCAAGGTGGTGATAAAATTCATTCAAGAGAATACACTTTCTCGCTTTGGTATGCCTAAGGCCATAATTAGTGATAATGGAACTCATTTTTGCAATAGGCCAATGGAGAAACTAATGCGGAAATATGGAATTGTTCATAAGGTTAGCACCCCCTATCACCCCCAATCGAATGGCCAAGCCGAGCTTGCTAATCGAGAAATCAAGAATATCTTGGAGAAGACAGTTGATCCTAATCGGAAAGACTGGTCTCTTAGATTGACTGATGCTCTCTGGGCTTATAGAACCGCATACAAGAATCCCCTTGGGATGTCCCCATTTCGATTTGTGTATGGCAATCCTTGTCATCTTCCGGTTGAAATCGAACACAAAGCGTATTGGGCTATCAAAAGGGTGAACTTCAAAATGGATAAAGTCGGTGAAAAACATAAACTTCAGTTGAATGAGTTGGAAGAAATGCGCAATGATGCGTATGAAAGTGCCAAAATCTCCAAGGACCGAATGAAACGAGCTCATGACGGAATCATTCGTAAAAAAGAGTTTCATTCGGGACAAAAAGTACTTCTTTACAACTCGAGGTTGCACTTGTTTCCCGGAAAATTGCGGTCCCGATGGTCTGGTCCTTACATTGTGAAAGAGGTATTTCCCCATGGAGTCGTTGAGCTAATAGATGAGAAAGGGGGGACCACTTTTAAAGTCAATGGGCATCGTCTCAAGCCTTATTTGGAAGCCATGGTTAAAGAAGCCGACACAATCTGGCTGTCGGACCCCATTTATGGGGATTGATTGAAAGAAGAGAGTGAGGTCGTCGCACCCCCGACATGAATGGGGTGAGTGTAGTACATATGCGTCGTAGGATGTAGAAGTTGTAGGTTAGAGTCCGTTCTGAGGGTTGAGAATTCGAAGGGTGCGGGTTGTTTCGTTATCAATGAGCTGCGAGCATAGTTGGAAGTTTGCAAGGTTGAAAAATCATCTTTGGAGTGGAGTATGAGCATTGATAGGAGGAGAGGAAGAGAGAAGAAGAATTCTGGAAATCCAAAACCGGATCGGTCCGGTGAAATAAAAGAACCGATCCGGTCATCCGGGGTAGAAAAAGAACCGATCCGGTGAGGCGGATCGGTCCGGCCCAAAACCGGATCGGTCCGATTTTCTGCAGGTTTAGTTTACCAAGAGACACACCTCTTCATTTCCACCTCCTCAATCCCCACCCTTTCACTTCACCCAATCCAACCCTTCCTTCAAAATTTCGTCCACCCATTTCCCACCCATTCATTCCCTCCATTTCCCACACTCATTCCTATAAATACATACCTCCACTACCCATTTTCTCCACACCTCCACCTATCTTCTCTTTTATATCTCCATAGCTATCTCCTTCCTCTATACCAAATGGCTGCTCCCCAGAAATATACCTCCATTGAAGTTCTCCCCAACGGAAATGGAGAGTATCGTTCCCGCCAAGAAGCCAATTGGTTCCGAAGGTTTTTCAGCCCTACGCGCAAAATCCATATCGAGCGTCAAGTGTTGTGGGATCAACTGCCCAACTCGGTCACAGCCCTTTTCCTGTCACGGGGCTGGTGCCGTTTCTTTAATGAACCATATGAGGCTGTTTGGGAAAATGAAGTCCGTCAGTTTTACGGATCTCTCGTCCGTACCGTTGAATTTGAGTCCCAAGCCTTTGTGGATTCCATACCTATCCCATTTTCACTTGATCTCGTGGCAAGGAAGCTCGAGTCTTTTGGTGTGATCACTCCGGCCCAATTTGACTATCCAAGTCCCGATCCCGTCCTCTCTAAAGAAGTTTGTATCTCGCGGATCCAGTCCGGTGCGGTTTGGACCACCGAAACCTTTCCCGTCGGTCGCTTGTCCGACAAGGCACGCATCACCTTTCATCTCGTTTGTGCCAATATCTTGCAAACTTCTAATGATTCAGCGATGCGGCCGCGCCAAGCCACCATGATATATCATTTGTTCGATCCGGTGACCGTAATCAATTTGGCCCGTACATTTTACGCCGATATCCTTTTTGTGGCTTATGATAAAAAGGGTCGCGCTCCCGTTCCGTATGGTCGGCTCATTACCTCAATGCTTCGGGATGCAGGGATTGCACCACCTCAGGATCTTGTCAAACTTCCTAAACCTTTAGGACAAGAGTCCCGCACTCGAAGTGAACGGAAAATTCAGCTAATCCATGCGCGGCACGGTGACGATTCTAGTGAAGAGGACGACGATGAAGGGGAGAACGTCGCTGAAGAGGACGTGGAAATGGCGGAGGGTGAAGAGGCAGAATATGATGAGACGGAGGATCCGGATTACGTTCCGAAGGATCCGATCTTGCATGAGCGCGTTCTCTCTCTCGAGACGCGTTTTGACGCACATGTGTCCTCCTACGAGAGGGATATGAGTTTGGTCCTGCGTATGCAGGCCGACTTGTATCGTCTCCAAGCGGGACCCGAGGCCCCTCTTCCTCCCTACTATTATAATCCATATGATCCTTCTGCTCCCAGTACTTCCCATCCCCCACCCGCCCCTTAGGATACCCTTCCCTTGTTAGGATTTTTATCCCTATGTTGTAGTTTTGATTACACAGTTATTTCCACAGTTTGTTTGTAATTTACAGTCTTAATATGATATTGGCATGTTTTATTTATCACACTCTTTATGTTGTCTTCTTTTTCTCTCTTATCTATTTGATTGAGGACAATGCAAATCATTGAGTTAGGGGGGATGACAGGTGCGTATTCATAAAACTTCGCTTATATTCATATATATGTAAAAAAATTATAAAAAAAATATTAAAAAAAAAATGAAAATTTTTGAAAAAACTAAAAATATTTTTGTTCAAAATAAATAAAAATTGGAATTTAAATTTTTCAAAAATATCACCTTTACTCTATTTTAAGTCTCAAATTGTTAAATCGTTTGCACTAAGTCAAAATTGACCGAAGATGGAAATTGAAAGAAAATTGACGACTTTACGAATAAGTGTGGAGATTAGTCCAACCCGGTGAGATTTAGAGCCTATCGATATTTATGAGTTTTTAAATCAATCCGAGTTTATGATTAACTCAAAGTTCTTTTCAGCGTTTTAATAAGTCGTTGATGATCTCAATCGTTTATTTTGATCGGTTATGGGAAATGTGTGAAATGTTGTCTCGAAATTCGTGCTAAATATATCTCTAAACTTAATTAATCTCGAGATGCATATGGTAATGTGATTAGCAATCTGGACAATGAAGTAGGCCCTCGTTTGTTACCCAAAAATATTAGCCATAAAAAGTTGTGAAAAACCAAATTATCCCTTTGCAACCCACTTTGAGCCTAATAAAATATTTTCCTTTCGTTTGATAACCCGAAAAAAAACCAAATAGCCTGGAATTGCGAAAATGGAATATTCAATAAGTCCGAAAAGTGCAACAAAAAGGGGCAAGGAAAAAAAAATAGATATGCTCAACCAAAAATAGAAAGAAAAGAAAAAAAAATGAAAATAGCAAGAAAAGAAAGAGAAAAATGAGCAAATGCCCGAAAAAGCACTAATGGACGTCATAAGGATATTTTCCAATTCCGAACATTCCATCCATTCCCATTTTTACCCTTTACACCTTTTAACCCCAAAAAGTCCTAACCGAGTCCGAATGGCGAAATTAATTACTGCATGGAGAGCTAAGACATGAAAAGATAATATTAGAGATTAAATGGTGTTAACTAGAGGTGATGTTCCCATTTCCTAATAACTGTATTCCGATGATGAGATATTGTCACCATATATTTCCTTCTTTTCAATTTTGTATGCATGAATTTGTGTCCATTATATTTACTCTTTATATCATGCATACCGAGAGAAAATAGCCACAATCCGAGTGATTCGTTTGTGAGTACATCCGTAAGAATTTGAATCAAAACGAATTTTTGGAAAAGTAACGTAATGATCAATCGGTGGAAATTTGAGGTCTAATTTTTAGCTTTGCACACACACACTATAGTTTGAGACAGTTGAATATGAATGTAGGGCGATTAATTTTAGAAAAGTTTAAATTGTACAATTTTTAGATATTTTGATATTTATTTGAGTCAATAACGAATTTTGTGGGTAAATTCACTGCAAACCCTCACGAGACAAAACTCGTCCTACTAGGGTAACCTAGAGGTTTAAAGGCTTGTTGCATACGCTAAATGCAATCGCGTGCCTGCGAAAGTGGAATACTATTTCAATAAAGAAGTTTTCAAGAAATAAATGTTGGTTAGATTCAGATACATTGCCCGGGACGTGCAAAGTCCTAAGTTAGGGGGATTTGACCAAGCATAAATTCTTCAGAATTTAGCTCCTTAATTTAGTGATTTTAATATCTCGAACAATGTAATTGAGCCATTTTTATGCCATATCACTCCATTGTCTATTCCTAATAACTTTCCCTAGTTTTTGTATAAGTTGGATGAAGTTTTCAGGAATGGAATGCAAGAAAGAATCCAAAAGAAAAGAAAGATGCAAGCAAAAAATGTCCAAGGGCAAAAGTGTAATTCCATTCAGAATTCGAAAGTAACACCAAAAGGAAAGTTGAAGAGAATGAGTTCACAAGAGCATAGGAAGAAACGGCATTCAAATCGGAGGTCTAGATAAGAAGATATGGCCAGTCAAAGCTGCAAGGAAAAAGTCAAAGAAGAAGAAAATCGGACCGATCCGGGTAGGATTCGGACCGATCCGATTGGCCCAAGTCCAGTGCACCCCGGATGGATGGCAAACCGATGGAAGCAATAATCGAACTGATCCGGACACTATCGAACCGATCCGAAAGAAAATAAAAGAACCGATCCGATGGATATCGGACCGATCCGATTAAGACCCGGACCGATCCGGGCATGCGAAATCCTGCAATTAATTTCTCATTTATTGTGCAGATTTGATGAGTGCGTAGCTGTGAATCTTGTTCCAAAAGCACATTTGGAGACCGACTTTGGATGATTTGTGCTATAAAAAGCCAAGTGATACATCATTTGAAAAGAGGCTAGAGAAAGGCTAGGGTTAGGAATTTTAGAGAGAGTTTTTAGATCAGATTTTTAGGTCAAATTTCCATTTCCTTCAAGATTTGCATGAACCCTAGTTTGTATTCTGAATCTCAATTCCGTTTTTGTGCTGAATTCAAGTAATATCATTCTATTCTCTTTTGCTTTAATTTTTTGCAAAGTTCTTACAATGTTCTGCAGTTTCATAATTTCATATGTGAGTTTGTTTTTCAACCAAACCATGAGCAGCTAATTTTTCAAGGGTTGGGGTACATGAACTCAATCCAAGACAAATTATTTGTATGGAAAATTAGAAAATAAATAAAAATATAGGTACTTGGGATGTTTAAGAATGCTTTGTATGTATAATTTGTCGTTCACCGCTTTATATTGATCTTTGATTTCATATGATGCGGGCTTGACCCTCATATATGTAATGCTTAGTGATGATAAGGACTGGATTTAATCAAGAATTTTGATTTATAATTCTAGTATTCTAAAGGATAATTTGTTAAGGATTGAGGGATTGTACCCTACACTAATTTTCTCTAAATTGTTAAACCCAAATTTTGCTGTTAATTTCCATTTGTTTTTCATAAGTAAATTTTTAGAAAGTTTCCCACAAATCAATCATCTTTTTATTTCTTTTGAGAAATCATTTCAAGGTTGGGTAATTCTTCTTGTTATTGTTTGGCAATTTCGATCCCTGTGGAGACGATCCCGACTTACTGGGTTATTACTTGAGCGACAAGGCTTGCACTTGAGCCTAGCTAAATACGCACTTTTGAGACAAATATTAAGTCGCGTCAATTTTCTTTCTGATACAATTTGTCTACTCACGTTTTCAAATTGGTATCAGAGCAGGTTGCGCAAATTTATCGCGTATTCCTATTTTTCGCGAAAATTGTGTGATATTGATTTTTTTTAAATTAGTTTTGTGAAAAATCGCATTTTTTTCAATGGTACGCCCGTTTAATGAGGAGCCTATTTTTGAAAAAGTTCACGACCATGCTGAAAATTGAAAAAGTCTGAATTTGAAACTTTGCAAAAGAATTAAAGTTTTGGAAAAAGAAAATTCTCGTTTGAAATCCGCGATGGATCTTTTGCAAACGGTTCAAAATCAAAGAGATTTTTATCGTGAAAAATTTGTTTCTTTGGACCATGAATTTAATGCTTTAAAATTGTCCAAAAAGGAGAGTGATGATAGGGTCCTTATTTTAGAAAAAGATTTAGAGGACCTTAAAAATTCGATGGTTTGTGTTTGTGCCAAAGATGAAAGAAATATTTTAATCAATGAGTTTGTGGCACGTGAAGAGACTCTTAGTGAAAAGTTTGCTTTAATTGATGGGGAGAGGGATACCCTTTTAGAAATTGTTGAAAATTTGAAAAAGCAATCCCTGTCTTGGAAAGAGTCTAATTTGTTGCTTGAATCAAATTTATTTGAAGATGAAAAATGATTTAAACGATTCAAGTAGGTTTGATTGTGATGGTAATGGCTCATCTTGTTCTCATGCTTCTAGTGCTAAAGCCAAAACCATTATTTATTTTAGAGGGTCAATCAATCCCGAGGACATTAGAAAAGATCACACTTTAGGTAACATTCCTTCCGTTTACACATGTTCACATTGTGGTAGGAAAGGTCATCGTAGGAGATTTTGTTTTGATCTTGGAAGAAGTCCTAGGATGTCGAAGTCTAGTGTTACCTTGGTTCCTAAATCCCCCACACGTTGTTTCACATCTATTTGGGTTAGGAAATCACTTTTGGATATACTAGATTTTAGACAAGTTGATTCTCGTTTGCTTGCACATGATTCTTCTCTTGCCATATCATATAGATGATTGTGTTCGCATGTGTGTCATACGCTAGTTATGCTTTTTGATATATGTTTGCTAGCGTTGTGACATGTACTTTTTGTATAGATTTTTTATTTTTGGAAATATTTTGAAAAATACAAAAAGATTTTATTTTGATAAAATTTTGAGAAAATCCAAAAAGATTTTTGTATTTTGTTTGCACCGTTTATGGATGAAGACTTAAGATGACCGAGTCACAACATCATTCCATTTTTCATGGGACTATTTGATAGTGTTTTGAGACAATAGGTCAATTCATCCGTGTGCTTTATAATGTTTGGAGTCATTAAGATGTAATTAAGTGTTACTTCCTACATGTTTGACTCATGTTTCCTTTAATGCACACATGCACGGATTTGTTTGATTATTGTGCTTGTCTTATTACATGTTGGTTGGGTGTTTTCACTTCAATCCTGTCCTTAAAACGAACCAAGCGCGATAAATTTTGTTAAGGAAATTGTGCATATAAAAACCGTTTTGTGAGTTTGTGTGATTTGTTTGATAACGGGGAGGGGCAATGAAAGATAATTATCTCTTCTTTGTGCAAAAGCCACCGTTAAATTGGACCTAAAAAATGGAGGAATTTTATTATCCGGGGTCCAAAGAGGTTTAAAAGAGCTCGAAAAATTTAAAGGCGATAAAAAGATATTCATGCCAAAATATGGGCCATTTAGGTTTTTGCACCAATTCTCCAAAGTTTGAGAATTTAGATTACCTCTAAAAGAAAATATATATGAGGGAGTTTGGTTGGAGAATTAAAACGGGTTTGCACGTCCTTGAAATTCTTGAAAATGCGCTATATAGTTTTGGACGTTATTGGTGTGGAAATCATTTGACTTTGATTTGTTGATTTGCATAAGACGATGTCATCTAAATTCAACAAACTTTTACACCTAAGGATACCTTTGATGTTCATTCGTTAGGAGTACACGTATGCATCATGCACATATGATTGATTGAGTTGATTTACCTATCGAATATGTTCACACCCATTTATTCCGTTTCCATGACTTGGTTGTTTGAGTCTAAATCCATGGTGTGATTTTTGTATCATATTTGATCAAATTGGTATCTTATTTTTTGTACGAAAAATTTGAAAAATTCAAAAATAGTTTGTGAAGATTTGTTTGAGCATCTCCTTGCAAGAGCACGTTTACCATATTGTTTGATGCCTTGATTTGTATACCATGACACCCCGATTTTGCTTATTTGATTCATTCTTCTTATTTGTCTATTTGGAGACATCATAAAAAGGGGGAGAAAGAATTATCTTTTTATGGGGGAGATTTGAAAGTTTGAGTTTTCTCATAAATTGGTATATATGTTTATCTCATTTCAAACTCGATATGTCACTTGGTATTTTGCTTTGTCTCATGTTTGTAGGTACTACATGGATTATCATTGGATTGCAAACCCTGATGAGAAAAGTGTTGAGATTCCTGAAGAATTGAAGAGCAAACGTTGTAGTCTTATTCAATTGTATCTTTCCAGTTTTGGGTTCATGGAAGGGTAGATTTGTATAGGCATTTTTAGTTGTTTGATAATTCGGATGTTTGTTTTTATGTATGTACCGGCATAGACATAGGGGGAGATTTGTAAGGATATTTTTGTCCATTAACAATTTATTATGTCGCACGTCGTTACACCGTTGAAGAAATTCAAAATTCATACATTCATCAACGGATACGAATATCAAAAGAAGAAGAGGAATCAAAGTCTGACAGACTGGACCGGTCCGCCTGCAATAAAAGAACCGATCCGGCTAACCGGACCGATCCGCCTCAGACCCAGACCGATCCGTTTGCTGAAGGCCAGTATAGCCCGGACCGCAAGCGAATCGATGAATCCTGGAATAAAATAACCGATTCGGTCAACCGGACCGATCCGCCCCCAAGCCGGACCGGTCCACCTGGGATGAATTCGGTCAGATCTGTTACAAATTTTTTAGGCTCAAAGTTTTCTTATTTAAGCCAACTTCGGGGAGTTGTTTTCTAAGACTTTTCAAGATGATTTTCAGAGTCCTAAATACTCTAAGTCTTCACCTATTGAGCCCAAGACTCTAGGTTTTTTGATTCACACAAATTGCCAAACCTTTGTGAATCTTTTTGGTAACCCAAGAACACAACCTTGTGTTTGTTCAAACCTTTGTGGAGAGATCTTTGCAACCGAGGGCTGCATGTCATTGCTGAGGGCGTCTCTACAAAGTTTTTATGGCTGCGTGTCATTGAGGAGTACTGCGGTTCTTCCTTTGTTGATTGGACTGAGGTTCATGTGGGTTCGCTGCGTGTGGATTCATTGCTGCCGACACCGACCGACACCTGCGGGTATTCTTGTTTCACTGTATTTCATTGTAATCTGTGTAAGTTGCGATTTACTTATTATAGTGAAATAAAAGGTTTTGCCCTGCGGGGATTTTTCCTTAACTTTGTGTCACATGCTTTATTTATTGTTTGACACACGCACCTTAGATGCATGTTTAGGGGCTCAAATTAAATAAGTGTGCTATATTAGAAATTTGCGAAGTTAATCAATTATCACACGCAGCGAACTTCAAGACCCAACATAGAAAGATTTCATAGAAAGATTTCTCAGAATAACCCAAACACCTAAACTTCAAGACCCAATATGAAGTTCAAATCCACTAAATATGTGCAAGAAAAGTAGTTAAACATCTAACTTATATCACTTTAATCTACAAAAAATTGATAGATTGATAAGCAAACCTAATGCCTAATTTTTTTTAAATGATAGTTACACAATTAATATACCCAAATCGATATATATATCTATATAATATAGGAGAGGGGTGTTTGAATAGTGAAACGATCCAACGGTTGAAATCAAATTTTTTGGTGCAATCTAAGGGTGTGGTAGTTTGCCATGTCACCACTTAGCATTGTGACATGGAAAATGTGAGAAAAAATCCTTGAATCCCAAACCCTCCCCCGCTCATTCACTTTCGTTTCCCTCATTTGCTCTCTACCCATTTCAATACAAACTCTTCTAACCCTAACCCTAACCATACCCGTCGCTGCCATCCATGGACGCTTTCCACCGCCGCCCTCCATATCTGCCCTATGCCTCCAACTCTTCCGCCTCTAGGTAGTCTCTCTCACCTTATTACTCACACGCACACACCCCTTTGTCGACAACCTCTCACACAAACACGCACACACACACAGACTCTCATGCCTCCGCCCCCTTCCCCACCACATTTGCCTCCACTAGCGCCTTCACCTCTCGCTCTCTTACACACGCACACACAGATAAGGTAAATCGTTTGTTTTTTTTCGATTTTATTTTGAAGATCTAATGGTTTGTTTGTGTTTTGTTTTGAAGATCTAATGGGTTTTTTCAGATTTTGTTTTGAAGATCGATTCGGGTATGATTTCTTCTCTCTTTATGATTTTTTTTGTACATTTTAATGTTTTGTAAACCCTAATTTTTAGGTTTTTTTTTGGAATCATGTTTGATCTTTGAAACCAAGTTCTTATATTTTTAAGGGGCATCTTGATGATATTTTTGGTTTGTTTGTAGATTTCTCACTACTAGATTAACCAAACTGTGGCAGTGGCTCTGTGGTTGAGATGGAGGAAATATAAAACGGTTGGACCTCATATTGGTTAGTTTCTAATCTATTTTTAAGAAGTGGGTCTATTTGATTGCATGCCTACAAATTTAGGGGTCAAAGTGGCTTTATGGATTTGAGCTTATTTACTTTGGTTTTAAGATACTCAATTGGTTTCCGCAGTGGCTCTGTATTTGAGATGGAGGAAATATAAAACAGTTGGACCTCATATTGGTTAGTTTCTAATCTATTTTTAAGAAGTGGGTCTATTTGATTGCATGCCTACAAATTTAGGGGTCAAAGTGGCTTTATGGATTTGAGCTTATTTATTTTGGTTTTAAGATACTCAATTGGTTTCCTAGATGTAGATTAGAAAAACTTACATTTTGAGTTGAAATTTTAGTTTATTAATTGGTTAAAGGGGGTTTTGGGGAAAGGTCCTCATAATGGTCAAAGTGTTATTGTACTAAAAACACCATGAAAAAATAAATGTTATTGTACCACAAGGGCTAGATTTATAAATATTATTGTACCACAAGGACTAGATTTTTAAACTTGAAAAGCATTATCCTAAAAATCCAAATATAGGAAGGAACATGACCTTTACCTTAATTCTCTATTGGTTAAATTATGCTGGATATCCTTCAGTTTGATTTTGGGCTACTTTTGAGCCCCAACCGTGTTCGTGTACACATTTACGCATTTTGCGTATTAAAAAATCGAAAGAAATATTGGAAATTTTATCAATGGAATTTAGAGTTGGAGGATATTGTATTTTGTTGAAATTTATACGTGATCATATCAAAAATCGATTGATGTATAGTTGCTCCTTAATGCAACATGTTGATGAAGGCTATAGGAGTTCATGGTACGCAAATCGAGTTGATTCTTTAGCTATTTTCATGGTTATTTTTTTATGAATTTGATTATCTCAATCCATCGTATTTCATTTATTCGAGTTCACACATGTTACTAAATGGTTGATGAAATGCCTATAAAATGTCTATTATTTACTTGAGGTCGACTTTGGAAGTGATTATTTTATTTAATTCATAATCATAGGTTTTTGATCCTATGTATGGTGACATTATGAGAGCAGACTACACAGATAAAGTATGTGTTGGACATTTAATTTTCAGGTATACCTTCTTTCTCTTTATATTTTATTTTAAATTATGGCATACGTGGGATGCGATCGTGTTATAGGCAAGAATAGTATGGGGTAAAACTGTAATAGTGTAGGGAAGAGCACCTTATAGTGTACTCCAATTTGATGAAATACTTAGTAATAAGTTTATGCTTCCAATTCAATGGTAGGGTTTGACAAAAAGTCTGCTAATTTTCTTAATATAAATTTCATGAATATTTTTTTTAACCTCTAACTGTTATTATGCATCTAACTTTAACTTTTTTCTATTGTTCTTCTACAGGCAGAAATTAGGGAAGCATGAAGTAAATGGGTTTTTTCTTATATTGGGCACTTAGTAAATACTATATGATGTGACAATTGAGGTAAACCCATCCCCGTGCAATTTTTACATCTATTTGAGTTTAATGCGTAGCTTTGAACTTGAACTTGAACTCTCAATCACCGTGTGACTAAATATGTACACTTTGGTGACTTTTTTTTTGCATACAACCCTTTTCATCTCCTCTATTATTTGTGTATTTTGTTTTAAATCCATAGTAAGAATTGTTTTTGCCTTTCATGCTTACTAGAATATTGTGGTGTAATCTGAGTTTTGAATTGCAATAGAGTTTAAATTACTCCATTCAAAATAAATATAGATTCTACTAAGATCTGCCATTTTGGTGCTCTGTTGATATGATATGATACGAAAAGCGTGAACATAATTTTATGTTTTGTCTGTATGATCATTTTAAACGCTTCAAATGAGTTTGGGTTCTGTTTTTTAGTTTATTACCCACGTTCTTATTTGTCCCGATTCTTTCATTCAATTTTTCGTGCCTTTGGATTCATATTTTTGTTTCCGGGGATTTTCGAAGAGCGAACGTCCATTTTTAACATGTTGGTTTCATAAAAAGTCTTCAAAATGCGTCAAAATGCTTCATTTCTTGGAGTTTTTTTAGCCGTTTGTATACTTGATTTGTTGGTGTATGAAAAATCAAAATCTGTATTTATATATTTGTATTATATAGAATACTGGAAAGCTAAAAGGATTGGGTTATGGATTGTATTACAGTGCTAAATATGCACTTAGGTATGTGCACTTGGGTTATGGATTGTATTACCCACGTGTTTGTTCATTTTGTGTTGAATTGATAAAAAATATATAACTTAGGTATTTTTGATTTGGTTCTTCAAACTGCAAGCTTATGTTTTTAGTGTGAATTCAATTTCTTGGGTTTAAACTTATGGCGTGATTCTAAATCTTGGTTTCTACAGTTTTGGAATGCCCTAAAATAACAATGATGCTGTCTTTTATTTTTAGTGTGAATTCATTATTTTGTTTATTTATTTTGTTACCTGATGAACCTGATGAACAATCATTGTTATTTTAGGGGAGGAGGTAAGTGTTTTCCCCAAACCAGTATAGCAACGGGGCAGAGGACCAAGCAGTTCCCTACTGCCTTCCAAATCTCTTTTGAAGATGAAACAAACCAATGGTTCTAAAATGGTTTCCATCACTTATCTGTTACCTTATCTTTGTATGTGATGTATGTGCTTATAGTAAAGTAGTGTTTCTAATGACAGAGCAGGTGCATGTTGTGAATGACATAACATTTACATATTGTGAATGACCTCGAGACACCAATGCCTCTAATTTTGCTGCTGACTTGGTCTTATTTTATGCGCATAGATCGGTGTATAATTGACGATACGATTCAGTAGGTCCATTGGAACAGAAATACACTAGATGTCATTGAGGAGTGATCGATGGATATTTAATCCCATAGATATTCTCTTAAAGATACGAGGTATTTTATTGTGACATCTTTAGTTCTGTGTTTTTCAATTTGCCTATTTTAAATAGAAGGCTTTGAATTTGCCTATTTTAGATATGCTCGAAATGTTCAATAATACTTCTAGGAAATTGAAAATAAGTTTTGGAACTGTTTTGCAGGATTAAAGTAGAGAGTCATAAGCCGATTAGCAGGACGTTCTTCATCGACATCTGAAACCTCAGAAGAACTTGCTGATAGATCGTCATACCAATGCACTAAAGTATAAGTGCAAATATAAAGTATGTTCTGTTTTTTCTTTTCGATCATTTCAAAATATATGTGCAAATATATGTCGGGGGAACGAAATTTTTGTTGTTTTGTAATGTTGTACTTTGAAAATTATTTTTATGATTCAGTTTCTATAATTACTTTTGCAAATAAAAAGTTGTTTCATGATTTCTTATATTGCTGTCAACGATTCCTCCCTCTTATTTAATTATATTACTTTCATGATTTTATTTTTGTGATTTTGTTATTTTTCAGATCTGACAACTATAATTTTGGGTATTTGTGGGTTTGTATTTTGTGGTCTAACTAATATTGTGTTTCTTTTGTTTTATATTCACTTTATCTTTTACATTTCTGCAGTTTAATCCTAAATGCAGAGTCATTTTGCTTAAAGATTTGAGTTTGGCGAAGTGAGTTGTTGTCATGGTCTGTGAATTGTTGTATGTAGGGTAAAAATGTCGAGACATGGGTTTTACCCCTAATAGTACCACATCAACTATATTACCATATTTATTTTTAGTGGGAATATGATATCTTTTGTTAACATTTTCAGATTGCAAGGTGAATCAATTTATCTACTTTTTAACGTGGTAGCATTTGATTGTCATATTGAGTGTTCTGTTAATCCTCATCTAGAACTGTTAATGCACTTTACTGTTGTATGAGTGTTCTGATCAATTGCACATCCTAACGAGGTTTGAAAGTAGTAGTTTTCTTACCTAATTTATGACATTTTAAAGAAAGTATTCGAAAGTATAACGAGGTCTGCAGTTTGAAATTGAGGTCGTAATGTAATTTATCACAAGTGTTCGGCAGACACACTGCTGACTATCCTACAACAGTCGTAGCTTGGTGGTACCTCTCTTGGTGGTCCACCCATATCAACTGCACTTGGTGTGCAGATCTGCTTCAGTTATGCAGACTTTCCTGCTGCTAAACTTATTTTATCCACTCTATAGATGCTCAATCCATGCCATTCATGAGATCTCACACCAATGTATGTGGTGGACCTTCCTTATTCCTCTATGAATGCTCATGCCCCTTCCTTATTCCTCACTTTGGATGTTTATGACCCCGCCACTGCAGCCAGGTACCACGCTCTGTTCAGACCCTCTGTTCAGACCGATCCATCGAGTCATTAACTTCCAAAATGTAAGGTATGCCATTAATGTAAGGTATGCTATTAACTTTTTGATTAGTTTGAGAAAATGTCTCTATTACATTTACTATCTAAACCCATTTCTAATATGTCTCTATCACATTGAACTTTTCAGTTGTTTTCAACACTCAATAGGTTTGTGTTGACATTTTATTTTTTATGATTATTATTTTTATATATATGGAGATGGAACGAGGAAATTCATTGTGAACATTGGTTGGAACATCTGATAAGTCTTTACAAAGCATCCTTACTTCTATTGAATGAGAGAAATAATATCATTATGCATCATAGACCTGTATAGTAGTGTGTTTATATTAGAAGGATGAGAAATAAATCCGTTCGAAAAGTAGTTTGATTCAATTACTTTAATACCCCATTTTAAATAGTAGTGTGCATCATCTTTGAATGCAACTCGGATGATTATTGTCGAATACGATCATAATATTGATTAACTAAGTATTCTTCTTCCTCTAAAAGATCTATGAGATATTTTTGATCCATGGTTCAACACACGTTTTGGTCTAGGACGAGATACCCATTTTGTATTGGTATCGGGATTGGTTTCAGGTGAGACGAAACTATACATGTTTTAGAGTATATCAAATTGAAAAAAAATAAAAATTAGATATTTTTCACAATTGAGTGCAATGTTCTGATAGTCAAGGCCAATATCAATTTTTTTTCCATCTTCTCACAAGACATCAAATTACATCAAATTACGACATAGTGACATACACATATTTTGGCCTATCTTCTATTTGTATCTGATTCTTTCTTCTTTGCCTTTAACCTTACTTACATATTTTGAATCAGAGACGTGGCTAAGACTACGCTGTTGAGATTGAAGAAAAAGTCAATTGAAGCACTGCCAGATCATTGTAAAGTAGCAGTATTGGTCCCAGATCTAGCGCCATTTCCAGCAAATCGATTCAAGTTAAAGAATGTATTCACACTATACAACTTCCAAACATTATTGGAACTATTATTTTTGTGAATTATTTTTGGGTTTTTTGAATATTGTTGGAAGTACTGTTGTCCCTTAAGGGTGGATAGTCCAATAAACAAAGGAGACTATGTCCATTATTTTTAAAAATTGACATTTTGTTTATTTGAGGTACAATGTGAATTCGGTTGATGAATAATGTATATTTCATGAATTGTATTGAATTGATGACATTGTTTGTACGATGTTTAAATTTCTATTTGATGGCTATGATGTTTATGCGAGGTCCAAGAAGGACTATTATTATTTTTGAATAGGGTGTATAGTCCTATAAATAAAGGAAAATTTGTCCAAATTTTCTAAATTGTTTTCACATTTGTGTTGTAAAAAATTAATGTAAATTGTTTACATATTTGTATACTTCAGACTGCACTATGTTTTGTCGGGGAATGAAATTTTTTCCTTTTTACAATTGCGTACTTAGAAATTTTTTGGCGTTTTGCGATTACGTATTTTGGAAAATTTTCGCCGTGCCTTCAGGCTCGGGCATATACTAGTATATATATATAAGGTATATCAGGTGGTACCCAAATCGATATATATATATATATATATATAAAGTATATCAGGTACCCGAATATCAGGTACCCAAATACCCAAATCGATCCAATCAGGTACCCAAATACCCCAAATATCAGGTACCCAAATACCCAAATCGATCCAATCAGGTACCCAAATATATATATATATATATATATATATAGAGAGAGAGAGAGAGAGAGAAAGAGAGAGAAATGTAATACCTTACGATTTGGAGATAGCGATGAGCAGCGAGGCGGGATAAGTAAGCAGCAATGTGGGAGCAGTAGCAGCGATGCAGAGCAACGATGATGAAGCTCCAGTAGCAGTGACGATGAGGCACGACAGCAGTGGCGATGATGAAGCCGGTAGCGTGGGGAGAGAGAGAGAGAGGGGGTTAGAATGATTTGGTCTTGAAAATTTGGTCCCCGCTCTAAATTTTGGGGGATTATTTTTTTAATGAAGCGTACCCATATTTGGCACAGTTAAAAACCGTGCCAAATTTCGGCACTATTTCAAACCGTTCCAGATTATGATAAAATCGCACCAGGTTCTGGCACGGTTTTAAACAGTGCCAGAATCTCATTGCCTAAGCACGCCAGATTAGCATTTTTAGTGTAGTGTTTGACTAAGACAGTTGATGCTCTCAGTTGTTCTATGCAATAAAATGTTTATCTTTCTAAATAAGTGATGAACGTCAATGAGTCTAGTCCTTCTTGTCATGTCTGTTTAAGTCAAGATCATTTATCTCATTTGTGCCCCCTCATTCAATATGATCCCGAACACACTCTAGCCCAAGCATGTACCTTTGATACCACTAGGAAACTCGCACCCCCGTCGTTTACTTACAATCCCAATAATAGGAACCATCCCTATTTTTCTTATAAGTACGATAACACCTTGCTCCATCACAACCACAACAACATGTTATTGGTCCACCAGGGTTTCAACAAACCCAAAAAAGGAAACATCGCCTTCCTATCCAACACCACCATACTCCACACTGTTAACAACACCATCCATCATCCTTTGTCCCCCAATGAGGAGCATCCAACCCCACTCATAAAATTGTCCCCGTCCCACCTCCATCTTATGAGTATTCACAGCCGCTTAGTTCTAACTGAGAGTTGGTCCCCCAACCCCCTTATGCCCCTCCACCCCAATCATCCACATCCTCTATCGAGCATCTTCTAACTTAATTTATCACGACTCAACAACAAACCGCTCAAGCACAAACTCAATCCATCCGAAAGCTTGAGCAACTACTTAACCAGTTTGAGTCCAAGCGAGAGAAAGGTCATTTTTCGAGTCAACCCATTCCTAACCCAAAGGGGAATGGAAAGGAGTCGGCTTATGAGGTTGGATCCCCTTCCACACCAACCACATACCAAGCGGACATGAAAGCGGTGAGTACTCTATGATCCAGTATACATGTTGAAAATGGTGTTGTCCGTCCCCGGGATGTGCAAATCCCACCCACCCAGCATTGCCCATTATAACCTCTTCCTCAGGTAAAACTAATCCATAAACCCACTGCAAAGAATGAGTCTAAGCCTCACGAGTCCACCACTGTCTATGTGCCCAAACTATAATTCCCTCATAGGTTGGCTCCGACCAAGATATCTCAACAATTTGATGAGATCAAACAAGTTTTTCAAAATGTTCACATAAACATTCCATTCCTCACCGCGATTCAACAAGTTCCCTCATATGAATTTTTTTTGAAGGACTTGTGCACTGTCAAGCGACGGACGAATGTGCCTCATGATGCCTTTGTCACCGATAAATCCACGTCCCTCATCCATGAGAATGGTAATGTGAAGTATAAAGACCCTGGTCGTCCCACTATCTCTTGCATGTTAGGAGATAAGTTCACTACTCGGGCTTTGCTTGATCTTGGGGATAGTGTAAATTAGATACCTTACTCTCTCTACCTTGAGTTAGGTTTACAAAACATGAAACCTACACGGGCTCTTCAACTTGCAGACCGTTCTGTGAAAGTGCCTAAAGGACTAGTTGAAGACACTCCTGCTCCCAACCCACCCAATATTCCTATCATTTTGGGTCGCCCCTTTTTGGCAACTGCCAATGCCATCGTCAATTGTCGAGATGGGTCCATGGGTCTTTCTTTTGGCAACATGACTGTCGAAGTTAATATTTTCCACCTCATGCAACAAAAGGCCGATGTTGATTCTATTGATGAGGTATGCATGATTGACTCCTTAGTCTGAGAGATGTTGGATCACATGTACCCAGAAGATCCTATCCACCAATGTTTGGCTCACTTTGGGTCCGACTTTGATATTGATATCTCTATCTTCTAGGTAAATGCCTTGTTAGATTCTACACCTCTGCTGGACACTTACACTTGGGTTACAACATTTGCGCCTCTCCTTGTCGATACTCTCCTTTCTGTGGATGACCCAGTCAACACATGCCCCGATATTTCCTCAGACTTTGTTTCTATGTCTGAGACTGATGCCTCTCCTGAATCATCACCTAGTTTAGAGCTTAAGACATTACCTGCTGAGTTGACATATACTTTCTTAGGCCCAAATCAGCATCACCCAGTCATTATTGCTTCCAACTTGACTCCGAATCAAGAAGAGAAATTGGTCCACACTCTCACTTAACATAGCATTACTTTAGGGTGGACCATTTCAGACATTCGAGGTGTGAACCCCAATGTCTGTAGCCATCGCATTCACTTAGAGGAAAATGCCAAGACTTATCGAGAGCCACAACGCCGACTCAATGCAACAATAAAAGAGGTTGTGAGAACTAAAATTTTAAAATTTCTTGATGCCAGTATCATTTATCCCATCTTGGATAATCAATGGGTCAGTCCCCTTCATGTGATGCCTAAAAAGTCTGGAGTCACCATTGTCAAAATAGTGACAATGAGCTTGTTCCAACCCGTATGCAAACCAGATGGCATGTTTGTATTGCTTAGAGGAAGGTCAATACTGTCACTCATAAGAACTACTTCCCTCTCCCATACATTGATTAGATGCTTGAACGCTTAGCAAGCCATGCTTACTATTGCTTCTTTGGTGGAAATTCAAGGTATAACCAAATACCCATTGCCCTTGAAGACGAAGAGAAAAATACCTTTACTTATCCCTTTGTCACCTTTATGTACTCTCGTATGCCTTTTGGCCTTTGCAATGCACCTGCAACATTTAAAGTGTATGACTAGTATTTTCAGTGACATGGTAGAGCGTTTTCTTGAAGTCTTTATGGACGATTTTTCTGTGTTTGGTTAATCCTTTGAGCAATGCCTGTCTCACCTCACTATGGTCCTTCAGCGTTATCAAGAAAATAAGTTGGTCCTTAATTGGGAAAAATGCCATTTTATGGTAAAAAGGGCATTATTTTAGGTCATGTTGTCTCAATCTCCAGTATAGAGGTGGATAAAGAGAAAGTTGATTTGATTTCCACGCTTCCCATTCCTAAGTCTATTAAGGACATTCGCTATTTCTTAGGACATGCGGGCTTCTACCGACGCTTCATTAAGGACTTTTCTAAACTCTCTCGACCTTTAACAATCCTTTTATCTGAGAACGACGTGTGCTCGCGTTCAAATGATCAAATTATATATAAAACCCTTTTAACACAAATCAACCCTAAACATGCAGCAGTATGTGATTGAATAAATTGATAATCTACGCAAGAACATTCAAACACATGCAATTAAGGAAAAATCCCCCACAGGGGCAAAACCATTTATTTTTACTATAATTTGTAAGAAAACGGCTTACAATCGGATTACAATGAAAATACAAGTTGACTAAGAATTACCCTCGGGTATCGGATTCTGTAGTCACGGCTGGAATTATCCCTTTCCAGTAGGGCTGCAATGAAGAAGAGGAACTGCTTCTCCACAAGGGTTGAACAAACCAAAGTTGTGTTCTTGGGTTGCAAAAGGGATTCACAAATATTTAGTAAGGATGTGTGAATCAAAACATGAATCTTGGGACTCAAAAATATGAAGACTAGATGTATTTGGACTCTCAAATTCGTCTCCTAAAGTCTTGCAAAAACAACTCTCCCGAAGTTGGTATTTATAGGGAAATACATGAAGAGACCCACGATTTTAAAATGCTGAAATTCTATCTAGCGTACAGGTACCCCGAACCGATTCGGGTACCCCTGCGAACTTGTTCGCCCCCCCGAATTGGTTTCAGGCTGGGTTCGGGAAAGTGTGCTGGGAACAGGGTCTTAAACACTTAGAAAAATTCCCAGAATTTTTAATGAACATATCTCCATTTTCAACGGGCCATAACTTGTTCACCGTCGCTCGGATTGAGGTGCCGTTTCTTCCAGTATCTTTGTTGCGGCAAGCTCTTCAACTTTCCAGTTGACCGGTCCTCTGGACGGTGGCTATAAAATTACCAATTTGCCCTTGAACATCCCTATCATGCCTTGTTTCACTGATTTGACTTCTCTTGCGTACCGGTTGCATTACGAGCCTAGAATCAAGGAACGTGAAGTCGTTGATGCAGATGAGGGACACATTAGTGGAGATAATGCATGATTGATTCCCGGAATTCGGATGGAGGCCGTCATGTGAGATCGTGAGGTGACGTGCCAAATGTAGCGGCGTACGACATAAATAAATGCAACATTTCGGGCATGAGAAAAATGTCCTTACAAATCTCCCCCTATGTCTATGCCGGTACATACATAAAAAATCCAAATTATTAAGTATGAAATTGCCTATACAAATCTACCCTCCCATGAACCCAAAACTGAAAAGGTACAAGTGAATAATCTTCATCGTTTGTTCTTTTAATCGTCAGGAATCTCAAATCTTATCTCATCAGGGTGTGCAATTTAGTGATCATCAATGTAGTACCTACACACATGAGATAAAGTAAAATACCAAGTGACATATCGAGTTTGAAATGATGAGATAACCATATATATATATCAATTTATGAGCAAAATCAAATTTCAAAAACTCCCCCGTAATAAGATAATTCATTCTCCCCCTTTTTATGATGTCCCCAAATAGACAAATGATAGAAACAAATCAAATAATCAAGTGCGGGGTGTCACTAGGATAAAACCACACCATGAATAAACACAAAGCAACCAAGTCAATGATAGCGTAAAAGAAGTGGTGTGATCAAATTCGATAGGAAAATCAATGCATACAAACATGACATATGTGCACGATGAATATTGGATATTCCTAGCGAATGAACTCAAATGTTTCCTTTGGTGTAAAAGGGAGACAGTATAAGATATTGACTCAATCAAATCAACAAATCAAAGCTCAAACTGATTTTCACACCAATAACGTCCAAAATGATTTTATGCTTTTTCAGGACTTTCAAGGAAGTGCAAACCCGTTTATATTCTCCAACCAAACTCCCTCAGATATTATATTGAATAGAGGCATTCTAAATTCTCAAACTTTGGAGAATTGATGGTGAAACTTAAGTGGCCCATAATTGGCATGAATTGCTTTTTATTGCCTGTAAATTTTTTGGGCTCTTTTAACCTCTTTGGACCTCAGATATTAAAATTCCTCCATTTTTAGGTCCTTTTTAACAGTGGCTTTTGCGCAAAGGATAGATGATCACCTTTCGCAGCCCCTCCCCGTTATACAAAAACACACAGTCTCACCAAAACGGTTTTTACATGCATTCCAATATTGTCAAGTTTTATCGCATATTGTGCATTGTATAGACATAATTGAGATGGAAACACTCAAGACAATATGAGATAGACAAGTGCAATAATCAAATATAGCCGTGCATGTGTGCACTAAAGGATATAGGAGTCAAACATGTAGGAAGATATCACTAATTACATCTCAAAGACTCCAATCAATGTAAAGCACATGGATGAAATGATGTAGCCTCTCAAATCTCTATCAAACAGTCACATGGAATGAAGTTGTGACTTGGCTATCTTACATGCTCATCCATAAAAGAAGAAAAAAACATAAATCTTTTTGGATTTTTCAAAAAATTTTGTCAAAATAAAATCTTTTTGTGCTTTTCTTAAAATTTTCTTAAAGGAAAATCTTTTTGTATTTTTCAAAAGAAATATAAAAAACAACAAGAATAAAACAAAGCTGTACAACTAAGAAATGGTACATATAAAACAGACTAGCAATAGGAAGCATATGATATGAACATGAAGAAGCATCCTATTCTAGACATAGACCAACCCCTCAGTCAACTGTGCAAATCCCTAAAGATTTCCTAAGACTCTCAAATCTAAGGGCATCTAAAGGTTTTGTGAAAATATCGGCTAACTGACGGTCAGTAGGAACAAAACTCAGGGACACGACTTTCTCTTCAACTAACTGACGTATAAAGTGCTCACGTATCCTGATGTGTTTTGTGCGCGAATGCTGAACTGGATTGCGGGATATGTGTATCGCGCTCGTGTTATCACAGGAAATGGTCATGGTGTCCTGTGATATCCCATAATCCTCCAGTATTTGCTTCATCCACAAGAGTTGTGTGCAACAACTCCTGGCGGCTATGTACTCAGCCTCCGTAGTGGACAAAGAGATGGAATTTTTCTTCTTGCTCAGCCAGGAGACAAGAGCAGAACCAAAATAGAAACACCCACCCGAAGTGCTCCTACAGCCATCTACATCCCCAGCCCAATCGGCATCTGAATAGGCGGACAGACGGTCATCGGTATCATAGGAATACCAAATCTCGTATGAAAGAGTCCCACTTACGTATTTAATAATACGTTTTAGAGCAAGTAAATGTGAGTCTTTTGGGGATGCCTGATATCCCGCACAGACTCCAACACTGAAGGCGATGTCGGGACGACTGGAAGTCAAGTAGAGAAGTCTACCTATCATACTCCGATATAAGGTTTGCTCTACGTCCTTGCCTGAAGTGTCCTTACTAAGCTTGGTAGTGGTACTCATAGGTGTACGTGCATGCTTAGTGGAGTCTAAACCAAATTTCTTCACTAGGTCTCTAGAATAATTGGATTGGGAGATGAACATCCCATCCTCTAGCTGACGAACCTGGAGACCAAGGAAGAATGTAAGTTCAACAACCATGCTCATCTCAAACTCACTTTTCATCTCCTCCTCAAAGTGGTGAGCATGCTGGGAGCATGTGGATCCAAAGACTATGTCGTCCACATAGACCTGGGCAACCAAAATAGCACCGTCATCTCTCCTAACGAACAACGTCATATCTACTCCCCCTCTCTTGAAGCCACGAGCTAAGAGATAGGAAGTAAGCCTCTTGTACCAAGCACGGGGTGCTTGATTCAAACCATACAAGGCTTTCCTCCGATAGTAGATGTGCTCAGGGTGCTGAGGGTCTTCAAACCCTTTTGGTTGTTCCACATAAACCTCCTCCTGTAGAATGCCATTCAAAAAGGCACTCTTGACATCCATCTGATACACCTTGAAGCGCAGATGACATGCGATGGCGAGCAGAAGACGGACGGACTCAAGCCTTGCAACAGGAGCAAATGTCTCCCCAAAGTCTACACCCTCTATCTGTGTGTAGCCTTGAGCGACCAACCTAGCCTTATTTCTGATTATGGTACCATATTCATCCATTTTGTTCTTGAAAATCCACCGGGTACCTATCACATTAGTCTCACTAGGTCGGGGGACTAATTCCCAGACATTATTCTTTTTAAACTGAAGCAACTCATCCTGCATAGCAGATATCCAGTGTTCATCCTTGAGTGCTTATTTATGATTCTTGGGCTCGACTTTGGACGTGTAGCAAAGATGGCTAACAACGTTCTCTAGCTGAGCACGAGTCTTGACCCCTACAGTGGGATCACCAACAATGGCAGAAGGGTCATGACTCTTGCGAACCCAAGCAGGTGTGTCCCCTAACACAGGAGTAGGGTCCACAGAGTGTGAGAGAGGAACAGGTAAATCACTGTCAGAACAATCCTCATCCTCACACTGAAGGTTAGGATCAATAACCGTCGAAGGTTCGTCATCTTGCACGGTAACGTTTATTGATTCCATAACCCTAGAGCTCTTCAGGTTAAATACCCGGTATGCTCTACTATTCGATGAATATCCTAGAAATATTCCCTCGTCGCTCCGGGAGTCGAACTTTCCTAATTGCTCTCTATCCCGTAGGATGTAGCATTTACTCCCAAAAATACGAAAATACGCCAGGTTGGGCTTCTTGCCGGTCCACAACTCATAAGGTGTCTGTAGTGTGTGTGGACGCAAATAAACCCTATTCACCGTGTGGAATGCAGTAGACACTGCCTCTGCCCAAAATCTCCTAGAAACTTTACGACCTAGAAGCATAGATCTAACCATCTCTTGGATCGTTCTATTCTTTCTCTCAACAATCCCATTTTGCTGAGGAGTTCTCACAGCAGAAAACTCATGTTTGATCCCAAGGCTATCACAGTACAAATCCACCTTTGTTTCCTTGAATTCAGTGCCGTTGTCACTACGTATTCTGTTAATAGTGACACCGTGTTGATTTTGCAGGACACGGCACTTGGTCGTTAAAAAATCTACAGCATCGGATTTCTCTCTCAGAAACCCTACAATGGAGTACCTGGAGAAATCATCTACCATCACGAGGATGTACCTCTTACCACCTAGACTCTCAGTACGAGTGGGACCCATAAGATCCATGTGAATCAACTCCAGAACACGAGAGGTGGTAGTGGAAAGCAACTTCCTATGAGGACTACGAATTTGTTTTCCTAACTGACAGGGTCCACAAACGGTCGAAGTTGACTTTCCAAGAGATGGTAAGACACGTACTAGGTCCTTTTTAGCTAAACGATTAATATCTCTAACGTTCATGTGACCTAGACGTTGGTGCCACAGATCCATAGGAGTGATCGTGGCGCTGTTGCAAACAAGTGAGGATGTGGGCTCAGTCCCATAGCAATTATCCTCGGTCCTCACCCCTTGCATCAAAAGTTTACCGGCTTGATTGTAGACTTTACACGCGTCCCGGTCAAACTTTACTGCAAAGTCAGTGTCGCACAGTTGGCTAATGCTGAGAAGGTTTGCTTTCAAACCTTTGACGTACAAAACATTTTCTAATAACTCGATAGTACCTCGTCCTATAATGCTAGACTTACTCCCATCTCCAAAGGTGACTCTGCCATCTTGATAGTCCTCAAGAGTAGTAAAAAATGAGGCATCACCTGTCATGTGTCTGGAGCAACCACTATCAAAATACCACTGAGAGGTATTATGTGCTTTGAGAGCAACATGAACAACAAAAGCCTTTTTATCTTTCTTAGGTACCCAAGTCGAGATGACCTTTTATTTGCCTTTGTTGTTGTTGATTTTAGCTGGAATGTGAGAAGCATTCACTAACGGCAAAGAGATCCGTCGGAATTCTTCCATTAAACTCTGAGTCGTGGAAGCTAAGAACTCAACTGGCTCTCTCAGACTAGAAAACTCATCAGTATGACGTGGTGGAGCAGTAGTACGTCGTGTCCGACCCATGCTATAGCAAGTTTCCCTAAGGTGGCCTTTTCTTTTGCAATAAGTACAAAAGAGCACAGTCAAAGGCGGACCTTGGTTTTCTTTTCTTGGTCGAACTCTCCTTCGAGGTTTTTGACGGTGACCATAAGGAGTTGTAGTAAACTCAGGAACTGGTCCAGGTGCAATTTGGGATGTGGAGGCACCATCATAACCAATTCCTTGACGATTACCAAAACCTAAAGCGGGGCCGAGGAGCATATTTCCCATCTTCCCAGATTTGTCCTCGATTTGTACCTTGACTTCCCGTGCTTTCTCAAGATCATGAGTCAGCTGGGCAACAAGGGCTTCAAGTTTCTTCCGAGTCTCCACGGAGGAATGGAGCTGACTCGTAAGACTAGCCACTTGCTTAATCAAGTCCCCTCTTTCTTTCTCTAAAACACTCTCTCTCTTTCTAAATAAATTCTCATTCTCGACACATGTAGAATCTCTCTCTCTCAGGGCGGTGCAAGTGGAGAAATCTCTTTCTCTCACTTTCTTTAAATCTTCCTCTAAGCAAGTGATCTTAAGAACTAACGCTTTGTTACGCTTTTTAGTTTTAAAAGACTCAGAATATAACTCAGCGTAGGCGCGTTGTATATCACTCTCGCTCTCACTTGTGTCATCCTCCCCCTCACTCACATCGATCTCACTGTCGAGGTGTCCCTGTGAAGCATCATCCTCAACGTCGTGAGGAGAACTAGGAGTGCTCACTTGGCTGGCCATGAATGCGGTGAAGTTACACTCATGCGGTGACTCATCTCCTGAATTCACCGTGTCGACCTCACTATCGTCACTAAGGGTAGCATTAAGGACAGCTTTCCCTTTCTCTCTATTCAGACGATTGGCACACTCGAAAGCTCTATGACCCCTACCATCGCACTCAAAACATCTCTCACTTTCTTTCAGAGGAGGATTTTTGAAATCTTTTTCATTTTTCTTTTCAAACTTATTTTTCTCAAATTTCTTTTTATCTTTAAAATTGCTATTTTTCTTCAATTTGAGAATCCTCTTGATTTTTTTTGCAAAAAGAGCCAAATCATCTAAGTCAAAATCGCACTCAGAATCTGACGTGTCAGTCTCTCTCTTTCTAGATGACTCTACCCTTTTTCTAGCTGACCCCTCACTTCTTTTCTCTTGGGCTTTAAGTGCAATTCCCTTATCTTTAGATTTAGCATTTTTAGGGAACATATCAATTTCATAAGTTTGCAAATCTCCTACAAGTTCTTCCAATTTTAGCGTATTTAAATTACCCATAGAATTTAGCACAGTGACTTTAGGGATAAAACGCTTAGGCAAAGAACGAAGAATCTTTTTAACAACTCTAGCATTCGGAATATGTTCACCAAGATTAAAGCTAGTATTCACAATGTCAGAAAGTCTAGCATAAAATTCATCAAAGCATTCAGATTCATGCATGGTGATTGTTTCAAATTGAGTTGTCAAATTTTGCAACTTAGACTCTTTCACAGCATTAGTTCCTTCATGGGTGAGTTGTAAAATATCCCATGCCTCTTTTGACGTGGTGCACGTCATTATGCGTTTGAACTCATCAGGTGTGACAGACCCATAAATAGCACTTAGACCCTTAGAATTAAAAGATGACCATTTAAATTCTTCATCAGTCCAAGAAGTGTCAGGTTTCAAGTTGGTCACATTATCAACAGTCACGGTGGGAGGAGTCCACCCTCGTTCAACCAAAATCCAGACACGTTCATCAATGGCTTTTAAAGCCGACCTCATACGGGCTTTCCAATAAGCATAATTTGTCCCGTCAAAAACAGGCATTTTATAATATGAATTCTCCATTTGAACACGCACTTTTTCAAAAATCAATTTTTTTCAGAAAATTGATATCTTAGAAAAATTTTGCGAAAAAAAGGAATACGCGATAGATTAGCGTAACCTGCTCTGATACCAATTTGAGAACGACGTGTGCTCGCGTTCAAATGATCAAATTATATATAAAACCCTTTTAACACAAATCAACCCTAAACATGCAGCAGTATGTGATTGAATAAATTGATAATCTACAAAAGAACATTCAAATACATGCAATTAAGGAAAAATCCCCCACAGGGGCAAAACCATTTATTTTCACTATAATTTGTAAGAAAACGGCTTACAATCGGCTTACAATGAAAATACAAGTTGAATAAGAATTACCCTCGGGTATCGAATTCTGTAGTCGCGGCTGGAATTATCCCTTTCCAGTAGGGCTGCAATGAAGAAGAGGAACGGCTTCTCCGCAAGGGTTGAACAAACCAAAGTTGTGTTCTTGGGATGCAAAAGGGATTCACAAATATTTGGCAAGGATGTGTGAATCAAAACATGAATCTTGGGACTCAAAAATATGAAGACTAGATGTATTTGGACTCTCAAATTCGTCTCCTAAAGTCTTGCAAAAACAACTCTCCCGAAGTTGGTATTTATAGGGAAATACATGAAGAGACCCACGATTTTAAAATGCTGAAATTCTATCCAGGGTACAGGTACCCTGAACCGGTTCGGGTACCCCTGCGAACCGGTTCGCCCCCCCAAACCGGTTTCAGGCTGGGTTCGAGAAAGTGTGCTGGGAACAGGGTCTTAAACACTTGAAA